>OU744304.1:17675312-20075312 GCA_916610205.1 Griposia aprilina | reverse complement strand
ACTTGTATGTGGATTAGGATTATAGGCAGTACCTACTCAATTACAATAACAAAAAATAGGGTAAAATATTTTCCTATGCTTAGCAACATTTTCATTGTAATGGCGTCTGTCAAATTTACGATTTATTATTTGGTTTTGATTAAAGTTATAAACAAAAATATAAGATGCTAGGCAGTATTGACCCATGAAATTAGATCTTTAAATGTTTTTCATGATTATGTGATGAGTTGTGACACCTTTTCACTGCCCAGAACGTCATTTTTTTGCGAAATTGCGCGAGCTCTTTACAGCAATACATGGTATTGAGTACTGACGCGCCGAAAGTAGTAAGTAGCCTTAAAAGGCTAACTTGAAATGGCTTCACTTTAAGTGCGACTACTGCGTTTCTAAGCCTATTAATTCTATGCTCATGGCAGTAAGATCTGGCTATTCTTAAATGATAAGTACCCAACGTAAACAGGATCAAATCTTCTTATGTCAGTTGTGGAAAATCCTCAAATGTTACATCATTTCCGTCAGTGGGAACGAAAGCTACTCTTTGCCTATTTATGTGGTTTTGTTCCACATATTGTGCCAGTTCATTTTCTCGATTTATATTTTCATTGATAATATTTATGAATGGTTCGGCGTATATGCTATCCTCGTATGGTCGCCGAGTAGCGTTTATAATTGCTGCAGTTATCCTAAAATCCGTCATCATATTTGGCAACGCTACATTAAAATATACCTATGTGGCGAAAGATTATAAAATCTTTTTTAAATCACTCATTTATTGTCTCAACCTCCCATCGAGTCATTGTAATAAGTCTGGATTTGTTTGCATCAGCTGTTGTTAATTGTTCTCCTCTGGATCTAGATGGTGGCATGTGTGGATTATAGCCATATTCTTCAATAGATGGGGTCGAGTCCCGAAAGCCACGGTCCAATATAAATACATCATTAGGCCTAAGCAACCAATGCCAAGCAGAGTTTTCTTCTTGCATCAGACTGCGCATAATTGTAGTATCTGAAGTCGTTGCTGAATATGGTCCTACGACGTCTACTATGTAGCCATCCATACAAACAATCAAAAAAGGTTTGACCAAGCTTCTGTATTTGTGCAGACTAAGTTATCCTTTGAAATACAAAGTTCGAGCTCTGTTGCACATATGTATAGATATGTGCCATCAAAAACAAGAATCGCCGCTTCGTGGTCGCCTCCAAAAATATGAGCTGGGACGGAAAGATTTCTAGCTACCAACTCTTGTCTGATTATGTGATTTATGCCCAGATAATGTGGAACAAAATCGTCAACTAAACAATTTCTAGCTATTACAAGCTTTCTCTCTAAGGTGCTTTTAGATATTCCGAATTTTGTAGCTAATCGTCTGTCCGGTTCACCAGTCCTTATTTTTGCTAAATAAATACCTAAAGCGGTGGCAGATTTATCAGTTCTGTCATGAAGAGACGGCGTACGTTGCAAAATCATGTTAAACTGATCTTTCGTTACTCCTGTCCAAAAGTGCAGTTCGTTGTCATCAATATCTTCGATATATTCGAAATCTAATTGATTGCGCCGTTCTAACCCCCACCTATACAATTCAATTATATCGAGAACATGAGCACTATTAAATTCATAGAGTGTCGCCTGAGCATTCAATTCTTCCCAATTATTTTGCACTAAGTGCGGGTGACAAATCCTAGCAAGTGGAGGTATATGTAAATTATTACTGTTAAGCAAATATAACTTAACATAAGTTGGCACTACATGGGCAGCCATATTTCTGCAGTTTCGATAAATACATCGTCTTGCTGTATTGGGAGTTCGTGAATACCCTGGTAGGGTAATAAAACCGGTATTTACATGTTGGCCTTCGGTATCTACTTCTTGCTCAGCATTTCCTACTTGTCGGGGTGGCTGGTCTTGAGCTTGTTGGGGTGGCTGGTCTTAAGCTTGTCGGGGAGGCTGGTGTTGAGCTTGTTGGGGTGGCTGTTCTTGAGCTTGTCGGGGAGGCTGGTGTTGAGCTTGTTGGGGTGGCTGGTCTTGTAACTGTTGATCTCGTCTAATCTGATTACGTACAGCACAAATTGCTCTTGAGCCATTAAATGATACCTGAAATAATAATTACAAAATGATTAATGTACTGTCAGCGGCTACGCTCGCGTGTGGACTAGAATCTGAAAGTTGAAATGCGTGGGCACATATTACAAACAGACTTAAAATAGTATGAGACCATGCGTTTAAGCAGTGATTAAGATTTTAAAAATGGTTGGGGCCATACATAAAACATATTAAAATCGTTGTAATGTATCTGTGCGTTGATGCTATTGTGTCGAGTGCCACCAACTTATCTGTTCAGTAGACAAAATCAGAACTATAGACGCCACTAAGAAAATGAGATTCTACTGGCAGCACTAGCGCCGCCATTTACTGACCAGACACAGTTATACAAACATATCTGACCTGGTGCTGACCTGATGACGGCGTCGCTGTTCTTGAATTTAGTGTTGCCGCCGAATCGGTAATTAATTATATGAATACATCAGTATAGGAAGAACAGAACCCACTAAACATAAAAGATAAAATAAAACAATCGTAACTTACCTCAAGTGGCATTATTTCTTGTAGTAATAACCCGGCATGATCCCGATATCTTTCGAGAAAAGCGGCCGTTAGACTGTGTTTTCTGCAACGTAACAGATCGGTCACATGCTACACAACTATTAACAACAAATCTTTCCATTTTAACAAAATCCTTATCCGAAAGCAAATCAAAGTCCATTAAACACGGCAAAATAATAAAAAATCAATCAGTAAAACTCGGTAAACGCACAGATCGCAACGACAAATGACGAAGGACTGCGCGGTGCGAGGTGAATACTGCGCGAGCGCAACAATACTTTTCTACCGAGCGAGCGAGATAGCATGTTGATGTTGCTAACTGACCGCGCAGAGTTTGCGGACGAGTGTAACGCTACTTATTTGACTGAAAATCAACTAGAAAAAAATTAAATGCGGTTTTTAGTACATTTATGAATATGTTTAATATCAAATCTTTTTATTTTTTTACGTGTTCTACCATCGAATTTCCATAAAATGTTTATATAAAATAAAAAGTGGGTTTTAAGGCCGTAATTTAAAAGTTATTTGGTTTTTGTACGGAAACTTTTACCAACCGGGTCAGATATGGGCCATGACCTTACCTGATCAAATTGTATCAAGCAACAACATGAATGAGTTTAAACGTAAGCTTTTTAAATTATTGAATGACAAGGGGGGTATTATTCTGTTAATGACAAATTAAAATAATATTTAATTTGGTTTTGACATCTACGTAACTATTGACTTTATTTTTGTTTCTATTTTGTTAATTGACATTTGATTACTATTTTATTTTGCTATTTTGTATGCCCTTTGGCGGGATATAGTATGGACCAACATTTTTTTATATAACATCTGTATCATTTGTACCTACCCTATGTTCATAAAATGAATAAATGAATTTGAATTGGAAAATTAGAATTTGAAATTCCATCCAAATCCGTTCAGTAGTTTTAGCGTGAAAGAGTAACAAACATCCATCCATCCTCACAAACTTTCATATTTATAATATTAGTAGGATAAATATAGGTAATTTCTTTGGAATTAGTCGGGTAAAATAATCATAATCATAATCATCATTTATTGCATTCAATGTAGTGTACAAGATGTTACAATAATATTTGTTTCATACATTGACCCTGTCAGGGCACAGCAATATATACATGTTTTGGCATGCTACAGTACATAATAAAATGTAAATGAATGAAAGAAACCCACAGTGCAGAAAGACAATAATATTTTTTTTAACATAATGATAAAGTATTGGTAAACAGTTATTTGGTCATAATTTCCATTAATAGTTAAAATAAATTAGACAATTAAAAATAATCAAATAATTATAACTATAATCATAAAATAACATAGGCAATGTCAACTAGAATAATAGTAGTAAGTCAACAATAGTCAGTGATGTATATAATAAGGATTTGAATGTCAAAATTTATCGATCGTTATCGTCCAAGAATTCCCTTAACAATAATAATAATCATAAAGCTTAATGTCAAACCAGAATAATAGTATTAAGTCAAAAATTGTGAATTTATATTATTAATTTATTTATATTATGAATTTTAATGTCAAAATTTACTTATCATTATCGTCAAAGAATTCCTTTAGAGTGTAGTATGATTTTAGTGTAAGGTGTCTTTGAAGGCTGGTTTTGAATTTATTTTCGTACTCTATGTCTTTAATTGAGTTTGGAAGCTTATTATATATTTTTACGCACATGGCTAAAGGTCCTGAATGGAACATACCTAATGTGGAGCTTGGTAGGGCTAATTCATTCTTGTTTTGGCGCCTATCACTGCGACTTTGTGGACGGAGGGTTCTAGTGAGTGGGAATAGTGATTGGTGTTTTCGTACAAATTTACTTACTTCCAATATGTAGATGCCAGTTAGTGTAAGGACCTTATATTTAACAAAGAATGGCCTACAGCTTTCCGTGTTGTCTATATTGGCAAGAATTCGTAAACATTTTTTTTGTAGAATAAAGAGCCTTTGTTTGTCTACACTATTTCCCCACACCACTATTCCGTAATTTAACCAGGAGTATGCGTAGGCATAGTATGCTGTTAGAGCAGTTTTAAAATCGGTAGCTCTTTTAAGCTCTCCTAGGGCATATATAAAGCTAGCAAGCTTATTTGCCACTGCATCTATATGAGCCTTCCAGTTTATATTGGTATCTATAGACAAACCCAACAGTTTAAACTCATTTATGCATTGTATCTGTATATTATTATACGAGTAATTTATGTCCAATTTACGCTTTTGATATGGTCTAAATTGCATTATTTTTGTTTTGTCAAAGTTTAATTCTAAGTTATGATCTTTTAACCATGATATTATTTTCGAGAGCTTATCGTCTAAGTTTAAGTTTAAGTTTTCACCACTAGCGTATGGAAAAATTATAGAAATATCGTCAGCAAATAAGATACTTTGAGCGTCAATTTCTTTAGGTAGGTCATTAATATAAATTAGAAATAATAAGCATCCTAAAACGCTGCCTTGAGGTATTGACATTGTTATTTTCACTTTATCAGATCTTCCGCGTGTTATTCGGCCAGTGTGTTGATCCCTATGTTCAACCTCTACGAACTGTTCTCTACTTTGTAGGTACGACGAGAACCACTTGTAAAAAGAAGCATCCATTATATAATGTCTGAGAACTTTATTATTCTTTACAATTAAGTACACCACACCGCTGCCGGGGTCGCGGATTGTTCGTAAGAGTTACCGTGGCCCTGGCGCACAGGCAACTGAAGGAACACGGGTGGGATTTAGTCAGTAAAAGTCTGACACGCCCTCCCGCTCGGCCCAGAGCTGGAGAAGTTATTTGATGATTTCCAACCAAAAAAAAGGTACACCACACCAAACATTTAAAGAAAGAAAAACTGCAAGAGTACAATAACGTAATTGATGATAACTCCCATCAAACTTATTGCTAGCGTCGCGTCTACATAAAACAGGCCACATGCGGTCATCTTACTGAACGATCGATTTGCTTGTAGCACGTTCATGCAAAGATGTTTTTGACTCTCTGTAACGAAAGATATCATAATTATATATTTAGTTTAGAATTTATTCAAAATGTTATTTATATTAAATGATTGCAACGCGTACTCTCCTGAAGAACATCAAACTTGAAATGACTGTGGTGGTTCATTCTTACTTCGACAGTTCCCATTCTTCACAAGCTGTATACACGCCGTCTCAGCTTCCTCAACAGTTAGATAGAACTTCTCACAGTATATACTTTGTACAAATACAAATATTATATTCCTTATTATGTATCCAGCTGCCATAAGACCAAGCAACGAAACCTGAAACGTTAAATTAGTTATTTTAATTGTTGGCAAGACCTGTCAGGGGCTCCAAATGGAATAAAGTGGCAATTTTAGCAAGAAAAGAGCCAGACAAAATATGGAAGAACATGCTTCATGCACCCAGAGACCAGCACGAACTGTACGAAAACTGAATTTTATTAACTGTAAAATCTACCTGGCTTTTCGATATCGTCCTTTGTTCTGATTCTGAAAGTGTACTCAGTGCATTAAACATCAAGTCGAACATAGCTATAGTACGGAAAAATGCTTGTAGTATTTGAAATAATACCTGTAAATGAAAATATAATAAAAAATGAAAACGTTTAATTGTCACTAAAATAAATATATTAAAAATATGACAGACACTCAAGTCATAATCTTACAATAAAAACGAATTGATCCTAACTAGGCCTAGGCCTGTATTTTGGGGGTCAGTGTTCAGCCATGGGATCCGTTAAAACAACACAGAATTTTTTAGAGAGGAGTGTTGCCACATAATTATCACGATGACGGTAAGTGATATGGTGTAGTGGTACAATAAGATCTTTAAAAGATAATAAAAATGGAAAAAATAATTAATAACCTTATATACTCGTATAGTTCCAGGGTATTTTATGGTGGTATGATTGGAGAATGAGTGAGTGTGTCAGGTAGAGTTTAAGTGTGAGGGTGTGTGTGTGCGTGTGCACTTGTGTGTATGTGTGGGTATGTTTGTGAAGTGGATACGCGTGCGCACTTTTTGTATGTAGGGCGGGGAAGGTAGGCAGATAATATGTATAATTAAACCCTATGTGATGAGAATGAAAATAGGTTGTAACTATTTTTTTGTTTTTAAAAGTAAAGCTTCAACTAGAAGACTCACTGAGATGAGATCACTTACAACAAGCATGACTTACCAACATCAGTATCACTTACCAATACTTGGAGAATTGATTTATACAGATTATAAGCTTTTAAAACATTTTGATATATCTCAAGCAGTTTGTGACATTTCTCATTATTGTCTTGTTCATCATTCAGCATTAAGACTTCATTAATCCACGTATCGAGATATTTCCTTAACAATATTATAATTCTGATGGCAACCACTAAATGGACATCAAATGTGATGAACATTACATCACAAATCAAGTCTGGGATGAATTGGACGAAATTAGAGACGCCGGACGTTATAAATGTTATAATAAACTGCAAAGAGCTAATAAAACTTTCACAAAAGATAGTACTTATTAAAGAGATCCAGTTCCAAATGATGTAACTCTGGATACTCTTACTGAAATCGATGCTCGTGTGGATAGTTTGTATCGTCAAAATAAAGGACACGTAGTTGTGCCTGTGCATGATGTCCAGAATGAACATCATTGTGAAGCCGACCACGTAACTTGTGAAAAAGAGAATAGCGATTAATACTGCGATGCTATTTCCTAAATGGTCCATGCTTTTTAAACGTAAAAAGTCCATGCGACACATTCGTTCTATAGATAACGAATTTATAATCAACAAATAGCAGGATGAGAGCAAATAATATTTCTTTCCGATTGGATTAATATGATTATCTGTAACATGATATTTTGAAGAAAAAAATAAGTTGAAAGCAAAATTAAAAGAATACGCTATTCTTTGAACTTCTTTGTCGAGTATATTGTTTGGCAGCACTTGGAATGACGGCTTTGGAAGATTTTTACGTTTTTGGAATATTGTTGTCATCTTTAACTGCTACTTGGTCGATGCTTAGGACTTGAAATGCCGGATTTTGTTATGAAAAGATCCATCACGGTAATAACTATCGTTTGAATATTGATGTACTGACCGTATCAACGCTTGAAAGAAAAGTTAATATTCGTAATCGTCTTTTAACATAATGAACTTACTTTATTTCTTACATAATTATTTTGTGTATGAATGTCGATCAAGTTTAGCTGTGGATGAGATGTATGGCAATAATGATTACTATAATCAATACAGCAAATAGGATGAAGGATATTAATAATTAAAATGTAATGGTAATCAATTTGATGTGAAGGTATATTTTTCAATTTTTTATTTTTTATTGTTATATATATATATATATATATATTTCTCTTTATTATAAATAGAATTTTTAATTTTGTATTTCATTTATAAATTGTAATTTTAAGATAGTGTAGAAGTTATATTTTGTTGTAATTTGTTCTCAATTGTTATTAATATTAAGTGTTGGAAGTCAATTTCTAGGCTACAAGGTTGTGTCTATGTAAGTCCTGCATCATAAGAACCACCAACTTCCAAAATACAAGCTTGACTTCGTTTGGGAGTTGGTAGATCACCTTTTACGAACTGTAGTACAACCATTAAAAATATTTTCAAAATTTGTAATTCATAGATTAAGTTTTTCGTTGTACTTTGAGAGTGAAATAAAATAATATTATTAAAAAAAAATAAAAAATAAGTTGAAGGTTTTTCTTTTAAATATAAAAGTTTATGTAGTGTGTAATGTTAAAATTGATGATAAAAGTATTGAACTGGTGACTAAGGTGGCTTATCAGTATTAAGTTAGTTTATAAGAAATGAAGTTAGTTTGCACGCCAGAGTTTTCAGAGAAAAATTAACTGCAAAAATTACAAGAAGTACAACAGCGTAATTAGTGTTAGCTCCCATCAAATAAATTGGTAGCGTAGCGTTTACATAAAACATCTACTTGACTGTATCACTTTCTTGAAAAGATGCTTTTCTTTCCCTGTAGGAATAAGTATTTTTTTTTATGTAAGACACACAATCATATCGATATCTCTGGGCTCAAAGGGCGTATTGCACAGAACGGGTTTTCAGAAGACAAAACAAAAAAAAACCTTTTTTGATAAAATCTCTCTGATTTTTAGAGCTATAAAAAGTATTTAGGGGACAAAGTTCTGAGATTTTTGATGTGTAAGGTTTTTTAAAGAATGACGCTGGTATTATAAAGACTGAGATAGCACGTGCTTTACGACCAAACAAAAATAAAATATGTCCTATACACCCCATAAAAATACATCCTGAGCGGTACACAAAGGCGTAAGCCCAATTTTTCAAAAATGATGCGGAGGAACAGGGGCGTATAAATTACTTGAATTGTTGTTTTACGGGGTAAAGGACATTATTTTGAATGAAAAATCAATGATTTTTCTACCAAACAGGTTAATTAAGTTATGAAATTTATATTTTATTTATTGTTGGATTGCTATAGTTACGTTAATTAGTAGACATCTATTCTTGGATAATTATTTAGGATGTTAATAGAAACTAAAATTATGCTGAGGAATAAAAAAAACTTTTTTACAAAAATGAAAACCCGACTTCAAAAAAAACACTACAAAGTGAAAAATAACTTTAATTTCGGGAGTGGGTGTCTTTGGATCTGTATTTTAGTTTATTGCCACTGACTTCCGAAATTAAAGTTATTTTTCACTATGTAGTGTTTTTTTTGAAGTCGGTTTTTCTTTTTTGTAAAAAAGTTTTTTATTTTTCACTTTTTTGTGAGTCAGTTATTCATTTATCTAAGTTACAATAGCCTAATGTAAACTGCTCATCACCTTTTACAAAATATTCCTTTTCCCGACGCAGGGACGTTAATTGTTGAGGAGTTCTCCTGTTAAGAACCAAAACCACTGGAGCTGATGGTGAAGCCACCATCAGCTCCATTTCAACATATACATTGTGACGAGCATATATTGCTTAGTAAACATATTGCAACCCGTGAGATACCTATTATTGAGTGGTTCCGGTTGCCACCTCTGGTCTTCATCATCAAGTCCACTTCACCGAATGGAGCTTTTCGAGAGCAAATGCACGAGTTACTATAAATAATACCCAAATCGCTATAGGTGTGCCTATAACATTTGAGGATTTCCCTCGATTTCCATGGGATGCCCTCATCAGATTCTGACTTGGTGACAATGGGACCACCTCGAGAGCATACCCTTTCGAAAAAAAAAGAATTTTGCAAATCCGTCTATATATGACGGAGTTATGACCAAAAATACATAAAATATATATGTATATATTAGGTTGGGGAAAAAGTTTTTTCACATTATAGTATGTATGAACTTGTAATAAAATCTCTTTGGCTAAGTATAGCCAACCAGCCAGATACAAATAGTAATTTGTATCTGGCTGGTTTTGGTATCATTGAAAGTTTAAATTTTAAAGAACATAATTCCAAATTTAGGTAAATGTGTGATTTTCATTTGTTTTTCGTGCTGTCAAGATGAGTGAATCTAATGAAGAAATTCGATACATTTTCAAATTTTACTACAAAAAAGGTAAAAATGCAACGCAAGCCGCGAAAAAAAATTGCGATGTTTATGGACCTAGTGCAGTGTCTGTGAGAGTAGCACAAATTTGGTTTAAGCGTTTTCAATCCGAAAATTTTGATGTCAAAGATGCTCGTCGCTCTGGTCACCCTATTACGGATAAAATGGATGCCATTTTTTAAAAAGTGGAGCAAGGTCTGCATATCAGTAGTTATGACGTAGCTGAAGAACTGGGAATTGACCACAAAACAGTTTTGGCACATTTGAAAAAAACTGGGTACACAAAAAAGCTCGATATTTGGGTACCTCACGAGCTCACTGAAAGAAACTTAATGAACCGTGTACTCATTTGTGATTCTTTATTACGACGTAATGAAACCGAACCATTTTTGAAGAAGCTGATAACTGGTGATGAAAAGTGGATCACGTACGACAAGAACGTGCGAAAAAGGTCGTGGTCAAAGGCCGGTCAGGCTTCACAGACTGTGGCGAAACCCGGGTTAACTCGCAACAAGGTGATGCTGTGTGTGTGGTGGGATTGGAAGGGCATTATTCATTATGAGCGGTTACCACCAGGCAGGACCATCGATTCTGAACTCTACTGCGAACAACTGATGAGATTAAAGCAAGAAGTTGAGAGAAAGCGGCCGGAATTAATCAACAGAAGGGGTGTGGTTTTTCATCATGATAACGCTAGACCTTACACATCTTTAGCCACTCAGCAAAAATTAAGAGAGTTTGGCTGGGAGGTGTTAATGCATCCGCCGTATAGTCCTGACTTGCACCTTCAGATTTCCACCTGTTTCGGTTTCTTCAGAATTCTTTAGGCAGTGTCAGGTTAACATCACGAGAGGACTGCCAAAACCACTTGTCGCGGTATTTTGATCAGAAGTCCCAAAATTTCTATAGCAATGGGATCATGTCCCTACCTACAAGATGGCAAAAAGTTATCGAACAAAATGGTACCTACATACTTTAGTTAAATGTAAATAAACTATATTAAAAAATGTTTTGAATTTTCTTAAAAAATGCGAAGAAACTTTTTCCCCAACCTATTATACAGGGTGTCCCGTAAATAATGGATCAAACGTAACGGGTAGGTAGCTTACCTCATTTCCAACAACTAATTTGAACAGTAAAAAAAAAACCGATAAGGTAACCAAGATATTATTTTTTTCGATATTTACTATTTTCTGTACCAGCATTCAGTGTTTTTAATGCTGTTGCTGCAAATGGTATCATATTTAGGTGTGATTTTTGTCAAACATTTCTGAATAGTTTACTAATGTTATAAGATACCATTTTTTTAAATAACATTTTATTTGCCTTAGAAAAAAAATCTTGAATTGAAAAGTTTTGTTTTTACGACCAAAAGACCAGAATTGGAAAAATTCTCCTGTAAAAAAAATGTATGACACCAAAGTATACCATTATTTTAAAAACTTGTAAAATTACTAAGGTTTGCAAATTGGTATAAAACTTACGCCTAGTCTTTGTCGTTACAAAGATATTGCTATGAATCTGACAGAGGTGCCAAATTACGAAATAAAATAAAATTTGAAAAAGTGTGCACAATTAAACTATTTTCTTAAAAATGTTTAGGTATCTCAGCGTATGAAAAAAATTAGGAGGTTAAATTAAAAAAAAAATACAAATAAATCGTTTATTTTGTTTTTACAGTAAATGTTCAAACTGACGTCCCCCTACGAGAATGCAAAGTCTGCACCTCCTAATAAAGGAAGCTCTTATCCGACGGACAAAATGGCTGTTGTTTATTTCTGATACAGCAGATTGGATGCGCTGACGTAATTCTTCTTCCGACGTTATTCGTTGTTTGTAAACTTTGTCTTTTAAACATCCCCAATAAAAAAAATCTAAGGGATTTAAATCCGGAGATCGCGGAGGCCACAAAATTGGTCCTAATCGGCCGATCCATCTGTCAGGGTAAGTTTCATTGAGTTGCGCCCTTACTGCCGTCGCATAGTGAGCGGGGCAACCATCATTTTGTAACCACATTGCTTGCCGCACGTCTTCTGGAATATTTTCTAATAACGTTGGCAACTCATTCCTTAAAAAATGCAGATAGTATTCGGCGTTTAGAGTTGCTGGTAGTTCAAAGGGCCCTATTATTTGCCCATTGATTATTCCTGCCCATAAATTTATTTTAAATTGATGTTGGCTCCTGTCCTCTCGCATCAAATGTGGGTTTACCAGCTGCCAACTGTGCAAATTATGCAAATTGAGATATCCATCTCGCCGGCATGAAGACTCGTCACTCCATAAAATTTTATTAAAAAACTGTGGGTCCGCCCGTATCATTCTAAGCATCCTTTGGCAAAATGCTACTCTTTGCGGGTAATCACGTGACGTCAGCGTTTGAACACGTTGCACGTGATATGGGTGCAACCGGTGCCTTTTTAGAACTCGATGTACCGTCGATCTTGGAATACCTGTGCGTTGCGCTATGACGCGAATTGAGACCGACGAATCTTCCTCGATTTCTCGAATAATAATTTCGTCATTGACTTGTGACGGTCGCCCTTCACTGGCACCCCCAACTCCGGTGCCAAGAATTCTTCCCTCAAGAAGCGCGTTATGCACTCTAATGAATACGCGATAGTCGGGATGTCGATCCCGGTTCGGGTATCTTTCACGATACAATCTTGCGGCCGCCCTGGCATTACCTCTTGCTTCTCCGTAGATAAAATGCATTTCGGCATACTCCCGTGGCGTGTACTCGTAACGAGGCATCGTACTACTGCACACACGTACAACCTCACACAAACGATTGTTTTCGAAGTCCGTAGGATTGCCAAGTCATTCGTCCAAAACACAAACAGTTCCAAATCGTTAGGCAAAGCAAAGTCCAAATACACAGCACAAGTTTAATTTTAAGGAACACAACAGTTAGGCACAGCGGGAGCGAAAGTAGTCTGACGTACGTATCAACTCGAAGAGAGATTCGTGTCAACTAAACAAATAAAATCATGCAACAATGAAGCCCTGTATGAGTGAAGGGTGAAGGAAAAAAAATACCTGCACAAAGACACCGATTTACCAAAAATACAAAAGCGGCGCTATCTATCCCTTTCACACTGAGTGAGGTGCAACTCCGCAGGTAGCGGTCCCAAATTCCGAACAGATGACGTCATCGGCTCGGAATTACGCTACACGCTTAACCACATGCTTAGATTACAAGCATAAGCCATTACGAGAAAGAAAAGTTAGATAGTACCATTTTAATTTCAGTTCTGTCTTCTTCATCACATTCATAGCAATATCTTTGTAACCGCAAGGACTAGACGTAAGTTTTATACCAATTTGCAAACCTTAGTAATTTTACAAGTTTTTAAAATAATGGTACACTTTGGTGTCATATATTTTTTTTACAGGAGAATTTTTCCAATTCTGGTCTTTTCATCGTAAAAACAAAACTTTTCGATTCAAGATTTTTTTTCTAAGGCAAATAAAATGTTATTTAAAAAAATGGTATCTTATAACATTAGTAAACTATTCAGAAATGTTTGACAAAAATCACACCTAAATGTGATACCATTTGCAGCAACAGCATTAAAAACACTGAATGCTGGTACAGAAAACAGTAAAAATCGAAAAAAAAAAAATATCTTGGTTACCTTATCGGTTTTTTTTTTACTGTTCAAATTAGTTGTTGGAAATGAGGTAAGCTACCTACCCGTTACGTTTGATCCATTATTTACGGGACACCCTGTATAAACATCCGAATTGATAACCTCCTTTTAGAAGTCGGTTAAAAAACGTTTATTTCATTTTCTACAAATTTGAGATCACTTAATTTTCATTTTCTTTATCATTTCTAATCAGGTCCATTAATTTTTTCAGTTTTTAATGTCTTCTTCATTAGTTTTAAGCTTTTAATCAGATCTCTTAGTTATAATCTTCTTCATTCGTTATTTTAGCTTTATTATTATTATTCGTTTATTTATTTATATACTTATTTATATACATTTTTAAATATTTTTATAAAAACAGAAAAAACATTTAAAAATATAAAAAATAGTGGTCCGCCGGTATCGGGAGCAGGGTCCAAGCTACCGGTGGTTAGGGCTCCAGAGACAGGAACCTCCTCACGATGCGAGCCGTATCGAGGAGAACTGCCTTCTGGATCAGGCCCTTGACCCAACCGCCTAACGAAAGCCTCGAGAGATGTTGATCGAGGCTTTCGGCCATCAGGCCATTCGCCGATACGACAATCGGCACAATGACAGCCGAGCTCACATTCCACATGTCAACGTTATTATTATTATTATTCATTTATTTCAGAATCAAAAACTATTCCATACATTGTTAGTACATCATACTTATAACTATGTTAGTATATTATGAATGTCATTATTGAATGTCAACATTATTAATTATACATTGTTACACACTATTTTACATTAAAAAGGACCCCTCCAGATCCGTGAACGGTATTCCAGTGCCTCACAACCGGACAATCAACCCTTTCCAATATGGTATTCAGAAGGCTGTTGGTGCTGCCCCGCACGCGGCGCATCAGGGAGGCCACTCTTTTCCTTACTATAGCCCTAAAGCAGTCAGTGCTAGCCTTAGCAAACATACCTGATGCACTGCAAAAGCGAGGCAACCCCAACAGCAACCTAAACCCATTATTGTACAAGACCCGCAGGGCATTGAAAGATCTACGCGTATAGCGGACCCACAGGCTGCAGGTATAAAATGTCTGGCAGTATGCTTTAAAAAGCGCAATTTTAACATCTTTTGTACACCGTGCAAACCTGCGCGCTAGCATCAATCAGGTCTCTTAGTTATAACCTTCTTCATTAGTTTGAGCTTTATAATTAGGTTTCTGTTTTTTATCTTCATTAGTTTTTAACTTTTTAATCTTATGTCTTCATTTTCTTCGTTAGTTTTTATTAAACTTTGTAATCGTCTTCATCTTCTTCGTCAGTTTGATTTTATGTGTCATACACATCAGTGTGCCTTGGGAGATTGCGAGATTCTTTGTGAAATCTTTTGGGTATAGTCCCGTTGTCGCAGAGACGTATCAGATCCTGGTATTTAGCAGTGGTAATAGGTAGCCTGGAATTATACAAGGGCTTCAAGGTTATGTTGACTTCCACTTGCTGGCTACTTGTGGGTTTGTTAACTACCGCATTATGCTTTTTTTCCTTTTGGTTGTACTTTCACCTTCCCCTTTCCGTGACCTTTTCCTTGTAGTTTTTGACAAAGTATTATTGAAAACGAGTCAGCTTCTCCTGCCATGGAATATTTCACTAAAATTTAGTCTGGATTTGTCTTTATAAATGTGACTATTCTTAGTTCTTAAAATTTTAATGTTTTTAATGTCATTGGTGTGAATTTTTTGGTAGCTAGAAGATCGAAGTCAAGGAAATCTAAATGATCCATCGCGATCACTTTGTACGGTCTCGGTCTTTTGCGAGCTGTCTCAAAGTAAGTAGCCCACTGTGAGGGGCTCCACACAATAATTTTCTGAACTTCTCTTTCAATCACAGCATGCATCGAATAAAATGTAGGTCGTATAGCCTGGAGCCCACTAGAATAACTCCCACTAGTGCCACATGCCTAGATAACATTTACACAGATGTTACACCAACCCATAAAGAAATGATAAATTTAATAGACTCTGATCATTGCGGACAATTGATCATTATTCCTAATATTAACAAAAAAGTTATTAAAAAAGATATCACTGTTACCCCAAAAACTAGTAATCGCTTGGAAACATTTAAAACTAAACTTTTAAGAAAATTACCATTTTTGTCGACTAATGATGACCCTAATGAACAATATAATGATTTTTTTAATATGTATTGCACACAATTTGATAACAAATTCATTCCAAAGACTTTCTCGGTGAATAGTAACGCTTCCTTCAGTGACTGGGCCACCATTGGTATACATAAAAGTAGAAAACGACTTTATGAATTATATGATGAACGGACTTGTATAAACACTGCTGAATTTAATTTATATGTTAAGAATTATTCAAAATTATTTAAAAAAGTTTGCAGTTTGGCCAAGTCACGTTATTTGAGTTCAAAAATAAAAAATAGTAGTAATGTAATTAAAATGACATGGAGTATCATTAACAGCGAAACGGGAAGGTCATGCAACCGATGTAGTAACTACACGCTTGATATTGATGACAATATAATTAATTCAGATTCCCAAGTCGCCGCGGCCTTTGAAAATTTCTTTGCTGATGTTCCCGTATCCACTACTAAATCTCTAAACTCATCACCCACTGCTGCAGAGTCTTTACTTAAGGAAAACGTTCCTGTATGTGATTCTGAATTTCATTTCCAATATGTCACCTGCAAAGATATAATTAAAACCTTTCACACATTAAATGTTAAAAAGACCACAGATCTATGGAGTAATTCTGTGGACGTTGCTAAGTCCATAATAAACATTGTAGCACTTTAGCTGTTATTTTTAATAATTGTATTGATCGTGGTGAGTTTCCTGTTCTTATGAAAAACAGTAAAATAATACCGTTATTTAAATCGGGTAGTACATCAGACCCTACTAATTATAGACCTATTTCAGTACTACCTACCTTTAGTAAAATTTTTGAAAAACTTATTTTGAATCAAATGCAAGGATTTTTTAATAATCACAAATTACTGCATAACAAACAGTTCGGTTTTACGAGGGGTCGTTCGACTACTGATGCCGGAGTTGAACTTTTAGGACATGTTTATGATGCATGGGAGGACAAATGCGATGCTTTGGGAATCTTTTGCGATTTGTCCAAGGCATTTGATTGTGTTCTTCATGAAACATTGATCAGGAAACTGCACCACTACGGAATCCGAAACGCCTCTCTGGATGGAAAAAGATCACCCGGATCGGTAGTAAGAATGGGGGTCCCCCAGGGCTCAATTCTTGGGCCATTTTTATTTCTTATTTATATAAATGACTTGCCTTACCTCATAAAGGATAAACATGATATAGTGTTATTTGCAGACGACACTTCACTTTTATTTAAACTGAAACGTCAGCAGCTGATTACTGACAATGTAAATAGCGCCCTTGCAATAGTAGTTAACTGGTTTAATGTTAATAACCTACTTCTTAACGAGAAAAAAACTAAATGTATTAAGTTTACGATACCTCATGTTAGACAAGTAGAAACTAGTGTTCTCATAAAGGGTGAAGTGCTGAAACCCGAAAATACCACAGTTTTCTTAGGCATAACTTTGGATACCAAGCTTCAATGGGTACCACATAGATAAATTGTCAAAAAAGCTTAGCTCTGCAGCATACGCCGTTAGAAAAATTCGTGGTTTAACTGATTTAGAGACAGCCCGTTTAGTATACTTTAGTTATTTTCATAGTGTGATGTCGTACGGTATTCTGTTGTGGGGAAATGCCGCCGATATCCAGACAATTTTCGTTTTACAAAAAAGGGCAATTCGTTCAATCTATAAATTAAGTCCCAGACACTCCCTCAGAGATAAATTTAAAGAGATTAATATAATTACTGTGCCTTCTCAGTATATTTATGAAAGTCTTTTGTATGCACATAAAAATATTAATCTGTTTAAAAAATACAGTGATATCCACAATATAAATACTAGAAACAAACACAAATTTATTGTTCCTACAACCAGGCTCAAGAAAATAGGTGGCTCGTTTAGATGCCAATGTATACATTTTTATAATAAACTTCCTAGCCACATTCAAGATCTAAGCTTTAATAAATTCAAATCTTTTATAAAACGGAAACTATGCCAGAAAGCCTATTATACTGTGAAAGACTATATTGAGGACAAAAAGGCTTGGGATTGAGCTGCTCCAATAAATTTACACGGTGAATGTTGATTTTAATTTGCTAGCTATTTTAGACATGAATATTTACTGTAAAAAGTATTATATTATTTTCATTATTGAGAATATGAGGACTATGTGGGTCATTGTTTCAGTTATATTGTTGATCTGGCAGATTGAGTAATTTATGTGGCCTACCCAAATGTCCTTTCTTTGGTATTGTTCGTCGAATCGTTGAGCTCCTTAAGTCCTGACTTCCTGAGTTGAGCTGCACGATTACTGACAAATGCGTGCACTGACTGGACAGGTCCACTCAATCTGTGTGGTTCTTTCCTCAAAAGACCATTTCAGATACCAATCTACATGGTCTTCACATGATCTGACCAAGATTATGTCTGGACTTTAAAAGAGACTGTGACCTCTGAGTTTGTTTCGGCCTTTCTTCTCAGAGTAGTCAGATAGGAAACGCCGACCTCATCTAGTTTAAAAATATGATTGACGTGTAAAAGTGTTTGTACAAACCTACTTACAGAAATAAATCATTTATCATTTATCATTATCATTATTTATTTAGCACGACTTTTTTTTTTTTTTTTTGGGTGGGAAATCATCGAATGACCTCTCCCGCCCTGGGCGGAGCGGAAGGGCGTGTCAGACTCTTACTGACTAAAACCCACCCGTGTTCCTTCACTTGCCTGTACGCCAGGGCCACGGTAACTCTTTCGAACAATCCGCGACCCCGGCAGGCATCGGCCCTATCGGACCCCTTCAATGATGCTGACATCTCTTTGAGGCGCGCGTGGAACATGACGCGCCGTCGACCCGGGCCTGGTCCTTACCGGACGGCGAGCTGCCCATTGCTCGCCGTCCGCAAGCCCGCGCCTACGGTGGCCGGGAGTCGGCGATTGACTCCCGACGCCCAGGGTGTCTCCTCCTGCGGCGACTAGGGGTGTGAGGGCGCAACGATTGCCGCACCCTCACGCGCTCCGCCTCCTCCTTCGCGAGCATTACTGCTTCACAGAAGGAGGTGACGGCTTCCCATTCCCTCTCGCTCCGTACCATGGCCTGTACCAGGGCCGGACGCGAGAGATCGCCGCCGCCGATCGCCGCCACGAGGACACGGCGGTGCTCCACCCAAGCTGGGCAGACCTCCACCGTATGCTCCACCGTGTCCTCCGGTCGATCCACACAATGCCAACACCCGGGCGTTTCCTCCCGTCTTATCCGAAACAGGAACCTCCCGAAACAGCCATGTCCGGTGAGGACCTGCGTCAGGTGGAAGGTGAGGACGCCGTGGCGCCTCTCAAGCCACTCCTCAAAGAGGGGACTTACCGCCGCAATTGTGGCGTGCCCATATTTAGCACGACTATACTTTTATTTAAAATTATGATAGGGGGTAAGGAATAATATTACTTTTCGAACGAAGCTGTATAAGGCAATTTGCAAAATTTTGAATCTTACACCCAAAATCTTCAATCAGAATTGGTTTACCCACTGCTGGGCATAGGGATCTCTTCGCTCCTGCGCCATATTGCAAAACAAAAATCAAATGGTTGAATGCCGCAGCTGCAGCACACATACCACACGTCGTCGCCGCCTCCCGTCAAAAAGTCACGTTCGAGCTTCGGTGGTGCACCGTCCGCGACGCGAGTGTGTCTCACGTCTCTCATGCCTGGCCTGCGCCTAGGACAACTGTCGCACCGCCGCCGCCCGTGCCGACGAGGAAGCGACAAGCTATATCTACTACATACTCGCTCGAGAAACCTACAATAGATGTAGGTCCTGTCAGTAGAAGAGATACAAAATATATTAATAGTTGATCGCTGACTGTTCACACTGTAACTCTCTCTTTTGTAAGTGTCTTGAGCGAGAAAATAGTGAATAGCTAGCGTTTCATGTAAAGTAGGTTGCCAAGACTTACATAACGCTTTCACAGTTAAAAAGCTATCAAATATAATGTAGAGATAAGCCCCTAACTCGACGAGGCCTAACTCTACAAACCTTACGTCTTAGTTTTGTCAGCGGTGGGAGAGGTGCCTTATAAGAACTCAGGCGACGCGACTTGTCAGACCAAGCTCGCCGGTCGCACCTGTACATTTGTTTCACTCACGCGCCGAATCGCACTTAACCTGTTCCCATCGCGCGAGTAAAACGCGCCACACAGTCGCTCCGCAAGTCGCAGTTATTCGTGGAACGCTCCAAGCAACTTTTTTCATTTGTTTTCTCCGCAAACTCCACAGTCGCTGTCGCAAGACGCGTATCGCTTCAGCGTGTAGGTAGGTCGTGGCCAAGGTTGACAATTTGGAGCCTGACCGGCTTTCAAATTGTCAAGTGTGTTTTCAAGTTATATTTTTTTAATTTCAGATTTTTATCATCTTTATCATTTTTATTTGTTAAATGTTAATGTCTTGATCTTTTTGTTATATTATTTGGAATTATTGTTTTGTTATTATTATTGTTATGAGCGAATTACCAAAATTATTGAATAACTTTAATTGTAAATATCCTTTTTGGCTTTGTATAATTATGTAAAACCATTAATGGTGCATGTTGTGTTAGCCTGTAAGTGATTGTTGCACTTATATAAATTGAAAATGAAATTATTGTAAATGTATTGTGTAAACAATTGTTGGCTAACCTTAAATAAATAAATAAACTGTGTGTTGCGAGCCATAAAGTAATTGATATGTCAAATTATGATGATAAGTATAAGTAGTACTTTTGATATTTTGTTCTTAGGTAGATTTCCTACGGCAAAATAATTCAAGGTTCGTTCGAAGACTATAATAATTCTGCTTCTTCCAAAAAATAAGGACTTTAATTTGAATAATAGCAATAACATCAATAACATTAATTTATGGTATCCATTTATAATTATCTTTCCTTACAGAGAGTCTAACACCATCTCTGCAAGAATGCTGCAAGAACGTGCTACAAGCAAATCGAAGGTTCAGTAAGATGACCTTTTTTTTTTTTTTATTTCTTTTTTTTTTTTTTTTTGGGTGGGAAATCATCAAATGACCTCTCCCGCTCTGGGCGGAGCGGAAGGGCGTGTCAGACTCTTACTGACTAAAACCCACCCGTGTTCCTTCAGTTGCCTGTGCGCCAGGGCCACGGTAACTCTTTCGAACAATCCGCGACCCCGGCAGGCATCGGCCCTATCGGACCCCGTCAATTATGCTGACATCTCTTTGAGGCGCACGTGGAACACAACGCGCCATCGACCCGGGCCTGGTCCTTACCGGACGGCGAGCTGCCCATTGCTCGCCGTCCGCAGGCCCGCGCCTACGGTGGCCGGGAGTCGGCTATCGACTCCCGACGCCCAGGGTGTCTCCTCCTGCGGCGACTAGGGGCGTGAGGGCGCAATGATTGCCTCTCCCTCACGCGCTCCGCCTCCTCCTTCGCGAGCATTACTGCTTCGCAGAAGGAGGTGACTGCTTCCCATTCCCTCTCGCTCCGTACCATGGCATGAACCAGGGCCGGACGCGAGAGATCGCCGCCGCCGATCGCCGCCACGAGGACACGGCGGTGCTCCGCCCAAGCCGGGCAGACCTCCACCGTATCCTCCGGTCGATCCACACAATGCCAACACCCGGGCGTTTCCTCCCGCCTTATCCGAAACAGGAACCTCCCGAAACAGCCATGTCCGGTGAGGACCTGCGTCAGGCGGAAGGTGAGGACGCCGTGGCGCCTCTCAAGCCACTCCTCAAAGAGGGGACTTACCGCCGCAATTGTGGCGTGCCCAGCGCTGGGTTGCGACAGTCGCACTCTCCATGCCGCCATAAGATCCCGCCGGAGCTCTGTCCGCTGTGCCGCGATTTCTCGCGGCAGCGGAGTAACGCCCCGGCGTTTCGCCTCCTCGCGCCACTCCCAAATATGCGCGAGGACTTTTGCCTCCAGATCCCATGGCGGCAATCCAGCAAGGAGGCTCGCCGCCTCGTAGGAGACCGTGCGGTATCCCCGGACTAGCCGGATGGCCATGACCCTTTGGGACGCGTTCAACCGGCGTGCTGGTCGGAGCCTCAATGAACGCGCCCACACCGGTGCCCCGTATAGGGCCATGGACCGCACGACCCCCGCGTAGAGCCTCCGGCAGGAGGCGTTTGGACCCCCTAGATTGGGCAGGAGCCGCTTCAAGGCAGCCCCGGCCCGGTCCAGTCTGGGAGCCAAACGTCGGAAATGCTCGACGAAGTTCCACCGGCTGTCGAGGACGAGTCCCAGGTACTTCATCGTCGACTCGACGCCGATGTGAACCCCTCCCGCCATTATTTGGGAACCCGAGAGTGGCGCGTTCCGAGGACCATGAAAACACATGGCCTCGGATTTGTGCAGGGCCACCTCGAGTCCCAATTGCCGGATCCTCTCAATGACTGTCGCAACCCCGCGTGTCATTATTTCGGCCGCCGCCTGGTGCGACCTCCCCTGCGCCAGGACCAGCGTGTCGTCAGCGTAACAAACGACGCTGACGCCGCTAGGGAGGTCGGCACGCAGCACCCAGTCGTACCCGATGTCCCACAGATGCGGCCCCAGGACCGATCCCTGTGGGACACCGCACGACATCTCTCGCCGGTTCCATTCTCCCTGGTGACCGGGGTAGATGACGGCCCTGTCCGTCAGATAGGCCTCGACTATGCGACAGAGGTAGGTCGGCATCCGGTGATACCGGAGTGCCTCCCTGATGCAACTCCAGGGCAGGGTATTGAAGGCATTGGCGATGTCTAGAGACACCGCCAAGACGACCCCACCCCGGGTCACAGCATCCCCCGTCGTGAGGGCTCGCACGCGCATGATGGCGTCCACCGTAGAGCGCCCCCTGCGGAAACCAAACTGGCTCTCCGCCAAATCCGGCCCCACCCGCACCAGCCGCCCGACGAGGCGGTCTGCAATGACTCTTTCAAAGAGCTTGCCCACCTCGTCGAGCAGCACGATGGGCCGGTAAGCGGACGGAGAGTCCGCAGGGCGCCCCGTCTTCTTAACGAGGACCAGTTTCCTCGTCTTCCAACGAAGTGGGAACTGGCCCCCCTCCAAGCATGCGCTTAGGAGCCCTCTAAGTCGAGGCCCGAGAGCCTCCAAGGCCAGGACCCAGGCTTTTCCAGGTAGGCCGTCGGGTCCTGGGGCGGTATTTTTGGCACTCAGCCTACGTACCGCCGCTCTCAACTCTACCTCGGGCACCTCAGGAGCATCGTCGTCATCGTCGATTATGTGGTCTACAGTGGGCACCGCAGGAGGCGGAGCCATGGGCGGAGGAGTGTGCTCCCCTCGCGAAGGGAACAGAGCGCTCACCACGCCCTCCATGAGCTGAGGCCGGAGACTCTGCGTCAGGGGAGCCCATGGGCGGAGTTTTTCCCGCACCATTTTGTATGGGCGTCCCCAAGGGTCCCTGTTCAGAGTCCCCAGCGACTCCTCACGGGCCAGTCCCCTGGCCCGCAGTATCTCCGCTCGGAGGGCGGTCTTCGCCGCTCTGTAACCCTCGTACAGCTCCGCCTGAATGGTTTCCGTATCCGGAGGGCGGATACGGAGCCTGCGGTGCCTGGTGTACAGGCGTCGCGCAGCAACGCACGCCTCGCGCAGAGACGTTAGCTCCGGCGACCACCAGTACACCTGGCGCCAGGCGCGTCCAGGCTGGACCCGGGGCATTGCCACGTCACATACTTCGGACATGGCCTCCCGGAACCACTCCGCCTCGTCGTTAATATCAGCAGGCCTGTCCGGTGATGACACCCAGGCCTGCACGATCGAGGCTTCCAGGAGGAGCTCCCGGTCCAGCCGCTTCAGCGCCCACCGCGGACCACTCGGGGCCTGTCGGACCAGCGCGCTCGAGGTCTGGGCGGAGACGTCAAACCGGATGTACCGGTGGTCGGAATACGTCTCCACCCCCTCCATGACGCGCCAGTCAATGACACACGGCGACAGAGCGGGGCTGGCGAACGAGAGGTCCACCACTGACTCACCCCGCATCCGCACACACGTGGGTACAGAGCCCCGGTTTAGGACGACCAGGCCTGTCTCCAGAGCCCAGTCCTCCACCATCCTACCCCGCGCGTCCGTATACCGGGAACCCCAAGCCGTGTTCTTGGCATTGAAGTCCCCGAGTACGAGCACGGGGAGGGAATGGTACCCGACGACGACGACTCTCAACTCCGCAAAGGAGTTGTGGAACTCGGCGAGAGTTCGGTTCGGGGAGAAGTATACCCCTACGACAACAATCTCCCCGAACCGTGCTGCCACGCAACCCCGTCCCCTCTTGACTGCCTCGAGCGACGGGGTACCGGCGGCGGCCGACGAAATTAGGGTCAGTGAGCCGCTCAGGTCCTCCACCCAGTCATCCCTGGGCGGGACAAAGTACGGCTCAGCGACCACGGCGATGTTAATCGACCACTGCGCCATGCTCTGGAGCAACAGATCCTGAGCAGCGACGCAGTGGTTGATGTTCGCCTGGAGGAGGCGTAATGGGGCCATTATTGGCACTCCATATCAGCCCCCTCCCGAGGCCCTTGTGAGGGCCCTGCCGCGGTTTCTGTGGCGGCGACGACGATGGAGTTAGCAGCGGCTGCGGCAGTGGCGGCGGGTGCGGCGGTGACGGCGGTTGCGGAGGGCTTACCTCTGCCCCTGGCTTTGGCGGGTGGGGCGCAGGCCTTACTCCCAGCCCGGTGATCGGCCGGCTTGCCAGCTGCCGCACATAAAAAGCAGTGCGGCGTGGCATTGCACGAGCCGGCCTTGTGCCCGGGCTGACCGCAGCGGAAGCAGTGATCGCTGCGGTCCACCTCCGAGGTGCATTGCACTCCCACGTGGTTGCCCACCTGACAGCGGAAGCACCTCAGAGGTCTGGGTTCCAGCAGTTTCACCTGCGCAGAGACCCAGCCCACCAGGAGCCTTCGGCCCTCCCCGGCGACTTTTCTGGCCGCCGACACGGGGCAGCTCACCGTGACGGCTCGCATCCCCGTGTGGTCAGGACGAATGGTGCCCGCCCTCACCTGCTCGGCAGAGCACCCCCCAGTCCTAACGACGGCGGCCACCACCTCAGCCTCCGTCACACAGTCGTCCAAGCCCACGATGCGCATGTCAATGCACTTGGTGGGCCTGGACACTCGGGCCTCGTCCGCATTTAGAGACGCCCTAAGCCTTTCGGCCAGAGCGTCAGCGGTCGGGCCGCTGGCCGCACCGGGGACCTCCAGCATCCGGGCTCCAGTCGCAGTGACCCTTACACGGATCCCGTTGGTGACCCCTAGCTCCTCCAAGTTCACCGCCGCCCTTGCCTTGGTGAGCACGTCGCAGTAGGACACGCCCTTCTTCACCGCATCCGGCTGTAGTGTAATCACTACAGCTGCGGACTTCGGAGCGCGGAGCCTAGCCGCGACGCTTCGCTCCTTGCGCCGCTGCCGCCTCTCCTTCCTTTTGGCCGCCCTTGAAGCCTTCCGCTTCTCTCCGGCTACTTGCCATTCGGCGTCGGCCGGAGGAGCATTAGGAGGCGGAGGGGGTGGCGGCCGTGTCGCCGTCAGGGCTGGGGCCGTCGCCGCCTGCGTAGGCCCCCTACCCTTCTTGGGCTTGGAAGGCGCCGACTTCGCCGGGGCCGGCCCCGCAGGTTCCAGCACAGGCCCGCCTTTAGTTCGCCCTGCCGATCCTGACTTGGCCACAGCGGCAGCAAAAGAAATCCGGCTCGCCGCTAGCGGTGGACGCAGAACAATGGCCTCTAGAGCGGAAAACCGACTCTGGAAGGCAGCCAGCTCTCGCCGCACCAGGGTCAGAACCCGGTCCTCTGCAGGCACCGACACCGGCCGGTCTTGCCTATGCTGCTCCCCCTCCTGTGGCACTTCTCGAGGGCCGGCTGCCCGGAGGCCGGCCAGGTCCGCTCGGAGCTCCTCGTTCTCCTTTCGGAGAAGCTCCATGGCGGCTGTCAAGCGGGCGACCTCCGCCCGCATCTCAGACATTCCATCCAACGGAGGCCCAATGTGTAAAGCCTCCGCTGCCGCCATAATGGAGGCCGTGGCAGTGGGTATGACCTTGTCTTTAGAGGACTGAATCCTCTTCAAGGCCACACCCCTGATTGCGGCTACCACGACCTCCTGGAACCTGACCACTCGCTCGGGCTTAGAGCCGCCAGCGGCGTCTGGCTCACCGCCTGACGACTCGGAGAGTTCCACCCTGTGTGGGTTGCCCTCCCTGGCGAGCCTCTCGGCTGGCTGGGCCAGCTCGGCTGAACTGACTCGGCTCGGCTCGCTGTTCTTCTCGGTGGTGAACCCTTTGTCCTTACCCCGATCGTGAACGCCACCCTGCCGAGTAAATTTTCTGCGGGTGGCGCTCCTCCCGCCATCAGAGGACGACCCCTGGCTATCCCCTGGTTTGGGGCGCTTCTGGAAGAGCCTTCGGTTCTTCTCAGCAGCCCCTACCACAACGCGCTCCGGGCACTCGAATGAGCCCCTCACGCCCGATGCGGCGTCGGACTCCGACCCCGCATCGCTCCCTTCCTCTCTACTACTTTCCTGTTCTTTTGTGTTTTGTTTATCTGTTTCCATAATTGTTCCCACGAGTGTGGGGGATATAAAACGTCCATCCTAGGTTCACCCCCTGTCCCTAGGCAAGTGTTCATTTGTAACCCAACCAGAGGGTCCACTGGTACTCTGCTGGGGGTGCGCTAGCGACTGATGCGCCACCTACAACTACAAAGTTGTAGATGACACTACTCCTCAGCCATTCATACCCTCGCCACGCACCAAAACTTGATATTAGAGGAATTTTTTATAGAGGTTATCTTCCTCGCGGCCCGGGCGGTTAAGCCAAGACCCTCGACCCCCGTCAAAAGTCAGAGACATAACCTTGACAATCTTTGGGGCTACGAGACTAACGGTGGCAGAAGGAGAAGACTCCTTACTGCCTGCCCGGCGGCAGAGTTAGTGCACACCGAGCCCGCTCTTACTCCGCCGCTGTGCGTCTCTGCTTAAGCAGAGAGACACACGTTGGAGCGTTCCTCCGACAGGATATTAGCGTACGGGCAACTAGACCCATTAGACACACAGTGCCTAATGGGGAGTCATTGCCCGCACCCCAGGGTGCACCGTCCCGGAAACTGGCCTTTCCCCCAGATGTATCCAAGGGAAACTCCAGCCCACGGGCACACGTGGAGGTTTCCTGTCCTAGCACCCCTCAGTAAGATGACCTGCGCGTGTGGCCTGTTCTGTGTAGACGTGACGTCAGTAAGTAGTTTGAAGAAAGTTATTATTAATAACGTTTTTATACTGTTGCAGTTATTTTTTCTCAAACATTTCTTGCGTGTGTAGGTATAGAAGAAGTAAATAATAAATAAAGTTCTCAAAAAATACTGTAGGCTCTATATTGATAGGATCCTTTTTAGGGTTCCGTTTTGAATAAAATTTAAAATGGCACATGCATAGACCATGGTCTGGGTTAGGACATAGAATACTTTCTGTCCCGGTAATACAGGGATCCCCAAACTATTTTGGACAAGTGACCCCTTTTCCAAAATGAACTGTTACCTCAGACACCCATGGCCAAATTACCTACTTTTAAGATCAACCCCCTTATTCATAATGGTCCGCTAACTTAAAACAGCTGCTACAGAGTGTTATTTTTCATTCTGACTTAGGTCAATAGAAGAAGACAGAGTAAGAATTAGCAATGCTTTAAGTTAGCAGACTATTATGAATAACGGGGCCTATTTAGTTTTTTCCTATTGATACAAAATACCTAGGTACTAAGGTACCAATTGGAAAACTTTGTACTTGGTTAAGTGAGTAAAGTTGACTTCATTTTCTCATCAAAATTTAACAAAATAAAAAGACATACAATTCAGTAAATATCAAGTTTAATTTATAATGATTATTACAAATTAAGTACTTAAAGAATCTTAAGTAGGTAGGAAATTATATTTAAAAAAATATTAATTCGCAAAGAGAAAATAAAATATTCAGTGTGATGGATGAACCTGGTGACTATCTACCAATCTAACTACATCCGGTTCAATATCGGTGAGTTGCAGCCTTAAATCTCCACGTTCGTTGATTTCCAAACGGTTTCTTTGTTTCGTCAAAATGTTTGTTACCACACTGAAGCTTTTTTCAACTAGATATGATGATGGAAAAGCGATAAGGTATTTTTCAGCAATGTTCCACAATGTAGGATACTGTGTTTCAATGTTGCGTTGCAACCAGAACTTCTGATAACCTTGGTTGAACTTCTGCTTAAGCTCTTCGTCTGTGCTGATGGTAATCAACTCTTCTTGCATTATCACATTGGCTTCTTCTATGGCTGTGGTATTGTACGGATTTATTATCCATTGAGGAATTTGTAAATTTAAAAGCTCCTCAAACCTCTCCGTATAATCCTTGTGTAATGCGTCCAAGTGAGTGACATATAATAAAATGTCATCTTCTTGAAGCATTTCTGGTAATTTTGATAAATGCGGAAACTGCGAATATTCTTTTCTGCCTAAATTTTGTTTATAAAGGATTAGTTTACCACGAAGGCCGCGATTATTAATTTTGTTTTAATCAAGTTAAGATCGTCACTCTGCAGCTGCAAATTAACTTTGTTGAACATTCCAAAGATATCAGTCAAGTAATAAATATCTGTTTTACAATTGTTCAGATTTTCTTTCAAATTCGGATCTTTTTCTTGTAAAAACTCCAACACAGATTCAAAAATGGCTGAAAATCTTTCTAAGCAAGAGCCTCTTGATAGCCAGTGAACTTCAGTGTGCAGAAGTAATCGAGTAAAGACTTCGTCGTTTTCCTCACATAGCTGAGCAAATAACCGAGAGTTCAAAGAATTGCTTCGAATCTTGTTGATAGCATTTATTATATATTGTAAAGACTTATGCAATCTAGGACTCAGCTTTTTTGCTACTAAATGCTGCCTGTGAATCACGCAGTGAATGACCAGTACATCAGGCAGTTGTCGCTTTAAGTGATGTATAAAACCACGATGACGACTTACCATAGACGGTGCACCATGAGTCGCAACAGAAACAATGTTCTTCCATGGAATAGCTTTGTCAGTAAAAAAATGTTCCACGGCCTGAAAAATCGATTCTCCTCTGGTATCAGTCTCTAAATATGTAGCAAAAAGCAGTTCTTGGCACATATTTTCATCTTTGATATATCGAACATATCCTAACAACAGAGCTTCATTGCCGGGTAATGTAGACTCGTCCAACTGGAGAGAGAATCTGTTGGTCTGTAAGAACTTGCATAAAATGTTTTCCACATCGCGTCCCATCTCGTCTATGCGTCTCTGAACGGTGTTATTGCTCAAAGGTATTCTCTTTAAAATATCATGTGCGGGTTTGTGCAATACATTGTTAAGGACCTCCGCAATGGCTGGTAAGATAAGCTGCTCTCCAATTATGTGGGGTTTCCCCGACTTCGCTATTAGTAAAGATATATTATAGGACGCTCGTAAACCATTATCGCCCTTAATAGATGATGACGCAAACATCGATCTTATGGATGGCCTTTTGTCTAGTTTATCTTTAAGTGCTTGAAAAAATGACAAGGGCTTACTTTTTTTGTCAGCATGTACTCTTGATAAGTGGTCATCCATTTTCGAAGGCTTCATGGCATCGTTACTGAATACTTTTTCACATATGAGACACATCGGCAAGTGTTGATTTGATGGAGATGCAATAAATCCGAACTTCAAATAGTCCAAACTATATTGTCTGCATTTTTTTTCGTGTCCGCCATCATAAAACTCTTAGTAATCCTGCAAATACAAAAATAAGAAACTACCTAAATAAAATACAATAATAAACTGTTAAATTTACTGGTAATTTTTTACAATTGAAACAACTGAGGCAACTGCAAACTGTTGCAAACAATCTACAGATAGGTCAACTGATCACTATCAAACAGTGGGGCAATGCTGATGCACTGTGCCGGATAAAAACTGTTTGGTACTTACCCTGTTAATTTTTCATATTGTATGGTTACGCTATTAACTTATATATCAATATCGTATGGTTACGCTATTAACTCGCGTAGGAAGCTCAGCATTTTTTAAATTCTTTTTCAGTCACTTAACTTCACTTAATTTAGCTATGTAATAACTTTGTAATCTCTTGAAATAAATGAGTACTTATATGAGTTATTATCGGTCACGTTCCAACGAATTTCAAAACGCAAATGAGCTTTCAACCTAAGTGCAAGCTCGTTAAATAGTAAAATATCAGGAACATGTTTGGACTTGCAACTTGATCATGAATTCGTTCGTGTTAAATCGCGTAAGCGTCAAATAGAGAGCAAGTCAAAACGCGCTTGAAAGATGTACGCTCGAACTCATTATCTTGCACAAACTTGTCCACACTGACTTGCCGAGTTTTTCATCTTGTACGAACTTGAGACTTTACATTACTACAACAATGCTATTTCCTACAAAAATATTAATTATTCTTAGTACACGTATCACAACATAAACAATACAGTACCTACCTACCTATCTTGAAAGTTTTAAATAAGTATTTGTGTTAATTTAATAGGGGTCGATTTTTAGACCTCCTCGACCCCCACAAAGTTTTCGTTTATGTCGACCCCTAGGTAACCGATATCGACCCCAAGGAGTCGATATCGACCACTTTGGGAACCCCTGCGGTAATACATTCCTGTGGGATGATTTCACTTACAAGCGAGCGTTTCGTGATTGACCACCTTAAAACATGAAACACTAATTAATGGGCCGAGAATTGAGCCCTGTGGAACTCTCTCTTACCATGAACCTTGGGGGCATAAATACGTAGTAATTTCTATAAAACGTTCTAGATACATAAATGCGTCTACATCAGATATATAAAATGCTTTTAAAAAAGGAAGATCATAAGATATAAATAATGTCAAATGGTTTAAAAAACCAACCAAGTGCGAATCGGACTCGCGCACGAAGGGTTCCATACCATTATCTATAAAAACTGCAAAAAAATCACGTTTGTTGTATGGGAGCCCCCTTAAATATTTATTTTATTCTGTTTTTTAGTATTTGTTGTTATAGCGGCAACAGATATACATCATCTGTGAAAATTTCAACTGTCTATAACTTTCACGGTTCATAAGATACAGCCTGGTGACAGAAGGGCAGACAGACGGACGGACGGACAGCGGAGTCCTAGTAATAGGGTCACGTTTTACCCTTTGGGTACGGAACCCTAAAAAAGAAATATGACATTAATCTAGGCTAGAAATCTAGAACAACAAGACCACATGGCATATTATTAAATTCGTCTTAGCGATGATAGCATCAGTACCTACCTGTATGAACAAAGCAATAATTGATTGTATTGTTTCGTCATTAGGGCTTATTAGGACAATATTTTATAGTCAGTTGAAGTCATTCATCGGAAAACGGACCGGTATTGAAATTTATAACAATGTTCCTAAAACGTGAAATTATTCCAGAACTCTCGTTTCAAGTGCTACCAAATAATCAACTCGATTCAAAAGTCAAAAAAATTGCATATTCCTTTAACTTTGTTCTTAGCATTTTTTTGTTTCCAAAATATAATGTTCATGATAATCATATATATCCTAACCAAAACAAATGCCAATTACTACTGTCATTCTGTCGTATGATACTTTTTAATTCGATATGTGTCTTTCGGATGTACACATCAGTATCCAATATTATTAACGGAAGAATGGTAAACACTACTAGTACTGATATCTTCGTCTATATGTTTGTTTTAACTTTCTTTTCCATAGGACATGCTTTCTGTTTTACAATGATGTTCATTCTGGACATTGTGCACAAGCATAATAACGTCTCACTTATTCTGAAGATCCAAACTATCCATAAGGGCATCAATTTCAGTAAGAGTATCCGAAGTTACATTATTTGGAACTGGATTTCAATATTAATTATTATCTGTATTAATATTACTATATTTGCGTGTTTTTACACATCACTTGATTTCGCCGATGTCGTGAAACTGGTTCTTAGTATATATAGTGATTTGATGTTTGTCGTATTTGATATCAATTTAATCATTGCCATCCGAGTTATAGAATTATTAAGAAAATATATCGATGAGTGGATTAAAGATATCCTGGTGATGACTAATGAGAAGGAAAACGATGAAAAATGTCACAAACTGGTTGAGATATACCAAAGTATTTTGAATGCTTACATTCTGTATAAAGCAATTTTCCATGTATTGGTGAGTTCCTGATTATTTTTAACCGACTTCAAAAAAAGGAGGAGGTTCTCAATTCAACTGTATTTTTTAAATGTGATAGCTCAGATTTTTTTTCTAGGTGAACCGATTTTGATGATTCTCTTTTTATTTGAAAGCTGGTGCTTCTAATGAGGTCCCATATACATTTTATCAAGACCTTACAAGTGCTTTTTGAGTTATCCTTAATAATGCGTATTTTTTTTCTATTAAGCTTATATAGATGATGTGTTAATAACTTCCTGTCACTGTTATTTACATATCAAGTAGTGGTATACGAATTTGTGTGGGTTAGGTACCACAACTAAAGACTGAAAGATAAAAAACATTTTTGCAAAAAAATAACCGACTTCCAAAAAAAAACACATTTAAAAAAAAATACTTTAATTTCGGAAATAATAAAAAAATACAAAAAAAAACAAAGACCCCGAATTCCGAAATTAAAGTGATTTTTCATTTTTTTTTTGTGTTTTGGAAGTTGGTTGTTTTTTTTGCAAAAAAGTTTTTACCACAGAACCTTTACGTATATTATTATTTATTATAACAGGCATTATTTTTTTGTCGTTGTTGTTTTACAACACAGTATCTTGCTTCACAGACGTTGTGCCACGTGCTGGATGCATTTTCTCGACCTCTATTTTATTTAGAGACCACGTTTCGAATTGTGAAAGAATATGGAAAACTTCGAGATCCTGTAAGTATTCAAGTATTTATTTTTGTCTTTCAGAAGTATCGAAATTACGTTGCTAAATAAGTAATTCAAACAATTTTTTTTTTATTAAGAAAAGTTATGTTATTTCTTATTTTCTAGTTTACGTTAATCAGACTCGCAGCATATTCATGGCTAGTAAAGACTATAGTACTTGTGGTTATACACAGCATATACTGTGAGAGGTTCTATATAACTGTTGAGGAAGCTGAGACGGCGTGTTTACAGCGGATTATGAAGGGCGGGAATTGTCCAAGTAAGAATGATTTGACAAAACAATATATCTTGATCATTTTATCTTCAGATTAAAAAGTATATTCGTCCAGATTTCGGGGAAAAATCTATCCTCTAGGTCGAAGTCTAACTATCCTAAACCTTCCATTACAGAGAGTCAAAAATATCTTTGCAAGAACGTGCTACAAGCAAACAAAACGTTCAGTAAGATGACCGCGTGTGGCCTGTTCTATGTAGACGCTACGCTACCAATATGTTTGATGGGAATTCTCACTAACTACATAATTGTACTGCTGCAATTTAATTTTCTGTAAAATGAGTAGGTATTTGTGTGGACTAAATACTGTTTTAAGACAATATTGTCGTATTTCATGTCACGAGAAAATATACATAGTGTAATTAGTAAAAAGTTTGCTTTTATCACGAATTCCTTCGTACCTATCCGAGGTGGGATGCTAAAATTTTCGAACTCGCTTCGATCGCTTTACGTTTTCGTAATTCAATTTTTCTGCATAAGCATCAAAGTACTTTTGTATGAATGGTCAAAAGAAAACCTAGCCTATAATGATATGATATGATATGATAAAATTTTCAAGCTCGCTTCGCTCACTGTTGCATCCTGGGTTCTTTTTGCAAAATCACCGTTATTTTAAGATACGTAGATGGACGTTTGCTGAAAAAAAAAAGCCACACAAAGGGCCTCGCAAAATGTGTGTTGCCAGTATCGTGTTGCCCAGTCACTGAATATTCATCGAGGTTGTTGATTACCCTATTTCTATTCCAAATGTCCCAGTCGACGTTTCAGCAGTTATGCCCCCCTAGTCTAAAATGATGAATTCATGGTAACAGTTGTCGCGTTGATGTACCTTACACCGTGTATTTAGGTAATGTGTTATAGAATGGGTCGTGAGAACCAACTGGAAGCAGGCAGTGCAGAGGGCCTCGACGTGGTGACATTCTATCAGTCCTAACGATGATGGAGAAGTCCAAAATGTATTGCATTGACATAAGCTACAGAAAACCTTATGTGAATACGGTTGAAAGTAAAAGAAAGAAATACGAAACGCTTTGAAAGCGATTGTATAGCCACTTGTGTAGGCCCTCCAGATCGATCGTTGTGGCGATGCTCAGTTGAGATAATGATGGTATAGTATAGGAGTTCGACAACACGGTATGTTTAAGTGTGATAAGATAAATTATAGGTAAAGTTGTTGGCGAGTTCGTATGTTTTGAAAAGGAAACATCCTAGTACAAAAATTATTTCTCTGATATAAAGTTACACTATTCCTTAGAGACATGCGATACTTCATAAGCCAGATAAACGAACGGTTCCTGTGGAAATCTTCATGAGAATGAAACCGCGGGCACAATTAGTTCTACATTCACTTCACGTTCACAGTCACTGTTGTACTGCTGCAGTTTGTTACCATAACCATTATAATCAGAGATCGGATATTTGGATGCATATTTAGGTACTTAAAGTAAATGTTTAGCTGTGAAAGTATGGAAGCGGCTGCTTAAAATACTTCTTTTTTTTTAAACCTGGATGTCAGGAACACCGGGTATGCATAAGTAGATGGGTGTATAGTATGGAAGTAACTTCCAAATTTTTTTTTTTTAAAGATCCCCGGTATTCTTGTATTGCATAACTATTCAGATGCATATTTATTTAAAACTAGCTGGTGCCCGCGACGTCGTCTGCGTGGACGCTATACGAGTACAGTACCAAAAATACCTACGATTATACCTTTTAAAATAACATTAATTTACCCGTTTCTTCTTTACATTTCATATCTACAGAAAGTGCGGTAACAGAAGGAGACTGCCTTTTATAAAATTGACCTTCAAAAAGTGCTGATTTTCAGCCTGCTTTGAATAAATGACCTTATGGTGATTCTGCTGAATTAAGTCATAAGTTGTGACTAAAGCAGATGGAGAAAATAAGGAATACAGAATAGGGGAGAAGTCCTATAAATACTTATATACTATTCTGTATGTAAGTATTTATAGGACTTCTCGATACACAACATTAGTGGTTTGGCTCTCCGAAGCCAAAATGTAAAGAGAGTCAGGACTGGTGACGCGGGAGCAAGCGACGTACAGCTGCCCGTGTGAGAAGCAGCTCGTCCTGAGGTCGACACCCGCTGCCCTCAGTGTCTTCCCCTGCGACTTATTGATGGTCATCGCGAAGCAAACACTCACGGGGAACTGTACGCGCTTGAACTGGAACAGGAAGTTATGAGGTATGAGGGGAATGCGTGGTATAAATACTGCCTCGCCGACGCCACAACCCGTAAGAATTTAATTAAGTAAAAAAAATCTAGCTAGTTCATCTCACTTAAGTTTATATGCGACATGAAAATATATTAATTAAGAAGCAATAATTACACCAATAAATACCGAACAAAAATATTAACAGTAATGTTTATTTTGTACTTACTCTATTACTATTTATTCTGTACTGTAAAAAAAATGAGCATGTCTTATCTTTGAGATATAATTATATGGCGTGCTTAATTTTCCTCTTTCTTCGTTATTTAGCCCAAATTGCTTGCAGCGTGCCGTTTTCGAGTTTAATTTTTTTATAACTGTATGCAGTTATTTTTGAGTTCTGATTGTTATTACATACAGACAAACTCGATGAATTTTATAAGAAATAGATGAAGCAGCTTAAAACTTATATAAACACATTTTTTTTAATTGTCTTGCTTATCTCTGAAACGAATTAACGATACAATTTTTAAGAAGAAAATGCACAACTCCATGTATGACTCTTAAAAACAACTATTAACCTCGCCAACATGATCAAATTTAAATTATTTATATCCAAAAAGGGCTTACACATGTAATTCGACTTAATGTTTTTGAAATCTCATAATTGGCGCTACTTTTAAATTGTCTTGATACTACTTATATTCATTTAATTATGTTTATCGGCCTAAGTTACTTATATTGCGTGATTTTTATAGTGTGAAGCTAGCTTATAGCATGGTTAACATAATAACAACATTCAAATATGTGTCGTTAGACTACACGTTGTTACAGAATGCGTTGAAGAAATAAAGGTTCACTGCTCGTTCCCCGTAGGTGATAGCGTTATAATATGTAGCCTATATGTTGACCCGACTTCTTAATAATATTCGTGCCAAAGAAGTAAATCCATGCAGTACTTTTTGAGTTTATCCCGGACATACATACAGACAAACAGAGAAAAATTCAATAAACTATATTTTTGGCTTCGGTATCGATTGTAAATCACACCCCAAGTATTCTTTAAAAAAAATATTCAATGTACAGTTTTGACTTTCCTACCATTTTATTATTATGCATAGATGTATAGATATATAGATAGTGTCGCTGAGCTCTTGGAGTTCCACATCAGGTGTTTCAGATCTTCAATTTTTATACGTCAACAGAGAGTGCTCATCAGGCTGAACAACTCTTGCTAAGACGTCGTTCCATTATATGTTATAGTGTAGCTGGGCTCTTGGAGTTCCACATCAGGTGTTCCAGATCTTCAAATTTATTCTCTCAGCAGAAAATGCTCATCACGTGGAACAATTTTTGCTATGGTGCCATTTTCGTATCTCTTATACTTTAGCTGGTCTTTTGCGGTTCTGCATCAGGTGTTCAAGTTTCCAAGATAAATTATAGCCTATATGTTGCTCACACTTAATACCTATACAACAAAAACAAAAACATTGAAATCCGTCCAGTATTTTATGAGTTCATCCCGGACATACATGCAGACAAACAGACAAACAGACAAAAATTCTAAAAAATAAATTTTTGGCTTCGGTATCGATTGTAGATCACACCCCGAGTATTTTTAAAAAAAAAAATTCAATGTACAGTTTTGACTTTCCTACCATTTTATTATAATGTATATAGATTAGTCTTCAACCCCCGATGCAAATATATGTATGTAGAGTATAAGAGGAGGGGTGGTGTGTGTTAGTTAAAGTTAAGATTTTTTTGATACAAAAGTGCATTTCATATTAGCCAATATCTCAACTTTAGGTGAGTATGCATCCGAATTTCCGATCTCTAATTATAATAATAGTTCTGCAGACCGAATTTCGGCCATGACTGCCAATATCAGTGGAGACTAGCCATCTGCACGGGAGATATTATGGTGCACAAATGTGTGCGCAGACACAGGTGCACTCACTCTTCCATAATCTGATGCGACCATAACCACAGTATTGTAGCGACATGTGGACAAAGATATTTATATAAATTAAAATAAGCATGAAGAGATCAATGCCTGTGTTAATTTTTATTATGGTTATCTTCAGATATAATTTAAAGTGTAGGTAAGTAGGCAAAAAGTCATGGATTTAGGTACAATACAACGAACACGAATATCTTTTATTTGATAGAAATTAGATCATGGCAAACGCATTTCGGGATTTATTTTTTGGGGACTGTCTACGGATAGAGATATTGCATTTAAAGCCCAAAAAAGATGCCTTAGATCTATATTTAAATTAAAAATGACTGATAGCTGCAAGCCGTTTTTCATAAGCCACAACATCTTGACTTTACCATCAATTAATATTTTTGAAATCGTGATATTTGTTTAAAAAAAATCCTAATCTATTTCCCCGCATGGCAGACCTGTTTGCTAGAAATAGACGTGATAACAGTCAACTCTGTCAACATAGGTCTCGGACTGCACTTATGCGCAAGAGTGTTTTTTGTATGGCTCCCATTATTTACAATTAGCTGCCCAATAGCTGGAAAGAGCTAGGCGTAGGATCATTTAAAAGAAAAGTTAAATATGTTTTAGCTAGTAAAGCATATTATGATGTGTATGAATTTTTAATGGAATCATTTTAAATTGACATGCTCTTTTATAAATTAATTTAATCTGAACTGTATTTAATGTAACAATGATTTTGATAATGATTTTTGGACCTACGTTGACATTAGACTACATTTTTTATTTTTTTTTAATGAATATTGGACCTGCCTTGACATTAGATTATATTTTTATTTTAAATAATTGAATATTTGACAATTTTGTATGTAACTCCTACTTATCTATTTCTATATGAATTAATTATGTAATCAATCAATTTTATTAATTTGTTTATGTCAGCATTGTCAAGTTTAATGAATTAGTTATTATTATTTTTTACATTCTAAAGTTATATTAATATTTGCACACCATGACAGTATGGTAAACATGTTAGCATAACTCTATGTACTATAACACCTTGCATGCATTGTTCCTTTATATTGTATGTACACATGTTTGAGCAAATAAAGCAATCTGAATGGAAAACGCATTTCATATTACACAATACCTGCATTCCCAGACGGGGGGGCCCAGACGGTGTACACAGATACAATCTCGAAAATCAAATTGACCGTGTATTAAAATCACAACTTTCATTCTCTGACAATTTTATTAAATAGCTAAAACACGTAAATCGACGCAGGGTGTCAATTTACTTTAAAAAAAATCTTGACTACACCAACCCACTACTGGACCAGGCAGTCCCAGCAATACCAAATAGCTCAATATCGGTGCTAGCTTTAATAAATAAACAATTAGGAACTTCGCGCAGAAGATACGGGCGTGCATACTAAATTACACAAAGCTTAGCCAAATGTACATTACGTATTGGGTTTCTATAGTTTAACCAAGGGCCAGTCTATTAACGATAATGATAATGGAACAGTCAAAAATTAATGGGACTGACATAAGCTATCGAAAAATTTATGTCACTCCAGTTGTAAGTCGTTGTAGCAATATGAAACGGTTTGAAAGCGATTGCCAGAAGCAACCGTGGTCGCAGCCGCCTTGTGTGCTAGGTCCCTTAGTTCAAAACTTCAATGAAAATGATTCCCAATTAAAAACTAAGACAAATCGAACTGTAACAGAGCAAGCGTGTAGGTGGCGACGACGCTAAATATTTCCAAGGGTAACGAGGCGTCAATGACGAAAAAACCGAACGCATTCAACTTCTCGAACGACGTTATCTGTTGTCGCTGGATGTTCTTGCATATTCTTCTTTGTGTATCTGTGAATGGTAAAGTATGATCTTTTAATGATTTATTAAATTATCAATTTATTCACATTTTATTACAGATTCTACAAGTAATATTAATAGTATGTACATCTAAATAAAAATAAAAAGAAGGAAAACAATCATAGGGCATCAAAAAATTCGTCCGCATCGCTGTCGACAGGAAAAGTGCCCAAAAGGCTGGCAGCATTGCCACGTTATATGGCGATGCTGGTTCTTTGGCCAAAAAATAGGAAAGCCCTATGGTCACGTGAAGAGTCGAATTAAACTTATCTACATAAAAGCTATGGCCATTATTACATTCTAACACTAAATAGTTAATTAACACTTCCCGTGATCCAAAGGCTGGTTTTTACCTTGGCCAGAGGCTAAGCATTGCCAGACAACGTGGCAATGCCACCAGTCTCTTGGGTACATTACCAGTTGATAGCGATGCGGAGGAATTTTTCGACGCCATTTAGTTTGTTGTTAGGTTTAGTGTAAGTTTGATTGAATTAGATAGGTAGGCATATATATTTCAATATTCATATAACGAATTATGTTCATTTTCCCTACTTAAATGTTATTGTTGAAAATGATTTGACATGAACAACTAACAGATATGAAGTATGGGTGGAAGATATGTTGCGCCTACCCTAAATGAGTTGTTGCAAGAGCAAGAAGAAGATAATGAACTTTACAAGTTTCAAATCGTAGATTCAATTTCCAATGTCTGTTTTTTATTTATTTATATGAATCCAGCTTTTGCCCGCGGCTTCATCCGCGTAGGGGCCTGAAATTATCCCATGGAAACGTACTACCAGGACAAAAAGTATTCCACGTCCTAAGCCAAATTTCATCGAAATCAGTTCAGACGTTTAGGCGTGAAACGATAACAAACAGACAGACAGACAAAGTTTACTTTCGCATTTATAATATTAGTATGGAGGTATGGATGCCCAACAATTACCTGTACACCCCCTTGACTTCTTAAGCAGGGTGCAAACACTTTGAACTTCACTCATAGTTGCATAGAATTTCTCGCTTTCGATGCTCAGCAAGATTTGTAAAGCCGTGTTCTTGACGAGCCACGATTGTGATATTACTGCAAATAGTGCAAACTGTAAAGAAATTGTAAGTTTATAAAGTAGAAAATAAATTGAAAGACGATTCAGGCTCATAAACTAACATAAAGGCTTGTAATTCTAAAAATAGACTTGAAGATTGATTGATTTTTGGAGATTTGGTCAGGATTATTATAAGTGCCATGATAGGGGTCGAGTCTATTGCCATTAATCAGAGATGATCTCAATATAACACTTTTGACCCGGATATCGAAGCCAGGATCAGAAATGAAAGGTAGGTATGGACTTGTGCAACGAGGCAGTTCAGATACAGGCTAGTCCTAAGTGGTTTGAAAGGGAAACGAATCATACCTCCCTGCCTTAATACGGTCATTGGTCTAAACCATTACCGTAAGAAGGCAGGGACTAATCTTTGAGTATGTCCTTCGTTTAGCCTATATACATATACTAAGTAATAATTAAGTTCAATTCATTTGCTTAAATTGATTAAGTAACTTTATTTAGACTAACTCTGTACTCGTACTTTCAAATATGAAATTACAATAGTATTTACAATTAAAATTAATGTACTCACTTCTCCTCCACTGTTTCTTAATATATTTTGTTTCATTTGTAGTAATATTGCTACGGTCATTAGTCCGTGGCAGACTGTGTGTATTGTGTAGTATACAACCTAAAAGTAAAGAGACACAGCCATATATTATTTGTATTCAACTATAAACGGGTAAAATTGGACTGCAATCCAACAGCAAGATAGGCTGACTGTCAAGAGAATACTTATACAATTTTAGTTTCAATTATATATGTTTTTGTTATTTAATATACTTACCAGTAGACGAAACGTTTTCTCAAAAATCTTATATGTATCCAATATATTTAAGTACAAATCATACATTTTTGTCCAATGAGATTCACTACTTAAATCTCCTACGTTTACTGATAGTATCATCTCCTTTATCCAAACACTAAGCGTTTTCCGCAACAAATTAATAACAAATGTAGCATAAACAATATTAATATCAAAAGAAATGCTGGAATAGTTTGAGATACTATCGAAAAGATTGGGAAGAGAAAAATATGTCCAGTAATAAAAATTGTCTGTCATGTAAATGCAATTTAGGACTATAACATAAACCCAGTTAGAGATAACCAACGTTTTTAAATGGTTTTCATCAATTTTGAGAACTCTGTGTATGTGTTGGATTTTCAAGACTAATAAGACATTGTTGTTGCAATTAATCATATTTAAACAGTAGTTTATAATGAATCCAACCGAGAAGAAAAAGAAGTCGAAAATGTTGCACCAAACAAGAATAGTGGATACATCCTTCGAAACAAGAAGATGATAGAAGATTAGAGACCGGAATATGACAGCGCTGAAGAGACCAACAAAGTTGTATCTGTTACTATTCGAAGTGATGAAGTTGTCCCGAATAGAATACTTTGCGCAGATGAAAAGCTTTTGCATCATATCCAAAGGTTTTAGCACTGATTGTAAATCTTCTTTAACCACGTTATTCAGTAATACTTCCTTGTATGGTAATGTTGGTATGTTCTTGATTATTACATCGTTTATTTTCGATTTTCGTTTGTTCCTCGGAAATGAAAGCATGTTTGTTGAATTCGTCAGTTTGGCGTTAGTTAAAAGTTAAAACTCACGACGTTAGTGGAATAGCAATTAATTAATTCGGCAATTAATAACTCGTTAGCGATCTGTTGTTGATCAATTAAAAGACAAACTCACTTTATTGAATTAATTAAAAAGTTTTCTTAAGAATAGTAAATGCAAACGCGAAAATAGGTAAAAGAAAACGTCTGCCTCGTTGGTCTAGTGGTCGCAAGCGCTACTGCTGAGCATGAGGTACTGGGTTCGATTCCCGGGTCGGGCAAAGTGTTATCGGGTTTTTCCATCTGAATTTCTCTGTAGCAGCCCGGAGTCTAGATTTGTGCCCGGTTGATGGCAATAGGCTCGCCCCCTATTACATGGGACTTAAACATAACTAGCGAAATGTGGGTGTGCTATAGGTACACCTCTGCCTAACCCTTCGCAGAATACAGGCGTGATGTTATGTTATGTATGAAAACGATGAATTCTCATTCCTTAAAGATTTTATGAAAATTAAAATAGGATGCTTACTAAAAGAAGTTTACTTTATTGACGAATAGTATTTCAAACTAAATAATTACATGTAAAGAAGCATTTTCGAAAATTGGTGAGTCAGTACAATTGGTAACTATAACGACCCGTTGCTATAAACAGGAACCGGACAATAACTGAGACTAACATAATTTACAAAAACTCAAACTGGAATAGGACTATGGTGTAAGTAGTGATGAGACCAAGCACTTGTACCAACATTACAGCGTCTATTGTGAATAGACCGCACACATTCATCTTCTTGAAGGTAGCACTTTGAACTCGCTGGACATTCTTGCAGAATGTTTTTCGAGTTTCTGTGTGCCCACTGTCCTTTGTTACAGTTATAAAATATACAACCTTTGAGTTCTCATAATCTTTCATTCAATTATGAATTACGTATATTTTAACGTCATGCCTTTGATGTTACTTAATTCAGAACCGGACGAAAGTTGATAAGATGAAGGGATCGCACGGTCTCTTTTTCTTGTTCTCGTATTTTTATTGCAAGTTTGTAATAATTAACTGCAAGTTTTGCATCGCGTGTGGCATGTTTTTCATCATTATTATCTAAGCGTTTAGGAACGAAATATTTATTTATTTTCTTTATTTATTTATTTAACCATTTATGTACACACATATATAAACAGACAAGAAGAAAGGAACAGAAAAATAGGTACAAAGGTGATGCTTATTACTTGCTTTTACGCTTGCTTGCTTTTTTTTTTGCTTGCTTGTTTTTTGCTTTTTATTTGCTTATTTGCTTTGCTTTGTGATGGTTATATTGATTATTATTATTATTAGCAGTGTTGTTTCATCTATCGCTGAGTCCTCTAGTTGTGTTGTCCCGTTTGTGCCATACTTTCCTGGTCTGAGCAAGTCTGATCCAGATCTTCCCGAAATCTCTTGTAAAAAAAAAACAAGTGTTTTAGTTTTACCTGAGCATTTTCCTGAAGTTATAATTTGTATGCAGGTACTCTGAACTTCAGTCATGGCCAAATACAATCTCTCACACTCCACGCTCAAAGATGAAAAAAGAATGAGGTTCTTTTTAGTCATTCAAGTATTATTAATGTATGTATAATTATTGTGTCACTAGCAATTAAAAAATCGTTTACTTAAACGGATTTTTAATTGCTAATAACACAATTTTTCACACAAGGTAACGCTCCGGTTTTTTGTAATCTCGTGATAGTGAAAACAACGATAGTTACATTTATGTTACTAGGATACATTAAACGTATTTGTATCAAATAAATCAGCCAGATTACCTGAACATCCCCTTAATCAGGTGTCTTCGTTTCTATACGCAATTAGATATCCAATAAAGTGTTAGAAGACGTGTGTACAATATAAAACAAAACCTGCAACAAAGGTCATTATTAAAAAATCTCATGTATAAAACACAAAATACTGTGGAATTTTCTTAACCTAAACCTACCAGTCGATTAAAGGCCTTCTCAACTATTTCGAAAACTTGTATTAAGTCTATATAACTTTTCAACATACTATCCCAATACTGTTCATCTTCTACATCATCGGTATATCCTGACTTCCGTAGTTCTTCCATCCAGGACTTCAGACCTTCGTAGACAACCTTCATACTCCTTGTTGCGTATATCATGTTCATGTTAAAGCGAATCTAAAATATTGCCAATACCAATCTCATAGAAAAATTTAAAATACATGAACATCCAGGAAAAATGAAAACTATTAATAGTGACGACGCAGACCCAGTTGAATATCATGGTGAAATTATTAAAAGATCTTCCGTTCAGTTTTTGGATTCCATGCACATTTTGGATCATCAAGACAAATAACATAATGTTGAGCCTCTGCTCGGTGTTGGTGCAGGCATTTAAGAAGCCACCGATGAGATACAAAACAAAGTCAAAGATATTAACAAAGAAGTAGTCAAAAAGGTCCAGCCCAGTTGTGTTTGGGGTCATGAAGAACATGATTTAAATGATAGCCATCGAGATTATCATAGCACAGACTGATATAACACTGTAACGGTGACTATTGCGAGTGATGACGTTGGTTGTCCCGAATTTTGTATCTGGCACAGACAAATAAAGCTTGCATCATATTCATTGGTTTGATTAGTGATTGAAAGTATTTTCAAACTAGTTTTACATCTAGCATTTCTTCATTTAGTTAATTTATTCCATTTGATCTATTGGGTTCATTTGGTCCACGAGATTAATTTCCATAACTTTCTATAACGATAGCAACCCTGTTATTTGAATAGCGTTTGGTGTTGTGTGTGGCGACATGTTTGTTATAAGAGGCAGTTCAAAGTAGATTGGAGTAGATAAAACAAAGATACAAATTTTATATATTATGGTAAGTAGGTGCTTAGTTACATGTCGTCGGTAGATTTTCATGACTCATCATTATACAAACGGCGTCGTTTGTTTGTTAACGCTCGCTGGTTTGCAAAATGCCGAAGGCAAATTGATGATGCTTCTAATCGTATCCAGAGTCCTATGTTAGGGTAACCACCATGATTTGAGGATAAATCATCAACATCAACTCAGCCTATCCCAGTCCACTCCTGGACATAGACCTCTCTCAGGCTGCGCTTCAATACCTTCTCCTCCACCTTTCGCATCCAGTCTGTCCCAGCAGCCACCTTCTTAAGGATAATAAAAAAGCTTTATTATGTAACCTGTATTATTAGTAACATAGTACATAACGAGATAGATTCCAACGGCGCCAAGTATTTGTACGGTAGCGAAAGTATAGTCGAATAAATTTTGCCAGTAAGTGTGTGCTACCTTGCGGCTGGTATGTGCCCGGTGCCGACTACCCGGTAACCGGAACATGTGCAAAGATATTAGATAATATCATCTGCCTAGCCTTTTGCCAAATATATTAGGGTCGGCTTTCAGATTTACCGAATGCACCTTAATATTAGTATTTTACATGGAGCGACTGCCAATCTGACCTCCACAATCCACTTACTAAGTAACACGATATCCCTTGGTAAGACTGATTGTCAGACCTTCGGGCTTCTGACGACCCTTAACGACTTTCAAAGTTAACTGCCGGAACCAACATCTTAACGTGGTTCTCGAGGCACGCAGGGGTCTCGGTATGTAATGGATGATCATCCATCTTCGGGTCAACCGCGGCAAGCGCGGCTTAACCTTCGATCGATCGATGCGGGTGTTATTACTTAGCCACGAGCCCCAAAGATAACAATCGAAATGAATGTCAAAAGGATAAAACATAAGCCATTAGATTATTAATATATTGATTAAGTTTATAACGGACTACAATTTATTTGTCAATAAGTTCATCAAATAGAACAGTTTAGTTGTCCTACAAACATGTTTGCAACAATGAACAGAATAGATTCAGGAATAAATTCTGCTCTAATCGAGATTACACCAATCGTTCCGTGTTACCGTGAAGTTTTGTTCAACAACCGGATTGAAAATGATCTACAGTCGGTTTTTAAGCCGTATAATCTAATGCAAGCCCTTTTCATCTGTTCGAAGTACAAAATTCGTGACAATACCATCACTGTCAACAGTTTCACCTACTATGTTATTGGAGTCTTCTGCATGATCATATTCCGCGCCTATTGGTTTTATGATTGGTTAAGCACATTTGTCGGTTTCGGTGAGGGGTTTGTCATGCTCCTTAACTGGTCTACTATCTATAACAACACCTTCTACTCGATTGGGTTCATTTTAAATTACTACAGCAATATCAACTGTCGCCACAAAAATGTATCATTAGTTTCAAGGATCCAGCATGCTCTCACTCTCCTCAAAGTGAAAGGTAAAGAACTTAGAAGTTTGAAAATCTACAACTGGATTTCTGTTATAACTGTTAACAGTGTTTTCATTGTTACATTGATCTTATGTTTTAGTTTCATCCCTCAAATAGGTTATATCAATATACTTTTATCTTACAATACCATCATTTTTGATATTAATGTCATGTATGCTTCATTTGTCATGAAATTGTTATGTAAGCTGTTAATAGTTTGGGTTGAAGATGTTCGAAGGGCGGAAAATATTTCAGATTCTGAAAGAGAATCTTATTGGCAGATCAAGTCTGATGTGTATGTAGACATAATGGAGGCATATAAGCTCGTTGAGAAAACTTTTGGTTACCTTGTAAGTACACACTTGCCCAGTTTTGGAGCGAGCTTTTTGGGATAAGTCCAGACTCCATAATGATTGTATGTTATTTTCAGATTGCATTCAATATAATAAATACAGCGTGTAATGGGCTGATAAACATAGCCACGGTATTAAATATACAAATGCGGTTATTAAATAAATTTTTAGTAAGTGTTTCCTTTCGCAATTTTTTATATCTATAAATAATTTATTTTTAAATGCAGTTTTCACCTCATAAGTACTAACAACCTCGGAAACATTCTGTTTATTATTCGAAATCTGAGTGCAAAAGTGCATTTTATCCGCCAGCTTGGAAAGATTTTTTAAAATTCGAATCTTTTTATTCAATAATTTTCTATACCGGCAGTCCACTGAAAATGCATTAATACTTCTTTCATGTCAGTGCACCAACCTCATTTTTAGAATAATCACACTGGTCAGAACGATTGCATGAAAAAAAAACTTAAAAAAAAGACTATTCAATTCAATTTCCATCATTTTGGTTTGTTTTTTGATAAAATCGTAAGAAATCATAAAATTTGAGCGCGTCCAGCAGCGACGAAGATATAAAAACACCTGCACAGTTAGTGCAAGCGTTACATAATGCCGAATTGAGTTTTCTTCTAGAAAAATTGCGCGTTAAATACATAAAAGCGTGCAATTTGTTCAATACCCGGAGATATTCTAAAGGAGCGATAACGTTTTCGGACATTAAAATGCTGTCATACTTCATTGAACTATCTAAAACAAGGAAATCAAGCACACTTTGGAGCATTAACTCGATGCTAAAAGCCGCGATACACATATAAACATATTCCAAAGTATTGGCGTTTTTTAATAAAAAGTCAAGCGACCATAAACCGAAAATATCTAAGATTTTCACCACTATTAACAACACTACTACTTCAATAATACCAATTGTAGTAATTTTACTTTTAATTTTAAAAATAAATGAACACTAATTTAATATCTATATTATTTAACCTGTTTTTCTTGCACCTAGCATTTTCCTCGCTGTAGTGAGGTGTAAAGTAAAGTAAAGTAAAGTAAAACAAATGTGGAAAAATAAATAATAAAAGTTGTGTTTCGCTAAGCAGCAAAGCTATTCTGCGTCCCGTACCTTTGAAAGCCTCGTTACGCTCAGGATTCAATACAAATACTCGCGCCAAAAAACAAATTTGCAACTTTGCATAATAAATAACTATTATTGTCCATCATAGAACAATTTGTACAACGAAAGCAAGGGCCTGTCATCGTAGAAAATCCATTCCTCTTTCAGACAACCTTTACATGGACATACGATAGCAGAGAGAAGCTTAGGTAACTAAGCTTAATCTACTGACATTTATTTACATAACATTAATAAGATTTAAGTAAGGCAGTAGATGAGATTGATATTAGTGGAACCGCCGGTAGGGCGACATCTTTGAAGGACATCTAGGTACACATTAACCATATCGGTGACGTCATTCATAAAGGTCAGGTGCGTAATACAACACCGCGCGCGTGTATGATGAGCACCGCCTTTCTATCACAATCCCAAGGATTTTGAAAGAAATTCATAATCCATTACTTCATATGTTTGAAAAATTCGTCTACTTAAAACCTTAAATAACGCAATTATTCAATATTCAAAATTAAGGGAATGTGTTACTCAACTACCCCGCAGATGTATAATCGTAGAAAACGTAAAGTTCTTTCGTTCCTGCCCAAAAATCTATTAACATAATGCGTGCGCGGAATCGATTCTCGCATGGAACAGCATTCCCTGCCTACTTTGAGCCACGAGATTTTTGTTTTTTTATACACAATATTATGCTATTCTAAGCTAAGCTCAGCTTCATATTGTATTTCTTATTTACAGTTCGCTGTGTTATTAATTATTTCACAAGTATTTCTGGTAAAGAGTATACTTATTGGAATATCTTTGAGCGTGCACTGCGAGAGATTCTACAAAGCCATGAAAGATGTCCAGGGTGCGGTGACACCACTCATGTATTCAATTAGATGCTCTGGTAAACATTGTTGCTTCTTATTTTAATTGTAAAGTATTTTTAAGTTTTTGGATAACTTTAAGCAAGCAAGCAGGTCAAAATCCGGAAAATTTGGCAAGCAGTGAGATGACTACTTGCCAAATTTTTGTCACTCTGAAAATTGCCCGTCGAAGTTCGTAACTTATATCAAAGACAGACCAAAAGTCATAGGCTACCTTTAAGATAGACAGGGCGTCAGGAATATCGACGCGCAAACTGAAACCATGAATTCAGCACATGATCCTAGACCTCCCTGCGTTGGAAGTGCACGTCGCGCGTCGGTTATAAAAAAGAATTTGCTGTTCTATACATTTTGACCGCGTAGGTACTCCTATTGCACTTTTCTATGAAACAGCTGATTATTTTTTCAAACTCAACGCCGTTATTTCAAATAAACCAATTACAGGCCCTTTTGAATTGTCAAGGGGTCGGTCAGTCAGAAAGATGTAGCTAGTTGCCCATTCCAAAGCGTAGTAGATACCTATGGAGAAGAATGGGCAAGAAACGATAAGGACACAATTTTAGACCAAAATATTGTTACAAAATATTGGTTACATCATTCATGTTGAAATTATACATGTGAGAACGATGTAGAAAGACGTGCACGTTAAAAGCGTCCGCAATAAAAAAGATAAAATAAAAATAAAAACAATTCAGTAATTAATATAAGCCGTGGCACCTAGTAGATGACCAGTCTCAACTGACGGCATCAGTTCACGAACATGACGTATGGATCAGTACCATTCAGCTCAACCATTTTGAAGGGAACTTAATGATCCAACAAACACGCCACCACCAGCGAGACATTTGAGTAAGCATGACATACTTTCAGCCGCCAGAGCACATTCAAGTCAATGAAAGACGAACCCAGTAAATGGTAGCTTTATAGTAGGTACTTAGTGCTCACGCATTGATTTGATAACCGACGAAAAATTTCAACCCTAGGGTGCCTAGGATTCGGCGGCGGCGATCTCTCGCGTCCAGCCCTGGTTCAGGCCATGGTATGGAGCGAGAAGGAATGGGAAGCTGTCACCTCCTTCTGCGAAGCAGTAATGCTTGCGAAGGAGGAGGCGGAGCGCGTGAGAGAGAGGCAATCATTGCGCCCTCGCGCCCCTAGTCGCCGCAGGAGGAGACACCCTGGGCGTCGGGAGTAAATAGCCGACTCCGGGCTACCGTAGGCGCGGGCTTGCGGACGGCGAGCAATGGGCAACTCGCCATCCGGTAAGGACCAGGCCCGGGTCGACGGCGCGTTTTGTTCCACGCGCGCCTCAAAGAGATGTCAGCATAATTGACGGGGTCCGATAGGACCGATGCCTGCCGGGGTTGCGGATTGTTCGAAAGAGTTACCGTGGCCCTGGTGCACAGGCAACTGAAGGAACACGGGTGGGTTTTAGTCAGTAAGAGTCTGACACGCCCTTCCGCTCTGCCCAGAGCGGGAGAGGTCATATGTTTGAGGGTAAAAAAGGGGTCTAGAATCATGTGCTGAACTCATGGTTTCAGTTTGCGCGTCGGTGTCTCTGCCACCCTATATTTGAATGCTAGAGTACGCAATGCTACATTATTATGTTTTAAGTCCCATTGAGGGTCGAGCTTATTACCATTAACAGAGCATGAATAAGCATTGCGGGCTGCTGCTGAGCTTAATTTACTTGTTTTAATTACAGATAAACATACTCTTTCTGCGTGTAAGAACATTCAACGTATGCAGAACGCTTCGTTCAAGGAAATGAGCGCGTGTGGTCTGTTTATCGTGGACGCCATGATGTCTCTGCACTTGTTCAGTTTCATCACCACCTACACTATAGTTCTGATTCAGTTCGAATTTCTATAATTCTAGCTTACTCTATGTATTCTACTTCTTTGATTGAAAATAAGCGTCAGGTGGTAGACCTTGTGTTGTCATCTGATATTATTCTGAGCTGAGGCCCCTTTGGCATTATAATCTTTGTTATCCATTTTTTTTTTAGTTTTAAGGTGTATTTTTGTTGCTGCAATGCCAATAAACGCATTTTTCTTTCTTCTTTCTTTTATTTCATTCTTTTGGTTCCTCCTTCACTGGTACAATATTTCCCTATATCATATGTTTTTCTCTTAAATTCTCAGCTGTCTGCCATCTCCTTATCATTCACTCCCTTTTCATTTATATTAATTAGCCTCCACATATCCATTTATTCTTATGCCTTTCATTTTCTTCCTCTCCATTTGTCAATATTTATTTTCATGACCTTAGTCATATGCGTTTTATCCTTCTAAATCACACGCCTACAATTTCTTTTCAAATTTTCTGCCACAGGCCCTACTTTAGAATTCTCTCCCTCATAACTTGCTGTCTGTGTTATGATACTAAAGAAATTGTAAAATCGATCGTTTTATTAATTACTCGTTAGTAATTTTCATCTGAAAATGAGGTTAAACTTACGAGTATTGATTTCCAAACTGCTGCATTTATACTAATTCGTGGAAGAATAATTCTATTTCAACATAAAATACTCAATGAAACAATGTTTCTTTAGTTATGCAAACTTTCAAACCTTTTTTTTAAACTTTTTCTGTTTATTTATAGTTTTTCATAACACATTTGCATGCAAACTGTGACGCAGTATCACTGGTTAATTTCTCTAATGTGTGTACTTTCACAACCTACGAGTGAATGTATAAGAAACACAATAATTGTAATGAATTGCTGTCCTGTCTTGTAAATTATTTTGTTATGGTTTTTTAAATAGCGTCCATTTGCATTCGAAACTTCATTATGACATCTATGGGAAATGATGTCGAAATCCGAATAAGTCATCAGGGTGACAGGAATTTGATGAAAATTGTCGACAAAGATGTGCAGACAATGCTATATCCTCTGAACCTGATGCAACTCATGGTGTTGAACCCAAAGTACTGCATGAAGAATAATTCTATAAAGCCGAATAATCGTATCAATAAGTTCCTATTATGCTGCGGGCTCGTAATTTACCTTACGGGTTACATATACAGAGTTGCAGAAATATTGGTAGACGACAATATGAAGCGATATGGTTCTATTCAGTTTCTATATTTTGCTTCTTACTACGACTTTGTGTTCTACAGCGCGGGATTTATCATGAACGTTATCCTTCATTGCATTCATACAAAGAAGATTATCAAATTCGTCTTGGTGTTTCAAGAAGTGCACAGATTTCTTAACAATGAGGCCAGTTTTAAGTGGTCCATCATTAGGAATTGGATCAGTGTTGTCATTATCTTCGGATTTTATTTCGTAATTTTACTGTTTATGTCCCTAACTTACAATCAGCCATTTTGGTACGTTGTTTTAAATTTAATTTTCTTGATAAGTCTTGATACCAATCTAATTTATGCGATGAGCTTGATTAAGCTATTGGCTGATAAAATTGAATTATGGAATGTTCGAGTTTTACTGTTCTGGAGAAATGAGCAAGGTGAAAATAATGAAATGGAATGCGCCCACATGTCCGAGGCTTACGTGCATATTTTAAAGTGTTATGAGATTTGTAAGAATATTTTCCAACAACCGGTAAGTTACAACTTTGTATGCTGAGAGAGATAATATTTATCCATTCGCAGTAGAAAATAATAATCTTAGGCCAAGTTAATAAACGGTACTTAGCACGTAATTTGCCTTAGTTATGTTCCCTTTTCATCTTGCACTTGGAGTTTGACAGTTGCGGGACAGTGACAGAAAAGAAAAAGCACGTGCTAATTGACGTTTATTAATCTCGGCATTACTTTCTGATGCTTACGCTGATTTTTACCGATTTTATTTTTTTAAAGATGGTTCAAGACCAGTCAAAGCAACGCGGTTACGAATATTTAGGGGTATTCCACCTGCATAAGGCCTGCCTTACATGATCTCTAATAAGTAATTAGTGTTATTTAACCTTTTCAGGTTCTGTACCAAACAATAGAAACTTTCTGCCGTTGCTTGATTAATGTTCAAGTGCTGATTGAATTCCGGAGACTTTTTTTTGTAAGTACTTAGTGGTTAGTTGTTACTTACGTCATAATAATCATTAAGGGGCAGTTCTACGGTCAAGTTTTAACTAACAGCTGGTATAAAATGTTGTCTAAATAGTATGAAACTAAATGTTTTATCTGTGTATAAGCTTCTTCTAAATTTCTGAACTTTTAATGCGATTTTCAACTACGTCAGTATAATCAACGGCACCCTTGTCCTACCCACTGCTGAGGACAGGTCTCCTCCCATGTGTGTCATTCCTAGTTTTGAAAATTTCTTAAGGAAATTTTTCTGCGAAATCTCGATGGTCACACGAAAATGGTCCACCCTGAAAATATTTATAAAATGTTTTTCTAGGTATTGCCATTTTACAGGTGACGACTCCTCTAGTTTCACTATTCCTTTACGTCTGGGTGATAAAGACCTTGGTTCTGCAGCTTGTGCTCAGCCTGCAAGTCGAGACGTTCTATGAGGCTGTGAAACTTGCCCAAGACTTTTGCTCAAGCATTTTAGCATCAAACTGTACAGGTGAGTAATTTTGAATTTATTTGATCGCCTTGTAATGTTATCAGTGCCAGTTTACGAATAAATAGGTATAAGCCGTGCCATTAAGGAATAGATGTAAGTATGAAATGATACATGCTCACGCGTATCAAACGACGTTTTTCAAAATACTTGCGAATAAACATTTCGTAGTAAAAAGCAAGGGTGTTAAATACACTGCATTGTGAACCTACAGGCGGTGCAATAAGTGCCACTTTTCGAGCAAGTGTAGTGAAAATCTATTCAAAATGGCTGGCAAGCAAAGGAGCTTGTTATGCCATTTCACTCGCACATTATGATGTGCGAGAAAGAGGGCATGATTAGCGCCACCATTTTCAATTCATTTCTGTTAAAATTAGCTACTAAGTCTAGGGTAAAATTCGTACCTAGTTGTGCGTATATGTTTTCTTAAATAAAACTAATCTTGAGACAAACCTTGAGGCTTTCATTACATTAGTGTGTAACAGTTTCATTAATGGCACGGGTTACACTTTAGATACCCATAAAAAAGATGGCGGAAGGTCATGGACATAACACCATAATCATCATACCGTGTAAGTACACCGTGTAGTATGCATGTGCTTATGGGCTTGAACCCATCGTCATGAATAAATAAAAAAAAATGGCAGAAAAAGATGAAAAAACAATTACAACATTTTGGAGCGCTTGGGAAGTACTCCTCGTGACCACACAACGAAAACGCAACGGGGCAGTCACTGGCAAATGAATAAGCTATTAAAGTGACAATAATATCGCGTTTTTTTTAGTGTGGTTGAACAGCATGACCGAATCTATTTATTACGGAAAACTTATAGCTAGGCATATATAGTCAGCTTCGTAATTTAATTGAAACCTCTAAGTTTGAAACTATATAACTATCACTTATTTTTTAAGACCTGCGAGTGACATTCAACTTTAGGGCGGCTTTTTTTTGTTTACAGATGATCAAAAGAAGTTATGCAAGAATGTCCTGCGAGTGCACAATGCATCGTACAGCAAGATGACCGCATGTGGCCTGTTCTACGTAGATATCTGTCTACCACTGCGTTTGATGGCACTCCTCACTCACTACACTGTTGTGCTGTTACAGTTCGCATTTCTGTAATCCTGGTACCATGTTGTCATTGTGGATATTGTTTAAATTTTTGGTGTGTTTCGTTTCACTTAAGTTCCTATGCCAATAAACGCATTTATTTTCTTTCCAATTTCCCCGTTTTACTTAACGACTTAGCACAAAAGGGAGGAGATTAATTTGACAGTGATTATAACAAGGCTGTCAATGATGAAGATGTGGTGGGACAGTGGTTTGAAAGCTCAAATTGTTTTAATGCAATACAAAGTAAGAGGACAAGTATCTTCTAAACGATAAGCTTGGTACAGATTGGTGAACCGTAATATGAAATAAATGAAATAAATAATAATAAATCCATTTATTTTCAGGCAACTCAGGCCCATAGATAACCTTAACCTAAACATACATATTTTAATATTAACAAAACTTGTGTTAATAAATAAGGCTTACAACTATGTTAGTAGCACTTCACTTTGCACCATCTTGATTAAGTGCTGCACTGTGGACCTTGTCCGCGGAAGTGACGGAACACCACGTTCAGCGACCAAAAGTTTTCTTCCATGACGAGGGGCAGATAACAATTAGGTACGCGCACCACAAACGCCTTAAAGTTGACATTGCGGCGCCACTTCAGTAACTGCACCCTCGGCATGTACCTCGTCTTCTGGCGCTCGTACTCCATGATGTCCTCCGCGTTAGTGGTGTAGTGCAGGCGGGAGATGTACACCGGTGTGTTCGGCATAGCGGCACGCAGGCTCGCTTCGGGCCCCGTAGGAGCTTTGCCACAGCGGTTCCCGTTGGTTTGAGATCGGCGCTTCCTCATTTGCACCATCACGAAACCCTCATCATTATCAGCTCTATTCGGTGCCCTTTCTGGTATAGGCTTTATAATTGGAGCGCCAGGGGCACTCGCGGTGACGCTAGCGAAATCCTTTTGCCGGGGTTTCACCTGGGCTGCACACACAGGCAGCGGGATGGGTCGAGGGGCTCGGGCAGCTTTGCGTGGAAGAACCGCGGTGAAAGGCGCGGGGCTGCGGGGTGCGCAGGTAAGGCGCACTGCAGGCTCACGGATGCACCGGCGACGAAACTGCTGACGCGGAATTCGACGACGAAATATTGAAGCCGGCTCCGTGACACGTGTTTACATTAGACGCATCGACTGATGACCTAATTATCGCTACACTGTTGCGCAACTCGCTAACTTCATTGCGCAAATCGGCGACGGTGGTTTGAGGTGCATCCAATTTTGTTAGTACATCTGCGAGATTGGCCTTCAAGAAGACAATGTCCTTCAGCAGGCTCGTTACATTGACGTGATCGAAGGTGACGGGAGGAAGCTTGTGTAGTTCCTTCGCCACAAACGTTGGCACATCGTCAGAGTCGGTCTCCTTGAACAGCGTGATTATGTCTTGCAGGCTTCTCTTAGTCCCGTCACGCCGGCGGGACACCATCGTTGTTCAACACACTGAACAACAACAGCTTGGCAGCAGCTATGTCATCCTCACTGAAGTTCGATGCGCAGATCTGGACAGCAGACACCTCATCCATCACATCCAGCTTCTGCTGCAGGAACGCCAGCAGCTCATTCACCACGAAACCAAATGTACACACGTGTTGAAACAAATGTGCCTAGTTGTGGTGGTTGGCTCATTTTTGTTACATTTCACTAGTCTGTACCCGACATTCACAATAATTTAATATTTACCGACAAACAATGATGAGATTACAGGCACATTCATCCATTATATATTTAATTCTCTGAGTGCATTGTCCGCTGCTGGAGGTAGGCCTCACGCTTTGGCGATGCCCTTTCTGTGACCTTCGTTCGTCTATATTTAATTCTACAAGACGTATATTTGTCTATGTGTCTTGTTTTTGCAAGTACTTCTATACTATAATATTATAAAGAGGTCAAATTTGTTTGGTTGTTTGTAAGTTTGTATGTAGGGGGTAATCTTTGAAACTTCCGGTCGGATTAGTTTTTTTTTTTTGCCTTTGATAGCCCGATTCTCGAGGAAGGCTATTTAACATCACGCTAAGACCCTTAGGAGCCGAGAAAAAACAAAAAAAGTCAGAAAGAACGCTAAAGGAAAACGAAGTAATAGTGCGAGCAGGCGATGCGATGCGGCGGGGCGGGTCAGGGGTCAAGAAATTTCACGCGGACGAAGTTACGGGAAGAAGCTAGTATATTATATTTTCTATAATTTTTTACTCACATATCAATTAACATTTAATGATACTTAATTTTCCATTAAATGAAATGAACGTATTTTTATAGAAGTTAATAATGAAATGCTCCAGCCCATCAGACTAATTGCTTACCGACTTAGTGCCAGCCAGCATTTGATACCATTTAAACGGTTCACTAAAATAGACATGTCATTAAACTTTGGAGATAATCTAAAAGTTACCACTATTAGAATTAAAACAAGACCAAATCATGTATACAATGAAATTCAAGAGAATGTTATTGAAAAATACTTACAATCAATTTTAAAGCCACTAAACATGATTCAAGCATTATTTTTCTGCGCTAAGTACAAGATTGAAGAAGATTTGATCACTCAGAATAGTTTGAGCTACGATATCATTTCAGCCTTCGGAATCGTCATTTATATCTCTGGAAGCTTCTACCTTTTGTTCATTTCATCATTCAGAATCGTTGGGGAAAAAGGTTGCAACTTCGTCTACTCAGGCATTTTGAACGACGTTGTTGTTTTTTTTACTGGAAGCCTTCTTAGTTACTTCACCAATGTCAGGCACAAAGCTAACAACGTGTTGCTAGTCTGTAGCATTCAGAACGTGCATAGAATTCTCAAAATTAACGGGATAGCTTTTAGCCGATTTATCATCTGCAACTGGATTTACATCATCACTTTAAACCTTTTCCATATTTTCTGGATATTTTATTACTGCTACATCTTTAATAATATGGGATTCGCCGATATCTTTACTAGCTGCCTTCACATTTGCTTTGACGTCAATGTACTATATGCTGCGAGAATCATGCAGTTGAATTGGAAAGCTGTTACGGTATGGATCGAAAATGTGCTTGAGTCAAGATGTGTCGAAGACGAGAGTTTTTGGAATAATTACTTTAAAGCTTATATGACTATAATGAAATCTTACCAGCTAGTGGAGAAGACTTTCCAGTATCTGGTTAGCTTACTGTTTGATATTTTTTATAATTCTAATTTAGTTCGATTAAATAATATTTTGTAATATGTTTTCAGATATTATTTTATAATCTGTACATATTTTCAAACGCCCTCATGGATTTAGCAATTCATATACAGGCGCGAAAAATAACAACAGATAGTGAAGCTAATGTAAGTATATATACACGACGACACATTTCCAGTATAAGATAACCTGGCACGGTATAGCCTTTCCGTGCAATGAAAGATCAGCTTATACTGGCGCAACCATGCGTCACCTGAGCGTTAGATTGGTTACACAACCTACCATACATTTTGTTGACAGCGGGATCATGGTTGCGCCACTATGGTGTCCCAGTATAATATACATAGCTCTTAAAGTAGAACTATTAAATAAAAGCAAGCTGATATTAAAATATCATATTTAAGTGTGGTTGAAACCAAGCATTTTTATTTTTGTTGTTCTAGTTTGCTCTTCAAGTGCTTTCATCTCAACTCTGGCTACTAAAAAGCATTATTTTACAAATATCTTTGAGTGTGGATTGTGAAAGATTTTATTCAGCCCTGAGTGAAGTTAAGTTTACATGTTCGAGGTTGGAAGCGTCAAGCAATGTATCAGGTAAACACTAAACTGCAGCTATTTCACTTGCACTTAAACTTAGGACATAAAAGTCAAAGACAAAGTTCTTATTTGCTAAAATTTAGGTAGTTGTAAAAACAGGTGTTGTTTTTTAGGAACGAAGGTTTTTTAACAGAGCTTGCGGTAGTTTTTTTTTGGAAAATTTTAGAAATCGTCTCGTAACGAAAAATCGTTATGCCCCTTCTTTTTATTATATATAAGAGAAAGAGAGAGAGAGAGATAGTTTTTATGGTTTTCGAGCATGCTGAAGCCGATAGTGAGCTCATAATGAAAAACCAATGTGGCGGCTGCGAAAATTCTAAACTTTTCATCGTACAATCTAAATCTCCATATCGAATTACATTCGGAGTTGAAGGGAAATCGTAAGGAACTTCGTCACTGACAGGGGTCCCCCGACCCTACACGTTTTTTATTATTATTATGAATTATTTACTTTATTTTTTTATTTCATGTGTGCTCCTCAGTAATACAGAAAAGAGTTTGCAAGAACATTCAACGCGTGCAGAGGGTTACCTTCAAGAAAATTAACGTTTGTGATCTATTCATCATAGATGCCACACAACCTCTGCATTTCTTCTGTCTCATCACTACATACACTGTCGTTTTATTACAGTTCTCTTTTTGATAACATTGTTATTTTTTTCGTAAACATTTTATGTAAATAAAAAGTTTTGAAGCGAGAATGATTTCTGTCTCTTTTAGTATGCCTGTACCGTGATTATTAAGCATATTTAAGTATTAAGAATGTTATTTATTTAGTTAACGAATAGTAAGGGTACAAAGACCCTTCCTTGTGGCACTCTAAATCCATATAGGTACGCTTGTTGATAATTATGCCCTGAATTGCATTCAACCCGATGTAGCGGTGTTACGACCATTGTCCACACGTCTGGGTACCAAACTCACGACTTCTTATGCGACAGTCCACGCTTTCACCGTTGGTCTGTTGCCGCTTTTGAGACGTTACTGACAAACATCAATAATTAAAATAAACATATCCGTGTATAGCATGGACTATCTATCTTATACGGATATATTATTTGGGCGGAGCACCGCCGTGTCCTCGTGGCAGCGATCGGCGGCGGCGATCTCTCACGTCCGGTCCTGGTCCAGGCCATGGTGCGGAGCGAGAGGGAATGGGAAGCCGTCACCTCCTTCTGCGAAGCAGTAATGCTCGCGAAGGAAGAGGCGGAGCGCGTGAGGGTGAGGCAATCGTTGCGCCCTCACGCCCCTATTCGCCGCAGGAGGAGACAACCTGGGCGTCGGGAGTATATAGCCGACTCCCGGCCACTAGGCGCGAGCTTGCGGACGGCGAGCAATGGGCAGCTTGCCGTTCGGTAAGGACCAGGCCCAGGTCGACGGCGCGTTGTGTTCCACGCGCGCCTCAAAGAGAGGTCAGCATAACTGATGGGGTCCGATAGGGCCGATGCCTGCCGGGGTCGCGGATTATTCGAAAGAGTTACCGTGGCCCTGGCGCACAGGCAACTGAAGGGACACGGGTGGGTTTTAGTCAGTAAGAGTCTGACACACCCTTTCGCTCTGCCCAGAGCGGGAGAGGTCATTTGATCATTTCACACCCAAAAAAAAAAAATACCTTTTTACCCGACTACGACAAAGCCATAGGAGAGTTATGATTTTAACAGGCTATGTATATTGCTCACCGGTGTTCCTCAAGGATCAGTGCTCAGTCCACTGATGTTTATTTTGTACCTCACAGACTTGAAAAACACGCTCCGCGTATCACTTTCGTTATTTGCGGATGATACAAAGTTTTTTGGGAATCTCCGTGACCAGTGGCAAGATATCAAAATTATCTAAACGAAATTGACCCAAGACTGGTTGATGACGCTGAATGTTGACAAATGTATCGTTTTGCACATAGGTAAAAACAATCCTCGAAAAACTTACCGTCTCGGACTCCAAGTACTCTCAGCTGTTGAGTCACAGAAAGATCTAGGTGTTATTATGTCCAAAGATCTAGGTGTTATTATGTCCAAAGATCTAGGTGTAATATGTCCAACGATCTAGGTGTTATTATGTCCAACGAACTAAAGTGGGAAGCACACATATCCAGTATTGTCAAAAGACCAAATTCGAAGCTTTACATCATCCTATGCTATAGATGTCGCTACTATTTCATTTCGGTATATAAAAAAAAAAAAACTCACAAACTTTATCAATACTCTCTTAACATTTCAATTGACAGTTGAATGTAAACCAAAGCGTGAGTAAATCATTGTATAGTATTATAAAGTACTTATATGAACTTTTTTCAAATTCGATATTAGTTTTATTTCTTACAAGCTGACCCGACAGACGTTGTCCTGTCTTAACTTTGAATGTCATTTGTCGTTTAGTTTTAGTTTTGACTATTGACTAAAACTAAAACTATCGACTAATTTATCAACCGATCCATCTGTGTTGAACGATATTTGCAGCGCGCATTCTGTCAATCGCTGACAGTTATTTCAAACAACTGACAGTTATGTAAAATAATATTGGCGTTGAGTTTTCTTAAGTTTTGTAACAGTCCGATCAACTTCCTTATTTTTGTATTTCATAAGATCCTCCTCCTGACAATAACGAACACAACAAACAAAGAATGAGTGAAATCGGTCCAGCCGTTCACGCGTGATGGCGTGACCAAGGCAAATAGGGATTCATTTTTATATATATAGATATATATACAAGCTGACCCGACAGACGTTGTCCTGTCTTAACTATGAAGGTCATGTCGTTTAGTTTTAGTTTTGACTATTGACTAAAACTAAAACTATCGACTCATTTATCAACCGACCCATCTGTGTTAAACGATATTTGCAGCGCGCATTCTGTCAATCGCTGACATATGTATATATAATATATAACATAGATTATCTTCAAGAAACGGAAAAAACAAAACACTTACGAAATAACGGAAACAGTGTTTATGCAGTTCATAGCACTTTATGATATCAAAGTAAGCCTGATACATTTGCTTACTATAGTCCTTGCTGAGTGTGTCTCCTATAACTTGAGAATTTAAAGTTTGAATATTCCATAGAATAATTTTCTTTTCCAAAAATTTCAAGACTCGAAGGAAATCTGGCGCACGGCAGTGCCCCCGCCAAGACGAGCCAAGCGAAGCGCAAGGGCACTACCTATCTTTTCTCGAAGTGTTTCGTCGTTTTTTTGGAACCCTCATAGAGTTGGTTTCCGATGTACCAGATAGTTCATATTCTCAGGATATGATGTCAATAATAGACTTATTAAACATACAAAGTCTCAATTGAATAACTCTAATACTTTAGATTTTATTGGTATCTAAAATACACCGATTTTGTCACTGACACACTCACTGATACACTGACACACTGATGATCATCAAAATGTTTGGCTACTTCCTGAAGTGGTAGAAAGCTGAAATTTGGTATGTAATCTAAGTTTAGTATACAACCAACAAAAAAAATCATAAACTAATAACTTTCGCCCCCCATCCCCTAAAATGGGGGGTGGAAGTTTGTATGAGACTTCAAAATGTTAGGTACTTCCTGAAGTGCTAGAAAGCCGAAATTTGGTATGTAAACAAAATTCAGTATACAAAAAAACACTACCGTACCCCCAGATAAACTTAAAAAAAGAAGAAAAAAATAAACACTATAAAGACTGCCTAGCAACTTACAAAAAGAACTGAAATCCCACCAAAAACATTTCATGTAAAATGTTGCCAAGACGACCACATAAGGTTTGCCCTGTGAAAAAGATATCAGATCTCATGTAGAGCCAAGATTCTGAATCTACACGGCCTAACTCTACCGACCCTAACTTCACAAATTCTACATATCAGTAAAAATGTATGGCTTGGCTGTTTCGTTACTTACTTCAGAAACTAAATATTCGCATCACCTCCAAGACGGTAGCGAAACGGCGAAGCCATAAATTTTTACTGATATGTAGAATTTGTGAAGTTAGGGTCGGTAGAGGTAGGCCGTGTAGATTCAGAAGCTTGGCTCTACATGAGATCTGATATCTTTTTCACAGGGCAAACCTTATGTGCTCGTCTTGGCAACATTTTACATGAAATGTTTTTGGTGGGATAAGATATTTTAATTTAAAAACCACGATAAATCGAAACAACATTCTTGTTAAAGACAAATGTAACTTGAAGATAAAATAAGTAAGCAATACCTAAATTTAGCTACAATGGCAGCAAATCAATTCCAAATTATGATGCGTCTAGAACTTGTTTCATCGTTAAGAAATCTGTGCCTTTTTGTTAAAGTTAAGACTGATCCTATATAACTTTTGGTTGGAATGATTCCGGTGAATAAATTAATAGCGAATCCCAAGCAATTATAAATACAGTCATAATGTAAACGTAGTGTCTCTTAGATATTGTTTGTAAAAGGATAGCGTACAGCAGCGGTATACGATTGACAAACTGAACGCCAGTGCTCCAACAATTGAAACAAAATTGGAGATTGAACTATCCGGAGTTATAACGTTGTCTTTATGCGATAGTTGGGACAAAACATGAGATACTGCAACAGATTGAACGGCAGTAGCATCGATTGCACATATTTAACCACGGTATTTTGTAAAGGAACGTTCACAGAATAGTCCTTAGCAAAAATACATATACACGTTGCGCCACTGCTACTGTAAGCAACTAGCTCCGTATTTAAAATTATTAAAAAAATAGTAATTTACCGTAAAAGTGTCTAAAATTGTGACTACCTTATGCGCAAACAATCAATTGTTGCTAGAAAATGTTTGCAACAACTATGAGTGTGAATTCTGTGTAAAAACGTTACTTGTGACTATAATACACAAACAGTGAAAAAGCTAAGTGTTTCAAGAACAAAACCTGAGTGAAAATAAACATTGCGGTGATTGTGAACTATATTTTCGCCACAGTTATACCTCTTGGAATTAAAATCGATTGGTACTCGAACTCAAGTGTCGTATAATATAAGAAGGTGAAAATTTTCAAACTGTCATTTTAAAAATTAAAACCGCAAGTCATACGATTGCAGAGTTGCAGAGCTTGACAACAGTGCTATCTATCGCCGAGTAGTGGTATCGCGTTGAAATGCTGATATCTACGCCTGGTGATCTACTGCTGTCAATCGATAGTAACGCCATCTAGTTATACGTCAAAAAACCAGGTTGTATACCCAACACTCACCGAGTGACAACATGACATCCCAATCAACCTCCACAAATACTTCAAACAAAGGCCACAAGATGCCAGCACTAGTAGTATGTTACAAATGTAAAAAAACTGTTGACATAAAAAAAACTGCGTTGTGCTCAGTTTGTAACAACAGGTTTGAACCCGACTGCGATGGTTATCCGGAACACACGTACCGTTCAATGAATCAAGAGTCCAAAAACAAATGGCGCTGCAAGATGTGTATTAAAAAAAAGACAACCAATTCTACAGAGCCATCCAATATAACAGTGAGAAAAACACCGACGTATCCTTCTATAAAAACGCCTCTCCCAACTCACACAAAGGAAATACAGTCGACCCCTGACCAGGATTCTCATGTATTGACCGATTTGGATACATCTTACGAAATACACCGAATAAACTCTCAAAAAGTGTAGACGGTACTACAACTAATATGTCTTCTATGGCCGAGATGCAAGATACAATAGCCCAACTGACTATAAAACTAGAAAGCACGGAAAATGAGTTAGAAAATACGATATTAGAAAACAATGATTTAAAAAGGCAAGTGAACAAGCTGGCTCAAGAAATTAATGTCTTAAAGTCGTTATGTCATTCTTCTACAAGCAAAGAAAGCAGTCCTCTAAGCAATGACAAAAAGAAAAGACGCTCTCGTTTAAGTCAAATTGCGTCGTCTACTCCCTCCTCGCCGAAACTTACTACAGATGCTGAACGTAATAATAACTTTATATATTTACATCTGCAACAAAATATCTCAGCCTTACAAAGGGCTCTGCAAATCGCAGAAAATGAGATAAAAACTCTAAATACACACATAGAGGTGTTGAAGCAATCTCTTAGGACTACACCAAAAGCAGAGCAGATTTTTTCAGCCAATACCAGTACAATAAACCCAATTGCCTGAGATCTGAAAAAACACATATCTGGAAAAAAATAAGGATATTTGGTGCCCAACAATGCGTCGGTCTGTCTGCTGCCCTTATGCAATCAAGAAAGACTACACAATATGAAAAGTTTGGAGTCCTCGCCCATACGATGCCAAACGCACAGAGCGACACAATAGCAAAAAGCTGTATCAACATAAACCTACGACCAGGTGATAAAATTGTAGTATCTTTACATGACATGTATTATCTCAGTTAAAAAATATATTACAGACATTTTATAAGAATAGTATAATAATATTAAACGTTTTAAAAAGTAGCCATTTAGATGTCGAGAAATTGAATAATCGTATCAAAAACATTTGTAAACATTATAAAAATTGTCATTTCATTAATACCATACACCACAACGTATCTGACATTTGCAACACTATAAATTACATATTGGATTGTGAATATTATAACCAAAAATATCTAAATCCAGTTGAGCTCAGGAAACATATCGCGAGTAGCAAATCAAGTTCTTTGCCCAAAAGGGAGACAAACGTACCCAAAAAAGGAACTATTCCCTTTTATTTTAGAAATAGCAATAGTAGTGGAACTGAACAAAACGTAAACTCTCAATTTCCTTCTGAAGTGCACAAAAAAGGTACTATACCATACTATTTTCCCACACTTACAAAGAACGATACATTTTTTCGTACCTAAGAACACAACACCTACATCACACAACTTTAGGATACTCCACCAAAACATTGCAACTGCTTTATCTAAACAGGAACTATTGGAGTTAACATTACAGGAAATGCGTGACTTACATAATGAACCCCATGTGATTTGCCTCTCCGAAACATTTATTAAAAAAGGTCATGAGAACTATCTCAAGCTATCGGATTTTGAAATGGCTACAAATTTTAGCAGAGAAAAACACAGAGGTGGTACTTGCATTCTAGTCAAAAAAGGTATACGCTACAAAGAATTACAGTTTATAAAAACACATGCGTCGGTAAATACGTTTGAGGCATGTGGCATAGAAAATAAGAAATTAGTTATTATTTGCTTATACCGTACACCTCAATCCGATCCAAATCAATTTCTAACTAAGTTAGATAGTATGTTACATGATTTATACAAGAAATATAAATCTAGGACACGTATAGTCTTAACAGGTGACTTTAATATTAATACCTTGAAAAGAACCAAAATCGTTAGAGAATTTCAAGACGAAACGTTCACAATTTAAAAATTCATATTGAGGTAGCTACTCGAAAATTTTCTTGTATAGACCATATTTTGAGTAACGTACCTAATGCAATCCCGGCAGTGCTACCACTTCATCTCTCTGATCACGATACAGCACAAATGTTAAGCTTCCCTTTAAGGCTTCAAACAACAACAGCCGCAATATATCATATCTACAAAAGAGACTACAGTCTAGATAATACGCGTAAATTCCGTGAATGCTTACAAAGTCTAACCTGGGCAGATATTTACATTGAAAGCGATGCAAATACAGCATTCAGCGCTTTCCATGAATTAATATGTTTATTTTATAATCTCTGTTTTCCGAAAGTTAGGATAAAGATAAATTTGAACAATAAAATAAAGCGAACGTGGATAAGTAATGGTCTTAAACAGAGTTCTAAAACGAAGCGTTTTTTACGATAATAATATTACAAGAATAAAAATGTAATAAATAGGACTAGATATACCTCATATTCAAAACTACTACAAAAGTGTATCCACAATGCTAAACGAAATGCTAATATAAAGTTTATGAATAATAATGACAATAAATGTAAAGCCGCTTGGACGGTCATAAGAAATGAAATACACACGGACCCCAAAAACAACATTGAACACATTAAAATTGACAAAACCATACTTACCAAACCAGCAGAAATAGCCACTGCCTTCAACAGTCATTTTACAAATTATATTCCTACTCATAATTGTTCAAATAGCTGCCGCAGTGATACCCTAACTGCTAACTCGATGTTTCTCACAACTGTATCCGAAAATGAGGTAAGGAAACAGATACTATCGTTGAAAAATACCAACTCTGAAGGCTATGATGAACTTACCACCCGAATTATTAAGACATGTGTCAATGCTTTAAGTGGGGTGTTGACGTATCTTATTAACCTGTCCTTCTCACAAGGTGTGTTCCCTAACGCTTTAAAAATATCTGTTGTCAAACCAATATTTAAAAAGGGTGAAAAATGTGACATGAATAATTATCGCCCCATAACAATAATACCCATCATGTCAAAAATCTATGAGAAATGCATGTATCAGAGAATAGTAAACTACTGTGAGAAATTTAACATTATAAAAAAAGAGCAATTCGGCTTTCAGAAACATAAGTCCACATCCCTAGCCATCTTTTCACTTTTGAAAGTAGTATTGAACAATATTAACAACAAACAACTAACGACAGGGCTATTCTTTGATCTGTCAAAGGCATTTGATCTGGTTACACATGAAATTTTATTAAAAAAACCACTCCAGTGGATATCGTCGTACTTAACTAACAGACAACAGAGAGTCACTGTCACTAAACTTAATGAAAGTAGGGACATGACAGAATATTCATCTGAATATATAAGTGTAAAACGCGGCGTCCCCCAGGGTAGCATATTGGGCCCTATTTTATTTCTACTCTATATAAACGACCTAGTTAATGTAACCAATCATAAATGCTTCCTTTTTGCCGATGACATTTCCATAATTGTCACTAGCGATAAAAAATATAAATCCATAGCGGGTCATGAAGCGGACATAAATAATACAATAGACAATATAATTAATTGGTTAAATTATAATAATTTATCTATTAATCTTAATAAATCAGTATATATACAATTTGATGTGGATGGACGAATCAGACTGATCGAAGTGAAGACTAAGACTGGTGTCTGGAAGCGACCTGCAGCCCGCGTCGCGCGTATTTCACTTGTTGAGGAGTGCTGAGCCAGCACTGGGGTGGGGAATGTTAGCGACGCGGTCATATTTCTTAGTACCTAAGTTTAGATGTATGGGCCGCTGGACCCCCACCCAAGACGCCGGCGAGTTGAGTCCGTGCGAGCACTGCAAGCGGGTGCGCTTGTACGTGTTACTTAAGCTGTTTGTATTTAGTTAAAATTTTCTGTGTCTTTTAAAAATATAACAAGTTGCAAGCTACCTTTTCGTTTTTCTTCACGGATTACCACCTACTTAATCTACAGCGTCCATATTAACAAGTTACATTTTGGTGTACAGTAATAATAATAGTAATAGTAGCAGTAGTAATATTTTATCTATATATTCAAAGTGTGAAAGAAAATAGGGTTCGTGACGACAAACCAAATAAACGCTCTTTCGGAAAACATTTAGTTTATAATCATCAGCATCAGGTCATGGATAATATAAAATACTCTAATGTAAACAATTACACAGCAACGGAAAGTTCAGTACAATGTCATTCCGAATTCAGTTAAAAGATTTTCCCAGAATTGTATTTCTTCTTCATCCGGTGCATTACCGGATTGCAGTTCGTTGCCTATGTTAAGATATTCTTGGTTTTCGAGAGAATATGGAGTCCACTCTGCGCCCAAAGAGTCATCCGGAGTCGGGTTTCTAAAATAAAAATAAAAGAAAGTTGCATTACTTAGGGTTTACAAATGACGATCTATAGTCGTACAAACACCACCCACAGGGTACCCACCCACTTATACTGCTACAACTATTAATAGTAAATGTGTAGCTCTAGTTTTATTATTATTAATTGTTTATGTCTAGTTTCTACCTATAAGTATAACTAAAATTGTTATGGAACTCAGTTGTGTTTCGCTCTCTGGGGTGGGCGAACTACGACACATTTACTAAACTAACGCAGTATTGACGTACACAAAAATTGTAATATGTTATTGTTCCATTAAAATATTTGTATTTTGTATTTGTATACGAGTATATCTAGAAGTTGCGATAAAGTACTTGTTGGTTGAGAATTATTGTAATGATGACGTGTTAGGAGAATAAAGTGGGTACATTTATAGTTGTAAAATACTTATAATGTCAGTATGGACACGGTTGTTACTTTTATAGAATTAACTTTGTATCGATCGGGATTCGGTTTGCTCCGTACAAAATCTGTTGATATAGAGAGCGGTCTGCCTACAATTATTAGGCATTATTTAGACGAACTTTTGTGCAGAGTGACCATGTCTGCTGTTCGGCCGCTGTTAGGTTAGGTTAAGTTCGATCCTCAGTTAATACTATTGGTAATGAGCTAGAATTTGAGCGATTGTTTTCAGTGTCCAGTGGGTAGTCGCTACGTCCCCGCCAGCAGGTGCGGCAGGCGGGTTACAGCATAGCATATTCAGCCTATAACGTCCCCACTGCTGGGACACAGGCCTACTATCTGTGAGAGGGAGTGGGCCTACGCGGGCCCAGTGCGGGTTGGTACATGTGGGACAACCAGTGCGGGTTACGGGCATGGCCCTTAAAACCCCGCGGTTTAATACGGTGGCCGTCAATACGGGCACGTTCATTGGAGGGCTATGCAGGCCTGACCTGAGGCAAGTGTGGCGGTAGCGCAATTTGCTTATGTGTGTGGCTGTATTGGAGTGTTTTCAGTGTATAAAAAGAAAACTTAAACTGCCCTTACCCATATTTAGCAAAATTGGTCCATAGTTTTGTGACTTTCTCAATATGCTGGAACTCAATGGAGTTCATATCAATTAAGGGCTGTTCTCTCGCACTAAATAGATACATTAAGTCATCACCGTGGGCAACAACTGGCTTATCTCCAACTAAATGGCCTATCCCCATTAATTTAGAAATAATGTTCAATTCAGATGTGCACGTGAATTTGTACAAATATATTTTGTTCTTCTGAGAGCGAGCACATATCTTAACCCACCTCATCGTGGGGAATACGAACACATCCATAGAATAGTATTTTCCTAATTTATCCCAATCATCTGGTATTGAAATCTCATTCTTGAAATAATAATCTTTGATTTTTGTCCCAAGTTGTAATTGTTTATTTACTGATAAATCCAGTGACAACGGATAGGAAACAAAAAACTGTAGGTAGTTTCTAGCTTGATCTAGACTTTCTTCGACTTCGCCAAAGATGGCTACACCCATCAGACCTTCATCGGCAGTGTAGCCTATCATAATATCCACTCCTTCATGAACACCATTTGATACTACATCGATCATATCTCCGTGGTAAAATCTCTCATTGTTTCCAAATTCTTTTTCATCAGCCACACTAAAATAAACTTCAACATTGGTCCTTAATTTTTCGGAATAAGTTATAGGAACCACGGCTTGTATAAGTGAATCGGCTGGTTGTTTTTTTAAGAATTCATATACTTCTTTAACGTCATCAGAATAGAATCCTAATTTTCTTGCCAATGCAAAGCCTCTTTCACGTGGTTTGTATGCTTGTGCCCAGTAAGCAACACTGACGCCACTCTGACTAATGGCTCTTCTAAATAAACCCTTTGAAATTGGCGATATTAAGTGATAGGAGACACTGACTGCACCAGCACTCTCACCAAATAGGGTAATATTTTCTGAGTCACCACCGAAATTGGCGATATTCTTCTTCACCCATTTGAGGGCTTCTACTTGGTCTTTCATACCAGCATTTCCAGGCACATCTTCTGTATCTAAACAAAGGAAACCGAACACTTCAAGTCTGTAGTTAATCGTGACAAGTATAACATCTTGTCTTATAAGGAACTTAGGACCATATTCGTCATCATCTCCAGCACCAGATACGAAACCTCCTCCATGTATCCAGACCATAACAGGCAGTGGTGTGTCAGGTAGGACGTCTGGTGTGTAAACGTTGAGATACAAACAGTCTTCACTGCCACTTCGTTTTTTATCTTTATCAATGAACAGTTCGTACTGAGCGCACTTGGAGCCAAATTCCTTTGCGCTGCGAAGTCCTTCCCACGGTGTTGAAGGTTGTGGGGCCTGTGAACAATATAAATAGTTTTTTAGTGAATAAGAAAGAACAACAAACTAATTGCTCGCTAGTGGCCGCATCAGATAGGAAACCGGCATTCGACATAATGTAATAAAGTTTTTTTATCATAAAATGTAGCGTTATCATTCGATTGATAAACAATTCAAGGAGACGCGAAAAAAAATCTGTAAAAAATAGCAATGGTAAATAAAGAATAATTATGATTCTTGCATGGATGAATAAAAAAAGTCTGTGTGAATATACTTATCCAATACTTTCATTGCAATTCACATGTTGGTATTCTGAGGTGGTAAACTTATAAAAACGGAAAAAAGGCGAAGGCGCTGCGACTAGCCTAACGTAAAAGCAAACTCTGTGTTATAAATATATTTTAAAAATACTATTAGTGCGTTTAAGTAATTAAAACTAAGTGCACCAGTTAAAACATAATCTAATAACTACGTGAAAGTGTTATCTACGAGTTTTATACACAAACTGAGAAGTTAAAACAAAATTCTTAATCGACAAATCACCAATATCATTAGGGGCAACAAAAAAAGAAAAAAAAAAAACCCAAACACCAATAAACAAAGACTACCTATAGTGCAAAGAAACCAACTGCGTGTTCGTTGCTCATGTAACAATAAACAATATCAAAATCCAAGTGAGTTAATAAATAAATAGTGAATCAAGAAAATTTTGGACGGCTGTTGTACTATTTTATTTAAATATCCAAATACCCAACGTGCTCATAAATCCATAAACAAACCATCAAGAAAGACTAACTAATTTTAACGTTTTAAATATGAGTTCAATTGGCCATAAGGTTGTGTGACGTGATTGAGAAATCAGTGTCCCGAGTTCGAACCACGGTCGCACATGAAGTCTTTTTGAAATTGTTTCTGCAAAATCTTACTAGTAAAGCTTTCACTAAATCTAAACAAGGTGGGCTAAGTTAAACGATACTTATAAGATCCACGAAAGATTGAAAATAAACGGTTATATAAAATGAATTGCGAAGCATGTAAACAACAAATAGCACGCGGCGAATTAATACGTTGTTTCATTTGCAAACATGTTCACCATTATCGATGCGTAAACATGACCACATCTTTTTATATGGAAAATAAGCAAAAATTAACAATGGCCTGGAGCTGTCCATCATGTGAAAACGCAAAAAAAACGGATTAAAAATGATGATACTCCCGTTCGATGCCAGCCGCTGCCTACGCTGAATGACACCACAATGTCCATTGACGATCACATCGAAGACGATCTCAGTGTACTAGGCCATACCAGAAGGAGTATTTCTCCTGCGAGCCCAGACAACACACAGTTGAGCTCACAAATAACAAATTCCATTACTTTACTACAAATAAGCCAACTATTAGATGAAAAACTAGAGAATAATAAAACAGCAATATTAAACGAAATAAAAGGCACAGTACAGATTGAAATACATACAGCAATACACAAACTACAGTCAAAAATTACCCAAACAACCGAGGCTTTAGTCTTGGAACAGACTTCAATAAATACTAACATGGTAAACGTAAACGAAAAGATACGGAAACTGGAAATTGAAAACGATAAGCTTAAGAACGAAATAGAAAAGTTACAAAACCAAGGAACACGAAAAGACGACAACTCAAAAAGATTTGTTATTTACGGCCTAAATGAGTACTATCGGGAAACTGAAAGAGATCTTGAGGATAGAATAATATACGCATTCCAAGACACGCTGAACATTGACCTAACAGGTTATGTTGAGGAATTACACCGCATAGGTAGAAATGGGCTAAAACGCCCAATACAGATAGAGCTCATTAGCAAAAGAATGACAAAGTATATCATAACACAGACAAGATTTTTGAAAGGGCAAGGACTTCATATTTCGGAATATATCGATTCGGACGCACTAAATGAAAGAAGAAAATATAGACAAGAACGAAATCTGTTGCGAAGAAATAACGAAAATCCATCCGAAAACACATTCATGAGCCACACCCTGACTGCACCACAAGCCACATCCACTACAACCACATTCGCTACTCCACAGCGTAGAAATAGCCAGCGTGATGTAAGCCATAGACAACCCGAAGACCATACTTTTCGACTTTAAAATATTTATACAGAATGTGCAAAGTCTCAAAAACAAAACCCATATTCTTGAGAGCCTACTAGATAATGAACCTTATAATGTAGTCTGCCTTACCGAGACGTGGATAAGAAATCACCAAAGAGAAATAATTACAGTCAGTGGGTACGAGTTCAGTTCGGCTTTCTGTCGACAAAACCACCGAGGCGGTGGAGCTGCCATTCTGACACGAACGGGGTTAAATTGCAAAGAGCTACCCGATATTACCAATTTATCTGTTGAATATGTCGTGGAATGTTGTGCCATAGAAATTAAGTCCCCAAAACTAATTATTATTCTTGTATACAGGCCCGATCGAAATATAGAACAGTTCTTTAACTTTTTAAATCAACTTCTGAAGCTCATTACACTAAAATATAAAAACAAAAGCCTCATAATTACTGGAGATTTTAACTTGGATTATTTAAAAAAAGCAAAGGAATACCAGAGACTTAATAATATCATGACAGAACTAAACCTACACCAAATAATCAAAACTCCTACAAGAATCACAAAATCAACATCGACTTGTATAGATCTTTTATTTACAAATAATAGTAGCACAGAATTCCAAATATCAGTTAATAATAATGGTATCTCTGATCATAATAGCTTAATATACAGCCTTAGGAATGACGACACGCAAAGTCTTAAAAGGACACCCTACGTTACTAAAAGATTTTTTAACAATACTAATTTGACAAATTTCCAATCGGCATTAAATAAAATAAACTGGAATGACATTTTTAATCAAAACTTGGACATAAATAAAACTTATAATAAAATTCATGACATTTTACAATCTAATTTGAATAAATACATACCAAAAAAACGTATAAAAATAATGCAAAATAAAATAAACAATTATCTTACAAAGGGACTAAAAAAATCATGCAAAAATAAAAGATTGACTAGAATAGTCTCGAATCAGCTCAATAGCGCAGTATTTAAAAAACACTACAGAGAATACTCAAAAATGTTAAAAAGATGCATTAAAACTTCCAAAAAACTTAATTACATAAAAGAGATGAATGCCTCAAAAAATAAAACGAAAACGATGTGGTCAATAATCAATAACATTACTAAACCAAATAAAACTAAACAAAATCTAAAGAACATTAGCTTAAAATTAAATAACATTATAGTAAAATCACCGCAACAAGTTTGCACCGCATTTAATGACTATTTCATATCGGTAGGTGTAGATAACAACAAAAGTACGGGAGCTGCGGTGCCAGCGCCGTGTGGGCCGTCCGTACGTTCGGTGCATACGCCCGCAATAAACTCCATGTACGTCGAACCGGTAACCGAGCGAGAGGTTTTTAATATTATACGCGGATTGCAAAATAAACGTAGCTTTGGGGTGGACGATATCCCGCCGCTGTTAGTTAAAAAATGCGTAAAGGAGCTAACATCGCCTCTCACTAAACTAATAAATATTTCTTTCAACGAGGGACAATTCCCAGAAAAACTTAAAATTGCGAAAATACGCCCAATTGCGAAAAAAGGAGGAAATTCAGATAATCCTAGTAATTATAGACCTATTGCACTATTACCCACTATCTCAAAAATTTTCGAAAAAGCAATGGCGAATCGTATTAACAAATTTTTAGAAAAATTTGACATTCTAGATAAAAATCAATTCGGTTTTAGGAAAAAATGCTCAACTACTTTAACGGTATACAGCTATATACAGGAAATTTACAGTTGCATTAACGAACGAAAGTATGCTGTTGGACTATTCCTAGATATGACGAAGGCGTATGACAAGGTGTCACATAAAATCCTATTACAAAAACTGTACGGTTCGGGAATTAGAGGGAAAGCTTTTAATTGGTTTAAATCATATTTACAAGACAGAGTACAATTTGTAGAAGTAGAATATTTCGATAGCGTTAACCAGGAAATGTACAGCATAGGATCAGACATGGCTACCATTAATAATTCAATACCCCAAGGAAGTGTTTTAGGATGTACCTTATTTTTATTATACGTAAATGACTTGCCAAAAAAAATAAGTACGTCGTGTATTTTGTTCGCTGACGATGTTTCATTATTATTTAAAACGCCCGCGAATGTCGACCATTTAGCTATTTTAGAAACTTTCACAGAAACTGAACAATGGCTAAAGGAACATAACTTAGAAATAAACTTATCCAAAACGAAAATATGTCAATTTAGAACTTACCAAAGAACCCCAATAAATCTAAATACATTAACGCAAAAATTAAAATTAGAAGAAATAAACGAATTTACACTTTTAGGCCTAACATTAGACTCAAACCTAAATTGGAAGAAACATATAGAAAGTACAAGAGCAAAAATGTCCCAATTTATTTATGCGCTAGGCATATTGAAATGCAACACAGACTATAAAACCGCCTTATCCGCATATTATGCGTACGCCTATTCCTGGCTAAATTATGGTATCATTCTGTGGGGAGAAAGTACTGACTTTTTGGACCTCTTCATTCAACAAAAGAAATGCATCAGAATATTAATAAACATAGATCAACGAGAGACTTGTAGGCCACACTTTATTAAACAACAAATTCTTACACTACCAGCAATATATATACTGCAAAGTTGCATATTCGTTAGGAAAAATAGGCACCTCTTCAAATCTAACATCGAGCTAAATGAAAACTATAACCGACGTAATAAGAATAGATTAATACTACCCATCACAAACTTAAAAGTTATCGGGAAAAGCCCACACTCAAGACTAGCTAACATATTTAATAAGATACCGGAAACTTTAAAATCCCTACCAAATGATTCAATTTTCTCGAAACAGTTAAAATCTCTGTTAATAAAGAAAGGCTACTATACCGTTGAGGAATTTAAAAGTGACAAATTGTGAAACGACCGACCTAGTAATAATATGCTTGACGTAAATGTTAAATAATAAATAACTATGTACCTTTAAGGCAAAAAGAATGAACTAATTGATAATAATGATGTATTTTAAAATAAAATGTAATAAATTACTGATTAAAGTTTAGTATAATGTAATAAAATGTAATAATTAGAATCAATATTTTATGTAGATAATTTAATAAATTGATACAAACCAAATTGCAGTGCCCTTACAGGGTGCATGTCTGAATACTGTGTCATGAAATTTTAATGCATGCCTACTAACCAGTGTTTTACATGTTAGCAAATAAACAAATAAATAAATAATTAGATCATATGGACCCTCTCGGGCAAAGAAAAATAAGTGAGTTAGGAGAGAGGAGGCATTTGTTAACTATATAACATTACTTAGCAAACTACTGTATAATCTAATAGATTTAATATAAAATATAAACAGGTATCTATTGAGAGAGGTAATAATAACAAATAAATCAAATAAAATTTGAAGTCATAAATTATGACTCTATAAGTCTATCACTTAGATATTTGTTTATCGAGTAGTAGCTTTTATTTAGTTTATTTTTTATGTTTTATAACTGTTCATTTTCTCTTCTTATTTTATTGGTACGGGTAGTTTATTATTTAATTTAATGGACATTACATAGGGACTTGTACAGTGCATTTTTATTCGACAACTTGGTATGTTTAGCCTAGATCGGTGTCTGAGTAGATAGTGTGTCTGAATGTCTTCACGTTTTGCATAAAATTATTGATGTGTGATATATTTTGGAAAAATGCAAAATTGTCAAGTCAAAACTTGAAAATTTATCTTTTTCCAAAATATATATACAGGGAAGGGTTAAAATGTTATGTTTTTGAAAGAAAGGTTTGCAACTATCTGTTTGCTCAATGTTTACCAGGATTCTAACCAATTTCTTTTGCAGAGTAAAAAGTGTTTGTTCACCTGTGCTGGTTCACCAAAGGGTGACACCCTAGCTAAGCCATGCATAAGCATAAGCATAATTACAGGTGGAGAGACCGACCGTCAGCCGACTATTGTATTAATTTGTGCGTACAGTAGGTAAGCTGGCCAACTTGAGTGCCACCGTTTTTTCTAGCGAGAAACTGTCCGACTTTTTTTGTTCGTCCATGGTTTCTTATATTGCTAATAGGTTTATGTAAATTATTATTTTCATATTTAGTGATTTTGTATTTTAAATAAAATTAACACACATCACACCTGAGTTTTCCCGAAGGATTATGTAGAAATCCATGTGATAGTACACCATCATTTCACTAGTTACGTTTTACTCTCACATAATTGGGGGCAACCCTAATGCAATTAATCAGGCCCAATTCCAGGCACCGCGGTGCGTCTGAGATTTTTCTGATGGGGAAAAACAATTACACTTAGCCTGAGTTGGGGACCAAATCCACCCTATGCTTTCGGTTTCGGTCACTGGACCAAGGACGCAGTCATTTTGAATATTAAAACGATGTTCATAGATCTTTACCTTGAACCTCAGTTCCCCGAGTGGCGGCTGCGCGTACGGTATCCCCTTGAAGCTGCAGTACGTGCCGCCGTACTCGTTATGCTCCAGCTCTCCTTCCAGCAAGCCCTCACTCACTCTCACTTGCACCATCGTCGACGAGTTCACACTCAGTACCACACACAACAACACGATGCTTATTAGTAATGCCATGTTTATTGTCAATAATTGTGTTATTATTGTCTAATTACAATTTGTATAACGTTGATTTTTACAACTAACTATTCTGTTAGTTTGTACATGTCAGTACTGGAGCAATTTACAGATGGGTCTAGCTGAGCGTGTCTGTGCACAAATATATTTATGTAAGATCAAGTCTTGTTCTATTTATCAAGATACGATACGGTATGATACGATATCTTAGACCAGATATTTCTGGTTTAAGATATCTTAGTATACTTACTTAGGACATATGTAAATATCGATCTCAAAACTGGTAACAGCGACAGTTATGACAACAAGATGTATGATAGAGATAAAAATATGATAATGATTATGGTTCATAGTGTCAAGTGCAAACCAGATAAAATACTTTAATATTGATAGAGTTTTCCTGGAACTTTTAGTATTGTTTAATAATAATAATAATAATAAAAAAGTCTATGGCATCTCTCAATGTCACAACTAAAAAATTTACGCTCAACATTTATACATAAAATAAATAACATTTCACAGTCCAGATGAAACATATCGGTTAAAAAAAACCGGCCAAGTGCGAGTCGGACTCGCGCGCGAAGGTTTCTGTACCATTATCTATAAAATGAAAGGTAAATGGCGGTTTACGCTTTATGGCGTATTAAGAAAAAACTACTTACTAGATCTCGTTCAAACCAATTTTTGGTGGAAGTTGGGGGACCATTGGTCCTTCTACCGTTAACATTTGAACCGAACAAATGAATTTTCGAAATTCAAAAATCAACGGTTCCTCGGTTGGAGAACAAAGGACTTCATCTTCGGGTTCAAGTTCCACAAGAGTTCTTCGTTCTCTACGTGTCATCGCTTGCATTTGATCACCGTGAACGTCGATACAACAGCAGCCGTCTTCATCGAGTTCAAACCAACGGGCGGCGCAAGAAAAAAATCATCGAATCTTGGGGGACAAGAAGACTTTGAAGACCAACGTACGTTCCAGACCAACGTTCGTCAACTGGCACCGGAAAGATCCCAGGATCTACTCATCAAACTCATCATCAGAGGTTGACAGCATAAAACCGTGAGAAAGTTCCAACTCCTTTATTCCAACATATTGCCTAATCATCTTGCCTAATTTGAACTTATTCAATAGTTATCATTCAATTAGTAATTTCTTCAAGCCCATAAACTTGTTTAAACAGTTTCTTTTGTTTAAACAGTACCAAGGTTTAAATAAGCCATTTACAATAGTGATTTAACATTTTATTCATTTCTGCTAATCACAATTCCATTATTTATGATGTTTTTATTCTAAATCGTATTTATTACAATTTCCAATCGATATATTTTGCATTATTCCATTTAATTGAATTGAATTTTATTTGTCTTTTGTGTAAGGAAAGCATTGCATCATTCGCATAGAATTACTCAGCAGGGTGGAAGCATCAGCATCACAGATCCTGTGAACAACATTTTATAGATACCACATATCGTAATTCTGATGGGCGATTTGTGGTAAGTATTCCACTTAAAGAGTCACTGGACGTATTGGGTGATTCATACATGATGGCTAAGCAGCGATTTATATCTCTTGAACGTCATTTGGGTAGAGATCCTTGCCTTAAAAGTCTATATCTTGCCTTCATTAATGAGTACATAGAGTTGGGACACATGTCTGAATCTACAAGGCGCCCACTCGACTCAACATGCTCTAATTATTTACCACATCATGGTGTTCTGAATGAGTCAAGAGCAACCACTAAATTAAGGGTAGTTTTTGACGCTTCTGCCAGAACTGCATTAGGTAAGTCTTTTAACGATATACAGATGGTTGGTCTCCCTATTCAAGATGATTTGTTGTCAATATTACTTCGATTCTGTCAGTATAAAATAGTCATAAGCGCGGACATTGAAAAAATGTACCGACAAACTCTTGTTCACGACAGTCATCGTCCGTAACAATAATACTTTGGAGGGCAGAACCAACTCATCCGTTAAAGGAGTACACGCTTAATACCGCGACGTATGGTACGGCATCAGCACCCTTTTTAGCTACGAGGTGTTTGCTTCAACTGGCTGAAGAGTGCTCAGATTCTTCAACAAGGTTTTCGATAGCACGTGACTTCTACGTGGATGATTACTTGTCCGGTGGATCATCTGTTTCAGAAACTTTAGAAAAAAGCCGCCATGTTGATGATGTCCTTCGGTCAGCAAAGTACAATCTTCGGAAATAGCGGTACAACTCCAGTCAGGTGCTGCAGGCGCTTAGCAGTGAACACGATGTTCCTGATGTTGTGGACCTGAGCGATAACGAGCAGTCGAAGACTCTGGGGCTTCTATGGAAGAGCTTAAGTGACACATTTTCCTTTTCTATAAACTTAACTAACTCCACCGACAAAGCCACTAAACGTCATATTTTATCAACATATACAACATAGCACAGATATTTGATCCCATTGGCCTGGTCGTTCCATGCATAGTGGAAGCCAAAATTATCATGCAGCATTTGTGGCTGGCCAAATGTTCTTGGGATGAGATTGTTCCCACGCATATTCAGTATGCTTGGAATGACTTTCAAAATAGCCTGCACCTTTTAAACGAGTTCAAGATACCTCGGTGGGTATTGTGTGAATCTGCGTCCTGTCTACAACTGCATATATTCACTGCCGCATCCGAAAAAGCCTATGGCACGTGTGTTTATGTTCGCAGTATTTCGAGAGACGGCGAGGTTAACGTACAACTCCTTACCGCTAAAAGCAAGGTAGCTCCAATCAAATCCACAACCATACCGCGGCTCGAGCTGTGTGGTACGTTGTTGGGTTCAAGGTTGTACTCAAAGGTTCATCAGTCTCTTACTTTAAATTTTGATGAAGTCCATTGTTGGTGTGATTCCACCATCGTCTTGGGATGGTTATCTACTTCACCAAATCAGTTAAAGACATTCGTTTGTCATCGTGTGCCTGAAATTCAGGAAACTGTGAGAGGAGACGCTTGGCACTATGTTCCATCAGCTGAAAACCCCGCAGACCTCGCTTCGCGTGGACTTAGAACTGACAGGCTCATGTCATCTTCATTGTGGTGGTCAGGACCACAATTTCTTAGCAAAGATATGTCTTCATGGCCTCAGTTCCCTGAGTCACATAATAATAAATCTGGTTTACCGGAAACAGTCTCTTCTTGTCATGTTTCTAATCATATTATTGAAAATCCTATTACTGCGTTATTTTCAAAATTTTCAAACTTTAGCACATTACAACGTGTGACGTCATATGTCATGCGATTCATTAATAAATGCAATAAGAGTTCACTTGAGTCTGGTTCACTAACTTCTACTGAACTTAACAATTCTTTAAACTTGTTATTAAGACTTAGTCAAATGGAATCTATCCCGGAAGAGTACCACTTACTTAAATCAGGTAAACAGTTACCAGCAAAGAACAAATTATTATCTTTGTCTCCTTTCTTTGATACTCTTTCTAATCTAATTCGTGTTGGAGGAAGATTAAACAACTCATTTTATGATTATAACATTAAGCATCCAATTCTATTATCTAGTTCTTAAATAATTTGCATCCTCTTGTTCAACATATTTCATATAAACCTTTTGCATGCTGGGCCACAGCTTTTATTGGCCACTATTCGTCATCACTACTATCCTATTGGAGGTAGAAACCTAGCTAAAAAGATCACACATCAATGCGTAAAATGTTGCAGGATCAAGGCCAACACCATTCAGCCTATCATGGGTAATCTCCCTGAGCAGCGGCTTCATTTAGAATTTCCATTTTTAGACTACGCCGGTCCCATCATGATAGCTGACCGGAAAGGTAGAGGGTGTAGGCTCATCAAATGCTTCATTTCTGTGTTTGTGTGTCTAGTTACGAGAGTCATACACCTGGAGCTTGTGTCGGCCCTTACAAAGGAAGCTTTCCTAGCTGCACTAAACCGCTTTATTACTCGAAGGGGAAAACCCCGTAACATCTTTTCAGACAACGGTACAACCTTTGTCGGTGCTTTTAATGAGTTGGCCAGGCTGCTTTCGCAAGACTTAAACTTGAACAACATCGACTCTGACATAAACTTTTCATTCATACCTGCATATACACCCCACTTCGGAGGCCTATGGGAGTCTGCAGTTAAATCCACCAAGCATCATCTACGACGCATTTTGCCACACCAGTCAGCTGTTGCACGCGTCCACGCACGGCAGGGCTTGCGCGTTTTTATTAACGTCTTGTCATTTTTAAATGAACTTTTTATTATCATTGTATTCATAAAAACTCAAACTCAAACTCAAAGCATTTATTTCAAATAAACCAATTACAGGCACTTTTGAACTGTCAAGGGGTCGGTCAGTCAGAAAGATGAAGCTAGTTACCCATTCCAAAGCGTAGTAGGTACCTATGGAGAAGAACGGGCAAGAAACTCCATGGACACTCTCTTAAATCAAAATATGGTTACAAAATATTGATTACATCGTTCATGTTGAAATTATGCATGTGAGAACGATGCAGAACGTAAAAACGCCCGTAATAAAAAGACAAAAGCAATTAAAATATTAAATTAAATTAAAATAAGCCGTGGCAGCTAAGAAATGACCAGTACCCACTGACGGCGCCCGTTCACGAACATGACGCATGGATCAGCACCATTCAGCTCAGCCATTTTGAAGGGAACTTAATGATCCAACATACACGCCACCACCAGCGAGACATTAGAGTGAGCATGACATACTCTCAGCCGCCAGGGCACATTCAAGTCAATGAAAGAAAAACCTATGAAATTTTAGCTTTATAGTAGGTACATAGTACTCACACATGTGCTATGCAATTATACAATACTAAAAGATTGAATTTATACAATGCAAAGATAAGTTTTTAAAATCTTCAGCAGCTCCAACAGTAGTTTCAAATACTAATCAATTAGTTTATACGCCCTTGTGGAGTAGGACCACCGTTGAGCCAAGCATTTTCATCAGCGATGTAATCCCCCAACTTATAATATGCTTGGCTGCATAGTGTGCGTTTTATACAAGATTTGAATTTAGTTTCATTCAGTTGAAGAATATGGGGAGGTATTTTATTGTAACATTTTAAACAGTACCCCATGAAAGATGAGTCTACTTTAGCCAGCCTGAAACCTGGTTGAACTACTCGTAGTTGATCCCTATTTCTAGTGATATATTTGTGTCTTTCACCTCTTTTACTAAAAAGATGTAGATTTTTCCTTACGTACATGATGTTTACATAGATATATTGACAAGGTACCGTCATGATGTTAATATCTTTAAACCGTTCCTTTAGAGAGTCGCGCCTGCGGAGGCCATATATGGCTCGGATGGCTCTTTTCTGCAGAATAAAAATAGACTCGACGTCTGCAGCCCGTCCCCATAGTAAAATACCGTACGACATAATACTATGAAAGTAACTAAAATAGACTAGCCTCGCGGTACCTACATCAGTAAATTGACGGATTTTTCTCACATCATATGCTGCTGAACTTAGCCGTCCTGCAAGGGATGTTAAATGAGGACCCCATTGAAGCCTTGAGTCAAGCGTGATCCCTAGGAAAACAGTTTTATCGACGAATTCTATTTTCAATTGATTTAATACTATCTCACAATTTGTACTTTTGACATTTGGTAACGAAAATCTAATACACTTAGTTTTATTCCCATTTAATACTAAATTATTAGCAGTGAACCAATTTTGGACCTGCAGTAGGGCGTTATTTACGTCGTCAAGATTTGATGCACGTCTATTAATTTTAAAAATTAAAGAAGTATCGTCAGCAAATAACACCATTTGTGGTAGGGTTTTTAACAAATGGGGTAGATCATTAATATACATATACTAAAAAGAGGAAAGGACCCAATATCGAGCCTTGTGGTACACCCATTTTTACTTTTAAACCGAGTGAATTGACACCATTTATTTGAACTTGCTGTTGTCTATCATTTAAATAAGATTCTACTAAACTGAGAGCAAGTTTTCCAAGTCCATAATGCTCAAGTTTCAAGATTAAGGTTTCGTGGTCGACGCAATCAAATGCCTTGGAGAGGTCACAAAAGATTCCTACAGCGTCTTGGGCCTCTCCCCACGCCGTAAATATGTGTTTTAATAAAACGTTGTACGACTGACGCCGGTGTCAGGGGTCGGTCGTACAACGTCCCTTGGTGAAACCATACTGTCGATCATGTAAGATTTTATTGGTGTTAAAATGATTGAGCATTTGATTCAGCATTACCTTTTCAAACACCTTGCTGAAAACCAACAACACGGATACGGGTCTATAATTATTGGTGTCTTTACTATCCCCTGATTTATCATATTATTATACTTACACATGTTATACAGTCCACTGCCATTTCATTTTGCGCCACCACGATCTATCGTCGCGATCAGTAATGTACATCTTTTATTTTTTTAGGTTAATCATTCTCTTATTTTAGAAGTTACAGGGGACACACATTTTACCACTTTGGAAGTGTGTCACGTGCAAACTATTCAGTTTAGAAAAAAAAAAATTAGAAACCTCAATATCATTTTTGAAGGCCTATCCATAGATACCCCACACGAATGGGATTGATGAAAAAAAAATTGAGTTTGAGTTCTAAGTATGGGGAACCCCCAAAATTTATTGTTTTTTTTTTCTATTTTTGTGTAAAAATCTTAATGCGGTTCACAGAATACATCTACTTACTAAGTTTCAACAGTATAGTTCTTATAGTTTCGGAAAAAAAGTGGCTGTGACATACGGACGGACAGACAGATAGACAGACATGAAGAATCCATAAGGGTTACGTTTTTTGCCATTTGTCTATGGAACCCTAAAAACCCCTCCAATAATACCAGATGAAAGTTAAAATGAAAAACCAGACAAAACCGGACTATAAACTTATACAAAAACAAATAGACAATGTGAGTGAACGTAAATTATGCAGACCAGAGCCAGAGCACGGCAAGACACACCCATCATCTCCGGATTTGTCGCTCAGCTCCGCCTCGCGCCTCAACCATGAGCGTCGTGTCACCGGTCGCTGCAGTTGCATCGAGCTCGAGCGACGAGGTTTTCTCCCCACCGTCGTCACTTACACCACCACGACAGCGAGGAAGAGGACATCCACTAGCGGGCTTGGGATCTCGAGGCCAACAGGCCTCAAACAGGGTCCCCGCTGCCGGTGGAAATGTGTCGCGCATGCGATGGACCCAGTCCATAAATGAAAATGTGATGCGCGCATATTATGGGGCTACAAAGGGAGGAATTAACCTTACAGCGTACCGAGGTCGGATGCTCTCTCTGTTTCAGATGCTTGAACCAGCCGTAAACGTCTCGGCCCAACGATTGTCGGATCAGGTGCGCGTCATGCGACACAATCATAGATTGGATGACGCTACACTTGATCGGCTACGCTTGGAAATGCAGAGTAGCTCTGCTAGTAACCCTTCCCCATCCCAGGATTTCGTGCATGCGCTTGCCGAGGTTTCACTGCGGACAAACCAGCATGATGAGGAGTAGGATACTAGGGCTATTTCTGTAGATAAGATGTGCAATGTGGAATTAAGGAGCATTCTGGAGGATGCGATCCGTGAGTACCGGTTTATTTCACCTGATTTTAGAACCGGCTACCAAGTTTGCCCATGAATAAAAAAAATAGAGCACTGGTGTGTTCGTTGGATGCGCTGTTACACACTCAATCTTGTATTGCCAGGCTGGTGCGGCGGGCACCAGCCTGGCAATGCAGGATTGAGCGTCGTATTAGTGAAGCCAAGGTACTCATCGGAAAGCTCATCTGCTTCAGGGAGGGCAATACACGGCCAAGGGTGATGCGTTTTGTGAGGTGGGCGTTCTCGGGAACTAATATTAGTCCTCGAAAATATATATCCCGTGTCACAGAGCGCAACGACTTCCTGAAGCAGAAAGTTTATGCATAAGCAAATCGTATCCGTCGGTATAGACGAAGAGTGGATCGGTACACTCAGAACCGCATGTTCCAGAGCGATGAAAGGTGGGTATACAGAGCTTGGGAGCAACCCATTCCCACTCAAGGTGTGACCGACGTGCGTCCACCGGATAATGATGCCATGAGTGCTTTTTGGCGAAGCATTTGGTCGTTGCCCGTCAGTCACACTAAAGAATGCGTGTTGGATGCGTGTTGTTGAGCAGGCGTGTGATTCAATACCACACATGGAGGCTATTACCATTAGTCCTCTAGATGTGGCTCGTGCAGTCCGTCCGTTGCCTAACTGGAAATCACCAGTACCGGACGGACTGCACAATTTCTGGATTAAATGGCTACAAGGGTCACACGCCTGCTTAGCCTCGTAATTTTTGGAGACTGGGTCGCTACCACTGTTATTTACGACAGGAGTTACCCACCTGCTCCATAAATCGCGTAGTACTGCGGAACCTAACAACTATAGACCAATTACATGTTTACCGACGGTCTATAAAGTTCTTACATCCATTCTTAGAACAAAAATTGCACAACATATTGAAAGTAACTCAACTATGTCTGTATCTCAGAATAGATGTAAGAATGGGTCCCACGGTACTAAGGAGCTGCTCCTTATAGACATGGCCATAAGCCAACAGGTTCGTAGATTCCGGAAGGAATTGTCGACATGTTGGATAGATTATAAGAAGGCCTATGACTAGGTGGCTTATTAGGGTGCTCGAGTTATACAAAATAGACGCAACTCTACGCATCTTCTTGAGGTCGTGTATGGGGCAGTGGAGGACGATCTTTCTCTATTGAGGATGTCAACCGATCCGGAGGACCGATGAACCGATCAGGATTGAGCGAGGAATATTCCAGGGCGATAGTTTAAGTCCGCTATGGTTTTGCTTAGCCTTGAATCCTCTAAGCATACTGCTGGAGGATTCAGGTCTAGGCTATCGGTTACGAAGAGGTGGTCAGGTGATATCATACCTCCTTTACATGGATGATTTGAAACTCTTTGCCCCTAACAATTTGCAACTGATGGAGCTACTGAACGTAACGGAAACGTTCAGTAGTGCCATCAAGATGGAATTTGGTGTGGACCAATTTGCAGTCATGCATGTAAAGCGAGCGGGGGTTATGGAATCCGTGGGAACCCAAATTCCGGATTCTATACACCATAGATCCCTCTCCTCAACCGAAACTTACAAGTATTTCGGTATGTTGGAAGCAATAGACATCAATGCTGCCGATATGAAACAATCGTTGAGGGAGCGCTTCTTTGGCCGTCTGAATAAAGTGCTAAATAGTCTTTTATCAGGTAGAGATAAGGTGCGTGCTTTTAACGGTTGGGTCATGCCGGTTTTGATGTATACTTTCGGCATACTCAAATGGACTCAGGCGGAACTTGACGTTCTGGATAAGAAGGTCCGTTCATTGTGACGGCATATCGGATGCATCACCCACGGTCATCAGTGTTGAGACTGTACATCCCGCGGAAGTGTGGGGTTGAGGTTTCTTAAATGCTGAAACCCTCCACAAGCGCGAGATTTACAGTCTCAGTGAATATTTCCTTCAAACTGACGTTAGGATGCACCAAGGTGTGGTCGTCGTGGACAAGGGCCTCACCCTACTCTTGTTGGCAAAAGAGAACTGGCGCAAACCTGCAGTACTAGGTACTAACGATCGTAATATGGAAGAATGGCAAGGTAAAGAGCTTCACGGACGCTGTTTCCGGGCCCTCCATGGACCTGACGTAGACTTTTTGGCGTCTGCATCCTGGCTGCGTTTCGGTGAACTCTTCGGGGAAAACGAAGGTTTTGTCTGTGCGATTATGGATGAAGTTATCATGACGATTAATAATCCGAAATACATTGTCAAGGACGGTACGGTTGATATCTGTCGGGCATGCCACTGTCCCTGTGAATGAATCCAACATATAGTTTCCGGTTGTTCTCGTCTCGCTAAGAGCGAGTACTTGCACAGACACAATCGAGTGTCTAGGATTATCCACCAGCAACTTGTCTTGCAGTAAAACCTTGTGGAGCCCGAAGTACCATACTACAGGGATGTGCCCGACGCAGTTCTCGAAAATGGTCACACCACATTGTACTGGGATCGATCTATCATGACTGACAGGACTATTGTAGCTAATAAGCCTGATATTCTGGTGATAGATCGACGAGAGCGCCGTGCAATGATTGTTGATATCGCTGTCCCTCACGACGAGAATCTCATGAAAGCTGCGAAAGATGAAAAAGTCAAGTATTTTGACTTAGCACACGAGGTTGTCGACATGTGGGATGTGGACTCTGCAATCATTGTACCGATAATCGTTACAGTAAATGGCCTAATAGCGGACAGCCTCGACCAACACCTCAGAAGGCTCTCATTGCGCAGCTGAGTCAAGGGCTTGACTCAGAGAGCACTACTCCTGGACATGGCACGCATAGTGAGGAGGTTCATCTCTCTAGAGCCCTGACCACCGGCAGCTTGAACCCTGATTCTGATGCCAATGGGCCACTATTTTTTTATATTTTTAAGTTTTTTGTATGTTTTTTGTAAAAATATTTAAAAATGTATTTATTAGGTAATAAAATGAATAAACGAAATGATAATAATAATATTTATTTGTTTAGACAACAATGATCCATATTATTAATGATTAAACGAACTTACCTGTACGTGAAGTTCTATCATAATTATACGAGCGCCGAGTCCGAAGAGATTAGTAATTTACACATGTAGTTACGCTAGTTGTCACCACTCATGCACTTAGTTGAGAAAAATATATTATATTTAACTTTTCTTTTTATATGGCAATTTAATTTGACATACCCACAAAAACTCTTTTTTTTTTTTTTTTCTTAACTTGTGGTTACTTCGTCCAGTTCTGCTCTCAGACGATGTCACCAATCATTTAGTTTAGAGTATAATATCCTGTGGTTCATTGATGTATTTCCGAGACACTATAGATAATTAGGGCTGTGTATGTACGTACAGCACTGGGAGGGTGGGATTACTAATCTCTTCGGACTCGGCGCTCGTATAATTATGATAGAACTTCACGTACAGGTAAGTTCGTTTAATCATTAATTATACTCACGCCTCGTCCTCGAGATTAGTAATTTACACATGTAGACTTTGAGAGTATTTTGGGAATATCATCAATTTATAATAATGTTCGTAAATATCAAAATAATTATTTTTATTATTGATTATTTTGGTACAATCAAAAAACAGAAAGAACAACTTTGTACTTCTAGGATTAACAATAATTAGGCGGTTTCTTTGAGTACTAGATTACTATACTCAAAGGGTAAAATTAATCACAAACGAATAAATATAAAGTAACTAACTAAGGAATAATTATTCTTATAATAGCTATCACAGTTAGCTGTAGACAATTATATACCATAATCACAATAAATTAATTAAGCATGTTGGTTGATTATTGATTCTGCTAAGGTAGTACTATCATCATCAATAATACTTCTCTGATAAAATTTTGCAAAAGTTGTGGAATTCCTACTCCAGCCTGCCGTTTTACGGATAGTATCTAAGCTAACGCCAAGTGAGTGCGCGCGCGATGATGCTGCATGTCTCGTGCTGTGTGCACTGAACACGCTCGTGTCGACCCCACACTCACTGAGTGTTTGCTTTATCCAGCGGCTAAGCGTCTGCGTTCCCACTGGTTTGTGAGGTTTCCTAATTCCAACAAATAAATCGTCAGATGTTCTTAATAATGAGGTGCGTTCTATGTAACACAGTAATGTAGTGGCTGGGCATATGGATTTTTTATCAATAAAGAAAGGTAAATGAATAATAGGTTGTTGAAATCCCGGTCTAGAAGTCTTTATAATATCGGAGATTTTAATTGTGATACGCTGAGAAAGGTTTTGAACGTTGCTAACTTTTATCTTCGAGAGAGTTTGGACTCTGTGTGCTGTTGACAGAGCCAGTAAAGTAATGGTTTTATTTGTAATTTTATCTAAGGTTAATTCCTCATTAGGATGCCATGAACTCAATTTATCCAAAACTAGGTTGGTATCCCAGGTAACTTCATATTTAGGTCTTGGTGGCTTTAGTCTAAAAACCCCTTTGAGGAATCTTTTTATTATATGATCATTAATTAGTACCGGGCTCAGCACTAGGGAAAGAGCCGATCTGCATGAATTGAGTGTACCATATTGGCAACCGTCATTAAAGAGTTGGGTTAAAAAGGATATTACTGTGGGTACAGAAGCGTCATAAACATTTAACGAATTAATTTTACAGAAGTCCCACCATTTCTTCAAGTAAACGTCGTATTGTTTCATGGAATTAGGTGCTAATGATGCTAAAATTATACCAAGTGATGATTCTGGTATGTTTCTCCTTGAAAATGCATCCCGGATAATATGCCTGCCACCAGGGTAATGGACTCGTGTATCCGACGGGAGCTGGAATGAGACAGTAAGGCCTGGCTTTTAGGTGGAAATGTAACAGTTTCCGAAATAAGGAGGGATCTAAACACGGGGTACCATGGCTGTGTTGGCCAAAAAGGTACGACCATGATGCCCCGTGCCTTGTCTGTTATTATTTTTCTAAGAGTTTTAAGTATGACTGAAAATGGCGGAAATGCATAGAAATCATAATTTGACCATGAAACCGTAAACGAGTCTATCACTAATGCGTCTGGGTCTCGGTGCCAGGATATGTATGTGGTACATTTGTTATTTATACGACTAGCAAACAAGTCAATTTTTGGATGACCGAATGCGCGCGTGAGACTATCAAAGGCCCAATCGGACAGCTCCCATTCTATGTCAGGATGAGTTCTTCGTGATTCGTAATCTGCAATAATATTATCACTAGATTTTATGTACGAGACAAAGACGAAAAGCTTTTTGCTTTCGCACCAGTTCCAAATATCACGAGTTATATTTGTGAGATGAGGGTATTGTATACCCCCCATTTTATTTATATATGCTACTGCTGTTGAATTGTCAACGCGTAGTAATATTTGGCAATTAAAAAGGTTTTTAGCAAAAACTTTTAAGGCAATAAATGCGGCAAGCAGTTCTAAATAATTTATGTGTCGTTCTCGTTCGGTTTTCGACCACTGCCCGCTCGCAGACCTTCCTTCACAGGCGGCCCCCCACCCCGTCGTTGAGGCGTCAGAAAATATCTCAACTTGGTAAACATCAACTTTTATGCGATGGACAGAATGTTCTATTTTATTTAGCCACCAGTCAAAGTCAGGATATAGTGATTCAGGTAAATTCATAGATTTATTATAATCATCATGACCTTTCAAGTTTAGATATTTACATCTTTCCATTTCTTTAGTGTGCAGCCATCCGTATTCGATCGCTGGACAAGAAGAAACTAATAAGCCTAATAACTGAGCAAAAGCCCTAATTTTACAACGCTTTAATTTTGAAAACGTTACCAGTTGCGCTTTTATTCGTAACCTTTTGTCTGTTGGCTAACTAATCTGAAACTCGTGTGAATCTATAATCATTCCTAGGAATCTGCATTTGGTCGAAGGAAAAAGTGCACTTTTTTCTACATTAATGATGAAACCAAGTGAAGTTAATAATCTTTTAGTTAGATCTATGTTAGTAAGGCATTCCAGACGGGAATATCCAAACAATAACCAATCGTCTAAATAAACAGTGGACAGAAGGCCTGCGGAGCGCAATAATTTAGCTATAGGTTTACATATTTTTGTGAAAACGTATGGGGCTGTACTTAACCCAAATGGCAAAACATTAAATTCGAATAATTTACCCTCAAAATAGAATCTTACGTATTTTCGAGATTCTTTATGCATTTTAATTAAGAAGTATGCGTCTTTGAGGTCAATTGACGCCATTTGACAATTATACGTTACAATTTTTAATGCTGTTCTTAGATCCTCTAACTTAAAGTGATCTGTTTTAACGAATTTATTAAGGTTTTTTAGGTTTAAAATAAAGCGCATCTTGCCATTTGGTTTCGGTACCAAGAAAATACTTGAGACAAATTGGTTTTCACATGGGGAACATTCTGATATTGCACCTACTTTGAGTAGGTTATTAATCGCTTCTAAATAATGCGATCTTTCATTAGCCGAGTAAGTTGGTCTAGCAGGAAGTGTATGTTGTACAACGGGTGATGTAAATGGTATTTTATAACCTCTTATCCAAGATAGTATAGTCTGATCGTTCGTAATTGCAGTCCATTGTTGATAAAATTTAGATAAGCGGCCTGCGTACTTAACTGTGTCTAGAAGCGGCGACGGGGATACGTCGACTGATGGCCCCGCGATGACGTCTTCGATGAGTGCGCGTGCGGTGGCATGTACTGTGTCTGCGGCGGGGGATAAGGCGCGCGCGACGTCGCAGGCTCGCGGCTCCTCGGCGCTGGCGCCGGCCCCGCGGGCGGCCTGCGCGCCTGCGGGGGAGCCCTGCGGTTTAAAGCTCTCGATGCTGGTCCTTTATAATAGGTATTCGCAGTCTTGCTGCTAGATTCGGCTTTCAGTTCGATTCCTGATTTATTTACAGCCTTTGCTGATTTTAATGTCTCTGCTAAATTTTCACCGAACAGATACGTGTCTATCTTGGTGTTTTTAAGGTGTTCCTTCATGTCATTTTTAGTGCAAATAAAATGAAATTTCTACGTGTGATGGAATCTGCATGTTGTAAATCGCATAAAATTCTGCTTATATCCATTAATTTTTGCAGCACGTCATTGGTTATTGTGGGGGGTACATCCGCGGAAGTACTAGGGCCTGGCTGAGGTTCACAGATTTTGTTCGAATCCTGAACTGATTCATCTTCAGGTGGCCATTCTAATAACCAATCATCTGGTCGCAGTGCGGGGGTGTCTGAAAATTATCATAGATATGATAATTTTGAAAACGTAAGTTGAATAACTTACATATAAACATTAAAAAATTGGACTTAAATAAGTCCATGACTAATTTTTACGATCATAATCTTTTATCTTTTTATAAAGCATTGAAATTTCAGCTTGGTAGGTACATAATTATTGTTTGTAGATTAGTCATAGTCATAATAATTATTAGGTTAGGTTACAATCCCCAGCGGAAGGAACGCCAACCGTATTTTAAATGCGTTGAAACAGCCCCAGTGACTGTTCAGGTTGCATTAAAGTAACTTAATTACGTAGATACGTAAACAGGACGGTAAGCAAATAGTTATCACTTTAAATTGAGTAAGTAGGTAAATACCTGCTCCAATATCTTCATCGTGTAGAACAATAGCTTCCTCCAAGTCTGATACACTTTGCGAAGCACTAATTTGTTTATCACGAATTTTGCGTTCCAACTTTCTTATCTTATTTTTGTAATGGTTAATGTCTTCTTCGCGAGACCTAGAATTCTTACGTTTCGGCATTTTTTAAAACAAACTGTGCGAAGACGCGAAATAGATGTTGAGTGGTTGAGCACTAGAATGCGAATGATTGGTGACATCGTCTGAGAGCAGAACTGGACGAAGTACCCACAAGTTAAGAAAAAAAAAAAAAAAGAGTTTTTGTGGGTATGTCAAATTAAATTGCCATATAAAAAGAAAAGTTAAATATAATATATTTTTCTCAACTAAGTGCATGAGTGGTGACAACTAGCGTAACTACATGTGTAAATTACTAATCTCGAGGACGAGGCGTGAGTATAATGTTAGTTAGTTAGTTACAAAACTTAAAAACTATGTTAGTGTATTATACTCGTATATGTAATTACTAAGTTCACAGAAAAACAATATTTACATATATTCACCAGATGACCACTCCTGCTTAACAAACACCTGCATGAAGAAAGTTATTATTATATTATTGGCGAGTTAAATTTGTCCATTAACATCTTCAAAATGCTATTAGGACTTGCCCGAGTTCTCTCCAATAGCGACGCCGTTTTTCTCCTCACCATAGCGTGGAAGTCGTGGACAGGCGCCTGAGCGAACATGCAAGAGGCAATACAAAATCGCGGCAGTCCCAAAAGCATTCTGAAGCTGTTATTGTACTCTACCCTACCCTACCCTCAGGGCGTACATTGTTTTCCGCGTGTAGCTGGCCCACAGGCTGCTTGTGTAGAAGGTCTGGCAGTAAGCCTTATGTAATTTTAACCTCCTTACTACACGCAAACCTGCGAAGCAGCATATTGCTTCTCACAGCAAACACTGATATTAATGATAACAAAATATTTGCACGCGAAACCTTTAATGATACCAGGATTACAGAAATGCAAACTGCAGCAAAACAACGGTGTAGTTAGTGAGAAGGTCCGCCAGGTGCAGCAGTAGACACACGTCTACGTAGAACAGTCGACAGGCACGCATCTTACTGAACGACGCGCGGAGCACACGCTGGATGTTCTTGCATAACTTCTTTTCTTCATCTGTAATTGGTGGAATACACCATTAGTTGCTTTAATGTTGCTTTGTTCATCAGTAACGTTTGTTAGAGTATAATTATTTCAAATCTCATATACTTGTACAATTGGACATCAGAATACAAGCGCATGTGTCCTGAGAATCCTCCACAGCTATATAGAACGCTTCGCAGTACAGACTCAGTATAGTTTGTAACATCAAGTTCTTGAATATCCAAATGAAAATCAGCACTGATGACAAGAATAGAACATACTGAAAAAAAAAAAAAACATAATGTTGGCATTATTACAGATAAGTACGTACTTGGAAGCCAAAGAAAAAAGAAATAGTATTTTTTATAACAGTGATGTCTGTTAAATTGGAAATCACAAATTAAAGGTCTTCACAAACCATCTCGTTCCGTGACTGGACCATACGGTACCGTCACAGCCACTGAAGTAGTCGGTCTGAATGGTTCTAATAGTCGGACCGCGTATGGAACTTGGTATAATACACATTATGATATACATCTAAGGATAAGTCAAAAATGAAATGCACTAAGGGTTTCAAAACAAAAATAATACGTACACGCTTCTCTGGTCTGGTTAGTTTTTGAGAAATTTCTATTAACATCTGAACATATGATAACGTATACAATAAATTATGCACCGTAACGTATAGAATCTAAAATCAAATTAATATTTGTATCAATTATTAATATTTATAAAAAATATACGGTACCTACCTCTAATGAAAGTTACTAACCATTGGTTGAGAAATATTTTTATAAATCTCGTAACTTTTTAATATTTGGAGGTAAGTTTGAAACAACCTTTTGCGACAGGTTTCATCTCGGTTATCATTGACCAAGTATAAAACCTGATGATTCCATAGTACAACTTTATCCTCAAGCAACTTTATAAATCGAATTGCAAAAACTATATTGGCGTCAAAATGAATTAAAATAATCAATTGAACAATTATATAAAACGGAAAACGTGGGTTTATAGAAAAAATAAAACAGGCAAAGACAATGTAGGAACTGATAATCATAGCAACAGTCATCCAACTATTCCTGATAAATCTCTTGGAGTTGTTCTCCTTGTTCAGAAATCTATGAACTTGTTGAATGGTCAAAACGAACAATACATTACTGTCTGCTTGAATTAGAGTAATAATGAAGTTAATGAAGAATCCGAAAAAATGGTAGCAGCATTCGTGGATTGTGGAGTAGTAATGCATTTTAACGTGTAGTCTCACACTGTCTATGTGAATGAGTCGAAATAGAAGAAAAAACATGCACAAAACTGTGCTGCAAAGTAACAGCCCTTTATTGAACATATTATTTGCAGTTATAAAATCGTTCTTTATGCGGTACTTTGGACTTAACAGAATGGCTTGCAATAGAGTAAAAGGCAGAAACATGGACTGCACATCTTTATCGACATTATTCGGTAAACCTTCTGTTCGAAGACTTTGATAAATATTTTGGTAATTCCTTCTTTTTTTAACCGACTTCACAAAAAGGAGGAGGTTCTCAATTCGTCTGTATGTTTTTTTTTTTTTTTTTTTTTTTTTTTTTTTTTTTATGTGTGTTAGCTCATAACTTTTTTCTGGGTGAACCGATTTGGATGATTCTTTTTTTATTTGATAGGTGGTGCTTCACATGTGGTCCCATTTAAATTTGATTAGGGTCTGACCAGTAGTTTTTGAGTTATCCTTAATACTGCATATTTTTCCACGTAGTTTATATGGATGATGTGTTAATAATTTCCTGTCATTGTTATTTACACACCAAGAAGTGGTATACGAATTTGTGTGGGGTAGGTACCGCAACTAAAAAGTGAAAAATAAAAACTTTTTTACAAAAAAAACAACCGACTTCCAAAAAAAACACTAAAAGACGTGAAAAATAACTTTAATTTCGGAAGTCGGTGGCCAAAATCGAAAATATAACACCAAAGACACCGACTTCCGAAATTAAAGTTATTTTTCACGTCTTTTAGTGTTTTTTTTGGAAGTCGGTTGTTTTTTTTGTAAAAAAGTTTTTTAGACATCTTTTCGAAAGCACTTCCCACACAAAAATGTTTTCAAACATGAAAACACGTAATGTTTGTCAAATAATAATAATGACAGTTACTTTACGTAATAAAACCGAAGGGTTATTAATGATTATTCTGGAGTAGTATCTAGGATCCTTATCTGAGCTTGTAATTCCGACATTAATGTGCTTCACGTCAACTGTGCGTTCTGTAGTTTCTGCCTACCCTCATGGCAAAAAGGCGTAAGTTTATGTCTGTATCATCATCTGCCTAGCTTTTTCCAACTATGTTGGGATCAGCTTCTAGTCTAACCAGATGAAGTTGAAAACCAGTATTTTAAATGGAGCGACTGCCTATCTGACATCCACAACCAGTTACTGGGTAATACGATACCCCTTGGTAAGTGGTGGTTTATATACATATGCTTAATAAGCATATTCAGTTCTTAGTAAGTCACTACAGTGACAAACTTATATTTTTTTGACACCAACATTTATGTTAATAAGTTGAAATCGACAAGGAATACGTTGTATCTCCCAATTAGGTTTAGACATAAAATAGCGAGGCTATTAGCTTATATAAACTCAGACATAAGTATTATGTCGAAGTCTGGTTCTATAATTAACACCGCAATTATTAGTAATAATTCTAATGTACAGGTGGTCACCTTAAATAACTGTAGCACTAATGCAATAACTGTTTACAATAATTGTACGAAGGAGGATCCATGTGTCACCTAAGCAAATTCTTTTCCTAACAATGTAGTATACCTACCAACTACAAGGTGTCTTCTTGCTCTCAAATAGTTAAGTGTAAAAAAGGTTCTTTGCAAAATTCCTTGACATTATTTCATCAAAATATTCAAGGATTTGCTTCCAAACAATTATAAATTGAACAATTTTTACAAAAAAAACATGTTTGAAATTGTTTGTTTAACTGAACATTGGTTGAAAGATTATGAAATGATAATTAATTAATTATGGAAATTATAGTGTGGGCAGTTGTTTTAACCGAAAATCTATGCTGCTTGGGGGTCCTCTGATCTTAGTTAGAAATTCTATTAAATCTAAGACTCGTAAATATATAGTTGATCTGTCGGTAGAACATAACATTGAACTGTCCTGTGTAGAGCTAGATAAGCATGTTTTAGTGTGCGTTTACAGACCCCCAAATTATCCAAACTACTCCATATTTGAGTCAGGAATGGAAGATCTTCTAGCAAAAGTTGCAACTGGTAAAAAATCCCTAATTATCTGTGGTGACGTCAATATTAATAAAAAATAATATTGAAGTCACCACAGATGATTCGGCACGAATCCGAATCCTGGCGACCCGAACAAGTGTGTAGCACCCCTAATGTTTCAAAACTTTTGCCTGTTTTTCTGGTTAAAGGCAAATGTTTTAGTACTAACAATTTTGTTATAAATAAACATTCGGAATAATACACATTATATAATACAATACTTGGGACATATGACTTTATTTCATGCAAAATTAGGAGATTCAATTATTATGGTACTCGATATTACGAGTATGACAGAATAGTTTTAGAAATAAAAAAATATGTAAAACATTTCGAATTTTTTGAAATTATGGTTACTGAAGTTTATAGCGAACCTGTTAAGGGTAATGATTTTTGGATAAACCATTTTAAGAGTCTTGTCTGCCCTAACCCTAGAGTGTAATCGAGTAGGCGTGTAGGGTCAAGACGGCCCGCGAGTTGAAGAGCAGGTGGTTGTAACGCTCGCCGCCACCTTCGTCCCACCCGGCCGGCCCAGCCGGCCAGCAAGACGAAGCTGCGGTGGGTAGCGTTAAACCATCTGCGATGATAAGCTCGCGGGGGACCGCCGGAGTTCCGCAGCGTCGGATCCATGACAGAAACCATGCCTGCTGCATGTTGCATGCTTGCTTACATACTGCATGCTTGCTTGCATGCTACATGTTGCATGCTCGCTTGCATGCTGCATGCTTGCTTGCATGCTACATGTTGCATGCTCGCTTGCATGCTGCATGCTTGCTTGCATGCTTGTATGCTGCATGCTTGCTTGCATGCTACATGTTGCATGCTCGCTTGCATGCTGCATGCTTGCTTGCATGCTTGTATGCTGCATGCTTGCTTGCATGCTACATGTTGCAAGCTCGCTTGTATGCTGCATGCTTGCTTGCATGCTACATGTTGCATGCTCGCTTGCATGCTGCATGCTTGCTTGCATGCTTGTATGCTGCATGCTTGCTTGCATGCTACATGTTGCAAGCTCGCTTGTATGCTGCATGCTTGCTTGCATGCTGCATGCTTGCTTGCATGCTACATGTTGCATGCTCGCTTGCATGCTGCACGCTTGCTTGCATGCTACATGTTGCATGCTCGCTTGCATGCTGCATGCTTGCTTGCATGCTACATGTTGCATGCTCGCTTGTATGCTGCATGCTTGCTTGCATGCTACATGTTGCATGCTCGCTTGCATGCTGCATGCTTGCTTGCATGCTTGTATGCTGCATGCTTGCTTGCATGCTACATGTTGCAAGCTCGCTTGTATGCTGCATGCTTGCTTGCATGCTGCATGCTTGCTTGCATGCTACATGTTGCATGCTCGCTTGCATGCTGCATGCTTGCTTGCATGCTTGTATGCTGCATGCTTGCTTGCATGCTACATGTTGCAAGCTCGCTTGTATGCTGCATGCTTGCTTGCATGCTGCATGCTTGCTTGCATGCTTGTATGCTGCATGCTTGCTTGCATGCTACATGTTGCAAGCTCGCTTGTATGCTGCATGCTTGCTTGCATGCTACATGTTGCATGCTTGCTTACATAATGCATGCTTGCTTGCATGCTGCATATTTGCTGCATGCATGGTAAATGCTTGTTTGCATGCTTCTTACAGGGAAATAAAAACCACATGTTCACAATGAACTGTTTTATTGTGTGATAATACATGCAGCGCCAGAGCCGTGACAAAAGTTTTGTAATGCTGTTTTAAAAACATTTTTAGGATAAATAAACATTAAATAATTTTAAATTAGGACATAACTTTTATTGAAAACGGTTTTAAGTCTTTTGCATATTATTGATTGTAATATTTATGACAAAATATTTAGGGCATATTGTATCTATGGATTAAAATTTTATGGCATGCGATATCATGTGACATTAAGGTCGGGCAAGTTATCATTCGGACAAATGATGATTATGACAAAAAACATATGGCACTTTAGATTATGAATGAAAAAAGTTAGGGAACACAATAGAGAACCAACACACACACATACTACGTTAAATACTAGATTATTGCATTCGACCTGTCCGCAGGTACTTGTCCCTAATTTTTTTGTATTATTAATATATACAGGGTGCTATACTGCCGCGCTAACGAAGAATACAATAACTCGATTTTGGACGATTTTGAGTTATATATATATTCGGAATCAGCGAATCGATATCTATTAACTCTCTAAGTAACTTTTTACGAATCGGGTCGGGTTCTCGGGTTTTTCAGTAAGCAAGAATGCAATAACTTATACTTCACTATGAAAGTTCAAAACTTTGAGCGCGTTTTTCTCGGAAGCGTCAAAATTGAGTTATTGTATTCTTCGTTAGCGCGGCAGTATACTAGAGGTAATTTCCAAGAAATTAAGCCGCGCCAACTAGGGATTGAAAAGGAATGGTTTCCGAGTTACGGCGGTTTTTAGATAATTGTTAAAATTTTCAGACTAGTCACCAAAAACAAATAATTTAAAAATAACTAATACTCTCTCGATCCTTATTGGTTATTTTTCTGAGTGATGATAAATGAGTGCTTATCTATAAAAAAAAACATTAATCATCTATAAAGTACGTCAGAGGCTGCGTGCTTGCATAAGAAATCGAGGCAGGCAATTTGAATAAGATCTGTAATAATTTCACTGTACCTATTTTTGATGATTGCCAATGATAAGTAAATAAACGAAATGAATGTCATGATTATGTCTGCATTTTTTAAAATTTAAATCCATACAAGTGTTGATAACATTTGTGCCTTTTAAGAAAGGTTATGAAATAGGTAATTTATTTCCGAGATTTGTATGCCAAGTGTCATAATTTTTTTTCGAGTAAAGCACGTCTAAACGTCAAACAATATAAAATAAAGATGGTTTCCTTTGCACTCAAGGCCTTTTAATTCTGAAATTATGGGAATTTAGGCCATGTATTTTTTTTATAAATGAGCACTCATTTATCATCAGTCAGAAAAATAACAAATAAGTGTCGAGAGAGCAGTAGTTATTTTGAAATAATTTGCTTTTGGAGAGCAGTCTGAAAATTTTAACAATTTTTTAAAAACCTCCGTAAATCGGAAACCTTTCATTTTCGACCCTTAGTTGACGGGCTTAATTTGTTGGAAATGACCTCTAGTATAACCCCTTTGAAGGAATAGGTCGAATTTCCAAGCAGCCTGTATAGATAGATAGCAGGATTATAGAATTGCGAACTGCAGCAACACAACGGTATAGTTCGTGAGAAGCTCCGCCAGGTGCAGCAGTAGACACACGCCTACGTAGAACAGTCGACAGGCGCGCATCTTACTGAACGACGCGCGGTGCACGCGCCGGACGTTCTTGCAAAACTTCTTGTATGCATCTGTAATTGATAGAACACCATTCGCTGCTTTAATGTTGCTTTGTTTGTCAGTAACGTTTGTTAGAGTCTACTCCAAATCTCAAATACTTGTATAATTGGACATCAGAATACAAGCGCATGTATCCCGAGAGTTCTCCAAAGCTGTATAGAACGCCTCGCAGCACAGACACAGTATAGTTTGTAACATCAAGTTCTTAAATATCCAAATGAAAATCAGAACTGATGACAAGAATATTACATACTGAAATAAAAAAAAACACATAATGTTAGCATTATTACTGCGAGGTACTAAGTATCAAAAGAAAAATATGTAATTTTTATATTAGTGATGACTGTTAAATCGGTAATCACAAATTAAAGGTCTTACAGATCAGCTCTTTCCGTAACCGGACCATACGGTACCGTCACAGCCACAGAAGTTGCCGGTCTGAAAGATTCTAATAGTCGGGCCGCGTATGGAACTTGGAACTTACACATTATGATACACGAATATGGGTAAGTTTGAAATCAAATGCTATAAGGGTTTCAAAACAAAAATAATACGTACACGCTCCTCTGGTCTGGTTAGTTTTTGAAAAATTTCTATAAACATCTGAATGTATAATAACGTATGTAATAAATTATGCACCGTAGTGTATAGAACCTGAAATCAAATAATTATTTGTATTAATTATTAATATTTATAAAAAAAATATACGGCACCTACGTCTAATGAAAGTTACTAACTATTGGTTGAAAAATGTTTTTATAAATCTGGTAACTTTTTAATATTTGGAGGTAAGTTTGAAACAATCTTTTGCGACAGGTTTCATCTCGGTTATCATTGAACGAGTGTAAAACCTGATGATTCCATAGTATAACTTTATCCTCAAGCAACTTTATAAATCGAATTGCAAAAACTATACTAGCGTCAAAATGAATTAAAATAACCAGTTGCAAAATTATATAAAACGAAATACTAGGGTTTATAGCAAAATTAAAACAGACAAAAATAATGTAGGAACTGATAATCATAGCAACAGTTATCCAACTGTTCCTGATAAATCTCTTGGACCTGTTCTCATTGTTCAGAAATCTATGAACTTGTTGAATGGTCAAAACGAACAACACATTACTGTCTGCTTGAATTAGAGTAATCATGAAGTCAATGAAGAATCCGAAAAAATGGTAGCAGCATTCGTGGATTGTGGAGTAGTAATGCATTTTAACGTATACTCTCACATTGTCTATGTGAATGAGTCGAAACAGAAGAAAAAACATGCACAAAACTGTGCCGCAAAGTAACAGGAGTTTATTGAACATATTATTTGCAGTTATGAAATCGTTCTTGATGCGGTACTTTGGACTTAACAGAATGGCTTGCAATAGAGTAAAAGGCAGAAACATGGACTGCACATCTTTATCGACATTATTCGGTAAACCTTCTGTTTGAAGACTTGGATTAATATTTTGGTAATTCCTTAATTTTTTAGACATCTTTTCGAAAGCACTTCTCAGACAAAAATGTACCCAAACATGAGAATATAACAGTAATGTTTGTCTAATAAAAATAATGACAATTACTTAATAAACCCGTAAGGGTTATTAATGATTATTCTCGAGTAGTATCTAGATCCTTATCTGATCTTGTAATTCCGACATTAATTTGCTTCACATCAACTGTGCGGTATGTAGTTTCTGCCTACCCTCATGGCAAAAAGGCATGAGTTTATGTATGTATCATCATCTGCCTAGATTTTCCCAACTACGTTGGGGTCAGCTTCTAGTCTGACCGGATGAAGCTGAATACCAGTATTTCACAGGGAGCGACTACGTATCTGACCTCCACAACCCAGTTACTGGGTAATACGATACCCCTTGGTAAGACTGGTTGTCAGAGTTTCGGGCTTCTGACGACCCGTAATGACTGTCAAAGATCTACGAATGACAGCTGGGACTAACGGCTTAACGTGCTTGCCGAGGCACGGAGGGCTCTTGGAATGTAAAGCTCCATCCACGGATCAACCGCGGCAAGCGTAGCTTAACCTGATCGATAAACCCGTGCGGCTGTTATCAATTGTCAAAAAATTCAAACGTACTCGCACTCACGCAGGCTGTAAGGCGTGCTACCCACTTGTTCGGTCGGCATGATTCGGCACGCATCTGAATCCTGGCGACCCGAACAAGTCCACCACCACTAATGTTTCAAAACTTCTGCTTGCTTTTCTGGTAAAAGAGAATTTATTTGTCATAAAGTTTACGTTTCACTTAAATGAGAAAAATATTTAAATACTTAAGTAAACTTATAATCACTGTACTTCGACATTCAGACTAATAATTCTAACGTATTAATATTATGATAACTTTGTGTTCAGATTTCTTTCGCTTGTGGGTACTCCTACAATTCACAAGTTGCGACACTCCGCGAAACTACCTTGCATGAAGATAAGGCGTGCGGGCCCGTTGTCACAATACAATTAGATCACTCAGTACTACTGCTTTTGTTTGCTACACGTTTACTGACAAATGCTTGCACTGACTGGACTACTTAAATCTGTGTGGTTCTTTTCCAGACCTTTTTGGGGTTCTGTACCTACAGGATGCCAACGGGACCCTATTACTATACCTCCGCTGTCCGTCCGTCCATCCGTTCGTGCATCCGTCCATCGGTCTGTCAGTGGCCTGTATCTCATGAACCGTAATACGTAGACAGTTGAAAATATCACAGAGTGTGTTATAACAACAAATAATACAAATAAAATAAAGTAAGAAATTAAAGGGGTCTTCATACAATAAACGTTTTTTGGCGTTTTTTTGCCTTGTGGTACGGAACCCTTTGTGTGTGAAATGTGAATCCAACTCGCACTTGGCCGGTTTGTAGACCATTTCGGACACTAACCTACATGGTCCTCACATGATCTGACCAAGATTATGTCTAGACTTTAAAAGAGACTTTGACCCCTGAGTTTTTTCACCATTTCTTCTCAGGGGTAGTCAGATAGGAAATGTCGACACCATTTAGCTTATTTTTATTATTATCCGCTGGGACGCTTTTGATCAATTTGTGAGGTCACCGCAATGCACCCATGGTATGAATTTCCTCAGAGTTTTGCGCCCGTGGTGTGAAAGTCATACCATTTTTTTTTGGTTCTATTTTCATGCTTGTTTATCCTTGTATCACCACTATTAAGCAGTACTTTCCAATTCCATGGATTTAGTTTCATACGTTATCTGTTTCCGAACCGTTTGAGATATGACAACCCTAGAAGGAATTAGTCTATGACATTAAAAAATATCATTTTCGCTGTCATTGAACGAGCGACCCGTCGTGAGTCTCAACTTTGGATGCTTTTAAATAATTAATATTGTACTGTGGTAAGTGGTTTTATTCATGTTTCGTATGAAAAACTAACACACCATGTTTTTTAAACCATAAAACATGTAGGACAACCCCTTTTTTTCTTATTAGAAAAAATCTTGTTGGAATCTGTGAAAAAAGTGTCTTTGTTCATCTTAAACAGTCGTCTACAAACGGAAACATCGTATATTCTAATACAACGCACACTTTAATATAGCCCTACTCACTAGCATTCATAAAAAAATACAACGGTCGCAGAATACCAAGAAATGACGCCGCTTATCGGGTTTGTTTACAAACACTCGACGCGCGAGCCGTCGCGTCATATGACGTGTATATGGGCGCCAAGCCATTCTTTGATTTTATTTTTAAGCTTGTTTTTGATTATTTTTTACCTAATCTGACTTCCATGTTATTTATTAAATTAATACTTGTATTTCCGAATAAGTCTGCGTTAGGATTTATTTTGATGTATTTAAAATATTGTTGTTTCCGGTTGAATTTATAGTTTCTATTCTTATAATTCCTTTTGATTTATTTAAAATATTGTTCGTTTCCGTTTGAATTCATATAGTTTTTATTCTGATACCTTCCTTTTGATTTATTTAAAATATTGTGAGTTTCCGGTTGACTTTACATAGTTTTTATTCTCATACTTCCTATTGATTTATTAAATTATTGTGTGTTTCCGGTTGACTTTATTTTAAGTTTCTATGTTGGTATTGAAAGATTTATCTTGACACATCCACTTGAATTATTTAAAATGTTACATCCGCTTGATTTATATAAATTCTACTTGGCGGTAAAGTTTCGCGGTAATTTTGTGTATAAAAACTGTTGTACTGTGAATGGGAGGACATTTCTTTGTTCGCTGCTCCCGGAATAAACACCCTGAGCTGAAGTAAGGTATTTTCTTTGTAGTTTCTTAAACGTTTCTCTGCTATTTCCTATTGCTGTGTATTTTTGTGATATATTGGTGCAAAGTATTGTCTGACTCCGACAACGACGGCGATCATACGCCGACATGTACAATGTAGTGGGAATACCTAAGCGCGTGAGTACAATTTAGTGTTAGAAAAGTCTGGTATGCTTTTGATACCAAAAGCGTCACAGCGGCTACGACGTGTAAAAGTAATTCCGATATTTATTTATCTATTAATGTTTTAAAGAAAGCTTACAGACTAATAATAATCTTGAATATCCTGCATAAGTTTTGACATTTGCTAATTACAAGCTTCCACATGTATAATATATGATGACTGGTGATATAGGAGGATCTTCCCTTTTCTATAGAGTATGAATGAACTTTACACCCTTTTCCTCATACCTCTATATGTATATGTATGTTTTCTCCTTCAGGATTGTTAAATTGATATTATAGAAGGCAGTCAATGAAATTAAACTATCTTTGCATTTTTTTTCAGTTATCTCATTTCTGACTTTTTTTATATTTAGAAACATTCTCATCACAAAGTATTATTTTAATAAACAGTCGAGTTTGAGGTCGGCACAGCATATGGTTTTCTTTCATAAAACCTTATTCGCCATCATCTCAACGTTCACTTCCTGTATAGAAATATGATTATCTTTCAATTATTCATTTAGGTTCTTTGTTCGTGCCTGTTTTTTAAACCCAATATTCACTTTATTTTTGTCATGTTCTTCATTTATCAAACAATATAATTTATCATTATCATTAATTACTGCTACCCTTGGCTTGTCACCAATTGTCACAACATAGGTACTATATATCTAAAAATGAAGTAGTATTATTAAAGTCCGATTGATTAGAGTCCATATATGTTTGTTAATAGAACCAGCGGGGTAATTGCGATATACACTAACAGTAGGAATTGATTTCATTTTGACAGTTCAACAAAATTCATTGCGTTACTTACGTTGTTGAGCAGTTTTTTTTTTCGAACATTTGAATCCATGGTTTAGCAATAGGCTTCAAAATTATTCAGATTGTGATAAATTGTGTGTTACACAGTTAGGGTGCACGTGACTGATGATCGTTGTTGCTATGCGATGACTGGTCACATTTGTTTTCCAAGATTTAGTCAAACAGGCTGGCAGACGAAAAGGCACATTAAACCTTCTAAATAAAAATGCTTCAGCTTTGATCGCGATTCAATGTTTATTTTGAAATCGAATTTCTCGTTATTTTATTTTAAGGAACTTTACATAATCGTGAACTGCGATAGTACGGAACCATAATTTATGATAAATCCCATCAAATTAGTTGTTAGCGTCGCGTCTATGTAGAACAGGCCACACGCGGTCATCTTACTGAACGTTCGATTTGTCTGTAGCACGTGCATGTAAAGATGTTTGTGATTCTCTGTAACGAAATATTTAGATTTGTTAATCTTAAACCTTCTGGCTATCGACTTTGGGAGATGAGTTTTTAGTATTTAGTGTCAATAAATTCTTACTTGGACAGTTCCTATTATTCATAAGCTGTTTACCCGCCATCTCAAATTACTCAACAGTTATATTGAATTTTTCACAGTATATAAAATTAAAAATAACAATTACTTATTGTATTACTAGATTTTTTTAAATAGATAAATCAACTTATGAGAATGGTGCCTGGAAAAAAAACAGTAGAAAGATCAGGTAACTAAATAATGACACAAACAAACCAATTTTGGATGCTTGGTTCAATGTCAGAAATATCAAATAATTGAAAGAAAATAATAATCTTTAAAAAATAAATGTAATGAATGATTCGTTTGTATGATAATAAAGATAACCCAATATTATATATGATGGAGAAGGTACGTCTCTCTCGTTATTATCAGGCATATTTTAACTACTGTGGACGTACTATGAGAAGTGATGGTTATTGCGCAATAGAAAAACCGTTTGCAGTTCAAACCAAATTATAATTTACGATCGAACTAATCACACTAGCAATTCACACAGAACGCGCGACAGTTTCTAAAGGTGTTCACTGCTTAACCGCCAACGACAAATTCTGCTTTTACTCCGGTGGAGCGTTAGCGTTATAGACTCTGTCGAGCGCCACCTGGTGGCGCTGGCGTCCCGATTAGTCAAAGTTAAACGATTGATTTAACGTATTTCCGACATATATAATATTTTTATATCTATTTTACTTTTGAAAAAACGTTCATATGTGATCATTTGTGGAAGGCATATATATACAAGTGTCAGCACAAATATGTGACATCGAAGGAACACTAAAACTATCTGCGAGACAAGTGACGCTAAACTATAGGATGCAACATCGGCTTTAAAAATATGTGTAGCTTGTCTCGCCAGATAGTTTTGGTGTTCCTTCGATGTCGAGCGAGCGCGCCTGCGTACTGCGGGTGAATGGGAACGGGTATAGCAGTATAGCTTCAGACTCGTACATAACGTACACTATATATGATACTACACACACATACATACACATATATGTTACTATATATGTACTATGGATATGGGCACTATGTTGCTAATTGTAATTAAATTAATGAACTTGTAGCGGTATCAACATCGCCACATGCGAGCTACACGTCATTCTGACGTCACGCAAATCTTGCATCGCGCGAGCAGAGTTTACCGCACGACTAGCATATATACAACGTCCCGACATTAACCGACGGGCAGTTGCCCACCAGACACAACACCCGTCTGGTCGGAGAATCCTCCCTTTTCCATAGAGTATGAGTGAACTTTACACCCTGTTCCTCATACCTCTATAAACTAATAGGTTTATTTTACGATATACTTTACAGATAGCACATAATACTACGCCTCTGTTCCCAGAAGGGTTAGGTAGATTTGTATCTAGAGTAGGTACATCCATATTCCTTCCGTTATGTTTAAGTCCCATATATGTAATAGATATACTTTTTACAAATAGGCGCGACACGCGACGCAAAGCCACCGCTCGTCACGAGACAGGCGGTGCCTTTGCGTCGCGTCGCATGTCGCGCCTGTTTGAAGGAGCCTTTAGGTAGGTACTCTTATTGCAATATAGCTTAGAGTAGGTACATCCATATTCCTTCCGTTATGTTTAAGTCCCATGTATGTAATAGATATACTTTTTACAAATAGGCGCGACACGCGACGCAAAGGCACCGCTCGTCACGCGACAGGCGGTGCCTTTGCGTCGCGTCGCGTGTCGCGCCTGTTTGAAGGAGCCTTTAGGTAGGTACTCTTATTGCAATATAGCTTTTCCATATCCAAGCGGATGGAATTGCGAGTGTCGTGGAGCCGGCCTCGATGTATCGTCGTCAAACTCCGCGTCAGCAGTTTCATCGCCAGCGCATCCGTCGTTTGCTGAGCTTGCAGCGCGCCCCGCCCGCGTGCCCCGCAGCCCACTGCCCGTCTCCGCAGCACCTCCATGCGGCGCCGCCCGAGCCCCTCGCTCCGTCCCCCTGCCAGTGTCCGCAGCCCGGGCGAAACCCTTGCAAAAGGATTTCGCTGTCGTCACTGCGAGTGCCGCGAGTGGCGCTCCAATTATGATGCCAAACAAAGCCCCGAATAAGGCTGATGTTGAGGACTTTGTGACTGTGCAAAGGAGGAAGCGTCAGTCACGAACGAACAAGAACCGTTGCGGCAAAGCTCCTACGGAGCCCGGAGTAAGCTTACGTGCCGCAAAGCCGAACACCCCGGTGTACATCTCCCGCCTACACTACACCACTAAGGCGGAGGACATCGTGGAGTACGTGCGCCAGAAGACGAGGTACTCGCCGAGGGTGCAGTTACTGGAGTCGCAACGCAACGTCAACTTCAAGGCGTTCGTGGTGCGAGTACCGAATTGTTACCTGTCCGTCGTCATGGCAGAAGACTTTTGGCCGCAAGACGTAGTGTTCCGTCGCTTCCGCGGACAAGTACCACAAGGCAGCTCAAGGACAAGCTAGTGAAGTGATACTAACATAGTTTTAAGTTATTTTATTAACAAAAGTTTTGTTTTATATTTTATGTATGTTAGTTTGTAAGGTATATGTCTATGGGCCATTTTGCCTGAAATAAATGATTTATTATTATTATTATTATAAATTGACCTAGTTTCTATTGTCACACGTACTGGGTACAGATTAAAAACACCTATTTATTTCGCTAATGTACCAAGGCAAACATTGAATCTATTAATACATTCAATAATATCATTCATTAGTAAGACATGTTAGTCAGCCATATTAGTAATTGCAGAGTCAGACGTTATCGAACAGCGGTCAGCTGAAGATGATAACAAAGTCATACAAACTTGAAATTATGCCAAAATCCTCAATCCACGTGCTAACAAATAAAGAACTCGAAAAAGAAGTTAAAAAAATAGCGAATTCTTTTAATTTTGCATTTCATTTGTTTTTCTCTTCAAAATATTGTGTTAAACGTGATCATATTTATCCAATAGGAAACAAATATTTATTATTGTGGTTCTGCTACACGTTATTAATTAATGCGTTGTGTTTCTATCGCGTATTAACCATAGATATTTCAGATGCGATGTTTTGAAAATTTCTTCGCCCGTATCTTTTGTGTTCTTTACTACCTTGGTCATGCAATCGGTTTTACAAGTTTGTTAATTCTTGATTTAGTGCATAGAAACAACATCGTCATTCTTATTTTGATGATCTAAACTATCCATAAGAACATCGATTTTAGTAAGAGTATACGGAGTTACATTACATGACATGTCCATATTTGCTGTTTTTTACGTGTTTTTTGATGACATGAATTTAGTTGAGATTATCATTGACTTTATTTGTGACACAATATATACCGAATTTGACGTTACGTTTGTTGCCATCTTACTTATAATATTATTGAAAAAATATTGAGTCGTTACAGGACGCCTGGCAGATGTGAAATATACCATCGTTTAGCGTGGCGACTCGTCACCACGACATGCGTCGCCACGCCATCAATCGTTTTTACCCGCGGCTATAGATGTTTCACATCAAAAATGGTCACCCATTTAAAGACTGACCTTGGCAAGCGCTGCTTAACCTGGCGGCTTCACAGTTGCGAGCTAATCAAGAATCAAAATGGTCACCCATCCAAAGACTGATCTTGGCAAGCGCTGCTTAACCTGGCGGCTTCACAGTTGCGAGCTAATCAAGAATCAAAATGGTCACCCATCCAAAGACTGACCTTGGCAAGCGCTGCTTAATCTGGCGGCTTCACTGTTGCGAGCTAATCAAGAATCAAAATGGTCACCCCTCCAAATACTGACCTTGGCAAGCGCTGCTTAACATTGCAAATTCAGCCTTATTTACCCTATGTTCAAAGTCCACATCAATAAAATTGTGAGCCGTCACGGGACGCCTGGCAGATGAATAGAATAGAATAGAATTTATTTGCAAATATGGGTAATACATAAGTAGTTGTAGATATCTCAATACAGAGTTCTGCCATATTTCACTATTCGGCATGCAAACATTTTCATTAAGTATATAAAATTGTTAAAATTTCAATTCTCATTTAAACATTAACTTATTATGAAATGATGTGAAACATAGAAATTATTTTGGCAACGCGTCGCAACGGCATGCGTCGCGACGCTCGCAATCGTTTTTACCCGCGGCTATAGATGTTTCACATCAAAATATCTCGATGAATGGATTAAAGATATATTGATGTTGAATGACACTCTGGAAAATAATGAACAATGTATCAAATTGCGTGGGATATACCAGAATATTTTAAAAGCGTAAAATCTGTATCAAATAATTTTCCAAATATCGGTAAGTTCATGATTCTTTTGCTTGATTTAATCATGAAAAGTTGTTCAAAATGTGAACATAAATACCAGGTTGGCATAAACCGTAAGGAGTTCATATCATTTGATACTTATGTAACCAGGCAGCCATGATGATGACTGCACTGAAACTGATTATTATTTTATCTTTATCGTATATCTGATGCGGATGATACGGTAAAGATGAAGTAATAATCAGTTTCCTCATCCTTCCTTCTTTTAGAGAAATTACCAAACATTCTATTATTTATTTACAGATATGGAGCTACGTACTGGACACAAATATTTCTGCAGTTTACTCTTCTTTTATCTGATTATCTTCAGGTCTAAACAAGTAGCACTTAGAGACGATGTAAGCACATTTTATAATATTATCTTTGTTTTATTTTATATTTTATGCAAGTTGCTGAGATACTAGGAGCCAGGGGGGGGGGGGGGGTGGAATGTAGCCTTAGGGGCGCTGTGGAGAAATTTACCAATTACATTGTAGTATTGGGTTAACCTTGTCTATAGAAACAATTGAGCTTTTGAGAAGCATGGTCCTACGACGCACCGTTTCCGAGAAATAGGCTTTCGAATATTTTTTTAACTTACTGAGGAAAAATGACAAATGTTTAAACAAAAAAATGTTTTTTTCGCAAATCGATAATTTTTCGATTCTATCGTAAAAAACACCTGAAAGTGGCTTGGTGTTTTTGTCTACGACCAGCCGTTTGTCGTAAAAATTATATTATGTCGAAGGGATCCTTTTAGAACTTGGGATGCAAGAGCGAAGCGAGCTCGGGACTTGTGACACCCCGACTCGGACAAGTTAGGTCCGAACGGGATGGCGGGTTCTAGTGAGCGAGCGAAGCGAGCGAACAAATACCCCAACATCTCCTTCGTGGCTATTTTTTTTAAACCATTCAGAAGTAGGACCATGGGCCATGCTTTTCAGAACCTAAATAGTTTCTATAGTCAAGGTTAACCCGATACTATAGAAGTCGTTTTTACACATAACCCATCCTGGTAAAAGTCTTTTACTCTATCAGATAATTCCTTTTTATGGCGACCCATATTGACATACGACACAAAACAAAGCAAAACGACCATGATATGATATGTTGCATGATGTGTGTTGTGTTGTTGTGTGTGTTGTGTTGTTGTGTATGTTATTTAGTGTCGGATGTCGTGACGTAGGCAACTAAAGAAGCGCGTCTAGCGAGACACCGCCCGCGTTTGTATGACTTTATTTTGACCTTTACACCCCACGCGCGGGCTGCGAGGCCTGTGTCACGAGATTGTTGCGTTTAAAAAAAAAAATTTCGTGGCAAAATATAGATTACACAACATTTCGCACTAATCAGTAAATTTCAGATAAAACGCCAAAAAAAAATCGTATCCCTATTGATCACGCATTTATAACAATGTGATACGATCAATTAATTCCGATACCGGTACTTCTGTATCCGTCCAAGCATGTTTCTTTACTCATGCGTATGTAAGATAGTATTCGTCTGTATCGATCCAAAAAATCGGAGCTCTATCATGGTGTATACTGTGGTTATTGTAAAGTATCGGATCGGATCGTGCATCACTAGACAAAATGTGTCAAAAAGCGCAAATCATGTGAATTGCCAAGCAATTTTGAACCATATGCGGTGCAATTATGACCGCTTAAACTTCCTTCCGTATGAATATGGTACGGGTCCAGTACTTATCTATAAGTTTACAAAACCTTAAATTACAAATAAGTAACAATAATTATCTGTTAATTTCCAAGTCTTGATGTGTCACAATGTGAATACAGTTAGTTTGATTTCAAAGATTATAGTGCTTGTTCTATTGTATATCATACTGTTCAATACAATGTGAACAATGTGTGTGTGCGTGTGCGTGTTATATATATTTTGATATTCTAAAACATTATAAATTGATGCAATTAATTGCAGTAATTTATAATGATTTAGAATCAAATCAAATGAAATATTTTTGTATTTTCTTGTTTTTTTATGTATGCAACACTGTTGTGCCTTAAAAATGTTTTTTAAGTGTGGCAACACACACCTTTTTTTGACCTCTTGTAAAAACTGCTTTGAGTGTAACCCGCCATTGTTTTTTCATTTAATTAGAATAAAAGTAAATTCTATATTTTACTTTCTCTCTGTGTATTATTTCATACACATACAGTGTGAGATGTTTTATATGTATAACTGTTGAGGAAGCTGAGACAGTATGTATACAGCTTAAGAAGAACCGGAACTCTCCAAGTAAGAAGAACTTCTACTTACCTAATGAAAATGTTTATAGGACAATATTTTTCAGTTATTTTCTTTATATACATGGTTAGTTTTCAAAGACCTGCCAAATTTTAAATTTTAAATCTCTTCCTTTAATCGTTATTGTGTATTGAACATTACAATTAAATAATAATAAAAATAAAAGAAAAAATTCAATTGAAAAAGTCCAAAAAAAATCTTATCGTGGCGGGAACCAATACAATAATGCGGATTCGTGTTTGTGTGTGTGCGTTGCTGAATTATGTTAAAAGTACTTACATGCGCGTGCGGTCTAGGTTGTTGAACTGAATTGATTTCCACACGTTCTGTTTTTAGAAGCAGACAAGACTAAAAACGTAAAAAACAACTTCAATTTAAAATGTTATCGATTCGGAATCATCTCTGAGCATTTGGCAGGTCTTTTAAAACTAACCCTGACTATTTATTTAAAAAAATACGCGCAAACGATTGTTAATGAGTTCAAAGAATTCAAAAAGAAAAAAGAAAAGAAAAAAAAGAATTGGAAGATTTCTTTTGAATTATTATATTTTATCCAACAGAGAGTCCTTAACATCTTTGCAAGAACGTGCTACAAGCAAATAGAAAGTTCATTAAGATGACCGCGTATGGCCTGTTCTATGTAAACGCGACGCCAGCAATAGGGTTGATGAGTTTTATCACTAACTACGCCATTGTAATATTTCAGTTCACTATTTTGTAAAGTTATTACTTATTTGTTTAGTAAACAATACAAGCTTACAATATTGGATTATATATTATTTCATATGAAGACTTTACCACATTTTTTTCACATTATTGATTTTATATCTTAAACCTTTCCTTATTTTTCTCAATCGTATTGTTTTGTAAAGGATAACATTTTTATATGTTTGCAATGAGTGGCATCCTTCGATATACACATTTATGAGAAATATAAACATTATTGCAAGTCAATACCTGCAGATTTTTTACATTACATCGAGAACTGCAGTATAACTACGGTATGCGTAGTAATGAAACTGAACAGACACAGTGGGAGAGTGTCATCTATGATTAATACACCGCACGCGTCCATTTTCTTAAAGGTAGCGTTCTGTACACGTTGAACGTTCTTACATACTCTTCTTTGTGTTTCTGCCGAAATAATAAAAAATGTTATTTTCTACTGTCTTACTAACTAAAGGCATTTAGCACATATAATCATCAACTTCCCGTCTTTTTTCTTATTATTTGAGGTTACTGCCATACGGCTTTATCTTGTATGACTATATCAGCTCCCTTAGCCGTCATGCTGGTGTTCTCTTCCTTCCTAGCCATATCATCTATCACATAATCCATACCTCTTTCTGTTTATCTGCCTCTTTTCTCATAGTCATAAACATTCATACAAAACTTATTTGGCGAAACCAAAATGAAAATGTCCTTACTTATGTAGAGGGTTTTTATGAATAAACTTTTAGAGTCAATATTATTAAGTTTTACCTGAGAGTCCTCGTCTCTTTGAGAACATGATCATTGCACTCTGAACTTCTCTAGTGGCTGTATAAAATCTTTCGCATTCAATGCTCAATAATGTTAGTATCATAATGTTCTTCACGAACCATATCTGAGTAATTACTATGAATAGGGCCACCTGGAAGAATAATAACACAACATAATAAGATAATTTCCAAACTGTATTTATGGAGGAAAGGGGTGAGGCACGGGGCTAAATAATAACAGCCACACGTGTCGATCGAAGGTAAGCTATGCTTGCCGAGGTCGGTTTGTGGATGGATGAACAGCGTGCTTCGGAAAGCACGTTAAGTCGTTGGTCTCGGCTGTCACTTGTAGATTTTTTACAGTTGTTACGGGTAATCAGAGGCCCAAAAATCTGACTACCAGTCTTACCAAGGGGTATCGTATTACCCAGTAACTGGGTTGTGGAGGTCAGATAGGCAGTCGCTTTATGTAAAATTCTGGTGTTCAGCTGCATTCGATTGGACTAGAATCTGACCCCAACATAGTTGGCAAAAGGCTAGGCTGATGATTTATGGAGGAAGGCTATGGTGTAATTAAAAGCAAGGAATCATCTTTATCTATTCTAGCAAGTGACTGTTACATTAAATAGATAATGTTCTCTTTTAGAATTTATGTGATTCAGTTACTTACACTAAGTCCCCCGCTTTCTATAAATAGCTTCATTTGTATTATAATTGCTATGTTCATTAGACCATGGGAAACTGCGAATATTATGTAGAATAGAATCTGAAAATTAGATTCACATATTGAAAGTAAAGTAAAGATATTTATAATATTGTTAGAGTTATATGCGGGAGGCCCACGACAATGATTAATGGCGTGCAAAGAAAGAAACCTACACTCGGTATTGGATAGATACGGTTTAATGAAGCGAGAAAAAGAGATATATATAAAATCACAGAATCTTACCAAATGTTTAAACGTTTTCTCTACGGTTCTGTAAATCTGTAAGATGTTCAGATAAACATCAAACATACATTCCCAATAAGACTCAGATTTAGAATTCCCTGCTTGCCGAGCATCTGCGGTCCAAACACAGAGTGCTTTGCAGGTCAATTTGATCACGAACTTGGCATATAATACATTAACATCAAAAGTCATACTAAAGTAGTAATACGACATATCGACGATATTAGTATGAGGATAGAATATATATGCCATATAGATGGTAGACCCAATTATGATACCAGTTATAGTCATGACAGAAACCCAGTTTTCAACAGTAAATATGAACAGATCCTTGCCGGTAATCTTGAGGGTTCTAATCACATGTTGGATTTTTAATACCAACACTATATTGGTGTTACTCCATTTGATATTAATATAGTAATTTATAATGAATCCGAAAGAGTAGCTGAAGAAGTCGTAAACATTGGTCCAGTTAAGAATCAAGGATAGAGTTTCCCAGTTAGTAATGGACGTGATCAGGTCATACAAAGCTAGACACCGGGATACTATCAAAAAGAAAACTCCGATAAAGTTGTAAAGGCAACTGTTGCAGGTAATAAAATTGTCACGAATCGAATACTTAGAACAGATAAGAAGGGATTGCATCAGATTCAACGGCCTTAGAACTGCCAGAAAATCATTTCCAATGAAATTGTCGAGCATAAATTCACTCGTGTTTGGGATATTTGGATTTTTGTCCGGTAGAATAGGGGCTAATTTTGATCGTCGTTTCTCTTTGAACATTGGTAACGCGTATGTTGTACCGAACATGTCGATGTTTATTATTGAAGTGATATGAAAGTTTATAAAAGCCACTGTGAATGTATTTATTTAATCGATTGTCGTTTGTTTCATGTAATTAGAATTCTTCTAATGTTTTCGTAATTGTCATTTGTTATTTTCATATTAAATTGCAAAGGATTAAAGTAACGCTTTCATTGGCCCGCGTTAGAATTTTACTATAATATTTTATGATAAAGTAAAGTAATATTGTGTCATTTTGTATGACTAATGTGTTTTATTACTTCCAAGTACTAAAATAATGAAATTATAACTACTTAATCAGGTTAACCATTTTAATTAAATAGAAAAAAAAAATTGGCAACAACTCGTGAACATAAAATACGAAAAAAAAAAACCGGGCAAGTGCGAATCGAACTCGCATAAGACGGGCTCGGTACCATAATGCAAAAAACGCAAAAAAAAGAAGTTTCTTGTATGGAGACCCCCTTTAATTTTTAACGTTATTTTATTTTTATTATTTCTTGATAACGTGGCAATATAAATACACACATTAGGGGTGCTACACACTTGTTTAGGTCGCCAGGATTCGGATTCGTGCCGAAACATGCCGACCGAATAACTGGGTAGCCCGCCTTACAGCCTGCGTGAGTGCAAGTATGTTTGAATTTTTTGTCAATTGATAACAGCCGCACGGGTCGATCGATCAGGTTAAGCTACGCTTCCTGCGGTTGTTCCATGGATGGGCGACCATCTTTTACAAACCAAGAATCCTGCGTGCCTCGGATTGCACGTTAAGCCTTTGCAGTTAAGATCTTTGTCAGTCGTTACGGGTCTTCAGAAGCCCGAAAGTGTAACAACCAGTATCACCAAGGGGTATCGTATTACCCAGTAACTGGGTTGTGGAGGTCAGATGGGCAGTCGCTCCATCAAATCGAATCAAATCAAATTATTTATTTTTGCACAAAACATTGTTATGATGGTGTTATTAAATGTACATGTTTCAAGTGATTCTACCGTCAGGCATGCAAAATGTATACAATCATGGCTTATCAAAATTAAGATTGGCATTAAAATATATAAAATTAGATAAAAAATATTTAAGATATTAAATTACATGGAATGTCTTTCTTACAGTTATATTAATACAGATTGATAATTTATTTAATTCAAATTCAATGTCATTCCCAGAATTATAACAATACATTAACAGATTAATTATTTAAAGATACATGCACAATTGTTCTATTACTTGATGTTACTGTGAGGTCTTGAGTTTGGAAAAATTATCGTTTAAATAGTCGTTCAAGTTATAGTAACATTTATTAACTAAAACGCTCTTTAGATTTTTCTTAAATAGAGTGGTATTCATTGCCCTTATTTCTTTAGGTCATTTATTGAAAGTTACAGAAGCCATGCGAAACACACTTTTGTACATTAAAGTGTTGTTGTTGCGTGTTATTAACTTCTGAGGCTAATGCAAATAAATTTTGATTGACCTTAACAAACATTGAGACCTCATAAGTATGCTTGGGAGAGTTAGAATTTTGTACTCCTGGAAATACGGTTTACAGGTTTCAATTATTTGAAGCCCAAACATCGCCCGTATGCATCTTTTTTGTGCTTTAAAAATTAAATCAACGTCAGTCGAATTTCCCCAAAAAATTACACCATATCTCAGGACATGAGCAACTAAACCATGATATGCAGTTAGCAAGGTATTGATATTTGAAATCTGTTTTAATTAATGTAGCGCATATACTGATTTATTAATTCTTTTGTATAGTGTTTCGATCTGGGATTTCCATTTTAATTTGTTATCCACAGTAAGACCAATAGTTGATTGCACTTCAGATACAGGTTCACCCTTATACTCGTAGTTAATCTGAGGCATAATTGTATTCACACGCTGTTTGAAGTGGATTATTTTAGTTTTTCCTAGATTTGCCTTCAGATATGTAATGTCTAGCCGTTTAATTATTGCATTTAGGGTACTACTTATATCATTCTCATAAGATATTCTGTCATTACACCTGATTGTAACGGTGCTGTCGTTAGCAAAGAGTGTCATTGGGTTTGAATTCGCATTTGGAAGGTTATTAATGTATATTATAAAGAATAATGGCCCCAATACACATCCTTGCGGGACACCGTATTGTATTTTACGTCCCTTTGAAAGGTATGTATCCTCCATCTTAGTTCTTATATTAAGTCTGTTAATTTGTGTATACTGAGTGCGGTTTTTGAGGTATGTTTCAATTACTTAATTTAAAAAAAAAGAATGCCATAGCAAATAAAGTTCTGATTCTGATCCTGATTCAAAACATCTTGCTATCATAACTGTCGCTTTTACCAACCTATTGCGATCGATATTGAAGTCTTATGTAGGTAAGTATGATACGATATCTTAAACCAGAAATATCTAGTCTAAGATATCGTATCATATCAAGGCTTGATCTTACTTATATATGTTTGCGCACAGAGTCGCTCAACGACACGAATCTGCAAATTGCTCTAATACTCACATGTACAAACTAACAAAATAATAAGTTGTAAAAATCAACGTTACACAAATTGTAACTAGACAATGATAAAACAGCTATTGACAATAAGCATGGCATTACTAATAAGCATCGCGTTGTTGTTTGTGGTACTGAGTGTGAACTCGTCGACGATGGTGCAAGTGAGAGTGAACGAGGGCTTGCTGGAAGGAGAGCTGGAGCATAACGAGTACGGCGGCACGTACTGCAGCTTCAAGGGGATACCGTACGCGCAGCCGCCACTTGGGGAACTGAGGTTCAAGGTAAGGATCTGTGGACATCATTTTCATATTCATAATGACTGCGTCCTTAGTCCAGTGAGCGCAACCGCAACGCTGAGCATGGAGTGGATTTGGTCCCCAACTCTGGCTAAGTGTAATTATTTTTCTCCATCAGAAAATTCTCAGAAACAGCGCGGTTCTTGGAATTGGGCCTGATTAATTGCATTAGGGTTGCCCCCAATTATGTTAGTGTAAAAGATAACTAGCGAAATGAGGGTGTATTATAACATGCACTTCTACATAATCCTGGAAACTCTGGTATGATGTAATGTGTTAATTTTAGTTGAAAGTACAAAAGCACTAAACTGAGAATAAAAGTGTACATATACTTATTAGCAATATCAAGAAACGTAATTATTATTTAATTATCATTGCTATTTTTATTACAGTTTTTTTTTGCCTTTCCGTGACAACTTTACACTAAACCGTCCGAAAGGAGAATGGCGAGAGTGCATGTAATATGGGACCCATCGTTAGAGGTAGCGTATATTATGGAAACTTATGAATAGTTAAAGAACGACATAAGACTAACAAAAAAGCAAATGGGAAGTAGTTTAAAGAAGTTGGGAGAAAAAAGATATGAAACGTAGAAGATTATAACCTAAAATAATCTAAAAGTACTTTGGGCATGGAGTTATTTGTTATTATTTAGTAGTAAAATAGCTTATTTATAGGTACATATTTACTTAAACTCACACATACATCCCGTGGGGGTAGGCAGACACTACAAAACGCCACCTGCTACGATTCTTAGACTTTTGTTTCATCCACGTTCATACATCTGGGTCATAAACGTGCGTTGCAAAGTACTACGCGCCTGACTTTTTTAAGGACATCACCAATATTGTCAGTGTGTCCTCTCCTGGCCTTTATAAATGGTCCGAATCTGAATAACAATCTTTATCAATAAGTAGGTACCCATAGGTTTCTGCTACATCTGTTAAGCCACATAAACCTTGTGTATACGAAGTACTAAGGTTCCCTTTGCATACTGCAGTGGTCGAGTTGCATCGCTGGTATTTTTGGCAATAACTAGGTATACTTAATGCTGGATTTCATCTTTATTCAAACTCATATAGCTAACACGTCTACGTTGCCATCTAATTGATGGTTCATAAAACTGCCAGCATGCGTCTGCATCATCTGCATTAGGGCACTCTATAATTAACTTGCTAGCATTACTTATCTCGAAACTAGATTGTGGTCAGATTAAACCAAGCTGAAAGAAGCATAGGTAACAGATAAAGTAGTTTTATCAGCATCATCCTCCTGCCCATCCTTTCATTCAACCTAGGGGTTTGTTAAATAAAACAACTCGTTTATTCACTTTATAATTACATATAAAATATTCAAGACATACACTCGTTGTAAATAATTATTTCTTATAGCAAAAAAATATACAATTTCTTCTATATGTGCGGCTCTAAGTGTTGGAAATCGCATTTTCAGTAGCATTAATTCATAAAACAAATCGCTATCTAGGTGAAAATTGCAAATTCTAGCATTTCTAGGAATATACAACTTAAAATCCTTAATCATTATTACTTTTCTGAGCCTATCAGGCACACGTCGTTTTGCAGAGACATTGCACTCCAAAAACAAGCAATGACGTGCTGTGTCAGCTGCTCTTCTCAATGTGGACAACAATATTTGTTCAGCAGATGTTTCCTATAATGGATTTCCAGATGTTGATGGACCGACCTCTTCAACTTCTAGCACTTGCTCTATCTGTTGAGAAGATGTAGGCTGACTGTTTGTGGAAGGTGCAACAATAGCAGAACTTCTGTGAGAACTGTCCGCTACTCTCTGTGCCCATAAATAGCATGGCACACATATCTCATCATTTAAGGCTAACTGAAACAATATCAGTAAAAAGTCGTCAAAAATACAATCACAAAAGTAATAATATATTGAGATCTCTTAACATTATTAGTACTAATAAATAGGTATATACAGGGCTACAGGTAATGTCGGCAATCCAAGTCTCAGAATAAGGGGATGTAGGAGAGATAATTTGCAACCAAATTACCCCATAACCCATAGGGGTTATGGCGTAATTTCAGTTATTTTTAAGATAAAAAAAATACAATTCATACATTTTTTTTTTAATAATTTTAAATGCTTGTTAATACTTTAATACATAATATTTAACCATAAAATGACAATTATCTTCAATAATTTCTAAATTAGAGCAAAATAGTATTTAAATCAGAGAGAAAATGTTTGACATTTGCATGGGGTCATATGGGGTCTTTTGGTTGTAACACTCCTACATCCCCTTAACGGATTGCAGTCATATTAACAGTAACCCTGATATTGTTTTCATTACTAACGATAAAGATATAATGTTTCCCTTTCAGACATCTCTGGTCGAAGAACCAGCCTGCTTGTGATTTTCAAAATAGATCTGCCACATCCAGCACAGACATTACGATGGCCAAGTTGTGGTTGGATATCATGTTCAGGACCCTCATTTGAGTAACGATTTATAAACTCCCAACATGAGTGACAAATATAGTCGTCTCCAGTTATCTTAAAATATTATTACCATGATTAAAGAAACACAAAATACGTTTATAAGCTTAAGTTATAATCATGTCCTGGTTCCGGGTTAAGATTGTGACTACCCAATCCAATGCTACCAAACCATGTGTGATACGGGCACCCATATTGAGTAGCGTATAGGACAGACTATCTAGTCTAGGGCAGAGTAGCTAGTAGTGCGGTTATACAAAAGTAATATTATTCCTCAAATCAAGTATCTTGACTTGGCTCGCGAGGTTGAACTCCATCAGCACTACACCTAGTCACACAAAATTCTCAGGAGGTTCTGTTCCCTGGAGCCCTGACCATTGGTAGCTTGGGTCCTGATACCGGTGCAGTATTTTATTTTTAAATGTTTTTCATATTTTTTTTAGAAAATATTTTAAAATGTGATTTTTACGGTTCTAAATTAATAAAGGGTAGGCAATTATTCGATCGTGATATGCCTACGGTAAATCATTAGACTGGCAGTAGTACACCACAAGCAGTAATATAAATAAAATACTTCAAGACTGTTTTTATATACAGAAGATTATGTGAAGGTCAACACTTGAAAACGAGCAGGAGGAGCATAATTATGATAAGAGTATACGAGACTACTTAAGTAAAAGCTAACATCTAAAAGAAATCCCTACTTTTGCTCGATCCCATTATTTTTATCTCTGATATGATTTGGGTTCCTGAAATTAAACAAATTAGTTTACGAATATACTTACATCACACGAATATACCCATCTCTGTACTCTTTCAACTATCTGATCATTTTCGTCAGACAAACGATGTCTCCGTAATCGAGCAATGCACAATTGATAACACACACAACGCACAACGCATTTTAACAGTTGACAAAGTCCAAATCACTTGCAAATCGTTATCCAGAACTAAATGCCGTAGTCTAGGTTGGTGTGCAGAATAGTCAGTCCAAAGGTAAAGCCAAGTCCTGTAGAATCCATAAAATCGCAAAAATAGCATCTAAAACCCACATTAGCCGTTGAATACAAACAATGGAATGAATTGACATGAGAATTTGACACCGACGTTCCATTTTCCGTTCCATGTTTTCAATACTGTATAACACAAAATAATTTATATATTTTTACGGTCTGTTTACACTGTAGGTACTTTTCATGTTTCGTTTTATAAGTTTTTAGTTTATTTATCAAATATAAGTACAAAAGAAGGAAATGTGCCAAGCGAAAACGTACTTATGTGTAAGAAGGTAAATCATTACTGTAGATTGGAATGTATCAATGTAATTCACGACAAACGTTGCGTTCGGAAACTGCACTATGACTTATTTTTTAATAAATTAAAATCATTAATATCTTTTAATTCCCATCTCCTAGTGACTCAATATTTTTTATATAGAACTCTTATAAACTTGTTATTATAATTAACATAAACTAGCCCGTGAACGGCGCTCTGTCAATTTTTAAATAACGTGGGTCCAATCTCGCCATTCTCCTTTATATTAAAAAGATAAAGTTTCGTTATCTTTTGATTGACAAAGGTCAATCGAATCGAAACTTTATCTTAGGTCGAATGCTGGTTTCCTATCTGATGCGGCCACTAGCCAGCAAGTAGTTTGTTGTTATTTCTTGTTCATTAAAACACTATTTACATTGTTCACAGGCCCCACAACCTTCAACACCGTGGGAAGGAGTTCGTAGCGCAAAGGAATTTGGCTCCAAGTGCGCTCAGTACGAACTGTTCGTTGATACAGATAAAAAACGAAGTGGTAGCGAAGACTGTTTGTATCTAAACGTTTACACACCAGACGTCCTACCTGACACACCACTGCCTGTTATGGTCTGGATACACGGTGGAGGTTTCGTATCTGGTGCTGGAGATGATGTCGCATTCGGTCCTAAGTTCCTTATAAGACAAGATGTTATACTTGTCACCATTAACTACCGACTTGAAGTGTTCGGTTTCCTTTGTTTAGATACAGAAGATGTGCCTGGAAATGCTGGTATGAAAGACCAAGTAGAAGCCCTCAAGTGGGTGAAGAAGAATATTGCCAATTTTGGTGGTGATTCAGAAAATATAACCATATTTGGTGAGAGTGCTGGTGCAGTCAGTGTCTCCTATCACTTAATATCGCCAATGTCAAAGGGTTTATTCAGGAGAGCCATTGTTCAGAGTGGCGTCAGTGTTGCTTACTGGGCACAAGCATACAAACCACGTGAAAGAGGCTTCGCATTGGCAAGAAAATTAGGATTATATTCTGATGACGTCAAAGAAGTATACGAATACTTAAAAAATCAACCAACCGATTCACTTATAGAAGCCGTAGTTCCTATAACTTATTCCGAAAAAGTAAGGACCAATGTTGAAGTTTATTTTAGTGTGACTGATGAAAAAGAATTTGGAAACAATGAGAGATTTTACTATGGAGATATTGTCCATGCAGTATCAAATGGTGTTCACGAAGGAGTCGATATTATGGTAGGCTACACTGCCAATGAAGGTCTGATGAGTGTAGCCATCTTTGGCGAAGTCGAAGAAAGTCTAGATCAAGCTAGAAACTACCCACAGTTTTTTGTTTCCTATCCGTTGTCACTCGATTTATCAGTAAATAAACAATTAGAACTTGGGACAAAAATCAAAGAATATTATTTCAAGAATGAGATTTCAATACCAGATGATTGGGAGAAATTAGAAAAATACTATTCAATGGATGTGTTCGTATTTCCCACGATGAGGTGGGTTAAGATATGTGCTCGCTCTCAGAAAAACAAAATATATTTGTACAAATTCACGTGCACATCTGACTTGAATATTATGTCTCAATTAATGGGGATAGGCCATTTAGTTGGAGATAAGCCAGTTGTTGCCCACGGTGATGACTTAATGTATCTATTTAATGCGAGAGAACAGCCTTTAATTGATATGAACTCTATTGAGTTCCAACATATTGAGAAAGTCACAAAACTATGGACCAATTTTGCTAAATACGGGTAAGGACAGTTTAAGTTTTCTTTTTATACACTGAAAACATTCCAATTCATCCACACACATAGGCAAGTTGCGCTACCACCGCACTTGCCTCAGGCCAGGCCTACATGACCCTCCAATCATCGTGCCCGTATTAACGGGCACCTTATTAAACCGCGGGGCTGTAAGGCCCATGCCTGTAACCCGCACTGGTCGTCGCACATCTACCAACCCGCATTGGGCCCGCGTAGTGGGTTACGGTAGACTCCTTCTCACAGAGAGGACGCCTGTGTCCCAGCAGTGGGGACGTCATAGGCTAATTATGCTTTACCGTAACCCACCTACCGCGCGCCCTGGCAGGGACGTAGCGACTACCCACTAGACACTGAAAACAATCGCTCAAGTTCTAGCTCATTCCCAATAGTATTAACAGAGGATCGATCTTAACCTAACCTAACAGCGGCCGAACAGCAGACATGGTTCGTTCTGCACAAAACTTCGTAAACTTTACGTAAACGTTACTTCGTAAACTAAATAATACCTAATAGTTGTAGCCAGACTGCTCTCTAGATGACCAGATTTTGTACGGAGCAAACCGGATCCCGATCGATCCAAAGTTAATTCTATAAAAGTAACAATCGTGTCCATACTGACATTATAAGTATTTTCAAATACAAATGCACCCACTTTATTCTCACAATACGTCATCATTACAATAAGTTTCAACCAACAAGTAGTTTATCGCAACTTCTAGATATACTCGTATGTACGACTATAAGATAAAATAATGCAACTATTTTATTTTATTTTAGAAACGCAACTCCGGATGACTCTTTGGGCGTAGAGTGGACTCCATATTCCCTCGAAAACCAAGAATTTCTTGACATAGGCAACGAACTGCAATCCGGTAATGCACCGGATGAAGAAGAAATACAATTCTGGGAAAATGTTTTAACTGAATTCGGACTGACATTGTACTGAACTTTCCGTTGCTGTCTAATTGTTTATTTTAGAGTATTTTATTTTATCCATAGCCTGGTGCTGATATGGGGCATGTTTGCCGACGCAAGAGTCGATGGCTTTTAAGCCATTATGTGTAAAAAACACAGCTTCTCGGATGCGCAGGATTCGATGGACCGCCAACGGAATCCTAAGGATGATCTCTGAGAGGCCAGATTCTGCAGTGCTGGGGAGATTCATTAGGCTTCATGTGACGAGATGACACTATGATTTTTTGACTGAGTCATTTTCTGATTTTATTAGTGACTAACATAGTTTTAAGAACTTTGTAATCAACAATTATGGACAAATAATTACGTTAAAATAAATGAATTTAACTTAATAATATAAAATATAAGAAACACAAATGGCGAAATGTGGGTGTACCATTAGGTGTGCCTCTGCCTAACCCTTCGGAGATTACAGGCATAATGTTATGTTTATGTTGCGTGTGTGTGTGTGTTAAAATATATTATTATTATTACAATAATCATATGGTTTTATAATGATATGACCGTTTGAGACCACAAATTAAGCTTTTATAATCTTATAGGTAGCACGATTGAACTATCTACTACTACTACTACTGTTAGCCTGCATAATCCCACTGCTGGGCAAAGGCCTCTCCACATGTGATTATTCCCGATGTCCACCACTTGTCTGGCCACCACTGGGGGACAGCGAGACAACTTTAAAACATTATTCTCGTTGTCCACCACTGGGGGACAGCGTCACAACTTTGTAAATTATTTCCATTCGCCACCACTGGTGGACAGCGACACGGATTTTTTAACATTCCCTATGGCCGCCGTTGGGGGACAATGGCACAACTCTTTTGATCCGATTCCCACTGGCCATCAATTTAAATTGTTTAATCTATACTTTCAAATAAAATAAACTAAATTTCCAAAAAAAAACACTAATCTTCCGAAAAAATTACTAAGTTGCCGAAAACATATAATTATGTTCCCGAAAATCCTAACCCTAAACGGTCGACGTCAGGGGCACCCCGAGGTTCGGTTGGTTAGGTTCCTTAAAACCCTTTAGACAGAAATAGCGGGTCGACGGAGCCCCGCTCTGCGGGGCTCCGTCGACCCGCTTATTAACCCTAACCCTAGCCGACCGACGTCAGGGGCACCCCGAGGTTTGGTATGTTAGGTGTAAGGTTGATTCTAAATTTATAAGCTGGTGGAAAAATATTACGTCAGCAAATATTGCATTCATTCACTTGCATTCATTTTTAGTGGGAATCGGATCAAAAGAGTTGTGCCATTGTCCCCCAACGGCGGCCATAGGGAATGTTAAAAAATCCGTGTCGCTGTCCACCAGTGGTGGCGAATGGAAATAATTTACAAAGTTGTGACGCTGTCCCCCAGTGGTGGACAACGAGAATAATGTTTTAAAGTTGTCTCGCTGTCCCCCAGTGGTGGCCAGACAAGTGGTGGACATCGGGAATAATCGCTCCACATGACTTCCAGCTATTTCGATCCAGGGCTAAAGTGTACCATTGGTGATTTGTTTTCTCTAGCTCGTCCCGCCATCTTCTACGGGGTCTGCCGCCACGCCTTCTGGCAGTGTCAGGGCTCCACGTAATGGTTATTTTGGCGCACTGCTCATTGGGCATGCGGCAGACGTGGCCAGCCCAGTTCCACTTCAGCTCAGCAGCTTTTTGAGCAATGTCAGTAATCTGTGTTCTGGAGCGCAGTGTGGTGTCGCGAATAGGGTCTGTCAATTTGGCGCCTAGAATACTCCGCTCCGTTGCACGATCACAAACCCTTAGTTTGGACTTTTGAATGTTTGAACTATCACTATGAGTAAATTTGTTTTTATAATGTAAGTTCGTGCATGCCAATTTGAAGCCGAAAAACAGATAAATGCATTTTTCTTCATACAATGTTTATTTTTCTTTAAAACAGTTTTTACATAAAAGTGAACTGCCACAATACAACAGCGAAATTAGTGATTACTGCCACCAAACATATTGGTAGCGTAGCGTCTATATAGAACAGTCCACACGCGGTCATCTTACTGAACAATCGATTTGCTTGTAGCACGTTCTTGCAAAGATGTTTGTGGCTATCTGTAAAGAAAATTATCATACTCGTATATTTAGCTTTGAACTGTTGCCGTAAGTTTTTTCTGTAACCCGTAGGCACGATCCAAAAGCTCTTCTTTTCGTAATTTTAAGTATTATATTTTTTTAAATTCCTACTTGGACAGTTCCCGTTCTTCATAAGCTGTAAACACGCCGTCTCAGCTTCCTCAACAGTTATATAGAACCTCTCACAGTATATACTGTGTATTATGATGAGTACTATATTCTTCAGTAGAAAAATAACTGAATCGACTCCAAAGAACGCCGGCTAAAAAAAACATTCTAATTGGAAATTGTCAGACAACTGATGAAAACAATAATATGGCACAAACAAACTAGCTTAATATTGTTAACTCTAAATACAACTGACAAATTCAAAGTGTACAAATACTGTTAGGAACAGAAGATTTAAAACAATATTCTTTATTAAGGCGACAATAAGTGCCAGCGACCTTGAGCGAGTGGGAGGAGCATGCGAAACTTTTAAGCGAATAAAATTGCACAGAGCGTTAGCGTCTACCCGGACATTGGTCAGCGATGCACTGCCGCCCGTCGCCCGCAAGAGCCCCCGCTTCAACGCGCATTAATTTTATTCGCTAAAACAACCCACCTTGATTTATCAAACATAATACAAATAAAAGCCGTATACAAAAATTTGGGTAATTAAATTGTCTTTTAGGCCTGATAGCTTTTGCGTGATTATCGTTTTTGTGTTCGCGTTAGACATTACTTTACAAATTAACTACACTATGTTATAAAAATATAATTTCAAATATTCACATATCAAATTACGAAAAAAATTGTCTAGTTTATCATATGTTTTCAAACAAATAAGACTATTCGTTAAGACGTGATGTTCAATTTAAAATCATTAAAAGTCGGATATTTGCGCCTTAATTAAACCAATTACAGCCACTTTTCAATTATCAAGGATTTGGTCAGTCAGAAAGATGAAGCCAGTTGCGCATTCCAAAGTGTAGTAGGTTTTTATGGAGAAGAACGTGCTAGAAACTCCATGGACAGTCTTTTAAATCAAAATATTGTTATAAAGTATAGGTTACATTACTTATGCTGAAATTATACATAATTATATATATATATGAGAACGATGTAGAAAGACGTGCACCTTAAAAGCGTCTATAATAAAGAGATAAAAAACAATTCAAAAATAAAATAATTAAAACACGATAACGTATTGACGGCACCTGTTTCACGAACATGACGTAAATCAATGATGACTCTGTAGCCACAGGGTTTGTTGATTGAAAGAAAACTAGCACAATAAGTAAATGAAAGTCTTGAAAATAAATGTATTCATACTTACTTCGTTGGCTGAGAGTAGATGACTTTTCATCTCGAAGATAAAGAAGTAATAGTAAAGCATACTGAGGACGAATTTGACTAACACTTGGCTTAAAGTCTGTAAAAAAAGAACAACATAATATATGTTTGTATAGTCTGTTCCAAAAGTATCTCAAGAAAGTGTAAACAAACCCTATACAGGTGAAATTCTTATGTAATCACGCACCGAATGACATTAATACGAGTAGTACATTAGTAAAATTCATCTGTATTTCGAAGGTTACAACTTTTTATCTCACCAATTTTTACAACAAATATTGTTTGATTATATTTATAACCTAAATTATAAAATCAAAAAAAAAACAAAACAAATAAAAGCATTAAATTTGTAACTGCCACTACAACTTGGCATGCACACCTGTGCATCGCTATTTGATAACAAATTGTTAGTAAAGTGGTCCATTTATTATCATTTTAATCAGATAGTTTTGGAACAGACCCAAAGCAAATGATTTGAAGATGGCGACACTTGAGGAATGTAAGATTGAAAAAGCTGTGAAAAGTTATTAAAGGCCGTTAAGCACTTCAGTGTATTTATTAATTTTGTAATGTTTCAAGTACAACAATCATGAACTTACCAACACCTGAAAAATTATTTTATACAAATTGTAAGCTTCTAAAATATTTTGGTATATCTTAAACAATTTCTGACATTGTACATTATTATTTTGATCAACCTTCAACGTCAGGATTTCGTGGATCCACTCATCGAGATATTTTTTTATTAATATTAAAACTCGGATGGCAATAATATAGTTGACATTAAATGATATAAAAGTTACTTCACAAAAAAAATCAAAGGCTTTTTCCGCAAAACTTGTGTTTACACGAGACATAAAATACATCACTTGTAAATAAATATCTCCACATATAGCAGATAGTAGTGTGATCCAGTTCCAAACAATATAACTCCGAACACTGTTTTTAAAATTGTTGCTCTTATGGATAGTTTGGAACTTCAAAATAAGAAGGATGTTGTTGTGTATATGCACAATGTCCAAAGAGAACAACGTTGTGAAACAAATTGATTGGATGATGTAATAAAGAGTGCCAAGGAGTGAAATAAAGTCATTTTCAGATTGTTTCATATTACCATCTCTGACGTCTACAGTAAACGTTCGGTAGATACACAACGCATTCAGTAATAACAAATAGCAGAACGAAAACATTAAATACTTGCTGCCCCTTGGATAAATATGATTATTTTGCATACAATATTTTGAAGAGATAAACAAATTAAGTGCAAAATTAAAAGAATGCACAATTCTTTGAACTTCTTTTGCGAGTCTATTATTCAGTAGCACTTGGAATGTGGGTTGTGTGGTAGTTTTACGTGTTTTAAATATTTTTATCATTTTCATCTGCACGTTGTACGTTGACGCTTGTTGACGAAATGTTGTTCTAGTAAATTCGAATTCGATTAGTTAATCGACGAAAATAAATTACGTTGGATATAAATGTTTTGTACTGTCAATGAGTATCCTTATGTATGTATTTAGTATGTAATAACACATAAGTACAATGAAAAGATTAATTAGTTTCTGACGAAACTTGAACGTCTAAAACCGACCAGTTGCGACTTGGATTCAGGCGTTTAGGATTTTATAAATTTCAAAGTATGCTATTTCCTGAATATTTGGAATGGACTAGTCTAAGCCATTTAAACCATAATAGCAAGGCGTTCGAATCCACATTTGTGAAAAGCTTACTTACAAACCCATACCATATAGCACAACGATTTGGATTCGCTTGGCTAATCCTATCCCTATGAGTATGGCTGACGTTATAGCTAGAAGAACCTGCCAACTGACCGCTAACGGTACGCTATTATTAACTTCTACCTTTTTTGTTTATTTCTCGAAAACAACCGAAGTTAATTCGTCTGAGCGTTAAAAAAGTTACTGTGGCTCATCTAATTTTATAGAAAAAGGCCGCGGTCGCACCAAAATTTATATTCGGCTGCCGACTGTAAGCATCTAGTTTAAAATGTTTGAAAAACCAACTAGTTTCTTTTTACGTTATACTATACGTTTCGGTGTGAATGCAGTCTAATTTTTGTTTTTTGAACATCAACAGCCATATTAAAATTATTAATACCAATTTAATTATTACGGTTTGAATATTTAGAGTACCTATGGCACGCCATTAATACGCCTATTAGCAAATGAAAAGGTCCTTACCTTTTAATATAATTGAAACATTATAATAGCTTAGCCTTCGATACGATCAATACATTATGACAACGCTGTAGTATTTTGTAGTTTATTTTATTATTACGTTTTAAGTTTATTATTACGTTTCCTAAGCTTTAAAACTGAAAAATGTTTCTAAATTACAAAGTCATGCCAAAGATTTCATCTTACCCAGCCGAAGTATTACTCAATAACAGACTAGATGAAGAAGTCCAAAGAATGTTCTACCCTTTCAACTTACTGCAGACTCTGTTGTTCTCATCAAAATTTGATATCCGAGACAATTATATAACTTCCAGCGGGAAAACGTATTACATACTCACTTTCTTTTGTGTTTCCTTCTTGTTTGCTATTGGTGTCCGCCGATTAATATCTGATGAAATGAATTATAATATGGGGAATGTTACTAATGCAGTACTTATACTTGTTTCAATATTCTTGTTCGTGTACTATAGTTTCGGCCTTATTGTGTTTCCCATTCTTGACATTGTTCACACCAATGACAACATTTTGCTCGTTGTAATGATCCAAATTATACATAACAGCATCGATTGTAGTAAGAGTATCCGCAGTTGTATTATATGGAATTGGATTTCAGTATTAACCATTTTTTGTGTAGACTCTTTTATTTTTTTTACACATTTTAGTTTGTATAAACACTTTAGTTTCTTGCATTTTATTTCTGATTTGATGTTTGTATGTATTGATCTCCAGTACGTTTATCCTATTCGAGTTCTCATATTGTTAAACAAGTTTCTGGGTGAATGGATCGAAAAGATCTACATAATTAATGATGGGGGGCAAGAAAATGACGAAATATATTGTATAAAATTGTTTAAAACGTATAAACATATATTGAAAGCTTACAATGTGTACAAGAAAGTGTCGCAAGTAATGGTAAGTTTGTTTTGGTCGGAGTAAGTAAAGATGTAAAACAAAAAAACATTGCATGTTAAATAAAAGCTTGTAATAATAATAAAAAGACGTACTGTGCCTACCACAAATAAATTGGTAATAGTATGGCAGATATTTAGTATGAACTAAATATTAAACTAACAACTACTGTAAATAATCTTTCTTTGCAGGTAATGCACAGTATCCTCAATTTATTTGTACGCACTTTGTGTTACGTAGAAGTACTGTTACAAACTGCGGCACAACATCATGAGGTAAGGATGAAGATTGTGGTTCTTTGTTCGCAAAATTAACGAAATATTAACTCTATCTTCTGCTCTCCTGGTAGTACGATCATAATAAGATAAATCTGTATATGTGTAGCGACCCGCCTCCGCACCCTAATTGTGTAACACACTTTCAATCACAATCTGGATATTGCTAATCCATTGCTTCATATGTTTAAATATTTTCAGCTCAACGACGCCAATAATGTAATGAATGTTGTTGAACTGTCAAATGAAAGCCACTGTTTGTGTGTTACACCGCTACTTTGCACAGGTGCGATCGATATATCAGTAATATAATTAGGAATAATTTCTCAAAATAATGGAAAACTGCGTCTAAATCTATTGTGTAGTTTAGTTTACAAGATTTAAGCTCACACAGATAGACGAAAATAAACTTTGTTTTATTTATATATACATAAATAAGATAATGATGAGCTACGGCATATTAGCCATTAAATGCCCAGGATGTGCCGAACATATTTATTCCTCGACTATTTGTAGAAGCTGTTCTAATGCACCTTTTTCTAGACGTACTCGTATTAAATTACTTTTCAGCCTACGAATTGGAAGATCGTTAGTTTGACAATAATATGGCTAGCGAAAGACATGTTGCTTGTTATTACTCAGAACTTGTACTCTGAGAAATTCTACATCGCGATTGAGAATGCTGAGACGACTTGTATACAGCCAATGAAGAAGAGAAACTATACAAGTGAGTTAACTCTAATAAGCATTACTATGAATGCAATTTGCTAATTAAACTGTTTAAGAGTTCCCTTGTGTAGAGGTGATCCTTGCTTCAGATTCAGGTCATCTCTACAAAATATTTATTTTGAAAGATGACTTGATACTGCAGGACTTGATACTGCGGGACGAGTATGCAATTTTTCAGTTTGATATGCCAAGATGGGTCGATGACATTTGAAGATCACCGGTCGATGTGGCGACGCTTAGCCTATGTTCAGCAGTGGCAGTCAAGAGGAATTTCTCCAGAACTAACTTGCAATAATTAATGTTACTTATTTATGTACACACAAAACACTTACACACAACACACTTACTAGAGAAAAATACATAAAGTTAGAAGAGCACAAAGGTACTGCTTATTTCTTCCAGTAGACCTACGACAGCAGAGCCACATGAGAAACATCGACACAGTTTCTAAAATACAATACAGGAATAAATCTCTTAACATACTAACGAAAATATTGTTTTTTTTAATACGAATATTTTGCTTACAGAGAATCAACAACGTCTGTGCAAGAACGTGATACTGACAAACCGAACGTTCAGGAAGATTACCGCGTGTGGCCTGTTCTATGTAGACGCAACGCTTTCGATATCTCTGTTGGGTCTTGTAACCAATTATGTTGTCGTACTGTTACAGTTTGCGCTTCTGTAAATTACGTCATTATAAGAAAATGTCCATGGCTAATAACATTATACGAGGTGGAGACGGCAATGCGACTATAAATTAAACTTCGTATATCTTATGAAATTCTCAGGCAGCTTACAAATAAAAATACAAATATATCCAAACCCATAGTTGGCCGAACTGCCATTTGCATAATCAGCCTTTGATGCCCAATGCTGCGACACAGGCCTGAGAGGTTCCTGTTTCGGATAAGGCGGGAGGAAACGCCCGTGTGTTATCATTCTGTGGATCGACTGGAGGACACGGTGGAGCATACGGTGGAGGTCTGCCCGGCTTGGGCGGAGCACCGCCCCGGCGCCGCCGTCCGGTAAGGACCAAGCCCGGGTCGACGGCGCGTCGTGTTCCACGCGCGCCTCAAAGAGATGTCAGCATCATTGACGGGGTCCGATAGGGCCGATGCTTGCCGGGATCGCGGATTGTTCCTCACGATGTTTGCCTTCACCGTTTTGAGAGCAGTGGTGATGAAATAACTAACATAAATTAAAGCGCCTATCAGTGTTCGAACCTACGACCTACAACTCGTAAGTCGCGGCCGTTACCGCTGGGCCACCACTACTCTCCACTACAATTTAGGTAGTAAGTTTGAAATAATCACTTTTTTAATTTCCATGTTAGGATTTATTTCATAATTTCAAAATACTCCTAAGCAAATGTATTGCCAGTGATTTAACTTAGTGTCGTATTGTCGTCCCCACATTGTATTTTTGTTTCCGTTTATTTTACATTTTAGTGTTATCTACTAATTTGGTATTTATTGTGAATTATGTATCAATAACTCCTCCACTTACTTTTGCTTTTATCATTTGGTATTCGACTTTATTGGAATTCAATTGTTTTATTTCGTTGAAAACGGTCATTAAATTGATTACAATAATAATGCTCTACATTGCAAGAATATTTCATTTCGCTATTATGATAATTTCATTCATTCATCGTCTAAATGAAGACAGGAGAAGTCGAGAATAGTTTATTTTTATAAATAATAAAATCAAACCAAAGAGTACAATGGTACTTACCGTACCAGAAATATTACTTGATAATAGACTAGAAAAAGACATCCAAAAAATGATTTATCCAGTGAATTTGGCGCTCTCATTTTTTCTATTATCGAAATATACTATAAAAGATGATTTTATTACTCCAAAAGACAAAAAGTTTCATATGTTTACACTCGTCTGTGTGACCTGTATATATGGATTGAGTATCAATCGTATGTTTTTTAGAGAATTGGAAGACACAATGGGAACCAACAATTATGACATCGTCGCTATCTCGATTGCATTCTTTATGCTAATCTACTGTGCTGGGTTTACCAATCTCTTCGTTCTCAATATCATTCACAGTGACATCAACATCTCAATAATTTTATTGATTCAAAGAATTTACAAGGGAATAGACTTAAGTGATCTCACGAAAGTCACTCGTTGGAACTGGATCACAATTTTAAGTGTTGTTGGCGTTAACATCTTTCTTCAGTTTTTGTATGCTGGAATTTATGATGAATTCTATTTAGATGACATGATCTTAAATTATATGTTCATTAGCTTTGATATCAACTTAGCTTATAGTATTCTGGTTATTATATTGCTGAGAAAGTATACTGAGAAATGGATCGCGGATGTTCTCATAGCTAACGATGTTGAAGAAAAAATTGCCGTCAATTTTTTTGGTGTGTATCGAGATATTTTGGAAGCTTATAACTTATATAAGAATATTTTCCAATTAATGGTAAGATGATGTTGATATTCTTTCATTTACATGAATACTTTTCAAAGAGACACCACTATCATTACCTGCAGTTGTGTGTGCTATGTCTTAACTTTTAATTTCTTTAAACAATCTTACAATTTAATTATTTTCTATTTTAATGCTGGAATATTCACTGTTCATAATTATTGATTCTATTTCATTCCACAGGTATTATTTCATACTATTGATACGTTTTTTCGAAGTTTATGCTATTTTAGTATTCTGCTGCATATCCTGACAATGTCAGCTGGTCATAATGACGAAGTAAGTATTAAAATAAACCAAGCTAACTCTCATAATATTACTGTCTTTAACCCAACTTATTTGGAGCGAAGAAGTACCTAATTATTTCTGAAATAAAATATATTTCAGCCATCATCAGAGAGCATACTTTGTTCCAAGCCATTGCGTCTTTCAATGTATATCTATCTTTTTTATTGGTCTGCTCATTTTCATATTAATACTTTTGTGTAGTTAGAAAAGCCAAAAATGTACTTTATTATTTATTACCTACCGGGATCCATACAAACTAAAGAATCCTTTTGTTATTAACAATCTGTATAATGCAGTTTAATTTATTTTCTTTAAACTTTTAGGAGGAGATGCAGTTTTCATTGACCATATTTCTGGCTGCTATATGGCTGACAAAGGATATATTTTTAATAATAATACAATGCGTGCATTGCGAGAAGTTCTATATAGCTATTGAGGAAGCTGAGGCGGCGTGTATTCAACGTTTGAAGAATAAAAACTATCTAGGTGAGCGTACGAGTCGATTGTGTTACAGATCAGTCAACTATTTACTGAAAATTATGTGGCCTAACTGTATTAAAAAACTGAGCGTTTTTTTTTGTTGTTTTTTTACAAAATATTTGTGTCTATATGAATTTATGAGCATTCAAAAAGTATAGCATATTATTGATTCAAGTCTGTTTGCTATTTTGTGATAATTCATAACCGAATCAGGTATACAGGGTGGATTTTTGAGATAGGGCAGCAAGGGCAGCTCCTTTAACCGTTGTAGCTACAGGAAAACGGTCTTAGGAAACTTTCCTTAACTTTTTGAGAAATTTTGAATTGCATTCACAGATTTTGAAAAAAAATTACAATCAGCAGGAAAATGGCCAATTTTCACAAAAAACATTTTTTATGCCAATAGATCATGTTTCATATAAGGATCAAAAAACTCTATCGGACCAACAGAGGTATGAGTACTAGAAAAGTCAGAAATCGCAAAAAACGTTTCCCATACATTTCTTAGGAAAACAAAAAACAAAACAAAACATCAAAACACAGACTTCTCAAAAAGTTAAGGAAAATCTCCTAAGACCGTTTTCCTGTAGCTACAACGGTTAAGGTAGCTGCCGTTGCTGCCCCATCTCAAAAATCCAACCTGTATAGCTACAACGTATATATCTGCAGCAACTATTTAAAAAAAATGACCTTTTCAAATCTTTCAAAACTGGTTTTGAAAGGATAATAATATTCTAAATAATAGAGAAGACAGATAGATAAGTATGGAAGAAAATACATGTAGGTCCAACCCCAAATAAATTGGTGGGATAAAGGTAGGAGAATAATGATGAATAATATTCTAAATACATATCGGTATGGTGATAATGAAAACTCGGCCAAGTGCGTGACAGACCACGCAACATTATAAGCACTTAACATTATAGTTGAAAAACATATACGTCGATATACGTCACGGTCAATTCTCCAACTGCAAATGTAAATTTGCAAATGCAAAAGAAAAAGCTAGGACTATAAGTTATGATTTTCGGACTTTTCCTTTACTTGTGCTGTGAGACCTTGCTTCTTGCCAATGATTCTAGGTCAACGGGGTCGGGAACTAGCCTATTAATAGCCTAAGTTTTGATTTATTTGCGGGGATTAAAATATTTGGTCGGAGAATAAGTTCTTTACTATTTTATATACAAATTCAAGACTGGCCCGCCTGCTGGCTGGGCCTGTGAGGCACCCAAATATCGATCTTTTTGTATACCCAGAATTTTTCAAATGGGTCAAAACTGTTTTGTGGTTAGCCCCTAACTCTTCAGCTATGTTGTATAACCAATCTTGCTCCACTTTTTAAAATATGGCATCGAAATCTTTTGTAACAGGGTGACATCAAAATTCCTGGACTGAAAACGCTTGAACCAACTTTGTGCTACTCTTACTGACACTGCGTTAAGTCCATAAACGTTACATATTTTTTTTTGCGATATGCGTCGCATTTTTCCCTTTTTTGTAATAAAACTTCAAAATGTATCGAATTTTTCGTTAGATTCACTCATTTCGGCGGACAGGAAAAAAATAACGAGAAAATATAATAAAATAATATAATAAAAAAATGGCGGGAAATCGTATTTACTTCTTTTTTTTTAAATGTCATCTATTTAATGGCATCAAAACCAGCCAGATATAAACAGTACAGCCAAAGGGATTTTACTACAACTTTATACCTATAAAATACGAAAAACCTTTTCCCCGACCTATTACGGCGCATAATTAATGGCCGATAGTTTTTATTGCGTTGACTTAGAAGTTTGATTTTTTTAAGCTCCAAGGGATCTACGTATTTCACATTAGTTTCAGCTTGATATCTCCACCCGTTACTGAGAAAAAGTGTCTTGACAGACCGACAGATAACAAAGTGATCCTATAAGGGTTCCGTTTTTTGTGAGGTACAGAACCCTAAAAACTATGTATTTCTTTACAGACTATGAAGAAAGTCTCTGCAGCCACGTGCTACAGATGAATCGAGCATCCTTCAGTAAAATGAGCGCATGTGGCCTGTTCTACATCGATGCCTCGCTACCAATACAAATGATAGGAATTCTTACTAACTACATCGTTGTGATGCTGCAGTCCACTTTCCTATAGACTTTAATATCATTACAGCTTACTATTCTCTCACAGTCACCTTATTTTATTAGACAACAGATTTCTCAAGTACCGGTAAAACGGGGTGAATAGGAACGCAGGGGTGAATCGTAACGAAACTTTAAAAGGGATTTTAACATTGAAATATTATAGTCTGTCGCCAAAAAGGACTCTAACGTGTATACTGTATTATAATTAACCGATTACGTGTCCCTGTTGGCAACAAATTATATTATTTAAATGTAAAAATTCCTTTTAAAGTTTCGTTACGATTCACCCCTGCGTTCCTATTCACCCCGTTTTACGGTACCAAGATAATTTTGATATAGCTGGAAAGGAAATGTCTACCGATATTACTGCTAATCCTGATGAATGAAAGAATAATATTGCGTCGACCTCGAATAAATTGGAATTATGGACATGATGATAATGATTATTATGTAGAACGCCACGACCTCATTCCACCGGCCCCCTTCTACCATCGGATATCTAGGCGCACTGCAAGTTACCATCCCTACCTAGTTGCTATTCCACCAAGTCGCACTAAGCGCTTCCAAACATCTTTTATAATGCGCACAGCAAAAGAGAAGAATTCTCTACCTGCGTCTGTGTTTCTGACCGCATACAACCCAAATCTCTTCAAAGTGAGAGTGAACAGGCTTCTTCTGGGTAAGCTCACTCCATTATCGACTTTGTCTCTGTCATTTCTGACCTAGACTAGAGTCAAGAGCAAACCAATCTAAAATAAAAATAAAAATAAATAAATACTTTTGATAGTCAATAACTTATGCAGGATCGGTAATATTTCTGAAAAAAAAGAAAAGAGTATTGTATTGTGTGTGTGTGTGTGTGTGAGAGAGTTGTTGAAAAGAGTGGACAAAAACTGCAGTATCTCTTTCCAGTGCACTCCTCTTACTAGAACCATTTCTTTTATAATAAGTGATTCGAGATTATAAAACGAAACAAATTACAAATAAAATTAAAGTTTAATATTTACAATGTTGTTGTGTTATTTACATTTATTTTTGTACTTTACATTATAAGAAAACTATTAAATATCTAACTCACAAACAATACAAAGACACGTATAACAACGATTGACTTTCTAAGTTCTAGCTTAAAAAATATAATGTGTGACGCAAAATCTTATATTTATGAGAAATTGTGTACCTTATTTCTAAATAATATATTCTTTTCCAATCTGACGCCTTCTGATGAAGATCCCTAAAGCAGATAAAAGACGTTTCACCTTTTGTTCATTTTTGTCTTTCATTCGGCATCTTCAACTCGAAGCGAAACATCTGAACATTAGATAACCGATCCAACGATGTTGAATTCCAACACAGTGAAAGATGCCGCTTTCACTTATCTACCGAATGATCGAAATATGAAATGAAGTGAGCAGATGAACTTTCATTCGTATGTTATTTTGTCGGTATCGTGCATGAAACAAAAATTTTCATTCATTCAATTGAAGCGTCAGCTTTACAAGAACAGATTAATAATTTGTGACGCTAAATACTCAAAAGTTACTCGTATAACACTGAATATTTACAGGGTTCATATAATTATACTTTCACATTAGAATGTTCACTTTTCACTTTGTCTTTCAACACAGCTCAATATTTTAAAGTCTCTGCCGAAGGTTTCTCCATCACCCAGAGTCTGTGGTAGTGGTTGGTTCAGGGTTTCCGGTAGGAACAATGAGGTGATCCCTCCCATCACACTTAAAACTCCCATTATAATCAGTGGTAAAGCTCTGGAGTAGACTGCCTGAAAAGGTAAAGAAAACAGAATATTATTTGGAGGTCTACATGAACATGAACAGTGTTAAAAAGGGTTGAATATAGATTAGAATGAAGAGAAAAGAAAACCTCTTGGGCCCATCGACCACAACGCTACTCAAAAGTACAACGTACTACAAACTCAAATCACTAATGAGTAACCAGAATGTTACAGCAATGAAATGAATGAATGATGTGAATGTTGCAGTATAAATGTTTCAATGGCGGTCCGTACACGAAGCAACGAATCACAAACCAACTAAACTCTGATTTTTAATTTGCTAGACTAAAAGTCATTTTAGTTTAGTAAATTAAAAATAAGAGTTTGGGTTGTTTACTTTGAAGAGCGTCGTGGACGATGGGCCTAACTAAACCATCTGTAAATTTAAACTGACTCTACAAAATTAGCCTTCAATTGACAGGGCCGCAAGACAGTAGGTTTAAGAAAATGTTGTTTATTTAAAGTATAGCTTATTCACAAGGTAAAATAGACATTCAAAGAGAAAGAAAACACATTAATTTGCACAGACTAAGGCACACAAAATAATCTGAAAAATAAGAAAAAAAGAGGTAATGAAACAAGCGCTCAAAGCAAAGAAGATGATAAATAACTTACCAGATGCACTATGTACGGAACAGCCAGAAGCCCCAGTCCAGATATAAAAGAGGCTGCTCCCATTGCCTGAGCTCTTAGTACAGTAGGCAACAATTCTCCAATCAGTACATAGAAGACTGCAAACGATGAAGCAGCAAACAACCGTCCCAGCATCGAGAGAGTCACTGTTATCCATGGCCATGCTGGGAAGAAATGGATATATTAAAACTAAAAGATTGATAGTATAAATTAGATTTACTTAAGAATTTTATTGAATTTTAAATATAGAAATCGATCGGGCAGCTATTGTTTTTTATAAATTATATAGCAGGCAGCTATTGTTAGAATGTGGCTGTGGAATAGCAATTAGTAAACCGCACTCAAGGGAATGGCGATTCGTTGCCAATTTTAGAGACAAATTCGAATTATCTCATGTAGCTTCAACATCACAAGCATTTACCCCCTTTAAACCGGAACGCAGTAATACAGTTTTATGGTCAGTGACAAAATTAGGTGTGATGGACCTGCTTTCCTGGCCCAGTTCTTTATAAGGAATCCTACTCTCCTCCTACTTCTCATTCTGTTTTTCTGATCGACTAACTTTTTATTAGAAAAATATGTTGTGTGCCTTTTGTGGTAAATAAATGTTTTTTTTTTTTTTTTTTACTATTATTCATATTCTTATACAACTTGTATCATCCAAAGCTAAATCAATATAAGCTCTACCACTAATTAACAATTTTCTATTCAGACCGTGTTTATTTAGAGATCGTTTGTTTGTTTCGACTAAACAAACCTAATCACATTTTCTTTGATTTCGTTAATGGTGACACTGCCATAGATAACCAAGCGTAATTCACTTACATTCAGGAACGAGAATACAGCTGATACAGGCTACTCCTCCAACACACATGAAGACACAAAGCACCCAGCGACGTCCAAACCGCTCCATGCAGCGCCACGCCATGAAGTAAGAAGGTATTTCTACGGCGCCACCTGGAAGGTGAAAACACTTATATTCGCCTTGAATTTAGAGTTATTTTTTCAAATGTAGTTTTCAAGATGCAAATACAATGATGAAGTATTGACTCGCAGAACGATGGAACACGATTTCCAGGATTAAGGATGCCTGGTGGTGGGGCAACTTACGTGTATTCGACACGTGAGTTGCCCCACCGCTTTGTTATAGAATTTTGATTATATGAATAATAAATGCCTTTTGTATGTGCATCTTTTTGCAGGCGAAAGCATTGCATGCTGCATCCTAGCTTGAAATTGTCTCAGAATAGTAAATGTACCTACTGATTTATGTCATGAATCGTGGTAGCATATTTCATTACTAATTTGAACAAAATACCAACAACCATTAAAAGAGTTAGCACCTGAGGCTAATGTTTTGTTTTACATAGAAAATGAGAGCTAAGAGAGTGAACAATGTGTTTCTGAACTTACCAATAAAAAACGCCAAGTAATCATTGACTCCTAAATTAGGAGTATTATAACTCATACTGTTGTACACAACTCCTAGAGCAACCCAATCGAACGTAAGGATGAAGAACTTTTTCCTTATATTCGGATATCTGAACACATCTAACGGAGAAGCTTTGCAATCTCCTTCAGAATTCTGATCATCCATTCTTTTATTCTCCACAATATCTTCTTCGCCATCTTCATGTATGAATATCTTACTTACTAACTGTAGAGATTTTCTTCTAAGAGTACTTGCTGGTGATTTAGTATACTCAGTCTGTGTTCCTTTCTGTTGATGTTCAGCATTCAGATTCGTTGCTTCTGTAATATTCTGTTCTTTTTCTTCTTCTTCTTTTTTCAGTCTAGTTTTTTTATTTACAATTTCTGCTACTTCTAGAGCTATAATTTTTTCCAAGTTTTTGTTAGATTCTTCTGTTTCGGATATTTTGGAGAGGTCTGGCTTGAATGTTAGCATATTGCTTATTCTTCTGTCGAGATTTTCATCTTTTTCGGGTACTTCTGTGTATCCTGCAACGTGGCCGTTCATGTTTGACATCGTTGCTAATTCTTCTTGTATAGCGTCTTCTTCTTCTTTTATTTTCTTCTGCAAAAGTTATGATAAAGCAAAGATATACATATAAATATTAAAAACTTCATATCCTAACTAATCCTAATCCTAACTAATATTATAAATGCGAAAGTAAGTTTGTTTGTTTGTTACCTTTTCATGCCTAAACCACTGAACCGATCATCCTGAAAATTTGCATATACGTTGTCAGGTGTACAGAAACGGACATAGGGTACCTTTCATCCCGAAAAAAGTACTATTTCCGAGGAAAACAACAATAACGTTCTTATGATAATAGATGGCGCCACGTGTCTTTCGAATCATGATTGAATTATAAACCGAATTGATTGTCAAAGTCAAAATTAACGCGAGCGAAGCTGCAGGCAAAAATTAGTGGTTCTATAATTTGACAATTTAAGACCCTTTAGAAGAACATCTTGAGTTAATTATTTTGTACTTACATGCAATTCCAATAAGAAGCCTCTTTCCAGGTGTATACCATTCCTTTTAGCCAGATTCCTGAGAACTTTTTCAGCTTCAGCTATTCTTCCTCTGCCAACTAACCATCTTGGAGATTCTGGTATGAGCCAGTAGTATCTGTCAAATTATAACCAAAAATTGAACAATATTGTGATAGCTTAGGAGTACATGATACGTCGTCGCAAATGATGCTGTCAAATAAGATTGGGACTAATGTCCGTTTTGACTAACACTAGGTGGCACTTAAACGAATGCCTAACAAAATGCGCCCTGTTGGATTTTCAATCCTTACCTCAGCGCCGAAAGTAAAAAATCCGACAGCGTGCTTATCAGGGGTCTGACAGCTTTAGTTCACGATTCCGCCATATTTCGCTACTTTCGCGTTTAAAAATTGTGTTATCTGAGGTGTTTCAAATTACATCCCTTTTTTCAAAATTTTGTTTACATTATGTTTTAAAATGTTAACTAAAAGAAATCATGTCTTTATTTCATTACAGCTTTAATTAAAAGAAAGCCATTGTAACCATTTTAGGTAAGAATTTGGGAAATTCTGCTGTCCAAACGTTACAACAAGGTCAGCAATGTTAGCGAGTCCAGTAATCATTGAAAGTTTTCATGCTTTGCCAAAATATGCTCGGAATGTTATTTATAGAAATGCAACTATGGCTCAGTGCATAAAAAAAAAACCCTCTTTTGACAATTTCTTATCCAATTGTGAGAGAGCTTGAAATAATTGAAACATTATGTCTGTTTGACTATAAAAGTAGTGTTTTTGTGGCGCTAAACCATTCGGTTCAGTCACAGCACCTGTTAATATTTTCATCACTTTTGCGCTCTCGAAAATATATTCTTTTTGCCTTTGTTTTACTAAATGAAGATATTTTATTATCATAAAATATTTTATTTTAAGAATGTATGTGCGATTTTGAAATTTCTTGAAACGGTTTTGTAATAATAGGAAAAAATACATTACTGACTGGGTTTTTTTTTTAATAACTTTTCTGCTATAGGTATTTGTTTCAAATTTAATAAATGTGGGCCAGCCACGTGCAAGTAGACCATGACGACGACTAAAATCCAAACGCTAGCAGTACTTCCCTAGCTAATGCAGTGGCACTTGTTTTTAAAATTTTGATCGGTAACGTAAAATTGTACTAACTTCACTAATATGTTCCAAAGATTGGTCTTTGGAATGATGTATTCGGGTTTTTTTTTTTTGGTTTTTCGTTAAACACGCCACTACAATTATTGTACGAGTAGTATTGCAACAAAAAAAGGGTAACTTACCCATACAGAAGTATGAAGGGGAATGTCGTAACCAACGACAGATGGTACCAGTCCTGCACGGCATAAGCCAGCATAGATAATAGACACATGCCACCAGCGAATAGCATTCCGACAACAATACCTGGAATCATAAAATTATAATTGAATAACAGAAAAATACCACGTTTGAACTGCCTCATTTGTCTAGTAGTGCTCATGCGATTCGATCTCCGGAGAAAGGAAAGTGTTTTTCCATTACGATATTCTTAGTAGAAGACTGGAGTTTGGATTTGGGTTTCTTCCATGGGAGTTATAATAACAGGCAAATATGCAAACAGTATAGGTACCTCTGCCTAACCTTTTGGGGGAATACAAACGCAATACAAAAAAACCGGTCAAGCTCCGGAGCATTATCTATAAAAACGGCAAAAAAATCACGTTTGTTGTATGGGAGCCCCTTAAATATTTATTTTATTCTGTATTTTAGTAATTGTTGTTATAGCGCCAACAGAAATACATCATCTGTGAAAATTTCAACTGTCATGTTCATGAGATACAGCCTGGTGACAGACGGACGGACAGCTGAGTCTTAGTAATAGGGTCCCGTTTTACCCTTTAGGTACGGAACCCTAAAAATCATACTCAAGCTTACCCGTGTGATTCCTCTGCCCAGGTGGCATCAGCTCCAATGCTAATATAAAAGGCAGCTGATACAATGCTGGGAAGAACAGTCCACCAGCTACTCGTAGGCCTACATACGTCCAGAACGATTTGGCGAATGATGACGCTATAGCCAGAGGAACCTCTAGAAAGACCATCAGAAGAATTGTGGGGCGGCGGCCGTACCTGCAGGGAGGAAAAATAAAATATTATCATAATGTAAAAGTTGTTTTGTTTTTCTTTTCATTGGCTTCCAAGTACGCAACTACCATTTAAAGATGCCCGATTTCTTAAAAAGGAGGAGGTTCTCAATTCGTCTGTTTTTTTTTTGTATTTAGCTGTTAGGCGATATTTTGGGCAATAAATTGAGGATCGATTTCGAAAATACTTTTTTTAATGGATGGGATATGTCTCAGGGGTGGTGCCATATAAATTTTATTAACTTTGCTGAGGCTTTTTGTTAGCTTCAATATTATGTATTTTTCCAATTAGTGTATATTGATGATGTTAAAATAACTTCCAGTCACTGTTATTTAAATAGCAAATAGTGGTATACGAATTTGTATGGGGTAGGTACCATAACAAAAAAAAAACAACTTTTAAAAAAACCACTACAAACAGAAAAATAACTTTCATTTTGGAAGTCGGTGAAAAAACGAAAATACAAAACCAGAGACACTGACTTACGAAATTAAAGTTATTTTCACTTTGTAGTGTTTATTTTGGAACTCACTTGTTTTTTTTTTTTTATGTTTGTAACAAACTTGACTTTTCACAAAGCCACGCCATAGTGCAACTCGTTTCGTTAATAGTGCCTAAGGGTGGCGGTAACCAGAACTTTTTATTAGATGGACTAGCCCACTTGAGGAATACTTAAAATGCCTCATAATGAATTTAAAATGCTTACCTATCCGACATCCATCCAAAGAACAGGTTTCCAAATATAGAGCCGACCCAGAACAGAGTGTTGCACATTCTCGGTAGCCAGTCCATGTCGCACACCAAAGAAAACTGGAAATAAATTATTTATTCTGTTATCTGTTCTGTTTGAAAAAAATAACAAACATGGTTTGAATTTTGAAAACCCTGCTTCGGTTTGACGAAAATTAGAAGCCACTGCAGAGGGCCTAGACAAGTGTCAATCGCGTTCAAAGCGTTTTGTATTTCTGCAATGACTTTCAACGCGACTGGCATAAGCTTTCCAGTAGCTTATATGTCAGTTCCATACATTTTTGATTTTTCCATTAACTTTGTCGATCATAGAATGTTTTTACATCAATCGGCACTCCGAGCAACAACAACCGCAACACATCATATTAATACTGATAACATTAGCATTTCGGTCACGCGAACCCATAAGATTTTCCTCTACCAAATATCGTTCAACGCGCCAAAAGAAGTTTTTACTTCAAAAAGCCCTTTATAAATTATAGAATCTAGAATGCAAGAGCGAGCGAAGCAATCTCGGGAATTTGGGCACCCGCTCGTACGTAAGTTTCGAAAGGCTAAAGTTTTGGCCAGATTCCGAAACCTAAACTGCTGTAAAACGAGTTTAAACTTTTCGTCTTTTTTAACTTAACAAAGTTCTATTTCTGTATAATGGTCAAAAGAAAGCAGAACCTATTCAAGGTAGGTTGCTAAAATATTTAGGCTTTCGCTTCGCTCACTCTTGCATTCTACATTCTCTTGATTCTTGAGCTTTTCTTCATAAGTCGACAAACCAACTAATTCCTAGTTCTTTTGTAATGATCAACAGAAAATCTAACCTATCCAAGAGTGAGAAAATTTTTTCGAGCTCGCTTCGCGCGCTCTTGCATTCTACATTCTCATAGTTGCTTGGGCTTTCCTACATTAGTCGACAATGTAACTGCTTTTTTTAATTGAAAACATAAAACAAAACTTTAACCTAAACGAAGTGGGTTGTTAAATTTATCGAGCTCGCTTCGCTCGCTCTTGCATTCTACATTCTCATAGTTGCTTGGGCTTTCTTGCATGTGTCGACGATGTACCTCCTATTTCTGTTTGAAAACATAAAAGAAAACGTAACCTAAACGAGGTGGGTTGTTAAAATTTTCTCGCTCGCTTCGCTCGCTCTGGTTGCCCTACATAATCTACTGTTCTAATACCTACTATTTATCAAAAAGTGCTACGACCAATTTCCCAGCATTATTCAATATCCCCCACCCCATGTAAAATCTGTCCTTGAATAGCATAAGTAATGTGGAGCTTGCGATGTACACTAATATTAACATAACATCACGCCTTTAATCCCCGAAAGGTTAGGCAGAGGTGTACCTACATATATATAGTACACCAACATTTCGCCAGTTATGTTTAAGTCCCATGTTTTAGGGTGCGAACCTACTGCCATCAACCGGTTGCAAATCCGGACTACAGGCTGCTTCAGAGAAATTACTGATGGGAAAACCCAATAACACTTTAACCGACCTAGGAATCAAACCTAGGATCTCAGGATCATGCTTAGCAGTAGCGATTGCGACCACTAGACTAACGAGATGTACCTCCCTAAAAATATTCCTCGGCACCCCTGGTGACCCCCCCCAAAATCTTGGGCTGCGACCGCGCCTGTCTGCTACTAGCCTCTGCCAAGCTGTACATTATTGCTTTATATTGTAATTGACTGCCTACGATGTAATCACGTAAATTATTAAGTACTAGCTTTTGCCCGCGGCTTTGCTCGCGTTAATTTAGACTGACAATCGATTCGGGTTATAATTCAACCATGATTCGAAAGACACATGTCGCCATCTATTATCATAAGAACGTTATTGTTGTTTTCCTCGGGAACAGACTTTTTTTCGGAATGAAAGGTACCCTATGTCCGTTTTCGTACACCTGACAACGTATATGCAAAATTTTAGGATGATCGGTTCAGTGGTTTAGGCATGAAAAGGTAACAAACAATCTTACTTTCGCATTTATAATATTAACTAGGATACTTACATCTGTCACCAAAGTATCCTGGTACTGGTCCGTACTGAACCGCCAGCCGTAGCCACATGGCGACGTGGTGTTCCTCCTCACTGAGAGCACCGCATTCGTTACATTTGATATCTGGAAATTGAGAATTAATAGTTCAAAATAAAAATTTTATCCTCAAATAGATTAGTGTCATAGTATTTCAGGTCTCCGGCCGTGATTATGTGCCATAAAAAGGGGTTAATCATTGCCTACGACATAAGTTGAGTCTCGTACAGACCAGGGAACCATGACACCAAAATGAAGGAAGCCTATTCTCTGCAATGGGTGGAGCAATGCTCCTCATGATGATTATGCTTATTACATGAGACCATAGCTCTGCATTACTCACCAAACTATTCTGCAGTTCACCGCTTACTGTCATGAGCTCAAATATTTTCACCGTATGAAATGCATTGCCTTCTTTAATTGTTACTTTTCTGTAAACAAAGAAATAGGAAATAGAAAACAAAGGTGCAACCAGCATTAAAAAAAAACATTAAAATCCACACCAACACCGTCTCCGTTCACGCTTGGGCAAAAATGCTTTCGTATGCCTGGATTTCCGGCTGTTCTCTTCTACAGGTCGCCTTTTTCAACTGATGCTCGTGAAATTTTGTGAGCAGGTTCGATAATTATATGGTCTTTTTTTCAATTCAGCTTTTCGAAATTTTTCAAAATGACGGTGAAAACGTAAAAAAAACATCTCGCATTTTGTTTTGAGGTGAACATTTATTCGGTTTTAACAGAATCGTAATAATTATACTACTACCAATAGTACTACGCGAGGTCTACTACTAATAGTAGACCTCGCTAGTCTGTCTTTGCATATCTTAAAACTGAATAAATGTTCACCACGCACCTTAAAACAAAATGCGAGATGTTTTTTTTACGTTTTCTCCGCCATTTTGAAAAATTTCGAAAAGCTGAATTGAAAAAAAGACCATATAATTGCCTTATAACAAAATGCTTAAAACAAAAAGGGTGCGCAAAGAGCGCGAAATGGCTGAAATATGTTTTTTTTTACGTTTTCAATATATCTCCGCCATTTTGAAGAAATTCTAAAAACAGAATCGACAAAAAATACCATATAATTATCGAACCTGCTCACAAAATTTCACGAGAATTGGCTGATAAATGCGACTTGTAGAGGAGAAAAGCCGGACATCCGGACATAAGAAAGCATTTTTCCCAAGCTGAAACGGAGACGCTTCGCTCGCGTTTCGCGCTCGCTCGTCAGTTATAAAAACCTGCATTATAAACAAATTATAAACATTATTTCTATTTAAAAAAAAACTATTATGTTTTCCAGGAGCCATAAGAAGAGGTGAGACTTTCATCAATTTTAAGCCTTACTGGAACACCGAAATTGGCATATGGAATGAATAGTGAGAGTTGAGACAATCATTAATTGATCATGACTCCTCATGTTGGTAAATCTTTTCTCTGCTGTACTAGGTTGACATAAGGATTGAAGAGGTTAGATTGTTTTCAATTTCCGTAATGGCCATTTTCGTAATGGGGTCTGTTTCATTTGATGTAACGAATATGAAAAAAATGCAATATGCTAACGGCATTTTATTTCTATTTGTTAATAACAATTTTTGATGTAATTACTTAATGTTTGTAACACCCGTGGGATACCATCAACACATCAGTCAACAGCCATCCATTATTCAAAGAGACAACAAACGAACATTTAATTACGATGCTTCGCCTATACTAATAATCTGGAGTGGTTTGTAGTTTGTACTTACAAAAGAATCTAATTTTGAGTAATTGCCAAACATTCCTTCATATCAGTATGCTAGCCAGTCAGTGTTGGTACTTTGGTAGTGGTTTATTTTTGAATCAACTAGACTGAAAGTTTAATTAATGCCTTTCTCAGACAGAGAGTTTCGTCGTCTAAATCTCGATAAGTACTCAGTGGCAGCCCTCAATAAAACTTTCCAGTAGAGAGTAGAACATATAAAGTTTGAATGTAGAAGAAAAACAAATTTATACCCATTTGTTGTTTTTTTTAATAACTACTTATAACTGATTTAGCAGGTCTTCTGTGATCAAAAATAGGAATATTAAATTGCCTTTCATACATGGTTTTAATAATAAGTGTGTTTTCAAACGATTTGACATACTCAACTGATTGAGCGAACACAAAGCGCGAGCGAAGCGGCTCCGTTTCAGCTTGGGCAAAAATGCTTTCGTATGTCTGGATGATCGGATGTCTGTTCTCCTCTACAGGTCGCATTTCTCAACCGATTCTCATGAAATTTAGCGAGTAGATTCGATAAATACATGGTATTTTTTTTTTGAAAATTCATTTTTTGATTTTTTTTGAAATGGCGGAGATATGGGGATTAAAAACGTAAAAAAAAACATATTTCAGCCATTCGCGCTCTTTTCTTTTAAATAGCGCGGTGAACGTTTATACCGTTTTAAGCTATGCAAAGAGGTCTACAGGTCACAGAACCACTAATAATGTAGCGGCATCTTAAGTTACATGCTCGTGTGTATGCATGTGTTTGTTAAGGTGCACCTTCCTATACCCCGTAACGGCTGTAATTTTTGGTTGGCTGAGACATCGACGCACACACTGTAACCATGAATTCAGCATATAATTTTAGACCCTCGAGAATAATTTGATCGCGTAGGTATTGCACTTTTCTATGAAACAGTGTTTTTTTTTGTTGATAACCTACGAAAAATTTCAACGTTAAGGCGTTCAGAATCATGTACTCAATCCATTGTAACAAGTTGAGCGTTGACGTCGCTGCCACCTTGTATAGATTTTTTATAAATCGCAACATATTTAGGAAGAAGGATTTTTGGCGAAGGATTTTGTTTGATGAGGTACACCTCTGCCTAACTCTCCGGGGAAGACAGGTGTGATGTTATATTGTTGTTGATATTTGGTGAATGCTTCACATGTTTTGAAAGCAAGAAAGAAATAAAAATATTTTATTTGGGACACGCACAGGAAATACAAAAAGTAAAAAAAGGATTTAAAATTAACAAAACTAACATAAAAACAACAATAAACAAGTAAAAAATAAAAGATCTGTGCGGAGCCAAAAAGGCTCCTATCTCAGCATACATACATAAACTCACGCCTTCTTCCCATGACGGTAGGCAGAAACTACAGAACGCCTCCTGTTACGATCCTTACATACTCCTTTTGCCTCGTTTATGTTCATACATCTGGTCACTCACGCACGCCGGTTGCGAGTACTACACACCTGACCTTTCTGAAGAACATCACTGTTGGGAATTGACCCCAACACCTTGCGCGCGGCCTGCACGAGCAGGCGGCGTGATCAACGCGTCACCGGCAAGCTGAAGCGCGGCGCGGCTGCGACACAGCTCGGCCCGACGACCACTCGCTTCCTCGGACTCCACCGCGACGGACGATACGCCTCTCTTAATTTTAAACCGCATTACTTACTGTTTGTCCGGAAAGTTAAATACTCATTTGTAAAGAACAGACGGCAAATAAACCATTGCCTAATTATACAGTCAACTCTTTCATTTGCTCTCGCACTAACATTGGTCCTTCGAGCCGGATATCCCCGTCAATAACTTTGCGGGTACAACAAACGTCCAGCAGTTTACTATTCCTCCGAATGTCATGCTTTCCACAGCGCTCGTGAGAGTGGTTGACAGCAAGGGCGACGTGCACACCGCCCGAGTGCTGCTCGACAACGGTAGCACGGGAACTTCGTTGCTGAGTCATTTTGCGGTAAGCTGGGTTTGTCGCGACGTAGTGCGAGCGCCATCGTGGCGGGTATAAATAATAATTCGTCTCGTAGTAAACAGTCTTGCAGTCTTACTATTATGTCCATCCATAATGACGATTATAAATGTACTGTAGACTGCCATATTTTACCACAGATCACTAAAGCTTTACCATCTTCATTAATAAACATGTAATAAGTCTAGCTGACCCTTCTTTTAATATATCGTCAGCAATAGACATCTTAGTTGGGGCTGAAGTATTTTGGTCCGTACTAAGCAATAATTCTATTGACTTGGGTAAAAATCAGCCCAAGTTGTATGAAACAAAACTGGGTTGGATAGTGTCAGGGTACGTCGCCCGTCATAAGCCACACTCTTCTTCTCCCGTTTGTCATTTTTTAAACGTGGACACCGATCCAGTCTTATCTTGTTTCTCGGTATCAGATACCATCGCAGCCAAGAACTCCCTATCTCCTGAGAAGCGTTCCTGTAAGCAGAGCTTTAAGAAATACGCCACTCGTAAGGACGACAGACACTTTGTGGTGACCATGCCGCTGAAGGAAAATCCCTCAGTCTTGGGCGGTTCACTTCTACACACAAAGTGTCGGTTCATGTCACTTCAATTTCCTAAAAGCTCTGTCTTCAGAAATAGACACAATAATAGGGAGTCTTCGCTTAGCTGTCTTTATAGTAATTTTTACTAAATAGTATTTATACCTGTCACGCGTGAAGCCACCTACCGTCGACAGACAATCCGGCGGATCTTGTTTCCCGCGGGCTGAAGGCTGATTCCATCAGTTGCTCATCCTTGTTGTGAGCTGGTTCTAGTTTGCCCAAAATGCTCAATCACAACGAGAGACACAATCTACCAGTACTGATTTCTTGTTCTGTTTGACCTACATACTAACAATAATTCCTATGTAGATTCTGTAGTGTAGTTAACCATAGGTCTTAGTTTGTTAATGTTCATAACAATTCATAGTTTTTACCATTATTTATTATTTCCTTGTTCCCATTATATGTATAATCCAATGACCTTTGTGTTGGTAAATTGGATCATTCATACATATTATGTATTACATCATCAACATCTTACTTGTGATACAAAGTACCCATTTTTGTATTTTAGCGTTGTTTACGCTGAGCCAGTGATGCTAGCAGACAGGAGAAGCAGAGTTTGCAATCTTATTAAGTCATCTTTGGCTATCTTAACTGCAATTTAACACATGCTTGTCATACCGAACTCATTGCTGTGCTATCTAGTGAAGCTTACTTATCCGTTCTTCAATCATCTGTCGGAATTCACTATAAGCTTCTTAACTTCTTATCATTATTCTCCTATTTATACTTTAATTACTTGCTAGTTATGAGAAATGGCTACCTGCTTCACTCAAATAAAAGCTGGTCTAAACTCCCATTCTCTTATTCCTCTTCCCTCAAACCCCCCTCAACTCTTCCACTGTCACTCCTTCTGTTTCCATTGGACGGCCACTTAATTCTATTCTCATCCACAGGTCTCTGATGGCAATGTGACACACCTGCAGTGCTTTGGCAGCAGCATATATGGAAGAGTCTTGAGTGTTTACCTGGCGGTGAATACAACATGGGCATCATTTAGAGGGCATACATTTATATTTGCCCCCTTCCAGATTTTTTTAAGTCTCCACTTCAACCCAGGCAGCACGTTGGGAAGTGACCCCAACACCTTGCGCGCGGCCTGCACGAGCAGGCGGCGTGATCAACGCGTCACCGGCAAGCTGAAGCGCGGCGCGGCTGCGACACAGCTCGGCCCGACGACGACTCGCTTCCTCGGACTCCACCGCGACGGACGATACGCCTCTCTTAATTTTAAACCGCATTACTTACTGTTTGTCCGGAAAGTTAAATACTCATTTGTAAAGAACAGACGGCAAATAAACCATTGCCTAATTATACAGTCCACTCTTTCATTTGCTCCCGCGCTAACAATCACTATATGTCTTCCTAGGGCGTCCCCTCCCGGCGTTTCCACTCACATCTGCCTTGTAAATAACTTTTGTTAGTCGCCCTTCATTCATCCTCTCAACATGACCAAACCATCTAAGCATATTCTTTTAAATTTTTGTCACTACGTCTTCTTTTAAACCGCACCGTTGCCTTATCACATCATTCTTCATCCTATCATTCATAGTCACACCACACATGCTTCCATCTCCATTTATTCATATCCACCACATAAATAAAATAATGATTATAAAGTCATCATAATTAATCGCGTGATTATCTTCAAAACACAGCTTATACCGCCCCAATACAGACGATTTTTTTGCACAAAAATTCAATGAGCAAACATTCTTAAATGATAAGACGTCTGCTTCTTCACTTAAAAAACCGGACAAGTTCGAGTTGAACTCGCGTGGAGAGGGTTCCGTATGATGAATATGTTAGCTACCAAAAACATTTCATGTAAAGTAGGTTGCCAAGACTTACATAACACTTTCACTGTTAAAAAGAAATTGCATAGCAAATTTCTGTTCATTGTTTTTGGTTTTGTTCATTTTTTCAGGAAGTTCCCTAGAGGTTTTGATGAGTATGTGGGTGAGTCAGTCAGTGACTAAATCGACGTATTTTAGGGTTCCGTTTTTTTATTAGGACGTACGGAACCCTAAAAACCACGTCTTTGACGTTTTTTGTCATCATTTTGATGGATGACTTGTTAAACGGCTCGTTAAACCGATAAAATTATAATTATTGATATAAATGATCGTGTAAATATAGTCGCAATAATAATATGTTTTAATTTAGTGCTGACAAGTTGAATTGATATGGCGATGTATAATTATCTTTTTTGTGTGTTTATTTTAGGAATAGATGGATATGGTTAAAACTCAGATAGATGATAATATTACTTATATCTTTTCAAGGGGACAAAAAATTCACAGCTATTTTCGTTCTAGTAGCGCCGCCTTCCGGCCAGTCACAAACATCGCCACGAGTGGACATGACAAGTTTTTTTTTTTTAATCACTAGTCTTGGGTTTTGCTTAACTCTCAATATTTATGTTAGGCCCATATACTCGCCGAACAGGTATGCTTCTGGTAGGAGTGGGTTCCTGACAATACAGCAATGGGCGGCCGACGGCAGAGAACGAAGGACGACAGTCAACATAATCAAGATTTTAAGACATATCCGTATTTAGGGTTTCTAAGAGGTAAGTCCTAAAGCGAAAGGCGATGAATTATTGAAATTTTGTTGTAATACCTATTTGCGGTACTCCAAATACGGCTTACTATACGTACGTACGATATTAGGTATTTAGGTACCAATAATCCTATACGAAGGTGCACGAGTATCAAGTGCGCAGTTGACATTGGAGTTTCTACTTTCAAGTAGGCTTAAACCTAAATATAATTTACATATAACATGTTCACACGTTTTCGTTACCATTCAATCAATTGGTTCCTTTATTAATCCTATTATTGAATGTCAAATCGTTATGTCCTGGAGGTTAGCTAAAACTCGAGCTGAGACGTGTATTAAACCTAAGGTCTAGTGTGAAATTCCCAATTTCTAGTTCATCTGTCAATCCAAGGATTGGCATTCTGGTTGTTTCTCCGAAAGAGGCTTGAGCCTATGTACCTACATATGCATGTTCTTCACTGACTAATGATATAGGAAAAATGTTTACCTCTATAAGGGAGCGATTTTTTACTACACACACATACACATACATAAACTCACGCCTTCTTCCCATAGGTGTAGGCAGAAAGTACAGAAAGCAACCTGCTACAATCCTTACATACTCCTTTTGCCTCGTTTACGTTCAAACATCTGGTCATACACGCACGCCGGTTGCGAGTACTAGGAACCCGACCTTTCTGAAGAACATCACCAATAAGGTCACTATATGTCCTCCTAGGGCGACACCTTCCGGCGTTTCCACTCACATCTGTCTTGTAAATACCTTTTGTTAGTTTTACTAGTTTGGCAATTTGAAAGGATGTCGTGATCTATGCTCGTGACTTCTCTGTATGAGAAGATGCTGTTGACATGCAGTGGGCATGATACATAAATGCTGGCGTTACAATGATCAAGGTGCTTTACTAGATTTTTTAAAAGATCATCACTGAAAAAGTATCGTCGGAAAAACAAATCACACACACAAAAAGTGTTATCAGATTAAAATATCGATCGTGTAAATTGAAAATAACTTATATATTATTTCAGACAGTGCAGAACTTATAACTCTTGGCCCAAATTTAAAATTTAATTAACTATGGCTTGCCAATTTTCTTACTATATAGGTAGTTCCTGTACTCTACGAAGAAGGCATTTGTTTGGAACGATGTTCGATAACGCGGCTTGCGCTAAGAGTTAAAGAAATCGTTACGTAAGGAAAAAGCGTTATGCCCCCTCCATGCAACTTTCTCTCTCTCTCTCTCTCTCTCTCTCTCTCTCTCTGTCAAGGAAATTCGTTCCTGATGGGGGTCCCCTCAAACGCATACGTTTTTTTGTCTACATCTTGACATCACCCCGTAAAAATCTTTCTACAATCTATCATTTTGTCTTTCGTTTATTCCGTTACCCCTTCTAAATAGAGTAGAAACGTGCAAGCTTTTATAATATCACACTTCGGAAAATATAAGACTCAAGTTCAAGTGCAAAAAAGTTCAAGTGCAAAAACTAATAGGTAATCGAGTCCGCTTTTGGCGCTCAACCATATTACCAAAATAAGTAAAACTACCAGGCTCACATAAACTAAGTTACCTTTCTTCAATGTAATCTCTCAGCGCCTCACGTAACTCCTTTGGGTCTATATCGTACGCTTGACATGACTCGTACGTTCCATGCTCTCCTGGTACTGTCAATGAACGGAGCAGGTCATCTGGAAGGCCTAGGTTGTCTAATTCTGGAGGCGGTGCGCACCAATGTTCTGGAGTTGCGTTGGTGAAGACCTGGAAATAAAACAAAGGTAGTTGCTATGAAAAAACTTTTTTACAAAAAAACAACCGACTTCCAAAAAAAACACTAAAAGACGTGAAAAATAACTTTAATTTCGGAAGTCGGTGCCTTTGGTTTTGTATTTTCGTGTTTGGCCACCGACTTCCGAAATTAAAGTTATTTTTCACGTCTTTTAGTGTTTTTTTTGGAAGTCGGTTGTTTTTTTGTAAAAAAGTTTTTATTTTTCACTTTTTAGTTGCGGTACCTACCCCACACAAATTCGTATACCACTACTTGGTGTGTAAATAACAGTGACAGGAAATTATTAACACATCATCCATATAAACTAAGTGGAAAAAATCTGCAGTATTAAGGATAACTCAAAAACTACTGCTCAGACCTTGATCAAATTTAAATGGGACCACATGTGAAGCACCACCTATCAAATAAAAAAAGAATCATCCAAATCGGTTCACCCAGAAAAAAGTTATGAGCTAACACACATAAAAAAAAAAAAAAAAAAAAAAAAAAAAAAAAAACATACAGACGAATTGAGAACCTCCTCCTTTTTGTGAAGTCGGTTAAAAATACTTTCAAATTAGGTTTTCATTCATTAAGATTGGCTCATGATTGGCCTTTTGCCAAAAAAAACTCATAGTACAGTGGTTTCGATTGATAGAGTGCAATTTTTAACCGACTTCACAAAAAGGAGGAGGTTCTCAATTCGTCTGTATGTTTTTTTTTTTTTTTTTTTTTTTTTTTTTTTTTATGTGTGTTAGCTCATAACTTTTTTCTGGGTGAACCGATTTGGATGATTCTTTTTTTATTTGATAGGTGGTGCTTCACATGTGGTCCCATTTAAATTTGATCAAGGTCTGTCCAGTAGTTTTTGAGTTATCCTTAATACTGCAGATTTTTTCCACTTAGTTTATATGGATGATGTGTTAATAATTTCCTGTCACTGTTATTTACACACCAAGTAGTGGTATACGAATTTGTGTGGGGTAGGTACCGCAACTAAAAAGTGAAAAATAAAAACTTTTTTACAAAAAAACAACCGACTTCCAAAAAAAACACTAAAAGACGTGAAAAATAACTTTAATTTCGGAAGTCGGTGGCCAAACACGAAAATACAAAACCAAAGGCACCGACTTCCGAAATTAAAGTTATTTTTCACGTCTTTTAGTGCTTTTTTTGGAAGTCGGTTGTTTTTTTGTAAAAAAGTTTTTATCTCAATCGAAAGCAATTTGCTCGAAACGAAACAGATAAAACGACTTTCAATTGGTTCGCATCAATGTTTTTATCTCAATTCAATATCCATTATGTATTATTTTTATGTAAAAGTACATAATAGGTACAAGGAACCAAACATGCTAGTCAAGACTATTCGTCAATCAGGGTTCATCTTACGACCATCTCAACTCTTAGACAATAATCTACATAATTATATACTAATATATTTAATATAATAAAGTTGAAGAGTTTGTTTGTTTGAACGAGCTAATCTCTGAAACTACCAGTCGGATTTGAAAAAATATTTTTGTATTTGATACCGCAATTCTTGAGAAAGGTTATAGGCTATTTAAGATCATGCTAGGACCCTTAGGAGGCGAGCAAAAATAAAAATAAAGTTAGAACGTCAAGCGACAACGAAGTAACAGCGCGGGCCGGCGGCGATGCGATGCGACGCTGTGGGTCGAAGCTAATAAAATTATAATAATACAAATACTTTAAAGTGTGTCATCTTTTCATACAGATTTACGATGAAGCACCACTCATGCAAATACTGAAAGCATTACGTAAAATATTTGTATGACAATAGTTAAAATCATGATCGTGTCAAACAATATTATAGAGAGACTAGTTTTACTCAGTAAAGTATAAAGGAATCGTGAGTATGCTTGGTGAGGTAATCGGAATACTGGAGACGTTGAGATGAAATTCTTGAGTGTGCTATGTGCGTGACTAAAGTGAATGGCGTGCTATGTATAGTCTGTTCCAAAAGTGTCTGATTGAAATGTAAACAAATGGATCAGAAACTGTACCTAACCGTGGATGCCAATTTGTAGTACCACACTACCCTAAATTCTAATTTCACCATATAGATGTTTTTCATTTGACAATTGAGGTTAATTTGATAACCTCAATTTTCGTCAATGATTTTTCAATTACGTTTTAATAATGTTATGTAAACAATAATTGTTTGAAAGAGTGGTGAGATATTAAGATAAAACGTTCTAAATACAAATGAATGTGTTACTAATTCCTTTTAGTGAGTGATTGCGTAATAATTTAACCTGATTAGAGTTTATTTACACTTTTATTACAAGTTTATTGATACTTTTGGAACAGACAGTAGTGCTTTGAGTATTGCATTGTAGTTTCACCAAATTGATCGATGTGATATAATTATTATGTAGAAAAAAACACCGTGAGGAAAACGACATGTCCTAGAACCCAACTAAGTATTCGAAGACATGTGACATCCATCAATCCGCACTGTGCCTGCGTAGTGAATTACAGCCCACACCCTCTCACAGAGAAGAGGCCTGTGTCCCAGCAGTGGGAACCTCATAGGTTACTTATGCCTATTATAGTTGAAAAAAACAGTCGTCTTAGACGATAGAAATTCTGCCTTGTCGATAGTAATTGATCGCACTAAATAATAAAACATTTAAAATGATATCATGCTGCAAGAATTTCGTTTACTAACGAAATCCTAGCTTTTTAAAACCTACATCCATTAAAATATTATAATATCTTTAATCTGCATATTAAAAAAGAAGTTTAAATTCCACATACTTGTCTCTGTTCTTTAAATACCATTCTAACTTTATCTTATACCTAACTAATCTAATTATTACATCATCACTATCGTCATTTCTGCTGGACATAGGATAGGCCTCCCCAAGCTTCGCCACATCATTGATCGGTTCTGTCCTTCTCGCATCCAGCGGATTTCTGCGGCCTTCACCAGGTTTTAGATTCCACAAAATCTTAGATTCGATAAATGTTAAATGATTGATGATTTTATTTCTGTAAGTAGGTTTGTACAAACACTTTTAAAAGTAATATTGTTTAAACTAGATGAAGTTCACTCACTGTCATACAACGCATAACCTTAAACGATCTTTTGCGCAAGAGTTTCATAAATAACGAAGGAGTCACTAAGGAAGGATACTTGAAAATTCATCCCTTGAAGGCTTTAAATAGGGGATGGAAGTTCGTCTTTTTGCCGATAGGATATCCCATCGGGCACACGGCTTGTGTTTGTCTAATAGATTATTTGACTGTATTTTTTTAATTTGAATTTGCGAAACCTTGAAAAATACTAAGCCACAGTATTTTTTTTTTTAAATATCTCAAAAAATGGCGAGTTCTATGGGTTTTAAAGTCGATGCTAGAAAGAGACAGCATCTAAAGTCACAACACAGGAACGCCGTAGTAACTTCACGCCATTCGGTACCCACAATTATCGTTTTGCAGGATAGAACAATAATTTCAAAACTGGGTAACTTCTCCATTTTTCCACCGATGTTATTTATATTTTTGATAGTAATCAAATACTCTATTGAGCAATCCCAAAGGTAGGAAAATCTCAGTGAAGGAATTTTTCAGTAATTAAGTTTTCGATAACACTATCAATAGTGTATGCTATTAATTCTGTGATTTGTAATCATTATTGCTGATAAAGAGTATTGAATTTGATTGTGTAAGTATATACTTAGTAAATACCTATGATTAATTAGGTATCATAATATTATTTTCACAAGGACCCGAAATAATTATGGCTTATGAAATGAAATTGTGATGAAATAAGGTTTCCCATTCTTGCAAGTTTACCAATATTTTGTAACAATGTCTTCTGCTGGTTGTCTGACAGAACCAGACTGGCATCTAACAGAACCGGATGGAGAGGGATCTTGAGGTGAGCAACAACTACACCTGCGATTGGACACAATTCATCGTGACCACGACCGCTGGGGACCGTTGGGCTAGACGTGTTCTTGAATGGAGACCGCGAAGCGGCAAACGTAAGGTAGGACGACCTCAGGCTAGGTGAAGTGAAGATCTTCTCAGGGTGGCTGGTAGCAGCTGGATGGGAGTTACCGAGAATCGAACTGAATGACGTTCAATAGGAGAGGCCTATGTCCAGCAGTGGACTGCTGTAGGCTGATGATGATGATAACGACCGCTCTGTTAAGAGCAAAGCAATATTTTTGACACAACAAAACAATATTTTTGAATTAATCGTGACCACGACCGCTAGAGCGAAGCGAAGAAGAAGAAGTAACAATATTTTTGGTGTAAAATAGTTTCCATGGAGTTTCTTGCCGGTTCTTCTACATAGGTCCACGCTCCACGCTTTAAACCTGCACGTCTTTCTAAGTCATTATTTTATGTATAATTTCAACATGAATGATGTAATTTTTGTAACAATATTTTGATTTAAAAGGGTGTCTGTGGAGTTTCTTGCCCCTTCTTCTCCAAAAAGCGTAAAAAGCGTTTAAAGCGTAGGAGGTACCTATGTACCTCCTACGCTTTGGAATCGGCAATCACAAGCTTCATATTTCTAACTGACCGACTCCTGGACAGTTGAAAAGTGCCTGTAAATGGTTTAGTTGAACTGTATGCTTTGAGTTAGACTTTTTGAATACCTACGCTTTTACATGAAACTAGACATCTCCAGCATTGCTTAAATAAGAAGAAATGCGGAAATAAATATGGCACAAATACAAAATCACGTCTATTTCCTCGAAGGGTTAGGCAGAGGTGTACCTATAGTACACCGAGTCGAGCATAAAGAAAATAGTCAGAAAGAACAATAAGCGAAAACGAAGTAATAGCGCGGGCAGGAGATGCCATGCGACGGGGTGGGTCGCGGGAACCAGAAATTCCACGCGGACGAAGTCGCGGACAGGAAACTAGTCCCAAATAACAAGCGGCGAGTCTTAACAATCTGACCCAGGGATGGAGCCCAGGATTTGCCTCCATTAACTTTCAGCTAGGTAATTGGGTACAGTCAGATTCTGCACGCGGCTTGGCCCACGTGGACGTCGAAAGAAATCCTGTAAATCCTTCGCAATTAAAAATACATATATATATATACTTACCTATGTGCCAACTTTCATGGTGTTTAGTCAAACGGTGTAGGAGTTCACTCCAGGCTCACAAAATGTATTATATATATATAAAAAAAAACTTAATACACTACTAATGTTTCTATTAATATAATTCAATCATGATTCAATAGACACGCAGCGCCATCTAGCGTTCTAAAGCAATTGTGACCGTCAAAAGTTACTGCTCTTTCCCTCAGGAACAGTACATTTTTCTGGATGAAAGGTGTATCTCCTTTTTTGAACCCCTGACCACGTATATGCAAAATTTCAGGATGATCGGTTTAGTGGTTTAGGCGTGAAAAGGCAACAAACAAACAAAAAACTTACTTTCGATTTATAATATAGCTGTTGCCCGCAAGTACGTCTGCAATACAGGATGAAAAGTAGCCTATGTTCTTACCTGGGTCATGATCTATCTGTGTGCTAAATTTCATCCAAATCCGTACAGTAGTTTTTGCGTGAAAGAGTAACAAACATCCATCCATCCGCACAAACTTTCACATTTATAATATTAAGTAGTATTAGTTAAGATTAGAATTAAGAATTTAGGTTCTGCACAATGTTGCAGTTACAGGCAATGACTAGGCTAAAAATTAAGAGTACATGACGCTGTTAGGGAGCAGCAAGTATTAATTGTTAAACAAATTGACGCCATACCGGACTTGTTATAGCCATTTCATACGAGTACAACTATCAAATAATGACAAATTAAATTGGTGGTCAATTACCTTAACAATTAGCTATTTCCCTGATAAAAAGTTGGAAAAAATCACTTGGCAGTTTCGATCTGAGTCGCTAGTAAGTACAAGGAAGTATGTATTCAAAGTAGGTTTGTACAAATACGTCAATTATATTTTTTAAACTATGTAGGTAGATGAGGTCGGTTCCTATCTGTCTAGATACTCTGAGAAGAAAGGCCGAAACAAACTCAGAGGTCAGAGTTCACAGTCTCTTTTAAAGTCCAGACATAATCTTGATCAGATCATGTGAAGGCCATGTAGATTAGTGTCTGAAAAGGTCTTTTGAAGAAAGACCCACACATATTGAGTGGACCTGTCCAGTCAGTGCATGCATTTTTCAGTAATCGTGCAGCTCAACTCGGAACAATACCAAAGAAAGGCCAATTGCCAAACTGCCAGATCATGATTACGAGTATAACTGAGAAAAAAAACTGAGTTTACTCTCTAAGCACGAAATCCATAGTTTCGAGCGTTTCCTACTCCGTATCACCTGCGGACATAAGATAAGTTTGGGGCCCGACCTAAGAATTAATGAAACCACGATGTGACAGTTGTCCTTACTCCCAAAGTGTTCTTTTTTACCTGTCCGAAAAAGTTAATTAATCGGATGTAGGGTTCACTCCAAAGTTACACCTATTTTCGGACGGGCCCGTATCTTCGCAGACGGACTAAGAGAGTATGCCCCCTTATCTACGACACAGTCCGATAATGATTTATGCGGTGTTTACAAAATGTGTCAGTGTAACCGTCTAGTAGGCACCTCTTATCTTATCACAGTAAGTACCCACTTATTCTTGTACTAGTATTTACTATAATTTGTCTCACTTCGAAGGATATACGGTGTTTATATGTCACTGCCTTTAATTGTTGTACATTATGTACAATGGTGTAAGGCTGTTGTTGTTTGTTGTTTTGTGTTTTTTGGTTTTTTTGTTTTTTCTAACTATATGTTGATTTAAAATAGTGTCCATGGAGTTTCATGCCCGTTCTTCTCCATAGGTACTTAATACGCTTTGGAATGGGCAACTAGCTTCATTTTTCTGACTGACTGACCCTTTGACAATTCAAAAGTGCCTGTAATTAGTTTATTTGAAATGAATGATTTGAGTTTGAGTTTGAGTCTGAGTTTGAGCTCTAGTGACGCGTGGTCAATTTCTGTGACAATTTCACAAAGTAATTTCACAAATGTTTACCAACACCGCCCCCTACTTTTTTTTTCGGTTGGGAAATCATCATAATATATGACGTGTCCCGCTCTGGAGCGGAAGGGCGTGTCAAACTCTTACTGACTAAAACCCACCCGCGGTGTTCCTTCAGTTGCCTGTGCGCCAGGGCCACAGTAAAACAACGCTCCCCTGCCAATGTAATTCTGACGCCAAAAGATCCTTGTTGCACAGTCTAGCTTAATTTTGGTTTGATACAAATCGTTGTGCAAAAATTAAGGTAAGGTTGAGGGTTTCTTAGATTTATTTGACACATAATTGTAATAATAGACACATAAACCTAACAAAGGTAAACAATAATATTTAACTTGTATAGAGCGCAGAAATCTCGACATTTTGGCTTATCGAAACATTACGCAACGCTTCTGTAGATCGCACACAAGCGATCGATGCATGAGCGGTTCGCTAGTAAGTATAAGTAACTACGTATTTTAGTTACTAAAAATTCAATCATTAGGTAAGGTAGATATTTACGTTTGTGGCAATAAAGCTGTGGTCAGAGACTTCATTTATTAACGTTTCCTCATTTTGCGCTGTGAATACTTTTGATTTCGTAGCACGATGTGCTTCCGATTCCTTTTTAAAAATGCCAGGAATTTTGTGTATACATGTATTAATTTGAATATTATGTTTAATGCTGATTATTGAATTGAGCATCGAATAGATGCACCATAGGCTACTTGACTTTTTGTACATGATAAATGCTGCTAAAAGTACTGATTTAGATACAGACGTGACGCCTTTTATAGTTTTCCATTTGTAAAAATCGTCGTTAGCTTTCATGAACGATTTCTTGGACTTTTCTGGGAATATATTGTTGGCAATGCCAATGGCTTCCGATTTAATGTACTCCGAAGTCAAATCACTATCGTAACACCACATTTTTTTGAAAATTTGTGGTTTAATTTGTTGTATAACAGCAAAGCGATTTGCAGTATTCGCGCGTTTTTTTTTAAATTTTTGTTCTATTTTTTTGTATTTGTATTCTACTCGGTGTTCCAAATTCAAAATTCAAATCACATTAATGACCTTTTGGTCATAATGAAATTCAGTACAATATTAATGCTCTGCTAGATCCCAGGGCTTTAATGACTGAGATTAGGTTTGCATGACATATACGAGTATTTTGACATTGTCGTGCAGGTGGTGTGAAAAATAATTTAATGATGTCGGTTGGATGTGGACCCCAACAATATACCGTCGGAATCCAGTTTATAAAAGGTTAAGCCGATCTTGATTGAAATGATGATTTATGAACCAGATCTCCTGCTTTTGTTTACCGCGTATTCAATGTGACGTCTCCAATTTGTAATGGCTGCCACGGACACTCCGTAGTTCTACGTAACGTTACAGTTATTGTAACGGGTTTTTTGCTAGACTTTCCCGTTTCCCATACATTTTTCGATATAAGTAGGTACTTAATGCTTATTTCTTAAAACGCTATCAGGTGGTCCTGCTACATTTTTTTTAAAGAGTTGTATGGCTTTCGTCAAGTATTGACAAAATAAGTAACAGAGGCGATTTTATTTTGATTAATTCGTGCTAAGTACAGCTTACGTCTTGAAACTAAATTCACGTTCACACCGACGTAAATATATCGCGACGGGGTTTTGTCTCGCACTAGATCTTCAACGCACTACTTAGCGCTGAAAGTAAGAAATCCAACAGGGTGTGTTTATTCGACACGCTGGGATGCACTCTGTTGGATTCTCAAAGCTCGAATCAACATCGAGAGTTAAGTGAGTGCGCGACGAAATCACGCCGCGATATTTTTACGTCCGTGTGAATGTGGTTTAACCTTAAATTAGCTTGAAATTTGGTATAGACCGACCGGCCTCGTAATTTCTTTTCACAAAATATTCCCAGTTCATTGAAACTTCACTAAGGTTGAAACTATCTAACTGTCACATAGACGAATAGATCTTATCGTTCTATGACATGCAAGTGATCTTCAACCATAGGGTATAGTAAATCAATGATGTAGTCGACTATACATGTTGCTACTGCATTTTTAATTAATGATTGATGGGTATACGATAATCGGTGACTGTACTGGTGTGGTGGGGATATTCATTATTCGTACTGTATGTACTGGTAATCTTATCTTCTAGTTTTGAAGTGTCAGAAAATAATTGCACATAGTTCATTTAACAAACAATAATCAGTTCTGTAATAACAACTTCTAATGTAATATTTTAAGCTAGTTACTTAAATAAATTTTGTACACAGTTTGATCATTAAGAACGAGTATTCATATTTACATCTTCATCTAAACCAGCGGCACTGTATTGGCGCCTGTGACAACTTATAATTAATTATAAAAACATACCTAGCATATCCATTCGATAATTAAAGTTCCAGCGGTACGACACTATTGCGACCCATATAATAACGTAGTATTTCATTTGTACCCCTCACACGTGTAAACTTTATAAGCCCAGACAGTGCCGCTGTTATAGCATGGGTGGAACTTCATTTTTGGAGGCCAGGATTTGCAACAACGGCATTTTAGAGGCATTCATTTTGTTACTTACTTTTGTATCTAGATATATTAGTTTATCCTTTGTATCATCTTCGTTCAGTTTGCCCTACACGATCATGTTAGCTAATCGTGATTGGTTGTTCAAAATACCAACAACCCACAAGTTGCTACCTAGTCTTAGGTAGATTATTCATCATGCTTAATTGACATAGCTATGTTGAGACTAACATAGACCAGGGAAGTATGTCACACAAGGGAGGAGACTTATACTCAGTCGTGGGTGAAACAAGTTTCCGAATGAGGATGTTAGGTACACTGCACGTTTGAAAGTCCATTTAAGTATGTACTCGAAGGCACCATTGTACGATTTATCTGATCTATCGGTAGAACCACAATATAATCCTTTCTCTAAATCACTTTCACAACTTTCGCGACGTGACAAGCAACTAATATGGTCTACATCTGTGACTAGCACCAGTAAACAGATTCAAATGACTAGGAATTCATATTTTGAAAGAGTGTAAAAAAGAGCTTCCACGAATGCCAATACTTGAGAATGTCCGGTGCACCCTAGGATGCACCGGACATTCTCAAGTATAGACAGTCAGTCTCTCTACTGACCTTGCCGACTAGGCATAGCTTGAGTTTATAAGATGGTGTTAGCAAGTAAGAGGAAAAGACGGAAATACCATCTAACCTCCTAAAATTGACCTTCCAATTTCATAGATCGAGAGAATTTATCAGTTTTTAAGACTATTAACTGCTCGATGACGATTCCTATTAAATTCATCAATATAGGTCCGTCGCTCTACCTCGGCGCGTTTTCATATTTTTATTTATTTATTCAGTACACATACATTTTATATATTTAAGTTGGTGCCAATATAAACTCATTAGAGTTTTACCGTGCACCAAACTCATCGACTACATATTATAATTTAGAGCATTAAAACCAATTAAATAGGTACTTAATAAAAAAGAAACAACAAAAAACATTATAACGGGTCTTTAAGCAAAAAAATATCTAATACCAACGAGCGAATATAATATGAACTTTAGTAATGCGAAAACGCATTCAAAATGCAATAAAACTTGCTTGCGTGGTTACTTTATTGTATTTTACATGCGTGTTCACACAATCGGAACAGATGTATTATTACCATTTTCAATTGGGATTATTTAAGCTAAGGTATTTGATTCCAGAAATGCCTCATGTGTAAGTTACCTGGTTTTCAGATGCGAATAAGGAAAATGATAGGCTCCCGGCTAAATATAGCTTTAAGCCATTTTCCATTACGCTCGAATTAGTACTATACTGATCAGTCAATATAACAACTTTACTTCTATTGGAGATTTCACTTAGTAGAACATCGTAAATGAGCAAAGTCTACAGAATAGTAGATTATGCACCAAGGGGATTAAGCAGTGTCTTATGTCGCGGGCGCCGTATTGAATCCCGAGCGTAACGAAGGATCAAGCTCGCCCAAGGCGAAGGCACGTTTATCCCCTAAGAGGACACTCAACTTTTCACACCATCTACGAGACAATAAAAAGCAATAGCTGGTACTAGAATAGAAGTATTTATTAAAATTACAGTTATTAGACCTATTTAAAATAATTAAAAGTTAAAGGTAATGTTTGATAGATTAGACCAGCTGTTGCGGAAAGACAAAGTTATGTTTTTATTCGGTACATTTATTGAAGTGGATTTAGAGTTTATATGCGTATTGCTGTAGAGTAAAGTTTCAGAAACTTGGGTCTGCTGAAGATCATTTTGGATCGTGAAAGTTGGTGAAGTTGATGCTTGAGGCAGCGAGCTAGATGAATAGTGTTTTGATGTGGATGGTTGCGGTGACAAAGGTGTCCAAGGATCAGTTATCGACGGTGTTTTTAGTTTGATGTTGTCACCAATGTGGCAGCTTATTTTATCCTTATATCCTTATTTTGTATAGTACTTTCAATGTAGCCCTCCGCCAAAAAACACGGCAAAAATCTCGGTGGATGAAAATCCGGAAAACACCGGGTCATGTCTGCTCCTGAATACACCAATACTATTGGCGGACTCATTGGCCTAATAGCCGATGTTCTCCTGAAACAATGGCCCGTGTAGAGGGAGCTCTGCATTTGTCAATTTCAGGTATTTCGCAATTTCGTTCGGCATGGTGCGGATCTTATTTTTGCCAATGACTTGCCTGGTGCACTTGCGTGTGCAGTGTTTATATTAGTGCGGCGTAGGGGTTGGTACTTTTCGACAAATCTTACGTTATCTCCACGGACTACGAATGACCGTTCTATCTTTGATTTTGTATCTGGCAAATTTACCAGCAACAAATCTGAATGTTTTTCGATTATATCTTCGATTTTAATGTTTACGAGTTCATTTCCACGACAAGCGTCATTCACTCCAAAAAACATAGCCACCTTAAAAAAATTGACAGGTAGCTTAGTAGGTAGGAAGGTAAGTTATGTACTTAATTCTAATTTAATACAAGTTATACACTTTCTTGGATTTGATTGACACATATAATAATAATAATAGACATATACACCTGACGAAGGTTTACAATAATATTTAACTTGGGTAGAGCGCAGATATCTCGACATTTTGGCTTGTCGAAACATTACGCCACGCTTCAGTAGATCGCACACAAGCGATCGATGCATGAGTGGGTCGCTAGTAAGTATAAGTAAGTAAGTGTAGCTATATTTAACCGACTTCCAAAAAGGAGGACGTTATATGTTCGGCTGTAAGTATATATGTTTTAATTTTATTTTATTTATGTTCACCGATTTGTCTGTCAATCGTGAACCGATTTTGAAAATTCCTTTTTTGTTTGAAAGGATATGCTCTCGAGGTGGTCCCTTTGTCACCAAGTCAGAAAACGGGGGAAATCCTCAAATTTTATAGCCTCAGCTATAGCGATTTGGGTATTTTTTTTATAATAATTCGAGAATTTGTGAAGTGGAACTGATGATGAAGACCAGAGGTGGCCACCGGAAATACTCATTGTGGTTGCGATTTGATTACTTTAATATGGTTGCTAAGCAAGTTAAGCTCATCATAATACATATGGTCAAATGGAGCTAATGGTGGCTTCACTATCAGCTCCAGTTCTTCTCATTTTTACCAGGAGAACTCCTCTACAATTAACGTCCCTGCATCGGGAAAAGCAATATCTTGTAAAAGGTGATGTGCACTTGAAATTAGGCTATTGTAACTTAGATAAATTAATAACTGACCCACTAAAACGTGAAAAATAAAAAAACTTTTTACAAACAAAAATAACCGACTTCTAAAAAACACTACAAAGTGAAAAATAAGTTTAATTTCGGAAGTCGGTGGCAAAAAACTAAAATACAAATCCAAAGACACCGACCGAGTGTTATTGGGTTTTTCCATCTGGAATTTCTCGGTAGCAGTCCGGAGTCTGGATTTGTGCCCGGTTGATGGCATAGGCCCCCTATTACATGGGACTTAAACATAACTGGCGAAATGTGGGTGTGCTATAGGTACACCTCTGCCTAACCCTTCGGGGAATACAGGCGTGATGTTATGTATGTGTGTATGTCAATTTAAATTAGCTAGCGAAACTCCGCATGTCCATCCACGTGATGGCTATGGAAATCTAAACATAATAAAACGAAAATAAATTAATTTGTTGTTTTTTTCTAGGGGTCTCGACTGCCCTTACTGTACTCACTTGAAATATCAGTTTAAAAATCAGTTTTTTTATGCGTAAACTTCACAGACGTGATTCGTATCGGTATTTAAACACGATAAAACATATTTTTTAATTCATAATTCATGTTACAACACTACCAGCGGTCGTTGACCCCTAAAAAAAACATCAAATCTTTTTAATTATAATTTTATCGAGTTTAAATATCGATACGTATCACGTCTGCGGAGTTTCGCTAGCTAATTTAATTCGACCCTGTATAAAACAAGCCGTGTGACCGATAGTATTTTCTATCGACAAAAAATACGAACTTGCACAGAAACTTTCCCTATTTAACTTCTATAAGGAATAAATTTTCCAGAATCCGCCGTGCTAACTTACGTTATATAAGAAACCCTTGTGCAAAATATAATGTTTTTAGACCCAGCGGTTCAAGCTGTGTGTTCGTTGTCAGTGAAAGAATTTAAGATTTTTATTAAGTCGAATGTCCAGTACATAAAAAGTATGTCAATGATAACAATGAAATAAACTTGACATCGAAACAACATGTTATTTAAAGGAAATACGATAATGTCACCGAACTTTCTCTCAATATTTGTTGTGATAAAACAAACATGAAAAAAAACCCCAAATAAATTTTGTCGTATTTGTTGTTTATTTTACTTCAACAGGTTTATGCTGCCTTAGTAATGGCCCCGTGGTTTGTGAACCTGAGGGCCTATACATTACTCAATCGCTTTCAAAGCGTTCCGTATCTACAAGAAGTTTCGACTGAATTGAATACATTTCGGCAGCATTTATGTCAATTGTCAGTCCCATGCATTTTTGACTTTTGTATCATAATTATAGTTGATAGTATGTCACTTTGTCTAGGCCTTCTGGTAGTTACGTTCGAATATGCGGGTACACAACCTTGTACTAAATACTTCTGACGTATCGATACGAACTATTAAGATAGCCAGGTACAAATGTTAGCCAGTCAGCAGGGAGGTAGAGGGGCTAACAGTCCAGAGGGCACTGGACTTACCTTCATTTAAGTATGTAGTGTGCATTGCTATAACCTCCATGAGTCGTGGAGGATATAACAATGCACTGTACATGCATGGACCTATAACTTAGGTAACGACGAGGTTTGAAAACAACCAAACACTATCTATGTGACTTTTTCAATATTGTAAATGTGGTTACATTTTAAATTAATCTAGAACACTCTTAACTATAGTGACGTAACATCGTGTGAAAACCTGAACTTATAACAACCAGAAATCCGGCTGTCGCTGAAAACCAGCGCTGGGGCTCTGTCTCGCATAGAGTCGTAGCATTATACTGAGCGATTGCCGTTTTGTGTGGATGTAACGCAAATTTTCCCGCAACTCGTTATTTTTTAACGGACTTAAAAAAAAGGACGAGGTTCTCGATTCGACTGTATGTTCTTTTTAATTTTTTTTTTTATGTGTTTAAGCTTTGAACTTTTTTCTGGGTGAACCGATTTGGATGATTCTTTTTTTTTATTTGATAGCTGGTGCTTTACATGTGGTCCCATTCAGATTTGATCAAGGTCTGACCAGTAGTTTTTGAGTTATCCTTAATACGAGTACTGCATATTTTTTTCCACTTAGTTTATATTGATGATGTTTTAATAATTTTCTGTCACTGTTATTTACTTATCAAGTAGTGGTATACGAATTTGTGTGGGGTAGGTACCACAACTAAAAAGTGAAAAAAAAACAACCGACTTCCAAAAAAACACAAAAAAACGTGAAAAATAACTTTAATTTCGGAAGTCGGTGTTTTTGATTTTATATTTTCGTTTTTGGCCACCGACTTCCGAAATTAAAGTTATTTTTCACGTTTTTTGTGTTTTTTTTGGAAGTCGGTACTTTTTTGTAAAAAAGTTGTTATTGAATTTGAGTATTTTTCTCTGCGCAATGTTTACCGCAAATAAACGTATTTTCTTTGTTTATTTTTCTTTCTAAATCGACAACATGCAATTAACAAAGCGTGATGATTGTGATGGTCCATATTCGTTCCCTCTCTGTATGAGAAGAAGCTTCTGCCTTGCAATGGAAACATTACTAGCTGAAATTTAACCTCGAAAGTTATAACCTAGGAATTCAAGTCGTCGAGTAAATAGATTATTTCAAGGCAGCGTACACCTTTATCAACCGCATGATCGCTTAACATCAGGTGTGACAATGGTTAACCACGAGAGATCCCATCCAATAAAAAAAATACTCAAATAGGCCTTACCTGCGAAAACACCAGGAACGAAGTAGGTATAGCTGCCAGTCCACATAGTAAATAGAACAACACTACATGCCAGTGGCCAGTCTTAGTGGCCAGGATTGCGGCCTCGTCCAACTCCTTGGTCCACGTCATTGTCACCTCACTATTTTGAACACTTTTTCAAAATTGGAACTGTTTCCGAGACCTCCCAAACTCGAACTCGACATTTTTTGCAAGGCAGTTATTTTTTATTCGGTATTTTATATGAGACCTGTCAAATTAATTATTATTTATTCAAGAATCTTTTTCGGTTATTATTTATTGGACCTGTTTTTATGCTATTTATGACACTTATGTTATGGTTTTTTTAATATTATTAGCACATGATTGAGTTTTTAACATTCTTAACTAGTTATTACGTGATTTATTGTGAAAATATACAAATTATCTTCAAACTTTAATTATGAATATTAGCTAGGTATAGGTGTCTTAGTAGGTACCTATAATTTATTTATGAAATTAATAAAGTATTCTTTATTTTGATACTATTGTACGTAAAATGTTTATCTCAAAAAATATTTGTTTATACAATCACTTTGAAAGTTAATTTCTTTTAAGAAATAATTACGATAACTTTTATATTAATGCCTGTCACTTCGATAACACACGTCCATGTTTCAAACTGTTGAAATCATACTAAATGTTCTCGGTACGATCAGACTGACCAGGGGAGGCAACCCGACCATGTGTGATAGCCCAGTGTTTGTTCAAGACAATAGCTATTGCAAGCAGTTTTTATTTAGCAGCGTTATATCAATGAGTACACTGATGGATTACTATATTGCATTTTCTCATTTTATACTCACTTTCTTTCTACGCACTAAGCTGTTTACAAAGAAAGCACGTAATATAAATGACTAAACTCTCTATTCCTAACTTTTGATCCATTAATTTTAAATCTGATGTTTTCTTTTCCAATACTTGAAAAAACTAGTAGCAAGGCTGATTAAACCTAATGTTTTGCTCACTGAACAAGCCTATATTCAAAACTCAAAAACTCAAAACTCAAAGCATTTATTTCAAATAAACCAATTACAGGCACTTTTGAATTGTCAAGGGGTCGGTCAGTCAGAAAGATGAAGCTAGTTACCCATTCCAAAGCGTAGTAGGTACCTATGGAGAAGAACGGGCAAGAAACTCAAATCAAAAAAATGGTTACAAAATATTGATTACATCGTTCATGTTGAAATGATGCATGTGAGAACGATGCAGAACGTTTAAAGCGTCCGTTACACGTTATCACTCAAATATCGTTAGAGAATACTTTTTGATAGCTACTCCATTAGTAATTACATCACACTTAAAAGTTGTTTGAATAAGCATAAGCATAATCAGCCTATAATTTTCCCACTGCTGGGACACAGGCCTCCTTTCTTTGAGAAGGAGTGGGCTGTCATCCACCACGCGGGCCCAGTGCGGGTTGATAAATGTCACAAGTTTTCGAATTTTTGGTTCTAGGACATGCCGGTTTCCTCAAGAGGTTTTCCTTCACCGTTTTGAGACCAGAACCGTTTTGTGTTGTTTATATGATAACCAATGCAATGTACGATTGAAGAAATTAATTAGTGAAAGCGAAAACCACTTGAGTTTTGATGGTAAAGTTTGCCCTATCAGAGACAATCCAAGCAATGCTATACGGGTGTGGTGCGACTGATAGCGGGGTGCTACTACTTGGAAACTATTTTCGTAAAGTAAAAGCAAACTATTTTATTTCAATGGCTAAATCTTTTGACCAAGGAATTAACCACCATCTGAGATTGTAAAAAGGGGAACGTTAGCACTATAACGAAGCAAATGAAGTATGTGAGGATTGCAGCAGGTGGCTTTCTGTAATTTCTACCAACCCCTATGCAAAGAAGGCGTGAGTTTATGTATGTTAGCACTATCTAGTGTAAAACTTCGAATATAAATAAATCTGTAATACTCGTATGTAGGTACATATAAGGTAAAAGATGACTGTTGTCGTACATCTTCTTAATAAAACCTTTTACCTTAACGAAAATTTATATGGATTATGTCAAAATTAAATCCATAAATCATTTATAAATCCGCGGGGGAACCCTAGTTATTATCAGCTGAGATATTCTTCACCACAGACGCGCGACTTCGCGGTTTAGTGACGCAAACCGCGCATGCGTCACACGGCTCAAAGATATTTAGGTAGGTACCTACTATCTATTGTAAAATGAACGAGTAATGATGATGGTACATTTCGGATTAATAATATAAATTAAATGGTAACTATTTCATTATAATCTAATGCTTTAATATGACAAGAATAGGTACCTAGTAGATATTTGTTGTTTTTTGACTAAAATCTATTCGGGTTTAAATAGGCTATAAGTTATTTGATATGTTACCGAAAATGTACGTGGATTATTATTACGATCGCAAAAATGTTTATCAATGGTCATACACGAGCGAAGCCACAGAGAAAACCTAGTTTTTTTAATAATCAAACCATCTCGCTCACAATGGGACCTAACCTCTACCAGTGGCGCTTTCAAATCAAGATTTAGACCTGTTTTGAAGTAGATACGAACGATGTATTCATAGATTACAACTAGTTAATGGCGCTGCTCAATATTATAGATAATTAATTATATGAATTATCTGTTTAATGTTATTTGCTTGTAGTTCGATTATGCTAATCTGTGCAATAATTTATTTTAATTGACTTTTTTATGGTGTGGTATTAAATTTAGGAGTTCCCAGCTAAATTTTATGCTGTATTTTATTCATATATTCAGTTGGTAAATTAGAGAGAATGGGAAGTGAGCCAGTAATGATTTTTCCGACTATGGTGTTCTTGGCTCATATTGTACCTAACTATTTTTTTTACATGCATGATTGCGACCCACGTACGTGGTGGCCCAGTGGTAACGTGTTGCCGCAACTTACGAGTTGTAGGTCGTAGATTCGAACCCAGGCAGGCGCTTTACTTTGTGTAAATTATTTCATCACCGCTACTCTCAAAACGGTGAAGGAAAACATCATGAAGAAACCGGCATGTCCTAGAACCAAAAATACGAAGACATGTGACGTCTACCAACACGCACTGGACCCGCGTGGTGGATTACGGCCCACTCCCTCTCACAGAGAGGAGGCCTGTGTCCCAGCAGTGGGAACATTATAGGCTGATTATGGTTGCGGACCACTTTTTAGTACCTAAGGGTCACCGCTACCTACACAGGGTCAAATTAAATTAGCTAGCGAAACTCCGCAGAAGTGATGGGTAACGATATCTAGACATGATAAAATAAAAAATTAATTAACTTAATGGTTTTATTTGTGGGGTCATCGACCGCAGTTAAGTGTAATTACTTAAATTATCCTACATTACTAATTATTTTTGCGGATATTAATTCCTCACTTTAAAGTCATTCCATGGTTTAAAAAAACAAGGTCTGGTATTCCGGGAGTGACACATGCTTACGTCACTATCCAGTTGCCACGCGAATTATTATGGAAACATTTTCAGTCATCATTCTGTTAAAAAATATTTATAAAGCATTTAAATTGTCGTTCGTAATCAAACGAAACAATTCAATTTAAAAATATACCGACGTAATTGTTAGTTAAAGTTTTATCGGATTCGCACAGGTAATAAAGGCGATTGGGGAGTTTTTATTACACACTACTGGTAACACAGCGGTGATGACGTAGGCTTGTGTCTCCCACGTGACCGGAATGCTATAACTGGCGAAATATAATATTATACCATGGGTCATTCTTTCTTTTGGCTCTTTTTGTTTTAACCACAACAAACTCCGAACTTTAATCTCAACAGAATATCATACGCAGAAAAACAATGAATAAGAAATTGTACTATTTATTTTAGAGCCCTCATAAACATGTTTTTGTTGGAAACAAACATGTTTGCATTGGCACATGATGGTATTTTGTTTACTTAAATTGAAAACACTGCACTTAAATACAAAAACATTGCACTTCAATAAAACAAATTGATCTTTGTTTTGTTAACAAATAAATAAATTGAGTATTTTATTGAACCCGTCTTGAATAAAATGACATCAATTTATAACTCCCATGTTTAACATTTTGTTTTATTGCAGTAAAATTATGGCAGTGTTTTTTTGTTTGCATAAAAAGAATGATTTGATTGGCTGTTGTTATTTTTATATTCAACCAATCATAGAAGTTACTATGAGATTTAAAAGCAGAAATACTAATGTGATCTAATAGGTATGTAAATAACGCGCGGTTGCGTTGCATCTCTAATGTTATAAATGTACTGTTTTTATTTTTTAACTGCTTCGAGCAGCACATTCCTAGAGATATCTTACAAACCAGAATCTTTAAAGAAGTACCAGGACATCAACGGCGTTAAGAGGCTTGCTGCGTTCAGGCTGAACTGGACCTATGGTCCAGACATTCCTTTTATTTTTATAAGAAGTTCCAGAAGGAAAATTACTTTGATTATCAAGAGTTTAGTAGTTCCCAGACATACCACGCACGAGTACCAGGTCATACGCCAGTTATATGAGCAAACAAACCAGCTATACGGATGTTTGAGCATAATTTAGTGGCTCGATAGCAATTGCACAGTTCCTACAGAGGGTCCATGTTCTTCGAATTGAATTATTTATGTCTTGTATGTGCCAAATACGAGTGCGGATTAAATTAGTTTATGGTATAACCTGTTGATTTCGGTACGTGGGAAAATCGTGGAAAGTTATTTTCTTTCTGGGATATAATATACATTGAATATGATGTTTAACATTACCTACATACGTACCTATTGTGGAGGCGGCTATTTTCGTTTAGAATGCCCAATCGAAATCCTCCTACTCTCTGGAGTCGGCAAAATATTGGAACCTTTATCGAACTTACAAATTAATTAGCCTGACCTAATCGCAAGACACTTAATAGATTAAATAATAACATCGTACGACATGATAATAAGAAAATATTTGTTTAATTAAGCGTAGAATAGATTATCTTGTAAGATAAAGGATCGGTTGGACGACGCTACGCAATAACCCTACATATAATTCGCCATCACTTAGAATCCTAAAAATCATCTTCTAAAGCATAATCAGCCTATAATGTTCTCTTGCTGGGACACAGGCCTCCTCTCTTCGAAAGGGAGAGGGCTGTAATCTAACACGCGGGCCCAGTGCGGGTTGATAGATGACACAAGTCTTCATTTTTTTGGTTCTAGGAAATGCTGGTTTCCTCACGATGTTTTCTTTCACCGTTTTGAGAGCAGTGCTGATGAAATTATTTATACAAAGTAAAGCGCCTGTCTGGGTTTGAACCCACGACCTACCACTCGTAAGTCGGGGGTGCTACCACTGGAACACCACTGCTCTCGGTATTTATCTTCTAAACATAATAAAATAGTAACCAAGTCAAAACTTTAACTTGAATATTTTTGAAATTGTCCTTAATATTGCGTATTTTATCCACATAGTTTATATTGGTGGTGTTTTAATTATTTCCTGTCACTGTTTTTAACATAGCAAGTAGTGGTATTCGAAATTGTGTGGGGTAGGTACCACAAATAAAAAGTGAAAAAAAAAAAAACTTTTTACAAAAAAGCAACGGACTTCCAAAAAAACTTGAAAAATAACTTTAATTTCGGAAGTCGGTGGCCAAAAACGAAAATACAAAACCAAAAACACCGACTTCCGAAATTAAACTTATTTTTCATGTTTTTTTTTTTGTTCTTTTTGGAAGTCGGTTGTTTTTTTTGTAAAAAAGTTTTTATTGAACTGAGTGTTTGGCCGCCCGTTTCACCGACTTCCGAAATTAAAGTTATCTTTAAAAAAATAACTCGAACATTACAAAATTTACAATGCGCGGCCTTATTCTGCAATCTCTTCCAGGCAAAACAATATATTAGGTTATAATTAATGAATTAAATAAGATAATTCAACAAGTTTAATTAAACTTGTTGAATTATCTTATTTCAAATCGAAGAGAATGGGGTGGATCGATTTTTTTCCACGCAAGTATAGTGTGTAGAATAGAGCTCCAAGTGAAAGATCTCGTCCGGGAAAAGTATTAAGTATATTCTCTTATGAGTACTGTATGTTTATATTTAAATTATAGAATTATTTTTGATTTTAGGTATTTTGTTTTCGCTTCTACTCTTACACACGTTGTTTACATCTTTTTTATCTACTCTCCTATCGCAGGTAAACTGGAAGAAATTTCTTTAGAAATAAGCTTCACCTCTGTAAGTATTTTCCCATTAATTTCTTCTTGTCTGTTTAAACGTCTGAAAATAAATGGTAAAATAAAAATAAATAAAAGTACCAACTGTTTTTACCACAAATCGCAATCTTCTTCAATTTCTACCTTCTTCGCTGTGTCGATGATTCCAATATTTCATTAAATGAGTTAATAACAGAAAGGTAATTCCCGTATTTTTAAGAACTATCGCATTCTTCTTTCAGTCTTAATCTGTACAAAACCCCTAATTTTCATATATTTTTGACACTTTTTTCATTACGGGAATTGGCCTTCAGAGCTTGGCCCCTCAAGGTGCAAGTTCCTACAGTACAACAACAACAACAACAAGCAACTACAATACAATAGGAAGGTTTGGCTGTGTTGCAGATGTAAAGGTATGGGGGAGCCGGTGAAAAGATAAAAACGTCAGATCTTTTAAAAGGTTTCCCTTTCATCAAGGCAACGTTGGCGTGTTACGGAGGAAGCGCCAGGTAGCCCGCGAAGTTCAAATTTTCTTTTCGTTTTTTGCAAGTTGCAGGCTAGTGTCAGGTTGAATGTTGAATAAAATATGATTCGCGACCGTAACAAGTATTTATTTACAGAATTACCATCATTAAAATCATCAACACAACCCTCTAAGTCCATATAATCCTATTGAATGACGATTTCATAAAATATCAATCAATAGGAATATTATGAACTTAAAGGCTTATAATTGCAAAAAAACGTATATTTGAATTTCGCGGGCAACCGGCGCTCAACCCTTTAAATTTAAACCTTCAAATTGGAGAAGGAATATTCGTTTTTGTCCACCCATCCCATGCGAGAAAAAAATGCCAGTAGGAAAATGTCTTCTTACTGAAAAAACAGTTGAAAATAAATGTGGGTAGTATACATTACATACGAGTACTAACTACTCAGACTTATGACATAAAACAGATGTTGAAAATGTACCGCACATTTGAATTATTACGATATGATTTGCAAGATTTTATTGCTATTGATTGCTTTGTTTATCGACTAACGCTATTAATAGTCCTAGCACCAGACCAGACGTACAGCGATGCGCCAATGATATAGATATGGTAGATACTGGATACTACTCCATCAACACTTTCATTGTGCGTTCCTCGAAGTAGGCATGACTGAACTCGTTGCTGAAGTCTGTGTTTCCCAATACCTTTAACCCAGGAGTCTTCTAGTCTTGAGTGAAAAGGTTACTTGTAGGCATGCGTGCTTGATCGTCGAGGGCATGAAACTCAAACCCAAAGCATTTATTTCAAATAAACCAATTACAGGCACTTTTGAATTGTCAAGGGGTCGGTCAGTCAGAAAGATGAAGCTAGCTGCCCATTCCAAAGCGTAGTATGTACCTATGGAGAAAAACGGACAAGAAACTCCACGGACACACTTTTAAATCAAAATCTTGTAACAAAAATTGGTTACGTCATTCATGTTGAAATTATACATGTGAGAACGACGTAGAAAGACGTGCACGTTAAAAGAGTCCGTAATAAAAAAGTTAAATAAAAAAAAAACAATTCAGAAATTAAAATAAGCCGTGGCAGCTAAGAGATGACATGACCAGTCCCAACTGACGGCTCCCGTTCACGAACATGACGCATGGATCAGCACCATTCAGCTCAACCATTTTGAAGGGAGCTAAATGATCCAATCCACGCGCCACCGTCAGCGAGACATTTGAGTGAGCATGACATATCGTGGTCCATATTGATCTTTTACATTGCTAAACCATCTATTTAATAAATATACAATTGAGTATATATATAAATATACAATAAACAATTGAGTATTGAGTATACTATCAACCGGCAGAGCACATTCAATGATCATCGCTTAACACCGAGTGCGGGTGGTTATAGCTACATAATATTTTATTTCTTTTTTCCATATTATTATTTGAACGTAATTATGAAAGAGCGTTCCCATGTAGAGCTTTACCTGTTTCTCGATCAGTCTGGGAAAATCATGGCTTTCGTACAAAAACGAATATCAAAATAATCATCGTCATTCCCCTGCCCTTGTCCTAATTTCTTTGTAGTCGCCACAACATGACTTTTTCTCTCACACTTCTCTATCAGTCGTCATCTCGGTAGTCACCCCCTTTCTAGCCATGTTATCTTTCTAGCCATGTTATCTTTCTAGCCATGTTATCTTTCTAGCCATGTTATCTTTCTAGCCATGTTATCTTTCACACAGTCCATCCATCGTTTCTTTGGTCTTCCCCTACTCTTATCAAAATCAGACATCAAAATAATGTTATCTCAAAAAAAGAACTACGTCAGTTTTCTTCAACTTTGATTAACGATCAATCATTTCAAGTGTTTCTACGCACACATCTTTATCAGACCAAACGGAAATATTTGAGGAATGTACTGTCATATGAGTAATATCTCTTATTTAGATATAACTAGCACATGCAGAACTTTCATGCATTTTCATTGTCATTTTCCAACTCGCTTCGAACTAGTCACAACTCACGAATAGTTACGATTAGTGTTGGACAGGTTACGACTAGTTTGGAGCTAGTCACAACTGGTTTCGGATTAGTCACAACTAGCTTCTTACTAGTTTTGGACTAGTCACGACTAGCTTCGTACTATTTTGGACAAGTTAATAACTATCGAAGAGCCCCGATTCAAGAAAACCACGTGGCGCTTGTCATTTTGCTAAGAAAGACAAATATAATACTGACAGTTTTTTCTGTGAATAGCGCCATTTTGGGTGATTAATTCAAAATCAGTCAGGAAGTTACCTTTCACTTTCATCCATCATCCCTAGCCTGGTCAAGTATATTTCTCCAACGTGATCTATTTCCGTCTTTTTCTGTCCAATTTCTCACCCCAACAGTTCTTAATTCTTGGTCTACGCCATCCAACCGTCTGAGCTTGGGCCGCCCTCAACTTCTCCGGCCATCCAGTTTACTATCCTGTAAACGTTTAGGTGCTCTGGTCTTGTCCATTCTTGCGACATGGCCTGACTATCGAAGACGTCCGACTTTGATGGTTTTAATTACATTAGGCTCATCGTACATCTCTCATGGTTGTACCGCGTTCGCCATTGCTCGTTTTCCAGCGCTGTACCGAATGCACGCCAAAGGATTTTCCGTTCAATTATTAGCAGCGAGTAGTAGTAGTAGTATTTTTTGCTTAGTACCCAGCATACCGAACCGTATGTCAGTATTGGTCTTTGGACACTCTTAAATATTTAGTATTAGTCGTGTTCACCTGAAGATCAGCCTCCGCAGATGATTTTACCAGGGACCGAAAAGCACACTCCACTGCAGGCAGGTTCCCGCCGATCACTTCGAGGTCGTTCGCATAACCATCGGGTTATGCGAATGACCTCGATGTGATCGGCGTGACCTGGATGGATTTATAAAATACTAGCTTTTGCCCGCGGCTTCGGTCGCGTGGATGTCGGGAATTATCCCATGGGAACGTACTACCGGGATAAAAAGTAACCTAAGTGTTAATCGAGGTTTTATACTATCTGTGTTCCAAATTCCATCCAAATCCGTACAGTAGTTTTTGCGTGAAAGAGTAACAAACATCCATCCATCCATCCAGCCTCACAAACTTTCAGATTTATAATAATAGGTCTTTACCTATGAAATTGCCGTTTTGTATGAAAAAATTTAAACGAATTTTTTTCATGAATTTTTTATTTGTATTAATCGAAGTAATCACCCATGCAATCAATGCATCTTTGCCATCGCAGTGGCAGTTTATTGATGCCCTTCTTAAAGAAATCAGCTGGACGGGAGGCAACAAATTCTTCAAAGGCATTTTGTACTGCCTCTCGGGTATTAAATTTTTTTCCCGCCAAGAAGTTATCCAAATTCTGGAAAAAGTAGTAGTCTGTAGGCGCAAGGTCTGGTGAGTAGGGCGGATGACGGAGAGCTTCCAACCCCAGTTCTTGCAACTTGGAGACCGTCTGCTGTGCAGTATGAGGTCGCGCGTTGTCGTGCAGGAGCAGCGGAGACGAGCGATTGACCAATGCTGGTTGGAGATGCGCCAGCTTCTCCATCATTGTGTTCAGTTCTTCACAGTACACATCTGCAGTAATGCTCACCCCGTTTGGTAAGAAGCTGTGATGAATCACACCGGCGCTAGACCACCAAACAGTGACCATCACTTTTCTAGGGGTAAGTTTTCGTTTAGGGCATTGTTTAGGTGCTGAACCAGGATCCAACCAACTTGCTGAGCGCTTACGGTTATCAAACAGAATCCATTTTTCATCGCAGGTAACAATGCGGTTCAAAATTCCTTCATTTGTGTGTCTGTTGAGCAGTGCAAGGCACGTCTCGACGCGTACTTCGCGCTGGCGATCATTGAGTTCGTGGGGCACCCATTTGTCAAGCTTTTTTACCTTGCCAATTTGACGCAAATGGACCAATATTGTTTTGACGCTAACGTCGAAAGCTGCTGCTAATTCAGCCGTAGATTGTGTATCATCAGCTTCCACAATCGCCTTTAATTCGTCATTGTCGACCAAAGTCTTCGGACGACCGCGAGGTTCATTTTTCAGGTCGAAATTTCCAGAACGGAAGCGAGCAAACCAATAACAGGTGGTGCGTTGGTTTGTAGTGTTAGCTCCGTAAACGTCGTTGATGTTGCGTGCCGCTTGTGCCGCGTTGCTGCCACGACGGTACTCATATTCCATAATTACTCGAATTTTTAACGTATCCATGATGACGAAAAAGATTGAAATGCGATGAAAATGTAACACTAATCAATAAAGAAATGACTACTTTTAGAAAAAAAAATCCATGTTTTTAAAATAAAATTAATTTGAAATTAGAATTCTTAGCCAAACAAAAATTATTTTGATTTGAAATGGCCAGTACTGCAGAACGGCAATTTCATAGGTAAAGACCTAATATTAGTAGGATGCTGCCCGCTGTCTCTAGCTTTGAGTCTCGGATACACTTGTCAAGAGCAATATTGAAAAGTAAACATGAGAGCGCATCCCGTTTAAGGCTGTCATGAGTTCTAACTGGCTCTGATAGAACCTTTTTTACTCTAACTACGCTTTGAGAGTGCTTCAGCGTCATCATTATCATTATCAGCCCGCAAAACAGCAGTCCGCTGCTGGACGTAGCTGCTCATATCTCTTTCTCTTTTATTCGTTTTAAAATCCTTATGACAACATTGTTTACGTTATTGGCATATTATTTTGATACGATAATGGTGCCGATTCTTTTATCACAAATGCCTCTAAACTAGACTAAAAATCACCAAAATGTTGTTTATTCAATTCAGTCAAATGACGATTTCCCATTCTGAAAGAGACTAAATAGTGACACATCTTAACTTTATATATTGAGTATATTTTACTTTGATAGCACTAAGATGGCACTGAGTTAATAATTTAGTGAAAATGCCAATTTTTAACTGACTTTCAAAAAAAGGAGGAGGTTCTCAATTCGTCTGTATGTTTTTTTTTTCTGGGTGAACCGATTTGGATGATTATTTTTTTATTTGATAGCTGGTGCTTCACATGTAGTTCCATTTAAATTTGATTAAGGTCTGACTGGTAGTTTTTGAGTTATCCTTAATATTGCATATTTTTTCCACTTAGTTTATATTGATGATGTGTTAATAATTTCCTGTCACGTTATTTACATACCAAGTAGTGGTATACGAATTTGTGTGGGGTAGGTACCGCAACTAAAAAGTGAAAAATAAAAACTTTTTTACAAAAAAAACAACCGACTTCCAAAAAAACACTAAAAGACGTGAAAAATAACTTTAATTTCGGAAGTCGGTATCTTCGGTTTTGTATTTTCGTTTTTGGCCACCGACTTCCGAAATTAAAGTTATTTTTCACGTCTTTTAGTGTTTTTTTTGGAAGTCGGTTGATTTTCTAAAAAAGTTTTGTTATTCTGAATTTGACGTTATTCACCTAAAATTTTGGTTGTCTAACCAAATCTGACTATTTTTGACCACGATTAAAAAGGTGTGGAATAAAATTTGTTGTCATGAACTAAAATGCACCACAACACCTCGAGTTTAGGTGCAAAAACAGTACTGTATCCTTTTTTTTTGCTTATATCTCGAAAATGGTGTGTCCTATTGCAAAATATCTCAAATCAAATTATTTTATTTTACATAAACCAACATGGGCACTTATGAAATGTCAGAAGCTAGGTGCACGGTTCCAATTGGTTGTTTCCTATGGAGAAGAGCCGGCAAGAAACTCCAAGGTTACTCTTTTAAAAATAAGGAGCTTTTACAATGTTTCAAATTACAGTGTTGATATAGGTATATAGGAGGACAGTGTAGGCCTGTCAACAATTAACAGGTACTCAACAAAATAGAAAAGGTCTACAAATCTACAGTCTACAAGTTAGGCCTACTACGGTCTTACATTCATAAAATATAGAAGAATTCCATATAAAACATGTCGAGGCTGCCCCCAAAGCGCGCCTGTGGCTCTAAAAAAAATCACGGGGTAGGGCAAACAAGTATCACGTGGAGTCGCGATTGTCAAATGAAATTTTAGTTGCGTCAAAATTATTTTTAAATTTAGTGTTTTTTTTTGTAGAATCTTAAAGTACGGAATTTTTATGATAGTTTAGTTAGTTTAGTTTGGTGTACAAGAGAATCGGCACCAATGTCGATCAATAATATTGTGATGTTTGACTGGCTAAAATTCTCATAATTTATACCTATGTTTATACAATTCCATTTTGTTAAGTGAATATGTACAGAAGGAGCGGTGACATTATGATGGATGGCTGGGTTTATTAGTGTTCCGTAGTCAAATTCAGCAAACAAAATGATAAAGTCAAGAAAAAAAAAATTGTGCTGCAATACATTAGTAATTCGGGGTGGCGCTGCTGAAATGACCATAATCCATATACATGTGTCAGTTTTTGGAACGAAGTTCCTTATCGCACGGTACGGACTTGGCGAATGGGGGTTAAGCGAAAAAAAGTGTAAGAGTTTTCTGTCACGAGTTTCCTTCACGAACCTTTCTTTAGTGTAGACGGTTATCCATAGCGCGTATGCTATTGGCTGTGCCCAGTCATAGGTGCACGCTTATTGGTTCAAGCAGCCAGTAAGTTAGTAATTCATTTATTTGTATTTGTTAATCCATAATAATAATACGTTTATCACTATTAATATACTACAAAAGGAACTTCGTTCCAACTTCGTTCCACGACACTCACGCATTTTATTTTTTTCAGTACTCAAATAAAAAAATAAAAAAATGCGAACAACTTTTTAGTCTGTACTACATGAATGTATTTGCTTTCTTTCTAATTCACCACATTTTTCCAGTTATAGTAAAGTTCCATATAATAGGGGGCACAAATCCACACTCCAGTCCGCTGCTGAGAAAATCCTAATACGTTTGATGAAGCGTATTATTGACTGCACAGAAGAAAATATAGTCATTTCATTACTACGGAACTTACGGTAAAGCGCTTTGCATCACATTCTAAACTTCAGTAAAATATTTGCCTTGCTAATTAATTTAAATATTGTATTTGTATTATCAATATTCGCTTTAATTATAGAAAATAATATCCGCATCCAAAGACGTGTTATGGTGATAGGAAGGAGTATTTTAATAAACGTTCATTGGGCAAAGGAATCTGGTAGAAAACCATGCAGGGTCAGCTTTTTCGTGTGCCCTAGTTTATCAAAGGTAATTTAAAAAAATGTTGTTACAGCTGAAAGTCTTAGATCTGGATACATTCCATGTAATAAGTTTGCGTTCATGATAAAATATATTAACTTGCCTAATGGATTCTTCAAACATGCACGACACGCGACGCGAATCGCACGCGACACAAAGGCACCGCTCGTCGCGCGACAGGCGGTGCTTTTGTGTCGCGTTGCGTGTCGCGCCTGTTTGCAGGAGCCTTAATTGTGTGGAGTGTGAAGTTGTGGAAGACATACATCACTTATTGATGGACTGTGTCGGATATGAGTGTCATAGAAATTATCTGTTTGGGGCCTTGAGGTTAAACCGACTTGATATGGGCACATTCTATAAAATTCTGCTTCAACCAAATGGTGATGATGCGAAGAGTCTGTTCAGGTTCGTGGCTCAAATTGAATCCGTAGCAGTATGTATTTAAGGTACTACTGTCATACGCATTGCGGTAATAAAAAATCCTAATTAAATAAAGAATAAAAAATAAAATAAAATATCCGCTTTAGTGTCTGAGTCACAGACGCGCCGAAAATAAATAATTATGCTCAACTGTAATTTAAATTAATTGAAATATTTTAACCATAGTTTTGCTAATTTGGCAGTTCTTTTAAGCAAGCTTAATTTGTGATTTCCTTTCCTTGTGACCTACAAAAATAAAGGCTCATGTATTAAATCTTCATACATTACCTATGCATCGTAAGCAAATAGGTACAAATAGTTGCGCGACAGAGCGTGCAAGACCTTTGCCGTCGCCAATCATGCGCACATATGATCTATTGGTTGATATTACACACGCGTGAATGAAAATCACTTACTTCTCAGCAATTCTGATAGCCTGGTAACAACACCAACCTACATTTTGAGTAAAAAAGGCAGGCATAAAAGGGAATGAAAATGTTTAAGGCCCGCGTACAGCACTTATCAATCACTAAATGCGTTTAGCGCTAAACGTATTAAAAAACATCGTTCTGTTTCTGTAAATCGTTTGAAGATGACATGGTTTGATAATGTCTTATATAATTTAGCGCTAAATGCATTTAGTGATTAATGGTGGACAACGGGACAACGAGGACCATTCTGTCTCAGTGGCAAAATAAGTGGTGGCCAACGGGAACAATCTACCAAGAGATGATTGTTCCTGGCTCTGACTGCCCCAACTAAAGAAATAGTTCTGTCTACCTAGGAAGACACAATCAAAGCATGAAGATACAATCTCCTCTATTGCAGGTTTGCGACTAGCATTTACCAGGAGCTCATAAAGTTAGCTGGCTGTGCACTAATGCTTCTCGAATGCCTGGCCAAATGAAGGGAAGAAGAGTTGAGCCTACCCAAGATAGCAAAAGCGTGAAGAAAAAAGCCCCGTTCTTACAGGTCACCTAAACAATAAGGTAGTGTATTTTTTTTTTTCCTGATTTATATTCAGGAAGGCCCACCAAGCTCGAAGATTCAAACCCCTTTAAACCAGTACACGTGACCAGAATTACCAGGAGAACATGCGTCAGCTGGCAGTGAATAGTTCCGCACACATCGATTAGTTAATAGACAGCAAATTGTTTCTAATTGGGACGTAGGTCGTAGTTGTCCTATTGCGCTGGACTATTGTGTACACAGGTATATGAGGAAAAATGTTGATTATACAATTATACTTAGGTATAGTTAGCTTATGAATGGAGCACACAAACCCACGCCTGGTCTGCGTGCTGAATTACGACCCACTCGCTTTTAGACAGGCGAAGGCCTGAGTTTCAGCTATGGAACATCCATACTAATATCATAAAATTTAATGCGAAAGTAACTCTGTGTATTAAAAAAGAAAAAAAAACTCCCCGACATAAACAAACACCGCTAAAAAAGGGATGAACAGATTTTCTTCTTTTTGGGATAGCTATAAACACTCTCGATCAAGTCACCTTTCAAGAAAAATAAAAAAATAAAAAAAACAGCCGTTTGGGAGCTGCGATGCCGAAGACAGAAGCTCAGATACACACGTTAAACTTATAACACCCCTCTTTTTCCATCGGGGGTTAAAAATGATGAAATACAAAATCCACGCAATCTAAGTCTCGACTAACAGCTAGTTTAGTATAAGTCTAACAGTATTAATGTTTACGAAGTTTTTTTGTTATTTTTTTAATTTCTTCTTTGGCATAATCTCATTATTTGACATTAAATACCTCAAATTCCTATTTCAACTCCTTATTTATGGCTTTTGTAGACAGGATTTTAATTCAGATTTGTTACAGTTGTAATGGCAATCATGTCATTTGGTTTAAATAGGCTTTTATTTTTAGATAGATTCTTCTATATATTGTGAATGTGAGCACGTTGTACGCCTAACTTGTAGACTAGATTTGTAGACCTTTTCTATTTTTAACCGACTTCACAAAAAGGAGGAGGTTCTCAATTCGTCTGTATGTTTTTTTTTTTTATGTTTGTTAGCTCAGAACTTTTTCTGGGTGAACCGATTTGGATGATTCTTTTTTTATTTGATAGGTGGTGCTTCATATTTGGTCCATTTAAATTTAATCAAGGTCTGCCCAGTAGTTTTTGAGTTATCCTTAATAATGCATATTTTTTCCACTTAGTTTATATGGATGATGTGTTAATAATTTCCGGTCACTGTTATTTACACACCAAGTAGTGGTATACGAATTTGTGTGGGGTAGGTACCGCAACTAAAAAGTGAAAAATAACAACTTTTTAAAAAAAAGTTTACGGAAGTCGGTGGCCAAAAACGAAACTACAAAACCAAAGACACTGACTTCCGAAATTAAAGTTATTTTTCACGTCTTTTAGTGTATTTTTTGGAAGTCGGTTGTTTTCTTGTAAAAAAGTTTTGTTGAGTACCTGTTACTTGTTGACAGGCCTACACTGTCTTCCCATACCTATCAACACTGTTATTTGAAACATTGTAAAAGACCCTTATTTTGAAAAGAGTAACCGTGGAGTTTCTTGCCGGCTCTTCTCCATAGGAAACAACCAATTGGAACCGTGCACCTAACTTCTGACGTTTCATAAGTGCCCATGTAGGTTTATGTGAAATAAAATATTTTGATTTTGAATGGGTTATGAAATAATGAATGCCAAACGGTAACATGAAACACACATTTTTATCAGAAAGAAGAAAAAGGACATTTTAGCAAAATTAATAGATCAATCATTCTGCGTCAATCTACGTTTTGCAGAGTCACATTGATTTGAATACCTACCGAATACGCAAACTCGAGGTACATTCCAACGTCTTAGGACACCACGATAAAAAAAATATACCGGTACAAAAACCAGAATCGGAATTCCATTGACAAACATCGATGAAATCTATCCATCAAGCTGTCAACTTGACACACAATGACCGGTATCGGAAGATCTTGAGACGGTTTTAATCGCAAGGAAAATATAAATCGCAATTGTCTCTACTCCTCCAGTACCTATACGTTTTTGTAGTTCCTAAAATAAGGTTCTTCAAGTGTATAATCAGCCTTTAATGTTTCCAGTGCTGGGACACAGGCCTCCTCTATTCGAGAAGGAGTGGGCTGTAATCCACGCGGGCCCAGTGCGGGTTGGTAGATGTCACATGTCTTGGAATTGTTTGGTTCTAGGACATGCCGGTTTCCGCACGATGTTTTGCTTCACCGTTTTGAGAGCAGTGCAAGTGGTAATGATGAAATTATTTAGGCAAAGTAAAGCACCTGCCTGGATTCGAACCCACGACGTACAGCTAGTTACCACTGAAACATGTTCAGGTGTGTTTAGACCAAAAAAAAACTATCATACTATGAATGCTTGTATAATAGTCTGCAAATTGCGTGTTCGTGGGCTTTAAGACTATCGAAAGAACGGTCCAACCAAATTTTAAGTAATATAATTATCCGATTGCCGTTTTATGATTGAGTGATTTAAATAAATAAATATTTTTGTAACTATAATGGTTCAACCATACTTTAACTAATGTAATTGGCCGATGTCCGTTTTATTTTAAAGTGAATTAAAAGTGGTCTTACCTATACACTTAACGAAAATTAGAGGAGTTGAAAGAGAATCAACAATTTATTCAAAAGCGATGATTTACTTGGTTTGTAACCAATCTAGTCTTATTGCTTGTAGTATGGAAAACAAATTCACGAAAATGGGCATTACTAACTGCTCATTCAAGACGAGAGAAATAATAGAAAAACAGAATGATCCTCACAACCCAATAATAATACTCATACTTCAATACCTACTCCTCAATTTGACGCTGACAAATGACGGCTGTCAACGGTGCGTGATCGTGCGTCGACACCAATCAACACCTTGACGATTGCTGGCGTCATTAGTGACGCACGTGCAGACGGGTATAGATACAAATAGAACAAATCTGCTAAGTGTGTTGATATATAGAGTACATTTTGCGTACTTACCAGTTTTTAAGCAGGCACAAAAAATTGAGGATTCTTGAGGTGCCAACATTACACGTCAAGATCGTAAAAAGAGAGAGAGCGCAAAATCCTCTGAGTTTTTAATGTTCGAATATTTCGCAGTCTCTTTGCATATAACCAGGTAGCGACGGTTTTAGTGAGAGTGGTGCATCCGTCGAAGAGTCGACCGCACGACTATGGTAACACATTGGCCTTGAGCTGGCCCAGCGTAATACGGAGTCTTAAGGGCTTGTACTACCTCAGATTGCAAAAATTGTCTTAACATGAATGGCTGTAGTTTGAACAGTACTGTAGTATTATACATATATAATTATATATTATATATATATTATATACAAGTCGCGGGGAAGTGGGGGCGACATATGAATTTCAGCTGAACTATTACAAGCCCTTAATAGAATGCCACTGAGCCCAGCTTATAGTTACAGTTTTTTTTATTATTGTCACTTTTTTGATCTGTAACAAACTGAAGAGCCAGTCTCACATCCTAACTTGCTGGAGAGCAAATTTTTTACCCAACTTCAAAAAAGGAGGAGTTTCTCAATCCGACTGTATTTTTTTATGTGTGTTGCCTCATAACTTTTTTCTAGGTGAACCGATTTCAATGATATTTTTTTATTTCAAAGATGGTACTTCTTACGTGGTCCCATATAAATTTGATCAAGATCTGACCAGCAGTTATCCTTCATAATGCGTAATTTTTGCCACTTAAATAATTGATGATGTTTTAATAGTTTCCTGTCACTGTTATTTACATATCATGTAGTCAGGTAGATATACGAATTTGTGTAGGGTAGGTACCACAAGTAAAAAGTGAAAAAAAATAAGTACAAAAAACCAACCGACTTCCAAAAAAAAACACTAAAATATGAAAAATAACATTAATTTCGGAAGTCGTTGGCAAAAAACGAAAATACAAAAACCAAAGACACTGACTTCCGAAATTAAAGTTATGTATATGTTGTTGTTATATGTGGTTTTTTTCGCCACGATTTGAGCTAATTTGTCGTGTTACCTTGCCGCAAAATTTTTCCTCATGATTCTATTAACTTTACTATACTAGAGAGAAAGTGATTCGCAGATATACCTATAGTCGACCGCGCAATTAAGATTAAAGTTGCTGCACCATGGCGGTGAAAATTTAAAATAAACTACCGCAAAATATAAGAAAAATTAATAACTTAGAATTTAATAGAACTTTAAACAATTCGCTTTGTGACAGATGTTTTTATTCAATAGATGATTATTTAAATTTTAATCAGACATGATGTATATCTGTATAAATCTACGAACACTTATTTTAAATTATAATTATTGACATTATTTATAAATCTAATCAATAAATTGATGAACTGGCTTGACTGTGAGATATAATCTAATAAACTACCTATTTAATATATTTTATAATGTTAATGTGCCAAATTAATACTAACGAAGCAAAACTGTAAATTTTATTATAATTAAGATGTGTATCAGATGATGTGTGATGTGCAGTGATCGGAGTAGGTAGATTGATTTTTAGTACTTGTATCATAAATGCACACAGAAAGAATAACATGGATAAGCCATTTTTCCGGAAAGTAATTCCGGTATTTCCGGATTTAGTATTTCCGGCGGGCGTACGCATTGTTCTGATAACCGGTTATTGTACCACCCATGATCCTTTGTTCTGATTGGTCGTTGGGTTTTGTCAAATATGACAAAAAAAAAAAATAGGAAGAATAATAAAGAATAAAATTGCTCATTTTATTACAATTCCTACCTTTTTTTTGAGGATGGCAAATCATCAAATGACTCCTTCCACTCTGGCAGAATACAATTCCTACATAAGTTCCGGTTTTTTTTTAATAATCCACCAATTCCGGAGGAATGTCCATAGTAATATATACGTTTCGGATCAATGACCCCAGTTCAATCTACCTACTCCGATCACTGGTGATGTGTGATGTGTACATCGTGAGGAAACCGGCATGTCCTAGAACCAAAAATTCGAAGACATGTGACATCTACCAACCCGCACTGGGCCCGCGTGGTAGATTACAGCCCATTCCCTCTCTAAGAGAGGAGGCCTGTGTCCCAGCAGTGGGAACATTATAGGCTGATTATGTTATGCAAGATGTGTATGACTAATGCAGTAATGACATTGATGTAATTTCATGATATTATTATGCATGTACTATAGATATTTGCACGACTGATAAGTCGAATATACTGAGTCAAAAATATTTTCAAGTACCATGTTATGATGTAAGTACCTATATTCTCGCAAATAAATAAATTTCATTTCAATGCTACGTAGGATGTGCACGCAGAGGTTTGCCACGATTCATTATTTTGTTTGTCAGCATTTGTATCGCGCGTAGCATGGCTGTCGGTCCCAGTGAACGATCCCGCCTACATTTTCTTATATGTCAAAGCTAAAACTGATAACAGACGCTTCATTTTTGCCTTTCATTCAGCATCTTTCACTCGAAGTAAAACGTGTGAACACAAAATTAGTCAAAAGTGAAAAATGAATTCATGAGTGACCTGATTCAACGATGTTGAATTTCAGCTCTCGGCGGCATCTTTCTATAGAATGATCGATTTTTTTAATGAAAGGAGCAGCTGATGAACGTTCATTTCTGTAATCATGATTTTATCGATGTAACGTGGAATGAAACAAAAATGAATTTGAGTAAAGCGTCTGATATCAGCTGCAGACGTAGGTATACTTAATACATCTGTAGCTTAGCCGTGGGCTACTATGGAGCGGCGCCTTACGTGTCGCGGCGTGATGAATGACGGCCTCAATATTGCGTGATCGTACGTCAATGCCTTGATGATTGTTGACGACACGAATGACGCACGTGTCATGGTAGAAGACAGACAAAGGAGGTACTTTATACAGAGGCATATAATCAGGCGCAGATCTAGGATTTTGCTCAAGGGGCGGCAAATGTTTATTTCTGGGAGGATTGGGGGCGGGGGCTGGGGGGGGGGGTGGATGTCTCAATAAACTCAACAATGTGACCCCCTTTTCGATGATGACTACAACTTTGTAATATGCTGTACTTATACAAAGTAAAAATATACATACATACATAAACTCACGCCTGATCCCATGGGGTAGGCAGAAACTACAGAACGCCACCTGTTACGATCCTTACATACTCCTTTTGCCTCGTTTACGTTCATACCTACATCTGGTCATACACGCACGCTGGTTGCGAGTACTACGCACCTGACCTTTCTGAAGAACATCACCAATAAGGTCACCATATGTCTTCCTAGGACGTCCCTTCCCGGCGCTTCCACTCACATCTGCCTTGTAAATGGCCTTTTGTTAGTCGCCCTTCATTTATCCTCACAACATGACGAAACCATCTAAGCATACTCTTATCAATTTTTGTCAATACATCTTCTTTTAAACCGCACAGTTGCCGTAAAAATACAGGTTATAAGACTATGTTTATGTCCAATTTTGAGTTTTATACTCAGTTTGGTCAACGTCCAGGGGGGGGCAACTACACCCGTTGCCCCCCACCCCTGTATCCGCGCCTGCATATAATCAGGCTATGCTTAGAAATGGGAGGATAGGCAGGTATGTTTCACTGTGTTCTGCCATTTGTCTTCGGCAAAATGTTATAAAGGTGTTGTACTGCATCGTTTGCCTATAAGCGGTCGCACGACTGCTGGTCCGTCTTGAGTTCGGTTCCCAGGTCAGTCAAAGAGTGTATGTAACACTCAGTATTACAGTACCTACACACTTTGTTACTAGACTTTCTGTTATATTTTCCCAACGCGGTGTGCACACTGCGTTTGCGTAGTACCTACCTACCTATTAAGTCTGACTGTGTATAGCATTATAGAACAAACCTGCGGGGTAATTACGTAACACACTAACAGTAGGAATGGGTTTCATTTTGACAGTTCTACAACATTCATTGCGTTATTGACGTTGTTGAGCAGACAATTTTTTCGAACATATGAAGCAATGGATTAGCAATAGGCTTCAAAATGATTCAGATTGTGTGTTTCGTAATTAGGGTGCTGGTAAGGACATCGACACAAAGGTACAGGCCGCGGCGTAATGCACCGCGTCTGGCCTAAAACATTTACAAACAACTTATTGAAGTGAATACTTCTTTAGGCGCGTTGAGCACTTTTTGGGTGAACAAAAATCATGGAACTCGCGTCATCGTCACCGAACGCTTTCCATGAGCTATATGTATACTGTGTATATAGGTGTACTTTACAAAAAGCATGAAACTAGCGTCAACGTCACCGCACGCTTCGACGATACAATTCACAAGTTACTTAGTTTTCACTTCTATCGGCAGTCCCCAAAGACTGCCCCGCATTTTTTTTAAAGGAGTGGCGCCATTTGTTTCTGTCAGTGAATGAATTTTATATTTTTATTAAGTAAATCAGATATGGACAGCGATCTCATCAACTACGTATGTGCCGATAATTTATAATCATCATAATCTATGTTGAAGAAATGCCTCCGATTTTATTATACGTTGATTAGTTTATATAGTCTGAACGTGTTTGCTATTTTCTGCATATTGGTCATGAGTTTCCGTGGTGTAGCGGTTATCACATCTGCCTAACACGCAGAAGGCCCCCGGTTCGATCCCGGGCGGAAACATAGCTTTTTGGTTTTATTGTTATTTTTTTATTTTATATTTGACTATTTTTATGTAATGTCATCTTTCTTGACTGCATTATTCTGGATCTATTTAAGATCAAAAATAATTTACCAATTTTCTTCTATTCGTGTTCATTCAGTTATTGCCGATGACTCATCCAGTACATTTATTAATATATTATTAATATTATTATTGGGATTTGTCAATTTGTGTTATTCTAAGGCATTGCATTTTTTTTTAATGTATTTACAAAAATCATATTTTGTAATTTACAAATGATGAACAAGCGCCACATATTAACAAATAGACATAGTTAAATTTACTAAAAAGGTATTAATAGTTATGCTACTTGCCGTTAGATGTCGCAAGCGGTTTCAAATTGGATCAAGAAACGCTGGTTTTTTTTCCCGTGGCCTTATCGACTGCTGATATTTTGTGGAATCTTGCAAAACAAGTAGAAGATTAAATATTTGCCGCAATCTCCCGCCCCGGACAAAATACTTTGAACAAGTTTTAGTATTGATAAGGTGCAATTTGATGTGAACGCACCCCGATATTCAGGACTCCGGACGAATAAATTTACACACCAATCAACGGTATCTTAATAAAATCAATTTTAATTAATAAAATATATATAACATTTAGTTGGTACATGGTCCCAAGATGCAATAACTTATTACAAATTACAAACGACGCGACGCTTTTAAGCGCCTAAATAAAATTACTAGCAATTTGGTCAAGAAGTAACATTCTTCTATTCTGATTTAATAAGGTGGTTTTAATTTATACTCGCCCTAATCGTCTCTAAAAAAGTTACTTTTGTTAATACCGAACGTAAGAAAACTCATTACTTATACACATCCCAGAAGAAAACCAAAAGTACAAGACTTATCTTTAACATTATTTTAGGTAATAACTATGTACTTGCATCAATAAAATCGAACATACCTATTGATATTTTCTTAGCTGTCCACTGACCCTGGTGAGTCTGCGAGTATTGTTTGTTTAACTAAGTAAACACAAGTTATCAAGGCAAATGCGTTTTCAGGAAAAAAACTGCGCACCCAGATCATTGCACGATAAAAAAAATGCAATGCCTGATAAAAACTGCAAGAAGTTATCTTTGCGAAAGGTTGTCGGCCTCAGGGTGTGAGGTACCCATGTTTCTATTTTATTTTTATGCCTATTTTTATTGAATTAATAACTTAGTGAGTCGCTTCATATCGCTTGACAAGAACGCATCCACATACCATCTTCTCTAAATAAACGTTGAAAAACCTGTAAATATTCGGATATGTGTGGTAAATATAGTGTTGTATAATTTTTTTCAGTTGAGCTCGTATTTCAGCAACGGATGTGTCTAGTGGAGAGGCTCATGACATGTGGCTGCCGGCCATTTTGACAAAATATTGCCTCCCTAATCAAGATAAATACTTATCTAAGTATTGGTTATTAGAATAATAATTGGACTTAAAAGTCTCGGCAATTGTAAGGATCTTTGTTTTCTAGATACCTTTTCACTGTTTGTCCAGGTTTTTATTACACAAAAAATGTGATGATATTGATAAATGTAAGTACAGCGATCCCTGTGCAGTTAACTCCTATACCTTACTGACTAACACGACATAAATTCACCCATTTAGACAAATACATATCTAGGGCCGACACGAGAGGAAATTACATGGTCTATCCTTACAGCATTTAATAGTTATTTATTAACTAACATTAATTATAATCAATCATAATGTCGCAAATTATTTGTCACTCAGATTGACTTTCGCGAAAAATTGTCGACTCCTACGCGTAATGACTAGGTAGGTGGCGCGCGCGTGGGCAGGTGGAATTGATTTCGCCTTTACACTAAATTATATGCGTGAGACATGTTGTCACTTATGTGGTCCTAGTAGGTACTCAGATGAGCCCAGTCAAGAATAGAGCAGAATCGCAAGTAGTCTTCGAGCCAAAATAAGCGATATTATTAAAACCTGATAATGAGAACACTTTTCCTCTTCCTCCAAACGGCTCATTTAATTGAATAGCCACAGAGGTTTTAGTATATTTGCACCATTGTAGCGCGGAGTTACAATGTCAGTGCTTGCAAGATAGTTCGAGTAGCCATGCATGCATCACCACAAGTTGCATCTCATAGGCTAAATTACCTATTTTCTTTGGCTATTAATTACACTTATGCGTAATGCGACCCTAGTCTTTAGTTATCATCATACGACATTCTTAGCCATTAGGCTGCATAAGTTAAGGCTCCATCAGCAACCGCCTTGCTGTCTAATATATTTTTACCATGTGTTTATATACTACCTTTTATATATTTCGTGCCTAGTAAATGACAGAAGAATACCAAGCCATTTTTGTCTACACTTCTAAAGCGTTTTACGTATTAGGTATAGAGCTGCTCCATGTAAATGGACTCGACTGGAAAAGCTTAAAAGCAATGTTCTTAAAATAGTGTTGAACGTAACTGCGTAATGCACAATCCAATGATCTTACTACAAACAATAATATACTTACCGATATTCTATGAATCCTTATCATGATAATATTATAATCCTGTAAATAGTGCGTTCAATCGATATATTATTCACAGGTCATCGCTGAAGGTGGATGGATGTTAATCTGCGCATCAAGTTTTATACTTAAAGTGAGTAACTCCTGTCTGGCCTGTTATCCTGGGAAGTCCGGAAAGATGTACCTAAAAAACTGAGCAAGCTATTTATATGCTGCTATAATGTACACTACATGACACGGCAATTTTGCTACTTACACGTTCTGGCTAACATAATCAGCTTATAAAGTTCCCACTGCTGGGACTAAGGCCTCCTCTCTGTGAGAGAGAGTGGGCGGCATTTATAGTTCTTAGACATACCGGTTTCCTCATGATATTCTCTTTTACCGAATATCGATTTTTGCTCTGGCTAGGAAAGGTGGAAATTTAACGTTGGACTACTATCTAATAAATAAATAATCTTTTTACGAATCAGAACCTACTAATTCTGCCAATAAAGATGGGTACTTTTACTTGTTTTCGCTATCTATTTTGATAAAAATCAACGGGTAGGGAAGGGTTACGTCAATATAGTAACGGGTGGGGATCGAACTCACGACCTCTCACTCGCCGTACATCACCTTAACCACTGAGCTACTGCCTCCCCACAAACCACTAAACAATTCGCGGTCTTGAGCACAATTTTCTAAACTGATTTTATATTTTTATAATAAAACTAGGTTAGTATGACATAACACTAGGAAACGATCACAATAGTCGGTTCTTCTCATTTTGCACGCCGTTGCGTCAATCTCGGTGCAACTTTAAGATTTTTTGTACAGGCTGATGTTTTAACGGGAAATGTAGGTTTTTGGACTTAGAGCGCGTTTTCATTGATGTAGTATAAAATGCTAAGTTTTTGTCAACATTATATAATATTTATTTGTAGGTCTAGTGGCCGCAAGCTCTATTATATGATCTCAGTTCGGGCAAAATATTATTGGGTTTTTGTAGTTTGAATTTCGCAACAGCAGCCCGGAGTCTGGATTTGTGCCCGTTTTATGGCTATAGGCTCGCCGCCTTTTACGGACTGGACTTAAACATAACTGACGAAATGTGGGTGTACTATAAGTATAGATGCACCTCTGCGTAGGCCTTCGGAGAATACAGGCATGTGTAAATAAATAAACAAACATGTTTGTAAGCTCGTGATCCATCTGTAACTCTGTAATGTTTTCGGAACGTACCTATAAAACTTCAAATGCAGTACTGACTAACACAAAACTATTTAAATTGGTATCAACAAAAATTGGTGTAGTTCAGATTCAGATAAGTTTATTTGCTCAAACATGTGTGTACATAAAATTATAAAGAAAAAATGCATGCAAGGTGTTATAAGTACACGGAGTTATGCTAACATGTTTACCATATTGTCATGGTGTGCAAATATTAATACAAGCTAAGAATTAAAAAGAAAATAACAACATTCATTAACATTGGCAATGATGACATAAATAAATAAATAAAATAAAATTGATTGATTACATAGTTCATTCATATAGAAATAGATATGAGTTACATACAATATTGTTATGTATTCAATTATTTAAAATAAAAACATAATTTAATATCATGTTTTTAGTTATATTATATATTTATAGTTCCTAAGTACTTGACCTATTTATAAATTAGTGGAGTGACTAATATTTATCAGACCCTTCATTTAATTTCGTTTACCACAGTTTTAAAAAGTCAAGAAAAAATTTTTTTTTTTTTTATTTCTGCACCTTCTCACACACCGTGGGAAAACTTATAAAACAAAATATTACGTGCCATTCTGCATAAAAATGATCATTCTGTATACTACACCGTTCCGGTCTACTTGCCCAGTTGTCGGCGAGTTGCCGTGTTATGTAACACCCTGTAGCAACCGCCAGACACTTTTATTGGTACAACGCCATCTACAACTAATTCAGTCTGTGGTCTATTGGAACCACCTTGGGTTTATGGAACCCTAGTAACTAAGAGACATAATAATCAGCTGTTTCTTTGAAGGCTGTGGCATTTCGTAGCCTATTTAAATAGAGAAGAGGAAGGGAGATGATCTTTCATTAGCCGGTACTGGCCTATTGATAGCACTTCAAGCTTATGCTGCCTTGGTACCCTGCAGACATTATGATCAGCTGTTTCTTGTTGGTCAAAGTCGAAAATCACCGTGAGTCGTGAGTGATATGCTGTGATAGGAGGCCTTTCTCAATAGGCAGCGCGGGCCTATTTGAAACACCTTAAGTTCATGCCATCCTAGTACCATGAGGAAATAGTCATCAGCTGTTTCTTGAGTAATGGTCGATTTTTAGCGGTCATGATGATGCCTAACTCACTAGGCACATGTAGCTTATTTTTTTTTTTATCAGCGGAATAAAATTAGCCTGATAATATCCCATGGTGAAGATGTCTCCTCGTACTGAGAAGCATCAAGCATGGGTCACTACAGTCAGACTTTCAGAGTCGATTTGTCCAAGTAATGACAAGAATATTAGAAAACGTCACTTTCGTAAAAATCTACCCCACTACCTCGTGTTTCCGAAGTGGCTCTCTACCTGAACAAATAAATAATGGTATGGTCGGGGGGGCAGGCAAAGATGTCTTAGTATAAGTAATTTAGTACACCCATTTTACCAGTTATGTTTAACTCCCGTGTTGTAAGAGGGGTCGGGCGTATGGCCAACATACACACACAAATCCATATTTCAGGCTGATATTGAGGATGACCAATACATTTACCCGACCTGGGGATCGAACTCAGGGATCAGGCCCTGTTCCAGGCTATGGTACGGAGCGAGAGTGCATGGGAAGCCGTCACCTCCTTCTGCGAAGAAGTAATGCTCGCGAAGGAGGACCGCGTGAGGGAGAGGCAATCTTTGCGCCCTCACGCCCCTAGTCGCCGCTGGCGCCCTGAGTGTCGGGAATCAATAGCCGATTCCCGGCCACCGTAGGCGCGGATTCCGGACGGCAAGCAACGGAAAGTCCCGGGTCAACGGCGCGTTTTGTTCCACGTGCGCCTCAACGAGATGTCAGCACACATTGACGGGGTCCGTTCGGGCCGATGCCTGTCGGGGTCGCGGGTTTGTCTGAAAGGGTAACCATGGCCCTGGCACACAGGCGATCTGAAGGAACACGGGTGGGTTTTAGTCAGTAAAAGCCTGACAAGCCCTCCCGCTCTAGGCAGAGCGGGAGAAGTTATTTAATGAATTCCAACACAAAAAAAAAAAAAGAATTCCAAGCTAAGCAAGCGTGCTTACAACCGCTAGAGTCTTGCGATTTAAAGTTGAATGTCTCGTTGGTCTAGCGGCTAGACTAACGATGCATTGAACCAAATAAGATCTGAAATAAAAATATAATCGTCAAAAGTACGAGTACATATCACAGTTTTAAATTACAATGAATGAACTACTCATGTATCAACGAAATCGCTGCACCAGCAGAATGTCCGACCACCTTGCTGACAGAATACTAACGATTGTTGTATTCTTAGTAATTTAAGATTCTAATTATTGTCATTATTCGATTGTTTTTCTTTTTAAATTAGTCACCAGTCACCTGGCTGAATTTAGTTTGAAGTTTGTGGTGGAATTTCATGGTGGTCTTGCAAATTATCATGACACACCTTTATATGGGAATTATACCACATTTTTTGTTTTTTACCTTATCGGAAATTATCATTTCCTGTGTGCTCAAAATCAAAACATTTATTTTAATTAAACCATTTAAAGGCACTTTTGTATTGTCAAGGAGTCGGCCAGTTAGAAAGATGAAGCTAAGTACAAGTATCTAAGTGCATAGTTATTCAGTAAAACCTTCTTTATGTTTTTAAAAGTCATGGCCATGTATGTATGCAATTATCTTACATCATGCAACATTTTAGGACATTTTTGGAGTTAAATCCGCGACCCGTATACAGCTTCTGTACCGTCTTTTCAAAGTCGGTAAAAAGTTCCCCTTTCTAGCGCCACGCGGGTTTTCCTCGGGAGCGTAACGGAGGCTGCGCGGGAGTGGGTCGGCGACCCGTCGCGCGGCGGCCTTGCACGTGCGACTGTACAGCCCAGCGACAGACTGGATCGTGGCGCCGTGTGTTTTCTCCTTATGTACTGCTGTACGAACATAAATGAGTCTACCTAGATAATAAAAAAAAAATATAGATACTATGTACATTATGACAAAAATGATAGAGAAAGATATTTATTAGTAAATAAACTATAGCTAACGGCAAAATAAATTTTAATTTACTCTTAATACAAATTGTATTTTTAACATAAACATAAAGTAAACTTTAAGGGCTGATTTTGCCAACATCAATTTCAAATACATGGAATTAAATTGAAGTCTGACAGTTTTTGTACGGAAAAACTGTCAAAAATTCAAAATCATTCTTCGGATTAGAAAAATCTGCCCTAAGTATTTAAAAAATGCATTGAAAGTAAATACTTATTAAAAAGGCATGCAGCAACTATGTCGCTTGGCTGTACCGGCGCGTACAACGACCGGAGCGTTGACACTAGTCTATGCAGTTTTGGTAACAACGCACCGCGTGCACTTTAACTTGCCCGAACTTCTTTAAACTGATGGTATCCTGGTCATCCTGGTACGGAAACATACCGGAGGAAAAAGGGATGGGTATCGGGAATAATAAAAAAGATTGACTGAAATATCTATTAAAATTAAATAAGACCAAGCTAGGAGAAGTTACAGGAAGTCTATAAAATGTATAGAAGATTTTTATTTAAATAAATTATCGTAGAAAGGGGTAACTAATTCAAGGGGGGGAGAAAGCTTATAGGAAGTAAGTTCATTCTTGAACTTATGTAGTTCATTCAACTGAAAATCTGGAAAAACCTAAGGACTAGGCAGTTATCATTTACAAAACGGTGTTTGTATTTAGTTCATTAGTGTGTGTGTGTGCGGATGTATAGCGTAGGTATCGTTAACTTTTTAGAAAATTGAAAACGGATAATAGTGAAAATGGGTCCAGAAAAATGTTATGCTCTTAATCCAACTTACCTCCTAGTAGTACCAACTGCAAGAATAAAAGGCATTATTTTATTTGCTTATCTTCCTCCTCAAATAGGTACACATAAGGAAAGTAGGTCATAATGTGCGTAAACATACAAACAAAGTCATTTAATCTACGCTTATTTAGTTATTTAATTAGTCATACTGTCACATTTTATTCTAGAGAAGACTTACTTCTTGCGACGTTGGCGTTCCATGCCTATTGTATTAGAGCCTATTATTGCATTAATAAGCCAAAAAAAAAAGTAGAAAAATCTGAATGGAATTAATTTAGTGTTAGGTACTGCTAGCAGCTGCCACTATTTGTAACAAAATGGTGTATTTTTTTTTAATACTAATATCCAGGATGAAAAGTAGTCCATGCCCTTCTCCAGGTCGGGGCTACTTATCTGTTTTTTTCATAATGATCGGTTCAGTAGTTTAGGCGTGAAAAGGGAACAAACAGACAAAGTACCTATCGTTCCTTCGGCGCTAGTACCAAAAAGGCAAGTTTTTTTTCTGCTGCAGATAAGTGCATCGGCCTAAGGGCCAAAGGCCCCAGAACAGGCCCTTAACCTCGGTGAAAGTACGACTTTAGACCATCTCGCTTATTTAGTTCATTCACTCTGGAAGGAATAGGGGAATGGAGTCGCTAGGCTAACATATATTTTTTTACACATGTCACTAGTGCTTTGCCTTTATTATGAAAAATAATCGTCGTTAATGATATTTTTTTCTTTTTCTAAATTGAACATAATGAAAAGCGTACTTTTTTTCTGTGGGTTCTACGGTATGGTGCTGAAAATACTAATTTATTGCCTTGTAAGCATAAGTTCATAATACTTACATAAAAATACTTTTTTTATTATTTATAAATAAAAATATCTTCTGTAAATAAACTGAAACCATCTTCCAAAAACTGAAAATAAAAGTGTAATGAATTGGTGACTTCTACTTTCAATTACTAAGTGATTTTTATTTTTTATTCAGTATTAAAATGACATGTATATAAATAACAACTTACATATAATTAAACTAAGAAACTATTAAAATAAAAATGTAATAGCCTAACCTAACTAAAACTATTTAAATTACTTGTTATATTTAACAATAAGAATATGTATAATGGAAATAATTTATCTGCTGATAATGTAGGAGTACATAATAGATGGATGCTTCAATAAATAGTACATACATTCGTAACCAATCCCGAAACATTTTTATCAAAAAATATAACACTAATAATTCTCCATAGCCGCTCCTGCGCCAAATTTTCAAGGCTGCTTGAGGCGGAAGAAAGCTTGGAAAGCGACAGTGGAATGCTCTGCGGTGCTTACACGCCCCTACCTGCCAGGATGGGGGGGGGGGTAGTGCAACGCCTTCAGGGCATTTCTTTTGGAAGAAAAGAAGTCAATAAAAAACTTAACTACAATAGTTGCTTTGTGGACCGATGTTGTGGATTTAAATTAGGAAAACTTTGTACGTATAGTTAGTTGGGTGTATGTGATTTATAATGTATAGCCACAGCAAGGTTTGAAAACTCGGACATGCAGGATTGGTGTATATTTATATCTTCTAATTCTAAAAGAAAAACAGCGGAAACGAACATTAAACCTTAATAAAAAGACTTTGTAGGTACATTTATTAGGTAAATAAGTTTTCAGTTTTCTAATTATTCTGAAAGTAACAGGGTGTAACAGCTTAAGCCTAGGTTGAATATCACTTAAAATAGTCCTTGGCCTGTGAAGCTTAAGCATAAACTTAACCTAGCTTATACTTCAGTTCATACTGCGATTTGCGGAGCTAGTATGAAAGGACGCCGAAGTTACCTGAGTTAAGCTATTTATTTATTATTATTTATTTTATGATCCATTATCAAGTAACAATAGACTCATTATTACGCACACAATTACAATAACAATACACAGACATATATAGGAAAAATAAATTGAATTACAAATTAAAGTTAAATCGCATTACTGGTTATCAAATAAAATAAATAAAACACAGATCAGATTCAGATTCAGAGTATTTATTTGTAAACATAGGTTACAGATACACAGGTGTGTGAGATGTAACATTAACAAAATACACACACACACAACACACACACACACACCCTCACACACACACTTCCTCACACACACATTGGAACAGCAACATGCCTGCCACACCCATGCCAGACAAAAGGGCAGTAAGTTAGCTAAGCTTTTGGTGCAGCTTGCTCTTAAAACAAATTCAAGCTAGATTTACGTCGATCTAGATTGCCTAGATCTGAATCCACGATCTTTCAATCTGTTGTCACTACTCGTTGAGTCATTGACACTTGTATTGATTAAGTTATTCAAGATCAAAGGTTTTGATACTTGTCTAACTTAAATGTGGTTTTAGCTTTAAATTGATGTCTAAAGCCTAATGTAATTCTAGAGTAGGTTTATAGAAAACTAGAGACTCGTCCCTGTTTCGCAAAAGATGCAATGGCGACATGCCAAAACATTGAGATTTCGGTGCTCTATCTAAGCTAAATAATAATATATTATAGACACAAGATTTCCGGAATAAATGCTCTAAATGATAGTGAATACCGCATCAAAATCCATTCTGTAGTTTAGAAGATCTAAGTGGTCAGAGACAGGCACGGAAAGTGACTTGGTTTTCTATGTTTACAAGAGACAACAATACTTGTATGACAGTAAATGAAAACAATGACATTACATAAGAGTATTTTGGAAGTACCAAATAAATCTTAGCATCGAAATTAAAAAAGGGATTTTTTCAAACAAAATAAATAGTAGTGATGTGCCGACTTTGGGTTCTGCCAATCTTTGACTAGATAGATAGATAGGACTAAACTATTGGATATATTTGATTGAATTTTCGTATGCAGACTGGGAACAGTATTGGATATATGAAGTTTAATTCTTTGTTGTATTGACGTCTCCACCTTGTTTAAATAATAGATATAGATGAAAATCTATAAAAGTTTTTCAATTTTGTAAATGTGAGTACCATGGTTTCGTTTATTATGTCATTATTATGTATAGTATGTTTACTTGAAAGCATGACAGGTGAGACTATGTCATGCTCATTTAAATATCTCACCGATGGTGGCGCGTGTGTTGGATCATTCGGTTCCCTACAAAATGATTGAGCTGGATGGTGCTGATCCACGCGTCATGTTCGTGAACGGGCACCGCGCCGTCGGTTGAGACTGGTCATCTCTTAACTGCCACGGATTATTTTTATTTTTAATCTCAGGTTTTTAATTGTTTCTTAATTTTTTCATTGTTCTCACATATAGAAGCAACAAGAATAATGTACCCCTGTTTTTGTAATAATTATCTTGATTTAAAAGAGTGTCCTTGGAGTTTCTTGCCCGTTGTTCTCCATAGAGATCTACGTTTTGTAATGGGCAACCTTCCAGACTAGACGATATTTTTGATCACATCATTACTTGTTGAGCTCGTATGAATACAAGAGAAGTCGACGACTACAGATTTGATCGATTTTGACGATTTATTCGATTTTTGACGATCGACATGTGTGATCAAACAAAATCGAGTAACTGTGCAATGTGCACCTGACGATCGACCTCTATGAATCGTTTTGGTTGATCGATATATCAATAAGCGATGGTCGATTTTAACCTTGATATTTATTGATTGCTAACAGGCGACTGTAACGATCGATAAAAATCGATCAAATCTCTAAGAAACTGACAGATCATCAAAACACAAAGTCAAAGTCAAAACATTTATTTCAAATAAGCACATAAAAGGCACTTTTCCAAAAAATATATAATTTATTTCCCCTTTCCATAAGGTAGTTTTTCGCATGGAGAAGAATGGGCCAGAAACTCCACCGAGAATAAATTTTTATTGCTATACCACAATAGTTAAAAATAATTAAATATAAAGCCATGACCGGTAAATTAATTACGTGATAGATATATGGTGCTCACATATTTACAAATATCGTAAAAGTAGATGATTTTCATAAAATTTTGACAAGTAATAATTTATTGAGTGAGTTAAAGTAATTACAGAATGTAAAACCAAATGTCATAAAAATATAAATACAATTAAATTATCAACCAGTTTGATTTTGTCTAGAGTTCTAGACTCTAGATTGTCCTATGGAGCAGGACCAGCATGTTTCTAAGCATTCTTATCTATGGTGTAATCCTCTACTTTGTAATATGCTTGTTTACAAAGTGTACTTTTAATATGAATTTTCTTTCATTTAATTGCAATATATCACAAAGTATTTTGTTGTAACATTTAACACAGTACCTACTCCATAAAAGACAAAAAATGCTTTCGTATGTCCGGATGTCCGGCTGTTCTCCTCTACAGGTCGCATTTCTCAACCGATTCTCATGAAATTTTGTGACCAGGTTCAATAATTGTATGTTTTTTTTTGCCGATTCAGATTTTCGAACTTTTTCAAAATGGCGGAGATATGGGGGTTGAAAACGTAAATAATAACGCTATTTGCGCGCGCTTTTTGTTTTAAGGATTTTGTTTTAAGATGAACATTAAACATTTATTCAGTTTTAAGCTATGCAAAGACAGACTCACAAGGTCTACAGCTCATAGAACCGCTTAATGTTCATGCTATAGGCATGGTTCCAAAGGACCCTATGACAATATGCAAATTACACTGAAGAACACGGAAAAATGATGAAACAAGCAATACAAACGACATCATGATGACCACTGTTTCATCACGTTTTGAGCGTGACAGATACCAAGGATCCAGATGATTTCTGAGATAATTCTAATTATGTCACTAATTGATGGATTATTGTTGAGGAGCATAAAATTTATAAAGGGTTCTGTATGAGGTTTTTGTTTTAACTGGTGGCTCATCTGACGCGTGGTTACCGCTACTTTTAGATATATGTAATACTAGAGGCATTGCAGATGTAGTGCCATCTCGAAGATTACGCTAGAATGTCTCATTTGCCTAAGTAATTAGGTACATCGACAACCAATAGCCTTCAAACAAAGAACACAGAAACGCTGCTTGACGAAAGGAGGGATGAGAAAGCGATGGAGGGAGGGGCGAGTTCCTTAAATAATAAATCTCATACTACCTACTAATGAAACTGCTAATTTCGAAAAGAGCTGTCGACTGATGTGACATTCAGTCCATTCTTTAAATCTACTGATTATTTTGACATTTTTCAACAAAATCCATTCGGCATTTCTTAACCGACTTCTTAAAAAAGAGGAGGTTCTCAGTACGTCTGTATTTTTTTTTTGTATATATTTTACGTGATATTTCCGGAAATTGAGGAACTATTTCGTTTTTTTTTTAAAATATAAATACATAATATAGTGGTATGCCTCAGGGGTGGTCCCATATAAATAAAATACGTATTTTTTCTACTTTGTAGCGTTTTTTTTGGAGGTCAGTTGTTTTTTTTTTTGGGGTTCACAAACACAGGCGACGACATCTCAATTTACTTTATACAATGTAGAGATGAACTTAGAACAATTTTCTTAAGGAATCCTAATTATCTAATTACAAACAATGTTCTTCCTTGCCGGTGACGCATCACATTTAATTAGTGCATTGTTGTTAGTACTTATCACGTAACCTTATCTACTTACTACTGGTTGGTTATTTACGGATATAAGTCTTAAAGAATAATTTGCTTCAGTACTAAAAGTTTGCATATAATTTTCATAACTGGCAGTAACGATCAATTTCTGATTGACAATTTTTTTTAAGAATTTAGCTCATACAGTCTTTGACCTATCCTTCACAAGATATCCAAATTCAAAAAAATGAAACAAATGTTGTTCCTTAGCAATTACTGTCTTTAAATTAAGTTGCTAAGGTTCATTTTGATGTTGAATGTCTGTCGGTATTGCCCCATACTATCGCCTCTACGCCGATCTCGTGGGATAGTTCCCAGAAGATAATTGTAATAGAATTTTATTCTAGTTACTTCTATTCGATTATGTTTGCCTAGTACTCGTGGTTTATTATCACCTTATGTGCAATAGTCGCCCTTATGATTTTGGTAAATAAAGACGTGGCTAGCAAATTTCTGATGGAAATTGATGGACAAATTGAGGTATTTCGATGGATATAATGACTAAATCAATGTATTATAATTTATCCAGGTATTCTAAAATATGGGCCAAGTGAACCAAAGAACGACATTTAAAAATTCGCTGTCCCAATTTCATAAATTCGGATTATCCGATTATTCTTGTTCGTAACATACTTTTTCAAGAATAAATCTTGCGCATTGTGTAAACAACGATACTTAATTACTTAGCTATTACACAAATTTATTCTGGAAATATACCTAGACAAAAAAGTCGTAAAGACACACAGATTGCTGCATTTCACCACCATACAGTAAGATCGATCGATAGAGTGTTTTTGAGTGTAAATATTTCATGTACCTAAACTTTAAACTTTCTTATTGTGGAGTTAATTAATTCAGTCTTAATAATAGTTAGAAGGAAAATCAGATCGGGACTAACAAGTGGGCCAGTCCCATTTAGGTATTTCCCTAAAGACCAAACCCCTTGAAAGCCATTAGATAAGTAAAATCGCCTACGTATCGAATTCGAGATGCACGAGCTCTTCGGTCATTATGTAGCCCTGGTACCTGTGATTGGCTTTATTGATATTATTGAGGGGTAAATAATGATTGCTTGATGATTAAATATCATCATCAGTTTTTAAGGAAAACTTGATTGATACTTGTAATAAATTTTCCATTTTCAGTACTTTGTGAATTTTAACCAACTTTTAATATACCTGAAGGAGGAGGTTCTCATTTTTTTTAAATTTATGATGAAACATGGATTTATATTGCTTTTGACTATCCATTGGTTTTGAAACTGGCAAAGTAGAAAAGTGACTGTATTACATTTTAATATTGCATCAGCTGAAAAATTGATAAATATGAGTATGTTATTCATTGCTCAATAAATGTATGCGTGTACCTAGTTAGTTATTTAAACTTAACCATCGAGGGACAATCGATGAAAGTAAGGATCGTGAGGAAACCTAGAATCTAGTGAGCTACTGTGTCATCAATCTTCATTCGTTCTTTGCATGAGAAAAGGCCTTTGTCCTGAAAGCAAGATATTCTTACATTAATTAGTATAGGTATATACTTTTATGTATATTCATATTTACCGGGTGTAAGGTCTTTGTCCATTGCGTATTGGTATCGAAGTTCTGTCACTTGGAGTATCTAGGTTCTACAAAAGAAAAATCAGGTAAGGTTCACTTGATGACCCTCTTCTCTTTTACTCGTAAGGCCGTAATTTAGATTTTCAATGAGGAATTTCTAAGCACTAACTCCAGTCGCACAATCGTGTCATAATATGTAGGTACACCTTAAATTGTCCTAAGCGAAATGTGGGTAGAAGGTACGAGACCTCATTTGATCTTTGTGGGGAGTAAAGGGCAAAGGCCTTTTCTCCTACAAAGAACCAAAAACAGGTTATTTTCTTGAAAAAAAACTGGTTATAAAAAAACTGGTCATAAAAAACCTAATTCTATGTGAGCGACGTAATGAATATGACTCCAAAGTAATCTTGATACTTTCATCTGAGTGTCCAAAAATAGTACATAAATATGAGTGGCTGGCTTCACTACGTGCGGCGCTTCATCAAACGCCTAAATCCGCATTTACATGCGACGCGTGCGCTCCCTCCCCACCATTGTGCGCTTGCGCAGACAAACTTTCACTTTCATTTGTAGGGCAATCGTTTTACTGCGACAAAGTTGTCGGGGTCCCCTACATGTTGATGTAAAGTCAATTTAGATAACTTGGAATAGAGTTGGATTTCATTTGAGTCTACATTTCTTTATGGAACTCCGTTACAACTGGGAATTCAAATGACAAAAGTCGAAAGTGATGATTCCAATTTCAGAGGAATTGTAATTCTTGCTGCGTTACTTTTAGGTCGCTTTTCGGATGATGTGGAGATGATTTTAAGATATTTTGCTAAAAAGATGCGCGAGTTCCGATATTCAGAGCCTTTGACGGATCCACGTTTTGTGTTATGAAATAGAATTGACACGAACTTTTGTGTTATTTTTCACTAAACAATTTTTTTTTACAATTAGATCTTGCACCTTTTACCGTCTTGAATGGCCCGGATAAGAAGAAAATGTTAAAAATCTATTTCTTCCTGTAAAAAATATAAAATTATGAATTGAATTTGAATTTGAAATTGAAAGAATGAATTTTATGAAACAAAAGTGTCTGAGAGGAACCAAGGGCTTCCATGAATTTATCCAACCAAAGGGTCTTCTGCTATATCTAATATATACAAACCTCGTGTCACAGTGTTTGTTATCGAACTCCTCCGAAACGGCTTGACCGATATTTATTATTTTTTTTGTGTATATTTGGTAGGGCTGAAAATAGGTCGTAAAGTATATTTCATACCGCTGGTGAACCCGCGGGGCGCAGATACTTACTGATAAAAATCAATGCTTCAACTATATGAATTATAATTAGGAATCTTAAGTGTTTGGTCATGTAGGTAACTACTACGTAGTTTTGATAAAAACAAACTATTTAGAGTTTTACTTTGTGTTAGTTTTTCAGCAAGTTTTCATCAAACGAATAAGGAGTTATTAACTATTATTAAACTGACATCAAACTCCACATAATCGTTTCTGAAATACTGCAAAAAGTCGAGTACAAAAACACTTAGGTACTATTTATTGCTTTCAGTTCCGATGTTATGTCATTTATAACTAAAAGGAGTTCCAGGATCTTCAAAGGAAAAATATTTATCAAAATGGTGTCAGTCAGATATGCATTTTAAAAGTTAATTTTAAAACGGAAACCGAAGATGTCCTACTTACGGCTTGAGGGTGAGTCAGAAAAAAACCCGTTATAACTTAGATGACTATCACACCGATGTGTAACACCAAATACATGACAAATATCAAATCAACACAAAATAAGGCCTGTATACGGTTGAGAAATGCGACCTGTAGAGGAAAACAGCCGGACATCCGCCGGACATCCGGATATATACGAAAGCATTTTTGCCCAAGCTGAAACGGAGACGCTTCGCTCGCGCTATACCCAAAGGTAAGTGAAGAAGTTGTCAAGCAAGCACTATCTGCTGATCAGAGAGTCACAAAAAACAACTAAGAGATTATAACAAAAGATTTGGCAACTAAGTTCGTGAGCTAATGATTTATTTTTGAGACCATTCATAGACGGGTTAATATTATGATGACGACACAAATTCGCAGTGTTTGTAACTATACTAAACTCTTTTAACTCAAATGTGCTGGACACTTGACTCGTAAAGAGAGCGCAATTGCAGAAGTTAGTCCACAAAAAAGTGTTCGATAAAGATGACGACCATCACCATTGAGGAGAATGACCCAAGCCGGTAAAATAAACGTTACAATAATGTTCACGCATGATGTTCGCATGGTATGCCGCTTCGGTGTGACACGCGGCTGTGATGCGTACGCGCTGTTTCGCGGATGTATCATGGCGGATTCAGGATCTCTCACTCTTGCTTTCGTTTGAATGTTCATACTTTTACCTTGACACGCATTCTGTGATAGTAGCAGTATATTGGTATTGTTATTAGATGACTCGATTTCATCTCTTGTATTGGCAGGAACTGGAATAAGAATAGCTCATGCTTTATATAAAATACTAGCTTCTGCCTGCGACTTTGTCCGCGTGAAATTTATTGTTCCCCGACCAACCACGTCCTAAGACTCGTAGCGTTTTAAATAGCTTATAACCTTCTTCAAGAATTGGGCTTATAAATGCAAAAGTTTTTTTTTCAAATCTGACTGGAACTTCCAGAGATTAGCGCGTTCCTACAAACATACTCTTCACCTTTATTATATTATATACAAGCTGACCCGACAGACGTTGTCCTGTCTTAACTATGAATGTCATATGTCGTTTAGTTTTAGTTTTGACTATTGACTAAAACTAAAACTATCGACTCATTTATCAACCGATCCATCTGTGTTAAACGATATTTGCAGCGCGCATTCTGTCAATCGCTGACAGTTGTTTCAAACAACTGACAGTTATGTAAAATTAATATTGGCGTTAAGTTTTCTTAAATTTTGTAACATTCCGATCAACTTTCTTATTTTTTTTATATCCTATGATCCTTCTCCTGGCAAAGACGAACACAACAAAAAAAAAATAAGTGAAATCGGTCCAGCCGTTCACGCGTGATGGCGTGACCAAGGGAAATAGGGATTCATTTTTATATATAGATATAAGGATAGATTTATTATATTAAGTATATATTAGCCACTCAGCGAGGTAGTAGCGTGGCTGTCAGTGATTGAACTTACAGAAAGAAAGAAAATTTGTTTTAATAGTTAGTTTTGTTGTTTTTCACAGCACTCTTCGTATCGCCATTTGTATAGGCTATTTAAATGCATCCATGACATGACTCGAAGCAGGCTGTTTTTTCCGGTTAATATTTTGTCAAATCATTGTAGTCAACTTTCACCATTTGCAACTAGCCGTTCTATTTTGTAAAAATCTCACCGTGAAAACTTAGGTGAAGTGAACTGTCATTCCACTTGATGCATGAGATTGACGAATTTGACAGTTCACTTCACCAATTTCACGGTGAGATTTTTACAAAATAGCTCGGCTGGTCCTTCTCCTTGCTGTGCCTGCTATCCACCTCAGTCCCGCGCTGGTTCGCATCCAGGTCACATCAGTTCACAATGAGTTTGGCAAAACCTAAAACGATTCAAGAAAATCAGTCTCTTTTTTTTACTGTTATCGGATATGGTAGTTAAAACTGACAAGTACAAATTGTACTTTTGTGCAGTTGCTTGACTGGTCTCTACTAAGTTTGAGGGACAAACACGAGACGATCACGAGTGATTTCATAACTCTTTCCTTTTTGCAATTTGGCAATGGAGTATCCTATGATTATGCAAATTACAGGATAATCCATTGTCATCTTTAACATTATCTTCCGGTGTAGACGGAATCGGCTTTATAAGTGCCTAGATCTAAGTTCACTAAAGTGTTCTATCGATTTTATATGTTACACTTAAAATATAATAAATATTTCCTAAATAGTAATCGACACCTTTTTACAGAACTTTAAACGACTTCCTTCCACCAAAAGGGTGGCATAAAAAGACAATTGTGTTACATAACCTCTCGCAAATCGCTGAATGTCGGTCAGTCGGTTGTGCAATAGTGAAAGGTTGCATAAGGCAGCTTAGGCGAGATGAAGCTCTTGCGCCAGACTCGAGGCGCGGTGTAGACGCGACAAGGCTTTGAGAAGCAATTGGCGAATATTATTGTGTTTTCTACGAATTTTGGACGTCAATGTACAAATATACAAAATATATTATTGGCGGTACCTATGTAAATTCTTTGGTTGCCAAAACCTAAATTGTACCTATATATCCATAGTAATATTATAAGTATATATTCCAAAGTAACTCTGTCTGTCTGTATGTTACCTTTCCACGCCAAAACCTCTGAACGGATTTCGACAAAATTTTACAAGGAGATGGATGGTACCCTGGGGAAGGACACAGGCAATTTTTTGTCTAAAAGGGGTTATAGAGCGGTTGAAAGTTTGTACAGGAAAACCAGAGTTTCTTAAGATAAGTAAGGGATATGAACATTCAAAATGCTATTGGTAAGACATAAACAATTACGTGTTACAACGTTTTAGTAAAATCATCCCCAAGGAGCAAAAATAGGGATGATTAAAAAAACACAGTCATAGCCCGTATCTTAAGATAACATTCAGTCTCTATTTCATTAAAATCGGTCCACTCACTGGGTCAAAGTTATTACACCGCTGTACGGATATGGATGAAAAGCATACATACGTATAGGCCATGATTTGGTTTAGGACATAGGATGCTTTTATCGCGGCAGTACGTTCCCGTGGGATAATATTCGACATCAACACGGGCGAAGCCACGGATAGTAGCGCTAGTTTTAAAATAAAGGTCGGTCAAAATCAAAATCAAAAGTAATTTTGTAGCTGACAATCTGCACTTTATGAACGTCAAAGTTACTTAAGACTGACCCCCAAAACGCCCGCCTTCACCAGAAGCTGGGAAGAAGTGGTGAAACGACTCCCCAGATGAATGATGACGATTTCATTAGGTTTTGCTCATTTTCCTTTATTTGTCCTAATTCAAAGTCCTAAAAAACATGCTGTGAGTTGTGATCGTGACTAAATAAACTTATTCCATAACTTTGTTGGTAATTCAAATTCAAAATAGGTTGAGTAGAGATAGAACAGTAAAGTGCTAGCTTAGGCTTCATAACGGATCGGTATGATCTTGTAAATTATGTTAGGCAAATAATAATAAAAAAATCATTAAATCCATTTACCAAATGACTAATTGGCAATATGACGTGTTCCATAAAGAAGCATTTTTAATTAAAAATTCATAAAAAATATACGGTTCGACTTGAGAACCTCCACCTTTTTTTTCATCGGTTAAAAATGCGAATGGTTCCTAAAATCGGGTCCTATCTATAGTTTGGTAAATGACACGTATTTTGTAGACCATTGCGCAGTGATAAGCAATGTTCGTGCAGTATCTGTCTTAGGCAACTAATTATTATCTCTAATTACTTATTTAAAGAAATTATTGATAAATCATGAAAATTACGCGGTGGAAATTGTTAAAGAATGATTGGGAAATTCGAGCCATAGAATGTTTTAAATAATAAGAAGAGCTCTATGGATCAATATATGAAGAATAGTTTGCACACGTAGGTGCCTAAAGAATCATCAGATTTTATGAAAATGATAATTTTCTTTATAAAAAAGAGAACAATACATTTTTCGTTTATTTAACACCGACATTGATTATTTGGTTAATACGGCAACAATGTCCATATTGTTGCGTCACGAAAAGTACTAGGACAACATAAAATAGAAGAGCCACACCGATAGCGAATTCCACCTGGTACCCGTTATATTGTAATAATTTTGTATAACGTACCAGGGTCAGATAACATTACAGAATTTGTTCAATCCTTACTGAGATAGAGATATTCTACCGACTTTCGCTTCTGCGATCCTCGGACAATCTTGAGATCGAAAGGGGGGATGTATGTAGGTTGCGCCAAAGTCTTTGTTCCCCTCCTATTTGCGGCAATTTCAAGCTAAATCGTGATGCTGTGCACTCATTTATCCGCAGAATTCGTTAAAAGGTACTTAGTTTAATTATTGTAATTTCATGCATAATACCCACATTATGCATTAAATTGGAATTTATAAGCAGGAGATCGTTGATATAAAAGAGAGAGGATTTTAGGTCGAAATTAAGATTAAGATCGGATTAATCTGTTTTGCTAATTTATGTGTTTTATAATTTTTTTAAATTATTTTACATAATTTATTGCTTGCTTTAGTTCCTGTTACAACTATTCATGAAATAGGAAAATAATATATAAAGGCCCGTTTACACGATTACATTATGTTTCTTTCATCCGTATTAAGTTGACAGTGACACCCTGGGTAACTTTTTAATCATTTTTTTTTTGTGGCTGGTTTTGCAAACCGACCTGATTTATAAAAACTGCGTTTTTTTTTTCGGTCTATTTTGGTGTCAAATCAAAAATGCCTGGTTACTTTCTGGAACTGCTTTTACCACCGCATCACCTTAGTTTTAGCTTTCGAACACAAAAATGTGTCGTTTTGCAACATTTCTTCGATGAAAATTTCAACTAGTTAGCTAGCTATTACGGTTCTAAAGATACAGGCAGCCCTGTGACATCTGCCGGAGGCTCTACATCTGCCGGAGGCTCTACGCGGGGGTCGTGCGGTCCATGGCCCTTTACGGGGCACCGGTGTGGGCGCGTTCATTGAGGCTCCGACCAGCACGCCGTTTGAACGCGTCCCAAAGGGTCATGGCCATCCGGCTGGTCCGGGGATACCGCACGATCTCCTGCGAGGCGGCGAGCTTCCTTGCCGGATTGCCGCCATGGGATCTGGAGGCAACAGTCCTCGCGCACATTTGGGAGTGGCGCGAGGAGGCGAAACGCCGGGGCGTTACGCCGCTGCCGCGAGAAATCGCGGCACAGCGGACAGAGCTCCGGCGGGATCTCATGGCGGTATGGAGAGTGCGACTGTCGCAACCCAGCGCTGGGCACGCCACAATTGCGGCGGTAAGTCCCCTCTTTGAGGAGTGGCTTGAGAGGCGCCACGGCGTCCTCACCTTCCGCCTGACGCAGGTCCTCAACGGACATGGCTGTTTCGGGAGGTTCCTGTTTCGGATAAGGCGGGAGGAAACGCCCGGGTGTTGGCATTGTGTCGATCGACCGGAGGACACGGTGGAGCATACGGTGGAGGTCTGCCCGGCTTGGGCGGAGCACCGCCGTGTCCTCTTGGCGGCGATCGGCGGCGGCGATCTCTCGCGTCCGGCCCTGGTTCAGGCCATAGTACGGAGCGAGAGAGAATGGGAAGCAGTCACCTCCTTCTGCGAAGCAGTAATGCTCGCGAAAGAGGAGGCGGAGCGCGTGAGGGAGAGGCAATCATTGCGCCCTCACGCCCCTAGTCGCCGCAGGAGGAGACACCCTGGGCGTCGGGAGTCGATAGCCGACTCCCGGCCACCGTAGGCGCGGGCCTGCGGACGGCGAGCAATGGGCAGCTCGCCGTCCGGTATGGACCAGGCCCGGGTCGACGGCGCGTTGTGTTCCACGCGCGCCTCAAAGAGTTGTCAGCATAATTGACGGGGTCCGATAGGGCCGATGCCTGCCGGGGTCGCGGATTGTTCGAAAGAGTTACCGTGGCCCTGGCGCACAGGCAACTGAAGGAACACGGGTGGGTTTTAGTCAGTAAGAGTCTGACACGCCCTTCCGCTCCGCCCAGAGCGGGAGAGTTCATTTGATGATTTCCCACCCAAAAAAAAAAAAAAAAAAGTAGGAGTATTGCAGTCACCTTTGGGATGGCTCAGCTAAATACCAACTTGCCGCGCTTGACTCGGTGGAACGCAGAGCTAAAAGGCTCATTGTCGACATAAAACTGGTGGATGCCAAGCTTAACAGCTTGGCTCATCGCCGCAAGGTTGCCTGCTTGTCGGTCTTCTACAAATTGTACTTCGGTGAGTGTGCCCAAGAACTCCACAACCTCATTCCACCGGCCCCCTTCTTCCATCGGACAAGAAGACGCACTACAAGTTACCATCCCTACCTAATTGCTATTCCACCAATTCGCACTAAGCGCTTCCAAATGTCCTTTATAATGCGCACAGCATAAGAGATTCTCTACCTGCGTCTGTGTTTGCGACCGCATACAACCCAAATCTCTTCAAAGTGAGAGTGAACAGGTTTCTTCTGGGTAAGCTCACTCCATACTCAACTTTGTCTCTGTCATCTCTGACCTAGGCTAGAGTCAAGAGCAAAACTATATCAAATAAAAATAAAAAAAGAATCGAAAAAAGTACGATTCCTGAAGCGCATTTTCAGCATGAATAATCACAAATGAAGTTCAAGAACTGTTTCCTAGTTACATAACTCAAACTTAATCTTAAATAATTAAGTAAAACATTTCGAAAGCCATTGAACTAAAACCCCAAAATATTGTTTTCTCGTGAGAACAACGAAAATAAAATTACATAAAAATATAAAATGGTAGTTCCACGTGTTGCGTAAGTTCTTAAGATCAATGATACGGGGGAAGTGATACAAGCTTGTGTGTTAGTAGGTGAGAGAGTTGTGCAATTATTGTGCTGATACAGTTTTTTAATTACCTCTCTGTTACGTGATGAACACTGGTTTTTTTTTTTTGGTGTTTTTATGCGTGTAAAAAGTGTAGCTGTCTTGGTTTGTGGGTAGGTACTGTGATTTCGGTTATGATTAAATAAGGAAAAATATACAACTAGTTTTAATTTGTTTTGGAAAGTGAAATTTGAAGAGAAAAAATTAAATTGAGAGAGAGAAAGATTGAATTGAGAGAATTGATTGAGAGTGAAATTTGGTGAGTGATATTGGTGGTTCCGAATGAATAATAAAGTGACTTTAAAAGTACGTTTAAAAGAATATTAGCAGGAATTGGTACGAACATCATTAATGATGGAGTTCCTTGCCCATTCTTCTCCATACGAAACTACCTTTTGGAAGGGGCAACTTAAATCAATTCAATTTTTTTGGAAATTTTGACGTTCAAAAGTGCCTTTTATGTGCCTATTTGAAATAAATTATTTGACTTTGCTACTTGCTTTACCCGGCCCGGCTTCGCACAGGTAGCACTAAGTGTCTAACACCTACCCTGCCTACTCTGCCTACCTTACCTACCTACCCTACCTACCTATCTACCCAACATACCTACCTTACCTACCTACCCTACATACCTACCTACCTAACCCACCTATCAACTTATCCTACCTACCTACTCTACCTAGCTGAGCCGTCAGGCGTTGTCCTGTCAAATTTTTGCCTTTGAATTTTCCTTATTTTTTTTTTTAACCTTCCCTGTGAAGAGGTGAATAAAACAAAAAAAAAGTATTCAAATCAGTCAATCCGTTTCTGAGTTTTAGCGAGACTTACGAACAGCTATTCATTTTTATAATTATTATATATAGTTAATATAAAATATAACTTTAATTTTTTACGAACGATAATATGTTAAATAAAATTCTTTAAAAAAAATCGGTAAAATAAACTATATTTCGAGTATTATCAGATATTGACATGATAACAAAATAAAAATAAAAATTAATGTTTAACTACTGTGTCAGTGGGTGAGCGATGTTGCGCAATAGTTGTGCTATAATATAATTGTTATGCGCGTGCGCGTCTGATACAATTTTTGTTAATTACCGTTTTGTTATCATTCAATTCCTTTTACTTTTTATTTTAAATTATTTTTGGAATAAGTCTCTCCGATGTACTTTATTAAATTTTGAACTCTTTTATTTATTTTGAGAAGTAGGTAATTAAGAATTCCGTTTATTGTAATCATTAATACATGAATTAATACAAATCTTGTAAAATAAAAAATAAAAAACGGTTTTTTTTTTTTTTCTTGAAGTTAACTACTCGTTTAAGATATAAAAATTAAAGTCAGTATGACAATGTCAGTGGGTGAGGTAGCATGTGGCGCAACTCAATCTTTTTATTTTTATATTTTAATGTGCATGCAGCCTGATACACTTTTTATAACTTAGGTTTATTTTACGTAATTTAAACGCAATTTTGTAATCTACTTTCTCGTTTTTAGGGTACCGTAGTCAACAAAGAACCCTTATAGTTTCGTCATTTCCGTCCGTCTGTCTGTCTGTCCGCGTCTTAGCACAGATACTCTTAGTACTAGAAAGTTGTTATTTGGTGGCATACATAATTATTATTTATCACGCCGACAAAGTGGTAATATAAAATCTTGAAATATTTTTTTTAAGTTACTTACACACGTAAAGTGGGGATGTTTTTTTTCTCATCCACCCATGGTGTGGGGTTTCATTGGATAGGCCGTTCAGAAATAATTCCATCTTATCATATTTTTTTTTAATTTCAAATATTAAGTTCTAAAGTACACATTTTTGTTAGAGTCAAGTGTGTGTGTGTGGGTCCCCTGCCAACTTAATGGTTGCTTTTGAATATGTCAAAAAATCACGGCATTTGTATATATAATAACGAAGTTAAAAGGAAAACTATCACAACTAAGTAGGCTTTACAATATAACGAGTAATAGTCGAGCAACTTAAATATGCAGATGCAATGTATGGGAGTAGGTACATGTTTTTCAACTACAATGTTAAGTTTGTTCCTGGGGTACTTAAATTCATTCCAACTACGGAACCCGTCATTGTGCTTGGTTCGCCACGCATTTGACTGGTTAATTTATTTTAAGAAAAGAAGAAATAATGTTAATGAAATGTTTAAGTTACGTAGGCAAGTTTGTACTTAGTGGATAACGTTTGATTGTATTGTATGTTTACTACAGTTACAAATAAATAATAGGAACCTACCTATGGAAAAAGGGTTAATACCATTTTTCGTTTTTCTTCTTTGATCGATTAGTTTTTAAAACGGATTTGTTAATTGGTTCATGATAAACAACAATTAATTTAGCCCGTTTCATCAATCAGTAAGCTTAAAAATCTTAAGTATAATAATTTTATTAAGTTCTGTAAACAAAGAAAAATCTTATCAAAAGCAACCCACCAGTTTTTGAGATAATATTGTATAAACAAACAAAAACACTTAAAACTATAAATATTAATCAGCCATAAGATGTGGCCCGACAGTTAAAATTTAACTGCAAGTCAACCAAAACTGGCTACGTCACTAGGAGTCAAGAAGTTCGACAGAGGGCGTTGTCCGCAGTGAAATTCGGCGTTATGCCGTACCCGGCGGCCTTCACGCCGCTTTCCATTGTACAGTACCTTCGTTTTCTGTTCGCCTAGTACTCTGTTTCACTTAGTATGCACAAAAAAAATGTGGTTCGCCGGTTTGTTTACATATAAAAAATGGTAATTTAGTTTTTATGGGGACGAGAAAAAATATAATGTTTCTTGTGGGTTGTTGTTCGAATTTTAATTTTTATATTATGTATGGGTGTTTCTAGGCACCATTTTTAAGGTGACTTTATGGTGTTCATAGCTACATTCGTAAACAGGCAATAAAGCATACATAGAATCGCAAAATGCATAAATTAGTAGATACCGGTTACTAGCTGCACTATGATTCATAAAGGCTACTTATTTCCGTCCACGAACTAGCTAAACAGTTACTGTAATAATACTTGTTACGTGTAAACTATGATATTATGACTATGATAAAGTTCCATACTTTGAATTTTGTCTTCTTCTCTCGGAATCTAGTTCCATAGATCAAGCCATTTTAAAGTAGCCAATCAGCAATCCTGGTAGCGTAGCTGACGGCCCAGTGCCCAGGGAGTGCCAGACGTGTCGTAACTCATGGAGACCTAGTCCTTCAGTGTTTTCGATTTCCTAATTAGTTTCCAATTTTAACAAGTTTTATTATAAGGTTTACAGAAAGCACGTATTCTACACTCTGCATAGAGCTTGTTAAGTTGGTTCCCATACTGACTAACAATCGTAGGACGATAATGCTATAAACCAAGCTGGGCTAGTAGGTTGATTCAGAATGACATCATCAACGCATAGGTCAATGCTGTAGCCCATTTATTGGTTACTCTGCTACCCAGTTCAGGAAAGGAGAGAGTGGACGTTTACAGCCCGAGGACTTTCTGCAGTGCAGAGATTTAATTTCAAAAAAGATTCTCTGTCACAAATGTAATAATTCTATATTTTCAGTCAGAAGCGGTGATATTTCCCGCTTGAAAGCAAAGGCACTTTTAACTATATATATATTACATTTTCAGAGCAGATTTTTCAAAGAGTTAGAAATTCATAATGTACTGGGATGTCTTCCATAATAGATAAATAGAATTTCAGGTTCTGTATTCTTACCTCAAGTAACAATCGGGTTAGCATTTACCAATGAACTCATACAACATTAAAATTAAAAGATGTATTTTTAATAAATATCTGTCGCCAAATTACCATCCCGGGATTTCCTACACGACCTTAAAAGCCCTCTTCCTGTTTAACACTAAATTATATAATATTCCTGTGAGAAAACCAATTTTCCGGCGGCAGTGCGGGGCAGGGCAGCGGCGGGTGAACGCTCTCCATTCGACGCTATCATCCGCGGTGCGCGCGCGCAACGGCCTTTATTAGTGTGCACGAAGGGCGTGCGATGTGCACTTACTTTTTTTGTTTTTTTTTACAAACAAGCCATGTGTCCGATGGGGTTTCCCGTTGGCAAATTTGACAAACTTTCATTCACTATTTAACACCTCTAACGAATGAATTTTCAAAAATCTTTCCTCGGTGTTCACTTTCGCTTTATACGGAAATTTAGTGCAAAATTTCATGCTTAGCGGTTTAGGCTTGTCTGTCAGTGAATTAATGAATTTAATTTTTTTACTAAGCAGATGTTGGTTGTTTTTTAAACCGGTGTTACACCGCTATCCTGAATTATATTACAACAAGTATTACTATTTTGGATCCTGCAGGAAACTGAGATAAAGGAATCGATTTAGTAACAGGATTGTATAAGAAATGCATGAGTACAAGGAAGTAGGTAAGTATATTAATTATAGACAATAAACGATGAAAAAATACTTACTATTGTTGCTAATCGTTGAAGGAAAAATAATGTTACATTGTAGGAGGAAAATACATAACTGAATTTCTGTAAACTAAACTATTTTACAATGAAATAGTTTTTTTTTAATTAGCTCTGTCATACATTTTGATTGCGTAGATATTGCACTTTTTTATGAAACAGCAGTTTTTTTTTGATACTGTTATCAAAAAAAAACTGCTGTTTCATAAAAAACTTCGCGAACGTTTTTTTTCGTCTGTACGAAAAATTTCTTTGCTAATCTGAATTATGTGTTGAATTTATGGTTTCAGTTTGCGCTTCTATGTCCCTGCCAGCCTGTATATAGAATTAAAAATCAAGAATAAAATATCGGTAAACACATCAACAGCGAAAAGTATTTTTGTTTTTAGGGTTCCGTACCTCAAAAGGAAAAAACGGAACCTTTATAATTATAGGTTAACTTCGTTGTCAATGTCTATCCGTCTGTCAGTCTGTCAAGACCCTGTTTCTCAGGAACTCGTGGAGGCATAAAATTGAATTGAATGTCAAATACGCAGGTCTACGGGTCCATCAGAATTCTATAAAAAGTTAAGCTTCTAAATAAAAAACAATCACCATTTACGCGACATTTTTAGATACTCTCAAATAAGTCTAAACCTATAGGGTACCTCTCGTTGAATCATGAAATTTGGCAAGAAGCAAGGTCTTACGGCACAAGTAACGGAAAATGTCCGAAAATCTTTCATTCGCACATCATCAGATATTTTTTTAGCGATTACAAACTTACATTTGCATGAGAGAATTGACCATGACGCATATCGAAGTGCGAACATGTTTTTCAACTAAAATGTTAAGATTTTTTTTGGGATAAATTCATCCTTACTGCGGAACCCTTCAGTATGTGTGGTCCGACACGCATTTGGCCGGTTTTGTTTCCAACTAAACATTTACAGAAAGGGTACACTAATAAAGGGCCGGCCCTCCAACACGTGTCCCTTCTATCTCTGTGACCCACTTACGTACACACGCACACTTTCTTCCATGTGTGTGTGCGTGGGTTGAGAGCTTTATACCAGTAATGCATTAGTAAGCATTCAAGCGTCGGTGTGTGCGTCAAATTTGGAGTAAACAGCTTGTATGTGTGCGTTTATCTAGGATTACTGTGACTGTTATGTGGGTTCGGCTATATTTTCTTGTTTGTGCTTTTTTAGTTACTGTAGTAAAAAAATCAGCAAAAAGTACGTATTTTTTCCTAAAAATGTAAAAAATGTAAAAATGTAAACCACAGAACCGATCATCCTGAAATTTGTTATATACGTTTTCAGGTGTACAGAAACGGACATAGGGTACCTTTCATCCAGAAAAAAAGTACTGTTCCCGAGGAAAACAACAATAACGTTCTTATGATAATAGATGGACGTAGCGCCATCTATTATCATAAGAACGTTATTGTTGTTTTCCTCGGGAACAGTACTTTTTCTCTGTCTTTCTAATCATGATTGAATTATAACCCGAATTGATTGTCAAAGTTTAAATTAATGCGAGCGAAGCCACGGGCAAAAGCTACTTATGAATATTGTATGAATTTTCTTTTATTATTTTTCTAACTTGTAACATCTATTTTTTTTAATAGATCATCCGTATTGCTGTTTCAAAGTCATATTAGGGTCGATTTATAGTCTTAGTGCATTCATACATACATAAACTCACGCCTTCTTCCCATGGGGGTAGGCAGAAACTTGTAGTCCACTGAATTTCAGCCATTCAAATTGCCATCGTCACTACGACCCTTTTATTGGTCAATATCGAAAACTAAAGTTAGACCATTATCAGACCATCAGGACCTGTCATCCGAGACCACTGTTGCTATGACAACTGGAACCTATTTCAATTAAAACAAAATCTTCATGGATCAGCCTCGTCTAAGACCCACTTGCACCGCCAATCACCAAACACGTTTAGCGCTAAACGAGTTTTAAACATCAGTCTGTCTCTGTCATCTTCAAACATTTGACAGAAACAGAATTGTATTTTAAACTCGTTTAGCGCTAAACGTGTTTAGTGATAGGCGGTGCAAGTGGGTCAAAGTAAGGCAGCCAGGCTTCGAAACATGGCTGACAGCTTATGAAAACTGGGAGGTGCTATCCCTGTCAATTGTCTCACGTTTTACTGACGGACTGATCCTTTTAAAATTGGAACCAATATACGTATGACGGCGAAGGTACATTTCTCTCGTTATCATCAGCCATATTTTAACTACTGTGTTCGTACTATGGGTAATGTTGGTTATTGCGCAATAGAAAAACAGTTTTCAATTCGAATCAAATTATAATTCACGAACAAATTAATCACACTAGCGAATCACACACTGTAGGTACACCACACAACTATACGGAACGCGTGACAGTTCCTAGGGTGGAGGTACTGATCTCCTCGAAGGCAGAATGGTAAGTGTCTCATCAGCGCTCCTCCATCAGCCAGGCACTGTCATAGCACGAAGTTAGCCGAGTATGCAGATTATCGCGACGGTGCTGCCACCTCCCGGAACTCGTGCTGCGATTCGTTTAGTGTCTAAGCTAATGACCGTCTCCGACACGTATTTTTTTTCTTTCTTTTAGTTCTATAGCTGGCTCTGGATGGAGCAGTGTTGGGCCAGTGGAAACTGCTGCGTCTTACGAGTTGTAGGTAGGTTCAGTAGGTTCGAACCCAGACAGGCGCTTTACTTTGTGTAAATTATTTCATCATCACTGCTCTCAAAACGGTGAACAACAACATCGTGAGGAAATCGGCATGTCCTAGAACCAAAAATTCGAAGACATGTGACATCTACCAACCCGCACTGAGCCGCAGTGTGGATTACGGCCCACTCCCTCTCACAGAGAGGAGGCCTGTGTCCCAGCAGTGAGAACATTATAGGCTGATTATGCTTTTGCTCGATGGCTTTAAACCGGGCAGCTTTCATTCATGTTAATTAGTAAAATCTATATTAAGCTCTGTCCACATAACTAAACTGTTTTAAATATTACGAGTATATCGCTCTTACTTCCTAAAGTAGTTTTTACATAACATTCTATGCGTAGGCAGCTGTTTGATTTACTTTTAAATAAAGCGACTGTTGAAAGTTATGTAAACATGGATTAAATTAAATAACGATGTCAAGTTATCAACGCATAATACATAATGTACTGTATAACATAATAAGCCTCTTTTGCGTCTACTGCTAGGACACAGGCCTCCTCTCTGTGAGACGGAGCGGGCTGTTATCCACCACGCGGGCCCAGTGCGATTTGAAAGGTGCCACGTCATTCCAGGGCCCGGCAGTCTCGACTAGATAGCGACGATATCGCAAACTACCGATCGCTAAATATTAAGGTGAATCCTCGGTGGTAGCCCGCAAAATTTACATTTTCTTTAGTTTTTGCAAATTGCAGCTCAGTTTTACGTTGTATGTTGATCAAAATGCGATTCTCGACTGTGGGAATTATATATTTATCGAATAATAATCATCAATTTCATATCAATCGTCAAATTCAAAGAAAAATTGAATTTGGCGGGCTACAACTGTGGTTTTACCTTAATATTTAGCGATCGGTAGTTTGCGACAGCGTCGCTATCTATGGCTAGACTGCCGGCCGTGTGCGACGAATGTACAAGTAGGTATCTCCCGGGCCCTCGACTCATGGTAGTAGTAGGAACTGAGGGGTTTAAGTCGGTAGGGGCCGACATAACCCTCCGTTCTTCCGAGACGAAAGGTATCCATGAGCATCCCCCACGGAAAAAAAAAGATGTCATGTCTTTGAACTTTTTGTTGAAGGAGGACAATATTTTCTCTACGTTTTCCTTCACAATTTTTTGTGCAGAGCCAAAGTTCGTCAGTCTTTCAGAAAGTTGCTGTTATTTGCAAGCATATTTTACTATGGAGAGAAACGGGCAAAAATCTCCATGGCTATTCTTTTACCATTAGTAGGTAAAGCCGGGGAATTCATTGTTTAACAAATTAACTATCAATTTAAATTATATGTACCTTGAAATCATAACTGTCATCCTTTGACAGTTGTATGAAATGGATATAACACGGCAAATTTATGTAGTTTATCAATTAGTTAACCAATTTAACCAATTAATTTCCCTGCCTATACATCCAGGTCACGAAATTGCTACCTAGAACCCAAGAAGGTCTTAAATCTTCAGCAGTACCACGCTATCATTACTTATATGCAGCGATAAGGTAAATTGGTTCACAGGCAGCGCATACGCAGGCCGCAAAATAAACCGGTATAGATTAAATTTTATTTTTATTGCGAATTGTTTTATTGGTTTGCATCTCATTACTGAGCTAGCTACTTGTCAAAATTTTATGTGAAAATTATCGAAGGAAATAAGTGAAATCTCGATAATACCGTCGACGGTTTCATCCTATTTTTAGGGTTCCGTAGTCAACAAGGAACCCTTATAGTTTCACCATGTCCGGCTGTCCTTCCGTCTGCAGCTTAGTAGTTTAAAAAGTGGTAAAATAAAATCATGAAAACAATTTTTTTTAGTGTTCCTCCTGTACACGTAAAGTGGGGATCTTGTATTTTCTCGTCTATCCCATGGTGTGGGATATCGTTGCATAAGGAATTCAAAAATATTACAGGTCTGTGAAAATAATTTTTCGATTCAGGAATCCGTTTGCGTAATTTTTTGTTAGAGTCAATTGTCCCCCCCCCCCCCCTGGAAACTAAATGGTTGCTTTTGGGTATGTGAAAAATTTCACGGCAGTAGTATATATAACGAAATTAAAAGAAAAACTATTGCAGCTAACTAGGCTTTACAAGATAACGAGTAATAGTCGACCAACTTACATTTGCAGTTGGAACTTATGGGAGAAGATGTTTTTCAACTACAATGTTTAGTTTGTTGTTGGGATAAATTCATTCTAACTACGGAAACTTTCCTTGTGCGTGGTCCGACACGCACTTGGAAGGTTTTTTATTTTATTTTCCTCGATAAACAAGCTCGTCCCCTATGAGATATGAACTGTGGTGGTTATAGATACTATACTTCTGCCTGCCTTCGAGGAGTACAGGCGTAACGTACTGTTATGACGGGAGGGATAGGCAAAGATTGAAGTGGATGGCTTCGATTCCCGCTCGGAAACGTAAATGACTTTGTATGGGTGTCTACAGGTAGAATATCTTACGCCATGTGACTGCAACTACACTCTCGAGAACTGCTAATCGTAGCGCCGGTCGTCTACCAGGAGTTCATATTAAGCACCGAGTTGATATATTAAAATATCTGGGTAAAACTGAAAGTGATGCAGACGGGTTAGTTTCCGTCTAACCGCACGTTGTCGTTTAACTGGGCCAGTTAAAAATAACGGCTAACATTCCCGTCTCAGTTAGCGCTACGCTTTTGCCAAATGTTTAACCCTGATCGGTTCAGGGTGTAGAATGTGGGCATCGTTTATGACCTCTTATTGACAGGGCAAGTGTACCTTCAAACCTGTTGACAGTTCTTCGCTCCTGGTATCTTTGCGATCATCTGTGAAGGTGTATGCCCTCCCGTTGTCTCCTACACGTTACAATACTTGTGATAATGTTGCTTATTAGCTACTAAGGTCCTGTAGCTGACTAGCTACAGGACCTTAATAACTAATAAGCATCCAACAGAAAATCCAATATGGTTGACTGACCACATTACCTTGGTCTCTCTTCACCCTTTTCGAAGATTTTTATTCAGCTATGTAGTTGTGAAGCTCATGTAAATTTAAAATACTTAAATAATATGTAAAACGATGCGACAACAAGCATTTAAAGCACCTGAAAAACGTGAACTTTATTATTTGATTAGGTATAATTTTCTTTGTCTGCTTGAGATGTCTATTATGCGTATTTCTTACTTACTCAGTTTATTTAAGAATCGTAGAGTCTACGCCACTTTTAAGCGAGATTTTTTCATTCAATATTTGATGTTATATCTCATATCTCTGGCTGACAACTTCGTCAATAATAAAATCGCCTAATATCACGTATACATACTATATGATATAATGTCAATAAATATAATGGTGCTGTTATAACTATTACGATCGGCACGGTTACCGCACGCGTAACGTCCGGCCTGCTGGCGTATAGGGCTGCCACAGGGTGAAATGTGTTCGATGGTCGGGACTCAAAAATCTTTAGAAGCTCTTGCAAATACTCTTTAGAAAAAAAGAAAATACGTTTATTTTCGCGAAACATGACGCAGAGAAGAAACTAGTGCTCCCCAAGTCCGCCTGTGTGTGTTTTTTTTGCAATTGCGAGTAGACGTATAGTTAGTGTAATTTCTGTATTTAGGACATACATTGAGTTGCGATTTATTGGAAAGAAAATATGTCAAGTATCTTAAAAAAAAATGTAACCCTTAATTATTAATTTTAGGCTATAACTTTAGAAAATGGCGGGACAAACTCAACTCTTTTCTTATAGATTGGACACATATGGCAATACTTAGGGATACCTGGAAGGAGGGAAGAGAAACCCTTGCTCTGCAGTGGGACACAAAAGACATAATAATAATTTATGAATAATATATCTCTTCTGGCTAACGGCGAGTATAAATGCACAGGAATAACCAAGTAGCCAGGATTATTCACCAGCAACTTGCTATGAAATATAAACTTGTAAATTCTGAGGTACCGTATTACAAGTATGAGCCCGACCCAGTTCTCGAAAATGATCATGTCACGTTGTACTGGGATCGGTCAATCATTACTGACAGGACTATTGTCACCAATAAGCCTGATATAGTGATGATAGATCGATTAGCGCGCCGCACAATGATTATCGATGTTATTATTCCACATGAGGAGAACCTCGTGAAAGCTAAGAAAAAGAAACAAATTAAATATCTTGACTTATCACACAAGGTTGTTGACATGTGAAATGTGAGCTAGGTTGTCATTGTACCGATTGTCTGATAGCCGAAAGCCCCGATCTAAATCTCTCGAGGCTCTCGTTAGGTGGTTGAATCAAGGGTCTTATTCAGAAGGCAGTAATCCTCGATATGGCTAGTATCGTGAGGAGGGTCTGGTCTCTGGAGCCCTAACCACCGGTAGCTTGGACCCTGATCCCGATACCGGCGGACCACTATCTTATATAAATAAAAATCCATTGGCAAAAATATTTGTCCACGCAACACTTCAAAGCGGCTGCACCTACTTGAATAACTATTTATTTGTTGTTTTGTTCAGGACAAGGTTAGTATGAAAGATATTTTATTTGTAAAATCCACCGGAAAAGTTGGAAAGGATGCTATTTTTGTATGAAATGGCACGAACAGCTTGTATTTAATATTTTGAAATGTTTTGTAAAAAAATATGTGATAAGTATGAAAATAAATAAACGAGATAATTGATTAATAATAAACTAATATGAATAAATAAACTTTAGGCAAGCTTGCCACTTTAAAATAACCATCTTCTATTCAAGATAAGTCACCACTGCTGCACTGTTGCCAATTATTGACTTTATTATGATGTTAAGTAGCATACACGCATGTGTAATTTACATATTACCACATCATTATTACATTTTGCTAGTATGTCAACGCTCTATAAATCAACACTGTTACAGTTATTTTACTCTACAATGTATTCTAAACAAAATTAGGTTGCCAACCCTACCTGACGCGACGGTGCAAGTGCAGTGCGTATTTATATCGGCCCAAATTCTAAAGTGGGATGCGTTTGTGGGCCAGCCCTGCGTATCCCTCGCGCTTATACATCTCGCTGTTTATGTGCTCCTAGTACCTGTCGACGATTTATCGATAGATAGCGACGATTAAAGTCCGTATCTATCGATTGAGATACATCGATTTGTTTGTAAAGTTTTTTTTATTCACAGGTTAGTGCCGTCAAATAGGAATCACAATAAAATATCGAGAAAATACTATTACCAGTTTTCATTCAGTTTTTCAACCGTAGTCAACTCGACTCGTCGACTGATCGACTCTTTCCATCTTTCAGTGCAACGTTTATACTTCGTGATTTTCTTTTTCACAGCATAATACCCATGTGCTAGTATTTTACATTAATTAATTAATTATTATTTATTTATTAAAAAACAAAGTTTGTAAAAAAATACTTACTTAGAAACTATGCCCCGCAAAACCGCTTTCACGGTGTGTCTGTGGGTATGGAACAAACATAATTACAAACAAGTATATTAGAGCAGATACTTAATTATCACTTATTGTACTTATAGTAACTAACGATGTACACATATACATTATACGAGTAGTATATTGCACGTAAGAGACTATTGCAATGAATATGAATTAATTATGATTGAATATGAATTTAAATTTGATTTATTTAATGTGTGTGTTGATGTTGTAATTATATTGTATTTATTCATTTGTATTTATTTATGTATGGTTTTGTATTTATTATTAAACTAGCTGACCCGTGCCCACTTCGTTGGGAGGTAAACATTTTTACTTGATTTTTTTTCGGGTTAATATATCGCACTGATAATACAATACTGTTGTAACTCAAAATTTGACTTTTTTTCAGAATCGACGAAAAAATGATTACTAACTTTTTTTTTTTTAATATGATTTTATCTCAAATTTTACTTATTTTGAGTTACAACAGTATTGTATTATCAGTGCGATATATCCTATGACACTCACAAATAACGTGGCTTTCCATTGGTAAAAGAGTTTTCAATATCGGTTCGGTAGATCCAGAGATTCCTCCCTACAACCTCACAAACTTTACCTGTTTATAATATTAGTATAGATAATTTAAAGATGCTTTCTAATATGGGTTATGTGGTACCTATCTGAAATATATGTTTATTTTTTTAAATTTGTTTCACTCGCTGATATCGCGTCGGTTGTCTCTCTGTTAGTTCTTACTGTTTTTGTTAATAGTATTTCCTGTCAGAAAGTTTTTATTTATCTCTTGTTTTATCTATATCTTGATGCTTCGTGTGTGTTTCAAAAATGTATTTTGGCCTTAAAGGCTGATATACATTCGCATTAGTTATGTAGCGAGTTAAATTCCTTACGGGACACTTCTCAACTAAAAACTGTCACTTATAATAATAATAATCATTTTTATTTTAGGAAATTATCCCCATATTAAGAACTACAAATTACGTAGAAATATACTTATGGATTTATTATACTCGTACAAAAATTAAAACATTACACACACACACACACTCACAGGCTCTCATACTTATGGACTGACGTTTCGACATATAACTTGCTACTTGAACTAAACTCTATTGTACTAATGCCAAAGTATATCACCCATAAGTCCAACCGCCCTTTTAATCAATAACTGACAAAAACTTATCTGTTCTGAAATTACAGACTTAGAACCATTTGATTGAATCACAAGTCGTTCAGTTGGCTAAACTGATGTGTAATCCGTTTGCAGTCCTTAGGCCCTAATCTCAGTACCTCACGAAACAGGAAGTAGAAGACTGATCATAGCACCCGGAAGCCTGACAACCTCGTTTATTCATTAATATAATAACGCCCTGTAAATTATTGAATGCTGCTAAAACAATGGAAACTCGAGTTTTTTCCTTTGGCTCATCACGCGATTCTAATGCCGTTGTAAGGTTGTGGAAGTGGATAGAAAAATAAGGAATAGTAATAATGTCAGTTTTGTGTTTCTGTTTTGCAGGACAAAGGCCTCTTCTTGTATCTAGAAGCAACGATCATGGAGTACCATTTTTACTTGCTGCCTGTTCCTGATTTCAGACTTTTTCTAGTTTCACTCATTGTTTGCTCACAATTTCCTATAAAAATCACTGCGTGGTGGTGTAAAATGATAAATGATTTAGTTTCTGTAAGTAGGTCTATATAAACACTTGTAAACGTTAATCATATTTTAAAAACTAGATGTGGTCGGCTTTCCTATCTGACTACTCTGAGAAGAAAGGCCGAAATAAACTCAGAGATCACAGTCTCTTTGAAAGTCTAGACATAATCTTGGTCAGATCATGTGAAGACCATGTAGATTGGTGTCTGAAATGGTCTTTTGAGGAAAGAACCACACATATTGACTGGACCTGGACATTGCACGCATTTATCAGTTATCATGCAGCTCAACTCAGAACGAAGGGGCTCAAAGATACGCCGAACAATACCAAAGAAAGGACATTTGAGTAGGCCGCATAAAATTACTCAAACTGCCAGACTATGATTAAAACTAAGTGAGAAAAAAAAAGAAAAAAAATGATCCACATAGTCTTCACATTCGCAATAATTAAAATAATATTATCCTCCACAAAGTAACTATTCATGTCATTGTATATGTAAAAAGGTATATTATAAAAAAAAATAGTAAGTAATAAAAAAATATTCACTGTGCAAAGTTATTCCAGCAGCCCAACCTTTTTTAACCCCTGACGCAAAAAGAGGGCTGTTATAAGTTTGACCGCTATGTGTGTATGTCTGTCTGTGGCACCGTAGCTCTGAAACGGGTGAACCGATTTGGATGCGCTTTTTTTTATTTGAAAGCAGGTTTCTTAGATATGTTTTATCAAAATCGTTTCAGCCGGTTCAAGGTCTTTTTTGATTCAGGGGTTTTTTGAATTTTGGCATTTTGGCGATGGCAATCCGCAATCTAAGTACCAATTCCTGCTCATCTCTCTAGGTTAAGTATGCAACGATGCATCTGTGCTAAGAGTGGACTCAAGTCTCTAGTGCGACTGTACTCGTAATAATGATCCCTAGCTCTCCAGTCCACGAGCACCGTTTGGGCCATTCATTGCGGGTACTGAAAACAGAAAAATTGATGATGTTATGTTACGACTTCCTCTTGATTTACTATTTCAGACGACTCTCTTTTTTTAAAATATTAGAGTATAGAGGTATGCGGAACAGGGTGTAAAGTTCACTCATACTCTATAGAAAAGGGAGGATCCTCCGACCAGGCGGGTGTGTCTGGTGGGCAACTGCGGTTGATGTCGGGACGTTGTATATAAGCTAGTCGCGCGGTAAACTCTGCTTGCGCGATGCAGGATTTGCGTGACGTCAGTATGACGTGTAGCTCGCATGTGGCGATGTTGATACGGCTACAAGAGAGTAACCCAAAGGGAAGGAGGAAAGAGGGGAAAGGTCCTAAAGAGAAATGTTTACTTTCGTCGTCACACCATCAACCAGGTGAGATAGTGGTTAAATGCTATCAAAATTAACAATACCTACATATTAATACTACAATCTTCATACATTCCGATTGGTTACGATATTAATGACGTAGCAGCGCAGGTGTAAGCACTATAAAATCGTCGATGTAGGTAATTCGAAGAAATCACCGGTTTTGTACTTGATACGAAGTGTTAGTGTCAACTTACAGCATACAATGTTGTTCTCCAAATTGGAATTTACTTATTTCGGTGATTTAACATAACGCTTGTATTTTCCGAAGGGGTATGCAGACGTGTTTCGTTCACCGACATCATGCCAGTTATTTTGCAGTAACAGGGGGCGAGCCTATTGCCGTTAAACCAGGAAAATCCAAGGGCTGCCATTTATCCAGTTATCTATGTGGTATGATAATCAGAGAAACTTTGTAAAGTGGTCAAATGTGCTGTCAGACCCCTACAAACTAGAGTGTGGTGTCAGACAGGGTGGTCTTACCTCCCCAAGACTTTTTAACATTTATGTTAATAAATTACTGGTTGAGCTCAGCAACACACATGTCGGATGCCACTTAGATGGAGTTAGTTTAAATAACTTGAGCTACGCAGACGACATGGTGTTGCTGAGCCCATCTATCTGTGGAATTAGAAAGTTGCTTTCAATTTGTGAGGGGTATGCCGAGCAGTATGGGCTAAAGTACAACCCTAAGAAAAGTGAGCTGTTGGTGTTTAGGGGTAGAAATAAAAGTCCATCATTTATTCCTCCGGTAACACTGTGCGGTTCACTTTTACAGAGAGTAACCCAGTTTAAATATCTGGGCCACATTGTCACCGAAGACTTGAAAGACGACACAGATATGGAAAGGGAGCGCAGGGCATTGGCTGTGAGGGGAAATATGGTGGCTCGAAGGTTTGCTGGTTGCTCAGGACCAGTAAAAATTACCCTATTCAAGGCTTACTGCCAAACATTTTACACCAGCAGCGTTTGGGCTAATCATACCCAAAAAGCAAACAATGCCCTGCGAATACAATATAATAATACCTTTAGGGTGCTGTTGAGGCTTCCACCCTATTGTAGTGCGTCAGGTATGTTCGCCGACGCCCACACTGACGACTATTTTGCAATAATGCGTAAGAAGGTGGCGTCGATGACGCGCAGAGTGGGAGGAAGCACCAACAGTATCTTGAGGGTGTTTGCTGAACGGCTGGATGGCCCTACCATGGGTAGATTTATCAAGCTTCATGTATTGCATGGGGCTTGATGAAACTATTTTGTGTGTGATTTAATTTTAACTTTTATTTTGTTTTTGTTTTCTACCTTTACTAACATAGTTTGTAAGATAATTATATTCACTAACATAATGTGGGCCTATGTAGTCTGTAAATAAAAGATTTTTATTTTTATTTTTATTTTATTTTTTATTTATTTATTTACCGGATGAAAAATCCCAGTAATAGGCACATTACCCGACTATTGGAATCTGCCTCAAAAAAGGTTATCTTAGATCGTGGTCATGGTCAGAAGATGGGTTGATTGCGGGTCGGACTGCTTATATACTGGGTTATGGAAATTGGAGGTCAAATGATCAAGTCACTCCATATAAAATAATGGTATTCTGCTGCATCCGGTTAACCTGGAAACCGACCCATCATCCTTAGTCGAGTTGGAAAACGACTAGGGAGATGATTGTTGCTGGACTGACTGCCCTGGGTATGACGTCATCATCATTGTCCTCATAATTGGCAGCCTTGTTCTACCCACTGCTGATTGTTGCTTATCGGCTTCCTCCTTTTTGAGCTATGCTTCCCTGGTCTGTGCGAGGGTGCGACGTTCTCAATAAAAATTCAATGCCCATTTATACAGCACCTACATAAAATAGTACATGTCTAAGCATAGAAGAAAGTATCACACGTCTATAATTACATCTGAATCCAATTGACAGTATAAATATAATGTCTGTCAAGGTGATCAGGGATACAATGCTGGTATTTTAGGAGCTGTCTACTGCCAACTGTTGGCACCAGGTGCGTGGCCAATGATGTGTCCAACGTTGCATAAGAATGATGACTCGGTTACACGCCCACCTGACCTGGGAACATGACTAAGAAATAATCTCAGAGTAACTGTTAAAGAAACTTCTTAGATAAAAAATTACTGTAATCAGGATATCAATGTGTAACTGAATTAATGCACATGATGAAAGTAGTTGGTTCAGAATCGTTTACTGAATCGAGTTCTGTCATTTTTAATATAAGAATAGAATAGTCCTTTATTTGCACAGAAAGTAGGTACAAGTTAGATATGTTAAGTTTAAGATGATCCGTAAGTAAGATCCAATATGATAAATATTTTTTCTTATCCCAAAAATAACTAAAACTACGTAAATTCCAGTCACACTTCCGCTGTACAGTCAGAACAAACCAAAATGGACAAAGTTCCTACTAAGCTGAACCCACAGCGCGACAGTGTGCGTACATATTTTTTTAATGTGACCACAAATTTCTCCCAGAATCAGTATAACAAATTTAATAAAAAAAACAATGTTTTATACATAATAGTAAAAAATCTGTGATTGTAATATGATTATAACATAATATTCTAATTGGGGTGTTTGATGGTATGCATTAATTCCGGGACATGTTGTATAAGATCCGAAACGAAATTATACGAAAAAGAAATAGCGCGAAAAAGAAATAGATTACGGACATACATTGCAGAGTTATCAAGTTGAAGAGGCAGTGGACTGGCCATGTTTATCGAAGAACCGATGGCTGTTGGAGCAGACGAGGCTTGGAGTGGAGACCACCGATTGGCAAGCGTAGTGTGGGACGCTCCCCAGCTAGATGGACCGATGACCTCTAAAAGGTGACTGGGACTGACTGGATGCGGAAAGGGGAGAACCAGGTGATATTCGTTAAGCTCCTTAACTTTTTTTGTTGAGCTGCACGATTACTGACAACTGCGTGCACTGACTGGACAGGTCCACTCAATCTGTGTGGTTTTTCCTCAAAAGACCATTTCAGACACAAATCTACATGGTCTTCACATGATCTGACCAAGATGGACTTTAAAAGAGACTGTGTCCTCTGAGTTTTTTGCGGCCTTTCTTCTCAGAGTAGTCAGATAGGAAAAAAAAATGATATGTAAAAGTATTGTTGTAGTTTGTAAAAGTGTGACAAACCTACTTACAGAAATAAAATCATTTATCGTTTATATGATGCAACTTGGGAGAGGCTTGTGTCCAGCAGGGGACTGCTTTAGGCTGAGTTGATTGATTGATTTTATTTAGTCGGACACCAGCGTAAAGGCCTCTTTTCTGTCATAGACGAGACAAGCACAGATTACCATGCCTACTAACTGGGGGTTCGATTCCTACACGGAGTAGTTCCGTAACGTAACGTATAGGAAAATGTTAGTGATAAATGTACGTTGTCTTTGAAATTTATAATGTTTTAGAAGATAATAATGACATTGTTATCTATTTATTAGGATTTCATGAATGTTGTTATATTTTAATTTGACATACTTAACAGATTTTAACATTACCAGATTATCTAAATTCTATTTTCTAATATTAATTGTGATTGTTGTTGATGTTTTGGAATATTTTGACATTAAGCTTTTGACATTACGCATTACGACATATACTTATTCCTCTTTGTATGATTTGCGAGAGATTTATATTTAATTCTTGATTTTTTAGTCTGAGTTGTGACTACCTACTATATTCGACTATGGCTAATAATAATTGTAATAGCTGTACCTATCTATGTATATTACTAAATAAATTCAATCCTAATATTTTGCATGCCGTAAGGTAAAATGTATCGGGACACTTAATAATTATTCCAACTTATATGTATACCTACATTATCAGCAAATAAATGATTTCTTTCTTTCTTTCTTTCTTTTCTTTCGAACGTGTCTGGTGGCTCGTGCTTTTGAACATACCCACGATACACTAGAAATTCCAAGTTCAAGGCAGAAGAGATTATGAAGACAGTGAAGTTGTTAGTAAAGCTGACTAACGGCACGATTCACAGATCCCAACTTTAACAAATGATGCTCCCGTTCATATTGAGACGCTTACTTAGCAAAGTTAAATCAAAATGCGGCGTGTGAATCGTGGTCCAAGTAGGGTGCGCCGGATTTGAGCACCGTTACTTATATATACTAAGATATCATTTTCATCTTGTTCTATCTTCAGATTATATTATTTTATCATAGACTGCCACACCCTTATTTTCAAATACAGATAAGAAATTTATCCTCCAACCTTTGGGCCAATGTTGGTCAACCTATTCATATGTTGGGCCAACATGCAATTGGCACCGGATATGCTAAGATATTCGATTCATCCAGACAGGTCTTATTCATTGCTGAGCTATGCAGTTTATTATACCTATAGCAAACTTGGAACAGCTTAGATTGTGAATCGACTTCCTATTTTCAAAACAGCCTGTACTTGGCTATTGTAAGTCATTTCTCTAGCTCATTCATTTTCGGCGGAAAAAGTGGTGTTTCAGCTTCGAGAAGAACCAGACGAGTATCGAAAAGAAATGAGCAAAGTCTCACTGTGTTTTGACCAATTTAAGACATAAGTGAGTCCAGATTTCTTCACATTTCTTTGTAGACATAAGTATTTGGTGCCGGGTTATGAACTCTGCTAATGGATTTATTTAAAAACAGCCATAAATCTAGCGCTTAGTGCATTAACTAGCATTTCTGGTATTAATTAGGTCAGTCTTTTTACCTGTAGTCCCAGTAACTTCTCCGACGGCAGTACTAAAATAATTCGTGCCGCCGAAATTGCGTTGAGTGCCCAACTGCTGTCACGTTCCACCTTCAAAGCCGTCAGTTTCTATACGTTATTTGTGTCTTAGTGCGAGTAAACGGTGACACGCTTGATTTGTATGGAAAGTGTTGACAGTGGCGCCCCTAGCTCCGAGGGGCTCCGCCGAGGGTTCTCCGTGCTCTGTGGCCTGTATTTACCCAGGCTAGTTCGTTTTCCACGCAGTTGAGTCCAGATTTCTAACATTGGTGCTAGGTTTGAAACACAACTACAGGTCTTGAAAACATTTAGAACTCTAGCGCTCCGTGCATCAATTTCTGGTATCAATTGTCTAAGCCTTATCTGCTTTCTAAATAATAAAAAATTAAGTATCATAGGGTTGTCCAAAGAAAACAAAAGGTATATTTTTCTATTAAATAGGTATATATTAAATTTAATTGCACCTATAACATCGAAGTTACGTGGTTTTGTAACCACTAGCATTATTGTCAGAGAAAATTAGCAAGGCCTCATTCGTTCCTACCAAATAGGACTTTTAAAGCGATATATATAAAGTAGGACCGAAAAAATATATATTTCTTATGAAAATCACTCCCAAAAGGCAAAAAAATATAAATTAAATATTGAAAAACAAAAAAAGTGCTTTTTCGATATGTACTTATTTTGTGCAAAGTTTCTTGCATTGATTTTCCTTTTTTATTTCTATCAATATCATAATTAATATTTTTGCGCATAACAACACAATATTAGGGAAAAAAAAATAGTCTTTGGCTCAGAAGAATAGAAAGATTTGATCTTGTAGCACCATCGGGACGACGTAGAAAACAAAACTTTAAAAATAAAACAACATTTTTTTTAACCATCAAAACATAAGAAAACAAGTCAAATCAAAGGCCCTTGACACGCAGAACGCGGGAAAAACAATCTGCCATTTGCATTTTTTTTTTGCAATTGCAATACTTATTCGCCTATTTAGTACTTATAAATTGAAGCCAAATCAATTTTAATTTATTTTTTACATTTAAGTTTCTTATTATATTTTTATACACGTAGTTGAAAATATTTCATGTGCTTATTTTATATTATATTTTTAAATAAAAGCAGGTAAAAACGGGACGGAGTATAGTGTATATTATGACGTCTACACACAAGGTATTTAAATATAAATATTATTTTAATAAATAAAATTTATTATAATATAGTTTTTGTGACGAATATTAAATAGGCTTGTGTAAAAAATAAATATACTTAGAAATTAATGTTAATAAAATATAAAACGGCTGTTTTTCATTGTGTGAAATATTTTTACAAACTCCTGAAAATGTTTTATTATAAAAATACACATGTTTATGTAAATAGTGATAACTTTATAATACAAGTTTAATAAAATACGAAATATACAAGTTTTTCGTTTACTCTATTAGTGTGTAGATGCCATTTCTCTTATATTCATTATTACATTGTAGGATTCAATCTGGTAACTATTTGTTTCGAGACCCGTTTTACAATGAATGCCATCCCCAATTTTAGCAAAAAACCACTTTCAAAAATAATATTTTTATTTTTTACAACACTGCCATCAGGGCTGGCACTCAAAGTTAATATTTGCATTTTGTTTTTTTATTAAAATAATATACATTTGTTTTAAGCAGCCTAAAACCCGTGCTTGTAGCTACCGTAAAACAAAATTAAGTAGCGCATAACATTTACATCAATAAGTATTTTTAACATAAATAACTCCTTGTACTTGCCATCTGGCGACGCCATAATAGATCATGATTTTATCATTTAAAACATCACTTAATCTTAAAGTAAGTAGACAAGAAAAATATCTAACAAAAAAGAAGTTAAAGGTACTTTAATAGGAATAAACTTTTTAGACTCAACAAAGTAATATTAACCCAAAGAAACATTAAACCTATACGCTTAGCGCTACGCCTTAAGTAGAATTATGTACAATTAAATATTTTAAAAAGAAAAAAAATAGTTGTTTTTCTCAACAATCAATAAAATTTCTTATGTCAGAACGGGCAAATACAAACAAACATTTATAATTTTTATAGATTATTTAAGCTACCACAAAGTATTTACCTTTTCTGTCCTCATACGTTCAAGGAGTTACGGAAAACAATTACAATTAATTCTAGACATTTGATTACTGATTCAAAATTATATACAACCAATTTACATTAAAATAACTATACTATTCTATATATTACAGTAAACTATCATAATTGTTAACGAAAAGTAAGAAAAACATCAATTATTTACTGTCTTCATGGTATAAAATCTGATCAGTCACATTTGTATGAGTTTTTTTATGAATATGAATGCTACGTGAAACCAGATGTCGTTTTTATGATTTATACAATTTTGTATAATTTGCCCCGAAATTTTTATTTTTCAAACAGTGTTTATTTATGAAAGATAAAACAAATAAAATCTTAAATTGAAATCAAAACGATCATAATTCAAGTTCATGCATTAAATATAAGCAATAATAATTATTATTGACAATAGTTTTCATTTTAACAAGTAATCCTTCACTTTTTACAACAATTTTGGGAAGACATCAATTAATGGGGTGTCATATTAAAAAAAATTATGACAAATGATGGAATATTATGATAATGAATTGACGTAGAATTATGATGCAGCCTTTTTGTAAACTTAGACTTTATAGTTATGATTTTAGAGTACATTTTCGAGACAACAATGGCAGTGATCATGTTTGCTGAGTGGGTCCCTGCCTACGTTTGAGATCACTTCTTTACGGCTGGGACACACCAGTAACATCAGATGATAGGTATTACACGTAAGACTATAAAAACACGTAATATCATAGATTTATTTTATCTTGAATAAATAATAGAAGTTTTTAAATTATACATGTAATTTATCAAACTGACAGGTGACAACCCTATCCCAATAGCGGTAGTGTGGTACATTGAAGCACCTGCATAAATGATGTTTTTTTTTTACTTTAAAAACATTGTCATTATGATTGAAAAAAATACATATTTATTTAAAAAAAACATGAAAACGAATTAAAGACCCTAATTTAATTAAATATTTATTGAATTACGTCGCAACGCAACTGAAAAACGAGAACTGGTTCAATCGTATGCATCTATGCTTTGTTACGTATTCTTCTAATCTTACGTTATTCAGCTTAAAATCTAAACTATCCGTGTATATTTATAAAAAAGTAATGTAAAAATCACATAGTAATTCCGCTAACTAAACTTACTAAATAGAGGCGTCACGTTTTTTTGTTAAGTTTAGTTAATGCACAGTATCACACGGGCTTCCGGTATGCCGATTTTTACTCGATCTGTAACAAAAAGAAAAAACAAACATTAAAATCGTGTTTAACCAAAGTACAGAAAACATAATGACACTAAGAAAATATTAAGTAAGTACAGTGTCTCAATGCCTGTCCTGAAAATTATAGGTTTTTTTTTTTACGAAAAAATCATTCAATCACCATCAGCCAAATTGAACTACCGACTCCTAACCTAAAAACGACTTTCAAACTCTACATGACCGCAACCAAATCGTTTAAAAACGGTTTCATGGTCCACACAAGTATGCCAGCACTTGAGAACCATTACATCATTACGGAAGCTTGTCGACCGACTTTCACAGATTATGCAACGCCAAATTCAACTTACATAAGACCCCAAGACCCAATGTCCCAGTAATATTGTTACGTCACGGTAATTTTTGAAGTTGAATGTTAGTAGAAAGTAGGACGTGCGAAATGTCAACACTAAATTTGTCTATTCACATTGGCACGGATTTTTTTAGTTTATCATGTTTTGGGTTAATTTTTTTTTTAATTTTATGCGTGTATCTTTAACATTGTGACATCACTATTCAACAGAATTTGACCCACTGGGTTTCCTTACTTCTCTTAATCTATTGATGTCTGGTGTAAGTAACTTAAATACTAATTCTAGTGCTGTCACAGTGTCGACGTAGGACAGTAGGACCATTAATTAAACCTTAAATAAGTAATTGTGGAGTATTGAAGGCGTACCAACCATACCTTCTCTCAACTACAGGTAGAATTTGGATAGATAACTTGGTGTAATTGGTTCCGTATTACTCTCGACATTATTACAGGATTGTTTATAAAATATTTAATCATTTTATGTAAGTATGTAATACGGTTTTCCTGAAGAAGGCTACCTCGTGTAAAAAGCTACGAAATCACTTTCTTAGTTAAAGCATTGTACGTATAAGTATTCTTAGTTTATATTCATTTATGTACAAGTTCTTCTGATATATCGGTGGGACGATATGCTTTTAAGTTATTTTCCAAATTTTGCCACAAAAAATAAAATACTGCAGGTTTTATTACTTTCCAGGAAAGTTTATATCACAAATAGCTATAGGCTGACTAACAGCTGCACCATTCAAATTTTAGAACATCTGTTGTCCTAGGAGTGGCATCAGATATAATGTCTAAGTAACTGACATCATATCTGATGCCACTATCTTCCCGAATAGGCAATGGCCGACGATAAACTTTGCATTGAGGAAGCTTATGTCATAGTAAAAGGCTTTACACTGATATTTATAAAATGTGAGAACTATGAAGGCATCGGTTGAATTGAAAACGAAAAACCGGTGTGAAAAAATGATCTAATAGATGATTTTTAAAGGGTTTGACAAACAATTAGGGAATCTAAACTTCAGAATCTTGTGTACCGTTTCATACGAAGTAGGAGAATTCTGTGGAGCAGTGGTAACGGCCCCGAATTACGAGTAGTTCGTGGGTTTGAACCCAGGCAGGCGCTTTTCTTTGTGTAAATAATTTCATCACCACTGCTGTCAAAATGGTGAAGGAAAACATCGTAAGGAAACCGGCATGTCCTAGAACCAAACAATTCGATGACATGTGACATCTATCAACCCGCACTGAGCCCGCGTGGTAGATTATAGCCCTCTCCCTCTCCAAGTTAGGAAGCCTGTGTCCTAGCAGTGGGAATATTATAGGCTGATTATGCTAGGAGAAGTCTCAAAGAATTCTCAAATAAATCTATGGATTTATCGTGTCAAAGATGATATGTCTAGAAAGGGGTGAATACTGATATGGTGGCTAAGAGAGGCTATGGAAGAGGAACACACACTACCTGCCAGACCACAAATGAATTGATATAAAGAGAAGAGGATAAATATGACGATTCGTCGGTTAGTCCTAGATAAATTGACAAGCATTGATAAAGAATCTTGTAGATAGAGACCGGAATTCTTTAGCCGAAGTTAGAAAATCAACAACGATTGCTGAAATCTTGAGTATTTATGGATATCCAAAAAAACCTTACTCTTTTCTAAATTCGTATTTCAGATAGTTTTATTAAAATAAAGGTAGAAAAGCAGAATAATATTCTGCTATCAAGTTTCTAAAAACATATTGACTTGAAAGCAAGCATTGATTACTTCCTCCAACACGAGAATCTGGTAAAGCGTCTTAGCCCGTAGGGAAATCAGAATAATGAACTAGTTTGTTATTCGTGGACCCGACGCTGCTCGTGTACCTTAGAAAACTAAGCCAAAATATTTGTATTAGTCTGTTCTCTTTTAGTATTTTATCTCGAGACCTAGTTAAAGAAACCATCTTCTTCTTCCAAACGAAGTACCAGGCACACAGAGATCCTAACAGTTGAATTCGATCATAAAAAGATTAAAGCAATCAAAAGTCAAAGTACCAAGTACTATCGTGGTATCCCGCGTCGGCGTATGAGTGCATTACCCGATGCGTTTCGGCGGCGGGTCATTGACCTTACTGTGTGATTTTTTTATGATACTAGCTTGGGACTCGTTCGTATGTGACCTCGGAAATAGATTGTGAGTTTTTTTTTGTGTTCGGTGAAGTAGAGCGATGTGTGTGTGACATAATATACGCACACGTGGATAAAATTAGGTCGTCATTATTTGAACGCATCTGGTTAGTGACTTTTCTAGGGAATCGGGAATTTTACGAAATCTATATAAAATCTTGTTTTTTTTATTCAGTTGGTACTTACAGCAAATTATGCGGTATATTTGATGTATAAGACCTTAGACTAAGTCTAAGCGGACTTGTTAGTTAACAGTTAAAACATAACAGAAGAATCTAGGATATTCTCACTTTTGAATAGCAGTCTATCTGTCAAGCGTAATTTTCAGGAATGGAAATCATTGAAAAGCCATATACGATCATTTTAGTGGTGGCTACAAAAGTAAAACGGACGCATAACTGACAAAGAAAGTACTTACTTATACGCAAGTGGTACAATACTAGAGAGACACTAGGAGAGCATAGACAGAGCCAGACTCAGCAGTCAAAGCTGAAAATATACCTACCTAATACCTTAAATAAGACGTACCAGGAGCACATAAGTAAGAAAGGACCGGGAATTGATACCAATCTATCGCATGCAACATAATAGTCATACATTTCCGCCATTCTACTCCCACAACCCGAGTAGAATAGTAAGCAATTGATAGCATCTGTTTGCTTTCGTTTCAAGAATAGACTATAAAAAATGGTACAGATTTAAGCAGTAAACGAATGCATTAAGTAATAATATTATTTTGTTTAAAAAATTAACTAGTCATAAAACGTATCAGAAATAGATTATCGTACTATGTACAATTTAAAACGAATACAACACGAGCGAGCATTATTTTTGTGTCAATGCATTCAACTCTATAACGCACAATAAAGAAAACTTCAATCGAAATGGAGTCGGTAATGTGCGTTGTCTCAGCCGCGACTCGAAGGACCACGTGAAATGAAAACCAAACTAGATATATGGATGTTTTATTCACCAGAAAGTATTATTAGAAAACGAGGAAGTATGACAGGAAACTACCAAAGAAGTGGAAAAGTAATAGTAAGATAGGACAGGCACCGTCAGCCGCGTAGGTATATGATAGTATGTAGTACTATAATCACCCGAAAGCAGGAAGAAAAATCAATAATTTTGACCACCGAAGGATTCATTCACAATTAAAGGTCAATAAGAGTTGGAAGTATATAAAATGTAAATAGAGAAATGCAGTAGAGTAGTTATTAATGAATCAACAAGAAAGTATATTCGGCGTACAAATGCAATTCCACTAGGAGACTATGAAAGAAAAGATGCAGATCATAATGCAAGTCTTAAAATAAACACAAGCACGCCGCAGACCACGCTACAATTGTTACAAAACATTACGTTACTTATACAATAATGACATTGGCTGCACGCGTATTCGCGTGACGCTTCCTACATCCAGTTCGATGCAAGTGCGATGCACGCTGACGTAACAGAATCCCAAATGTGGGCCAAATTAATAAAAAAAACATGGCCACGCCCACTACGGTAGCTCACGCACACGAGCTCGCAGTGAAAGTGCGTTGGACCGGCGCTTGCGCCGCTCAAAGCGAGCCGATTGTCATTTTAAATGCGGCCGTCGAAGCGGACACACGGATGATAATTACGTTATGATTTGAGAGGTCAATGTTTTGGGGGAATAGAAGTATGCTGCTCAAATTATGTAATAGCTCTTTAATATGTTATCTAACAGACTTGAATTTGTAACTAGCACGCTTAACACTTTTATTTTTTATTCGTGTTAAGCACAAAACGATTCTTAACTACATTTCGGGTTAAAAACCGAAAACAATGAATATCGATTTTAGAAAGATCGGGTAATCCCAATCACAACAAACCATTTTTTTATGACACACAAAAGACGACAGTAAAATACTACGTTACAAATACTATGATTCACTAATAAATTATTTCACACGTGATTGATATACTATCCAACGACAAATTCCATACAAATCATTGATTGATAAGATATCAATGAATGAGACACAAACAAAGCATATCAAATCAACTGCATATACAGGGTAAATTAAAGCTAGCGAAACTTCGCACACGTGATGGCTATCGTTCTCTGAAGGCTGAACACAATAAAACATATTTTTTAAATTCATACTTCAAGCAAGAATAACACCAGCAGCGGTCGTAGACCCCTAAAAAAAATCACCGAATTGTTATTTATTTTTATCGTGTTAAAATATCGATCCTCATCACGTCTGCAGTTTCGCTAGCAAAAATTTTGTTATCGAAGAAAAACCTGCTCTTTCATAAAAAAATACAAAACATACGTGATCAAAATGTATGGCAGAGCAATATTTTTTGTTTATACTTGGCGAAAAATTACAACGCAGGGGGGTTAAGAATCATGTACTAAATCTATGGTAACCATGCCATCCTGTATAGTCCATCGTAATGCTTCCTATACAATATCCATCATCAGTATCCACTGATGCATTTCTCAGTACTGTATTTGACCTTTTATGTAATAATTGAGTAAGGGACATTAAATTGTAAAGCTCATAGGATTACCATTTGAAAGCAGAATTGAGGAACAAGTTTTGAATTCAGAAGCGTACATAAAGAAGTATTCATAGAAAGGCTTACGTATAAAAAGTGAATAAAATTAGCACAGGAATCGGAAAATAAGAAAATTATGAACATCATGAAACCAAATAGATTATTTTCAGTATTGTTAACAGAGCATTTGTAAGCAGAATCGTACCAGTTTTGATGCCAATATAAATAGTAGTTAAAGTAATCTCAAAGATAAGTACCAAAGATAAATGGATGGAACTCACACAATCAATGAGAATATTTATTCTCATGCAATGCGTTTGAGAAACGAGAATCGATTGTCAATAAGATTACGTGGCAGGTTTAATTTTATTTTCATTCCAAAGAAGAAAGGCATAGTATTTATGAAGCCTATTAGAAAAGTAGGTATTAATAAACGACCTTAACACTAGGGTATCATAGCAAAGATGAAACTAATTCATTGAAGAATAGTTAAACGTGCGTAGCAAAAAAGAAGCCTACATTTTTTAACATTACTACTACAAAGCTATATGCTCCTAGTACATGACATTCGCCAAGAGCAAGCGCTTTTTTTTCTCTAACCTATCATGGCGATTGTGTTGTTTTCTGCATAATGTCATTTTAGATGTTATTAATAACTAGCTGTTTCGATAGACATTGGCCTGTTCTTGAATCTTGAGTTCATACAAAGTTCCTATGGCGGCATCTACATCGCCACATGCGAACTACGCATCACACTGTCGTCACGCAAAATCCTGCATCGCGCAAGCACAATTTACCGCGCAACTAGCACATATACAAACAACGTCCGGACATTAGTCATTGGGCAGTTGCCCACCAGACACGACACTTATCTAGTCGGAGGATCCTCTGTTTTTTATAGAGGATGGGTGAACTTTACACCCTGTTCCTCTAACTCTATAATCATATACCTAGTTCAGTTTTTCCGGAATTTAAACAAATAATTTTAAACTTCAGGGAAACTTTTCCATGAAAACCTAATTCGGACTAGACTTTAAAGTTTTTGGCTAAGGAAAACCATTTTTTGCAATTTTAATTTTCTTCGTAATTCCTGATAAGAAAATATCTCGTAAGTAAGTCGTTTTAGTCAATCTAAGTACTATCCTATAATTTACTTTATTTTCTTTATTGGTCCTTCCATACGCAATCTAATTTTACTCACTGTGCCCAAATATCTATCGGTGATCTATCAGATATGTTTGTTTGTTTGTTTAGCGATTTGATAACGAATGTATGTCATTATTATCACTGCGCGCCCTAAATACTCAACTAGGTATGAATGAGTGTGTACTTAGAGTTGGAGTAAGGTTTTTCAAATTGTTGTCGAACTAAATAACGCTGAAGAGTCTTGGACTATTAAATATAGTACCTAAGAAGGCAAATATTTACTCACACAGATATACACATTATGAATTGATATGATGTAAACCTGAAGATATTTTTTAACTTAGCTTAGAAGAAATCTGTTACTAAATAGTTATTAAATATACGATCCTTTGATTCTAGGAAATACCGTAAAAATGTCAGCCTACTCACAAGCGAAAGCCAGCCATGCGAGGAGTTCTAATAAAGCGATAATTGTATCACTTACAAAACAAATATTGGCTAAAACAAATGAACCATCCATTGAAGAAGATATTAAGTGATATTGATTTTATGAATGAACACCAATCCTTAAAACAGTTTACGTTATTTTATAGAAAACATCTCATACAATGGGGTACAATGTTTGTTCATAAATTAAAAACAAATAAAAAAAAAACCTATGATTCTTCGCCAGAAAACAACCAAAAATCCAAGCAGAGAGCTGGAGCCGCTTTTTATTCCAGAAGAGAAACAATAGCCAGGGAAGAAACTTGATCACGTGACCAACTTTGCGATCAACTTTAAACCAAGTGGCTTGAAACAGGTGGTCGGTACATGCGACGTTTTGGACATTAAGCAGGGCGCAGGTTGCTGGTTCGTGAAAAGGGGAAAGAGAAAAAGAAGTAAAAATAGCAAAATCGTTCGTTTTGAGCCACATTTCTAGGAACCGCTTTTTTCGGGAACAGAACTGTTACTCGAGAATGAACCTTATGATTTTTAATGGAAGTTTGACCAACATTATAGGATGATGATGATGATTTAAGGACTTTCATTGGAGAACTTTTTGATTACCAGGTAAGCAGTTAGATAATTAATCGTACACATATTATTAATGTGGAAGATATTGAAGATGATGTTAAGTGTGGCGTGTGTTTGTTAGAGTAACAAACATTCAAACATCATATAGGCTTAAGGAATTAAGATGAAAAGCTCTATACAAATATTATAAAGAGGTAAAGTTTGTATGTAGGTAGTAATTTCTGGAACTACCAGTCGAATTTGAAAAAATATTTTTGCATTTGTTAGCTCAATTCTATTTAACAGCACGTTAAGACACAGAGGAGTCGAGCAAAAAGAAAAACGTCAGAAATAACACTACGCGAAAACGAAGTAAGAGCGCAGGCAAGATATGCGATGCGACGGGGTGAGTCGGGGAACAAGAAAGTTCACGCGCACGCAGTTGGGGACAGAAGCTATACTTACTAAAAGGACGTGACTCACAAGAATTAACGCATATAACAGTTTTTATCCGGGTTCTTGAAATAGTTCGTGGGATGCGAAAGAAACCGCGAGCAACAACTAGTCTATAAAAATGTAGAACTTCGAAACAGAATCAATAATATTTTGCAATACGTTCATAACATAGCTTGAAATGGACGCCCGGACCAGCGAGACGTTAACGTGATTTCGTCAAAAACTTTACTTTGTAAGGTTTTTCTTTACCAACATTTCAGGGCGCATTTTAATATATTTATCCCTTTGAATACCATAATTTTGGGGGAAATGCTATCGGTTGTAGCTTACAAAGTTGTAGGTAAAGTGATCAGGCCTCTTCTGGGCTTGCTCGTTCCATGGTAGACCTCATCCATCGCTTTCCATCTGGCGAGATCGAGGTCAAGAGCAGACCAATTTTGCAATATAATAAATAAATCTATAATACTAGTGACGATTATCTTAATGAGAATAAAGTTCTTTAAACCGAATAATAAAGCTGAAAAGTTTGTTTGTTTTTTGAACACGCCAATCTCTGAATATATCAGTCGGATTTAAAAAAAATATTAAGTCAGACTGCAAAAGTCAGAAAGAACGATAAGCAATGATGCGGATGAAGTCTCGGTCAGAACCTAGTAATAATAATAAAAAATAACGAGATACCAGAACTTAACAAACACAAGACGAAATAAAAAGAAAACTAGCAATATTTTAGAAACAAACAATGATAGATAACTAACCTACTGCACATGATGCTCATAATAAAGGCATGTAACCTACTGGGAAGTGACCAGTTGATGGGCTATCGCATCCAATCTCATGACCTATTTTTGTATATTAAGTGGCCTTGAAAGGGCTCGGAGGCAATTGTGTTAACACTACGAACTCTCTTCGAGCTAGTATAGAACACGTGGTATATAATACATGCCCTGGACACACATACACACAGACATACACACACACACACACACACACACACACACACACACACACACACACACACATAGACATAGACAACACACACACACACTCGACATAGATAGCGACGCTGTCGCAAACTACCGATCGCTAAATATTAAGATGATCCTTAGTTGTAGCCCGCCAAATCAAAATTTACTTCAGCTGTAATTTTTCGTCTTTTAAGCCATTTTTGAGATCAATTTTGAATTCAAGATAATATTATTTTATAGGCTCATTGAAATTCGCGTGTGACAGAATTATTTTATACTACTGTCCTATCGGTTCTTCCTGTATGTTATCATTTATCAAATGGTCATTCAAGCGACAAACGTATAATAATTAGTTCTGAATCATCTGATTTTAACATTGTATTTAGCTAATGATGGTCTGAATAGGCTTCCCCATATTTTTGTCAAGTTCTTTAGGAAAATATAAAAAAAAACAAAACTACCAAATATCGAAATTCAGCAGATTTTCGGAGACTCATACGACAATCTTCTGAAATTCGAGAGAGTTTTGTACTCAATGTATTGAAATGCTTTGTAATTACATGGCAAGACACCACCTCACCTTACATGACTTCATATCACGAATTCACGATTGTCAGGATTTGCACCTTTATTGCTCTCGAACAAAAATAATTCAGTATTTTCAACATCACGATGACCTTATTTTGCTTCAGAATAAAATACGTAACATCCTTCAAAAGTTCATCATCTTTTCAACATCTACAACTTCGATTTCGACCTACCCCGCATAATAAAGGCGTATACAAATATAATCGTGTATGCCGCGTCACAGATTTCCCCGGACATTGCCGAAAACTTTCCAACATGGCCGCCGCTCCTGCGCCTGAGCAGCGACTTATGCAATAACTGAACCATGACATTTTTTTGTCTAGTTTGGGCAATATTTTTTCGTAGATTATTTTTTTTATTGTTTTTTTTTTAATAGTTGTTACTCAATTACTTTGTTAAAACACGAACCAAAACTACAGAATTTGGACCTTTTAATCAAGATTAATTATGACTTAATTAGCGATTCGAATTATAATATACTTATAATTTGTAACCAATACAATCGCCTTCTGTATAAACAGACAATGTAAGGACAGTGAATTTGACACTGTTCTTGTTAGACGTCAAAGTGAATTTAATTTGAATTCGAATATGATATTACTCCGCACTTAGAAGTCGTAGGCGATTTCTCGTAAACCAATGGCTTGTCAGTACCTTATTACCTTAGTACCAGTTCCTTACCTTTAGATTTCTAAAACAAAGATAGAAAATAATAAGTGTTTTATTTTGGTTGAAGAATCTCAAACTCCAAAAATAATTGAATTTTAGGTAGGTACTGCTTTTTAGGAAGAAAAATATTTAAAAAATAATGAAAAATAATAGTAAAACAATCAAAACAAATAAAGGCAACATTCTCTTGCATGACATAAGTCGTTCGTCGATCGTTTGACACACATACTGCTGGGTTGCGCAAAGCGGCGCGCGCGCCGGTTGGCACCGGCCCTCTGTTCTGCTTAGCGCATTTTGTAAGTTGGAAACGGATGTCTGGTGGATTCTAGAATCTAAATTAGCTATAAAAAAATAATAACTCATTTTATAGTTAAGTAAAAAGTTAAGTTAGTGACCTAATTTTTTTGTGGGAAGTAATTAGGTTCGGAAGTATTTGTTGATAATGGTAGTTATTTATTAAACCGTTAGAATATGCCTGAACGGTTAACACTTTGTTAGTGAACTAAATAATTACATTACGCAATAACAAAAACTACAATAAAATTAGACCAGTACAATTTGTCATTCAACCAATAATCGCACGGTAAAAAAAAACTCCGAACATTATGATTTCATACAACATAACGTCGTCCAAAAACACAAAAGGCATATTAACGAAAAAAAAGTGAAAGTGAACCAGGCACACTCGCACACTTGCACGAAACGCGCCCACCACCGTGCGTATACGCACGTAGTGTTAATCTCTAAGTTGATTCATCGAAGTGTAGGTAGACTATTTATTATGTCCACAAAGATATGTTAATACGTACATTTGAATTTGAATAGCTAATGAACAAAGATTATGTGAGAAATCGTTCACAGTGCAAATATAATCCGAAAATATCTTTGTGATCCTATGTCTTTTTGGATTAATATTTTTTTTATTTTCAATAATTAGCATTGTAAATGGAGTTTCCTTGATTTATTTAGTGCTATCACTGTTTAACTATACGAGTACATAAATTAGATTAACTTCGGAATGATTCTATACTTAAATGGAACATAGCAACCACATGTTATAATAGAAATTCAATCTAAATTAGTTTGAAAATTCAAGCAATTCTCGGGGCAACCCGGTTACCCAGCTCATATAAATTACGTTCAATGATAACCGTCTTATTTTATTCAGTCCAACGTAACACAAAACCTATACAAAAAAAAATGTTTAGCGGAATCTAATAAATAGTCGCGAAAGTAGAACCCGTCATTATTTAGTCTGCCCACGCATTATTTTGCTAATCTTTTCAATTCAATAATACTTCGACAATCTTCTGTATCTGTACATAATGTTTTTGGGCTTAGCTGACCTACCGCAATAGTTTTATTCTTAATATTGCTTGTCACGCACTATAAACCTTCATTTTTATTATATGATACAAATGTTGTAACTATTATTTTGCTAAGAACTGGCATGAACACTTGGTATTAACCAACCACGTCTATAAAAAAGCATGCGTTGATACAACTCTTGAATGATACTATCCTAACCCGTTATGGCAGAAAGTGAAATTATAGAAGATAAAAAACGGTATGCGGAAGGTCGCGAATGTTAAAAGTACTAGGAGTACATAGGCTTAGACAAGTTAGAAGAAAGTTTCACTTGAGAGTGCCTTTAAAGGATCCGTCTCTTTAAAAGCCTGAACCAAATTAATAACTGAGATTTAATTAATTCCTGTAAAAGAATACCTGATTTATATGGCACATACATGCTCATGAAAAAAAACGAAGTAAATAGCATGTTTTATTTCAGCCTTGAACACTTTCAGAAGCTCGTATAATTTCAGAAAAAAATATCCTGAAATCAACAAATAGAGACTCTCTGAACTTTAGTTACCATCATTCATTGACCTATCAAAGATCAATTACCGAACGGGTAAGGCTTCAGAGGACAGCAAGCCATGTACCAGGAGCGCATAACTCCAACAGAGTTTCGCCGACACCGAATGGAAACCGGTTTGCCAAATTTTTGCGCAGAATGAAGTTTCAAGTTGATGCTACGCAATTAGCATCCACACCTGAATTTGGCTACTAGTGTTCATTTTCTAAATTTCAAATACATTCAGTACCTCGCAAACTATTGTTCCATAAGCGTGCAAACATAAAATAGTTAAAATCAACAAGTCAAACCGACGGAAGCCATTAAGTAGGGCACGAGAGGCGAAAATTTCAATTTTGACAGTCGAAAAAGTGACTTAATTTCTCTGCTATAAGGTCCAATTTTCTACGGTGATGACACAGCGGTGAAAACGAAAGTCACCGTCAGACAACGTTTTGCACAAACGAATTTGAATACTAAATATTTCGATCCGGCATTAAAGAGTTATGCTCCTTTTCCAGGAGGCCTGGCATATTTTTCATGGTATTCAGAGCAAAGTTGACATAATTCCTGAAAGATGACACATCCGGTATGATCCCTGCAAATAGATATGCTTCCTACATCCGAAACGAATTTTATATACCACAAGGAGATGATAAAGACAGGATAAAAGATGAAAATGCAATATTACAGAGCGAAAATCTGATTCCTCTGAGTCTCAAGCAATAATGCCTAGAGAGACATAAATGACTTGCAAATCATAAATGAAAGAGTTGGTCCTAATTTCACTAATGGAACTAGAATTAGATCATTTAACTTAAGTGAAACTAAACGACAGCTAAATCTAAAACGAGACGGTGAGAACAATAACAAAACAAATGTATTTTGTAACCTAGATACTTTCTTAGCAACAGAATTTATTAGCTACAACTTTAAACGAAAGAGTCACACACCTCTATTGTCCGTTTCTGTATAAAAAAAAACTAATCGTTTAGTTACCAATGGCCAGTATTACTATGAGCATTTATGCCCAGAATGCTCCTGTACGTAAATTAGATCAACATCTTCTCGGATCGGATGCCTTTTTCTGACCTTCACAACCCAATTATTGGCTGACACGATGCCTCGTGGTAAGATTGGTTTTCAGACTTAGGGACTACCCATAACTACTCGTCGTATGACGTCGTATATAAGTTAAATATCACAGACAATGAAGACAGAACTTCACCCCAAATGCACATAATTATCTCAATTTTAGCCAACAACCATCAGTTATATGAACCGTGTCTTATGGTACGTAATTAAAAATAGATTGTAATTGAGCTTATTTAACACAATACATAATCAGCACACATATGTCGTCATTGTAGTTTATAAGTCGGTCAATATTAGAAAAACGTGAAATAAGCATACCTTATTAGTACATTCGTGTCGAGTACTTTTAATTACAAAATAATCTAAAATCTTCCATGATTTTGAATACCCCTTAAACCAGCCCCGAAAACAGTATGTATGTATTTAACTTCAACCATAAAGCTGACCCCAAGACTTTTGAAATATATTATAATAAACCTAGGTGTTCAAACGAATCTATTAATCCAAAGACACACAGATATGCATACATTTCCCGTGAAGTCTAGATAGGGTACAAATATAAAGACTATGTACCAGGATAATATAGGCAGTGAGGAACTGAAATTAGAATTCAAATTGACCAAAACCGGAATATTAAAATGTGTATAAATTACAATGTTAAATGGTTGAAGGCTTTGTCACGGCAGAGTTTATGTTAATTAATGTGCAGTTATCAGCTATCACTTTTGCTATCGGTGTTACCAATTTTTTTTTTGAACATATAAAAACATAAAAAGTGTTTTTCCGTTTCTAAAGACTATTTTCTTCCGGGATTTTCTGGAATTTAGAATGCGGATATATATTAAATTGGAAACACTAGAAAGTGGTGAAGGGGGGGCGTTGTGGGAGCAACAACATAACATAATGTAATTTTTGGCGATCGGAAACGTAAAATTCTCACTCAAAGAATAAATTAAGTTTGAATCTCAATTCGTCATACAATTTGCAAAAGCAGTGGCCATTTGGATGTGAAAGACCAATAAAAAGATTTTATACCGTTTCAATGAGCTATTTTTACGTTATCTTACAGCAAACACACATACCAAACTTTCCTTCGTATTAGTAACATTTTCAGCGCGTATTATCTGAAATCCTTCGGCCATTGCCATTTCAGTGAAGATAATCTTTTTTGCAAATATTCGCGTTATCATTTATGTAATACCGCAAAACTTATCTATGTAGGGTTAAGGCCAAATTTAAAGGAAGTGCGATTATTTTTGTATCGAAACTATGTACGTCATTTTTTTTTTGTATGCGGTCGCAATGACTTTGATTTTGACAAATACTGGTTCGAATGCTTAACAATAGTTCGTAAATTATCATTTTTTGCTGGAGCGATGTTTCAGTTACTGGGGATTTTCCGCATTCCTCTTTCTACCTTTTAAAACCCGACAAGTAAATACCGTTCTTTGCATCCTACCAGGCATACAGAAGTTGAAGCGGGTACCAGGTGTCTTTGAATTCATGCTTACAAGCTATGTCTCACGTTGATAATAATCTAATATGCGTATATCGTAACCTAATCACATACACTAACATATGGTCGCTTCGAAAGTGACAGTAACTTCATTTGGTTAGCAAAGCGCGTACTAGACTCGCGATTCGAGTTAATATTCAACCTTAATCCATGATAATAAGAACCAAAATAGATAATTAGAGGAATGCGTGATTTTCATCACATCGTAAATTGAAAAAATAAACAAACGAAGTAGGACGCGTGGTCCTTTCACTAAATTGAAACTGGTCCTTCTCTCCCGCAATGAGTCAGACAAAGATGCTTTTTACGGAAGTGAAAATCATAAAGTAACTTAAATTGGACTTTAAACGTAAGATAAACTTTTCTATAACAAACTTGATCTATTCTTGAAAATCAAGTACCAGGACTCCATAAATCATAGCTGGCAGCAGTAACGTAAGCAGACTACCGTTAGGAAACATACCGAGCTACCATAAATCCTACAGAGATTAAAATCCAGTACTGTACTGCCAAAACCAGAGATCGTAAACTGTAATAAAGTTCAAAGACAACTTCTGAGAACTGATGAGACCCTAGTAGTACATCGCACGAATATTATGCAAGCGAAAAAGCTGATAGGCAAGGTACAGTTAATAATATAAAATCAACGGGACTTCAATGAGTATTAGCAAAACACATAACTTTCACAATGATTCAGATTAAACTTGGCCGTATTATTTAAAATCACGTTTATTTCAACGTAACAATTGTAAACGAACTATTATAAATTAAGTTTTAAAAAAACAATTATGGTTGAGAACACGTGAGCAGAAAATCTTAGTAATACACTCGAGAGCAATGAATCCGGGTCACTTAAAGAATCCTAAAAATCTCGGAAACTAAAAATGCTAGGTTAATGCAATAAATTGTATTTAATAGACAATGTAATACTCCTTAAATGAAGGTATTAAAACTTCTTAGTTATTGTAAAGTTATATCATAAAAAAATCAAATTTGAAAAAGGGCCACTTTCGAAGATGGAACTACGAAATTACAGCATTTGGTTTTGCTTTTGTTTGTAATCTGTCATTTATGTGGGTACATAAACCATGTTGATAGTGCTCTATATTCATTATTCAAGCTGAAATTATGTCGCTTACGCCTGAAGAATGCACCAGAATACTTACAATGCTGGAAACCGGCCGGAGTCAGCGCGATACAGCCAGGACTGTCGGTGTGTCGCTGTCAACAGTACAAAGAGTTCTCCGACGTTACGAAGAACTGGTTCTAACCTACGCAGACCAGGAACGGGCAGAACCAGGTGTACCACAGCACGAGAAGACCGATACTTGGTGAACACCATGCTTCGAAATCGCTTTCTCACAGGAACTGAACTCACAAATCAGTTTCGACGCCTCGGAGGAAGTAACCCAAGTGCATGGACAGTAAGACGTCGGCTTGCTGAATCTAACTTAAAACCCCTTAGACCTGCAAACGGCCCTAAACTGGAGCGTGGGCATCGTATTTCAAGACTAAGATATGCCCACAGCCACGTAAATTGGAGTATTGAAGATTGGTCAAAAGTTATGTTCTCCGACGAATCAAAATTTATGCTCTACAAGCACGATGGAAGACACAGAGTGTATCGAAGACCAGGGGAAAGATTCAAGCAAGCATGCATCGAAGAAAAAGTAGCCTACGGTGGTGGGTCTGTACTTGTGTGGGCCGGAATTTCTTCTGAAAGTCGCACAGAGCTGGTGATCATAGAAAACGGCTCTTTAACTAGCGTAAGATATGTGGAAGAAATCCTCAATGATCACGTTGGTCCATTTATGGTCAATTTAGGTGAGGATGCTATATTTATGCATGACAATGCCCGACCTCATACAGGTAGGATTGTGAATGACTACCTTCAAGAGATGAACATTACTCGTATGGAGTGGCCAGCGCGCAGCCCGGATATCAACCCGATCGAGCATGCTTGGGACGAACTAGGCAGATGCGTAAAACAACGAAACCCTCCCCCAATCACGCTTCGTGAGCTCAAAATTGCTCTCACAGAGGAATGGGAGAATATTCCCCAAAATCGTATAAGGAACTTGGTGTACAGCATGCCAAACCGCGTAAACGCAGTAATGGAAGCACGAGGAGGCAATACGAAGTATTAAAATTCAAGAAAATCGTAATAAAGTTCAAAAATTTCATGTTTCCTATTTTTGTTTTAAGGAGAGATCAGCAGTTTTTTTCTTTATGTAATTTTGTGTTAATAAAATGTATGGTGACTCATATTTTTTTTACTTTCATTTAAGGAGTATTACATTGTCTATTAAATACAATTTATTGCATTAACCTATCATTTTTAGTTGCCGAGATTTTTAACATTCTTTAAGTGACCCGGATTCATTGCTCTCGAGTGTATGTTAGTTGTGGGGTACTCGCACTTAACCATAACATCCTGACTCAAAGGACCTATTTTATGATTGTTGATGAAGTATTTCCTGAACAAATATAAATTCTAATGTATGCTAATCTTTGAACAGCAGAAATCAATATCATTAATGGCTTCTGTCCACATTTGACACACTTTAACATTATTGAGACCGTCAGAGTAATCAATCAATCGATTTCAAAGTAAAACCAATGTACATCATTTGCAGAAGCCAGCGCAAGTTATCGGTCAACTGTAAGAAAAAAGTCACCTGAGAGATAATTAGTAATCTTAAGGCTTACACGACATAGGACAATATTGCAACATAAAGTTGCAGTAAGCTATCAGCAATCCACACTGTATATCTAAGAAAAAAATACCCAAAGGGCCAAAAAAGTTATCGTAGGGCCAAAATATATATCAGTAGAAATTGAATTGGAAAACAGAACGATATCGGAAAACTAACATTAATTCGTAGAAGTGGATAAAATAACTATTGGTATTGTTTGATAAGATGATTCACTCCCTAAAATATTTAGTTCTTCCTCAATAGCGAGATAAAAAATAGTATGTACGATTAATAATGCTGTGTGCAATTATAGACATTTTTTAAGCATGGCTAAAAGTTAATAAACGACTATTAGATATAATGATGCTAAATTATAATTAGGTTGAAAATTGAGATGCTTTGAAAGCTTAAACTGTCATAGAAGTGATTTAGGAGTGGTTAGTTAATGATGTAATTTTAAATGCAATTGGATCATCTATTCAAATTATGTTTTCGCAGAAAACTAGTCATGATATTATAACGGTTAAAGACAGGGAGTATTATGAACCAAAAATGAAATATCATTTAGAATTAGGATGTCAGGAAGTTAAAACTAAATGAACAGAGACTCAAATAAAATTCTTCCTCACGTGAACATATTAAATAACGAAAGACAGAACATAAAAACCTAATAAACAACGCACGCATTTCCAGTCACATTCAAAGCTATTCCCCAAATTCAGTCGCTTTACAATCAAAGAAACACTCATACAAACTGAACGACACTTTAGAACTACTACAATAAACAAATTGCGTAATGCTCTCATAAAATACAAAAACCTTTTTCTTTACACCATGTGATTTACGACTTTCCATGCTCCACATGAAAATAATCACACACACAATTTTTGTATCGCACACAACACAGGCACGAATACAGTTGGAACACACGTGTGTAGAATACTCACCTATAATGGTCAAAGTGAGTGATCCGGCGCTTGCGGCGCTCCTAGCTGCAGCATCGATCGGCACAGCTCGGTGATCTCCGGGTGGTTCAGATTGATCAGATGCACGTACATCTGTTTGTGCAGGCTCAGTTCCCCTGACACTGCCTCCAGCCTCTTTAGTAACACATCTTTCTCCCTGAGGAGTGTCTTCACCTTTTCCTCCACTTCCCGGGAACGCACTTTTGCCTTTTCGCGAGACTTCCTCACTGCTATGTTGTTCCGCTCGCGTCGCCTTCTGTACTCATCTGTACCTTTATCTAGCAATTTACCTGACGACGAGCGTCGCGGAGGAGCAGTCTTGTGTTTCAGTAGCGGAGGGAGGAGAGGTGCTCCTAGGGGCGGTAGCGGTGTGAATCCTCCGCCGTACGGTCCACTGACACCGACAGTCGGCTGAGGATTATATTGACCAGTATATTGTGCACATGACACCGATCTTCGGTAATCATGGGGCTCGGGTGGCTCTTCCTTTATGGGAGGTGCCTGCTCGTGCCCCTGGTTCGTCTGAACGGGAGCGTAAGACGCCCCCGAATGAACCGGCTGTGGCATGTACGCCAATGTGGTCCGATTGTACCTTGGCTGAGGAGATTTGCCGCCAGGAAGAATTTCCTGGAATAAGGCCATACTCTCCTCACTTCGGAACTGGTCCTCAATGAGGTGTTGTAAATCCAAACTAATTTCCTGTCCATTGAGCTCGTCTAGGTCCGGAGGCGGGAAGGTCTGTCGTTTATCCTCTACTGTCTTCTTGAGGTCTGGTTGTGGTGGTGGTGGTGGCGCTGCGGCCTGGTCGTACATCTGCGGGGACTCCATACCGCCGCCCGGGCCAATCACGGGCCCAGCGGCGCCGGTAGCCCGTGGCTCCACTTCAAAGCACTGAGAAGCCGTCACTAAAGCACATGCACCGTCAAGTTAAATCCTTTGCGTATTGCGTTCGCGTTGATCACGTGTAGGTGCGGAGCGGTAGTGGCGCGCGTGCGGGCGCGTCGGCGGTCGGGCGCTAACTGCGGCGCCGCGCCGCCCGCGCAATGCACGCAAGGTTGCCCGGAAGGAAGCGCTGAAGTTGCCGCTGAAAGTTGGCGAGTAAAAGTTTGCGCGGCCGCTTGGCTATTTGGGTGTTTACTCTACTGATTATTGTGTGCTAATATTAAATTTTTAGATTTTATTTTTGGTCTTTTCACGATATGAGACGATAGTTGAAAATATTTATATCCTACTTTGTATGTGACTGAGATAAAATCAATCATATTTTTTATTGTATTTACTTTTTTTATATAATTTTGTATTCAGTATTTTAAACTGAAACGAAATTTACTTTTAAATTTTAACTTAGATTAATTTAAGCTCGTACTTCAAAGTTTTTGAACTAATCCATCGTAATAGTTTAAGTAGTTAGCAAGACTCATTAATTAGGATAAGTTAAAACGATTGCACTTAATAGGTACTGCAATTGTATAATTACTGTTGCACTTTGAAGATAACTTCATTAGTAGATAGATAATAATTAAGTTATGTTAAATTAGGTAAGTAGATAGTTAATATGTAGTTGCTTCTTAAGTTAGATATACTTGGTACTGCTTTACCATATTGTTTTATATTGCGGTTTTTTTAAACTTGTGTATAAACGAGTATTTAAGTACTAAATAGTTATTCCTACTTACTGGTCCTTTCAAAAGTTTTCTTGGGACGAAAGGACCAACATTTACATTTAGTGAATTCTTTCTTAACTTTTTTTTTGACTTTTCAATTTGTTGCGACAACTTTCGTCTTGTAAGTTAAGTTTCCATTATTTCTACCTGACTTAGGTTCATTTAAGGACAGTATTTTTAATTTTGTAATGCAAACTTTGTTTATTGAACTAAAACTTTTCCGTAACTCTTGGAAGTTTTGAAACATTAAGTTTCCATAGCACACGTGGTGCACTTATTTATGAACAAACATTGTTTTTAAAATTTTGTTGGTGTGGAAACTCTGCAGGTTTAATTTATAATTATTTTCCTAACGTAGTCATTTACTATAGGTACTATTTTTTTTGTGCAGTCTTTTCCCTGTTTCGATTTCCACATCAAATGTTAGTATGACCTACATAGTATGATACAATTTAAATAATAGTCTTCCTGGTGATTTTCCGATATGTCTTGTGATAATCAACGCAACAACCTACATACAACAGAAATAGAAAAAAATAGCTTAATGCTCCAGCATTAAGCTATTTTTTTCTATTTCTGTTGTATGTTCAGTTACTTAATTTTTCCAAACTGTTTTCCAAAACAGTTTGGAAAAATTAAGTAACTGCATAAAAACAACCATGAAGTTTAATTTCGACTCTTCTCCCACAGGAAACGACAATGCACCTAAATTCAGAGTTGTGATTTACTAGGAAAAAAATAGATCTTTATAATCTTGAAACTACAGAACTATCTCACACGGCCCTGCTATCCAAATCTTGGGCCAAAATCACCCAACAATCGATTGACCACGTTCTAGCGATTGTCACATCTCGATGATATTAATCGATTGCGTAGGTATCGATGTTCGTGCCGATAGCTGCGTTCTGCTAGAATCGTCATCACGTGTCTAAAGTAACATGTGAAACGATTCATGAGAATCTGTTTTTAATTGATAAAGGAATTTCGAAATTCCCGAGAAAAAATAATGTACTATCTGTTGTACGCGCCATCTTGAGTTCACATCTTGTGCAGGAGCTCGCTCGGGGAAATACTACCGCCACAGAAAGAAGAAAGATTTATTTTTAATTCTGCACAAGAAAGATTTTTAAATTCTGCACAAATAAGACGCACATTATAAAATAAACATAAAATATACACTGTAATATAAAGCCTCGTATTCCACAAAAAAAAATATGAAAAAAAAACGAGAAAATAAAAAATTGAATGTTTTACAATATTGTCTATTGCTTGATGTAGATAGACAAAATACTGTTTATTATGTACACCATAAAAAATACAAATATAGATTAAGAAAATGTACTTATTTCTGTCGTCAAATAACTTTGGTGTATTTAGTTAGTTTAAGGGCGTTTGACCACCGCCCCCGTCACCGGTACGTCGCCGAGAAAGATATGACAGCGCAGAATTAGGTATGATTACCGGTGTGGTTACAGGCACATAAGAAATTGCAGTTCAGTGTCTACGATGGGAAAGCATCTACGATCCCTTTGGTAATGCTGAGTGTTTAGGCGAGCGGTGATCACTTACCGTCAGTTAGACCGTTTATTTTCATAACAAAAACATTAAGAAAATCTCTAAAGAAAAAAAAAAATCGCCCCTATTACATGCGACTTAACCATAACTGGTGAAATGTGAGTGTACTATGGGTACACCTCTCTGCCTAACCGTTCGAGGATTACAGGCGCAAAGTTAAGTTTTGTTATGTTATTATTACTTTTTAGGGTTCCGTAGTCAACAAGGAACCCACATAGTTTCGCCATGTCCATTCGTCCGCAGCTTAGCTCAGTGGAGGGTTCCGGCGATTTGGACCACCCATAGAAAGCAATAATTTGGCATGGTTATACATATTAATCACGCCGACAAAGTGGAAAAATAACATCATTAAAAAAAGTGGGGATGTTTTATTTTTCTCGTCTATCTCATGGTGTGGGGTATCGTTGGATAGGCCATTCAAAAATATTACGGGTCAGGAATCCATTTGCGTAAAATTAAGATTTAAATTGTTAATTTTTGTCAGAGTCAAGTGTCCCCTCCCCTGCCAGCTTAATGGTTGCTTTTGGATATGTGAAAACAATCCACAATATATAACGAAATTAAATGGAAAACTATCACAGCTAAGTAGGCTTTACAAGTTTACGAGTAATAGTCGACCAATTTACATTTGCAATTTGAACGGGGAGAACATGTTTTCAACTACATTGTTAAGTGTGTTCTTGGGATAAATTCATCCTCACTACGGAACCCTTCATTGTGCGAGGTCCGACTCATACTTGTTCGGTTTTTTTAAGTATAATGTTTATTCAAAGCCACATGTGTTGATTGACCTAGTACATCACTGCTGATTTTAGCACATATTTACTTTTTGTAAACGGTGCAGAATTTGATATTTATTCGCGAAAATATAATGAAACTAGTAATTGTTAATGAGCTAGTTACTCATATTACAAACATACTGTACGGTGTATTTTTACTTTTGCATTAATTAAATAATATCATGTTTCGAACAAACTGAGGGGTTTGTGGATACGTAATAACAGCCGCACGGGTTGATCGATCGGGTTAAGCTACGCTTGCCGCGGTTGGTCCCTGGATGGGTGACTATCTTTACATACCAAGACCCCTTCGTGCCTCGGGAAGCACGTTAAGACGTTGGTCCCGGCTGTCAACCGTGGATCTTTGACATTCGTTACGGGTCGTCAACACCCCGAAAGTCTGACAACTAGTCTTACCAAGGGTATCGTACTACCCAGTAACTCGGACAGATAGGGAGTCGCTCCACGTAAAATACAGGTACCCAGCAGCATCTGTTTGAACTGGAAGCCGACCCCAAATAGTTGGGAAAAGGCAGGCAAATGATTATACATTTTGATCATTTCATTTTGACAGTTCAACAACATTCATTGCGTTATTTATGTTGTTGAGCAGAGAAATTTTTCGAACATATGAAGCAATGGTTTAGTAATAGGCTTCAAAATGATTCAGATTTTGATAGATAGTGTGTTACTTAATTAGGGTGCTGATTCGTTGCAAGGTTGCAATGGTCCTAGGGGTTCCAAGCGTAGGGTTGGGGGTCCCAGAATAGTGGTGGGTGGGATTTTCCTTTAGGTAGCAGTCCGGTATTCGGATTTGTGCCCGATTATTGATAATGGATTATGATAGCCGTTTATTAAGTGGAACTTTAAAATAAACTGTCGGAATGTTGGTGTATAATTTTGTCATTTCTGAGAATTTCATAATAATTAAATTAATTAAGTTTATGTTAAAAAACGTTTGATACTTACCTTTAACAAATTAATTATCTTTTTTTGTCACTTTGTATTTTTGCAGCTCATAGGTTAAATCAAGAATCATTTGTTTGCAGAAAATAAGAGATGTTACCAGATACAAAAGTTGGTGGTTGTGTGCAATCCATATTTTTCCCCTTCAGCGCATGCAATTAAATTTAACATATTTTAGTAAACATACAATAATGTTCTAATATTAATTTCAAGTTAAATAATTATAGATATGAATAGCTAACGTAATCGTGATAAACGTGATATATGTCATCTCGTGTCATTGCCGTTCACACTGCGCAAGCGCAACACAGCAGAATGTAAAAACTAGACACTAGGCCATTGTCTCCTAACTAACACAATCAGTTTCTTCTGAAACTAGAATGTATTGGCTAAAAAAACGTTAGTTCAATATACTTACCGATTCAAAACAGTATGCAGTTAGCAGACGAGTCCTTGATTGGAGACTGGAACTCACTTAAGGCGCTGCCCAAACGTAGAGCACCGTAAAACGCTCAGTTTTTTGTCACACAGTTAGACGTTTTGGTACATATTACAAGCCAGATATAGATTGAGTTTATTGTCAAATGTTCAAAGAAAAGACTTATTCATATTTTTTTTATAAATAAAATTATATCATGATAAGAAAATCGTAAAACAGAGCTCAAAAAAATATGTTTCGTCGCAAAATTTTCAAAATTTTTAGCGTAAACGTATCATACTTTATGTAATAATAATAGAGGAAATTCAATCAACTAAAGAAATATCTAAAAAAAAATACACTGACCCGTGCATTTTTTTTTTATTTAATTAAAACTGCAAAATTTGGTTGTCATTCGATTCAACTAACATCAAACGCATCGCTGTTTTGAACTTAAAAATTAGCTTCTTACCGTGCCTTAACGTAGTGTGGAATGCCCCCAGTTAGATGAACTGGTGACCTTCAAAAGGCGGCTGAAACAGACTGGATGCAGTTGGAAGCTTATGTCCAGCCGTGGCCTGTGATAGACGGGTTCATTCGCCGTCTCAAAATAGGCGGAAAAAAGGATGTGATATTATTGCTACTCTATGTGGACAGAGATTGCAGATTGTTTATAAGCACACAAAAGGACCCAAAGTCAAAGTCAAATCATATAATTCAAATAGGCACATAAAAAGCACTTTTGAACGTCAAAATTTTCTAGAAAATAGATTCTAGTTGCCGCATCTAAAAGGTAGTTTCGTATGGAGAAGAATGGGCAAGAAACTCCACACTGCTCGCCGTTTTCTTATGGTCAGCAACCAGTCATTTTCCAATTATTACGTAAGGATCGATTTAAATCTAGGTCCCCCATCAATGGATCCTATAGCAAGCGTATATTTTTTAAATAATTAGACCCATTCATAGTTTATCATAGTCATTAGAGTTAGGGGTCTTAGGGGTAGGCCCCTCAAAGTGTCACCCCCTATTACCCCTTTTCTATTCCATCATATATTGCCGTCCACAACTAAAACTGGCGTCTTTATATGCACAAATCAGCATTACACCAACTTACAACCATTGGTATTTCGATTACGACTCTTAATCAATAAAGGAACCCAAGTAAACGGATAAGTGACTCTTGATTATGGCATTACACATTATTTTATAATATGCCTAGAGTGTTATTTTCCTTGGTACAGCTAGAGCATACTAAAGCCCTAGTAACAGTCCCCCCTCCATTAGGGTGGGGGTGGAGGGGGGTGTGGTGAGCGGCCCGACTGCTGTGACGCAACCCTGCGCCCGCGCAATGTAATGCGTTTGCGGTAGAGTGGCGTACGATCGGAAGTGGAACACGTCTTGAAGATTTAAAGAAGAATTTACTCTTTGAACTAGTTACGAAGCAGATCAGCTAACTTGTAAATATTAGAAGTAAGTTATTTTTTTCTTGCAGAATAAACAAGGAAGATATGGATGAAAGGGTTTGGTGGTTCCGTACCGACCGCTGTTGTGCGCTTTACAAGTTGGCAGGGACATCGATATGCAACATATTATCATGGATTCAGTACTTGATTCTGAATGCCCCCACGTTAAACGTCTTCGCCAGTAATTTAATAAAAGAAATGCTGTTCTATACATTTTGACCACGTCCTTTTCTATGGAACAGCTGTTTTTTTTTTTGATAACCGATGAAAAATTTCCACGGTAAGGGGGTTCAAAATCATGTACTGAATGGTTACTGTTTGCGCGTCAATATCCCTGTCATCCTGCTTATCAAGCTGATGATACAACATGTAGACCTTAGCTATAATAGTTATAAAAAGTGTAAATCGTTCTAGCTCTGCAATTTTTTGCAATTTTTCTGCAATTTGCAATTGTATGCAGCAGAGCCAGCGTCAGTCAATATTATGTTTAACAAGACAAGCAATATTATGGCTGATGACGTATTAATATTGGAATCGGAAGTACTCATTTCTCTTTCCTTGGAAAGAATTTAATAAAATCGACATAATAACATCAATGAGCAAAGAAACGTCAAGGACAAGGAAAAATCATATAAATTCATCATCATCATAATTCCAGCCAAAAGACGTCCACTGATGGCACAGTCCACACAGGCCTCACTCAAGCGTCGCCAAATAAATTTTATTCCTAGTAAATTTTACAACGGCCAATACTCTATACACAAACGTCTCAGTGAATGGATAAGTAGGCGAGCGACAGCAGAAAGTGGTTGCAGTGACGCAACCGCGCCGGTAACCCAGTCACCGTGCCTTACCAGACGATGGTGCCCACCATCACGACGCGCCAGAGGAGGTGGTAATGCCATCCGTAGCTAATATGGACTTAAGGACCGCAAAGATGAGTCTTTGACCGAGGAAGTACAGAAACAGTTTTCCTTGCGAAGAAGGAATTTTTTGGGGTCTGTTTATTGAAATTGGGGACGTTCATCACTAACTTGTTTATACGCATGATGACTACCGGAAAATGTCTTGAAAATGACGAAGAGGTGGTAAGGCCATCCGTAGCTAGTATGGTCCTAAGGACCGCAAAAATGAGACTTCGATCGAGGCAGAGCTATTCTACAGAAAGGTTCTTTCGTATGAAGAGGGGACTTTTTGGGGTCTGTCTGTTGAAATTGGGGACATTCTAATAGTATTATGTCACTACAATCACTAACTCGTTTATTACGCATGATGACTACAGAAAAATCTTTCTAAAATGGCAGGGAGGTGGTAATGCCATCCGTCGCTAATATGGTCCTATGGACCGCAAAGAGGAAACTGTGTCCGAGGAAGAACTGAGGTATGCGGAAAGGTTCTTCCTAGTAATGAGTTGTATTTTTAGGGTCTGTTTAAATTTAGGACGTTGAAAAAGTCTTATTTTATATCGATCACTAACTCGTTTATAACTCAAGTTGATTATAAAAAAATCTATCTGAAATAAACATAACTATAAAAGCTAGGGTATTTGACATTGTTCCAGCTTCAAAGGTCTGATACTTTATAGAAAACAATACCTGTGATCTTAACTTACTTATCTGAGATTATGTTTTGTCATTCGTGTATTTGTAATTGTAAGGTAATATTTGCCATTTTCTCTGTCTCTCACCAAAGGACAGAACAGTGACCACCTTCACGTCCTACTGATGTGAAAGTATTTTTATAAATAGCATCCGTAGGAAGATTATATTACTTCTGTGAAAGTGTGTGACTCAAGGGCATGACTTGAATTTGGAAGAGATGACGAAGATGTTCTAAATTGCTGTCTTTAGCTGTCTGATCATAATTATCGTGAAGACGTGATGGTAGGCATATAACCATCTGTTTTGCATAATTTTCATCTTTGCCTGATGAAAAGTTGGACAGGTCTGATGCAATAAGTCTAGAGTCGAAATACTTCCTTATCTCTTCATCTCGATCCCTCTCTTTTTCAAAACAATACTACAGTGATATTTAATTTTCTTCACATTCGATGCCTACGTGACCCATGATATATACACGATATAGCATTCTAAATCATGGTTTCTTAGTCCAAGGCTTTCTTTTATAACAAAAAGGTAGGCAAGCTATAATTAGATAGTAATTATGTTTCATTTCCAAAAAATTAAAATCCGCATTGGTTCGATAGAGGCTAACTCTAATTCCATTATTTTATATCTATTTAATTAAAAACAATAAATGATTGGTACTTTACATCTTAGCAGGATGTATTATTTTACCTTATATCTTCAGCTTGTGCTCAATGATTCATTATTAACTAAGACGGTTCTTACACAGTTCTGGACCTTCGATGATTGGTCTTAGACCCTGACCGGATACCATCACACGTCAGCAAGTTGTGTAATCGCCAGAAATAACTATAGAAAGTGGTCTTTTTGGGTTTTACCATAAGTTTTTGGGACTTGACACATAAATATTTACTTACTTAAGGAATGAATTTTATGTATTTGTGATTTGTAAATTGGGACTTGGTGCCTTAGTAAATAAATAAATAAGGAAGGCTTTAGAAAGAAATGTTATCAATTCGTATTTGGCTTCGTCACGCAGGAAATGTCGCGATACAAAACGGTAGAGTAAATAAAAGTGCAGCCAATGAGATTCACTTTTTATTTTAGGAACTAGGAAAAAAATGCAACAAAAGAAATAATAGTAAGACACATGTATAAGAAATGGTATAACTAAAGAATTGATCCAATTTACTTAGGGAGAATACAAGGAAATTTAAAAAATGATGTTTTTCGCTGAAAATAACCATAAAAATAAACCTAACAACGATTCAGACAAAAAATCAATCAGACTAAAAAATTAAGTAAGACATCGAAATAGTTTTAGACAAAAAGAACTTGAATGTAGGTAACCACGCCGGGTACTAGGGCGTCATGAGTCGAACAGCGTTACGCAACCGGCCCACTCTCACTTTCGCGAGTTGAGGCCGCGCCGAGCTTTGTGCCGCCTCGCCGGTCCTAATATCATCAACAACCTACGGCTGTGCTTTGATCGCCTGGTATTTTACTTACCTCGCAAGAATAATAAAAAAAAAGTTTGTTAGCGGTTTCATCTCAACAGTTAACTTACCGATAAATGAATTATTGGATAATATCGGAACAATTGACCGACATTCTGAATCATGGTATTTAATTAAATGAAATATTTGGTGCTGTAGTCATTACACAAATTATAAGATATTTTTCAAATTGCCTTGATAGTTAAATTAATGTCAATTAATAACTGTCTCTATTAGCTTTTCTGTATGTATTTATTAGTTTAATAATACTCATTAATAGGTACACGTCGCGACATTTAGTTTTAATGCAAATAAATTGCTATCTTTTATAATTTGACAACTTCAAACTGATTATCTTAAATCAATATGCCAGCTTTAATAACTTAACTTTGAAGTGCTGCAGAACTTGACAAGTATTTCATGTTATAAAATAATAATGATCGCATCTATGTTACTAATTTTCAATAAGTCGTAACATTTCTATATAAAACACAACCAATATACAATGTTTTTTTTACCTTCAAATCCCTTTTATCCTTCAAGCTAACTATTTCAAGCCTTCTTTTCGTTTAATTTTTCCTTTTTTCAGGGATTCTTTTTTATGACTGGTCAGAATGGTCCTTGTGATATTTCATTCTCATCTAGCATTACTGGAAACCTATCCCTAAATTCCTGACCTGAGACAAACTGCAAAAATCTTCCGAATATCAATTTCAATTCTTAAGTCACATCTGAACAATACAACCGATATAGGAGGTATACTACATTCAAATTTTATGATAGTACACAGCAACATGATTCGTTTGAAGCGAAAGTGTGTCATACCTCATACCCACGCTGCGCAGTGGTAGGGATGTGGTATTTCCCACTACCTTAATATTATGAGACAGACGATATAGGAATTAAATAATGGACTTTGGCTTGCCTTTTCTGGTTTTGGCTGAAGTTGTGTTAAGGATTAAGGGAGTACATAAAAAAATCGCGGTAATGGAGATACTAAAGCACTATACGCTTGAAATGTTAAAGGATGGAGAAGGAGAAGAAGATCAAGGAGAAATGGATGGATTGTGTGAGGAAATTATATGAAAGAAAAAGGGGTGAATGATAGTTGAGTTGGTTGACAGGGGAGAATGGAAGAAATGAACGTGTTGCGCCGATACCAAGTAAACTGGTATAAGGGCAGGAAGATTATGAAAGCATATTAGACTTGATAAAGACAGTTGGGAATAAAGATTTTGGGAAGGTTAAGAGTATGGACTGCATTTAACACGAACGGCCTTTGGGGTAGATACTTTCAAACTTGCTGTTGAACGTTTTTGAGTTGAACTTAGTTAACTTTCATTGTTCTTATATTGTGTCGTCGTATGTATGTTTGTATTATTCAAGCATAATTTTACATTCGCGTAACATGCATTGAATCAGGGACCAGTTTAGGCCGTAACTTTAAATGTGAGAGAGCTGGATCTACGTCCAATTAGATGAAAGTTCGCCACTAGGTTAAAAGCAGACTGCCGATAAACTCAATCACCAAAGCGTAGACAGATAATGTTGATTGGGCGTTGACGTAGACATTTCCGACCACGTAGATTCAACGAATAAGTCGTAAAGAGAAAAGTTCGAAAAAAAATGACGTTTCTGAATCACCTTATAGGGACAGGTTCTGACTTGTCCAAATGGAAAGTGAAACTTGCATAATATTGAGAAATCTATTTCCATTCATAGCTTTATCTGCTGATTGATGAAAAATGTACGGCTCTATAGTGTTTATTGGGACCACAATGATTGTGACCTATTTTTGACGATGCTTGAGAATCATGAAGAAATGGTATGTCACAGTCTCCTGTTGCAATTTCTAGCTAAGTTTTTTAAAGTTCGCCTGAAAGGACCATTTCGTTAGCCTTCTGATATCTTTCAGAATGATGTTATTAAGAGCGTAAAATTCTTGCTTGAACATCTTTGTCGTGTGGTGAACTTACCAACATAACATTAGGTCTGTATTCCCCGTAGAGCGGAAGCCATTCATCATCTTTTCGCCAGTATACATATAATTCTCATATAATAAAGAACGAACCTATTGCCATTAATCCAGCCACTAGTGTGGCAGAACAAGAGACTTAATTTTTGTGACATTGTTCTCCAACCGGGAATATTGTATATAGTTTTATTTTATAGACGACTTTCATTCTTATTGTTTCCATCACGGGTAGAATTTAGATAAGGCTGGCACAGGAGCGTAGAGATCGGCACTGGCAAAGAAAGGAATGTAGCCAGTAGTGAATCAAGTCTGTCTGTGGATGATGACGATGATGAAATTCTAATATATCCACCGTTAACCTTCTGGGAGAGGACCTCTCACTCCTCTTCTACGAAAAGAGAAAGACACTTCATTCAAACAATGAGGCGAATTTGAATGAACCTAATGTCATTAGGTAGCAATGAATGAAGTTAAGTGTGTAGGCAGGACAGTGGGTGTTTTGAGTTAATTGAATAGGCTGACGAGACAGTTTGATAGGTGAGTTAAATGATGTCACGTGATATTCCATAAGCGTAACAAGAAAAGCCTCCAATGCTGATGTTCCTTCAAAGCGCTATGCATTGCGTTATCATCTAAAATATGAAGAGACTCTTCATCATGTTTCTGCTTTTTTCAATTTTTTTTGGGGTCAGCTTCCAGTCCAAGCGGAAAGTGCATTAGGATAACAGTATTTTACACGGAGCGACTGCCTATCTGACCTCCACAACCTAGTTACTGGGTAACACAATGCCTCTTGGTAAGTCAGACCTTCGGGCTGAAGACAGTACGAGTATAATAGGTTATTAGATTTAAATGCGCTAATTTTGACACATGATTGTTAAAATAATGGTCTTCGCAAGCAGTGCCACGAACAGTTGCAGATCCTGGATAGATTGGAATTAAGAACCGTAAATGGCGATACACGTTTTCATGGCGTGTATATAATCAAGTTTGGAACAGAGTTGTTCCATTGATATATAATTTACTAACGATTTTTATATCTGTGCTAGTTTGTCAAATGCTTATCGTCCTACAAGTAGCTATAATTGAGGGAATTGGGTTACCATTGCGATGACAACTGTAGCACATGTTGATTATGATTTTAATAGAACCAAACAAGGAATGGTTATGGGGGAAACGTTTTTTTACTGTGATAAAAGATTGGTTAAAGAAAATTCTTAGGGAAGAGCTTGGTCCAATCCAGCAGAGAAACGCTGCGGTTAAAGGTTGTAAAGAAGTTTTAGCATAACTTCATTCTATATGAATTTAGCTTGAGCTGACAACTCACCCTGAACAACCCACTACCAATAAAAAAAAAACAAATTAAATCAAAATCGAACTAAGTCATAAGAGTTCAACGATGCAGACAGTAGCATTAGCATACAATATATTTATGTGACGGATAATTAGTTGGTCAACACTGAACACACTGACCCGCCGTCTCCATTGTCAACGACCTTGGTTCTATTCAGATGGGCTATAATTATGTGTTAAGACGTAGTAAGGGTCTGGAGCAATGACATTGCTGTTAAGTTCTGCCAGCCTGATAGCTGAAAAAAAATGGTTCTCATTTGACGCATCATCTCCAACGTCGACAAATCTTGGTAGACCTCAAAGACGCAGTACGAAAAGTCTGGAGCGAGTGTGACATCGCTGTTATTTTATGCAGTCCTGGTATTTGAAAGAAAATGGTTTTCTTCACAAACAATGTCATTTTAAGCTTCTACGCTGTGGCATCTTCATGCATTCCTTATTTTATGTGGGTTTTCTTTTCTATCTTTCTGTTTCTATTTTCTAAAACTCTAATTATCTCATTATCACATATTCATTCGCTTGTAGCAGTCTACGCTGGAGTCCGAACATAGGCTAGTCGTTATTTTATTACTCGCCATTGCTATCAAATCATCTACCTTTTTGCGATAATTCTAAATCCTCGAGATTTTCTCCATGATTGCCCAGCATACTCGACACACTCTACTTACTCATGCGTTCCTAGTATGAGGCCAAACAAAAATCCATATTTATACTACCGAAAAAAAAAACATAACAACAACAAGAAAATCTATTCTGATACAAATAAACATTGGACTAACACAAGAAATTCGCTGCGTCCGTGTTACTTACAATGTTATCAAACGCACACAGATGCCAAAGGGTATGTGACCTAAAAAATGTACCGAAAAGATGCAAACAATCTTTTTAAGTTTTTATAACAGAGCCGGATTTGAATCTATCAAGAGTGATAGAGACAGGTGCATGAGATAAAAACAAAACTATAAGTTAAGGGTCTGTTTTAAAGAGCTCGGATATGACGAGCTATCTACTTATAAGATAATTTCAAAAAGTTCAAGATCATTTTGTATAAAGTTGTATCTCTATGCCAAATAAGTTAATAAGAAGTTATCATGAGGATATAGTATATATTGGTCTATTTAAAATAAGATAGGTCTTTAGACATGTCACATCACACATGGATTATTAAATAAATTGAATCTATCTTCTTTGTGAAAGCAAATTAAACGAATGGTAAAATCATCAAATAAAAGAATATGTTGACAACTCGTTCTCCACTAAATAGCAACGTATGTAGGAATTGAAGTTCAACTTGGGATTGCTATTCTGCATGATGGTGTTTTGTCGGTGTAGCACTTTTCTCCTTACACGTTGTTTCATAGAAAACTACTCCTATTCAGAAATGCGTCATGTTCGTGAACGGGCGCCGTCAGTAGGGCTTATTTTAATTTACTTAATTTAATATTTGAATTGTTTTTGTATTTTTTTACGGACGCTTTTAACGTTCTACATCGTTCTCACATGCATAATTTCAATATGAATGATGAAACCAATATTTTGTAACCATATTTTGATTTAAAAGAGTGTCCATGGAGTTTCTTGCCAGTTCTTCTCCATAGGTACCTACTACGCTTTGGAATGGGCAACTAGCTTCATATTTCTGACTGACCGACCCCTTGACAATTCAAAAGTGCCTGTAATAGGTTTATTTGAAATAAATGCTTTGAGTTTGAGTTTGAAATTGAAAGCCAAAACAAAATTGTCTTTCTCAATGAGAATTTCTCAGTAGAAATTGAAAACTGCAAAACATTATTATACGACATCTCTGAAACAGCATAATCCAAATAGCACAAACTTGCATTTGCAGGGCATTCAACCAGGAACCCAAAGCTAAAAAGAGATGTTCAAAATGCGCATAACTCATAGAATATCGATAAAAATCTTTGAAGCCGGCCCTGCGTCTTTCTATTAGTATCTGCTCGACCTATTTAAGGGATTGCAACAGAGGGCTACACACACAGACATACACTTGTGAGTGGTCTCGTGGTAACATCAAACTGTATCTGTGTGCATAGATAGTGCGTAGACGCAGAAGCGAGGTGTCTTTTTTATTATAATTCGTAAATTATTTAATAGTCTGATAAGGTTTTGATGTGATTTCTTTTGCGTCTTGTTGTGTTTTGTTATTACAATATTTTGTTAAGCGAAACTTGTTTCGTGGCAGCGACAAATTAATGTTTGTAAGAGATTTATGCACTTCCTAGAAATTATATTGTAAGAAATTGCATTGGATGAGCGTTAGCAAGAGTTCCATATAGGCTAACAAAAATAAGTTAGCTAGAAGTAAGAGATGAAAAGATTGCGAAAAATCAATTTAGAAAACTGACTGGCAGTATTTATGCAGCTGAATTACTCTCTTTTCATATGTACCTATTTTAATGTTCAAAATTGTGTCTGGAACATTTAATTTTCTTCAGTTTCCTCTAAATGATTTTATTTCTGTAAGTAGGTTTGTAAACACTTTTACACGTCAATCATATTTTAAAAACTAGATGAGGTCGGCGTTTCCTATCTGACTACTCTGAAAAGAATGGCCAAGTGAAACTCTGAGGTCACAGTCTCTTTTAAAGTCCAAACATAATCTTGGTCAGATCATGTGAAGACCATGTAGATTTGTGTCAGAAATGGTCTTTTGAGAAAAAACCACACAGATTGAGTGGACCTGTCCAGTCAGTGCACGCATTTGTCAGTAATCGTGCAGCTCAACTCAGAACTTAAGGAGCTCAACGATGACTAGTAGTAGGTAACTACAAGAAAATAATGTAATACCTAAACAATACCAGAGTATCATAACCATAACTGAGTGATTATTTATATAATGTTTGTTTACATGTAATTACGGACAACTATGTGAACTATGATTCAGTGTTTAGGCTTTGTTACACTGTAAGATTTTTTCGCTTACAAAATCTCAAAATTCTTCTTTTTCATGTCGATAGCACAACTTTTCTCAAACGTTATCGGCCCGAAAATTCGCCACTTCCACGGCGTCGTCGATGGCAACGCAGAAGTCACTTTGACTGCAAGTTTTGGGACACAGAGGGCAAGATAGAAGGTGGAGCATAGTTTGCGACATAGCTCCACATCCACACCCAGCTTCCGTTCCGTCGAGGCAGCCCCACTATACCAGGTTGGAGTTACATCTTTCCACTTGTGTTGGAGACGGCTCAGGGACTTCCAAGGGAGGCCACGAAAGGTTACATACACCCTACAGGAACATGTTCCTTTGGTGGTAGATACTAAGTGGGAGGGGGAAAAGTATAAAAAAAACTTTCTATATAGAAAGAAAGAAAGTAAAAAAATACGTTTTTTTGCGGTAAACATGACGCATGGAAAAACACAAAAATACAAAAAAAAAACGAGTTGTGGGAAAATATGCGTCACATCCACGCAAAACGGCAATCGCTCAGCATAATGCTACGACCCTATGTGAGACAGAGCCCCAGCGCTGGTTTTCAGCGATAGGCGGCGTTGACGTGATGACGTCAAAATTAGTGCAGCATACGAAAACTAAAAATAACCAAAAAAAAAAAGAAATAAAACAATAATCAAAATATAATATATCGGGAAACGATTTAGAATTTACTGAGTATTTTGGTACTTAAATATTTTTCACTGTTTGTTCTGCATCATTTCATTGTATTGTTTGTTACAATAAATGAAACTTCTTTATTTTTGTTAATGTTTCTTTGACTCACACGATTTACCGTATTGAGCTCCCCATTCTTGTGTAAAGTTTTTCTTTGAGATACAGCCGGAATAAGCAGCTGATCTCATTCAGTTACAATACTGCAATCCAACTATAGCTTCGCATAATTATTTATACTATCTTTTTCGTAATGATCTATATTCATACTGATCCAAAAACCACGGGAGTCAAAAATGCGTGAACTAGATTTATTGATCATTAATTTGACATAAACGCATATTCATTATGACAACTATTTATGTATCATCACATAATTAATTTCAAATATAATTTAGTGTATCATGACAACCACACCCAAGTATCTCCACGAACACCGGATTCGGGCCATTATTACTAACTGTCTTGTTTGGGGCTCACTGATAAATAATGCTGTGTAACCTAGCTGTAGGTAATATTTTATATTAAACATGTCTCATCCTGTTTGACCTATGTTCCTAGTTAAGGCTCCCGCAGACAGGTGCTACGCTACTCTAGTAGCACAATTTTTATGAAAACTTCATGGAATTTGTTCTACCAAAATAGCGTCGTGCCGTCGCGCCTGTCTGAGGGAGCCTATTATGTATTACCTGGATAATAAACAACTACCGTACCTCTACGATGACGTCGTGGTGGGGCTGGCGCGCTTCTATAAACTCTAGGTCTATGCCGGTAGAGTTTACTTTGCCGAAACAGGTCTAGAGTGAGGAGCCAGACCAAGAGAGATACCTAAACCCACAGGACAGCATGTGGCAAGCTGTTGGATAGTAGCGACCCCACGAACCCTATTTCGTTGGGAATTCTTGTTCCTCATCTCTGGTTTGCCAGCCGTAGTAAACTCTAACGAGGAACAGAGCACCCTCCTCTTTCTTGCCTTTATTGACCGGCTTGAGTGGATATTCGCAAAAGCATATCTGCTCGAAGGAAGGAAGTATTCCAGTAAGCTGTTGGGTAGGGATCTTGATCATACTTCGTAATATCCGTGGGATACCTGTATTTCTATTTTTATTTATCACTATATCTCTATCGCTTTCAGTACAACACCGACTTTACTTATAGGCTATGAGAGAATGATTTTTTCCCTCCATAAAAGGTCATGTAGTAATTACGTCATAAGAAATACGTTAATTAATACTGATCACACACAGTCAATTAACTACACTTGCAAATGGCGGGTTGGTCTGTAGAATAAATACAGTTAAGTGGAAGTAAATCCGGCTCTGTAATTCAAGAAGCCTTGGTTCCAGATTTGATAGTTAAAGTAGATTATAATCAGTGTCCTTAATATTCACCTGCAAACCATTTAACGAAGCTTGTTCTTGTTGTACTCCTCCAATGAATGTCACAAAAGCCGATAAGCTGGCTAGAAGAATTATAAGTGCCTAGGTGGCATGTGCGCACGAATGCTTAGGTCATTGGAATGATTGAACTTCAGACCTCTACTACGATGCTATGGCATATCGTTATGTATCACCATCAGCCGAAACACTGCTGGACACATGCCTGTCATAAGCATCACCACAAACTTCGTATATTCTTGCTATGGCGTTTAAATTCAACAACAAAACCCTCATTAGCACACCCAATTAGTATGTAATCACGGACCAAACGAATACACTTGCAAATCACCAAGTTGAAAGTCTGCATACGTATTCCAGCTGATCTAGGAACGAAAGTGCAGAATGAATTAGTTTTTCAATGTTCTAAAGATCACATACATAACAAAGTAGGACGTGTATCTCAGCTTCTGTTTTGTTTTTCTCGCCTCCAAGGAATTCCTGCGGTCATCGGTCTACCTTGTAGAAGGCCTTCCAACGCTACGTCTTCCGATACGCGGTCGCCACTCCAGAACCTTTCAGCCCCATCGGCCATCTGTTCTGCGAGCAATATGCCCTGCCCACTACCACTTAAGTATGGCAATTCTTCGGGCTATTTCGGTTACCTTGGTTCTCCTTCGAATCTCTTCATTTCTGATTCGATCTCGTAGGTGAACTCCAAGCACAGCCCTCTCCATTACACTGTTCCCACTGCTGGGACACAGGCCCCCTCTCTGTGAGAGAGAGTGGGCCGTAATTCACTACGCGGTTATCAAAGTATGGATTGGTGGAAGTCACATATGTCTTTGAATTTTTGATTCTACGTCATGTCGGTTTCGTCACGATGTCTACGTTCATTGTTTTGAGGTAGATATCTAAACACAATAAATGCTACTCCGATATTTTTTTCTGATGTTTAGGTAATGTGACTTCCAAGACATTTGAATCATTTCTCTGGCACTCGTAGATCTTTTGTCTGTCTCGGCTCTTTTCTGATTGGTCGCCACAGGAAATAGTAGCTTACAGGAGGTTGTAGTGGTAATTTAAATTAACGCTAAAATAGTTTATGGCTTTCTGCTACCCTGGGAAGACAAGAGGTTTGGTCTGACGATTTTACACCGACCTGCGTAATTAAATGATGTTCCAAGTTCTAGGCTAACAACAGGAAGAGGAATGCAATGTACATACCTAGAACTACGACAGCGCTAACCGAAGAACGTTCATCTTTTGATAGTTAAGCGCTGAGCAGGCGATCGACAATTTGGAATCGTATGGAAATCGTGGGAGGCTTGTCGTACGTATGCATTATTGTATTTTCCATACGTTCCATCGTCGCCGTCAAATTGTCCATCAGCTGCTCAATGCCTTAATGTTCTTGAGCTGATGAAGGGAGGGTTCACCCAACATCACATAGGTACTTTGACCACACGCACAATGTTACTTTAATTTTAACGGATTTTTTCCAAGAAAGGAGGCGGCAGCGTGACGCTTGCGTGCGAGAAAAGAGAATATCGATATTATTAATATTTTTTATTTAGTTTTCGATATAACGAAACATACCTACAAGCAGCCACATCTATTTTGCTCGTAGAGTACGCACAGTGAGTACGTATAAATTATAAATACAAAAGGGCGCCATTTACTTGAATGTTTGCATTTTTTAACAAAGTTGAAGTGTTACTGTGTCAATTAGATTTAGTTCGTACTTATGTAAATGAATGAATCACCTATTTACTTTATTGTTTAAATGGATTTTTCCGTTACGTTCATGCTTTATCTCTTATGGGGTAAGTTGTAATAGCGGCGAATGGTAAAATATGTAAAAAACAAAAAAGTTTTCGTTGAACGTTTTGCAATGACTTGATTACGACTAGTCCAAGGGTTAGGTTCCAAGAAGTTATAAGAGTTGTAATACCACTGTTAATTTTATTTACCCGACTGGGCATTGCAAAGGAGGGTATGGTGTTTATCAGCCTAATACGTATGTATCTATGTTTGTTCCTTTGTGGCGCTCTAGACACCAAACGCGTGGGCCGATTTTGATGATTCTTACGTCAATCGATTTGTCGTAATCTTGTGAGTGTCACTAAAGATATGACAGTAATCAAAATTTTATATGGCAACAACCAGATGCCATATTGTGAAAAAGAAATAAAGTCGAAGAACTATGTCAAGTGGGGTATCGTTGAATAATAATAATAATCATTATTGCACAGAAAACACTTTCCAAATTGTTAGTAATTATATAAACAACTTAAAAACAATAGGTAAAAACTAGGTAGGAATAGGTCTTTGAACATAATTTTGTTTTCTTTAATATTTATTTTTATTTTGAATGACCATTTAGGATCTATAACGATTAAAAGTTGTTTAGCAACCATTTCCACTTATATTTTCTAAATTTATAATAAAGCTGTGATAAAGTTCTTATGTAATCGTATCATAGGTCATAATAACGTGAAAAATAATAATTACCCATAATGTTATTCAATATAATTCTTAAAATCGAGTGACAAACCCAGAAAGTTACTGCTTTGAAAGATAATTTAAACGACCTTTACCTAGAGCGTTACTTAATTAATACAGTCAGAGAAAAATAATCCTAAGTAAAAAGTGTAAAATAAAAATTAAAAAAAAACAAAAATCCCGACCGCGTAAAAAGTGAACTTAAAAAAGATGGAAACAAAATGACATATTTTTCCAATCCCACACCCAATCTCATGCAGGCAGATTTTATTTTTTAACAATAATTACCATTATATTATTATTATAATTATTATTTTTAATAACCTATAGGCTTCGACTGCATGAGATTGGTTGTAGTGGGATTGGAGACAAAAATATGTCATCTTGTTTCCATCCTTTTTAATTTCACTTTTTACGCGGTCGGGTTTTTTTAATTATTTATATTAACTTTTTTTTATACAAAAAAATGCATCTTCTTAGAGGATCGCACATTGCCAATCGTGATTTGACCATCATTTAGAGATTTTTTTCCGGAAGGTTTAAATAAATGTTTCTTTTTTATTGTATTTTTTTTTCTAGCTTCTCCCCGCAGCTTCGTCCGCGTGAAATTGTTTGTAACCCCGTTCCACCCCGTCGCATCTCATCGCCCAACCGCGCCATTTTTTCGTTTTCGCTTAGCGATTTTTCAGACGTTTTTTCTTTCAGTTCGACTCCTAAGAGTTGTAGCGTGATGTTAAATAGCCTTTAATCTTCCTCAAAAATCGGGCTATCAAATGCAAAAAGATTTTTTCACATCCGAGCGGTAGTTCCAGAGATTACCCCCTACATACAAACAAACAAACAAATTTTACCTCTTTATAATATTGTATTATTATATCATATTATATTATATATTATATAATACATTGATATTAAACTTACATAATAATAATGAAATTTCGATGTTTTTTCAAGACTTAAAAACTGTGCGAAGCACACACAGTTTTGTATTCCGCTTACAGGATTATAAAGGCGTGATTCAAAAACAAACTTTCTTCCAAAAAACTATCAGTATTCCAAAAAAATATTTAAAAAACTCAAAACTATCCAAAATACACTACTACTACAAAATACTATGCTACAAAACTAACCCATGCCTTTGAGTTAGGTAGGCATTCAACTTTTTGCCTCCGACTTCTGAAAATGTCTGTTTTTCGATTTTGTAATCGATGTTTCTTCGATTGTTACTTAAAATAGTAGAATGTTTAAACATTTTTTGATTTGTTATTTTTATTTATTTATTTACATACCTACATACGCTACCATTTCAGTGTCCCAACTCGGTAGTGTAGTTAATTAACAATTCATGAAATAATTTAAAAACAAGATTTACAAATAAAAACGTAACACATGTAACGAACCCCTTGCGAACTCGCTCAGTGAACATGAGAAAAGATCTATTCGGTCGGCAACCAAATTTAGTGTTCGCATTGTTCACATGTGTGAGTATAAACTTGAGTAAATAATAATTGTACATGACGTACAGATTTCTATAATAAAACCCACTTTAAAGATTTTCCTGTAAACTTTTCTTTCTAAAAATAAATACAATGACTAGATTTTTTCGCAACGCGAGGTTTGGCGAATCGATTCAAAGATGAAAAGAATTGGTTACAGAATCAAAGTAAGTTGTGTAACAACTAACTTGGTAAGTCAACTGTTATAAAATCTTATATAATGGAATAAAAACTAAATTTGTTAAAGAGGTGGTATTTTTCATCACAAAGTTTTTTTTTATTTTGTTTTTTTTTTGTGGTTACACTAGTGTGAAATTTCTGAAACATTTCAAGTAAATTCATTTAGTTTTGTTAAGATTTTATATAGCTTTTTTTTACTTCATTGTATCTTGATATTTATTTCTTCTAACTTACAGCTAATAAATACCTAAGTTATGTTTTTTTTTTAAGGAAGCATCTTCTGAAAAAATTAGCACAATTATAAGAAATTCTCTGCTAGTCAACCTGTTGGTTCTATTGATAAATTTTAATCTTGGCGTCATTGTTTATGGCATTTGCATCACCACCAAAATTATGTAGTTAATCAGCTTTAGTTGAACAGAATAAACTAACTTCTTTTCTTTCCTATGTAGCGGCATCTACAACGCCACATGCGAACTAAGCGTCACATTGACGTCACGCAAAATCCTGCATCGCGCAAGCAGAGTTTACCGCACAACTAGCATATAAAACGTTCCGACATCAATCCTCGGGCAGTAGCCCACCAGACACGACACCCGTCTGGTCGGAGGATCCTCCCTTTTCTATAGAGTATTAGTGAACGTTACACCCTGTTCCTCATACCTCTATACTTTCAATCCGACTGCTGAACGGAACTGCCCACAATATTATCACTATTGGGCCATTCTTCTTCTTCTTCACCCAAGTCAGCTAAAGCAATTCACGACAATATTAAATTCTCGGGCCCGTATTACAGAACCTCACTCAAATCTCAAGCATTACCCACTTGAAACTAATATTACAATCACGCTTGTCTTTCCCCGAAGTGTTCGGCAGAAATGACTTATACCACACCCACATTTCGTAAGTTATGTTTAAATCCCATATAATAGGGGGCGAGCCTACTTGAAACTAGCGTCAACCAATCAAATGGTTTAGGTATCAGTTTAAAGTAATGCTTGAAGTCTTGAGTGACGTTCTTTAAAGCGGGCCCTAGATGCTTCAGTTGTTTCCCCTCTTCTAAAAAACCTCAAAGTGTCGAAATAAGTGACATAACGAACTTAAACTTGAGGACGTATTTATTTCTGACCAGCTCTCGGTACCTACTCTACATAAACGTTATTATACAACTATCCGTATACAGTCAACCACAAAGAGATGTATACACCGACAAGAATTTATTTAAATGTAGACATTTAAATAAATTCTTGTCGGTGTCTCTAAAATCTACAAGAATAATATTTATTTGCATGGATACTTGTACGAGTACAATAAGTTGACAAATATACAAATTAAGTTTCCGTCATATTCCTAGCGGGTTGAGTTAGTACATAAACACAAAAACTATGAAGGAATAAATAACAAAGGCAAGAATATTTTTTTTTATATAAAACTGAAAAACATAACATCACTAATGAAATAAAAAAAAACCGTTTCTAAAAATATTACTAACACTTTTGTACTTAATAATTGTAGCTACACCTTGATGCAGTATTAATAAGCACAAATGGTAGATAATCAAATAAATTCTTGTCGACGTGTACCTACATGTTTTTGAGGCTGACTGTAGCTAGTCGATAGTTCTAAGGTTATTATGTCAAAGTTTTATATAATCTAATTGGTATTTTCACAAATTATTTTGGATGCTTCACAGTTGAATGAAGCTCGTCTGTTGAAGCGTTACATTTGAGAATTTTGCTTGCTTAAGTGACATTAAAATTCGGAACTCGGAAATTGCTTCTATTGTATAAAACCACAAGTTTTTATAATAAAACTTTTTTACAAAAAAAAAACCGACTTCAAAAAAAAACACTACAAAGTGAAAAATAACTAATTTCGGAAGTCGGTGTCTTTGGATCTGTATTTTAGTTTTTTGCCACCGAATTCCAAAATTAAAGTTATTTTTCACTTTGTAGTATTTTTTTTGGAAGTCGGTTGTTTTTTTTTTGTGAAAAAGTTTTTATTTTTCAATTTTTAATGGGTAAGATAATAATATAAATAAGTTACAATAGCCTAATGTTAACTGCTCATCACTTTTTTTTAAATATTTCTTTCCCCGATGCAAGGAATTGAGGAGTTTATTGTTGAGGAGTTTTCTTGGTAAAAACCAGAAGAACTGGTATACATTGTATACAACATATTAAAGTAATCGAATCGCAACCCGAGAAATACTTATTATTGAGTGGTTCCGGTTGCCACCTCTGGTCTTCATTATCAGTTCCACTTCACCGAATGATGCTTTCCGAAAGCAAATGCACGAGTTACTATAAAAAATACCCAAATCGATATAGGTGTGCCTATAAAATTTGAGGATTTCCCTCGATTTCCATGAGATTCCCTCATCAGATTCTGACTTGGTGACAATATATAATTTTAAATTTAATTTATTCAGACAAACAATGATCCATTTATAATGTTAGTATGAACTTAAAAACTATGTTAGTACCTAATAACTAAGAGAGACTTAGCCCTCTGGGTGAGGCACCACACCAGTGGGCTGTCTAACTTATTGCCTATGACATTCAGGATGCTGCTACTGCTCCCACGCAATCTGCTTAGCAGTGAGGCTGTCTTTTTGCGCCAGTTGGCATCAAAGCCGTCCGTGCGCGACTCAGCGAAAACTGTTGACGCACTGCAGAAGCGCGGCAGACGTAACAGCGTAGGCGTTGGACCACCTCGAGACAAAAAAAAAACAAAAAAAGAATTTTGCAAATCCGTCTACATATGACGGAGTTATGACCGAACAAACATTAAAATATATATATATATATAATAATATATATAAACATCCGAATTGATAACCTCCTCCTTTTAGAAGTCGGTTAAAAACAGTCAGACCCGTGTTGCTGGAGAGTTTCTTGCGGTGCTTCTTCTTCTAGCTCAAACACTATGAAGTAATAAAGGGTTGGTTTTTTAGGGTCATTCTGTTGTAACTATTGGCGATCAAAAATGGCGGCCAGCCTGCAATAATGCACATCACATGTGTGCTACGTGTGCTGTAATATTGGACCTATTACCTAGAGGCCAAGTTGACACAAGTCTTTGTCGTGCAACCATAACTTCAAGCTGGAATACTTCATGAAAAGTGTCAGAAATCCTGAGCAATCAGCCCATAAAATTTTGCTGACTAACGAATATCGTAGTTCATACAACATTCGCTATGAACTTCGATGTACATATACGATATATATGAACTAGGATACTCGCCATTTTCCCCATACCTCATACATTCACAGATACTAGAAAAGAAGAATCATACTTCAATTACTTAATGCACATGGAAATATCTTCCCAAATAGGTTTATTTATACTGATCAGTACACAAAGGTAGGTCAAGTTTTCACTTACCTCTTTCTATAATGGTGATCATTGAACATCATTACGCACATTTGTCGCATCTTCTGCGATGTTGGTACCAACGTGACGCAGTCATCAGTTATTTTAATCGTTCAGACAACTTTATAGTCGCCACTTTTGTTATCAATACATAGAATAAATTAATTATTGTAAAGTCATTAGCGTTCTACAATGGATCATTAGTTAAAATTAAATCGGCATTCATATCCATGTTCCAAATTACTTCATATTATAGTCATCGAGTCCTTAAAAGATTAAACTATAAGCAGTGTGGTCTCAATTTAGGACCACCTCTTATTGTAATAGATATATTTATTTGATTGCATTCACATTATGATAATAAAATTGTGAGAGTTAACGACAAAGCTGTATCCTTCCCAGGACAAAACAGAACAACTTGTGTCCGTCTATGTTAGTTACATTCTAGATCTATAGGTAATGTGCAGTGGTTATTATGGATTTACACAACTTGATTATTAAAATGCAACAAACACTAAATGCAGCGACCATAATCTGGCACCATTATAGCCAAAATTTTATTGATCATATTATATTTTATTACACCATATATTAATAATTCATTGGGGAAGGCAGAAACTACAGAATGTTACTTGCTAAGATCTTTAGGTACATAATTTATACGTTTCGTCTACGTTCAATACATCTTGTTAACCACGTGCGCCGGTTGCAAGTATGTACTATACATCTGAAGTTTTTATTTAGATTTTCAAGCTCTTTATACCTTATATCTGCATAGTTACTCTTGCATTTTATTTGGTTTCAGCGCAACAGATCTTCTTCTGTCTTAAATAGTCTAACTCCTATAAAGTCTTCGCATATTTGACAATCGGTGTATCGTTTCTTTTATATTTCTCTTCCTCATCTTTATTTTCATTGTACGTACCTATTTTACTTAGTTCTAGAAATAGTGCGCCAGTAAGGACCACTCCTGGTCATGTAACGTTGCTTGGTAGATCTTAAAACGCGCTGTGACCACAGCTGCCCCTTGAAGCTAGGCTTCTCCTGTGCCGTTTAGAATCTTATAATAAATAATCTAATAATAATAATAATATAATAATAAGGATGAATAAACGAAAATAATAATATATAATGCTTATTTGATGATAGACACAGGTTCCTTAGCAGAACAGATTTTTAATGTTGTTTTTTTAATGTCAAGCAAGCTATGATCATCACATCCTATCAGGTGAGACGTTTCCCACCTGATTGGAAGTGGATATCATTACTGCCAGAGGTATCACAGATGCGATGCCATTTCAAAGACAGAGCTAAAATATCTAATGTGCCTGTAATTGCACAGGCACCCATACCTTACCCTAGAAAAGAACCTATTGCACTTTTTTCCAGACAATTATTCATGAAGAGCATTATAATTATAAGTATAACGAAAGTACCTCCTAATATTTCAATAATTCACAGAAGCCATCAAAATCACCATTGTCTTGTGTCATATACATCATGTTAGTATTTTTTTGATATGGTCCGCAAGAGGAAGTTTTAGGAGTTATTTTTCATTTACACTAAAAAACTGCTACCTCTTGCGCCATCTAGCATCGAATAGCAACACTAATGAACATAAAGCCGTCTCTTATCGAATAGCAATAACTTATTTCGGCATTGAAATTGTTACCAAAGTACTGTCTCATTGTGCAGTCTCTTATCAGACATTTAATGAACTTATATTATTTTAATAAATTGGTTATAGCAATAAATATACGGCTGTTGATTATCAGTAAATGGTCAACCACATTCTTAATCTGAGTGAGCTCGTCTCATAAGAGTTTCATAAATAAATCACAGATGGCGCTGTCTTCAAGAACATATTATTCAACAAGAAAAATATAAGATTGCTGTCGAACAAAAATAAAAATCCAAGTTTATTAACAATATTTATTTACTACCTGCACCTATATAAGCTATGAAGCTCTCAATACTGTCACTCTCGTTTGACTGAGCCCTTTGAGGAAACATTTCTCTGCTCTCATCATTTATCATGACCTCGTGTAAAGCCAAAGTTCTCAACAATTTATCAGATTCAGTACCTTCACCATCCTCTATTATTCTATCATTAATCATATTTGTTAGATTAATTTCATCCATCATTTTATCATCTAGATTACTCACATTTATCGCGTCATAATCATTGGTTCTTCTTGTGTGAAACCCCGCTTCCATTAATTTCTTTTTGGCTAGTTCTATGAATGTTGGCGACCTCAATGTCTCACGAAGCCAAGATTTGATTTTATTCTTCTTGTCTTCTACTCGTGATTTGAATCTGTAACAGTTATGATTTTAGGTTGGCCCCTACTGAGATTCCCTCTTGTGCGATGTGTCGCACAGTCCGCTGGATTGGAGGGTGGAAATTGGACAGGACACTAGTCACTGTGAAGATGGACGGTTGACCATGGTGGAAGTACTTAAATAAAAACACTTTATTCCACTGTCAAAGGTGGGCCGCCTCTTCTTCCGGTGGAACGCGTGATAGGCATCGTGCTTCTACTCCTCGGATCCGGCTCGAAGGACCAATTAATTGAAACACAGCTACGTCAGCTACTTGTACACACGACGTCATATCAAGCTATACTTTTCCAATGTAAGCCAACCTCGCATAGTGTAGACTTTCCGTACAATAAGAGGTCAATTTATACTAGAAATAAGGATATATAACGGAATAGCTTGAACGTGTTGTCTTGCGTTCCTATACTTACTTCTGCAACTCCTTCTCCCTCTGCCTTGCCTTGTGTATCTTCGGCTTCAGTTCGGGCACTGTGTTAGCTTCGTTATTCGTGATGGTGTCTTCCACCCACTCCGTGACCTCGGCCACTCGGCTGTAGACCCCCGGGGAGCGAGGGTCTCCGCACTGCTTACCACCGAAGGAGACTATGCCGAGAAGAACGCCGTCCCGCACTGCTGGGCCGCCGGAATCGTGCTAAGGAGGTGAAAGGAGTGTTAAGATATCTGAAGGTAGTGGCTGCATAATGTACAGTACTAGGTGGACATCACGTCCAACGAATTAAACAAAATTTTGGCTTTGTGGAGCGTAGTCTCTGTCACTAATAATTGCGAGAGTCTCTTTCCTAAGCTCGGAGTTTTATATAAAAAAAAGTTCAGAATTTTAAACACACAATTTTTTAAGATTTGAAAACACTCATACACACATACATAAACTCACGCCTTCTTCCCATGGGGTAGGCAGGAACTACAGAACGCCACCTGCTACGATACTTATACACTGCTTTTGCCTCATTTACGTTCATACATCGGGTCATACACACACGCTGGTCACGAGTAAACAACCCCCTTAAGAGGGCGCACACGGGTCCACTAGCACCACTCCTTTAAAATAATATTATCTCGTGACTGAGAAGGAATTTTGAACAACGGCTCAATAAGCACCCTCGGCAAGTGTGTCTAGAATTTTCTAATACCTTTTATAAACTTTTGAGACATGAAGCAAAAAAATACGATCTAGAGGAATGTGGCCGCTTTTCTTTAGACCGAATTTTGTTGCTTCGTGTCTCAATAAGAAAGTTTATAAAAGGTATTAGAAAATTCTAGACACACTTACCGAGGGTGCTTATTGAGCCGTTATTCAAAATTCCTTCTCAGTCGCGAGATAATATTATTTTAAAGAAGTGGCGCTAGTGAACCCGTGTGCGCCCTCTTAAAAGCTATAGTTCATTAAAAAAAATATTACTAATCATAAGATAGTATCATTACTTACATTACAAGCATCTTTTCCACCGGTAGCATATCCGGCACACAGCATCCGTGGCGTGATATAGAATCGGTAAGAATTCTGGCAGTCACCTAGTTGCATCACCGGCACCGGGACGAACCGCAACCGGTCCGGGATGTGGCCGTAACCGGACTCCTGTTTACAAATAAGAATAAGAGCCATAAGGCCGCGTCGTATTTAAAAGCGAACACGCGATCGTCACATCCATAAGTCACCTTTTTTCGGTGAACCTGAATACGCGGTTGCGCCGACAGAGGGCGCATTCAGGTTTTTCGAACAAAAAGTTACAACAATCGCGTATTCACGCCACGATCGCATTTAAATAGGACGCGGGGTAAGACTATTACTCCATAGAAATTACTCAAATATATGTGATGAACTAACGTAAGAATTGCAGACTTTCTTTTAAGGGGGATGCGCTAAGGTAGCCCGTGAAATTCAAATTTTGTTACGTTTTTTGCATTTTGCAGGTCACTGTCAGCTTGTATTTTGATTAAAGTATGATTCGCGACCGTAACAAATACGGCTTTACAGAATTATAATCACTAGAATCAGCAATAAAACTCCTTAAGTTAGAATTGGCGTCAAATGTCATGATTTCATGAAATATTCATTCAATATATATGAACTTAGAGAGATGTATTGCTGATTCTAATGATTATAATTCTGTAAAGCCGTATTTGTTACGGTCGCGAATGTAAATTTGTTGAGAATAAATAAATAATAATAATAATCCTTATTGCGTACCATAATGTATATAGTTGGTAGGGAAATATTAGTTAGTTAGAAATATTAGTCACAATTATGGACCCTATCGGGTACAGCATAGATCAAGAAGAAGAGAGGAGGAAGAACACTGGCTGTTTAATATAATAAATGTTATTATTGGTTAAGTAGTTAGTAAGTCATATTGTTTTATTAATACAGAATTGAACTTAAGAATTATAATTATTGTTTTATAAATTATACCTATAGTTACATTTATTTATTTAGTAACATTTTAAATACCATACATTTTTTTTTTTTAAGTGAAAAGTTCTTTAAGCTCGTTGAGAACTTTTTGGGTGATCAAAAAGCGTGAAACTCGCGTCATCGTCACCGCACGCTTCGACGATACAATTCACAAGTTACTTAGTTTTCACTTCTATCGGCAGTTCCCAAAGACTGCACCGCATATTTTTTTTAATTTATTAATTATTGTTTTGTTTACCTAATAGTACACACACACATAACATTACGCCTTATTTCCCTGAAGGGTTTTGGCAGAGGTGACCTACAGTAGGTAGGTAGGTAAACCCACATTTCGCCAGTTATGTTTAACTCCCATGTAACAGAGGGCGCGTCCATTGCCATCAACCGGGCACAAATCCAACACGGTCACTCATTATATTTTTTATTTATTACGGAATTAATAGTTTAATATCCCTAGGGTAAGATTATTAGTCCCATTGAAACACAGACTAAAACGGCTGGGCAACATTATGATCTGCCTGGACATTTGTCAACTCGGTCGCGGGTTCGATTCCCGCACGGAAAAAGTATTTGTATGACCTACAAGTAGTTGTTCCGGGTCTGGTCGTTTCTGTATGTGAGTTTGAAGTTTGTAAACGCATCCAAAATACAGGACAAATTCTTAGTGTGGGTAAACGTTTTTTAAAATAATAAATATAAATAAAAAATCTATGTTGGGATCGATTTCCAGTTTAAACAAAAGCAGTTCGATACAGTATTTTACATGAATTTACATTATTATCAATATTTACATTCAATTCAATTATGGAGCGACTGCCTTTCTCGTTATGCAATGCAGATACTGCATGGGCAACTTGCTTATTTCATTTTTGGTTGGGCGAAATAATTTTAAACCTTTATTTATCAAATTTGAATTATTTATTTCCCATAAACCTACATGGGCACTTATGAAACGTCACAAGCGAGGTGCACGGTTCTAATTGGTTGTTTCCTATGGAGAAGAGCCGGCAAGAAACTCCACGGATACTCTTAAAAATAATTGCTTTTTAAAATATTTTCAAATGACACTGTTAATAGGTATGGGAGAACAGTGTAGGCCTGTCAACAAGTAGTACATAAAAAAATAGAAAATAATCCATTTAAAAGAATAGAATAAAAATCGGGGCAGTCTTTGGGGACTGCCGATAGAAGTTAAAACTAATTAACTTGTGAATTGTATCGCCGGAGCGTGCGGTGACGATGACGCGAGTTTTACGCTTTTTGTTCACCCAAGAAGTACACATATAAATACACAGTATACATATAGCTCATGGAAAGTTGTTCGGTGACGATGACGCGAGTCCCATGATTTTTGTTCACCCAAAAAGTGCTCAACGCACCCAAAGAAGTTTTCACTTCAAAAACAATTTAAACAAAATGACATGATTTTGATAACAATTGTTGCAAAATCTGAATGGATATCATGTCTACAAAAGCCACTAATTAAGAATTGTTGTTACATTAGTACATAATTTGTGAAGAAGGTATTAGTCTATGTCACTTACATCAGTACTCCCCCATCCTGTGACGATGAGAATATCGTTCTCCTTCATCAGGTAATCCTTGGAGGGTAAATTGAGAACAGCGATGTTCCTGCCTATCGGCATGGGTCGGTCTAGGCGCAGCAACGAGTAATCGTAGTCCGCGTTACCAGGAACGTACTTGCCGGGGAAGAATACCTGCAAATATAGAAAGGGGTCTTAAATTTCCTGTCTAGTCACAAGAGTATATTCATAATGCGCCAAAAACATTGTTAAGAATAATAAGTTTTTATAATATTTATTTATTTATGCTTCATTTTACAAAAAGGGTTTAGTGTTTTAGAGCCTCCTTTTAAGCAAACAATGCCTGTGTTAGGAGACTCCGCTCTTACATTGTACAGCATAATTACTTAATGTAGGGTAGTTAGGTAGGATAGGTAGGGTAAGTAGGGTAGGTAGGGTATGTAGGCTAGGTAGAGTAGGTAGGGTTGGTAGGGTAGGTAGGGTAGGGTAGATGTAAGATACTTAGTGCTACCTGTGCGAAGCCGGGCCGGGTAAAGCTAGTCTAGTAATAAAAATCGTAGGCACTTAAAATATCAAATAAAAATAAGGATGTTAGTGAGAGTATGATTGAGTGTATATATCTTTGCGTAGTGTGTGTATGTGAGAGTGTGTGTGAGATTGTAAGTGAGAGTGTATCTTCTACTTTATGTGCTCCAATAGTGCTTCCATTTCATCATATGTAAGTGTCTTTATCCAATTGGTTACTGTTTTCTTACATTCATAACACAAAATAAGAATATTTTTATTTGGGTTAAGGTCGCAGGAATCCTCTGAATGCGGGGAGTGTACGCCGATGCTTGGATGAGGCCTATGTACAGTTTCTTTTTGTATATTATTTATTTGCTTGGAACTGGTCACTTTAGCAATTTTCTCCTTTCCTATTTTAGTAAAATTGACCACCAGGCCTTCGATTGGGTTTGTGTATTGAATCCATTTGATGCAGGTATGAAGCACACAACCAAGGTTAAAATTGCACGATTTCCATCACATGTAAACTTTTCTCTTGACTTTAAAAAATCTATGTATTATAGACCCACCCTATTAACCCGAGCTTGGTAACCTCCTCGGTTATGGAAGGAGCTTCCCGCTCTGATGATGAACGGCTGCAGCTTCTTCTTGTCTCCATCGTAAGCTCTGCAAGTTAACGCGTGCAATAATAAACGATACAGGGGCTAAAACTAATGTGCATTTATGATTTAATTACTAATCTAATTAAACAAGATTATAAAAATCATACAGATTTTTTTACTACGCATAAAAATTCTGTGGTTTTGATTAACCAAAACGAAACTTCCCATCAACGATACTAATGTATATATATATGTAGTAAATGGGATTCTAAAAACTTACATAATAATGTTCATTAGGTAATGGTTAATTAGGTATATACTTCCGAAACGACAGTACACAATACGGCAAAGCAATAGAACATCTTATGTTTCTATAGTGAAACTTTTATTACATCGTCTCAAACTTTTTCGGCTGTGTGTTGCATGTCGCGTGACGGTCGGCCGCGGAGTAGGGATAAAGTGACAGGCGCTCGTCAGAGCAGCCGAGAAGGAGGGAGTGGGGGAAGGGGGGTTTTGGGTTGGGGGGAGGGGGGGGAGATTGATGAAGCGATTTTTATACCCTTAATGGAGTATTATTCCGAAATTTTTTAGTTAAATGTCTATAATGTGAAAAAAAGTTTCAAAGCATTAAAGACACTGATTTATAAATCTATAGTCGCCTGTTTCGTTTTAATTGATTGACTTCGGATTTGGTTGGGTTTTCGTTTCGAGTTAATTATTCTAGTAAAATGATCGACTCACGATTCCAAGCAATGTCCTGCAGTGAGAACCCATTGTTCATCAATGATGGATCCGCCACACCAATGCTTAGCGTTCCTGGAGATGGCCACGTTGTATGGATACATGCTGATGGTGGTCTCCATACCACCCACGATACGACGCACAGCAAACGACCGGAAAGCCCATGCTATGTTGCGATCGTCATGGTTCTCGGGAAATACTAGGAGTATATAAAATTTAAAGAGTTCACAATTGTCTCTACTGTATGATTCCTTATTCGTGCGCCTTCGATCACGTACGGTTGACGAGAGACGTTTAGATGATCGATGCACAGCAAGTTCTCATCATGATTTTATAAGGAATGTACTAGGAGATTATAAAATGTAAAGCGTTGGGTCTTAACTTCTTTAGGGAGAAGATCTTTGTACAATCCCAGGGTTATCTACTACCGTTTCTGGACTAGAACAAAGGATTAATTAAATTGCACCAAATTCAACAACACCTTGTTTTCCTATTTCAAGTAATTTCGCTAATAGAAGAATCTTGCTTGGGCCTCCCCAAGACCCCTATGCAAAAATATGACAATGAACCTGGATCAATTATTTATTAAATAAGGGGTAAAAGAGGATCTAACTAAAGCGTTCGATATCATGTATTACTCACATGTTTGTGTGGAGTTCAACCCGATCTCCCGCCGCTTGACGAGCTCGTAAAAAACGGATCCGTCCGGTTTCGAAACTGGTCGGGCAACCCCGAAACAAACATGTGCGTAAGACCGGAAACAATAATAAACAAAATTGGTTTCGCGAAAATACTATGTATTATTCTTTCTAATCTAAACTACACTGCTCTAACAACGAATCGAAATAATCAGGCGGGGGCTTATCACTGCAACTATAATAATTTAACATTCACCGTTTTCTTCTCTTTACAATATTAGATTTATATAAAATTCAATCCTTATGTCTGCATTTTATTTAATATTTTAATTTCTACGCTTGTAGGGGTTATTTTTGGGTAGACAAGTATAAAAACAAACCTGGAAAGTCACCTCTCTCCTCACGGGCCACTTTAAACCTCGTGGACGTTTCATCATTCCTAAACTTATATTTTTCTTCCAAAAGGGATTTTATATCTTCTTCATTTTCATCATTTTTTTGTCTCAAAATACTTTTTTTCACTGTATAGGGCGGTGGTTCTTCGTAAATATGAATGCCATCCTCATCTTCATTTAGAGTCAACAATTTGTCGTCTTCTGAAGATAAATCCGTAGCTTCTATTCTAAGCACATTCTTCACAAATATTGAAATAACAACAGTTTTAATGATGTCTGCGTTAATGTGTATAATCATCTTGGTTTCATCTTAAATTTTTAATCCAAGTTTCTGATTTCCATTTGTAATGAGTTTCTGTGTACTTCGATAACATGTTTTATGTCTGCATTTTATGACTGCCTCGTCGTAAATACAGATGGGATTTCTAAGGAAATTATGACTTTTCTCTTTGTGTTTCAGAATTTCGGTTAATTCAGTATGTTTCTTTTCTTAGTTTTTTCTTTTCTTATTGTCTTTGAAGATTTTCTTAACGTATGTTTTTGTTTAAAACTAAATGTAGAAATGAATTTTAGCCAAAAGTTAATCTTGTAGTTAAATGGAAAATCATAAAATAACCAATAAAACGTGAATGTCCAACAAAGCAAATTAAAAACTATAAAATTATTTTAAAATAAAAATGAGACTAAGTTGGTTCCTAAAATCTTTTATTGATGATATAAGTAATACCATGTGTTTGGTTGGTTGTGTTATTTTTATTAAATTCTTTTAATTCGGGGTGTCATACATGGTGTTCTGTAAACAAATGCATGTACTCAGTGTGTACTATACTCCGCTCTTCTACAATCAACTAACTCAGCCTATTGCTGTCTACTACAGGACATAGGCATCTCCCAGACTGCGCCACAACACCCTGTCCTCCACTTTCCGCATCTAGTCTGTCCCCTTCTTATTATGGTCGTTGGTTTGTCCCTCTTCTGCCCTTTTGTTATATTTACCTTTGATTATTAATGTCTTTTTAAATGCTCGCCTCAAAGTACTGCTTATTGCCATAACATTATTAACAGGCGTTTCTAATATAGCATGATCAGAAAATAATAAAAGAAAAAAAAAAAAAAAGTAGGTTAGGGTTAATCTTATAAGAACCTTCAAGAATACTTAAGTACTTCTGGCGGACCCTGAGCAGCCAGCCCCGCTTCCAACCTTGCTGACTGGCTACGGTAACAGAGGAATTGCGACAGTCAAATTGAATTTAGTACAGCTATATATTTATTGGTTCTTTATTTCTATTTTCGTCGTAAAAAGTTATAATCGACTCAGCCTATCGCAGTCCACTGCTCCCACAACACCCTGTCCTCCGCCTTCGGCATCCAGTCTGTCCCAGCCACCTTTTTGAGGCCGTCCGCGTCGGCGGGCCATAGATGGCCCGCCGACGGCCAACGACTGACGGAGACGGCTGGGGGGCGTCCCACACTACGCTTGCCGATAGGTACGCGGTCTCCACTCTAGGACTCGTCTGCTCTACCGGTCATCAGTCCTGCGACAAACATGGCTAGCCAGTTCAGCTTGCATACTCTGCAAGCTATGTCAGTAACCCCGGTTCTTTTCCGGATAACTTCAGTTTCTGATTTCATCCTTCAAAGAAACTAGGAGCATAGGCATAAAAAGTTATAAAGAATTCAATAATTACAGAAAGGCTGTATGAACTACGTGTAAGTTTCTATACGCCCCAAATCAATAGCAATAGTTTATGTATTTCGAGGCTTTACTATTTTTGGACCAGGCGTGTATATGTTAAAAGTGGTATTGATTTGTTTTACTTCATACAATGTTCCGTGTGGTATAGCCAATCTTGAACGTCGTAAAAGTCTTCAGATTAAACATTGGGGGAAGCTTGCTGTTGTCATTATTGATGTAATTATTTGATTTGCCACAAGGTACAATATTTTGATTTACTGAGTTTTGAAACAGCCCACTCTTCAACGCTTTATAGTTGAGCTGCAAAGAAGAACTCTGTCCGTTTTCTTATTATAACTTATTTATCTTTAATAGTGGTGGTAAGTATAATGAAGAAGAAAACCAAATCAAACTAATTATCTTTAGTGAAGAATCTCTACATTTTAAATTAGCCGGTAGGTGTATGAAAACCGAAGTTTGAACAGCAGTTTTCCTCTTTTGTCGATACGATGTATAATTATAATAGCTCACGTAGTCGTAAATACACTACTTAGTAATAGTTATTTAGCCAGGAAGACGAGGCGGCAGTAGATCACTTCAATATCAATGTGGTATGCATTACACAATACAGTTCACGTGTAGGTACTCTGGCCACAACAAGGTACGCGAGGTCGTAAAAGTTTACAGTCGACTCGTGTTTAACCAGCTACTGCATTATGTTTTCCTAGTACCCACAACTACTTATATTGAAAAATATCGCAGTTTTATTTTGCAACAAACTATATTTTCTACCTCCCTAGCAAAGAGGTTAATATTTCTATCCAAAAAGATCATTGTATCATAATATTGGGAAAAGTAAAAATAATCGAATTTCACCATAAATAAATAGCTTTAAAATGTCAGTGTCACTTTTGTTTACTTACTCTCTTTTAGCATATTATTTTTAGACGATTATTAATGTTTCAGTTTTTACTGTTAATATAAATAAATAATAGAATATCAGTTCTATGACAAGCCCTATTGCTCTTGTGGTGGCCTTATCTTTTCTTATTAACGAAATACACATACTTCATGATTGTAAGTATCTGTAAATGTGCGTATATCGCCTTGTATTTTTTTATTGCAGAGAGAAGGTGGTGGGCTTGTATGATTTGTCGTTGTAGAAATGGGCTTCGCATAAATGTCTTTCCAAAATGAGTACTCCAACCAACCATCTGCACTGCAATTTATTTGCTGGCAAGATCGTGTCACCTACTTGAAATCTTAATGAAACTATTTACCTATTCTGTTCTCTTCTCTTCTTCTGTGTAGCTAGGTGTTAATTATCATTATTTTCTCCTATTCATATCTGGTTTCCTAGTTACGGCGTATCCGCCAGTCTATTTCTTCCTTCTTTCTTGTTAATTTTTTATTATCTTTTTTGTTACAGCTAAAATACTCAGAAATAAATTCTTCACTTCAAATCTAGTCTACCTATTGACCGTGTGCCTAGTTCTTCGCCAAATTGATCTTTTTCCCCTGCTTGTGTCGAGAAAATGCAATTTACTATTTCTTATTTTAGAGGTAAGTCCATTATCCTGTTATTGTCTGTACGCCAAATAGGTGAATGACCTACAAATCGCCTCGGGTAAGACATAGATGAGACGCGCACAAACCAGAGAAGCATTACATGAAAGGAAATAGCTTTTAACACAACAGTTTTTCAGCAATATCCCTTATTTGCAGATACCAACATCTATAATATTGTTAGAAGGATTCCTGTTCTACTTATGGAAGCCTATTCAAGATTACTTACTCCATAACGCTGATAGTATCCTGGTAAATTTAGCTGAGGAGAGAGGTATGGAATGGCTAGTCTGCCATCTGTGCTGTGGTCAAAGCAACTGCTCTACCATTTTTGCAGCCCTGGTACTTAAATTTTTAAGCTTCCTCGTTTTGTTTTCTGTTTGTGCTTATGTGAAATAGTGATATGTTTACAGGCGTTACTATAGATTTACATTTTTAATCAAGGAAGTCAATCAATAAAAAAAACATTAACAATTTTTGTTTGACGTAATAAGTATAGTATTATCGACTTTTATGAAGCCTTATATCTATCGAAAAACACGTCACATAAATTTTAATCGTTATGTAGCTATCATACTTTCATGTCCGTTGTACTAAAAACTGTTTGCTGATGTTTCTAAAGGAGCTGATTGCACAATTTTGATATTATTTAAACTCAACTCGTTAGTGCCATAGAATACATTATTTAAAACAGTCTTAAAGCTGAATAATTTCCATCTTCAAAGGATGATTCATTCCGCATCCAACGGACTGACTAATTTCGTGCTATTCGTACTAAGAGACTGAGTATATTCATTCTAATGCCTATTTCATTTGAAATAGGCATTAGAATGAATATACTCAGTGAATCATTGTTTATTTTGTAAAAAAATGTTTGTAATATTTTGAAAACTTGTGCGAGAGAAATAAACAAAGCAAGCGGAAAAAAGAGAAAAAGCATTATTATGATAATTATATCGTTACCTACTTTTTCAATGTGCATGCTAACCCATACTAGAACCTATTATTATATACATACGGTTTTACTGCAATAAACATGTTTGTCTAATTAACATTGCAATTATGTTTTGGTGTTCTGTTTAATTATACAAATGTAAATGTAATTAAATGTCAATAATAGGATGCTATGTAGATACCAAGCCACCATAAAAGGCTGATAGTGATCCGGAAATTTGCTAAGTAACGCGACACTGGGTGGGCCCTTGGCAATTAGTATTATGAGCGACATTCACTTTGTCAACAACACCCGGTTAGCTGTTATGGTCGCCTGTTCCTTGATGCATAAGTGTTTGATAACGAAACCGCATCCTTTAGGAAATATCTGTGCCAGCCTTAAATTACAGATAAAATATAAGTTCTGATTATTTTTTCTAAATCTAATGCGATTGATGATGATTTACTTAGCCACTTACTGGGATCAAGTACCTAATAGGTACCATCGATTCAAAAAGAAAATAACACAATCTGTGTGAATTTGGTTAGATTTACCCCATTTAATAAAAAAGGGGACTTTTATTACCCGCAATCACAGAGAAACAACACTGGGATAAAACAAATAACAATTTAACTCAGACTCAGGCACAAACGAGACAGTTAATTAAAGTTTAATTATTTATTTAAAAACCTACTTTATCTTTAGTACTTCATTCAGAGTAGTGGTGGCTCTCGGTGGCTCAGAGGATTACAGACCGGCTTTCAAAGCAACAGGTTGCAGGTTCCAATGCTGGCATAAACAGTACAACTGTTTTCTTAATGTCCCTCGGGAATCATCGCATTTCCAAATACAAACAAATACTAATTTCCATCTCCACAATTATTAGATTTATCGTATATAATAATTTGAATTCAGAACTAAGTACGGTACTTTATCGTGTTGTTATGTCAAAATAAAACAATCAATACAGTAGTTTGTTCTGAATTCAAATTTATTATATCTAATAATTGATGGACATGGAAATTAGCATTCGTTTGTATTCGGAAATGCGATGTTTCCCGAGGGTCATTAAGAAAATAGTTGAACTTTACATAATTGTTTTTTTTTTATTCACAGTAATTACTAAGGGCCGATTTACCAAAGTCAGATATATTTTCTCCGAGGAATTAAATTGATGTCTGACAATTTTTGTGTGAGATGCCAACGAAACTCAAAAAAATATTCGCATGATATGACTTTTATTAGGTGTTTAGTTTGGTCAAATTCACTCTACAAAGAAGGGCGAGTAGGGAGAAATAGCTGTGCTGAAACCGAAATAAAATAATTGGACAGATTTTCTTAGCCTGTAAGTAGGTAGTCAGTGGTGTACCATTTACATATACAACAAATACATACAAACATAAAACATATACTTATCTACATATAATATATACAATAATAAACATGAAACAAGAGCAAGGAACCATACCATACTTCTATTCTTCTTCTTTTATTCTTCTGTACCATATTTATTCGTAGGTTACACGCGGTTACAGATACAAATTTTGCACGAACACTCGATTCAGAAAAGTATTCCATCCAACGGATCTAACTATGCATCCATAGGCCTAACAAATAAAAATGGTTTACTCAGAACGGATCCTGGCAGTGTTAACAGCTTACCCGTGCAACAGACATGACAATTAAAAAAAGTAAATCGATTTCGTCAATCAAACGAATTTCTAAAACAACCTATCAAACCTATATGGGTCAGTTGCTGAAAACAACCTTCCAAATTCACTCAATTTAACCCTTATCGCGTTGTATTAGAGTTTAATTTCAGGAGTGGGAATGGTAAATGGTGTTTGTCCCCGCAGCATCCAATGTAATACGACGAAGATGAGTCGCCTTTAGCTGGGAGATAATTGTGTAAGTGTGAGCGACAATTTATATTGGACGGATAATAGGAGGTTTTGCTGCGAGCGTCGGGTTGCTGGCGTAAAAAATATTCCTTGTTTGTTGGGAAAAATAAGTTTGTTATTCAACAGCAGCTCAGAGTTTGGATTTTTGACCAGTTAAAGGCCAATAATCGGTCCAACGCAATAAGGATTATTATTATTATTTATTTATTCTCAACAAATTTACATTCGCGACCGTAACAAATACGGCTTTACAGAATTATAATCATTAGAATCAGCAATACATCTCTCTAAGTTCATATATATTGAATGAATATTTCATGAAATCATGACATTTGACGCCAAGTCTAACTTATGGAGTTGTATTGCTGATTCTAATGATTATAATTCTGTAAAGCCATATTTGTTACGGTCGCGAATCATATTTTAATCAAAATATAACCTGACAGTGACCTGCAAATTGCAAAAAACGTAACAAAATTTGAATTTCGCGGGCTACCCTGGCGCTTCTTCCTTAAGCTATAATACCATTACATCACGCCTTATTCCCTCATAGGGTTAAGCAGAGGTGTACCCATAGCACACCCACATTTCACCAGTTGTGTTTAAGTCCCATGTAATAGGAGCCGAGCCTATTGCCACCATCGCACCGGCCACAAATTCCAGACTGCGGGCTACTGAGAAATTCCACATAGAAAAGGGGTGCTAATTAAGGCAGCTTCTTTAAAATGTCATTCTCGTCTTCAAATTTATTTCGTTGTCTAATGAATTAATAGCTCAGTGACGAACTTTTAGCGTCTAATAAAGGGTTTTCAAGCGACCATATATTGTAAAACGAGCTACTGTTAATATGACGCAGCATGGTGATAATTCTTAAGCAACGTTATGGACCAAGTAATAAATAGGGGCATTATTCATAATGCCCGCGCATTATGAATAATGACAAGCGTAGTCGACGGAGCCCCGCTTAGCGGGGCTCCTACTTCTGGGTGGTTTAAAAATAAATAACCACGAAGGGGATGGCGGGGTCTGAAAGACCCCGCCATTCCCTTCTAACCTAACCTGTCCGAGTCGGGGTGCCCTAAGTACTGAGCTCGCTTAGTAGCTCACTTACAACATTAGTCACGGAGTTATCAATTCAGAAGTAAATATATTTATCGGTAGCTCTGACTCATACTAATTTACGTTCGTAAATTGACGCTGGTTTTTTGATATTCTGTTGGAATAGTAAAGATGATGAATTAATATAATTGAAGCTGTTCTATTAACTCGTTGCCTACATATAAAAAAAGACGATAGGTTGCAGGTGCTAAAGAAAACTTTTGTTGCTGCACTCATAATTTCCCATAGAAAAGCCCAATAACACTTTGCCCGACCTGGAAATCGAACCCAAGACCTCATGCTCAGAAGTAGTGCCTGCGGGCACTAGACTAATGAGGCAATCAGTGGAGGAGTTCAGCTATGAGCTTCTGCAGATTCAATGCAATTTCTGACAGCGAAAGATTTGCTTCACCCATTTTGGCGGTTTCTTTTTAGAAACCACACCAAAGTGATCCTTGTAGGTTTTGACTTCAGTAACAAGTACCCTACTTAAGTCCTTTAGTAAAGTGTTGGTAATGAATGAATAAAAAAAGACGATAGGTTGCAGGTGCTAAAGAAAACTTTTGTTGCTGCACTCATAATTTCCCATAGAAAAGCCCAATAACACTTTGCCCGACCTGGAAATCGAACCCAAGACCCCATGCTCAGAAGTAGTGCCTGCGGGCACTAGACTAATGAGGCAATCAGTGGAGGAGTTCAGCTATGAGCTTCTGCAGATTCAATGCAATTTCTGACAGCGAAAGATTTGCTTCACCCATTTTGGCGGTTTCTTTTTAGAAACCACACCAAAGTGATCCTTGTAGGTTTTGACTTCAGTAACAAGTACCCTACTTAAGTCCTTTAGTAAAGTGTTGGTAATGAATGAATATTTGACGTAGCGAGTCAGTCCGGAGTGGCAACCCCGTATAAACTGTTGCTGGGCGGCAAGTGACTCGCTCCCGCCCACCGCGAGAACGCTGAGGAAATATATAGAGCTGTTGTGTGTGCGCAAGAAATATATCGGTTTTGTTAGACAATATTTGAGCAAGAAAAGCTGTGTCGCTCGCGGTTAGGTAGTACTATACTTTTTCACCTGATGTTAAACTACATTTAACATAAAGGTAGCTAACCTATCCACTCGTGACTTGAAAGTTAGGTAGACATAAGAAACTTCACTTATTGTTCATTTTTGTCTTTCTTTCGGCACCTTTCACTCGAAGTGAAACGTCTTAACACGAAATGAATTCAAATTGAAATATGAATTCTTTACTTTACCGATCAGTTTAAACACTGCTGAAAAATTAAAGAAAATGAACAGATTAACGTTCATTCTTATGCAATTTCGTCGGTGTCGTGTGAACGTGGAATGAAACCAAAAATTAAAATTCACTCTAGTGAAGCGTCTGATATCAGTTTTAGTTATAAGTTTCACACTTTCAGCTAGTTCAGTCTATAAATAGTATGACAGAGAGTTTTTGGTACGAAAACGGGTCAGTGGATCGTCTTACGGGCGGAGTTGAGGAAGTTGGAGTATACGCTTCGGAGCACTATGAGCAGCAAAGAACACTAAAAAACAAAAAATGGCGATAAAAAAATGTTTGGGACGCCCTCGCTCCGTAGCGCCCCTAAAACGATACTACTCGCAGAGTTGCTTCAACGAAGTCCTAGTCGAAACCGACCGAAGTCCGAAGCACGTACACGAACGATACACTCATGCTAAGAACTACGGGACGCTTCGAGTCCTTTGACTCGGGCGCAAAAACCGACAGCGATCGGAAGTTGCCCGCGACGAGCCGAGGTTGCACGAAACGAACCGAAGTGCCCTTCTACATTCTTCGATCAACTTGTCGAGTAGTGTAGTGCAGGTTTAAAGCTACACTTCAACCCGAAAACGTTGTCATATTTTATTTGCAATGGAACCTATCGCCTGATACGATGAGATACCTAATTAGCTCAAGAACACCTTTGTCTTTAAATATTAACTTTAAATTCATTCGTATTTCCATTTCCGTGTTCTAACCAGTTAAAAGTTACTTGAAAGTTATGTTGGATGCAACATCTATAAAAATACGTGTAATAAACATACTTGGTAAATTGGTACTAACAGCTCTATAGATACCTAGACCACCCTTAACTAACCAACAGGCGACAGTGTGCCCCCGACCGTGCGATCGCTAACACGCGTACCAGGACGCCAGCAAGCGCGGGAGATGCACAGGTACGACAACATTATTTATTCCTAACACACAAACATTCTCACCTGGAATGTTTACTTAGCACTTTAATCTCTAAGTACTACACGAGCATACATTAATACGGTTACAAGTGTTTTGAAAATAGAATCGTGATCTTGATGAACGTCTCGTCGAAAATTGAGATGAATTTGTGCTTATGTCTGCGTCTTTGCGTTCCTAGGGATATTTTTTCGGTGGTTATTAGCTGCGTATTGAATTTCTTAAAAAGGAAGGAAAGAAAAATTTGATTGTGCTTGAAAAATGTTGGAAACAAAAGCATTCGAGATAAAAGCGAAAGTTCGATATCATAAATTCTCGGAATGCGTCTTGCAAACAAATCTGGGTCGATTCAACAATTTCACAGAAGCGATTTATCATGATATTTCATTGAAATTGAACTTTTATTTATCTACTCAAATATGAAATTCAATATAACCTTTTCAGTAAAGCGTGGGTAACTGATGAGAAAATTATTGGGAACCACGTTGTTCATAGAGTTAATATATACACCTACAATCTACATACGATCTTATCCAGTTATTTCATTGTCAATTTACCTCCAGAATTTAATTAAATAGTTACCATACATTGTCACTTTGCGGCAGGCATGTGCGATGGTTGATTGTAATTGAGTCTGCCGACAATATAAACAAATTGATGTTCATACCTATTGGTTGAAACGCTCTGAAGCAATCATGTGGAACGATTGTCCGTGTGGTAAGAGTGATTGAAATACGTACAGTCCTGTCATAGTTATAATTACCTCTGATTTTACATCACAGTGATCTTTATTTTCATTGCAATAAGGTTGTTGTCAGAGATAGAGTACCAGGACTGTAAAATTGTTTAAGATTCATTTACACCAAAATGACAGGTATTTTACTGACGGTAATAAAATTACTAAATGAAAAAGTGACAGAACAAACAAATTTTTTTTTTTATGAATGATGATAATATGGCGTGAAAGAAAGTGAACCCTGAGATAACAGTTGCTGAAAGAAGAATGAATTTGTCTGAATTAACTTAAGATTTGCAGGTAAAAGGCCTCTTCAGCCTTCTCACACAGAGAAGGCACGATTTTGAATAAACTTATTTTTTTATTATTAATTTAACCTAAAGCAGTCTTCCCACCAAACCCGCCGACCCGCCGACATGAGTCGTCGACACGCGCGGGTACAAGTCGCCGACATGATTCTTTTGAAATAAAGCCGCCGGAGCTGTGTCGGCGGGTCGGCGGGCTTAGTGTGTAGACTGCTTAACTTTAAACTTTGAGTAGGCGAGTAAGTACCTATGTTTAATTATGTGACTACTTAAAGCTTAATCAATATTTTTGTATTTATCTGTAGAGGATTGTAATTTGCATCCTAGTCGTGTATTATTGTTGCAGTAATATTATTAGAGCCTTCCTTAAATATAAAAAAAATGAGAAAATGTGTCGCAGCGACTCCAAATAAAGGCTCCTACAAACAAGCGCGACACGCGACGAGAATCGCGCAACGAGCGGCGCCTTTGTCCATAATATGTCACTTAAATTGTCCTCGACTGTCGGAGGAGGACAATACCGATTTCTCTCTTTCAGTCGTCAGCAATTTGACGTTCGAAAGAAGAAGACAAAGCGTTGTGTAACCATGCAGACGCTATACAACGTTTATTAGTAAGGAAGTACCAGTAGGAATGGCTTTCATTTTGACAGTTCAACAACATTCATTGCGTTATTTACGTTGTTGAGCAGACAAATTTTTCGAACATATGAAGCAATGGTTTAGCAATATCCGTCAAAATGATTCAGATTTTGAATCATAGTGTGATACGCAATTAGGGTATAAGAGGATGACAAAAACCATTCAAGATAAGATTATCAGTTTTATCTGATACCACGAATTGAACATGAACAATACTGACTGAATAAGCAAACTATTGTGACTGGGACACAAAATAATTTAGATAAAACATTTATTAAACCATAAACGTAAATTTTAATCGTGTAAAAGATCTTGACGTGTTTCGGACCCATGTCAACATGAGTGTATGCAAAGAGCGTGTTTTGTTTTCAAGATCCATTGGGTCCTTTAAACCCGACAGTAAAGAAGGGTTATGTTTTTTTACCATTAACAAAAAAGAGAAGGTTCGCAAGTATTTTTTTTAACATTTTTGTGTACAGCTAACCAAAAAAAAATTCATGGTGAAAATTTATCACAGACAGTGCCTATATGTACTAGCAATACGGGCGGTTTTCCTGCGTTGCTTGGTTTGCGGATTGTACTTGTCTTAATCAATTATCGGGGAAGTCATTCTATACGTAATTACATTTTTACGAGGTAACAGTAATTCTAGTTAATTACTCGTAAAAGTTAGATTGTATTACCGATGTTTTGATATCATCTATGAACTATACAGCTGATAGCTCAATAGATACGATTATTTTATTGAATGACAAATGTCTGCTGCGAATTCCGTATGATCTCGACAAGATACCATTTTTAAAGTTCCGTACCTCAAAAGAAATACCGGAACACTTATAGGATCACTTCAGCGTCCGTCTGTTTGTCTGGCAAGACCCTTTTTCTCATGAACGCGTGACAGTATCAAGTAGAAATTAATATCTAACACGTAGGTATTGTAAGAATGCTACGTGTACCTAATAACTGGGGGAACGTAGTGGTAGAGCAATACACGTAGTACTGTTTAATTTAGAAAATAATTATATTTTATCAAGGAATTCTACACCGGCAGGCACTAGCTCTGCCTATCTACTTCTCAAACAAACTACCATCATTTTTCCTTCCAAAGCTTATTCCAAAGCTGAACAAAAAAAAATTTTTTTTTTTTTTGAACTGTCTACTGTTCGAGGCAAACCAACTATAATATATTACCAACCTGTCAACATAAGGTTGACACATGCAGACAACCTCTACATGAGCTACGCCCACCCTTAAATAAAAGGATCGACGCAGTCGTGTTTCCAAACAACACTTTTATTTACCACCTCGAATAGTTAGCCTCTTCCTGCATAGACCTAGAAGAATAATTACCTAACGCCAGAAGGATATTATACAATATGAAGTCCAACTCTTACAAGAGAAGGCTTAAGGACAGGACGAGCGATTTGCGAATCTGATCATGATATGTGTCAGGTAAGAAAATCATTATTTTATGTTACCACATACATGAATAAATTAACATTCCCCATGCTTAAACCTCGTCGCGCCAAAACTGGCGAAAAAGAAGCGTTTTGGCTTCCTAAAAACAAATAAATTGAAGTGACAAATTCACAACAACCCTGAAGGGTTTTAAAGAAAAGAATGAAACTTAACATCGTAAACTTTCGACCCCATCGGACGGTATGAGTTGGAGGGAGCAAAAGGCTTAGAAGTCGGAGCTCATCAACAAACCTTTTTCAAGCACATACTCCAGAGGAAAAATCTCAAAAGCCTATTCGGATCTCACTATTTCAATTTCCATTAAGCATCAGCCAGCGCTGATTGAACTGTGGGTCCTCATTTATATTAAGCAAAGAGATTTAAGATAGATACAATAGAGAGGCTATGCGAAGAAATGTCATAGAAAAACTGTGACCCCACGTCTCAGTGATGCCATCTAGCATAATATAGCAAAATTAGAGCGGCTACTGGGAACATTTTCATACAAACTTTGATTTCGAGCGTCAGTAACACCATCTAGCTTTGAATAGCAAAATTATTTAATTCTAATTAATGAGTAATTTTAAAAAATAAGTACGAAAATAAACCGAAGTTAGGTCCAGTCGTTTTACCATAACGAGATTTGCAATATCGCAATGCGTAAATCAGCATATTTTCTTAGAAAATAATTTTATTTTGGTGGACACGAATGCGACTTGACAGTCTTGAGTAGTCTTGACATGCAGGCGTACCACACTAGACTGAGCGACTTTTGTCCACTAGGACAAATGTATCGGATTACGATTTTGTTCGTTATGTCCCGTCTATTGTTATAATAATTTAATGTCTTTGATATTAAGTTTAACCATTGATGTTGACTCAACACCCTTTGCAAGAGCTACGCCCCGTAAGCAAAGTTGGTTCGAGCTTATACTGAATATCACCACCCCCCCCCCCCCCTTCTAAAAAGAACCACAGTTTCCAAAAAAAAGAAAAATGTGTTTTCACTTGCATTACTATAATCTGGAGTATGGCTATGCTATTACAGCCTATTGAAATCCAAATATTATTGAAGACGAAGATGCCTTCTCCCTCAGACTTCTTGGCGTTGCGAGGTGTGACACCTCACACGCTCCCAGCTGCGTCCGAAGATTGCTCCCCATATATGAAAAACATAAATGAAAACGCATTAATACATTGCATTTGCATCATAAAATAATGTATTAATTTAAATGATGTTTAATAGTGTAATGATCTATGAATGACATTGACATGAAAATAAAAGACAATAAAAAAGTAATATAGTAAATTATTACGATTTGACATGAGAAGGTTTTAATCTACATACATGTACAATATCCCTGAACCTCCTATTATTTAATTTTTTAAACTTTTATTTTAAAATGGAAAAAGTCTTTATAAAATAATTATGCATTTCTCTAGACCTTCTTTTAAATGTATTCACTTTTGGAAAGAAGTCTTTAATTTTAGTTTTTCTATTATATGAGCCTTTTTTCTTTATCAATGCTTTTCTTAAAGTATTGTTAATAACACACTGATGATGTGATGAGACATTACGAAATCTTCTTTTCCCTTGGTAAGAATGAATTATAAAATTACCACCTACAGTTTTGACTAATTTACGAGTCAATGTATTTTTGACCAGATCAACCACTATTTTTATTTTATTCTCATTATTTCCGACAATATGTGACACCGCGTCATCTTCGACTATCTCATTGTTACCATCTAACTCTGAATCAAACTTTAATTCACATTTTTTTTCTGGAGTCACAGACAACTGCATATGGATTCGTCTGACCCGATTCCTCAATTTCATCATCGTGTTCATTCTCGAACACTTCGACTGGTTGTTGCTCATCAATCGCGGGTCTGCACCCTTGGCAGCTGCGCTCGTCATCAACATCATGGTCATCACTGCCTGCTTGGCAGCTTTGCTCATCAAATATTGGGCCATCCTGTTTTTCGTTGGAAAATATAACAGCATCATTATCTAAATATTTTAATATTTATTATCCTGTGAAGATCAAAACAACATTGATAAATAAAATAAATCGAAAGTGAAAACAAGCTGATGCATAGACAATACACACCTCTGCTTGAGTCTCGATTTGAGTCTCGAATCAGCTGAGTATAGATTGATTACCGTTCTGGAATAAGACCGATGCTCAAGTATTGATTCTTTACTTAAACTGTGAGATTGAAGACTTGACGGACTTGAGGATCGTTCTGTAATACGGACCGAAGTCACAGAAGAATCGGAATTGAGACCTTGTCAAACTCTACCCTAACATTGATTAAGGTGTTTGCTTCAAGGGCTACATTGAATCAACCACCTTAAGTAATGTCCAGTGTGCAAAATGCAAAATTTCTGACATTTTTTTCAAAGTATTTTTTTTGTTTTTGCCTGTTATAAAGTAGATTTTGACAAGTTATCACTGGGTGATACTCTTCAAACTGAAGTAGGTAGGTTCAAGGTAGGTGAAACCGCAGGCACTAGTAATTACCTACATAACAACAAACAAAACAAAACATACATAAATAGCCCAAACTCTGCACGTGCCATTATAATATTGCCGCTCCTAGAAAATGCTCTGCATATGTATCAGATAGTTCCAGTAAAATCCCATTGTGCTCTCGGATATTCCGTAGAGTGCAGTGCATATGATACAGGGACATTCTAGTTACTATTTGAATATCGATATTGAATAACTTAGGTACCCCTTGACGCGTGGAATATATGAGATGATTTATAGGGTTCCGTACCCAAAGGGTGCCAATGGAACCCTATTATTAAGTCTCCTCTGTCCGTCCGTCTGTTTGTCAGCGGGCTATATCTCATTAACCGTGATAGGTAGACAGTAGACATTTTCACAGAGTATGTAAATCTGTTGCCATTATAACAGCAAATAATAAAAATAAAATGAAGTTAAAAATTAAAGGGGGTCCCCTTACAAGAACGTGTTTTTATCGGCGCTTTTTGCAGCGGGCTGTATCTTATGGACCGTAACAGGTAGACAGTTGAAATTTTCTCAGTGTGTATTTCTAATGTCGCTATAACAACAAATAATAAAATTGATATAAATTAAAGGGGGCCTCCATACAAGAAACGTGTTTTTTTCGGCGTTTTTTGGCTTGTGGTACGAAACCTTTCGTGTGAGAGTCCGACTCGCACTGAGCCGGTTTTAGCGTGTTTCAAGTAACTTTTCAACGCCACTTCCCTATAAACGGTAACACCCTGTGTTACTCCTTTGTAGGAGTAATTTTTCTCAATTTTTTTACGCACCTTCTTTGATATTTATCCTCCAAAATTCTTTTATCTTTAATTTTGTCTAGCGTTGTCTTGTCAGTCAGTCGACTGTTTTATAATAATCAGTAGCGACCCGCCCCTGTCTCGCACGGCTGCAATAGTGGCACGTCATAACATCTAATATTATACACATAATCCTTACAGAATTAATGGTCTACACGACGGTGAAAACTTTATCAAAATCTATTATGGAGTTTAAAATAACTAAGTGCTCACAGCGGCAGACACGAAAAGTACAAAATTGAGTTAGATATATTGATATTTCCATTGGAAAACGACAGCTCAAGTTAATGTGTTGCCAAAAAAAGCGACAAACAACTGATTTGATGTTTTGCCCGTTAACAAAATACAGCACTAACCATTTTTACTCAACTCAGTGTCAAACAGGACTGTCCCTTACCCTATATACTTCGCCGGGCTTAACTTAATTAGGTAAGGCAGTTAATTTGTTGCGTAGATTCACGTTACTAACAGGCTTATCCCTTCTCCTGGGGTCATAGGTTTGAGATTACTCGGGTTGCCATAGTATCCTTATGGGCGCTAATAGGATACTAACTGTGATAGTAAAGCTTTTTACTTCTTAGTAAAAAGCTTTTTACACTCTTGTGTATACTATCCAATTTGATATTAAATTATGTTAAGTCAAGTTGAGTAATTTAAAACTTAGTTGATGTTAATTTAATCAGCGTCATTATTACCTAGCTATTTCTCTACTATGTTGGGGTCGTCTTCCAGTCTAATTGGATGTAGTTGAATACCAGCATAATCAGCCTATAATGTTCCCACTGCTGGGACACAGGCCTTCTCTCTTCGAGAGCGCTGTAATCTACCACGCGGGCCCAGTGCGGGTTGGTAGATGTCACATGTCTTCAAAATTTTGGTTCTAGAGCATGCCGGTTTCTTCACGATGTTTTTCTTCAGCCTTTTGAGAGCAGTGCTGATGAAATTATTTACACAAAGTAAAGCGCCTGTCTAGGTTCGAACCCATGACTTACAACTTGTAAGTCGCGGCTGATTTCACTGGGCTACCACTGCTCCTGCACTGCTCAATACCAGTATTTGATGTTAAATATGTTATATGTTTTGATGTTTCATCCTTGTTATTCTTAGATAAACTCAAATATTTTCCCACGGGTATTATAATAAGGGAGCAGTGGTGACCCAGTGGTAGCGGCCCCAACTTTATGAGGTTCAAACGCAGGCAGGCACTTTACTTTGTGTAATTTATATCATCACCACTGCTCTCAAACGGTGACGGAAAACATCGTGAGGAAATTGGTATGTCCTAGAACTAGAAATTCGAAGACATTTGACATCCACCAACCCGTACTGGGCCCGCGTGGTGGATTGCGGCCCACTCCATCTCACAGAGAGGAGAGTGGACGCAGGCCGCTGCCGCAGCACCGCTCGCTTCGGTCGCTCAGCTCGCGCATGATTGGTCACAGTTCTAACCCATCCTAACCTATTTGGTCGGGGTGCCCTGGCGACCAATTCAGCTTGCGCATGGTTGCTCACAGTTCCAACAAAACCTACGAACTGCCGAACTGTTTACCTAACTGCCCATTCCAATATTTTACTGGCCATTCATTTATTCCACTACTTCCAGTATTTTTTGTTCTGAAATTGTAGGATGAAATAACCGACCAATTTTCTTTTTATTACATTTAATGTTTTACTGTCACACTTATTTACCAACCGCCGAAAAATAAAATGAATGCCCGTTTTTTTTTTCAACTGATCACATAAACCTCCCTAATGTTTAAATAACACTTGTAAAAATTATTACCCTTTATTTACTAGCAGCAGTCCGCCGAACGCCAGTTTATTTGAACTCTAGAGCGTGTTTTACGAGCCGGATAACCTCCAAAAACGTTTTCTCTAGTCCCCGGCTTTTTTAATGATCCCGTTTGATATTCGTAATAATTGTTCAATATTGCATATAGTAAACGTCTTTACAATCACTTGATTTTTGCAGCACGCACTTGTTTTCATCTTTATTTTCGGAACCAATTGCACTAGTCGACGCCATTTTTGTTGTTTTGTTTAGCAGCGCCACAGGTGGTGGAAAATAGTACTAGTTGTATCAATTTGCCTAGGTATCATATATACGGCGTTCAATCATCGATTGGGTTTCAAGGACTTTTACATAAAGCCTAGACGTTCTATATTTTTCTTTAGGCATTTTATATAACGCCAACAGTTTGCAAACGGACGGCGCCGTATGTACAATGATGAATTTTGCAATCTGCCTGCGATATACGCTCGCGCCGGTTGCGAGTACTACGCACTTGACCTTTTTGAAGGACTTAACTAGTAAGGACGAAGATTGTCTTTCTAGGGCGTCAGCCGCGTTACAGATTCCTGTAGTGAAATTCTCTTAACATGACCATTTATGGCGGTAGATCTATTTTAGACTTGGTAACATTGACGCCCATGGTAGAATTTGGCTCTTAAAAGGTTAAAAAAGTAACGAAATGTAAAATGTGGTAAAATTTATAGCTAGAGGAAAGCTTCCTTAAAAGTTCGGAAGGCAAAGAAGCTACGCGATCGTAGCAAAGTGCGCGCTACGACGCTACGCCGTAGCTCGTAGCGAGACGTTCGTGTAAATACATTAGTACAGAATTTCTATCTTAATTACGTACCTATTTAAATTTATCTGAATATGAAGATACATTCCGTGTAGTTTTTTTAATTCCTTGAAAATGGACGTTATTCTGTAAATATTTACCTACATTAAAGAATAAGAAAACATGAATAGATAAAATTGAAGGTTCAGATTTGACCTTCACTTACAGGTCAAAATCACACAGCAATTACTATTATGTTTTATTGCGTAGCTATGGCCTATGCCAAAAAGTGTTTCCTTCACTGTATAGATTAATAGAAATAAAAATAAGATATAATTCAAAGACAGAGCTTGCACTAACATCCGCAAAAGCTTTCAAACAATAAAAAGTTATATTGAAAAATCAGATACCGCCGTCCCAGAGTTAAAGAAAATAAACACAGCAACTTCACTTACATCCCTGACAAGTTGCTATTATATTTTCTGCAGGCGCAATGCAACCCACTTAGGAACAAGTTTCTCAACCATATTTCCCCGGGTACAATACTAATGCTACACTAAAAGCCTTAAGAGCCTTTATCAAAGAAACGTGACATCGTGACAGCTTGAATTCAATCTCAGATAACGGGAATGTAATTTCAAACACGTGCCAGTAAACATTTTTAAGGCTTTTTTCGTAGTTCAGAACAGTTTTACTATTTTATTGTATAGTTCTACTATACTGAATATAATAATAATACATAAATATACTTAAATATAATATTATATATAAATACAATAAAAAATCGGGGCAGTCTTTGGGGACTGCCGATAGAAGTGAAAACGAAGTAACTTGTAAACCCGCTCATGGGAAGCGTGCGGTGACGATGACGCGAGTTTCACGCTTTTTGTTCACCCAAAAAGTGCTCAACGCGCCTAAAGAAGTTTTCACTTTAATAACATTATATAGTATTATAAATGTGAAAGTTTGTATGTTTGGATGTTTCTTTCTCAATCACACAAAAACGGCTGAACGGATTTGGAAGAAAATTTGGCACATAGATAGTTTATGACCTGCGGGGTAATTACGTAACACACTAACAGTAGGAATGGGTTTCATTTTGACAGTTCAACGACATTCATTGCGTTATTTACGTTGTTGAGCGGACAAATTTTTCAAACATATGAAGCAATGGATGAGCAATAGGCTTCAAAATTATTCAGATTGTGATAGATAGTTTTTTACGTAATTAGGGTGCTGGATTAACACAGGATACTTTTTATCTTAGAACTTTTTGTTGTGACCTTTAGAAGGGCAAAAGCTAGTTATATAATAAAAAAACATTCAAGTCCTATTATGTTTGTATAGTCAGGCCAGTCATTTAAAACATTGGAAGTCGCTCAAAATGGCACTATACTGATTTTTTGGGATGTTACAACATCCCAAAGATGTAAATAGTGTAAAACCAAGTTCCTAGCTTCGAAGGACCTGAGAAACCTCGTTTTCGGACTCCTTTCAGTTTTTGGCTTATAACTTCTAAAGGGTGCATCCTACGGAAAATTACTCATCGTTTACATTTTCATGTTTAAAAAATATGCTAAAAGTATACAATTGCGATTGTATACTCCGGACCGTAGCTCTTTACGTCTAACAGAACCCCGAGGTACAGCACTTCTAACATTGACCATTTTTCACAAAAAGTTCAAATAATAGTTTAAGCTAACTTTTTTACAACTTCATCCGTCAGGACTTTCCTCGTAGAATTAGTATGTCAACGGATATCCTGTTTGGAAGACAGCTAAATCAACAATTTTTAACTTTTATGTAAAAATGGTCACAATGTTTTCCTACACCGTTTTGAGAGCAGTGGTGATAAAATGAAATACCCAAAGTAAAGGGCCTGCCTGGGTTCGAACTCACGGCCTACAAGTCATAAGTCGGAGCCGATACCAGTGGGCTACCACTGCTCGGATTTAAAACAAATTCTGTTTAATTTTCAATTTATCTGGTAGATGGACTGCTCAAAGGACACTGAAACAGGCTCTTAATGTTGTTAAAATAGCTCTGTTACGTGACAACTAACTAAATCCAATTAGCGTCAAGATAATTATATTTCTGTCAATCGTTTTAATTGACAGAGACAAAATGAATGCCTATAATTGTGTTAACTGGTACGTGACATTGGCGAAATTGTAGTGACGCGGCCACAAACCCACTAATTAGGAATCGAAGATGAAGTAGGTATTTAATGCAGTTTCGTACAATCGGTCCTTAAATTTGAATGAATAAACTATAATATGCTCAGGATACACATTCACCATACCTCCTTGGTATGTGAATCTTATTTTTTTAAACATACTGGGTGGCAGAGACATCGGAGCGCAAACTAAAACCATGAATCAGCACATGATCCTAGGACACCCTAGCAAAGAAAATTTTCGTGGGATATCAAAAAAAAATGGCTGCTTCATAGAAACGTGCAATTTCTACGCGCTCAAAATGTATGGAAGATTTTTTTTTTATATCCGACGAATTATGTCAACGCAAGGGGGTTCAATTTTTTTTACTGTATCCATGGTAGCTTTTTGCAAGTCGATGACCCTGCCACCCTGTAGATATATCTTACAGAATAATAAAAAAACACATTGCTGAACTTACGAAATAGGTGTCCTAAAATAATGTACGAAATGAATCTAGGGGGTATCTATTTGAAAATCGCTTACACTTATAACCAGAAATCGGATATTCGGATGCAACTTATTTACCTTAAGTTAATTTTTAGCTGTGAAAGTATGAAAGCGGCTTTTCATTTTTTTTTTTTTTTGTGAAGAAATCAGATGCTTGTTTATTTATTTAAAATTAATGTTTAACCCCTGATGCAAATATGTGGACGTAGGGTGTAAGAGAAGTGGTGTGTGTTAGTTAAAACAAAAACAAAAAACATATATCAAAATAATTATTTTTATTAAATTATGTAATATTATCCTGATCGAGCATAAATATTACCTCGGCTACAGCGACTTTAATCACTACCTTTCGATCGCTATGATTTGGTCCGGTTTGGTCACTGAAATCTGACGCCAGCGGGATACTTTCTTTACTAAAGTGCAATCCATATTAGCCAACATCTCAACTTTAGGTGAATATGCATCCGAATATACGATCTCTACTTACAACGCCGCGAGCATAGGTATCTTTAATTAGACGCACTTAAGAGCACTCTTCCTTTGGGAGACCTTAAAGACTAAATTGGGTATTGTCGACACGAATTGAAGTGTAGGTACTATCGACACACTTGATAATCTGCTTTAGAATAAGTTTTATGAATCAATTCATACTTTAACCTCAACTATGAGAGGTTTATTGAAATTCACATTATTATAAATTGGTATTAATGTGCCGAGATAAGTTTCAAATTACAGTTACTTACGCATAAATAATACCTATTGTAACTTGGAAAGGTCACATTACACAAATTGATAATATGAATCTTTTATTTGCCCTACTACAGGGCAAAAACCCATTCTAATACAGAGAAAGGACGAGCATAGATCACCACGCCTGCTCACTGCGTGCTTATTTCAGAATTTACATACTAAAATAAGCAACAAAAAAAAAAAATAAGTTGAACTTTATAGTATATATATACCTATATATATATATATATATATTTATTCTGTAAATATCTCACGGTGTTTTTAGTAAGCTTGAAGTGAACTGATAATGTTAAGTTAAGATTATTTGTTTAAACATTGTATACATACAAGAGCATGCAAGATATTATATAGTTTGAGTCCAATCATGTTTAGCCGTAAGTATCGGCGTACAAATATTTCCATAACATTGTAAAAAAAATAACAAAATGAAAATCGAAAAATTACCTAGAATACTCACACATTTTATAATTCAGAAAGTTTATAATTTAGAAATTATTTTTATGTTTTAATGTCAAAATTCCATATTCTTAAAAATGTCATATTAGTGTCAAGAAAAAGATAAAATTATTTAGTCAAAAAATACTTTTTCGGCTAGAAATTCGGAGACACTGTAATATGCTTTTTGCGAAAGAAACATTTCAATTGACGCTTGAACTGTTATCCTACCCGACGCAAGGGAATCTAGGGGTTGACAGTTCACTTCAAACTCACTTTCACCTAAGTTTTCACGGGGAGATTTTTAGAGAACACCACTACTGGTTTCCTCGCGATGTTTTACTTTCGTAAACAAGATTTACTTAATTTTGCAGTTGACTGTTGGGTATAGGTCAGGTAAGCCCCCCCTAATTGCACGGCAGTGACCTCTTTCTTCAGCTGCTTCACCAATTACAGACCTTTGTTAGGATCATCACTTTACTTAGCATAGAAACAATCGCAGTATTACCCAACTCCATAAATACGCGATTATACTGGCACTTGTTTAACTAACCAGTGCAAAATAGTTATTTATGATATTAGTGCGGTAAGTTGGTTTTTACAAACGAGTAGAGGAATGTAAGCCCGAGACGAAGTCGAGGTCTTACCATAGTCACGAGTTTGTAAATATCAATTTCCGCACGTGTGTCATACAACGTTTTTCAACACATTTGCGAGAAAACACTACAATATTAATATCGGATTCCTTGCTTGAACTCATTTATTATTACTTTATTTATAATTTATATCAGTCGGAAAGTCGCAACAATCTTTGACGTTTCTAATATGAAAATGGCGCGAATTGCAAATGGCGCCACGTGCCTGGTAAAAATTTGAACTAAATTTTTCGTCTCATTTTCTCTTTAGTATTTAAAGTGAGACAAACGTATTGAGCAAAAGCGCTTCCAAGGAGGTTCGATTATTCAGCTTATTTATTCTCGTAATGTGAAACTGCTTGGTGTAGTTCTTATATATTTTTTATGGAAATTAAAAATAAACCGTAAAGGATACGCACGGCGCTATACAACGGAGTATGCGGTAAAACAGGTACTTATGTGGGAGTACCTATTTTACCGCACGCTCCGTTGTATGGTGCGTAATTTTTAACTTTCGAGCCATGTACACAGGCATCGTAAATGCATTTTTTGAGCAAATGTGTTGAAAAGAAACAAAATTTAAGATATTTTATTCCTACATGGGGCCTTATGCTGACCTCATCTAGTTTAAAAAATATGATGGACGTGTAAAAGTGGTTGTACAAACCTACTTACAGAAATAAAATCATTTATAATTTATGAAACGTCATTTTTAGTTTCCTATGGAGAAGAGCCAGTATAAAACTCAAAAATAATTGGATTTTACAATGTTTTCAAATTACATTGTTAATGATACCTAAGTGGTGCCCTAAATGATAAATGATTTTATTTCTGTAAGTAGGTTTTTACAAACACTTTTACATGTCAATCATATTTTATAACTAGATGAGGTCGGCGTTTCCTATCTGACTACTCTGAGAAGAAAGGCCGAAACAAACTCAGAGGTCGCAGTCTCTTTTAAAGTCAGATCATGCGAAAACCATGTAGATTGGTATCTGAAATGGTCTTTTAAGGAAAGAACCACACAGATTAAGTGGACCCGTCCAGTCAGTGCACGCATTTGTCAATAATCATGAAGCACAACTTAGAATTTAAGGAGCTCAACGATTCGACGAACAATACCAAAGAAATTTAGTACACACATCAATTGTATAATTAACTATTGTAGTGACAGTAAACATGCTTAACACCTCGAGTCGACCTTCGGACCACCCCATTCACTTACACAATTTTAATCTCAATTATACAAAAAAAAAAAAAAACACCCGCTAGGTGGGAATTTCGCTTAACTTCTACAACGTACTTGAGAACTCGAGACCGATAGGCATCTATTGAAACTGCTATCAAGATGTAAGAATTCGGATTCCATTTTCCAAATCTCTGACTTTGATTGAATCGACGCCGACGCAGATGGGCGGTGGGCTCAGTGGCTAGGCAATTTGATTTTTGCAGTTCGGGTCATGGATTTTATTCTCGTTTGAAACAAATATTTGTATCTTTGTATGACCAACTGTGGCCTACGGGGGTCAATTTTAAAGTGTTACTGCCATCATAGCATAGTAGTTGCGAAAAAGGAATGGAGCTATTTGTCATTTCTCTCGCACTAGAACAATGATGGTTATAACACATAGTACGGCTTTGAGTTAGTGTTGGTGTTTGTGCATGTGTGATTTGTGTATGTAAACGCACCTGTATCGTGACAGGAGTAATCTATGTGTTTAAGCATCGTTTTAGCTCGCAATATTCTGTGTTTGTGCTCTCAGCGAGCTTGACCGCAAAAATTGTGCTGAACGAAATCACTCGTCCTTTCAATGAACCCTGATCACAGACTATACAAACCATTATTTAGTAACCAAAAGTCAAACATGACATCACCAAAATATCCTTTAAAAGTTTAAAACAATAAGCTAACTATTCAAAACATTTTCTCAAAGGGATGAAACTCAAAAAAGTCCACAAAGCATTCTCAGGGTTTTACAAAAGCTTCCGTGTACTCTTGTGGTCTCGTGCGAGCCTGGTAGCGGTCCGTGGTATTTTGGTGGGTGTAAAACCCGCTTAACAAATACGGTGTTGCTATATGAAGATAGCTTGTTTTTGTAGAAGTAGTGACTGGAATTAGGGATTGATGTTCGGTGTTATGTAAGCTGGCTGGAGTTTGGATGTCATGTGCACGTCCTTGTTTCCATGTTGTTTAGTTGTGGTGATAACAGAAAATAAAAGGACAACGAAGCAAAACATAATTTAATTAACTTAATATCGTAAAATATTAAATACTATCTGACGGGACAGACATTTGTCCTGTTTCCTAGAACTCGATCTCAGCGCCATCTACCGGGTCCAATTGTGAATCTAATCTATTCAGGGACTCACTCAAATGCACACAAAAAAAAAACATCAAAATCGGCCTAGTCGTTTATTGTCATACACACGTAAAGAAGAATTATATACGAGTTTATAAAGATTTAGACATAAGTTTCGATTTGAAACTTAATAACAAAGAAAAGGCAAGTTACGAAAGTTATTTTACATTAAAAAATTTAAAGGAATATACGCGAATCGAACGACAAAGTTGTTGATGAAATGATTGGGCGCATAATCTGTCTCTTCGGAAAAATAAAGTAACTTTGTTCCCACGAAGATTAATTGACAATTTCACACAAAAGCACTGATTGTACCTGATAAGGGTAACAATACTGACTCCTCCCCGGTGACTATCGCAATCGGTTTCATTATTATGACAGTTCACCCGATATGTTAATAGCCTCATGTTGAGAGGAGATATATTTATTTAAAACCATTTGGAGCTACTCGTTGCAATGAGTTTTCTTTTAACTATCAGAATTAACATTGGGTAGTAAGTAAAGTTGGCATGGCTTTCGAAATATTACTATTTACTTTGTCGCCTAAAAAAGTAAAGCGATGGGCGTGACACCAAATCCTTACGCGAAATTTTTTCACCTTTGTGGAGAAAAATAACGAAATTCGTATGTTATTGAATAGACAAAACACCCTTATTTCCCCCTTTAGCTATCATATTGCTATAAATTATTCAATGCCAAAACCCTTTGACATAAAAAGATTTTCTTTCACAAGCCTCTAGACTCAAGTACTAGGCATCCAGAGAGCTATAGGAGTTAAGTGGCTGTATTTTAAGGCCGGAAAATGCTTCGACACTTTCTTGAGAAATTGGAAATTAAGAGATGATCTTTTTAATGCCATCGTTGGATTTTATCAAAATTGTTACACAAAGTTAAAATATAGGTATATAGGGTTTGTTGTTGTTTTATGTTTGGTATTTCTTAAGTTTTTAAAGGTCGAATTTGTATTTCATAAATGTGCAAGTTTTTGCACGAATAAGATATGAATATCTTCCATATTCTTTTGCGAATTCCCACCTATATTTGGCAAAAAATATGCTGACCCAAAAAAAAATATCCACAGGTCAAAGATTCGGTAAATAACGGTTTTGTGGGACCAATATTTTCGGGACAATTCTGTTACAGTTGACAAAGAATTTCAAATTATTGGAAGAGCTATGTTTGTTCACACTAATCGCAGTATGCTATGACTCAATATTAAAAAACTTATTATATGTAAAGTTGGTACCTATTAATATGTAGCTAAAATAGATAATAAGTATTCTGGAAATGAATTTAATATCATTTTACCAGAATTGACAAAAACCGACATTCTACAAAAATGTTTATTAAAAGTTCAATATCGTTTGATGTCGTTCAAAATATATCATCAGGACTTTATAACCTCGTAAAGTGTGTTTGGATACGGATATTACTTGAACTTCAATGAAATCTGAGCTGGAATCTACAGGAAGATTCCGTAGAATCGCCAACAGTAAATAACACCCTTTCAACTCTGTGATTTCTGGCTGCACGAAATTACACCACTTCCAAGTTTATAGTTTCCTAGTAGCTAATAACTAGTTGGGTCTGTGAATTTACCCCTGGTGTGAAGTAGATATCGATTTCTGCGTGAAGACCCTTGTGAAAATTATTGTTTTGTATTTCTCCTATGTGTTACCAAGTATAGGAAATAATAGGTCTTTACCTATGAAATTGCCGTTTTGTATGAAAAAATTTAAACGAATTTTTTTCATGAATTTTTTATTTGTATTTATCGAAGTAATCACCCATGCAATCAATGCATCTTTGCCATCGCAGTGGCAGTTTATTGATGCCCTTCTTAAAGAAATCAGCTGGACGGGAGGCAACAAATTCTTCAAAGGCATTTTGTACTGCCTCTCGGGTATTAAATTTTTTTCCCGCCAAGAAGTTATCCAAATTCTGGAAAAAGTAGTAGTCTGTAGGCGCAAGGTCTGGTGAGTAGGGCGGATGACGGAGAGCTTCCAACCCCAGTTCTTGCAACTTGGAGACCGTCTGCTGTGCAGTATGAGGTCGCGCGTTGTCGTGCAGGAGCAGCGGAGACGAGCGATTGACCAATGCTGGTTGGAGATGCGCCAGCTTCTCCATCATTGTGTTCAGTTCTTCACAGTACACATCTGCAGTAATGCTCACCCCGTTTGGTAAGAAGCTGTGATGAATCACACCGGCGCTAGACCACCAAACAGTGACCATCACTTTTCTAGGGGTAAGTTTTCGTTTAGGGCATTGTTTAGGTGCTGAACCAGGATCCAACCAACTTGCTGAGCGCTTACGGTTATCAAACAGAATCCATTTTTCATCGCAGATAACAATGCGGTTCAAAATTCCTTCATTTGTGTGTCTGTTGAGCAGTGCAAGGCACGTCTCGACGCGTACTTCGCGCTGGCGATCATTGAGTTCGTGGGGCACCCATTTGTCAAGCTTTTTTACCTTGCCAATTTGACGCAAATGGACCAATATTGTTTTGACGCTAACGTCGAAAGCTGCTGCTAATTCAGCCGTAGATTGTGTATCATCAGCTTCCACAATCGCCTTTAATTCGTCATTGTCGACCAAAGTCTTCGGACGACCGCGAGGTTCATTTTTCAGGTCGAAATTTCCAGAACGGAAGCGAGCAAACCAATAACAGGTGGTGCGTTGGTTTGTAGTGTTAGCTCCGTAAACGTCGTTGATGTTGCGTGCCGCTTGTGCCGCGTTGCTGCCACGACGGTACTCATATTCCATAATTACTCGAATTTTTAACGTATCCATGATGACGAAAAAGATTGAAATGCGATGAAAATGTAACACTAATCAATAAAGAAATGACTACTTTTAGAAAAAAAAATCCATGTTTTTAAAATAAAATTAATTTGAAATTAGAATTCTTAGCCAAACAAAAATTATTTTGATTTGAAATGGCCAGTACTGCAGAACGGCAATTTCATAGGTAAAGACCTAATATCAGCCTGTTTGTGACACTGAAGGATAAACTCACTGCACCACGCTTGCTCAATGTGTCTGTGTTTCCAAACTTAGTGAATAATTTTCCAGAATAATCCTACAATCGGCCGGTAAATCTGTGATATCCTAAAAAAATCATAAATACATCGAAGGAGTCACATTGATACTTGCCATATTTATCAGTACAAAGCCGGATTTCACCAATAAAACTGAACGCGATCAGGTCATCTAGCCGTGTTCAAAAGCGATCAGTGTGATTAAATATACACCTTAAACAAATTGAAATAGAACACAACAACAATAAGACAGTAGTTCGATTCGTATCATCAAAAAGGACCAAAACATATTGGTCCCATTAATTATATTGCTACCATCTCGACTCGACCATAAATACAAGCCAGAACCGTTTAAGACTAGACTGAATTGAATTGAACGTGTGAGGTACCTAATTATTCAGAGAGCTGTCCCAAGGAACGCTTCGTCAATCACTGCTCACGATAAATCTATTGTCAGTTAATTCGAAGATTCAGGAATGAAGCAGAATTGGAACGGAATTTATGTCTGCTTGAATGAATGATGCAATTAAGTGATTGTGTTTGTAACAGCTGTAAATGTCACGTTGTTAAGTAGGTATGGTGTAATTCTCATAAACCCTAGGGTACTGTTTAACTACGTCACTTTGTAAATAATACGAGTACATACACGTTTCATGCTAGTGCTTTTGCCTCGATGTTTTAACTTTTCAGAAAATTTATGTTGGGTGTGGCAAAAGAAGCATGAAAGTAGAATAAAATAATGCTGTGGAAATGCGTTCCTTGCGAAGCATGTGTGGTGTGGCTATGAATGATATGCTGAGAAATGATGTGATAAGGCAACGGTGCGGTTTAATAGAAAATGTTGTGACGAAAATTTAGAAGAGTATGCTGAGATGGTTTGTTCATTTTGAGAGTATGAATGAAAGGCGACTAAAAAAAGGTATACAAGGCAGATGTAAGAGGAAACGCCGGGAGGGGACGCCCTAGGAGGACATATAGTGACCTTATTGGTGATGTTCTTCAGAAAGGTCTGGTGCGTAGTACTCGCAACCGGCGTGCGTGTATGGCCAGATGTATTAACGTAAATGAAGCAAAAGAATTATGTATGTACGTAGGTGCTATATTTTCTATTTGATTGACTCATTGGTCTGGTCATCATAAGCTCGACTGCTGAGCACGGTGTCCCAGCCTTGGGGTACAATCCCTATGTCGTGCAAAAGGGTTCATGCATTTATCTTTTTTAGTACGGACGCTTTTTACGTGCACGTCTTTCTACATCGTTCTCACATGTATAATTACAACATGAATGATGTAACCATTTTTTTTTAACAATATTTGGATTTAAAAGAGTATCCGTGGAGTTTCTTGCCCGTTAGTTACCTACTACGCTTTGGAATGGGCAACTAGCTTCATCCGACCCCTTGACAATTCAAAAGTGCCTGTAATTGGTTTATTTGAAATAAATGCTTAGAGTTTGAGTTTTGAGTTTGAGGGTTATTGGGTTTTCCTTTAGAAAAGTCTCAGTAGCAGCTCAAAATTTGAACTTTGGCCCGGTTCATAGCTCAACGAGTTCACCTTATGCATCTGCCTTCTTCTTCGGCCCTATTATAGGTTTGATATTATGTCAATGAATTATGAAGTTATTTACTGATTACACCAACAGGCCCAATCCAGCTATTCCAGTATAATTTTAAATTTATGCAGAAACCAGTCGACCCTGCTCACGAGCACGTTAATTTTCCTTTTAACTGCATTCTGGCAGGAAGCCACGACAGAGTTTAGCAGGAACCAGTTGATGTATTTATATATCTCACGGCTGTAATTCAATTTCAGAAGCATATCCTGAGGTGATCTTTTATCTTGAATTTATATTAGCAGTAGGTGTTGTCCGAATGCCAAATGTAATGCCGCTTAAAATGTATACTATACTAGCTTTTGCGCGCAGCTTCACCCGCGTAGATGTCAGAAATTTTCCCGCAGGAACGTGCTACCAGGATAAAAAGTATCCTTTGTCCTGCGGGGTAGTTGCGTAACACACTAACAGTAGAAATGGCTTTCATTTTGACAGTTCAACAACATTCATTGCGTTATTTACGTTGTTGAGCGGCCCAATTTTTGGAGCATATGAAGCAATAGTTTAGCAATAGGCTTCAAAAGGATTCAGATTGTAATTGATAGTGTTTTACCCAATTAGGGTGCTGGTTCTACCTGGATCTACCTGCTGTTTGTAAGTTTGATAGAAATCCTTTTAGCCGTTAAGGTGTGAAACGGTAACAGACAGACAGACAGACAGAGTTAGGTACTTTCGCATTGATAATGTTAGTACTTATGGAGTACTAGCTTTTGCACGCGGCTTCGCTCGCGTTAATTTCGACTTTGACAATCAATTCGGGTTATAATTCAATTAAGATTGGAAAGACACGTGGCGCCATCTATTACCATAAGAACTTTATTGTTGTTTTCCTCAGGAACAGTGCCTTTTTTCGGGATGAAAGGTACCCTATGTCCGTTTCTGTACACCTGACAATGTATATGCAAAATTTCAGAATGATCGGTTCACTGGTTTAGGCGTAAAAAGGTAACAAACAAACAAAACTTACTTTCGCATTTGTAATATAATATAATATTATAGTTAGGATGGACTGTGTTAAAATGTATCCAAGACATTAATATCATCCAAGCCTGTCCAGCCATTTAAGCGTGATTGAATATCAGAGAGTCAAACTCTTTCACAAAAAGAGAATTTTCACATTTATGAAAACTTGCTGGGATTAAAGGCTCCCCACAAACAAGCACGACGCGACGGTGCGACGCAACTCTGCAGGAGCCTTAATTCTTTGGCAAATTAATTGATAAAATTCCAGCGTATTTTAAGCTTTATCCTATTTGAGTTCTAATTCTCTATGACCACCTCACAAGCCTCTAAATCATTACAGACTTGAGCAAATGTTTGAGCATTAAATACTCAGGGTAAACACTAGATTTACTTAGCCCAAGAGCAAAACGCGTGCAAACTTTCTGAAAAGGCTATTGTGCGTTCTCGAACTTTTGTGAAAATTAAAAAAAGAAAAGTGAAAGAGTATTTACTAGTGGTTCTGTGAGCTGTAGACGTCGCTAGTCTGTCTTTGCATAGCTTAAAACTGATTAAATGTTCACCGCGCTAATTAAAACGAAAGAGCGCCAAATGGCTGAAATGTTTTTTTTACGTTTCCAACCCCCATATCTCCACCATTTCGAAAATTTTCGAAAAACTGTATTGACAGAAAAAATCTATATAATTATAGAACCTACTAATAAAATTTCACGAGAATCGGTCGAGAAATGCGACCTGTAGAGGAGAACAGACATCCGGACATACGAAAACATTTTTGACCAAGCTTAAACTCGCGAAGCTCTCGCTCGTTCAATAAACTGTGATATAGTTTCATAAAATCAGGAGAAAAAAACGCATAGATCAATTAAATCATGATACGTTGTACTGTACTGAAAAAGCAATTCACCCGACGTGTGAAACAAAGGTTAATTGTGTTACCTCTCTCAAAGCCCCTCGAACGTCAAACGATAAAATATGGCGTATACGATTATTAAATACAGTAGGGACGCCATTTCGCTGCCGGATTTTCAACGGCTGACTAATATTACTTTGATTACATTTAATAATTACCAATCCGCTATTATATTGTCCACTATTTAGGATCGGATCAATGTTCCTCGAATCGGTTTAAAGAAGAAGGTATTTCGTAGGAGTAGGTGACAACTATCTCACGATAAAGGATGACGAATGGTGCAGGTTTGGCTAGAAGTAATCTTTATTAATGTACCAAATTCGTGTATTCGTGACCAAAATACTACTTACTAGGCCCCAGCGCCCTAATTGCCTAACATACTATCAATCACAAACTTAATCATTTTGAAGCCTATTGCTAATCCATTGCTTCGTATTTTCGAAAAATTGTCTGCTGAACAACGTAATTAACGCAATGAATGTTGTTGAACTGTCAAAATCAAAGCCATTCTTACTGTTAGTGTGTTACGTAATTACCGCGCAGGCATAGTGTCCAATGTTCATGTAACTAAAATAACTCTTTAAAAGTATCAAAAATAGTATTTCTCAAAGTACACCAAAAACCATGCTAGACAACCAGCCATGCATTATAAACAAGCCCGTCAGTTGAAACTCCTAACATGCTGTGTACCAGGCAATCATAAACAGTGAGAGGCCACTAATAATTCAACGTGACAGAACTACAGCAGCTTTCAGTAGAATTTCCATCCAAAATCAGATAATAGTAATGGAGTAATGTGATTTTAAGTGGACTTTGAATAATGGGTAATTTCAAAGTAGGACATTGCCCAATTACCCCTTCGTCACAGAAACGGTTTTCAGGTCACTAGGGTTTTATTTTTCTGGCTGGATAATACTACAGCTTTTTGTGAAAGAGTTTGTCCGAAGAAGTACTACCACCATACCTGTTTCTGCCGCCAAGGAACGTTACTTTTTTATCTATTTATTGGTCTATCTACAATCGTTACACTGTTCAACCAATTAACACAAGCCATGAGCACAATATTAAGGGATAGACATAGCAAGCAAAAACAAAATAAACAATTACAATAACATGTATAATTAAAAAAAACTCCGACACGAAAAAAGAGCTGATAACCTTGAAATGCCTAAACCGATTTTGATAAAACATGTCTAAAAACCACCGCTAGAAAACCTGCTTTGAAATTAAAAAAAAAATGCATTCAAATCGGTTCACCCGTTTAAGAGCTACGGTGCCACAGACAGACACACACACATAGTGGTCAAACTTATAACACCCTTCTTTTTGCGTCGTGGGTTAAAAATAGTCCAGATGACACATACAACAGTTTAAACAAGACAACAGTTGAATCGGGCATTACATAGTGTACCAAATGGATATTTATTTTCGCTTGAATTTTTGAAGTGACGTGCAACAGATATCAATCCCTTCATCACAATAATTAAGAATTCTGCGAACTCTTAGGACTGGGGAATTAGACCATGAAACAGTTTGGCAAAATGGGGGACGTAACAGTTTTTAATGCGGATATTTAATCACCTAGGTTAAGATTGTGTTCCGCGGGGTAATTACGTAATACACTAACAGTAAGAATGGCTTTCATTTTGACAGTTCAACAACATTCATTGCGTTATTTACGTTGTTGGGCAGACAATTTTTTCAAACATATGAAGCAATGGGTTAGCAATAGGCTTGAAAATGATTCAGATTGTGATACATAGTGTGTTTCGCAATTAGGGTGCCGGTCTATTTACAGGTGTAAGATACATTTCTGCTTTGTCTAGGATCAGCTTCTTTAGTTTCTATTAGTCTATCCGGATACGATCCAGGAGGTCAGATGACCTGCACAACTAAATTCCTGGGCAATATATTCAAACACTATTTGTCAGACCGTAACCACGATATATTATGACAATCGTGACTGACAATTTAAAGCACTTTCCGAGACCCGGAAAAAGTGTCCCAACCGCGGGCTAACCGCGGTAAACGTAGGTCAACCTCGGAGATTAAACTGACTCGTGATAAAAACTGCTCAACTTATAACTTATACTATTTTATAAAAATTCGTTTAAAACTTTTATTTCGTTTTGTCATAGTGCCCGTTACACACCCCGAAAGTTTTTAATTCTCATATTTTACGTGCTAAACTGGCGAGTTTCTGTACAGCACTATATTTTAAACTGAGTTTCGTTTATCAACTTTAATAATCCTGGAAACAAAGGTTGTTTGTTCAATGACAGGGATAATTTCTACCCCAATCCCAACCCATACCCCAATTATATTATATTATTTTAATTATTGTGAAAGTCAGGACTATGTGGGTCATTGCTTTTTTTCTCAGTTAGTTTTAATCATGATCTGGCTGTTTGAGTAATTTATGCAGCCTACCCAAATGTCCTTTCTTTGCTATTGTTCGTCGAATCGTTGAGCTCCTTAAGTTCGGAGTTGAGCTGCACGATTACTGACAAATGCGTGCACTGATAGGGCAGGTCCACTCAATCTATGTAGTTATTTCTTCAAAAGACCGTTTCAGACACTAATCTACAATTTTTTCACATGATCTGACCAAGATTATGTCCGGACTTAAAAGAGACTGTGACATCTGAGTTTGTTTCGGCCTTTCTTCTCAGAGTAGTCAGATAGGAAACGCCGACCTCATCTAGTTTAAAAAATATGATTGACGTGTAAAAGTGTTTGTATAAACCTACTTACAGAAATAAAATCATTTATCATTAATCATATTTCCTGCCCATCTGTAACTTTAAAGAACTCTCAAACTCAAAACTCACCCGCGATCAACATTCGCACACGAGTGAGAAGCGAACGGTCAAATGTCTACGGAGTTTCTTGTACATTCTTCTACATAGGAACATACTACGATTTGGAATGGGCAACTAACTTCACTCTTTTGACTGACCGACCGCTTGACAATTCAAAAGTGCCTGCAATTGATATATTTAAAACTAGCATCTGCCCGTGATTTCGTTCGCGTTGAAGTCCTAAGCCACCACAAATTACTTAAATAACAGCCACACTTTTATATAACTTTCCTGTATACTACGTTTGTAGTTTGGTCTCAGCAGCCAAAGTATGACGAGAGTCAAGAAGTGTGACGCGGGAGCAAGGGACGTACAGTTGTCCATGTGAGAAGCAGCTCGTCCTGAGGTCGACAGCCGCAGCCTTCAGTAGTAATTTCCCGTTGCTTGTGAAGTTTTTCGTTTTTAGTGATTTCATGAACACCTGCGGTTCTGTATATACTACCTAATGGCACAACACTGATACACTGACTGGGGTTTTCTTACAGATTATTCCTGATGAACAGCTATCACTAAATAATATAACAGTAGATTGTAAACACACGGGAATTCTCATTAACAGTCATAACCATAGATATTTATTTTTATTATAACCAAAGATGACAGAAGAGGCCTAAACTTTATGTTTTTCTGTGTACGTTTTACGAACTATCACATTATAATAGTATAACAAAATGGAAAAAAAAGGAAGCACAAAAAATATCAATTATTGGGAATTGGACATATGTTTGCAAAGCAGTCGTCCAATCGCTAAGCTATTTGCTTTGGTAGTAGTAGACTAAAATAGTCAGATTTTGTCTGTCAAAAAATGCACTGTGGATTGATGTCATCTGCAAGCAACACCTAAAAACTAATTTATTATAATACTACATGTAAATTTTGTGATGTAATACTTCACAAAAAGAATAGAACAAACTTCCCCAAGTTTCTGACATAAAAAAGGTATAAACTTTAGGATTTATGTGTGCAAAAACACAATCTTGAAACTTATCTAAAGAGCGAAATCTTAAAAGTATCTACTTATTTGAGTACCTACCCAAATACCAGATAATAGTAAAGATAACCTGCCAATAGAATCATATTATGTTTTTTTTTGCAGATAATTACTCTCAAAGTTTACTAGTACTCATAAGTTCAATTCAAAAGATGGCGTTGTTCGGTCATTCTGAATTCCCGAATCGCTCTATGGTTTCGTTCACAATTTTGAATAAGGTCGGGGCACGGATTTATTTAAAAGGCCAGTCCGATCTTCATGTTTGGCAAGCCTATCCCTTGGGAGAAGCAATACTTGGGTGTCATCCTACACAAGCACCTCTTCTTCGCTGAGCACATAAAGCAGGCGCGTTCGCGCGCCGCTTTCGCTCTCGGTAGACTCCATTCCGTACTGAATACACGCAGCAAAGTGTCACTAAAGTGCAAATTGCGCATTTACACAGCGTGCATTCGTCCAATCATGACCCATGTGAGTGTAGTTTTCGCACACGCAAAACCCCACCACATCCATAGGATGCAGACCCTCCAAAATTGGTTCCTCCGTAGGGCGACCGGTTCCCCTTGGTTCGTTCGGAACGAGATCCTCCATATTGACTTTAAAATCCCCCTTCTGGTTGTCGAGGCTGCCAGTTATACCCCCTTCCGTATCAGTCGTACCCGCGGTCCAAGGCATGCCCTAACCGACCCCGATGACCCCATAACCCTCCTCCAGGAGAGCAGTAGGGCCACCAGTACAGTGCACACACACAGACCGCCATCGTTCCGACCTCGCCGCCGAGGTCCCTGGCGACGCCCCCGACGTAATTGTCCCCCCGACCCTTGCTCGACGAAGCGCCAGCCCGCACCACAGCTGAGCCTGTAGCTTTAAATTCCCCGAATAATAATAATCAAAATTCCATTCAGCCTGTCCCATCTTGCTGTCCGCCCCTCAGTGACGCCCTAAGCCGAGGTTCGTACCCCACAGAGGGTGCACTTAGCGTGCGGTCACCTAGTATTGTAAGAAATTCGCCCCTGGCTGGAGGCTTTGAGTTAGCTTAGCTTGGCAGCCACAGAATAAGGCAGCCGCAGAATAGTCCGGTTAAGTAGCAAAGACCTCTCAGGGTCAAAACTACGAGATGCCATTTATAAAAAAAAAAAACTTAAAAGGTGGCCAAGCCAAAACCCAAAATGTGGGCTTCATCTGTGAACTGAATACTAGGAATTATATTTTTTAATGGCTGTGCACTGGAGTGCACAATCTTATAAATTATATAAGTAACTACTATAAATCTAGATAATTTTAAAAATATTCATTTTTTTTATATATACTATAAGTAACACTGAAATATTTAACTTTTTTTTAATTTTTAACCAGAAATAAAACTTAACGGTAAGGATAACCTTTTAACATAATTATGATAACCGACTGGCAAATAAACTGACAGATTACGACATTGAAAGTATTTAAGTCTTTTTTTTGTGACAGTGCAGTGTTGTTTACCGACTCTTTTTCATTATTCTGTTTTAATAAGTCAAGGCTTGTAATTGGCTGACAATCACACATATTAGTGGAACGAATTTCTTTAACACAGCTTGCGGTAGTAGTAATTTTTTTGTTTCTTTTTAGAATTCGTCACTGTTGCTGCGTTTTTTATTCATTTTGAATTTCGATCCTGCTGGGGTTCCCCCGACACCACACGTCTTTTTTATATTTTGTTTAGCTGTACCTACGTCTTCCAGAGAAAATAAATAAATAATCATCGTATGATTTCTATTGCTTGTAGAGCCATGTGCAAAGATTTATCATTTAAAAGGAAATTAGATTTAAAGATCTTTACTTCTTGATAGCAATGACTAGTTACCTTCGTAGTCCATTCAGGATGAACGATATATTTAATTTCCCTTCATTTTGTACTGGATAATAAATGGTTATTAACTGTTAACATTTAATTGATGTACCATTAATTTTACATTTCGCGATAAAGATTTAAGTACCTAACGAGAATCTCTGATGGTTTATGGTGCCCTAGTCTCGTATCAATATAAGTGAATTGTAACTGGTATTTTGGACAACGAATCTAATGTATCAGCTAATAGAGTTAACGGAGTCTTCGCTCCAGAAATGTCTACCTTCGTTAAACCTCTTGGAGCTGCAATCGCTGACTTATGGGATAGGTCCTTTAGCGTAGTAATGGGTTGAAGATCAAGAATCATCATCTCAATAATCCGTGCCACTAGCATTTGCATTCGCGGCACAAGGCAATTTAAACCAATAGCCAAGTTATTCGGCTTCGACGATGAAGCAGCCCTACCTAGATAAGACTGATGCGGTTGCGGGTGACGAACTGAGCAGAAATCGATTGCAAAAAATCGCTATGGATAAATGAGCCTGTTTTATTAATTAATTACCTAATCAATAATTTGACAGTATTGTAGTTTTATATTAATATTTAAGCGATGACTTTAACATTAAATTGCGCATCTATATAACATAAGTATGACGGAGAAGGTACGTCTCTCTCCTTATCATCAGCTATATTTTAACTACTCTGGGCGGACTATAGGAAGTGTTGGTTATTGCGCAATAGAAAAATCGTTTGCAGTTCAAATGAAGTTATAATTTACGAACAAATTAATCATACTGGCGTATCACATACTGTAGGTACACGACACAACTATACAGAACGCGCGACAGTTTATAAACGTATTCACTGCTTGACCGCCACCGACCAACCCCTGCTTTTACTCTGTCGAGCGCCACCTGGTGGCGCTGGCGTGGCGTCCCGATTTGTCAAAGTCATACGATTGATTTAACGTATTTCCGAAAAGTAAATTATTAAAACTAACATGAGATCAACAATCAATGAAGAATCAATGTAAAATGTGAAGTATGCGTATTGTTCACCCACATTTTGCCAGATAATATTAGCCCCGTGTAGTTGGGAGTGAGCATTATATTATCGTCGACCGGACTCCTCAAAACGATAAAGGAAAACACTCCCTCTGACATCTCGAGGATGCCTGTCCCCCAGTGCAACATTTTCAGACCTTAAATCGCGCACATAACTCAGAACGAACACATAACTCTAACTCATACACAAACACATTCAACGAAAAATTGTATTGTATTGTTTACCGGGCTGGTGTCAGCAATTCCACGTCCAAATGCGAATGTTGTGTACAATAAAACCTCTTTTTAATTGGAAATCCCTGTTTGAAAACCATCAAAGAACATTAATCTGTCTTCCCTTCAACTAATGAATGACAGAGCCGTTCCGCTGTCTCAGACGACCTATAACACAAGTTTTCACATCACAGCCACAGACGCTGGCAACACTGGCGTGCCACGCAATCATATACCAGAGATGAGGCAGAAGTCACAATCCTTATACGGTGTAGGAAATCGGTTTTCTTCACTTCCCGTTTTACTTCCTTGTGCTTGGGTACTTTTAGTTCTATTATTCTACAGCGCTTATAGGAATCTAGTTCGTAAATCTGTGAAATAATTTTAGAGAAAAACAAATGTGACAGACACACAGAAAGGTAGACACTAATGTAATTCCAGTAGTGTTGTTGGTGTGTGTAGTGTAATTGGTACTTTTCATAACGAAATTGTTAATAGCAACACTAATGGAATAATAACGATAATTAATTGGGGTCAATTAATGAGGTCATTAAGTGAGACGCTACCCGAAATTGGGTAATTTTGCTTCAAAATTGTCTCAAAAAACGTAACAATGAGAAGTCGGAATAAAAATCTGTTTGTGTATGAAAGCATATTAGGTATGCTCATAATATTAAAATACAGTAACGATATATTATCACTAAATTCTTTCAGTAAAACCGGCCAAGTGCGTCACACACAACGAAGAGTTCCTTAATTGCGATGAATTTATCTCAACAACTAACTTAACATTGTAGTTGAAAAACATGTTTTCCCCATTAATGATGTATTACCACGTCATTGGTTTTCCCATACATTCCAACAGATTTTTATTTTTTTTAGGGTCAGGTGTCCCCCTCTACCAGGTAAATACTTAGTTGGTTTTGGATATGTGAAAAAAATCACGGCAATAGTATATAGTATAACGAAGTTAAAGGAAAAACTATCACAGCTAAGTGGGCTTTACAAGTTATCAAGAAATAGTCGACTAACTTACATTTAACGTATGCTTTTATGTTTCACAAACGAGTCCCTGAATCGAAAAATGGAAAATAATAATAATTTGTGTATTCCACTTTTTAGGAATTTCCATCATAAAATTATAACTCAACAAACCGAACGATTTAAGACAACTTTAGGTCTTACTTGACCTACTGCACCAACACCTGTCGTATGGTGATGTTGATAAATATCTCGCGTCGCGTCGTATTGTTCCAAGATGAGTTGGGCACAACTATGACGCCGCATCCGTTGGGCACTGACAGAGAATTTGGGTTGGATAGCTACATGTACTGTTACCAAAAGAGATAAGTAACCAGATTCGTCGCTTATGGTTCAAGTTTAGTAAGAAACCGATGGATCTTTTCGAATGAAATTTAATTTGATAAATGACATGTTTGTTTTTTATACAATTTTTTGTAACTAAACTTAACATCTAAAATTTTTACTTTTACTATGTGAACTTACGCTACTACCTGCAAAATAAAAAATCAAATAAACAACAATTTGAATTTGTAACGTGTGAGACATTTTACCCACAGATTTGCTTTGTAATTAGAAAGTGAGATTATCTAATTATTTTCTCTCAATTCGGCTTATTATTATAATATTGTAAACTGATAACGAGGAAAACTGTCCCACGCACCGTAGCAACCAGAATGAATTATCGTGCATTGAGTTACTAATTGGGTATCTAATCTTTTAGATTTATAGAAAATAAGTACTAGTGTAAAATTTGTTGTAAGGTTGTTATTCTTTTGGCAAAAAAAAAAAATATTAATTAAATTAAATTTATTCGAAAACATTCATCGGTTTCTTACCAAACTTCAACTATGTGACCGTACATACTTAATTACATGTAGGGTTGACTTTGCGACCGTCTCCGAATTTTTAATCACTTCTGACAGCATTGTAGAAATGAAAAAAACGTCCAATTACGAGTCAGACTCGCGCACGAAGGGTTCCGTACCATTATCTATAAAAAGGGCAAAAAAATACTTGTTTGTTGTATGTGTGCCCCCTTAAATATTTATTTTATTCTGTTTTTAGTATTTGTTGTTATAGCGGCAACAGAAATACATCATCTGAGAAAATTTCAACCGTCTAACTTTCACGGTTCATGAGATACAGCCTGGTGACAGACGTACAGACAGACGGACGGACAGCGGAGTCTTAGTAATAGGGTCCCGTTTTACCCTTTGGGTACGACTTCGTCCGCGTGAATGTTCTTGGTCCCCCCGACTCGCCCGTCGCATCGCATCGCCTGCCCGCGCTATTACTTCATTTTCGCTTAGCGTTCTTTCTGACTTTTTTCTTTTTGCTCGGCTCCTAACGGTTCTAGCGTGATGTTAAATAGCTTGTATAACCTTCCTCGAGAATTGGGTTACCTATATTTTATTTTAAACCAGGGAGGTGCAAGTGCACTCCGCTCCCTGTGCCCTTTGCCGCCGCCGTAGGAAAGCCCTATTAAGGACATTTTGAATTTGTCTTCTCAGACAAATTCAGACTCCACACCACAGATAGACTCCTATCTGTTTATTATATCGTGAATCGACACCAGCTGCAAGCACTTAAGCTTCCATAATGATTTCCAAACTCACAAGCATCAAAACTTTCAAGAATTAGTAGAGAAATGTGCTTTGTAAATTTTAGTTCATGACAACTAATTTTATTCCACACCTTTTTAATCGCGATTAAAAATAGTCTGATTTAGTTTGACAATCAAATTTTAGGTGAAAAACGGCAATTTCAGCACACGCAAACGGAGTCACAGGCAACAAAGCTAGTTCATATATAATTGAACTTTCTACGTAGCGTCGCTATTTCCTGCAAATAGCAACTCTATTAACCATTCATTAACTATTAAACGGCCTCTGTTTACTGAACCCAATAAATGTCAGTTAACGTTAAATGGCTTTTTCAGGAACATTAGTGCGGTTCCCCATTCGTTGTTCGTGTCCGTTCCGCGCTACCAACCGCAACTTCTGCTCTCTTAGTACAAATTGATGTAATTAATGCTTCTATTGCCTTTGTTTTTCTTTCTAGCGTAATTTTTTAATTAAATACACAGATCTCGTTAACAAAAATCTTACTAAATTCATTCATTGACAGACAGGGCATATCTATCTATCTATATAAATAAAAATCAATGTTTGATTGTCTTCTATGGACTCCGAAACGACTGGACCGATTTTAATGAAACTTTGGTGAGCTTTTTTGCATACGCCTGCGAAGGTTTAGGGGTAGGATAGTGTATGGTAGGAGTAGGACACCACGCGAACGAAGTCGCGCCGGGCAGCTAGTATATAAATAAATTTCAATTGCCTTTTATGTTTGTCCGCGCATCCCTTCAAAACGGCTGCACCTATTTGGCTAATTATTTTTTTGTTGTGTTTGTCAAGACACGGTTTATATGTAAGTTTTTTTTGGAAAATCCACTGGAAAAGTCGGAAATTTGGATACTATTTTTGTATGACATTCACCGCAGGCGACGCTGGGCACGAACAGCTTGTCTATATTATTGTCCTTAATTTCAACAAAGCATGAAAGTTTGCACAAGTGTTCTTTATGTAGTGAAAATGAGCAGTGCACTAAGGAAGGATTTTTGGAAATTCGTCCCCTAAAGGGTTAAATAGATATGGGATGAAAGTTTGTACGGAATCACGTCATTTTTAAAAATCTCATCAACACACTGCTTGTAGTTTAATAATATTGTCATGTGTTTTGGGAGTTTATCAAACTTTTGATTTCATCAATTAACGACGTCACTCTTGACCTCAATCTATAATAGAACGAGTGTACACAAATAACTCTTGGTTTAAATACAAACTTTATTATTTTTATTTAGATTTTATCAGGGTGGTAAAAGGGATGCAGTCTAGCCTTTTCCAATAATGTAGCAGGATTGCAACAGTCCTTTCCAATCTAACCAGATGAAACAATATTGTCTACTATATCCTTAAAGTATAAGTCTATCCATACTATGAATATTTTACATGGAGCGACTGCTATATATTTCAAATTCAAATAATTATATGACACTAGTTTGTGAGACATTGGTGTTTGCAATAGCAATACCTGTCTAGCTGATCACCAGGTTCTCACCACATAGGTCGCCGTCCGGTAAGGACCAGGCTCGGGTCGACGACGCGTTTTGTGTTTCAAGCGCGCCTCAAAGAGATGTCAGCACTAATTGACGGGTTCCGATAGGGCCAATGCCTGCCAGGGTCGCGGATTGTTCGAATGAGTTACCGTGGCCTTGGCGCACAGGCAACTGAAGGATCATGGGTGGGTTTTAGTCAGTAAAAGTCTGACAAGTCCTCCCGCTCCGCACAGAGCGGGAAAGGTAATTGGATGATTCCAAAAAAAAAAACCCTCCACAAGGTATGTAAACATGATCAGCTATTTAGTAAATGTGAAGAGATGGGCATAACATAAAAATCAATGATAAACTCACAGATCAAAAACAATAAAACTAAAAGAGATGTTTAAGGAAAAATATTGTTCTTTAACAGACACTGGGCAACACCGATATGCAGTATGTCTGGTCACCAATGTCCAACCCATTAAGGGCAAGTAATATGATACATTTTATCGGCAAATCACCCCTCATATGAACAAAAAAATAAAGTAACAAACAAAAAAAAATCCCTTTTTTGTCATACTATTTTTCGTTTGCAAATTATTTTCTGTTTCTTAATTGCATATATTATGTAAAAAAAAAAAAACAATTTGTTGCTTATATTCTTAGCTGGCGAACGAAAGCAATTTTGTGTCTGTAGGATCTCTAGATCACTAGATATTGCTAAATTGATGCGCGCGTCCGTACTTAGTTTTTTTTGCCATTTTAATACAGTTGGGTTAAAATTTCATTTGATGAATGATTTGGCGATAAAATTAATCGTATTACTTGCTATTAATGGATTGGACATCGGTGACCAGACAACCTGTATATTCTAAGAGACCAAATCAGACCTTTGCAGATTGTGATTTCCTTCAACGACTGTCATTGATAAAATTCATATTACAACCAGAGGCGACGGCTTAAGGTACCTACACGTTGAGCTTAGAATGTTCACCCATCCACCGTCTGATCTCTTCAAGCTCATCTCAACCTAACAGATCCTGAGATCTACGTGACTTTTATCTTCATTCCTATTATTTCATCCACAATACTAACAACAAACAAAATAGCCACACCACCATTAATAGACATCCCTTTTGATGTTCGACCTCTGCTTATTCCCTGGGGACTAGATAAATGCTAAGTTTACAACATCCGCGACACTAACGACAACTAGACAACGTTGCCGTGGCACTCGCTGATACTTAATGTTAACTTGGCATCCCTCGGGATGTACAAAAAGAGGTTTTAACTTTTCACGGTGTTGGAAAAATTAATGATGAATGAAAAAAAAAGAATAATACTATTTACTTCCTAGTGGTCTGACGTTGAAATTGATATGCTTACAGTTATAAAAATACTTTGTTTCATATGTGATTTTTGATTTCATGAACTAATCAAAACAGCTTATATTCCTACTATTTATTACTGAATAGTACTATATTTTACTAAATTATAATGCCGATGAGCCCAATCTACTAACTAAACAATGGCTCTTTTAGTGTTTTTTTCGGATATGATCGTATTTCTCAGTAATCCCGCTAGACGAAGTATAATTATTACTACCACTGTAATCCAGAGATCATAAGGAACAAAACAACATGCGTTTCATTAATAGACACCACGATTTCTTCTGGGCCTAATCGCTGAACAAAACAAAAAGATCTCCTTTGTTCAGGCTGTACACAATCGAGTTCTGTTATAAAATTAGTTTTATTTTTATTTAGCAGTATTCAAGAATGGAGGGGATTCTGTATTTAATAGGTTTTTTCTGGAGATCATAACAACAGTCAATCCTTTTAACTAAAAAAACAACCGACTTCCAAAAAAAACACTAAAAGACGTGAAAAATAACTTTAATTTCGGAAGTCGGTGGCCAAACACGAAAATACAAAACCAAAGGCACCGACTTCCGAAATTAAAGTTATTTTTCACGTCTTTTAGTGTTTTTTTTGGAAGTCGGTTGTTTTTTTGTAAAAAAGTTTTTATTTTTTCACTTTTTAGTTGCGGTACCTACCCCACACAAATTCGTATACCACTACTTGGTGTGTAAATAACAGTGACAGGAAATTATTAACACATCATCCATATAAACTAAGTGGAAAAAATCTGTAGTATTAAGGATAACTCAAAAACTACTGGTCAGACCTTGATCAAATTTAAATGGGACCACATGTGAAGCACCACCTATCAAATAAAAAAAGAATCATCCAAATCGGTTCACCCAGAAAAAAGTTATGAGCTAACACACATAAAAAAAAAAAAAAAAAAAAAAAAAAAAAAAAACATACAGACGAATTGAGAACCTCCTCCTTTTTGTGAAGTCGGTTAAAAAGGATAATGTTCAAATTTCCCAGGATTCACAGAAAATACGGACCATCATGAAATTGGTACATTTCACTCACGCACATTAATAGGTAGTTGTAGGGCAGGCTGGTCACTAATAAAAACAGCCATTTTTTATAATTGCAATTAAAAACGCGACTAAAAGAAGCATCCTCCATGTTGTTATTTTGTTAAAAAAAGAAAAACAACAAAAGAAACGTTCCGCATATTGGTAAAGTAACTGAGCGCCATTCGGTCAAACTTAAAATAAACGGCGTCCTCCACACGTTCAAATCAGACGTTCATCCCGTGGGAGTGCCACCTTCGACCCGTGAAGGGACTGGACGTATGAGTAGTTACATAACCTAACGTTACGCCAGTCCGTACTAAAAGCATCTTTCCACACAAAGTTAGAAAAGGAAGAAAATCCACTCGTAATGACACAGAAATGAAAATAAGAAAGTCAGAAGAAAAGAACATACATTCATTTAGCACATACTACAAAGCACACAATACAATGTTAACAAGTAAACAGGGAAAATAAAACAAATAAAAAGTGTAAAGTAGATTGTGAGAAATTAGCAGGAAAGTGTGCCTCGCGGCTGCGCCAAATAGGTCCAGTTCAGCAAAAATGTCATACACCTAGTGCCTGACGCTAGGTTTCAAAAATTAATAGCCACTCCGTTTTGTCTTTAGCAGTAAAGCTCATGAATGCATGGACTGTAAATGGACAGAGACTAGGCTTCATACAGTCTTGTTGAAATAAAAAACTGGTCGCAAACAAAAAAAAAATGCGGGGCAGTCTTTGAGGACTGCCGATAGAAGTGAAAACTAAGTAACTTGTGAATTGTGTCGTCGAAACGTGCGGTGACGATGACGCGAGTTCCATGATTTTTGTTCACGCAAAAAGTGCTCAACGCGCCTAAAGAAGTTTTCATTTCAAAAATCCAGGATCATACGCTCAGCAGTCGCGTGTGCTTGGCCCCTATTACATTTATGCTTACGTGGGTCCTATAAATGTCTGGCAAAAATGGGTGGCAATAAAACATCACGCCTGTATTCCACGAAGGTTATGCAGAGCTGTACCAGTACACCCACATTTCACCACTTAGGTTTCTCTGATGCAATAAGGGGCGAGTCTATTGTCATCAACCGGGCACAAATTCCAGACTCCGGACAGCTACTGAGAAATTCCAGATGGAAAAACCGAATAACACTTTGACAGACCCGGGAATCGAACCCAGGACTTTATGCTCAACAGTAGCACTAGTGACCACTAGACCTAAGAGGCAGTCAAAAATTGGTGGTATATCTATTTTATCTATTCCGTGGGTCGGCAATCAAAAATGGGTGATACTCGTATATCTCTTTTATCTATTCCGTGGGACAGCAGCCGAAAATGGGTGGTATATCTCTTATCTATTCTGTGGGTCAGCAGTCAAAAATGTGTGGTATATCTCTTTTATCTATTCCGTGGGTCAGCAGTCAAAAATGGGTGGTATATCTCTTTTATCTATTCCGTAGGGCGGCAGTAAAAAATGGGTGGTATATCTGTTTTATCTATGCCGCTGATCCTTTTTTTTTGTTCCGGGGTGGAAAATCCTTATAGATGTCCTCCGCCCTGGGGCGGGCAGAAGGGTCTGTCAGACTCTTACTGACTAAAAACCACCTCGGCACACCGGGGTGGTTCTTAGAAAGATGCAAAACAATGCCAACCTTTGTGCGTGAACTGCAACTGGTCAATATAGTCATTTGTCATAATTTCTTGCCCTAGTTTTTAAAGTAGGTAAATTAAGTAAATCTGTTAGTAAAGAAGAAGTATTGCGAACATTCTCTCATGAGCCTTCTGGCCAACATGGTAGGATATACTTCGCAGCTCAGAGTTTTATTAGCCGAAACGGAATTTTATTGCACACCACATAAAACATACGTGAGGGACTAGGGTATCATCATGATGCGTGGTGTATATTTTTATTATAGCATTCCTCTAGGAAAGATGCTAGTCACTTCATACTTAGATGTGGTCTTATCCTCGTAGAAAAATAACAAAAACCAAACCCCACTATCCCTCTCATATCGTTGGCACTTAGGTAAGTTAAAATGTCACAATAGTATTGGGCACGTAACCATAAGGTAAATAAAATATGCAGGCATATTTTTACAGAATAATACAGTTTAAGGCGCAAATCCCACACAGTGTTAATGACTGAGCGAGCGCGAAGCGCGAGAGAAGCGTCTCTGTTTCACAGCTCAGCTTGGGCAAAAAGTCCAGATGTCCGGAATTCCGGATGGCTGTTCTCCTCTTCAGGTCGCATTCCTCAACCGATTCTCGTGAAATTTTGTGAGCAGGTTCGATAATTGTATGGATTTATTTTTGTCAATTCAGTTTATCGAATTTTTCAAAATGGCGGAGATGTGGGGAAAGAAAACGTAAAAAAAAAACATATTTCAGCATTTCGCGCTCTTTTTGTTTTAAGGTGGGCGGTGAACATTTATTTAGTTTTAGGCTATGCAAAGACAGACTCGCAAGGTCTATAGCTCACAGAGCCACTAGTGCTATGATTATACGATAGAATCTCAACTAATTTGAATGCCATTAGTAAAAGTAGTGGATTTAACTAATTAAGACAGTCCGTGTGCAGTTTAGTGCTTAATTACTGGATAATACCTACTTTGTTCTATTTGAACGGTATGCTTTAATCTCGCCACACCATTTCGCATGAAAATGCATTTTAACTAAGTACTTATGCTCTTTAGGAATCCTACTATTTATTCTCGTTCTCATGATAATTTCGGAGAATCTTATTCATTTATTTAAATGCGAATAATAGTTTGCTGGAGACGTGAGACGGGAGACTGGTACGTGTATAATGACCAGTGGGGTAATTACGTAACACACTAACAGTAGGAATGGGTTTCATTTTGTCAGTTCAACAACATTCATTGCGTTATTTACGTTGTTGTGCAGACAAATTTTTCGAACATATGAAGCAATGGATTAGCAATAGGCTTCGAAGTGATTCAGATTGTGATTGATAGTGTGTTACGTGATTAGGGTGCAAATGTATGAATTTAAACGAAGCTAGAAGAGTATGTAAAGATCGTAGCAGGAGATGTTCTTTAGTTTCTGCCTGCCCCATGGGAATAAGGCGTGAGATTATGTGTGTATGTAAAAGTTTACCTTTTATTTGTATAAAATCGACAAGATTGTTTATTCTTTAATACCCTAATGCCTAATGTCTTGTAAATATACTTACCTAAAAGATAATAGCCTACAGTGTCCAAGCTGCCATTATTCGGGCTTCCAGTAATAAAAATCGGAACCTAAAACATAAATACGCGGCGAGCTTATTAATTAATCAATCAAGGACATGTAGTTTTAATTATACTTGCGACGTTTATTGATCGTATACCAGGGCTTTCTTTTCGGTAAGGACCAGGCCCGGGTCGACGGAGCGTCGTGTTCCACGCGCGCCTCAAAGAGATGTCAGCATCATTGACGGGGTCCGATAGGGCCGATGCCTGCCGGGGTCCCGGATGGTTCGAAAGAGTTACCGGGGCCCTGGCGCACAGGCAACTAGTCTTAGTCAGTAAGAGTCTGACACGCCCTTCCGCTCCGCCCAGAGCGGGAGAGGTCATTTGATGATATCACACCCAAAAAAAAAAGAAAAAAAATCGGCTTTCTTTTTATTCTGAACCGAATATAATTATACAATAGCAAGTGGATGAAACGATTTTATCAGTCATTTCGCATTGAACTGTTTCAATGCGAAATGACTGATAAAATCGTGTAATACTTGATCGAAGGTGCCCTTTTTTTCTTGGGAAATCATCAAATAGCTTCTTCCGCTCTGGGCGGAACGGGAGGGCGTGTCTGACTTTTACTGACTAAAACCTACCCATGTGCCTTCCGTTGCCTGTGACTGAACAATTCGTGACCCCAGCAGGCATCGGCCCTATCGGACCCCGTCAATTAGTGCTGACATCTCCTTGAGGCGCGCGTGGAACATGACGCGCCGTCGACCCGGGCCTGGTCCTTGCTGGACAGCGAGCTACCCATTGCTGCTCGCCGTCCGCAAGCCCGCACCTACGGTGGCCTGGAATCGGCTTGGGATTCCCGACGCCCAAGGATCGAAGGTGGCCTGCCGGTGTTTTCTGAAAAATCTCACTGTGAAAACGTAGGTGAATTGAGCGTGAAGTGAGCTGTCATTCCATCAGATACTAGGGATTAACACTATTGATAACTCACTGCAAACTCACTGCAGTTAAGGTGAATCCTTAGCTGTAGCCCTCCAAATTCAAATTTTCTTTGGTTTTTTGCAAAATGGAGCTCTGTTTTGCGTCATATAATATATGTTGATCAAAATCAACCCATCACCATCTACCCTACTAAAAACGCTAATCGGCTATTTTGTTTACTTATTATTGTATTTTCTCTGTAAGTGATTAATATAATCTTTTGAGAAATAAATGTCTTAAACCGTAAAATGTGATTCACGACTGGCGAAATTTGTGCCACCTAAGAATTTTTTTTAATAATGATGTCATATCAAAATTCTTAGGTGGAACAAATTTCCAAAGTTTGACGATTGATATGAAATTGATGATTATTATTCAGTAAATATATTATTCCTACCGTCGCGAATCATATTTTGATCAACATACGACGTAAAACAGAGCTGCAATTTGCAAAAAACCAAAGAACATTTGAATTTGGCGGTCTACGGCTGAGGATTCGCAGTGAGATTTTTACGCAATAGATGGGCAGGTGGGCCAGCTAAACACAGATGATATTCAAACGTGAACTATCACGTTTCAAAAACAATCTTCATACGATTCCAACGAGATATTTTCCATCAAGTCTCATCCAATGCTCGCTATATGCAAATGTCATTCACAATTAATACCGCCCGGCGCGCAATGTATTACGTGATCGCGCATACTCATCGTCTTAGCTCGGTTTTTACTTACACATTCATCGATATGGGAATTTAAATAGAGTGTATTGGGAGTGATTCATCCTGGATATATTGAAGGAATTGGAAGTTAAGATAGATATGATTTTCTCTTTCTTTATCACGGTTATTATCTTTTGGGAAAAAGAGATAGAGGTAATAGTAATGCTTGTCAATGTGATATTGACAAGCATTACTATTCAATCAACCAGCATTACTGTTCAATCATTTTATCAGCCTATAGCAGTCTTCTACTGATCATAGGTATCACGAACTGGATGCCATTTAGTTCGATCCTCGGCTACTCTCATCCAGCTGATACCAGGCCACCAGCAACCCTGCGAAGATTATCACTCCACCTACTCTGAGGGCGTCTTACCCTACGCTTACCGATTTTCCGTCTCCGCTCAAGAACACGTCAAATCTAACAGTCACAGATTCCACAGCAAATATGGCCGGCTCATTGTCAGTTACTCTGTTAAATATGACTAAGCTTACTATGAACATATTGCTAGATATATATATTTGAAAGATATATTTTGGTCGGTCCCGGGTTCGGCCCATCGACGTGAGAAAACGATATATTTATTCACTGTTCGGCCCACAATAGGGTTTCCTTTTAGAACATGTCCAATTAAGAGAAAGATTAATGGTTTCAGATAAATACTATAATTCTAAAACCACACTTGGGAACTTACTGTAATTTAGTCCTTATCTGTGTCCAAATATATTCTTTTTCATTTAAAAAGTGGGACTGAATCATTTTCGGATTTCGTAATGGAATTGTGGAGCAGTTGACTATTCTCATCTCGTGTAAATTGTAAAACGTGCGTCTAAAAGGGCGAAGGGCCAAGGTCCAACATTTTGGGAGGGGCCAGTAATTGCTAAGCCACGAAATGTTTCATGAAACTTTGAAAATAATGTAGCGTTGACTGAATGAATATTTTCACAAAGAAAGCGATATAACGACTAAGTACTCGAGAGCTATAATAGATGATATCTTGCTTTTCGACACACGGAAGGGTCGGTCGTCTCGAATAAAAAATGGTCCATCCAAGGACTGACCGTGGCAAGCGCAGCTGACCTTCGTAGATAGAAGGCTCTGTCATTATCTGTTACTCAACTTTGAGATTTTCAAGGAAAACTGTTGAAATTCCGCGGACCTCCGTCATTTTTCTGCTGTCCTGGTAAAGATTAGCCATAGTTAAGTTATTGATTGGTCGAGAGGGGCTCTGACTCCCAATGGTTCGCCGAATGAATATAGGTAGGTACCTCGTGGTGGTATTTTAATATCCACGGCAAATAGAACACATACTACTTCCATTTTTTCAGCCTGCCTGATTCAAAAGTACGGAATGTATCGAGTACATTCTCATCCCGCGCACAATGTGAAGCGCCTAACAAAGGCCAAGGGCAGAGAGAGCCGGGGGTGGGGGCGGGGCCGGCCGAGGTTTTTCATTCATTCGTATAACAATACGAGTAATAATTAGAGCAGCCGGGTTTGATATTAATATAATAGCCGAAATCAATGCCTAATTAACCGTTTTGGGATCAATATACTTGCTCATTCACATCGCAGGTTGCAAATTGACTGGCCAAATTATCATGTTCGATGTTAATGTTGAGGCCCAATGAATGGGCGAGCCATTTTAAAGGCAGTTTTGTTTAGCCTGATATAGGGTCCCTACTACACGATGTTTCCTGGTGTTGACTGCGTGAGAAAAAATTGTAGGTAGTACATATTTTATATCCAACTAGCTTTTTCCCGCGGCCTCACCCGCGTGGAGGTCGGAATATATCTCACGGAAATGTACTACCGGGATAAAAAGTATCCTATGTGTTAATCCTGGTTATAAACTATCTGTGTGCAAAATTTCATTCAAATCCTATTAGAAGCATAATTCATGCTAATGATTGAAATACTATCGTGAATTCATGCAACCCTAGTACTTTTTGTTAGGTTTCTGCTCAGAAATTGTGCACAATATGTCGTGAACAGAATACCGTCGATAAAAGTATCATCTATATATTTTTAGTAATCTAAAACTCTATTCGCATTATTGCATTTCTAATGAAACCAATTTGGGGCACATCAGTTGGATGGTTTCAAAGTCTATAACGGACATAGGTAGAAACAATTTTTATGTTTTATTTAAATAGATTTCAACGGAATATCTAGAAGTTTTGAAAGGGTTCGTTCAGGAAAATTCTGCTGTCAAACCAAAATCAACGCTGCTTTATCAACGTTGTTTGTTTGAAGGGTATAAGTTTCGGTGTAACTACATCCACTAGATCCATATCAAAGTACAATGGACGGCTTTGGCGTCTTTTAACGTACGCAACCGCAACGTTCTAGTAGGCTTCGAAGAAAAGGTAAATTGAACCAATTTTAAATATAATAATAACTAGCTGTTGCCCGTGACTTCGTTTGCCAACCAGGATGAAGAGTAGCCTATATTCTTACCCAGGTCGTGGTCTATCTGTGAGCCAAATTTCATCCGAATCCGTTCAGTAGTTTTTCCGTGAAAGAGTAACAAACATCTTTCGACCAACAAACGATCATAGGCATAGAAATTCAAAATTAAAATAAAATAAAAACATACAATTAAAAAGACCACATAAACATACATATTACAGACTTCAATTGCCTAGTATGTGAAACATATAGAAATTATTCAGGTATTGACAATGGAACCTCTGCGCGAATACCCTCAGGATGTTTTTGGAGCTTGCCCGAACCCCGCGCACCAGGAATGTGCACCGTTTTCGCATAGTAGAATAGAAACAGTCCACTTGAGACTTGGCGAACATCTCTGATGCGCTGCAGAATCGGGGCAGCCGCATCAGCAGATATAGGTACAGTAAAACTATTTTCTTAATGTCCCTCGGCAAAGTTCGTGTTTTTTCAGTCGTCGGATTTCTATCAGTTGCCCTTTGCAATTGGTGCAAACCGGACGCTCTCAGTTGGACTTGGAAGCATACAAAGTTGTTAATACTCTTTTAACTTAATGTAATTTATAAAAAAAATGGGAGTAAACTGACGAAACACGAAGTTTGCCGAGGGACATTAAGAACATAGTTGTACTGTAAGCATAATAAATTAATCAAGATTTACGAAACAAACTTATACCTAGCTTAAGTACTATAATGAACTATGGGGGCGATGGAATGATACAACGTTATAATTTTATTATTACGCTTATTCCAAGCGAATGTGTTTACATCATTGCGTCTATTCTATCACTGTTTTTTTCAAACAAAAAAAAAAGGATTGTGTGGTTTTATGAAACCACGGTAAAAGTGAAACTTTTTCCCTACTCCGCGGCCGACCGTCACGCGACATGTAACACACAGACGAAAAAGTTTGAAACAATGTAATAAAAGTTTCACTTTAAAAACTAATTCAAATAATTTGAAAGCTCATTCTATATTCGTTTCTACTGGTCGAATGCAACCAGAGTTAGTTTACTGCTAGCCTGGACAACATAAGGTCGACTTTTGCAGACACCCTTTACAGTACTGTGGCTGGTGGGATTTTTTCCAAAATAAGGATAAGTTCGTTTCTTCTAAACCAGGCAATTTCAGTAAAAAGTAATAGGTATCAATTTACTCTGAAATCACAGTATTCTACTTATTTTTTAAGTTTCTCATGTTGTCCCTGAAATCCCTGAAACCTGTTACAACTGTTTACAATCTACCTTAGGTACTGAAAAAACTACTATATCACATAGCGGATGATTCGCTGATGAATGGAAGAAGTTCTTGTCACTATGTCTGAAGTATTGTGAGATGAGCGTATTACTGTCGAGTAGTTGTATACTTTTGTTTCAACTTATGTGTTTGATGTCTTTAACTATATGTAATTGGCTTTGGCAGTTTTATGTTAAAATAAATAAATAGCGCTCTTTCTTTATTATTTTTATTTTATAGCCTGATCTGTCTTAGTTCTGGGCTAAGGCCTCCCTCCACTCCGTCCATTTTTCGCGAGCCCGTGCATACTACTACCAGTTTTTTTTTAAATATATATTTATTTAAAGAAATTATAATACACAGGAGCTACTTAAATTCTAAACTCGCTAAACTTTTACGTTTGATGGCGAGAGGCGCTCTTTTTCATAACAATGAACCCTTACACCTATTTAAATAATATACTGTTATGATTTTGTATGTATGGTGATTTGTATGTAATTAGTTCTGTTTGCTATCTTGCAAAACGTTTTTTATTTTGTTTTAAGTGATCCTTTACTAATTTTTTATTTTTTCGCTTAATAAATCTATTTTGTTAAACACTTTAGGTACCACATACTTCAATGTTCTCTTACCATAATAATTTGTTATCTGTGGTTGTACCAGTCTGTTCTCTCTAACCGTACGTGTGTTGTATTTGTTTTTAACATTAACTTTATATTCATCACTATAATAATATTTCAGACCTAACAAATAATCCACCTTTTTATCTATCGGTATAATTTTACATGTGGGAAATAACTTATCATAATCTTTGTTACACTTATCTTTAACATTTTTACTAACCAGAAACAAACAACAACAACAACAATAAAACACACGACAACAACAACAATAAAATACACTACAATAACAACAAACAACAATAACAACAACACTAACTACAACAAACAACATACAACAACAATAATAACAACAACAAAAAAACAACACACAACAACAACTACAATACAAATACAATACAACAACACAACAAGACATACATACACACAATACTTGTACATTGTACAAGTACAATTTTAACAATTGTTACGTAGTTTGTACGAAACCTATCCAGTTCGTCCCGCCATGCCATCTCCTACGTGGCCGTGGTACCGCTCTACGATACATAATACGAATACCTATACCTGTATCAGCCACAATCAGTAATTAACTAACCTTTCAACAATACGTGCGGCATCGAACACAGAGTGTAAATAACTCTAATCTATACATACATACATACATACTTACAGATAAAGATAAATAAAATTGGAGTGTCTGTTTGTAATATCAAAATAACCGCTTTTTACCTAAATGCATATTGATGGTACATATACCAAAAAACATATTTTTAATTTTTTGTCTGTCTGTCTGTCTGTTTGTTCCGGATAATCTCCGAAACGGCTACACGGATTTTGATGGGACTTTCACTGGCAGACAGCTGATGTTATAAGGAGTAACATATGCTACTTTTTACGAAGTCCACGCGGGCGAAGACGCGGGCAGCAGCTAGTCATACATATGATTTATTAATTATGCAATCAGTCACGAACCGCGTAACCTATGTTCAATTATATTATTAAATACTTGCGACGCACGTACGTAATAATGGGGCCCGGTGGCACATGAGTAAATAGTAAATGGAGACCTACATAGCTTCATACAATCGCGCGACAGGTATACTGCGATGCACGGTCGGAGGGAGCGTCACAGACGACCGCATAGAGTCAAAAGCACGTCCACGGTAAGAATTTGACCTTGATACTATCTATATTTCGTAGTAGTTTAAAGATTTTCGTTGTTCAATATTTATTACCAGCATGCGGTTGACCGTAGTATGACAAAAATAAATGTGGGAATGCCCTTGTTGCCAAAATGTTTAGTTTGAACTGATAAGTATACTGTGATTTAGTTGCGTTGGATAAGTTTTGTGTTATGGAATGTATAGCACCTTCTAAGTATTTTAAGTGATAAATTCATACATTCAATTTGGCTGAAATCAGCACTTTTTGAACGTAGAAAGTTATAATAGACAACCCCTAATGGCCACAATGCGCCAACCCCACTCCCACTTTTTAAGCTCGTATCAAAGTGGCTCGGTCTCTGTCGTATATTTACTCAAGTGCTTGCGTTCTACGCTATGAACTAAATATAAATTCTTATGGATAATTTATGAGTTCTATCGATATATTTGATTCATGATAGACGCTTTTCCGAAAGGAGCTGTTCCAATTACCTAAGTATACATTTGATAACCGACGAAAATTTTCTATGCTAAGGGGGTCTAGAATCATGTGCTGAATTTATGGTTTCAGTTTGCGCGTCGATCTCCCTGCCACCCTAGATAAAAATGTGGTGAATGATTAATGTCAATTTAAACGCAGTAAATGGTTGGTTCCTCATATAAAGTTTACATGTTAGCGCAATGAACGTAAATGAGGTAAAAGGAGTGTGTAAGGATCGTAGCAGGTGGCGTTCTGTAGTTTCTGCTTAGCGCCATGGGAAGAAAGCGTGAGTTTATGTATGTATGTTAGCGCATTTTTAAAGTTGTCCAGTCGCAACCGTGACTATTTGTCGCAATTTTTTTAACGTTTGTTTCATTTAATGATTTATGATTTATTTCTGTAAATAGGTTTGTACGAAACTTGATGAGGTCGGCGTTTCCTATCTGACTAGTCTGAGAAGAAAGGCCGAAACAAACTCAGAGGTCAAAGTCTCTTTTAAAGTCCAGACATAATCTTGGTCAGATCATGTGAATACCATGTAGATTTGTGTCTGTAATGGTCTTTTGAGAAAAAACGACACAGATTTAGTGAACCTGTCCAGTCAGGGTACGAATTTGTCAGTAATCGTGCAGCTCAACTCAGAACTTAAGGAGCTCAACGATTCGACGAACAATACCAAGGATAGGACATTTGGGTAGGCCACAAAAATTACTCAAACTGCCAGACTATGATTAAAACTAGCTGAGAGGGAAAAAAAAAGCAACAATGACCCACACAGTCTTCACATTCACAATATTAAAATAATAATCATGTATTCAATCTAGCCTGCATGCTACTCACATCCACAGACAGTTTTCTCTTTAAATGTCATCAAAAATATCGTATATTATGTCATGAAAAATAATTGCAGTCACGTTGGTTTATGAGTAGACCTGGCTGTTCAGGTTTTGCCATAGCTTATTGAACGGTGTGCAAAGTTCAAAAAATATGCATGAAAACGACGGCTTAGTAGAGCAACAACTACTAAGGAGTAGTTTTCATCCTATATCTTGTTTCAAATGCTGCGTACTCTCTCAGGGTTGAATTTCACAAGGATCCTTTCGTTGTGCATTTATACACCTTCTCAGGAAAATAACTTCCAAATTTCATGTTTAGGCTGTCAATCAGTCAGTCACAATACTGTTTTACGAATTCAACTGTGTCTACTACTGGCCAGGCTGGGTCTTACGCCAGTCTGTTGGCGTTTAAAAGTTAATAATAGGTTAAATTAAAAAAACCCCGAAACAAAAAAGAGCTGATGACCTTGAAACGGCTGAACCGATTTTGATAACATATATCTAATAACCACCGCTAGAAAACCTGCATTCAAATATAAATAAACCGCATCCAAATCGGTTCACCCGTTGAAGAGCTACGGTGCCACAGACAGACACACACACACATAGCGGTCAAACTTATTACACCCCCCTTTTTGTGTCGGGGGTTAAAAACGAACTTCTACCAACTTAGACAAGACCAAGGTTTCCAAGCTCAATTGCCTTTCCAAGTTGTGATTGAGAAACTAAAGTACCCTCACAAGTCAGTAAATAATACAAGTAGGTCGTTATTACTTCGGAAGCTCTCAAACTTGACCGTCGGACTTAAAGGGTTCCTCAAAGTTATGAGGCCTTGATCACTTTGCAGTTGCTAAGGCATTATACGCTACTAGCTGTTGCCCGCGAATTCGTGTGCGATCCAGGATGAAAAGTATACTATATCCTTCTCCAGGTCATGGTCTACCCATGTGCCAAAATTCATCCAAATCCGTTCAGTCATTTTAGCGTGAAAGCGTAACAAACAAACTTACTTTCGCATTTATAGTATTAGTTAGGATGACACTTTGGAATGGCCAGCGAGAGGCTGTGAATACAAATACCGTTTCAGACAAAGCTGATATTTTTATGTCTCATACTCAAGCTCAAAGCATTTGTTTCAAATAAACCAATTACAGGCACTTTTGAATTGTCAAGCAGTCGGTCAGTCAGAAAAATGAAGCTAGTTGCTCATTCCAAAGCGTAATAGGTACCTATGGAGAACAACGGGCAAGAAACTCCATGGACTCTCTTTTAAATCAACATATAGTTACAAAAAAAAACTGGTTAAATCATTCATGGTGAAATTATACATGTGAGAACGATGTATCTTTATACATCGTTCTCACATGTATAATTGTTTAATGTGCACATTAAAAGCACCCGTAATAAAAAAGATTTAAAAAAAAATAAGCCGTAGCAGCCAAGGGATGACCAGTCCCTACTGACGCCGCCCGTTCTCGAACATGACGTATGGATCAGCACCATTCAGCTCAACCATTTTGAAGGGAACTTAATGTTGCAACACACACGCCACCACCAGCGAGACATTTGAATGAGCATGACATACTCTCAGCCGCCAGGGCACATTCAAGTCAATGAAAGACGTCTCGTCTGGTAGTTACACTGGCACCCAAATATTGCAAACTAGAATACAGCAATGTTTGGCGGCAAATATAGGTATGGTGTGGTGGTAGTACATCCCCGGATGAACTGCAAAGCTCTGACGTTTGCAGGTTTCAATTCCGCAATGATTAATAGCGTACGGTATGACGCCAATTTCGATTCGACATCAATAAATTGCAATTTGACAGTCGATACGACTGTTCTGAATTAAAACTATATCAAAAAATGCAGTGCCTAAGTGAATCGTATGCCAAATATAAGATTAAGGCTGAAGTGACATAGTTTCTACAATCTATCCGAGGCATGAAGAGAAGTCTCAAGGTATAAATAACATCTAAGAATAGTCACCTATCTTTGGAGAGATCGCGGCAAATGTAGTATTAGAAAGAAAGAAAGAAAGAAAAAGTATTTGAGTTTGACAATTGCATAAAATATCAATCAATAGGAGTATCATTCCAAGATTGTCATTATATTATTATTGTCTGTCGAAAGAGACTGGATCCTGCGACACAGGGTATCCTAGTGCGGATCCAGTGTCTTACCTAAGTATTGTAACACACGTTTATGAATCAATAAAACCTTTATTATTATTATTTCCTTTATTTCTTTATATACATATAAATTATATTTTTAAATATTAGAATATAAAAAATATAAAAACATTTAAAAATATAAAAAATAGTAGCCCACCGATATCGCGAACAGGGTCCAAGCTACCGGTGGTCAGGGCTCCAGAGAGAGAAACCTTCTAACAATGCGAGCCGTGTCCAGAAGTACCGCATTCTGAATCAAGCCCTTGATCCAGCTGCCCAACGAGAGCCTCCTCAGGTGCTGGTCGAGGCTCTTCGCTATTAAGCCATTGGCAGTCACGACTATCGGCACAATGATCGCTGAGTCCACGTCCCACATGTCGACAACCTCGTGAGCCAAGTCAAGATACTTGATTTGTTTATCTTTCTCGGCTTTCACGAGGTTCACGTCATGCGGGATCGTTATGTCAACGATCATTGCGCGCCGCTCTCTTCGATCCACCACCACTATATCAGGCTTATTGGCAACAATAGTCCTATCAGTGATGATGGATCGATCCCGGTACAATGTGATATTTCTATTTTCGAGAACTGGGTCGGGCACATACCTGTAGTACGGCACTTCCGATTCCACAAAGCTGTATTTCAAAGCAAGTTGCTGATGGATAATCCTGGCTACAAGTTTGTGTCTATGCAAGTATTCTTCGTTAGCTAGATGAGAACACCCAGAGAAAATATGTCTAATTGATTCCCCCGGACGGTGGCATGCCCGACAGATGTCAACCGTACCGTCTTTCACAATAAATCTCCGGTAATTGTTCGTCATCATAACTTCGTCCATAATTGCACAGACAAAACCTTCTGTTTCCCCAAAGAGGTCTCCGAAACGTAGCCAGGCTACGGACGCTTGTAGATCTACATCGGGTCCATGTAGGGCCCGGAAAAAGCGTCCGTGAAGCTCCTTACTCTGCCATACCTCCATGCGATCATTAGTGTCAAGCACTACTGGTTTGCGCCAGTTCTCTTTAGCCAAGGAGAGCGGGGTGAGGCCCTTGTCCACCGCGACCACATCTCGATGCATCCCCACGTCGGTTTCTAGGAAATATTCCCTGAGCCTGCATATCTCGCGATTGTGGGAGGGTCTTAGCATTTAAAAAGCCTCGATCTCCATACTTTCGCGGAATATACAGCCTCATTACCGATGACCGTGGGTGATGCATTCAATTTGCAGTCAGCAGCGTCCGGACCCTCCTATCCAGGGTGTTGAGTTCGGTCTGAGTCCATTTGAGTACGCCGAAAGAGTACATCAGAACCGGCATGACCCAACCGTTGAAAGCGCGCACCTTGTTTCCACCTGATAGAAGACTATTAAATACTTTTTTCAGGCGGCCAAAGAAGTGCTCCTTCAACGATTGCTTCATGTCAGTATCATTGATGCCTAACGCTTCCGACATACCCAAATACTTTAGGGCTCTAAGGTTCATGGAATCCGAGAGTTGGGTTCCCACGGATTCCACAATCTCCCCTCGCTTTACATGCATGACCGCACATTTGTCCACACCAAATTCCATCCTGATGGCACTACTGAAAGTTTCAGTTACTTTCAGTAGCTCCATCAGTTGCAATTTGTTTGAGGCAAAAAGTTTGAGGTCATCCATGTAGAGGAGGTGAGATATAACCCGACCACCTCTCCTCAACCGATAGCCTAGACCTGAATCCTCCAGCAGTGTGCTTAGAGGATTCAAGGCTAAGAAAAACCAAAGCGGACTCAAACTATCACCCTGAAATATACCTCGCTTAATCCTTATTGGCTCGCTATTCCTCTGGGTATTTCGACATGCTGGATAGCGAAGGACCGACCTCCATTGCCCCATACACGACATCAGGAAGGTGCGCAGAGTTGCATCTTGTTGTTTCTTTTTTATACAACTCCAGCACCCTCATGAGCCATGTATGTGGCACTGAGTCATAGGCCTTCTTGTAATCTATCCAACATGTCGACAGATTTTTCGGGAACGACGAACCTGTTGGCTAATGGTCATATCAATGAGGAGTAGCTCCTTAGTACCGCGGGATCCGTTCTTACATCCATTTTGAGAGGCAGACATGATGGAGTTGGTGTCTATATGTTTGTTAATTTTAGCTCTCAAAATGGATGTAAGAACTTTATAGACCGTTGGTAAACACGTGATCGGTCTATAATTTTTGGGTTCCGCGGTGCTACCTGATTTATGAAGCAGGTGGGTAACTCCTGTCGTTAGGCACTGGGGTAGCAAACCAGACTCTTAAAGCAACCTGGAACTGAGCCGCCAAGCGAGCGTGTGACCTTAAAAACCATTTTATCCAAAAGTTGTGCAGTCCGTCCGGCCCTGGAGACTTCCAGTTAGGCAACGGACGGACTGCACGAGTCACGTCTTGGGGGCAGATGGTAATAGGTCCCATTTCTGGTAATGGTTCGCAGGCTCGCTCGACTTCCCGAGTCTAATCACCTTCGGAGTGACTGACAGGCACCGACCAGATATTGCGCCAGAAAGAACACATGGCATCATCATCTGGTAGGTACGTGTCAGCCACACCTTGATCGGGTCGCTCCCAATCCCTATAAACCCACCTTTCGTCGCGCTGGAAGGTGCGATTCTAAGTGTATCGCTCCACTCGCCGCTTATACCTACGGATACGGTTCGCCCATGCATACAATTTCTGCTTCAGGAAGTCGATGCGCTCTGTGAGACAGGACATATAGTGCAGAGGACTGATATCAGTCCCTGCGAATGCACGTCTCACAAAGCGCATCACTCTAGGGCGAGCATTGCCCTCCCTGAAGCAGATTAGTTTGGCGATGAGCGCTCTGGCCCCACCAATACGACGCTCAATTCTGCACTGCCAAGCTGGTACGACTGGTTTCGGTCGTGTAGCTCTAGAATCATTAGCAAATTTGACGTGAGCTACACGACATGCCGCTACAGCCGCGCAGTACAGAATTAAATGAGTATCGGTGAGGTCTACGCAGTCATCAAAATAATTTGATAACTGCGCATCCAGGGCCGCCACCAGCGCCCTATTTTTATTATGCATGGGTAAACGGGGTAAGCGTGGTCTAAGTTCGGGCGATATGAAGCGATATTCTCGAATCGCATCTTCCAAAGCACTCCTCAATTCCTCATTGCACTGGGTACTTAGGTTTGTAGCCCTATCATCACTCTCCTCGTCTGCTTGAGTTGTGTTACACTGTGGTAGTACTATAACAGTCTGCGACGGGGGGGCGATGACATGACTACTCTACATTTCATTTCGCAGGCGAATAAGTACAGTGTCATCCAACATATGATTACGTTAGATGACCCGCACCTGATCCGACAGTCGTTGTGCTGAAACGTTGACAGCTGGCTCAAACACCTGAAAAAGAGAGAGCATCCGAACACGGTACGCGGTCAGATTGTTTCCCCCCTCTGTAGCCCCATAGTATGAGCGCATGACATTTTCATTGATGTATCGTGTCCATCTCATGCGCTGCATACTTCCACCGGAAGCTGGGACCCTATCAGAGGCCGGTGGGCCTCGAGGTCCTAAGCCGTCCGGCGGCCGGTGTCCTCCACGTCGACGAGCAGGTGGTGGCGTCGTGGGCGGGGAGAAATACTCGTCGCTCGAGCTCGACGCAACTACCGCGGCCGGTGTCGTCACAGCGCTCACAATGGGGCTGGATACCGGCGGCGGCGAGGCGGAGCTGAGCGAAGAGTCCGGAGGTGGTGGGCGTGCTCGTCTTTTAGCAGATCTTGTCAACTTCATTTCATTTTCTTAATATTTTTTCATTGTTGTTTGGAGGTGACAACTGTCATGGCACCTCCAAATCGGTAGTTTTTGATTTATTTTATTTCATTTTTGAGTAATATGGTCTCTCTTCTTTGGTGTATCGATGATGTAGATGATAAGGTTTTGATGTATAAAGAAAAACTATGGTAAAAATGGGTCAGAATCACATTCATTGTTTTAAATAAAAATATTGAAAATGAGACGTTTTGTTGACACGGTGGTGTTGCTATTATTATTATTATTATATGAACTTAGCTAGGGTTGTATTGATGATTTTAATGATTATAATTCTGTAAATTTATACATACTTGTTACAGTCGCGAATCATATTTTATTCAACATACAACCTGACACTGAACTGCAAATTTCAAAAGAAGGAAGATAACTTCAATTTCGAAGCCAACCTGGCGCTTGCCCCTTAAATGAAATAAGTGCTTTGAGTTCGAGTAATGTTCCATATATGAATATATCTGGCACCTAGATACCTCTCCGAATCCAAGGAAAAAGGCCTTTTTAACCTTGCGAAACGATCGATTCGCTCAGGTAACATTCAGTATTCTCAGTCCTTTTCCCCTACGAAATCTACCCACTCAACTCCATTACAATCAAGACATAAACGGCTATCTCTGATAACATTCTCGCTCTAAGCAGCGCTAATTCCGAACATTTCCGAGCGATGCCGAGTATTTCCGAGGCGTAACAAAGTTAAGCGTATTATGTTTGTATCTCTGTGTTGCACGAACTTGCTGAGCTTAGGACGCGTTTATATTGGGACAGTAACCGCTCCTATAGAAGGTGCATCTTGGATAGTCAGCAGAGGGTAGAAGTAAAACATAATACATGTACTATTACGGCTTGTTTCACCACCATCGGTGTCGGTTATAATATTTTTTTTGCAGTTTTTTTTACCTGGTTGGTAGCTTATATTACACACTACGATACAGGCTGGAACAGGGTGTAAAGCTCACTCATACTCTAATATTCTATGGAAAAGGGAGGATACTCCGACAAGACGGGTGTTGTGTCTGGTGGGCAACTGCCCGACGAATAATGTCGGGACGTTGCATATATTATGCTAGTTGCGCGGTAAACTCTACTTGCGCGATGCAGGACTTTGCGTGACGTCAGTGTGACGCGTAGCTCGCATGTGGCGATGTAGATACCGTTACTGTGTCTTAGTTTTTGAAGACTTAAAAAGGTTTATTTCAAACGAGCTTTTGTTCCGTACATTTAGGTTCGCATAGTTTGACAAAATGTTGGGAACACCAGATTTTAATTTTTTCATAATTTCAGTTTTGATTATCATAGTAAAAGTAGTTCATAATTATGAGTACAATGACTCCTTTTCAGTTATTACAACTAAATCTTGTAGACAGTAACCGAAACGATAAGGATGAAGCCGAAAGCATGATCGCGAATTTCGATGTATCCGATCGGGATGCTAATAGGATATGCAAATATGAACAGTAATCTCCGTATACATGGATAATACATTAATTTGCCATCACAAACAAGGATTTAAACCCAAGCTCACACTAGACAGAGTCAAGAGATATTTCAACTTTGTCCTCAGAATAGCAACGCATTTGCCGTGCCTCTAGTAATGCAGTGGTCCATTGGTGGCTGTGACCACTTACCATCAGGGCCCTGTTTAATAAAAACTGTCAGGACAGGGACAGGGGACAGGGGTTCTGTTTTATTATTTACTAGCTTCCACCCGCGGCTTCGCCGGCGTGTTATGCCGATAAAAAGTTCCCCAGGGTTCAAAGTATCCCTTTCATCAAAATCGAACCAGCCGTTTCGGTGATAAGCCGGAACAAAGAGACAGATGGACAGACAGACAAAAAAGTAAAAAAAAAGTTATTATTATCGTATATACTTTCATATTATATGCATTTAGTAAAAAGCTGTTATTTTAACATTATAAACAGACAATCAATTTCTTAATTTTTTTTATTTTTTATTGCTCTCATGCGCATCACACATTTTACAAGAGATTAGTGTTTGTTTTTGTACATGAACCCTGTCAGGGTACTGCAAAACACAATGTTGGTTTGCCGTTGATTTTGTAAACATTAAATTATCATAAATTGAGTCAAAACTTACCAAAACAGAATACAATTCAGAAAAATTATATGTCTAGATGTCGTTAGTTCATTTAATAGTAATAAACAATATTCAATAACACAAATACAGTCACAGGTATTTAAACAGCATTTGTAGAGTTTTTTTTTTTGGAACGAAGTTCTTTAACGCTGCTTGCGCTAGGAGTAAAATTTTAGAAAATTATAGAAATCGTCACGTAACAAAAAGCGTTATGTCCCCTCCATGCGACTTTTTATTATAATGTATAATATAGAATGAGAGACAGAGATAGTGTCCATGGTTTTTGAGGGTGCTGAAGTTAATAGTGAGGTCAAAATGAAAATCCAAGATGGCGGCTCAATTTTTCTAAATTTTCGTCATGGGTGTCGTTTTCATGCTGTTTGAGGGTGCTGAAGCCAATAAAGAGGTGAAATGAAAATCCAAAATGGCGGCTGTGATTTTTTTTATTTTTTTCTTTCATACAATCTAAATCTCCATATCGAATTACATTCGGAGTTGAAGAAAAAGTGTCAGGTACTTTAAATTGTTCCAGACGGGGGTCTCCCGACCCCACAGGTATTTTTTTCAGTTATACTAAATAGGGCCCAGATGAAACGCTTGTTTGTTTGCTATGAGAACATAAAAATAACTCAACCACTGCGAACGCACCTTAAAAGATAATGAGATAATACTCTTGCCTCCCGCAAGCAACTAAATAATGCACTCTAAGAGCTTGTTTATTCATAAATGAGTGAGATAATGGTACTAATTATTTTCTGACACAGAGAGAGACTAGTACTTTACAAGTAGAAATGGTATTAAGGATTAACCAAACAGGATAGGCAGAGAAGTTATCCTTTGTACTTATATGAATACAAGCCAAGTGCCCAATGGGATTTCAAATCTACAAACTTTCATCCCCTATTTATTTTTGCCTCTTTAGGGTATGAAGTTTCAAAAATGATGTGATAAGGCAACAGTGCGGTTTAAAAGAAGATGTAGTGACACAAATTGATAATAGTATGCTGAGATGGTTTGGTCATATTGAGAGGATGAATGAAGGGCGACTAAGAAAAGGTATTTACAAGGCAGATGTGAGTGAAAACGCCGGGAGGGGACGCCCTAGGAAGACATATAGTGACCTTATTGGTGATGTTCTTCAGAAAGGTCAGGTGCGTAATACTTGCAGCCGGCGTGCGTGTATGACCAAATATATGAACGTAAACGAGGCAAAAGGAGTATGTAAGGATCGTAGCAGGTGGCGTTCTGTAGTTTTCGCCCCATAAGAAAAAGGCATGAGTTTATGTATGAATGTCTTTTCAAAAATCCTTCCTTAGTGCATGCACACTCTCGCTGTATTGTGAAAAATTGTATAAATGATAAATGATTTTATTTCTGTAAGTAGGTTTGTATAAACACTTTTACACGTCAATCATATTTTTAAACTAGATGAAGTCGGCGTTTCCTATCTGACTACTCTGAGAAGAAAGGCCGAAACAAACTCAGAGGTCACAGTCTCTTTTAAAGTCCAGACATAATCTTGGTCAAATCATGTGAAGACCATGTAGATTGGTATCTGAAATGGTCTTTTGAGGAAAGAACCACACAGATTAAGTGGACCTGTCCAGTCAGTACACGCATTTGTCAGTAACCGTGCAGCTCAACTCAGAACTTAAGGAGCTCAACGATTCGACGAACAATACCAAAGAAAAGACATTTGGGTAGGCCGCTTATACTACTTAAACTGCCAGATCAAGAATATAATTGAAACAATGACCCACATAGTCCTCAATATAGTATAATAATAAAATAATATAGTATAATAGTAGTATAAGTAGTATAGTATGCTTCTGGACCCAGCAGTTTAGGCTGTGCGTTGTCTGTCAGTGAATGAATGAATTTAAGATTTATACATATGAAAATGAATATACTATATGTCGGGGAAAAGTTCTTTCATATTCTTTATATATATGACGGAGAAGGTATGTCTCTCGTTATAATTAGCCAAATTTTAACAACTATGGGAAGTGTTGGTTATCGCGCAATAGAAAAAACCGTTTGCAGTTTAAATCAAATTATAATTTACGATCAAATTAACCACACTAGCGAATCACACACTGTAGGTACATAACACAACTATACACAACGCGCGACAGATTCTAAACGTGTTCACTGCTTAACCGCCAACAACAAACTCTGCTTTAACTCTGGTCAAGCGTTATGTTATATACTCTGTCGAGCGCCACCTGGTGGCGCTGGCGTCCCGATTAGTCAAAGTCAAACGATTCATTTAACGTATTTCCGACATATAAAACACAAAAATTGTTTCTACTTATGTCCGTTACATACTTTGAAACAATCCAACTGATGTGCGCCAAACCGGTTTCATTAGGAAGACAATAATGCGAAAATGGTTTTAAACTACAATTATTTTTTCACTGTTTTTTATTCGCGTAGTAGCACACTCCAGGTATCCGCTAGTTATATATACAAATTCAAGACTAAGAGAGCTCGTGTGGCACACAAATATTGAGCTTTTTTGTATACCCAACCTTTTTCAAATGAGACAAAACTTCTTTATGGTCAACCAATAACTCTTCAGCTATGTCGTAACTACTAATAGGCCGATCTTGTTCCAATTTTGCAAAAATGGCATCTACTTTATCCGTAGCAGAGCGACCAGAGCGAGATACATCTTTGACATCAAAATTCCCGGACTGAAAACGCTTGAACCAACTTTGTGCTACTCTTACTGACACTACGTTAAATATAAAAGATAAATATCTTTTATATTTTAAATAGTAAAAATAAAAACCCATTTAAACCAAATGACATGATTGCCACGGCAAGCACTAATAAAGAGTTGAAATTTGAATTGTAGGTATATAATGTCAAATAATGAAAAGATTATATCAAGGAATAGTGTAAAAAATAAAAATAACATCGTAATTTGGGAGCAGTTAATAGACTTCAACATAGTTATCGGAAATGAAACTAATGGCCGGGGTTAGGAAATGCCTAACTTTACTTTTAAGTGTCAATTTAGGCGATGCTAGGTTTAGTGCATCCGGAAAATTTACCTACAAACTACATATTAGTTAGAACTTTGGTATATCCGGCCACAGAGCAGGTGCACGCCGATCAAGATACCAGGAACATATACATAGCAAGAGATGTTCAGTTAATCTTCAGCGCATATAAGGCTTTTCAGTAATGCTCGACGTTTTTATTCCAGGCCTACATTCTCGCCGTCAAATTTAAATTCCCAGCGAGCTCGAGGAAAAAAGTGATTACCTACAGCACGTCTCCCGTTAAATATTGTGTGCCTTAATTAGGTGTCTAGAGCCCAATGGTGTAGGCACCAACTGGTAAACGAGAGGTTGTTAGTTTGATTCCTACACGTTGCACGATTGATGAGAAATCTATTCCTTGCAAAGGCATATTTAGCTCAGATGGAATGTGAAACCGCTAGATACTAATATTTTGATAGTTAAAATTTGTGAGTTTGTATCTAATCTTCTGAACTACTTACTGATCCGGTTCAAAAAATTCTGCCGAGTGTCATCCATACTAATATCATAAAATTTAAAGTAACTCTGTCTGTATGTTACCTTTTCACGCCTAAACCAATGATCGGATTTCGATAAAATTTCGCAAGGAGATAGATGGCATCCTGGGAAGGACATAGGCTACTTTTTGTCCAGAAAGCACGTGCCCGTGGGATAATTTCCGACATCCATGCAGTATATAGTAGTATAGTTTATTTATAACCTCAGAAAAAGTTTCGGTCAGTCTCATTTAACTTTTAATTAAGATATCAAAGCACTACCAAAAACCACCGGCCTTTCGAAGAATTGAAACCCGTAACCAGAAACAAAAGAGTCGTAACAGAAATACCTTTCCCGTTTTGTTTGTCACAAAATGGTGAACAAAGTAAAAAGAAACAAATTGCTATAAGAGAATTGGAAGAAAACGTCTCGCTCGACATAATTTTCATTTGGCAAAACATTGAACAGTTCTGTTGGGACACAATGAAATATTGTTTGGCCAAGTTATTTAATTAGAACGTTGAAATAATAAGTGTCAAGGTAACTTGCACGTTCACGAACCGAACCGAACGAAACGTATTAAACATGGGAAGTACTGATGTGACATTTCTTATGCATGGTATAAAATAAAGCTGCTCTTCGTGTTTGCCTATGTGAACACTTAGATCTGCTAAACATACAAAAAACTTTTTACAAAAAAAACAGACTTCAACACAAAAAAAGTGAAAAATAACTTTAATTTCGGAAGTCGGTGTCCTTGGTTTTGTATTTTCGTTTTTTGCCACCGACTTCCGAAATTAAAGTTATGTTTCACTATAGTGTTTTTTTTTGGAATACGTTTGCTGTATTTTGTCAAAAAGTTTTTATTTTTCACTTTTTAGTTGTGTTACCTACCCCACACTAATTCGTATACCACTACTTGATATGTAAATAACAGTGACAGGAAATTATTAACACATCATCAATATAAACTTAGTGGAAAAAATACGCAGTAACTCAAAAACTACTGGACAGAACTTGATCAAATTTATATGGGACCACATGAGAAGCACGAGCTTTCAAATGCAACAAGAATCATTCAAATCGGTTCACCTAGAAAAAAAATTTTGAGTTAAAGATAACTCAAAAAATTAAAAAAAAAAAAAAAATGAAGTACTAAAGATAATACTTCATATTTTTTCCACTTAGTTTATATGGATGATGTGTTAATAATTTCCTGTCACTGTTATTACCACAACAAGTAGTGGTATACGAATTTGTGTGGGGTAGGTACCGCAACTAAAAAGTGAAAAATAAAAACTTTTTTACAAAACAACAACCGACTTCCAAAAAAAAACACTAAAAGACGTGAAAAATAACTTTAATTTCGGAAGTCGGTGGCCAAAAACGAAAACACAAAACCAAAGACACTGAATTCCGAAATTAAAGTTATTTTTCACGTCTTTTAGTGTTTTTTTTTGGAAGTCGGTTGTTTTTTTGGGTAAAAAAGATTTTTTGAAGTCGGTTATAAATGGATTTTGATGCAGTTTTCATCATCATTTAGAGCATTTATTTCGAAAGGTTTATGTGTATAAAAATACATAACAAGGAAGAGAACACATCATTCGAATTGGGTACCACCTTCGTCATTAATGGGGTTACCCCCTACACGTTTTGCAGATGTCCGTACATAAGAAAAATATTTTGGGGAAATCTATATTTTAATGGTCTAAAATCGTCGACATGCGTGGTGATCATGCTCGTTCCTTCTCTCTATAAGTATAGGTTTTAACTCTGCAATGGGATTAACTATCTACATATCTGCATCCTAATTACGTAACACACTAACAGTAGGAATGGGTTTCATTTTGACAGTTCAACAACATCCATTGCGTTATAGAAGTACGTTGTTGAGCAGACAAATTTTTCGAACATATGAAGTAATGGATTAGCAATAGGCTTCAAAATGATTCAGATTGTGATAGATAGTGTGTTACGTAATTAGGATGAAGATGGGGAATTTAAAATAAAGCGCGCGCTGCCGGAGCGCCATGTGCTGGAATGGATCCGTGGTCACTCTGCGCGTCGTCTTATATGGACTTGAGCATGTCATCCTCTGGGCTGGCTGGAGGGGTAAAGGCTCCACCTTTACCTCTCCGGCCAGCCCAGAGGATGCAGCTAACATAAGTTTAATATTAATGTATTATACACATAACATTTCTGGAATAAATTCTAAAAAAAAATGTGAAAACCGAATCAAAATCCATTGTGCAGTTTAAAATAACTAAGAGGTCACACAGACAGACACGAAAAACGACTTTATTTTATACTAGCTTCTGCCCGCGACTTCGTCCGCGTGAAATCTCTTGTTTTAACATAAAATATATATATATATCCTATGACATAGACTATATATCCTATGACACTCGGCAATACTGTAACTTCCCAGCAGTGAAATAATTTTCGGAATCGGATTTGTAGTTACGAAGATTGCCCCATAAATACAAACCTCTTTATAATAGAGGGTGTCCTGTAAATAAATAATGGATCCAACGTAACGGATAGGTAGCTCACTTGATTTCCACCAACTAATTTGAATAGTTAAAAAAAAAACCGCTACGTATAAATTAATTATTTATTCAAAACATTTTTTTTCGAATTTTACCTTTTTTTCTACCAGAATTCGGATTTTTTTAATGCTGTCGCTGCAAATGATAACATTTTTAGGTATGGTTTTTGTTAAAAAAAAACTGAATAGCTTACAAATGTAATAACATACCGTTTTTGTAAATAACGTTTTATTTGCCTTAGAAAAAAAATCTTGAAATGAAAAGTTTTTTGTTTACGATAAAGTGACAAAAATTGAAAAAAATAATAATTATAGAACATCTTAGCGCTCAGTCTACGGTAGGGGCTAGCTGGGACTTCGAGCGTCAGACGCGTAAGCGTAAGACTTCGAGCGTCAGATTACGTCAGCGTAAGACCCGTGTCTATGTGAGCAAACTGATGCGAGCTCACATGTTTACACATCAATTTTCGTGAGTGCCAAACCAACTCACACCGATTTTAATTTTTATTTTTGTTTTAATTTAATTAGTTGTTGGAAATCAGGTGAGCTGCCTACCCTTTACGTTTTGTCCATTATTTACGGGACACTATGAATAGTATAGACCACGTATTGTTATTATTACAGATGGATACTGCTACCTTATGCTATACTTTTAGATATTTGTATGTATGTTATGTTCTGAGTTGGCAGTGTGCGTAGATGTCTATGCCAATGGCACTCTTAAAATCAGAAACCACTAACTTATTTTTATTTATTTCAAAAACGTACACCAACAGCTTCTGTATATAAAATATCACATAACAGTGGGTAACAGCCATGGGCTTATACAGTTGCCAATAACAGGTGAACCAACATTCTCAAATACAGTGATAACCTAAGCAAAAAACAAAAAAATTAACAATTTAAGTGATAACAAACCATAAAAACAGAAATATCAAATTACATAAGAAAAGCTACAGAGGTACCTTGTAAATATTGTATTAATTTATTTTGACTTCGGTTCTTGAAGGTAAGATGATAAACCCCAGCATTCCAACAGATTAATAATAAGATATGGGGCCATAACTTTCCGATCTATCGGGCAAAATTCCAACTTCAAACTTTGAAGAGGAAAAACAATATTTACCTATCGGTTTTCCAACTAGCCGGGTAACTGCGTAACACATATAAAACGGCAATCGACCGCTATGCCTTTAATTTTGACAGTTCAGCCACGTTCATTGCGTTATTTACGTTGTTGAGCAGACGAATTTTCCAAACCTATGAAGCAATGGTTTAAGCTTTCCTTCAAAACCCTCGGAATGTGATTGAAAGTACGTTACGCAATTGGACTCTAGGGATCAACATCAGACTAGACCAAATTTAATCTTGGTATTCATATACAACAATAATGTGTTGTTTGTGTGTATTTTCGTGTATTGAAACACACTGCTAGGACTTTTATGAGCTTTCACCTTTATCTTTGAGCAATAAAAAGTTTTTTATTGGAGATTCGCGAATAATATACGCAATTGGATAAAGTTCTTAGAAGTGAGTTATAAAGGGTAAATGGCCTCCATATAATATGTTGCGTATTTCAACCTAATGTTTTTCTTTCTTATGTCTGTTAAGGTGCCTTTGAAACAATCGTCTTCTTAGCTTGTCGATCGCAATCTAAAAGGATTCTGCCCAGAATTCAGTCACGTGTTTGCCGCCGACACTAGCGTCCATCAGTTCCTCTAATGCGCAGACGACAGGACACGAAGGATACGATATTAAGTGTACCATCCATTCGAAATGATAAAGATGCGGTAATTAGAAAAACATGACTGAAGAATATAGGTTTAAGCTAGAGTTTGTATTATATGATTTGAAAGAAAGAAAGAAAATACGTTTATTTGCAAAATAAATAATATATAATATAAAATATATTTAAATACAAAAAAGAGCGAGTTGCGGGAAAATATGCGTCACATCCACGGCAATCGCTCAGCATAATGCTACGACCCTATGCGAGACAGAGCCGCAGCGCTGGTCTTCAGCGACAGCCGGCGTTGACGTGATGACGTCAACAAGAACACGAAAATTAAATCAAAAATTGCTGGATAACTTATCCGAAGTTTAGACAGGATAAAACAAGAACAGTAGACATTATGGAGCGAAAAACATCTGTGTTCAGTAGATTTATTTATTAAAAACACTTTCGTTCATCAGGTTTATTACAGGCACACTATTAACCTCTGGGGTCTGTTTTAGCATGCCATGGTCTGAGTTTTTATCAACGCGCTATTTGTGTTAATACAAAATACAGATAATTAGTGCATCGTTACAGAGGTTGACTAATCATTACACTATTAATGAGTTGATTTAGAGTTCTTTGAGTTTACGCTTAATACTACTACTTACCTCTAATGATAAATGATTTTATTTCTGTAAGTAGGTTTGTACAAACACTTCTACACGTCAATCATATTTTTTAAACTAGATGAGGTGGGCGTTTTCTATCCGACTACTCTTAGAAGAAAGGCCGAAACAAACTCAGAGGTTACAGTCTCTTTTAAAGTCCAGACATAATTATGGTCAGATCATGTGAAAACCATGTAGATTGGTATCTGAAATGGTCTTTTGAGGAAAGCACCACTCAGATTGAGTGGACCTGTCCAGTCAGTGCACGCATTTGTCAGTAATCGTGCAGCTCAACTCAGGAAGTCAGGACTTAAGGAGCTCAACGATTCGACGAACAATACCAAAGAAAGGATATTTGGGTAGGCCGCATAAATTACTCAAACTGCCAGATCATGATTAAAATTAACTGAGAAAAAAAAGCAATGACCTACATAGTCCTCACATTCACAATAATTAAAATAACCTAATACGAGTACTTTACAAGTAAATACTCATGTCAATGTGTATATAAAAAATCGGACATAATGTTTGAGAACCATGTAGATTGGTGTCTGAAATGGTCTTCTGAAATGGTTTTATAAAACGGAACTCTGATAAGATCTTATTCTTGTAGCATAACTTTAGTTTCCATAAACATTTTGGACACCATAAGATATCGCCAAATTTTAAAATGGAGAATTGCCAACTTAGTTAACTGCGTTTTGCAATTAGCTACATAATAAATTGTGTTGGAGATAAAATGTGTTTGTCTGTACGTAGAAAATAAAGGAAAGCATATTTTTAGGGTTCCGTAGTCAACAAGGAACCCTTATAGTTTCGCCATGTCCGTCTGTCCGTCGGTCCGGAACTTAGCTCAGAGACTCTTAGTACTAGAAAGCTATAATTTGGCATGGATATACATATTAATCACGCCGACAAAGTGGTAAAATTAAGTCAAAAAAAAAAATGTTTTAGTGTTCCTCCTGTACACGTAAAGTGGGGATGTTCTTTTTCTCGTCTATCTCATGGTGTGGGGTATCATTGGGTAGGTCATTCAAAAATATTACAGGTCTGCGAAAACCATTTTTCGATTAAGGGATCCGTTTGCCTAAAATTAAGCTTTAAATTGCTATTTTTTGTTAGAGTCAAGTGCCACCCCCCCCCCCCCCTGCCAGCTAAATGGTTGCTTGGGATATGTGAAAAAATTCACGACAGTAATATATATCACGAAATTAAAAGGAAAACTATCACAGCTAAGTAGGCTTTACAAGTTTACGAGTAATAGTCGACCAACTTACATTTGCAGTTGGAGCGTATGGGAGAACATGTTTTTCAACTGCAATGTTAAGTTTGTTCATGGAATAATTTCATCCCCACTACGGAACCCTTCATTGTGCGTGGTCCAACACGCACTTGGCCGGTTTTTTCTTTGAAAATTACTGTCTGCCTTTTCCGCAACATCTGAAGATCGGATCCCACGGACGTAAAGCTTCTTAATCTACTAAAATCATTTTTATATAAGTTATTCGAAATTCGATTCGATTCTATTATAGCAACTTCTGTCCTACACTCACTTAAGTACCATAAACGGTGTAGGTATAAACCTACAATTTCAAAATGATTGCTACGCTAACAGAACCTTGTTTGATCGTGAATTCTATTGATTGAGCCATTTCTGTTAAACGTTTTGTCTCGAATTGGATTCTTAGAACAAACATATTGTTAGTTAGTAAAACTCTCGTAAAAGTACCAAAGCTTTTCTCAGTCAGACCTCTTCGAAAAACATATTTATCGACCCTTCTATATCTGTCTCTTTCTCTCTTTCGGCCCCAAACTCCAAATTCAGCTTAAATTAAATAGAAACCTCTACTAACACTATTAGACGGGGAGTCGAGCGTCAATTGGATTTTCCCCTTCAACGCAAAATGATTTCCGTCTGCGCGCGAACGGATATGGAATGTTAAACATTTCCACCCATATCTTGCTCATAGAGAGTATATTTTGCAAATACCTCGAATTCATGATTGCCTAGTACCAACGTGGTCTGATGTACAAGTCAAGCAAATCGTTGAGGTCGATTCAATCGAGAATATTCGTTGGAAAATTGGAAAGCTTTTAAAGATATGGACTTTTTATACGGGATTGGAAAATAGTCATAATGATACAGAGTGGGATTTACAATTTGACACAAAATTGTAAGATAACTGCTTATATCTAGGTTAGTATTTATCGAACTTTTAATAGCGAAATTGGGTTGGAAATACGATTTTCAATTTACAGTGCCTTCTAATCATACTTCAAGAGTAGGTGGTACTATTTCATTCTGAAATATGTTTGCAATGGATCCTTAGGCAGTTATAGATAATTCTATCGTTAGACCGATTTCATAAATGACACTATTCTACATTTTCATAGCGTCCACCATATCATCCTACTAATATTATAAATGTAAAAGTTTGTGAGGTATCCTAGTGTTAATCCAGGTTATAAACCATCTGTGTTCCAAATTCCATCCAAATCCGTTCAGTAGTTTTTGCGTGAAAGAATAACAAACATCCATCCATCCATCCATCCTCACAAACTTTCACTTTTATAATTATATTAGTAGGATAATAAAATGAAATGTACTGTTAAACGTTGCGTAACTCGTAAAACTCGGAGACTGTTACATTTTCAGTTGACGTCCTTTCGCAGAAGCTGTACGCAGTTAAAAGAAACATGGTTGTTGTTTCAATCCAATAATAATATTATGTGATCAATTTTAATTTGATTTGATTTGTTTTTTTTTTTGCATCGGGGGTTATTATTGAATAATTTATTAAATTTTAACCCCCGACACAAAAAGAGGGGTGTTATAAGTTTGACCACTATGTGTGTGTGTCTGTCTGTGGCACCGTAGCTCTTAAACGGGTGAACCGATTTGGATGTTTTTTTTTAACCGACTTCACAAAAAGGAGGAGGTTCTCAATTCGTCTGTATGTTTTTTTTTTTTTTTTTTTTTTTTTTTTTTTTTTTATGTGTGTTAGCTCATAACTTTTTTCTGGGTGAACCGATTTGGATGATTCTTTTTTTATTTGATAGGTGGTGCTTCACATGTGGTCCCATTTAAATTTGATCAAGGTCTGACCAGTAGTTTTTGAGTTATCCTTAATACTGCAGATTTTTTCCACTTAGTTTATATGGATGATGTGTTAATAATTTCCTGTCACTGTTATTTACACACCAAGTAGTGGTATACGAATTTGTGTGGGGTAGGTACCGCACTAAAAAGTGAAAAATAAAAACTTTTTTACAAAAAAACAACCGACTTCCAAAAAAAACACTAAAAGACGTGAAAAATAATTTTAATTTCGGAAGTCGGTGGCCGAACACGAAAATACAAAACCAAAGGCACCGACTTCCGAAATTAAAATTATTTTTCACGTCTTTTAGTGTTTTTTTTGGAAGTCGGTTGTTTTTTTGTAAAAAAGTTTTTTATATTTGAAAGCAGGTTTCCTAGCGGTGTTTATTAGACATGTTTTATCAAAATTGATTCGTCTGTTTCAAGGTCATCAGCACTTTTTTGTGTCTGAGGTGTTTTAATTTTACCTATCATTATGCTTCACTTTGTGAAAAAAAAAATATCTTAAGGAGTTCATGCATGACATATCCAAGTCTTGGAAAGTATGATCGACAAGAGCAATATTTATTAATTCACTGAGAGACTTCGCACCTCAACCAGATCTAGAAGCTTGCAATTTGTACAAAAGTTTCGTAAAAAAAACTATCAGGGCTATCAATATTTTTTTTTCAGGACCTTTTACCAGATACCTTGTGGATTCATACCTCCAAATAATCTCTATGACTTGGGCATTTTTTTCTAATACGAAGACAACTTTCGCTCATATAACTTTTTCCCATGCAAAACGCTCGAAAATTTAGTAACATTTTTGCCAGACCGAAGCCCTTGCAATATGCTTTTCTTATTGAACACATGTTTTCTATCTGCGTAAAAGTATTACAGTAATACTTTATATATTATAGGAAAGGTCCACTCTTCTACAACGTTCTCAAAAGTAAATTAAATTGATAGCCCTTACAGTTTTTTTTTTTGTATGATTTTTTTCTTTGAGATATGTATATGCGAAGTGATTGAAAAACAAAAATAGGACATAACTTTTGATCCGAAAAAAATGCACCGACATTTTCAGGGTTAAAAAGTTTGTAAATGACCTCGCCCACGGCTCTATTCGATTTGATCCATACTTCCAGGGACACCCTGTATATAAAATTAGCATCTTGTTTGTTAATATTTGCATACTAATATTATGTCAAAATGTGTCATTGGACTAACTTTTGCACCATCTGTTGTTCCAAACATTAAGAGCAAATAAATGACAAACTTCGTCTTTACGGATTATCGGACGTTCAGAATCCTGAACAAACACGCTACGTTTTCAGTACCTTTTAAAAACAAAGGTGAAAATTCTCTGCTGTAAATGCTGTGCTTCGTGTGTTTTTAACGCAATGTACAGTATCTCTAGTAAGGGTGAAACCGCGAAAATGAATGCGAATTTGATTCAAAGAATAGATTTATATGGGTAGTAATAAAAGCTCCGAAAAAGAATTAAAATATGAGCGTACTCAAAATATGAAATTTACTGCTTTAAATACTAACTTTCCGACAGCTTATATGCGAATACAAATAAAGAAACGACCGAATAAAATACTGAAAATTCCGAAAAATTTATACAATATTTGCTGACGTAATATTTTTCCACCAGCTTATAAATTTAGAATCAACCTTACACCTAACATACCAAACCTCGGGGTGCCCCTGACGTCGGCCGGCTAGGGTTAGGGTTAATAAGCAGGTCGACGGAGCCCCGCTCCGCGGGGCTCCTATTTCTGTCTAAAGGGTTTAAAGGAACCTAACCAACCGAACCTCGGGGTGCCCCTGATGTCGACCGTTTAGGGTTAGGATTTTCGGGAACATATTATATGTTTTCGGCAACTTAGTAATTTTTTCGGAAGATTAGTGTTTTTTTTTTTAAATTTAGTTTATTTTATTTGAAAGTATAGATTATTTTTCGTAGAATTATAATTTGAATAAGTTCATGTTTGTTCGTTAAATACAACATATTTTTCGGTTAATTTTGTATTAATTTTTCGGTAATTCATTTTAACACAGCTTAGTTAGTATTATAGTCAACCACAGATCGCTGGAAGTTAATTTGTTTTTCGGAAGCTTTATTATTTCCCGATTTATATTCTAATGCCCGATTTCTCTAACATCAGATGAAACCTGAAGCCTTAGTAAAAGCGCACTGTTAGATTTACAACGCTCGGATCAGCGCCGAGATTTAAAAATCCAACAGAGCAATAATATTTAGAAGTTCATTTAGGTTTTTCCTAGTGTTAGTGAAAGAAAAGAAAATAAGAAAAGCCATGAAAAGACGAAATTCAAAATTCGAAATATTTCATTATACATAAACCTACATGGGCACTTATGAAACGTCAAAAACTAGGTGCACGGTTCCAATTGGTTGTTTCATATATAGAAGAGCCGACAAGAAACTAATTGGCTTTTACAGACGCAAAAAGAGGGGTGTTATAAGTTTGACCGCTGTGTATGTGTGTGTGTATGTGGCACCGGTTCCCGCAAAAAGGCACGACGTGACAGCGCGACGCGTCTCTAGTGAAACAATTTCTATAAAATAGTCATGGAAATTGTTCTAAAAGAGTCGCGTCGCACCTGTCTGCGGGATCCTTTAAACGGGTGACCCGATTTGGATGCCGTTTTTTTATTATTATTTGATAGCAGGTTTTCTGGCGGTGGTTCTTAGACATGTTTTACCAAAATCGGTTCAGCCGTTTCAAGGTCATCAGCTCTTTTTTGTTTCGGGGGTTTTTAATTTTACCAATTATCAAATTACATTGTTAATAAATATGGAAGGACAGTGTAGGCCTGTCAACAAGTACTAGATATCTTCAGTCGCCTTGCATCAGACAAGCAAGGTCTTCTGCATGACCTTGTCAACTAACACTGTACCGTCAAATTAACGGCCATACTTCGTTCTCTCCCATTTTCTTTCGTGATTTATGTCGCAGTGGCTTTTAAGACAGTTTAACGAGTTCCCAGCGAGCCACAGAGAGTGATTGCGTGGATTCTCTTTCATGACCATTGTTATTATAGTAACTTGGCGTTGGCTGGCTTGTGTGTTCATAATATTTTATGTGTTTGCCTTCTTGCGTAGTATGCTTAGTCCATAATGAAACATGAGCTATAATGACAATTTTTCAGTATCAGTATTTCTAATTGAACATGTATGCCGAGGTGTAGGTACCTCCACACCTTCAGGAGAACTAGCGATTCACGTTTCGCCAGCTATGATTAAGTCCAACGTAGTAGGGATCGAGATATTTGCCGTAAGCCGAACACAAATCCAGACTTCGGGCGATTACTGAAAAACTTGTGATTGGCAGACCAATTTATTAACACTTGGTAACAATATTTTGATTTAAGATGCTTACAAGAGCTAAAGCGCGGTCACTGTCGGATTGCATAGAAAAGAAAGAGACGCGCGATGACACAACGCTGGTAATTTATTGCAAAATATGAAGCAATTATGGATTTACAAAAAATCTATTCATTGGACTAAAAAATTAAAACACTATATATTACGTTAGTATGTTACTTGAAGAATAATCTGCCAAAAAATCAGAATGTTTGCATGTATATTAGTATGGTTTTTAATAGTTAAAATATATTTTTTGAGGTATCTTCGTGATTTTTTTCTATCATATCCAGTTAATTGTATTATGTTTTCACACTATCTAACTAGCAAATATCCAGAAGAATATCATATATTTTTCTGATTTTGGTTACTCCAGCGGATCATATATTTTTAGGCATTATAAATTTGCGTTTAGGTCATGTAGTCCCCTTAAAAAAGAGTAATTCATGGAGTTTCTTGCCCGTTCTTCGGCTTAAGAACCTATTCCGCTTTGGAATGGGCAACTAGCTTCATCTTTCTGACTGACTGACTCATTGACAAATCAAAATTTCGTGTAATCGATTTAATTATAATAAAAGCTTAGCGTATTGTCCGACATGGGAATCGAACTCAGCAGTCACGATCATTTTTAACAGACTTCAAAAAAAGGAGGAGTTTCTCAATTCGACTGTAAGTTTTTTTTTGTGTGTGTGTGTGTTAGCTCAGAACTTTTTCTGGATTAACCGATTTGGATGATTCTTGTTTTATTTGATAGCTAGTGCTTCACATGTGGTCCCATTTACATTTGATCAAGTTCTGACCAGGAGTTTTTGATTTATCCCTAATACTGTGTATTTTGTCCACTTTGTTTATATTTATGATGTTTTAATAATTTTCCGTCACTGTTATTTACATATCAAGTAGTGGTATAGGAATTTTTGTGGGGTAGGTACCGTAACTAAAAAATGAAAAGTTATTTTTCACTTTGTCGTTTTTTTTTGGAAGTAGATTGTTTTTTTTGTAAAAATGTTTTAACAATTTTGTATCGACATGTGTAGACAGCACTTTATTCGCCAGTGACCACTATCTTTATGGTTGGACCTAAGGTCGATTTAAAGACAGTGTCATAACATTATTTTATAGTCACACTAAAATGTTTCATGTGTAATGTTGCATTGTATTTTATTGATATAGAAATTTTATTGCAATGAGGATAAGATAAGATCAGCACCTCTATATCTTCTATATCCTACTAATATTATAAATGTGAAAGTTTGTGAGGATGTATGGATGGATGTTTGTTACTCTTTCACGCAAAAACTACTGAACGGATTTGGATGGAATTTGGAACACAGATAGTTTATAACCTGGATTAACACGTAGGATACTTTTTATCCCGGTAGCACGTTCCTGTAGGGTAATTTCCGACACCCACGCGGGCGAAGCCGCGGGCAAAAGCTAGTCTATATTAATTCTAAACTTCGCAACGGATTTTGATGCGGTTTTCACCATTATTTAGAGTTTTTTTTTTTTCAAAAGTTTTATGTGTTTATAACGCAGAAATAAGAAATAAAAATAAGTTTTTTTGTCACAGATATACATGCATACTCGTACAAAAAAGATAATTAGCTCTAATAATAAAGAATAATTAAAACAAAATAAATGTCAGGAGCACAAAACGAAAATAGTCGACAGCTGCACGTCATGACTGTGACAAGAAGGCTCCCACACAGCATGATGCTGTGCCATGGGGGACCCACAGCACAGCGCTGGTTTTCAGTGGTTACCCAAAAAGCACGTACGGAAACCAAGACAGGTTTAATAATTGGTTTAAGGCGGTACCCCGACCAAAACCTTGCCATAATGCGTTATTCAGAGGCTATTAACTCATTCACTATGGGTAATAAACTACATCTAAAAGCACATTATTAATTTTCGATACCCTATCATCACATTGCCCGTTCTTATTTGTTTTTATGTGTTATAAATACATTGTGATTGCATGCATCTTTTGCTAATGGTGGCGTTCTATTAATTTGAGGATTACACTAATGGATAGATAATTTAAAAATCTAAATAATTCACGTTTTTATTTTTTTTCAAAACTTATCTTGTCTTTTTTTTGTGAAATGAGCGTACACTGGGAGCGAGATAGAGCGAGACTCAGCGACGGGACAGAGAAGGACCGAACGCTCAAGGTCGTTTAGTCGGGGAAGCGCCTTAATTTAATCATTTATAGGTAACAAAATAAAATGAACAAGCACTAAGAATAACATACACAACCAATTATATCAATAAATATTATTATGTAACTAAATGTTTTGACATAACGCTATTGCGGGTTGCTAGTCGAAATATAAAGATGACCGAAAGCAAATAACTAGAATCTTCGTCATAAACCGAGATCTGAGATCGGTTATTTTTATGAGACTCTTAAAAAGGGAACGTTTATCTTTTATGCGATAGGGAACACCGTTTCCTTTGTCTTAACTGTCTTAGAAGGAATAAAAAGCATTCAGATTTATAATTTGATTCCCGACTAGCTTATGTACAACATACAAGGTTATCCCATTGAATTAAATAATATGTAAATTTTAGATAAAAAGAACATTGTATGTAGCAATATGTAATTTGTAAAAAACATACATGTGCATTTCGAGATTAATTATGTAACGAAAAAAAAAAATGATTTACCAAATAGTGGTATGCCCAATTATGGCAATATTCCCCTCATGACCCTTTGCAAGAATGCCCAAATCCAGCTACAGGCTAAACAAGAACATTATACCCAAAATCCTTTCGTAACCTGTAAAGTACCAGGAAAATATTCCTGTAAGGAGCTAATTCCGTCGCTTGAAGTAGTCCTATCGATCGTGCACTAAACGTTCCTATTATTTATTCAAGGCAAGTGACCCGTGAATAGTGGGGTTGCTTCTCCGCAACCGGGACCTTCCTTACGTTGTCCTTTAAAAGGGTAACGTAAAATTAAGGGTAATGGAGCGAAAGGAGAATAAAGTTAGGGTCGTTCTCATTGCTTAATCGCGTAAACTTCCATTGGTAACTAAACATGAGGATCTCTAACACTGGTCAGTCGCTAGATGGTTGTTTAGCAAATCGAAACGTTTTTCAGCGTTGGTAGTTCCGTTTGTCCTGAATAAAGATGTAAAAGATAATTTATTTAAATTAAATGAATTAACAATTTATTAGGTGAAAGTCGTGCTACCTGTTCGGTAATTATACCGTCTCAGTTTTAATGCAATTTGGCACCAACGTAACTTGGCACCTGGCGAGAGATAATTTAATACACTGGGTGGATACGTCCTGACCTCGGAAAATTAAAACTAGGTAGGTATTACAGGTAGAACCCGTTGATAATGCTAGTTGGTTCAATATACGGGAACAGATTGAAATAATTTTGTGAAATCAGGAAGACACTTTTGTGAAAGAGCATGTCTTTTTTTTTGGGGTGGTAAGTCATCCAATGACTTCGCCCGCTCTGGGCGGAGCGGAAGGCGTGTCAGACTCTTACTGACTAAAACCCTCCCGTGTTCCTTCAGTTGCCTGTGCGCCAGGGCCACGGTAAATTTTTCGAACAATCCGCGACCCCGGCAGGCATCGGCCCTATCGGACCCTGACAATGGTGCTGACATCTATTTGAGCAGCGCGTGGAACTCAACGCGCCGTGAACCCGAGCCTGGTCCTTACCGGACAGCGAGCTACCCATTGCTCGCCGTCTGCAAGCCCGCGCCTAGCTACGGTGGCCGGGAGTCGGCTGTCTACGCCAAAGAGCACGTCTAGGGAAGTAATTCTAGCTCTAATTACAGGCAAAAACCATACCAAAAATTAAGGACAGTTTGTATAAATACACATGCACATAAAAGAGAACATATAAAATCTTTAAAAAGTTAACAACACTTTCATAAATCAATCCGTCCGCGTTCTTTTAAGAGACCGTTCAGCTTTGTGTATGTCAACGCACCTATTTTTCTATTGAAATTGCGATGCGATGGGAACCACTTACGAGCACATACTACTGTGGCATTCAGCAAGCAGTTTAACACACACCAACATCTTCATCACTCACACACCCACACACTCAACACCCACACACACACACTCACACACCCACACACTCAACACCCACTACTTCCTATAATTAAAATAGTAATTATTGTTAAAATAGTAGTTTACGGGAAACCATAATTATGAACTTCGGGCGGAGACCTGGTAGCCTGAAATACAGGCTTCGGCTTAGCTTAGGCACCAGTCTCCCACAATAATTTTCTTTAAGCCCTGACTGCACAATTTTGTTTTTTTTTGCTATTATTTTATAAGGATATTGTGGTGAGAAAATAAATAAATGTTATTACTTACCATCAAGTAGGCCGGTTACTTGTTTGTGCCACTCTAGCTCAAAACAAAATAAAAACTTCAAATTACATTGAAGCCTCGTATAATGGCTACATACGTATATTTGCAGATCAGTAATTTTCCAGCAGAGACCCACAATCACACTGCGATAGACTAAGAGTGAGGCCACACGGGCGATGCGTCGTTGCACCGATGATTTCAATGCTCTAAGTGCCACGCGGGCAATGCGGTGTCGCAACGCAACGCCGCTTACTACAACGTGGCAACGTCTCGGTGTTGGGTGTGTTAGGCCCGTATCACTGAACCTCACTCAAGACTCAAGCGAAGTACTGGTATTCAGCTACATCCGGTTTGACTGGAAGCTGACCACAACATAGTTGGAAAAGGAGGAAGGTGGGGGTGGGGTGGGGGGATTTGGGGTGGTTAGATGGATGTTGGATGATGACTCAAGACTGAAGCAAAACTTAAAACTGATTAAAAGACATTTGATTAGTTGATTAATGTTGAGTAAGAGCGAAGCCACAGGATGCGTTGCGGGGGATTGCGATTCCTGAGTGGTGAAGCTACGTAATCTTACATACAAACCACAGTGACATACCAGACGGAGCATTACGACGACGTGCGGCGACGTAATGCACGCTCAACGTAAGAGGAGACTAGAGAGACAAGTGGGGAGGAATGTTGCGGTGCGACGTCGAGCATCGGAGCGGCATCGCAGCGGAGCCCAGTGTTGTTTGTACTATATATATAAGACTGACAAACACAACACCAAGACGCTGTGACGTCGAAGTAAGCGGCGTTGTGTTGCGACATCGCATAACTACGTCTTCACCACAAATCGGTGTTGGGTGTGTCAGGCCCGTATTGCTGAACCTCACTCAAGACTCAAGCATAACTAAAAACTTGCTAAAAGACATATGATTGGTCGAAACTAGTACGTATTGAGTAATGCGTATGTCTTGAGTTAGGTTTGGTAATACGAGCCTCAGTCTTCTATAGTACAAACAATACTGCGCAACGTTGCCATGCCGCTCTGACGTTCGGCGTCGCATTTCAACATCCCTCCTCGCTTGGTCTTTTTAGTTCCTTTGTCCGTTGAGAGTGCGTTGCGTCTCCGCGCGTCATCACAACGCATCGTGTGGCGTGTCTGTAAGATTAATATATATGTAAGATGACGCAGCGTTACCGCTTACGCGTCGCAACGCATCGCCAATGCATCGCGTGCGTTCGCTCTAATACACTACGTGGCTACTCGGATATTATCTAGTCATGCGGTAATAGTTGGCGAAGGCACACATTATAGATAATCATAGTGGTTGTCTGCCTGCAGTGTACGTTTGATGCAGCTGCTAGGATCCCAGGCGGGCTATGTCCTATATCATAGAGGCCCATTTATGCTACAGTAATTATTTTTAACTAGCAACCGGCCCTTGCTTCGCATGGTTTTGACGACTGGCGAAACATCAACATTTCATTATTATATTATGTAAGTTATATTAACATAAGCTGTTCGTACCCGGCGGCAGCGTCGCCCGGGGTGAATTTTATACAAAAATAGCATCCAAATTTCCGACTTTCCCGGTGGATTTTCCAAATATTTTCTTTCATAAAAACCTTGTCCTGCCAATTATAAACACAACAACAAAAGGGAGCAATAGTCCCAGTAGTATCGGCTCCAACTTACGTGTTGTAGGTTGTGGGTTCGAACCTAGGCAGGCGCTTTACTTTGTGTAAATAATTTCATCACCACTACTCTCAAAACGGTGAAAGAAAACATCGTGAGGAAACCGGCATGTCCTAGAACCAAAAATTCGAAGACATGTGACATCTACCAAAATAAAGAGTAAAATATTGAATGATGGTGATAACCGCATCAAAATCCATAGTTAAGTTTAGAAGATCTCAGCGTTCATAGATACAGACACGGAAACCGACTTTGTTTTATATTATAAAATAAAGTCGGTTTCCGTGTCTGTAGCTCTTCTATATGTATACCTACATACTTAGTTTATAATATTTTTATAAGCTATGTATAGATATATAAGAGCTACTGTAAATGTCAAGTGGGTATAAAAGTTAGCAGTAAGTACCGATATTATTAAGTTTCGTGAAACATTCTAATAATAATTTCAGGTTTGTGTTTCGGGATTTCTCAACGACTTTCGGACTTTAAGAGGGCTTCTCCCTGTTCGTCTATTGTCAACGCGACCATGATTAAAAAGCTTGTTATTTCAGCCAACGCAACGTTTAAAAAAGAAGCAAGAGTGAGAACGCGATAACATCGAACGATAATTGGCGCGTGGAGATTTCATAAAACTTGTTCCAGGAAATACGTGCTTTTGAAAAAGTTTTTGAAAAAAATGTTTGTCATTTAGAATCTCCATTACATGTGCGAGGTTTCTATAAAATTGTTTTCTTTACTTTTTCAATGTATGAGTACATTATGAAAGGCTAAACTTCAGATAACATTTGTGAAAAAAGGTAATTTTCAGATGTCATTACTGAATTAGTTTTCCAAAAAAAATAGTTTTTATTAAATAGAAGCCTAATATAAACCACAAGACATATTTGTGTTCAAAATTATAAAATACAAGCTGACCCGACAGACGTTGTCCTGTCTTAACTATGAATGTCATAACTATGTCGTTTAGTTTTAGTTTTGACTATTGACTAAAACGAAATCTATCGACTCATTTATCAACCGATCCATCTGTGTTAAACGATATTTGCAGCGCGCATTCTGTCAGTCGCTGACAGTTATTTCAAACAACTGACAGTTTGTGTTTCAATTAATATTGGCGTTAAGTTTTCTTAAATTTTGTTACGTTCTGATCAACTTCCTTATTTTTTTATTTCATAAGATCCTTCTCCTGACAATAACGAAAATCAAAAAAAAAATTGTGAAATCGGTCCAGCCTCACGCGTGATGCCGTGACCAAGGGAAATAGGGATTAATTTTTATAAATATATATAATATATAGATAGATAAATAATTACGTACAAGCGTTTGTATGGGAATTATGACGGACTGGCCGGTCTTAATGGGGCTCTGTCGAAATCATGATTTAAACTTCTCAAGTATCGTAAACCTCACGATTTGAAACAAGCGTCTGAAACGAATCCCTCTAGTTTTGGTGTTAACAGGAAGATATACTCGTAGCAACCTAGCGTATGCTAATTACAATTAGAGCTAAATGTCTTCAATTTGCCTGGCGACGGTAGTGGTAAATGAATGATCATTAATTTGCTAATGCTATAATATTGAATGGTTCATTTGCTCGCTTATCAAAATAAGTGAGCTTATTCCTCTTCATTTTGTACGTGTGACTATCGTTTGTCGTTATCAGCGACATATAGGCATATTTCTCAAACTCAAACTCAGAGCATTTATTTCAAATAAACCAATTACAGGCACTTTTGAATTGTCAAGGGGTCGGTCAGTCAGAAAGATGAAGCTAGTTACCCATACCAAAGTGTAGTAGGTACCTATGGAGAAGAACTGGGAAGAAACTCCACGGGGACCCGTTTAAATCAACATATTGTTACATAATATTGGTTACATCATTCATGTTAAAATTATACATGTGAGAACGATCTAGAAACACGTGCACGTTAAAAGCGTCCGTTACTAAAAAGATAAAAAGCAAAAAAACCGTGGCAGCTATGAGATGACCAGTCCCTACTGACGGCGCCCGTTCACAAACATGACGTATGGATCAGCACCATTTAACTCAACAATTTTGAAGGGTACCATACGCCATCGTCAGCGAGACATTTGAGTGAGCATGATGTACTCTCAGCAGCCAGGGCACATTCAAGTTAATGAAAGACGGACCCAGTATATGGTAGCTTTATAGCAGGTACATAGTGCTCACACATGTCCTATGCAATTATACAATACTGAGAGATTGAAGTTATACAATGCAAATATAGTTTTTACAATCTTCAGCAGCTCCAACAATATTTTCGAATGCTAATCAATTAGTTTATGCGCCCCTGTGGAGCAGGACCAGCGTTGAGCCAAGCATCTTTGTCAGCGATGTAATCCCCCAACTTATAATATGTTTGGCTTCATAGTGTGCGTTTTAGACAATACTAGCTGCGCCCCGCGGTTTCACCCGCAGCGGTATGAAATATACTTTGCGACCTATTTTCAGACCTACCAAATATACACAAAAAAGTTCATAAAAATCAGTCAAGCCGTTTCGGAGGAGTTCGATAACAAACACTGTGACACGAGATTTGTATATATTAGATTTAAATGTATAATTATAAAAGCACCTACCTTGTTCCTAGTGGAAATCCTCATACATTCCCAGGGTTAAATGGAACCTAACCTAACCCAGCCCTCTGCCTACCCCTTCGTGTTGTAAATTGTAACCGTAACGTGAATTCGCTGCACCGGAGATCGCGTGCGTACATGCATGCATGATCACGCGACCTGCACCAATCCACATGGTTAAAACCCCATTAAAACATATCAGATGTGCATATTTAATGGCAAGATTTTTAACATGAGCAATGACCACTGTATCTATAGTTCTATACTATAATTTCTGATTAACTAATTGGCAAAACGCACAGCGCAGTCAATTAGTATATATATATTTTAGTTTAAAAGAGTTTCCACGGAGTTTCCTGCCTGTTCTTCTCCATAGGACCCTACTAAGCTTTGGAATTGGCAAGAAGCTCCATTTTTTCACAGACCGACTTCTTGACAATTCTTGACAATTCAAAAGTGCCTGTAAATGGTTTAATTTACATAAATGCTTCGAGTTTAAGTAGGTACTGAACATTCAATCATTTTTCATAAAAGGTAAAACTTTGTATCAAGTATACATTCCATAGTAATTTACACCCGATTTTTAAAAGCCTCTTGAAGACTTAAAAGTCTATTTAGCTGTGGTAATTAGTTGACCGAACTAACAATAGTCAATCAAACCTACTGAAAAGATTTAATTGAATAGGCTTTGAATGACCGGTTAATTAATATAAAAAAATACTGTCTAGTTTGGTCTGTACCATTTTATTATTTGCGAAGATTTAATTTTGATGTCACAACAACACCATTTATTATTGTGACAGACAAACAAACATCGTCAGTTAATTAATAGGGTCTTTTTTGGCACCGTTTATGGGTACGGAACCCTAAGAAAAACGGTCATAATCTGCCATTTAAAACAAAAATAATAATCACCAGGTACCAGGCTAACATAAAACGTAAGCGTACAGATTCAGCCAAACTTCCCTAGAGTAAACATAAATCTTCGTAAATCGGGATTACCTAGCAGTTAGCCTGAATTTATTACTCGGGATCAATTTAACCCTTTCTAAATAAATAAGGTTACAGTGACAGTTATGAACTCTGTTGGGACTTGATCGGATTTTTTTTCGGTCGTCGATCTATTTGTATATTTTAGGAATCACAGCCTCGTTCATGTGTGCCTGGTTAAGCTGCACTTGCAGTCACTAAAGGTAGTCAGAAGTCCGAAAAGCTGTGAACTGGTCCAACCGTAGTATTTCAGTACACAATCACTCAGGCCTCCTCCTTGTAAAAGGGTCGTATCGTATCGTAATCCACCACGTGGACCCAAAGTGAGGTTGATAGATGTCACATATTTTCTTAAAATCAAATCAATTCAAATTATGTATTTGCGTAATACAGGTAGGTTTTTTTTATTATTTTTTTTATTTTAGATGGGTTTGCTCTTGACTCTAGTCTAGGTCAGAGATGACAGAGACAAAGTCGACGATGGAGTGAACTTACCCAGAAGAAGCCTGTTCACTCTCACTTTGAAGAGATTAGGGTTGTATGCGTTTGGAAACAGATGTTACAAATAAATATAAAGTACTCTGTATCATTACCTCATAATGTGTGCAAATATTTATATTATTGTGTGAACTAATTAAATAATTGTTAAAATAACATTACAAAATTATTATACCCAAAAAAATTAATAAATTCAGAATACTACAAATGTCAAAGGTTTAAAAATAAAAATTGTCAGATGAGTGTGTCACTTAACAATCCAATAATTTTTATTAAAATATTTGAATTGTTAAGTTTTTCATGATGTAGAAAGTTGGTATTGCCCCGTAATTAAGTTTTCAATTCAGATGGCAGTCACTCAATCTAATACACTGATATTAGGTCGCTCCTGGCAAGAATAAAAGCAATGTAAGTCCATTATTTACATTCACCTCCCTCTGCTCGTTTCGTGCAAATACGTTCAGTTCCTAAGGAGTTTTAAAGTAGAAGCTAACATTAGCGTTGCGTGCTATGCAATATTTATTGAGTTTACTGCCGAGCGCGCTGGTAACTTAAGTAGTTGGCCAACACTTACACGTTGTTACTATTTAACACTAGAATTTGGGTTAGGTTTGAACGAGGTGGGAAAAATAGTGGTATGTATTACGATAATGTTGCTATCAAATTAATTGTTGGCCGAAATTGTTTTGTTTCTTAAATATATTAAGCTACGATTTCTTTTTTCTTTAAGACTCAGGAATTTGTGAGAAGTGTCCAGTAGTGATACTACGTATCAACCACTTGGAACTAACTTCAAGTCACAAGTGAATAGCATAACTTTGAACTATCTTGCACCATAGCAACATGGCTTACCGTCAAATGAAGTAGTGCGTCTGACAAAACAATTGAAAGCACAAAAATGCACAGTGCAATATTATGAGATTGTCAATTTTCTGAAACTTTTGAACAAGATAAACAGTAAATTGAGAAAATTCAATTAATCACAGCAAGAATTATCCGGATCAAATTGAGACACAGCCAAGAAATTGATCAATCACGACAGTATCCGCAGCGAATCGACTACGTACCAGTAATTACAAAGTGCAAACTATATATATATATATGTTTAGGTTTAAGGTATTTTTCTATGGGCCTGTGTCGCCTGAAATAAATGGTATTATTATTATTATTATTATAGGGTGATAAGCACTTAATAAATGGGTCCTATCAGAATTTTTGCTCTGCAATATTGTTTTGTTGCATTAAAATAGCCACCACGAATGGCGTTCACTGTAGTCTATAAGGAAGCAATGTGTGTACTCGTGACCTCACTTAAACGTAAGTACGAAACGTAAATAAAGTGGTTGAGACATTTAAAAAAATTAAAGTAGTGGTAAATCTAAAATAACACAACAATCTACCAATCGATCGGCGGTCCTCCTGATCCAATTTGTTTAAACGAAGTCAATTAACTGCTGTCATCGCTTCATCGGCTTTTTCTATTTATGGTTGGTAAGGAATTTAATCTTCTGCAGACTCTGTGGTTTCGGTAATCGGATATGACTACGTGAGGCTCCCAAAGCACTCACACAACATTCACACACTCAAACTTATTTTTTACTAGTTTCCGCCCGGGGCTCCGCCCGCGTGGTATATCGTAAAAAGTATAGCCTATGTCCTTCCCCGGGGTCTAAAGTATTCCCATACCAAATTTTATAAAAATCGATTTAACCGTTTCGGAGACTAGCCGCAATAAACAAACAGACACTCAGGGCGACAAAATTTTAAAAATTGATTAGTAAAAAGCTGATATTTTAACATTACAAACTCACACTTAAATTTGGTCTTGGGCGAGCTTGAATCCCTCACTGCACTCAAGGTTCTAGTCTGAACTCCCTCCCTTAGTTCAAGATTTAACTCAGGACTAGCTCGCTGCGATCGGGAGCCCTATAATCCTTCGTTTCACTCGGGATTCAAAATATCGCCCGTGACTAAAGACACTGCTTTATCCCCGAACGCTGAACCCAATAACCTATTTTCAGTGAAAGACAGATCGCTAATGATGATAGACAGTATAATTCTATCTGTCCTTGAATGTGGTCTCACAATCATCGATAAAGGCTATCTAACGAAAACAATAGATATCGTTCTATACTTTTCCCTCCCGTGCGTTCCATTACAACCAACATCACTTTAAAAATAACGTGTATTTTTAATCGCCTTTTTTATAAAAAAAAACTTCTTTAAATTTAAATTCTTAAATTACTGGATTAAGTTATAATTTATATTATTATAATAATAAATACATAAAAGTTTATTCATTAAAAAGTTACAATACAGTGTGACATTTTCGGTGAGCCACAAACTGCGGGATGTCGCTTGTACCTTGTGGCTCTAAAATCTATTAAATTAAAAGTCCGTAGGTAAGTAGTATACATTATACAAGATTTAACTGAATTTTGTTAAACAAATAGGAGAAACATAATTGACAGTTTGACTTAAGAAACATCAAACCTAGTTGAGGTTCCTTTTAAATGAGATTATATTTCGGTAAGTAAATTACTCACTGGTGTTTTATTTAAACGATATCTATAAGTCAGTTCATAACAACTTAATTAACTCCTGTTAAACAGAGGACCTTCCATCTTATGTCTATCCCAACCGTATTTTTTTTTTGTGAGAAATCATTAATTAGCTTCTCTCGCTCTGGGCGGAGCGGGAGGGTATGTTAGACTTTTACTGACTAAAACCCACCCGTGTTCCTTCAGTTGCCTGTGCGCCAGGGCCACGGTAACTCTTTTGAACAATCCGTGACCCCGTCAATGATGCTGACATCTCTTTGAGTCGCGCTTGGAAATTTACGCGCCGTCGTCGACCCGGGCCTGGTCCTTACCGGACGGCGAGCTACCCATCGCTCGGCGTCCGCAAGCCCGCGCCTACGGTGGCCGGGAATTAGCTTTCGACTCCCGACGCCCAGGGTGTCTCCTCCTGCGGCGCCTAGGGTCGTGAGGGCGCAACGATTGCCTCACCCTCACGCACTCCGCCCCCTCCTTCGCGAGCATTACTGCTTCGCTGAAGGAGGTGACGGCTTCCCATGCCCTCTCGCTCCGTACCATGCCCTGGACAAAAGCCGGACGTGAGAGATCGCTGCCACGAAGACACGGCGGTGCTCCGCCCAAGGCGGGCAGACCTCCACCGAATGCTCCACCGATCTCTTCACCACCCTTGGTTGACTGGTAGAGATTGCCTTAGGCATTAAGTCCGCCTTTGTACCTTATTATGTGCGAGAAGTTTAAATAAATAAATAATAAATTATTATGGTCAACGTGGCATTTATAAGTTCTTTTGATTTGAAGATTTTGAAAATCGTTTTCATCTCAAAATCATTTTTCTAATCGGATAACTCAGTTCCGATTTCAAAATCACTTTCACTTGAATCGGACATGTTTATATGATTATTTATAAAGTGTATTTTTAAAAGTAAATATTTAATTTTATTTTATTGTATTCGGGATACTTATAGCTAACTTATACAGTATTCTTAAACAATATGCAATTGAATGCCATTTAAAAGTTTCCACTGATAAACACTGGAATAAAATTTAAAAAACCATATTGCTTGGATAGATAATTTATCCCTGCAGTTTGGCGGATAGACCTATTAATTATTTATCTTTAGTAACTGTCCTTTCTAACAAATAGCTGTCAACATGTCCTAGGGACGCATACTTTGAGTTTTTCGTGTCGCTTACTACGTATAGCTATTTGTATAAATAGCTATCTGCAGTAAGCGACATACCCTCAGTAGTGTATATATTTAATAGATATGTACTCGTAGCATTCACACAAGGCTCATTCAAACAAGAAGGGTAGCTGCTGTCACTTATGTCATCCGTCAGTCACGAGAAATGGCGGGAAACAGACAAAGTGAAGCAGGGTCTGCACGATAGAGCTTGGTGTGGCAGTGAGTCAGTGAATTGATATATTCAACTTAAATACGAAATCAACAGGATTCTACACCTTCCCTTCGAGAGATACGTGGGCCTGTTGGATTCCTTAATCTCTGAAAGACTATTGGGACGTTAAAACCAGAGAGGGTTTTCTATCTCCAGTACGCCAAAACTGGTGATAAATACGTTATTGGGTTCGGCTGTTAGTGAATAATCTACTATTAGAGCATAGTCATACCTACCTAATGATTAACTAGCAAAAAATTATTAATCTCTTCAATCTATAATATCTGTGACCGCTTGTCCATAACCAATATTTTCATGCGGTTTTCACCATAGTTTAGATAATTTATTCGGGAAAGTTTTTAAGTATTTTTTATTTATATTAAATTTAGATAAATAAATTTGGAATGTCTGTTAGTAATATTAAAATAACCGGTTTTTACTAAATGCATATGGATGTATACACGGTACATATACCAAAACATTTTTTTTTTAATTTTTGTCTGTCTGTCTGTTTGTTCCGGCTACATAATCTCCGAAACGGCTGGACCGATTTTGACGGGTCTTTCAGTGGCAGATAGCTGATGTTACAAGGAGCAACATAGGCTACTTTTTATCCACCCCGCCGCGACATTATAGCGTCATTACAACGAGCAAACCTTATCGTGCCATCCATCAATTTCTATACCTAATTAAAATATAGTGTTACTCAATCGAATTTGATGGCTCAACGATAGGCATTATTATTGACTTTTTAAATGTTCGCTTTTCTTTTTTGCGTTGGGGGTTTTTTTAATTATTAATTTATTTTTTTACAGAATTGAATGAGACGAGGCGTGCACTTTTTGAGTTTCCCATTATTTTATTCTGGATGAGGTCGGATAATGCTTGTGCGAATGGATAGACAGTTCAACGGTCCAACGGGGAGCTATAGAACTCATGACCTCACACTCGCCTTAACCATTGGTTATTACCCTTAATGATGCAGGATAAAACACCAAAATTAAACTTGATGACCTCTACAGCCAAAAACCCTATGACAATTCTCCATTACAAGATTAACACACAATATTTTAATCATACTTAATTGCCTTCTAAATGCGACGTCCGTCCACTGGGACACATTATATATGTATACAATACATAATCATGAACATCGCGTAATTTTACCAATGTACGCACAAATAGGATTAAATATAATTGGATTGTTACGGTCTGTTTTTGGTTGTACTTTTGCGTAATAAAATGATTGGTTGAAATGTTTATTAAAAGATTCAAATATGGGTACTGTCATTCTATATGGTAGACATTGTCGGCCTCGCAGGGCTCGTGGATAATTAATAACTGCCGCACGGGTCGATCGATTATGATAAGCTACGCTTGCCGCGGTCGGTCCATGGATGGGTGACCATCTTTACATACCGAGAGCCCTCTAGGCCTCGGAAGGTCCCGGTTGTCATTCGTGGATCTTTGACAGTCGTCATGGGAAAGTCTAATAACCAGTCTTACCAAGTTGTATTGTATTACCCGGTAACTGAGTTGTGGAGGTCAGATAGGCAGTCGCTCCATGAAGGTAAAATACTGGTATTCAGCTGCATCCGGTTAGACTAGAAGCTAACCCCAATATAGTTGAGAATAGTCTAGGTAGATTAATATAGCTATAACCACATTAACAGCGTGCTCTCGTTTCTTACATAGTAGGACCCTTGCTCACTGCATGATGGCGAGTTCAGACAAAAGGATCCCGATTTGAATCTGATACCTACTCTAGTACAGTACAATCATTTTCTTATGTCCCTCGGGAATCATCGGATCTCCGAATACAAATGAATGCTAATTTCCATGTCCATCAGTTATTAGATATACAGGGTGATTGGAAGATGGGTGCAAAGCCCTAAGGTGAAGATAGTATAGACAATTTAGAACCATTTAAGCCATGGTTGTCTTAGACGAAGTCTTACCAAATTTTTTTAACCAAATTTTTAAGTTTTTTTTCGGAAATTCTCAAAATTTAATGTAAACTGCATAATTATGGCCAAATTGAATGATAAATGAATTATTTTTTTATTTATTTAATTAAAGTAATGTGTAAGCAACCAAGCAAAACATGTTTTAGGCTTCTGTGTCATTAGACATTTTTTTTACAGATATTTAAAGCTCAGAAAAAATAAAAAAAATGTACAATACGTCTTTTAAACCTTATTTAAAAAAAAAACGGAGGGTGCTTTTTTTGTTCAAACCTTTTTGAAGACATGCTTGATAATCGCTCTTTCTTTTGAGGTATCATTTATGCGGATATCTTACAAATTATTGAAATTAGGACCTACAAACCAATTCGAGGGAGAAATTTTAAATTTTAGGCAGTCTAACAAAACACAAAATTTTTGCTTAAAAGAATACTTTATGTGCTCGAAATGATAACATTGTTCAATTCTAAGAATTTTTGGGACATGCAGGAACCAATTGAGGGGAACCCATTGAGGGGATTCTCTAAACAATGGCCACCGAGCGCGGTGCGACGGCATTTCCAGGTAGAACGCCCAATGAATAGCAAAAAGCGATAAGAGTTGGTTTTTACAGCAAAATGGTCTTAGTTACTGAGGCAACAAAGTCGTTTTTCTTTAGTCAGGGTCAGTCGGTCTGTGAGGAAGCCGTTACATCTTTTACTTATTAGTCAAACTACTGCCCTTTTGAGTGGACGTTGTCGTGTTGATTCACAATTTACCGTGTTCAGTTGTAGCCCTTTGCGTTCCTGCACGTGTTGTTTGCGTTAGTTTTGAACTTTTTTGTTTCACCGTGTCCAGTCGTAGCCTCGCGCTCCTGTACGTGTTGATTTTTGACTTAATTGTGTTGAGTTGACATTTAGTGCGCTCCTACGCCGTTTTTCTTAATTGTTAAGTGACTATGGCTACTTTTTCCAATCAAGAATATGCGGATATCGTATTTATGAGCGGTAGAGCAGACGGCAATGGATCTTTGGCGCGACGGATGTATCAAGAGCGCTATCCGAATCGCAGGATACCGAATGTCCGAGTGTTTTACAACACGTTTCGTCGTCTTGCCCAAGATGGGTTTCACCGCGTGGAACCTGGAGTCAACCCGGGCAGACACGAAACTGCCGTCGACGAAGACATTTTAGCAGCATTTCAAGCGGATCCTACTACCAGTACTAGAGCAGTAGCTCGAAATTTAAACATTTCTCAATGGAAGGTGTGGCATAGAATGCACCAAAATGATAAGTATCCGTTCCATGGCAGGAGTGTGCAAGGTCTAGTAGAGCAAGATCCTCAAAGAAGAATTCAGTTCTGCCGTTTCCTCCTCAACAGAGACATCGAAGATGCGTGGTTTCTGAAATCAATCTTGTGGACGGATGAAAGTAAATTTTCAAGGGAAGGTATTACAAACTTTCACAACATCCATGAATGGGCCGACGCAGACAACAATCCACATTTTAAGAAGCAGGTGTCATTTCAGATGAAATTCTCTGTGAATGTATGGGCTGGAATAATTGGCAGAACATTGATTGGGCCCCACTTTTTGCCTGATCCATTGAATGGCGAAAATTATTTGCAATTTCTGCAAATTGATTTACCACTGCTGGTAGAGGAATCAGGTGTCCCGATCTTCGAAAGAGACCGAACAGTCATCTTTCAGCAAGACGGCTGTCCAGCGCATTGGACTTTAAATGTAAGGGAACACCTCAACAATTGCTTTCCTGATAGCTGGATCGGCAGGGATGGACCCATCCCTTGGCCCGCTCGCTCCCCAGATCTGACCCCGTTGGACTTTTTCGTGTGGGGCCGGGCCAAGGAACTGGTGTATAACAACATAGAAATAAACACTAGAGAAGAATTGATACAAAGAATAAATTCAGCGTTTGAGACAATGAAGCAGGAGATGATGTTGAAAATAACGACTACAGAAGTTAGAAGACGGGGCCGTGCTTGTATTAGGAATCACGGCCGTCATTTTGAACATGAAAAATAAATAATTTTAATTCAAATGTTGTTTTAATTAGTCTGTCTAAAATAAAAAAAAATCTCCCTCAAATTGGTTTGTAGGCCCTAATTTCAATAATTTGTAAGATATCCGCATAAATGATACCTCAAAAGAAAGAGCGATTATCAAGCATGTCTTCAAAAAGGTTTGAACAAAAAAAGCACCCTCCGTTTTTTTTTTAATAAGGTTTAAAAGACGTATTGTACAATTTTTTTATTTTTTCTGAGCTTTAAATGTCTGTAAAAAAATGTCTAATGACACAGAAGCCTAAAACATGTTTTGCTTGATTGCTTACACATTACTTTAATTAAATAAATAAAAAATGAATTCATTTATCATTCAATTTGGCCATAATTATGCAGTTTACATTAAATTTTGAGAATTTCCGAAAAAAAACTTAAAAATTTGGTTAAAAATATTTGGTAAGACTTCGTCTAAGACAACCATGGCTTAAATGGTTCTAAATTGTCTGTACTATCTTTGCCTTAAAGCTTTGCACCCATCTTCCAATCACCCTGTATTGTGTATAATAATTTGAATTAAGAACTAAGTACTTTATTGTTGTTTTAATCAAAACAAAACAATAATTTGAATTGTGGACTGAACAGGTCCACTCAATCTGTGTGGTTTTTCCTCAAAAGACCATTTCAGACATAAATCTACATGGTCTTCACATGATCTGACCAAGATTATGTCTGGACTTTAAAAGAGACTGTGACATCTGCCTTGGTTTCGGTCTTTCTTCTCAGAGTAATCAGATAGGATCTAGTTTTTAAAATATGATTGACGTGTAAAAGTGTTTGTACAAACCTACTTACAGAATAAAATCATTTATCATTTAATTCTAATTATTATACACGATTATTATATACGTATTCGGAAATCCGATGATTCCCAAGGGACATTAATAAAATAGTTTTACTGATTAAGTTTTGAAGGATTGAGGAACAATTAATATCACTGCTATTATACATAAAGATTCTATTTCCCACCCCTCCACAACAAGTTCCATTTCTATTTTTCACTCGTCACAATTTAACCGCTTTAGAGCTACGCTTTTGTGGGTGCACCTTCCAGCACTCTTTATTGAGGGCTAGCTCCTTGACCTGCTTATGAGAAAGTGAAGGTCGAGCCGTATAAGGGCGTTACAAAGGTACCTTTTAATTACGCCTGTTCTCAACGAAGGCGTAGGCAGAGATGTATAGTATACCTACATTTCTCCAGTTACAGCCCATTTTAAAAGAAGGACTTGGAAATTGGCAAATCTGGGCACGAATCCAGACTCCAGGTTGTCAATGAAATCACCTACCACATCTAGTGTTTTTAGGGTTTCATACCCAAAGGGTAAAACGGGACCCTATTACTAAGACTCCGCTGTCCGTCCGTCCGTCTGTCTGCCCGTCTGTCACCAGGCTGTATCTCATGAACCGTGATAGTTAGACAATTGAAATTTACCCAGATGATGTATTTCTGTTGCCTCTATAACAACAAATACCAAAAATATAATAAAATAAATATTTAAGGGGGCTCCCATACAACAACCGTGATTTTTTTGCCGTTTTTATAGATAATGGTACGGAACCCTTCGTGCGCGAGTCCGACTCGCACTTGGCCGGTTTTTTGTTATGATATTTATTTCTATAAAATGGTTATAACAAACACGAAATATGGAACACGAGCCCGATTCATCTGCGGTATAGTAGCCGGCTGTTAATAATGACACAGAGTTTGGTTTTTTTTTTTTAAAACGGCTTTGTAGAGCGTTGTCTGTAACAAACCTCATGTGTGACACAGTCTCTTTCTAAGGGACCTTACAACGTGTAGAAAGAGATTGTCACATCAACGCGCAAACTGTGACCTAAATACAGCACATCAATCAATCCAAATCAAAATATTTTATTTCACTTATACCAACATGGGCACTTATGAAACGTGGTTGTTTCCTATGGAGAAGAGCCGGCAAAAAACTCTACGGTTACTCTTTTAAAAATAAGGGGCTTTTACAATGTTTCAAGTTACAGTATTGATAACCGGTATTGGAGGACAGTGTAGGCCTGTCAACAAGTAACAGGTACTCAACAAAATAGTAAAGGTCTACAAATCTACAGCCTACAAGTTAGGCCTACAACGTTCTCATATTCACAATGTATAGAAAAATCTATACAAAAATAAAAGCCACGACACCACGTGACGTCACCAAGACATGATTCTAGACCCACCAGCGTATTTCGATATTTAGGGCTTGTTATAAATCATTTTACAATAATAAATACCACGTTTTTTGACCTGAAAATCGAGGCCCATGATCTGCAGTCGTGTGTCCGACCACTACACCAACGATGCAGCTAAGCTATCTTCATTAATTGTTTGGCGTCCACTCAGAAAGGTACCTATGATAAAAAAGTGTATCCTTGCATCAGCCTGGTATCAAACTTACCCAACATAATATCTTAATCCCTGTTAAATTAAATATACTTCACTTCGCAGCCTCGGGCACAAATAATCTTGCCCCAAAAATGTTTTTAACAGCAAAGTCCACCCTGAGTTTTTAGTTAGTCGGAGATCTAACCCAAAACTTTGCGCACAGCTGCGCTTAATGCCAAGTGATAAAATATAATTAATTTTCAGCAGCTATAGCTGATATGGAACATGAATTTGTTTCTATGTAAAATTACTTGTTGGCCTTTATTAATTGATTACACACACACACACACACCACACACACCACACACACACTCACACACCACTTACACTTTACACTTTTTATTTGTTTTATTTTTCTGTTTTACTTGTATATGTCGTTTTGTGTGATTTATAGTGTGTGATAAAAAAATGTGTTTTCCTTCTTCTTTTTCTTTATTACTTTCCTCACCCCCATTAAAATCGAGGGGAGGTGACGGTGGTGGTGGTGGAGATGGGTGGGTGGCTGACGAAATGTGAGTGTTCAGTACTCCTGTATGATCACTCACATTTCGCCAGTTTAGTATAAGAGACTTGAGAGATAATATAGCCTTTCGCTGTATACATGCCTATTTTAGGTATATGGGGAATTTATTACCTTTTTTGTCCGAGAAATCTCTCAGCTCTGGGAAATGGAACCAACAAAGGAGAACCCTTCATGTCGTGGCCCACTTACCGTCACCAACAAACGTATATAATTGTTCCTAATTACATCTCTGAATAGGTACTTTTTAAGGATTCATTAGTACCTTTTCAGGGGGTGAGAGTACCAACTCTATTCCTATCCGCTGGAAGGATGCTAATTAATTCAAAGTCGGCCGGTAATTTTTTATTCTATAAATTCGTACTCAACAAAAGTTGTTGCTGTTTTAAATGTGGTCAGTTGTACTTTCAGTCGTAACGTGTGTGCTGTCATGGCCACGAAACCGATCATCTACGACAGCCAGATTACTACTAGACGCGAATCGTTTAAAGACAACCGTGTCATTATGGTGAATGTACTTCAATCCGGTCAAGATGAACTGGCGCAAATTCGTCTGTTCTGATTGAGTCGTTAGCCAGCCCGCAACCGTGCTGTACATGACCGTACTAGTGTTTAATATTTCGTGTTTATACTCATTTCTTGTGTAATACAACTCACGCTTGCCTACGACACGAACCCTTACTACCCTCGTAGAGTGCGCCTTGACCGCTCATCCAACATTAAATTGCCACTTCACAAGACAGGCAGATTGATATTATATACCATCACGTCTCTATGAGCTGAAGTGGGTAGGCTGAGAAGAATAGAATAGTCTTTATTATGTACACCATATACATCCTTACTTAAGTAACTCTGTCTGTATGTTACCTTTTCACGTCTAAACCACTAAACGGATTTCGATAAAATTTGGCAAGGATATAGATGGCTAGTTTTTGTCCCGGTAGCACGTTCCCGTGGGATTATTTCCGACATCCACGCGGGCAAACCCAGGGCTTAGCTAGTTACACATATAAAAGTAGAAATTTTACATAGGGTGACACAATGGGCGGTCTTATCGCTAAAAGCGATCTTTTACAGACAACCTTTGTAAGGATTAAAGGGAGAAGGAGAGACAGTACTGCAGGTAGTCAGTGTTGTACCATTTACATATACAAATAAACACATACATACATAAAACATATACTTATGTACATATGTATACAATAATATACATGAAACAGGAGCAAGGAAACTAAATGTAACGATGATGTTTAAGGAGAGAGGAAGTGTTTTTTAACCAGAATTTTAAAAGTCAACAAAGTAAAAATAGAAAAAAAAAATTAAAGTGCAATTTCATCAGTGATGTTACAGGTCTCGTGTAGGAGGCGTAGTGACATTAATTAGGAACATATCCACTTACTTTCTGAAAATTTAAATGGAAAAAGTGCAAAAACAGTTGCTCGAATTGGGAATGCAAATCGGGACCTCAAGCTCAGGTAGTCGCGCTCGCGACCACTGGACCAGCATGCATATAGTGAAGGTTATTCGTGTTAAGTGATTTTATTTCTGTTATTAGGTTTGTACAATCGCCAGCTGGTCAAACTACACGAAACTGTCAAAGGCGGTCAACAAAAGCCCTTAAAACTTGTACAACCCCAAATATGTACCTCGAGGTACACTTGCACCAAATCGTAGAGAAAAAACAGAGGAATTCGAAAATAATTGTATTTTTATCCTTAAATTATTTAAAACTGCATAATATTTTATTTTAATAACCTGTTACACAATTAAAACATGGCAACTTTGCATGTACAATTGCGTTACGTTTGGTTGACACTCGGGTTGACATTATTTTGTAAATGTCATTCACATGTCATTCCGTTCGTTCGTGAAACAACAGTGGCTGGAACAGACAGTAGGCAGCTGTCACCTAGACAGTTTTTTTTTTAATAAGGTAGTTGTCCTTATACCGATGATAGAGTGCCAAAATGGTGTTTTTTGTTAAGTTAAAAGTTATTTTATTCTCGTCCTCGGGTAACCATAAGAAAAATATTTAAATTCAATATTTTTCAGTGTAATCTAGTGGATTTATGCCAATAAGTGTACTTTGTTTGGGCAGATTTTGGTGACATCCTTTCTCCAAACGATTTTAAACCTTAAAGTGTTAAAGGTTATGTTCAAAATCGAATGAGAAAATCTGAAAATTTGTGGTAACTTGTAGTGGCGACTGTACAAACACTTTCAATCATATTTTAAAAACTAGCTTTTGCCCGCGGCTTCGCTCTCGTGGATGTCGGAAAATATCCCACGGAAACGTACTACCGGGATAAAAAGTACCCTATGTTGTTAATCCAGGTTAAAAAAAATCTGTGTGCCAGACATCCGAATCCGTTCAGCCGTTTTTGCGCCAATCCGGAACATACACGCAGACAAACGGACAAAAATTGTATAAACTACATAAACTCGGCGTTTACTATCCGACTACTCTGAGAAGAAATACCGAAATTCTCTTTCTTTCTCTCTCTCTCTCTCTCTCTCTCTAGTGTAAGAAGTCCGGATTTATGTGTGGCCTTTAAAAGATTACCCAGATTATTTTTCGTCAGATAAAACTTGTTCATTGTACAATGAGTAAACTGTAAAATCATCTTGCTCCCTACATGTATTGTAAGATTGTTGTTGCCTCCGAAGCAATTCGTTGTTTGGCTTCCCACAAATTACTGACAGTCGAGATACGAGTAAGTGGGTCGCTTCCTTGTTGGTCCGTGTCGTGTGTCAGTTTGCTAGTAAAACGGTCTGTATTTTTGTTTTCTCACAAAGGATTCACATCTTGGGATCCAAAGTTTTTAATTCACCCTTGTATTCGACAGCTAAATTCAAAATCAATGACGTTTTAGAAACATTGTTCCAAATTAACATGCATTCGGCCATAACCTTAATCTATTACTGCTGTTTCGGCCCTAAATTAACATATTTCCTTCGCGCTTCCCGTTTATGGAAGCACCCTCACCTTTTAGACAAAATGAACCAAATTATCCGATAATAGTAACTTCAAGTTTAAATGTGGCCCTGGACGACCGAGCTTGGACACGAGCTACTCCTCCCATTCGTATGGGAGGCCTCGGCGTCTGCAAAATTGTTAGTATTAGTTTACCGGCTTTCATATCCTCGGTCTACGGCACCGAGAAATTAATCAGGAAAATCCTAGTCTCCACACTGATTGATTTTGATGTGCCGTTCTTCACCAAGGCTATGGAAGCCTGGCGTCTCGCTTGCGCAAATTCAGATCCACCCGACAATCCATCTTCCCAGAGACGGTGGGATGAAGCCACTCTGCAGAATAGTACAGAATAATTTAATAGACACGTCTGCTACTACTGTGGAGCGTGCATGCCTGCTGGCTGTAGATTAGAGGGAGTCAGGTCTTTGGCTTCATGCACTACCGTCGCCGAACATAGGCACTTTGTTCAACGACACTACTTTCCGCCTCGCTGCTTCCCCGCGACTAGGAGCTCCTTTTTGTTCTCCTTATCGCTGTCACTGTGGCGAAGTTGTCAACAGCCTCGGACACCACGATCTGTCTTGTAGCCGAAGTGCGAGCCGCTTAGCTCGGCACGCGAACATTAATGACATCATCCGACTAGCTCTTGTCACCGTCGGCGTTCCAGCTGTATTAGAACCTAATGGCTTGGAACGCGACGATGCCAAGAAACCTGACGGCATGTCTTTATTTCCATGGAAGGTGGGTAAGGCCTTTAGTGTGGAACGCAACATGTGTCGATATTTTTGCCCCATCCCATCTTCCTGGCTCGGCGTGCTGTGCTGGCGCCGCCGCGGAAAACCTCAAGTGGCGAAAGTATAATAACCTTATCGGTAATTACTAATTAAATGTTCGAGCCGTTTGGGGTTGAAACCCTGGGGCCGTGGGGTCCGAGTGCCCATGTTTTGTTCCATGAAATCTCCAAACGCCTGTTTGACACTTCCCGTGACCCAAGGGCTGAATTTTACCTTGGCCAGAGGCTAAGCATTGCCATACAACGTGGCAATGCCACCAGTCTCGTGGGTATATTACCAGTCGACAGCGATGCGGAGGAATATTTCGACGCCATATTTTAGTTTGTTGATAGTTTCAGTCGGGTTAGGTTATTATATTTTATTTTTAATTGTAAATACTATTATTTCATATTTGTAAATAAAAACCCATTCTTACAATTAGCCTTGATCAGAGGAAAAAATACGATTTTATGGTTTTTATTGGTATAGTATCCTATGGGTATTTTGGCGTAACGCCATAATGATGCCAGTCCTTGCGCAGTTATTTTACCACGGGTTTTGCATCACAGTGATCTTTATGCTTGCTAAGCTATACGGTTACTGATGAGTTGCTTAAAATAACTGTGAAAAGTCTATAGAGGTATGAGAAACAGGGTGTAAAGTTCGCTCATACCTCCTTAGAAAACGGAGGATCCTCCGACCAGACGGGTGTCGTGTCTGGTGGGCAACTGTCCGACGTTTCATGTCGAGACGTTGTATTATATATAAGCTAGTGGCGCGGTAAGCTCTGCTTGCGCGATGCAGGATTTTGCGTGTCGTCAGTGTGACGCGTAGCTCGCATGTGGTGATGTAATAGCCGGTACAGGGGGCCTAAAATGGACGCTTTGGTAGAATCATAATATGATCTGCGTACAATTCGTATATCCCGCAATTCATCTGTTTGACAGCTGCTATTTGACATTAGACTTCATTAAAGCAATGCATAATTTGTGGACCATTTTCCGAAACTTCATACAGAACTGTCAAACAGATGAATTGCGGGATATTAATTGTACGCAGATCATAATATGATTCTGCCAAAGCGTCCATTTTAGGCCCACAGGTCTATTATTGTCATTATTAGAACTAAGTTGCTAAGTAGAGTAACTATCATTTTGCATTTTGGTTCATCATCCAAAAAAACCGAACACGTTTTTTTTTTACAAAGAAATGAAATATATACCAAGACCCCATAAAACAGAACAGCTTTATTTACACAGAAGTCCACGCCACGTACCACAGAAGGTTCAAATTCTTACCCCACGTAAAGATGTGCCGTAAAACATTTAAAATAGAAATTCTTCGCGTAAAGGTACTGACCACAGCCCACGGGCTCATGCATAATGTAAACCGCGATAACCGCTTTAGAAGTTTACCATTACATACACCGCTACTGAATCTGATAGTGATATCAGGAAGATTCTTTGAATGGCAAGTAAATATAATAATAATAATAATAATAAAGCTGGCAACACCAACGTCAACATGTCACCAATTAATTGTCACCAAATAATTTTCAGTTTTAATCATTCTAGACGCAGTTTTATATTTTATCAGAAACGCTACAACAACCCGAAATCCAAATAATCACCACACAATTCAAGAAAAATAAAATAAACCATAGTATAAAAGACTTTATCAAAAACTAGCGAATCGTGACATCTGTCATGCCATCTCCGATAAAAATTAAATAGAAGACTACGAAAATTAAAACATGTTGACGAGATCAGCAAGAACACGAGCACGCCCACCACCTCCGGACTCTTCGCTCAGCTCCGCCTCGCTGCCGCCGGTATCCAGCCCCATTGTGAGTGCTGTGACGACACCGGTCGCGGTAGTTGCGTCGAGCTCGAGCGACGAGTATTTTTCTCCGCCGACGTCGCCAACACCTGTACGTCGGCAGGGGAGAGGCCGGCCACCGAGGAGCTTGGGACTTAGGGGCCATCCGGCCCCGAGCCGGGTCCCCGCTGCCGGTGGTTGTGTGCAGCGCATGAAATGGACTCAGTCTATGAACGAGAACGTCATGCGCGCATATTACAGGTCTACAGAGGGGGGAACTAACCTCACTGCGTACCGTGATAGGATGCTGTCTCTGTTTCAGGAACTGGAACCAACCATCAACGTCTCGGCCCAACGACTTTCGGATCAGGTGCGAGTCATCCAACGCAGCCATAGGTTGGACGATGCTGCACTTGATAGGCTGCGCTCAGAACTGAACAACCATATTATCTCAACTCCGGCACAAACCGCGGTACAAGCATCAACCATTGATGAAATACAGCCGCGGTCTAATCATGGTGTAGAAGTGGAAGATGATAGGGTTGCTTCAGTAAGTAGCCAGTGCAATGCCCGATTGAGGAGCGCACTGGAGGATGCATTCCGTGAGTACAGATCCACTCCGACCGAACTTAGACCCCGATTACCACGCCTACCTATGCACAAAAAGAATAGGGCGCTAGTGTGTGCCCTGGACTCGCAGCTTAAGAATGTGTTCGAGAGCAGCGAGAATCTCATTGATACACACTCGATCCTGTATTGCGCGGCTGTTGCGGCATGTCGTTTAGCTAACGTCAGGTTTCCAAACTGTGACGGAGCTACTCGACCAAAACCAGCCGTACCAGCCTGGCAGTGCAGGATCGAGCGTCGTATCGATGGGGCTAGGGTACTCATCGGCAAACTACACTGCTTCAGGGAGGGGAATAACCGACCACGAGTGATGCGCTTTGTAAGGCGGGCATTCTCGGGGACTGGAATCAGCCCTCGAGAATACATGTCCCATGCCACAGAGCGCATCGACTTCCTGAAGCAGAAAGTTTGTGCATGGGCGAGCCGTATTCGGCGGTATAAGCGGCGGGTTGATCGGTACACGCAGAATCGCATGTTCCAGAGCGATGAGAGATGGGTGTATAGAGCTTGGGAGCGACCTGAACAAAATGTGACGGACGAGTGTCGCCCGGATGACGCCACCACGAGTACATTCTGGCGCAGCATCTGGTCAGTGCCCGTCTGTCACGTTGAAGCTGACTGGATGCGGGATGTCGGGCGGGCGTGTGAAACTGTACCAGAAATGGATGCAGTCCTAATTACGCCATTAGACGTCGCCAGAGCAGTCCGTCCGTTACCGAATTGGAAATCACCGGGACCGGACGGATTGCACAACTTTTGGTTGAAATGGCTAATTAGTTCACACGCCTGCTTGGCGTCTCAGTACCAGTCATCTTTAGAGTCTGGGTCGCTTCCGCAGTTTCTAACAACAGGCGTTACCCACCTGCTCCATAAGTCAGGTAGTCCCACGGATCCCAAGAATTATAGACCGATCACTTGTTTGTCGACGGTCTATAAACTTCTTACATCCATTTTGAGAGCGAAAATTAATGCGCACATTGAAAGTAATTCGATTATGTCGGCCTCTCAAAATGGATGTAGGAACGGGTCCCGTGGTACTAAGGAGCTACTCCTCATCGATATGGCCATAAGCCAACAAGTTCGTCGATCCCGCAGGGATCTGTCGACATGCTGGATAGATTATAAGAAGGCCTACGACTCGGTGCCACATACATGGCTCATGAGGGTGCTGGAGTTGTACAAGATAGATACAACTCTACGCACCTTCCTTAGATCGTGTATGGGGCAATGGAGAACGGTTCTTCGCTATCCAGGGTGTCGACAGATCCAGGCGAATGATGAGCCTGTATGGATTAAACGGGGAATATTTCAGGGCGACAGTTTGAGTCCACTTTGGTTCTGCTTAGCCCTGAATCCTCTAAGCACACTACTGGAGGATTCAGGTCTAGGCTATCGGTTGAGGAAAGATGGTCAGGTCATATCTCATCTCCTCTACATGGATGACTTGAAACTCTTTGCCCCCAACAAATTGCAACTGATGGAGCTACTGAAGGTAACTGAAACTTTTAGTAGCACCATCAGGATGGAATTTGGAGTGGACAAATGTGCAGTCATGCATGTAAAGCGAGGTGAGGTTATGGAACCCGAGGGAATTCAACTTTCGGATTCCATACACCTTCGATCCCTCTCTTCATCCGAAAGCTATAAGTATTTGGGTATGTCGGAAGCGTTAGGCATCAATGTTGCTGACATGAAGCAATCGCTGAGGGAGCGGTTCTTTGGTCGCCTGAAGAAGGTTTTAATTAGTCTTCTCTCAGGCGGAAACAAGGTGCGCGCCTTCAACGGTTGGGTCATGCCAGTATTGATGTACTCTTTCGGCATACTCAAATGGACTCAGACCGAACTCGACGCCCTGGATAGGAGGGTCCGTACACTGCTAACCGCAAACCGGATGCATCACCCACGATCATCGGTGATGAGACTGTACATACCGCGGAAGTGCGGGGGTCGAGGCTTTTTAAATGCAAAGACCCTCCACAACCGCGAAGTGTGCAGTCTCAGGGAATATTTTTTAAAAGCCGAAGTGGGTATGCACCGTGATGTGGTAGCAGTGGACAAGGGCTTCACCCCGCTCTCCATGGCTAAAGAGAACTGGCGCAAACCTGTGGTACTTACTACCGATGACCGCAAGGAGGTATGGCAAAGCAAGGAGCTACACGGACGCTTTTATCGGGCTCTTCACGAGCCCGGTGTAGATTTCTTAGCGTCCGTATCCTGGCTACGTTTTGGTGACCTTTTCGGGGAAACTGAAGGTTTCGTCTGTGCAATTATGGACGAAGTTATCTTGACGAATAACTACCGGAGACATATTATGAAAGACGGGACGGTTGACATGTGTCGGGCATGCCATCGTCCGGGTGAGTCCATCAGACATATTGTCTCTGGTTGTTCTCGTCTGGCTAACGGCGAGTACTTGCACAGGCATAATCAAGTAGCCAGGATTATTCACCAGCAACTTGCTTTGAAATATAAACTAGTGGATTCTGAGGTACCGTATTACAAGTATGTGCCCGACCCAGTTCTCGAAAATGACCATATTACGTTGTACTGGGATCGGTCTATCATTACTGACAGGACTATTGTCGCCAATAAACCTGATATAGTGGTGATAGATCGATTAGCGCGCCGCACAATGATTATCGATATTACCATTCCACATGACGAGAACCTCGTGAAAGCTGAGAAAGAGAAACAAATTAAATATCTCGACTTAGCACACGAGGTTGTTGAGATGTGGAATGTGAGCTCGGCTGTCATTGTGCCGATTGTCGTATCGGCCAATGGCCTGATGGCCAAAAGCCTCGATCAACATCTCTCGAGGCTCTCGTTAGACGGTTGGGTAAAGGGCCTGATCCAGAAGGCAGTTCTCCTCGATACGGCTCGCATCGTGAGGAGGTTCCTATCTCTGGAGCCCTAACCACCGGTAGCTTGGACCCTGCTCCCGATACCGGCGGACCACTATTTTTTATATTTTTAAATGTTTTTTCTATGTTTTTATAAAAATATTTAAAAATGTATCTAAATAAGTATATAAATAAATAAACGAAATAATAATAAATCTTTTTATTTCGGGCAACTATATGGTCCATAGATTGTTAGTAACAGTTATACACTTAAAATACTATTGTTAGTGACTTAACTAAAGACGAATTCATGCGAAGACCACCCAACAACTACACCCCCAGAGACTATGGAATAAGCCTTCGCACAAATTGCCTTATTACGGCGGAGGAAATGTCTGTCGCCACAGCCATCAGAATACTATAGCGACTGCCTCTTATTCTGCTCAGGAGTGAGGCTGTTTTTTTGCGGATGATGGCATGGAATCCATCGGTATGATTTACCGCAAACATCTCTGAGGCACTGCAAAAACGAGGCAGTCGCAACAGCATCCTAAAAACATTATTATATTGGACCCGCAGGACATCCAGCGATCTTTTCGAGTAGTTGACCCAAAGATTACCGGTGTACAGATTCTGACAATAAGCTTTAAAAAGCGTTATCTTAACTTGGTCTGTACACCGAGCAAATCTTCGTGCCAACATATTACCCCTGATCGCTAGAGCCCTGCGCTCCCTCTCAATGTCACAATGGTCCCTGAGGTCTTCGGTAAGAAAATGCCCAAGATATTTAAACTTTGTGACTCTACGTATTGGCGTACCGTTTATGAAAAGATCGAGGACATGCTCCCTGCGCTTACCCGCGACCCCAAAGACCATGTATTCACATTTTTTGGCATTATAGACCATTCCATGTCCAGCAGCGTAGGTCTCACATACTTTGAGCAACTCCACGATTGCTCCCGGCGACGGTCCCAGCAGCACCATGTCGTCCGCATAACTGATGTTGTTACAACTTACACCATTTACCCTGCATCCGACACGCATGCTGCTGAGCTCGGCAATGAGGTCGTTTACATATAGATTGAAGAGCCGGGGAGACGACAAACCACCCTGCCTCACCCCGCACTCCAACCCATATGACTCCGAGAGCGCATTAGACCACCTAACACGATTCGTCTGGCTACGATACCAAAACTGCAATACACTGAGCAGTCCTACCGGTATACCCCTACTCCTCAATTCACTCCAAAGCATATCATAGGAAACGAGCTCGAAAGCCTTGGAGAGATCAAGGAAGCAGGCGTACACCGGCGTCTTACGGTCAGTGTAGTATTTGACAGCATGCTTGACACCTAGGATAGCACTTTCGGTAGACAGCCCAGGACAAAACAAATAAGAGTCAAGCACACTGTCCAACACCTTAGCCGCAACAGTTGCAAGAGAGATCGGGCGATAATTGCCTATGTCCGAGATGTCTCCTGTCCTATTCTTGACGATGGGTACAACAATGGTCTTGATTAAGTCTGCCGGTAAATACGAATGGCTGAGACACATCGTATAGAACAAGGACAGGACCCTCGGCATATGCATGCCCGCATATTTAAGATGTTCTATGCTAAGCCCATCATGTCCGGGGGATTTTCCCCTACTCATACTACTTATCACCGACCTTACTTGCTTCGTGGTGAAGCGCAGTAGCGGCTCCTCCCCTCGGTCATGAGACACAGAGCCGATTCCTGACACAGAGGGGCCAAGTGGAGACCTTACTGTGAAATGCTCCCTGAATAGATTAGCAATGTCCCCAAGCTCAGTAACCCCTCCCACGTCCGCCGCGAGACCAGGCTTAGCCTCCAACTTACCTGTGGACTTCCAAAAAGCACAGAAATTATTATTTGCTCGTTGTTCTGCTAATATGTCCATCTTAATTTGATCTTGCCTATTTTGACAATACTTTAGGCGACTTTTGAAAATTCTACGTGCCTCATACATCTGATCATAAACAGTACCAGAGGTTGGTCGATCAGCTAAAACCCAGTCTTGGAAACTAAGCCTGGCCTCTCGGTGAGCGTCTCGAACATGTTTGTTCCACCCACATAACGGATTACCCCGCTTAGGTCTCTGGTGTACTTCATTAGATCCCCTCGCTGCCTCACAAAGGACATCTACAATATTATTGTACATCTTATCAAGGACCAGTTTGTGATCATCCAAGTTGCATGACCCATGACTGCACACCGCAAACTCCTGTGGGAAGTCTATCTCTCGCAGTTTATCAGAACACAAACGATGATAATTCTCGATCTCTTTTTTATTTCTGACGCCCCAGACAACAGTACTGCGGGGTGCAGCCCCGGTCGTCAACTTTGGCCTAACTATATCTAAGTTACACACAATAAATATAGGTAAGTGATCAGACACATACACATCTTCATCAATACCTACACTAACAATTGTCTGCCAGGCAGACGAAGAGACCACACAATGGTCTAACCACCTCCTGCAACCATGAGCCTCGCTAATGAAGGTATAGTAGCTTAGATCGTATCCTAACTTCTTTGTATCCGCGCAGACCCAGGATTGATCGTTACAAAAACTTAATAGCTCGACATAAAATAATTCTTGCGGATGTGCATTAAAATCGCCCATAATATATATGTTTTCAACATCATGTGTCGCAATTATTGCACTTACCTCACTTAAGACCTCGGTAAACAAAGGCAGGTTTTCCGGTGAGTTTGTAGGCATATAAACCGAAAATACAATAACAGAGCGACCACCAGAGACAGCTTTAATGGCCACTAACCGAGAGCTATTACAGGATATTACCGAGACAGACTCAAAAACACCCTTTCTCCAGAGTATAGCCACCCCTCCGTACGGCCGCCCCCTTAGGAGCCCTTCTGATGTGTCTACCGCAGACCTCCCAGCGAATTCAAATTCCTGACTTATCGATCCTAACATTGAGATATCATGAGGCAGCAGCCAAGTCTCCTGCAGGCAAATCAAATCTGACCAATCACATATTGTTCTAATATTATCTACTGATCTTTTCGCAGATTTACAATTAAAACTAGTTATTTTTACATGACCGTTATTTTGACAATCCATACTGAATTTTAATCTAAGTAACTGTATGGGCCTGTCTATTTGTCCGGTACATAAAATGTACAAAACGCCTAAAAGCAATACCATCGGGCCACAACTCATTACTCAAAAACATGTCCACCTTGTGTTTAGATACATATAACTTGTAAGCGCTATACTTTTTATACGACTTGATGTTTAGCTTTTTTAAAGATACACTTTCATTAGTCTTACTCTTTATATAATTAATAATGTCAGCATCACAGGCCTCCGTATTCACGTTCGATATTAATAGCGGTACTTTAATATCAGCCGCACGGAATTTACTGTCCGGTACAATAGATGCACGGCCTTTTTGGCTTGCAAATGTATAGGATTTCGAACGCGAACGATTATGTTGCACTAATTTCCACTCATTCGTTTTCGGTTGACTCACCACTATTTTAGAGACAACCTTATCACAATTATCTATCGACGGTATATTTGCACATTGCACTGTTGATTGCTGGAGCACATTCGACACCTTCGCATCCGTAGCGGCTGACGCACTGGCGATGGTCACCCGCTTTCCAGCGGTGGGGGAATTGACGGGCGTACGCGCACAGGCCGAGCTGTACGAAACCGCGGTGCTTGCAGTGGCCTCCACGCGCTCCAATTGTCGCTCTGTCTCGCTCCCATATAGACCGCTCTCATCAAATTTGCACATCATGCAGTCCGTCTCGCTCGGTTCCTTCGGAACCGCAGTCGCTGTTTGGGCCTCCACATGCCCGCAATGCTCTGTCGCTGCGTTATGTCCTTGCAAGACAGAGAAGCAATCATTACCGCCGCTGACCAGTGTAGATGACGCACCTTTTGCCGAGAGGTCGTTCAACTTGCCATCAGCTGAGTATTTTTAACCGACTTCCCAAAAAGGAGGAGGTTCTCAATTCGTCTGTATGTTTTTTTTTTTTTTTTTTTTTTTTTTTTTTTTTTATGTGTGTTAGCTCATAACTTTTTTCTGGGTGAACCGATTTGGATGATTCTTTTTTTATTTGATAGGTGGTGCTTCACATGTGGTCCCATTTAAATTTGATCAAGGTCTGACCAGTAGTTTTTGAGTTATCTTTAATATTGCATATTTTTTCCACTTAGTTTATATGGATGATGTGTTAATAATTTCCTGTCACTGTTATTTACACACCAAGTAGTGGTATACGAGTTTGTGTGGGGTAGGTACCGCAACTAAAAAGTGAAAAATAAAGACTTTTTTACAAAAAAACAACCGACTTCCAAAAAAAAACACTAAAAGACGTGAAAAATAACTTTAATTTCGGAAGTCGGTGACCAAAAACGAAAATACAAAACCAGACACCGACTTCCGAAATTAAAGTTATTTTTCACGTCTTTTAGTGTTTTTTTTTGGAAGTCGGTTGTTTTTTTTATAGGTAAATATTGTAATCCTATAGGTCCACTGTCTAGAGTAAAGCTGTTTTGTAAACATGCTCCTCTTCTCGCATTAACATTACCGCGCTTAACAGTAGGATTATCGTGTATCAACGATGCCTGCTTTAGACTAGTCACTTCTATTTGAAGCGATAGAAACTGCTCCTTTGACACGGTATTGTCTTCTAAAACGCTGATCTGGTTTTTCAGTTTTAAAATATCCTTTAGGAGACACGTTACATCTACATGGTCAAAAGTTACCGGAGGGAGTTTATTCAGCTCCTTCGCCACAAATATCGGGAATAATTCAGTACTGGTACCCTTCATGAGACAAATCATATCGTCTAGATCCCGTGACATTTTCTTTTTTCCTTCCTTTCGACGCACTGGCATCTTCTTTCCGCTGGGGATAGACTGAAACAGCAGAGACTTTGCCTGCACAATGTCCTCAGCAGAGAAAGAGGAACAACACACTTGATGAACACTCTCTTCATCCATAACATCCAATACATTCCGTAGAAATGCTAACAGTTCGTTGATGACAACATTGCAATTAGCGCACTTCACAGTATGAGACGACATTATTTTCGATTAGTCACCGCCCCGGTTACAGCGGCATCGCAAACTCGTCCGCTACGTGTCGCGTACGATGCGAGACTCACGAGACGATACAATATAGGTATCTACGTTATCTTTTTAAAACAGTGCATTTTCAGACTACCTAAAGGTGGATGGCGTCGTTTGTGCACGTTACAAGTTTATTTGTAGTAGGTTTAGGTAGTTATAGAAGCACAAAAAGCTTGACTTCAATAAAGGCAAAAAATTGCCTAATGAAGGATACGCAACAAACTGCAAGCCAATTAAAACTTCTTTGCACCATAAAACGTGGTACCAGGGCAGGATAACACGCAAGAGCTTATCTAACAAACAGCTGACATACCGATAGTGCCACGGATGGCATGTAACAACGAAAACTTTCGGCGTCCGAAGTGCCTGCATTAGTTATGAGACTTTATCGACTGTCGATATCGATGTCTCGTGGGAAATAGAGGCTAGATAATGTAATTCGTTGAGTTTGGAAATATGATGTTTTATTGAAAAGTTTCTGTAGTCAAGTAAATTCTCTTTATTCTTCTTTTTTGGGATCTTCGATTTTGTTGAAATTGCAAAAACAGTGTAGTTTTTTTATATTTTTTTTCTTGAATAAAACGTAGATTTATTTGCTCATAGGTCCTACAATTGTATAAATTTATTCAGGTCAACTTGATCTACCTACTTAAACTTTTAATTAAATATCATTAATACAATCTTTACAGAGGCACATATCTTACGTCTTGCGTTTGTGGACTATGAGAGGGCCTTTGACTCTATCGAGACCTGGTGTGTTATGGAGTCTCTGCAGCGATGCCAAGTCGACTGGCGATACAACCAAGTGGAGAGATGTCTTTATGAAAACGCGACAATGACCGTCCAAACTCAGGAACAGTGAACTGAACATATCCCCCTGCGTCGAGGTGTGAGACAATAATTATGCACAAGACGAATAATTACCCCGAAATTGTTCTCTAACGCATTGGAGGATATGTTTAAGACGCAGAACTGGGAAGGACACGGCATTACCATCAACGGCGAGTACATCTCACACTTGAGATTTGCAGATGACATCGTCATACTGGCTGATTTGCTAAATGCCTTGCACCAGATGCTGGACGGCCTAGTTAATTCTTCTGTATGCATTGGTCTCCGGATGAACTTGGAGAAAGCCCAGGTTATGTTCAACGAACACGTCACTCCGGGACCGATCGCTCTCGAGGATGTTCGAGAGTACGTTTACCTCGAGCAAACTCTGCAGTTTGATAAGAATAACTTTGAGAATAAGGTTAACAGAAGAATTCAGCTGGGCTAGGTAGCATTTGGGAAGCTTCGACAAGTCTTCTCGTCACGTATTCCGCAGACCCATAAGACTAAAGTCTTCAATCAGTGCGTCCTGCCTGTTATGACTTGCGGAGCCGAAACATTGACACTCACGGTGCATTTGGTCCATTAATTCGAGGTTGTTCAGCAAGCTATGGAACGAGCTATGCTTGAAATCTCTCCGAGGGATAGAATCCGGAATTAGGTGATCCAGCAGATAACCAAAGTTCGCGACATAGCTCACAGAATAAGCAAGTTGAAGTTGCAATGGGCCGGCCATATTTGCCGTAGAACCGATGACCATTGGGGTAGTGGTGTTGAAAGAAAGAAAGAAAAACGGTAAACATGACGCAAAGAAAAAACACACAAATACAAAAAAATAAAACGAGTTGGGGAAAATATGCGTCACATCCACGCAAAACGGCAATCGCTCAGCATAATGCTACGACCCTATGCGAGACAGAGCCCCAGCGCTGGTTTTCAGCGATAGCCGGCGTTGACGTGATGACGTCAAAATCAGTGCAGCATCATCATAATCAGCCTATAATGTTCCCACTGCTGGGACACAGGCCTCCTCTCTTTGAGAGGGAATGGGCTGTAATCTACCACGCGGGCCCAGTGCGGGTTGGTAGATGTCACATGTCTTCATATTTTTGCTTCTAAGACATGCTGGTTTCCTCACGATGTTTTCCTTCACCGTTTTGAGAGCAGTGCTGATGAAATTATTTACACAAAGTAAAGCATCTGTCTGGGTTCGAACCCACGACCTACAACTCGTAAGTCGGTGCCGATACCACTGGGCCACCACTGTTCCTCAGTGCAGCATACGAAAACTAAAAATAAACAAAAACACTATATATATTAGGTCTTTACCTATGAAATTGCCGTTTTGTATGAAAAAATTTAAACGAATTTTTTTCATGAATTTTTTATTTGTATTAATCGAAGTAATCACCCATGCAATCAATGCATCTTTGCCATCGCAGTGGCAGTTTATTGATGCCCTTCTTAAAGAAATCAGCTGGACGGGAGGCAACAAATTCTTCAAAGGCATTTTGTACTGCCTCTCGGGTATTAATTTTTTTTCCCGCCAAGAAGTTATCCAAATTCTGGAAAAAGTAGTAGTCTGTAGGCGCAAGGTCTGGTGAGTAGGGCGGATGACGGAGAGCTTCCAACCCCAGTTCTTGCAACTTGGAGACCGTCTGCTGTGCAGTATGAGGTCGCGCGTTGTCGTGCAGGAGCAGCGGAGACGAGCGATTGACCAATGCTGGTTGGAGATGCGCCAGCTTCTCCATCATTGTGTTCAGTTCTTCACAGTACACATCTGCAGTAATGCTCACCCCGTTTGGTAAGAAGCTGTGATGAATCACACCGGCGCTAGACCACCAAACAGTGACCATCACTTTTCTAGGGGTAAGTTTTCGTTTAGGGCATTGTTTAGGTGCTGAACCAGGATCCAACCAACTTGCTGAGCGCTTACGGTTATCAAACAGAATCCATTTTTCATCGCAGGTAACAATGCGGTTCAAAATTCCTTCATTTGTGTGTCTGTTGAGCAGTGCAAGGCACGTCTCGACGCGTACTTCGCGCTGGCGATCATTGAGTTCGTGGGGCACCCATTTGTCAAGCTTTTTTACCTTGCCAATTTGACGCAAATGGACCAATATTGTTTTGACGCTAACGTCGAAAGCTGCTGCTAATTCAGCCGTAGATTGTGTATCATCAGCTTCCACAATCGCCTTTAATTCGTCATTGTCGACCAAAGTCTTCGGACGACCGCGAGGTTCATTTTTCAGGTCGAAATTTCCAGAACGGAAGCGAGCAAACCAATAACAGGTGGTGCGTTGGTTTGTAGTGTTAGCTCCGTAAACGTCGTTGATGTTGCGTGCCGCTTGTGCCGCGTTGCTGCCACGACGGTACTCATATTCCATAATTACTCGAATTTTTAACGTATCCATGATGACGAAAAAGATTGAAATGCGATGAAAATGTAACACTAATCAATAAAGAAATGACTACTTTTAGAAAAAAAAAACCATGTTTTTAAAATAAAATTAATTTGAAATTAGAATTCTTAGCCAAACAAAAATTATTTTGATTTGAAATGGCCAGTACTGCAGAACGGCAATTTCATAGGTAAAGACCTAATATAAAAATGAATCCCTATTTCCCTTGGTCACGCCATCACGCGTGAACAGCTGGACCGATTTTAATTTTTTTTTTGTGTTCGTTATTGTCAGGAGAAGGATCTTATGAAAGAAAAAAATTAAAAATATGCGCGGAAAATTAGAAAATTTAAGAAAACTTAACATAAATATAAATTTTACATAACTGTCAGTTGTTTGAAATAACTGTCAGAGATTGACAGAAGGCGCGCTGCAAATATCGTTTAGCATAGATGGATCAGTTGATAAATGACTTCATAGTTAAGACAAGACAACGTCTGTCGGGTCAGCTAGTAAGAAATAAAATAAATACACTATACCTAGTTCTAAATGTTTAAAAACATAAACATAGTCTTGAGTGGAGACCGTGAATCGGCAAACTTAAGGTAGAACGCCCTCAGGCTAGGTGGAGCGACAATCTTCACAGGGTGGATGGTAGCAGCTGGATGAGAGTTGCCGAGAATCAAGCTGAATGGCGTGCAATTGGAGAGGCCTATCTCCAGCAGTGGACTGCTGTAGGCTGATGATGAAGATAATAGAAACTTATCTATCATCCAGAAATAATTATGCAACCCTATCGACTTAATCTATTTATACGTTAGACCCCATCACTAGTATTGCACGCGCGGTGCTTGCAACAAACTTTAAATTTAGCTCTGACCTACAGCCTATTTCAGACTCTGTTTCGGTCCAGACATAATAGCTTAGAAATAAACCTTTTTCAACGTTTTTCAGCTCAAGTTAGGCACTCATGCCTAACTTGAGCTGAAAAACGTTGAAATAGGTTTTTTTGGACGAAAATTATGAAAACGTGGTCTGAAATATTTAGGTCGATAGGTACTGGAATTAAAAACGGTTTTAAGACTGCGAAGGTTTTTGTAACCTAACTTAGTTTTTGCTCACAAAAACTAAGTTACGTTACAACTTTCTGAACACTTCTCAAATTGTTCAGAAAGTTATAAAAACAGGAGCCAGTAGCCCGCAACTTCGTCCGCTTGAAATTTCTTGTTCCCCCGACCCACCGCGTCGCATCGCATCGCCTGCCCGCGCTATTACTTAATTTTCGCTTAACGTTCTTTCTGACTTTTTACCTTTTTGCTCGGCTCCTAAGGGTGCTAGCGTGAAGTTAAATAGCCCATAGCTGTCCTCAAGAATTAGGCTATCAAATGTAAATAGAATTTTTCAAATCCGACCGGTAGTTCCAAGGTGGTCCCTTACATATAAACTTACATACATACATACATAAACTCACGCCTTCTTCCCATGGGGGTCGGCAGAAACTACAGAACGCCACCTGCTACGATCCATACATACTCCTTTTGCCTCGTTTACGTTCATACATCTGTTCATACACGCACGCCGGTTGTGAGTACTACGCACCTGACCTTTCTGAAGAACATCACCAATAAGGTCACTATATGTCTTCCTAGGGCGTCCCCTCCCGGCGTTTCCACTCACATCCGCCTTGTAAATACCTTTTGTTAATCGCCCTTCATTCATCCTCTCAACATGACCAAACCATCTTAGCATACTCTTTTCAATTTTTGTCACTACATCTTCCTTTAAACCGCACCGTTGCCTTATCACATCATTCTTCAGTCTATCATTCATAGTCTCACCACACATGCTTCGCAAGGAACGCATTTCCACAGCATTTATTCTACTTTCATGCTTTTTTTGCCACACCCAACACTCACTTCCATACATAAGCGTAGGCACCAGCACACCATTGTGAACAGCCAGTCGTGCTTTTTTGGACATCAACTGGTTGGTTACAATTGCATGTGTAGCACCATTCACTTTATTTCCCGCATTTACCCTTCTTTCCACATCTCCATCAATCTTTCCATCCCTTGTAAATAGACTCCCCAAATATACGAACTCACTTACTTGCTCCACACACTTATCATTTAATTTCACATCACATACACTTAAAAAACTTAATAAACTTACAAACTTTTTTTTTTTACCTTTTTATAATATTAGTATACATAGCTAGGTCACTTTCTCTCCTCTTATAACGAACGAACTATATATAGCTCATGGCGTGCTCGAATTATATTATTAGCCACCCAACAAGGTGGCTACGTTCACGGTACGCTAGAGATACATTAATGTATAGCCACTCGCAAAGGCTATTTAAGTGCGTCCCATACCTACTTGCAGAACAACTATTTTCTTAATATACCTCGGGAATCATCGCATTTCCGAATACAAACGAATGCTAATTTCCATGTCCATCAATTATTAGATTTATCGTGTATAATAATTTGAATTCAGAACTATTTAAGTACTTTATTGTTGTTTTCACAAAAACAAAACTACTCGTACTATACATGAAACTGACAGCCGTTAGATACATCAGTTTACAACTATTGAACTTCGTAATAATGTAACATGTAATCCGCGTTTCTGTTCATACCCAAGAATAAATTACACGCGTGGTCGACCGCACGAAGTGACTTTTTAAAAGCGCGCTCCTCCCTCTTAACGTTCTACCAAGAATGTATGGTCTGTTCCAAAAGTATCTAATGAAAGTGTAAACAAACTGTTCAAGTTAAATTCTTACGTAATCACTTCTTACTAAAAGGAATTAGTATCACATTCACACATTCACACTCACATTACTATTTAGAAGGTTTCAACTGTATATCGCCTGAGCAACTTTGCTAAATTGTAATTTAAAAATCATCGACGAACATTGAGGCTATAAAACCAACCTCGATTGTCAAATAAAGAACATCTTTAAACCAGAAGGTGATTGAAAATTAGAATTTCTGGTTTATGTATCTAAATAAGTAATCAAGCAAAAGAACTTAATTTGTAAATGGCACTACAAATTGGCTTCCACAGAAGGTTGTCTGATCCATTTGTTTACATTTCATCATATACTTTTGGAACAGACTATAGGAAAATGCTCGGGAAATATAACACGTAAGTGATTGCAGCGATGACTCCGGTGTAAAGAGATCGTCTAATCATGAACACTGACTGAGATGGCTGTTGAAATACTTGTTTTACATTTGAAATGAGCTCGATGGGAAGTTAAAGACGCTTGGCGTAATAGTAGTAGAATATTAGTTGAATAAAGACACGAGATGTTTTAATCTTAACCCTTCGCGTGTTTATGATGCACACGTGTGCATCATGTTATTTCAATGCCCCAACTGCTTATGATACACCATGTGCATCATGTTAAATACATTTGAATTCCCGCTGTTTTTTGATTGGAGCGTTTGGTTTTCTAATAGAAACGCAATACCAACCTCATGCCAATAATACTGGCTTCATTATTGGATATTTAGAAGCTGTTTGCGAACGGAACGAAAACTTAAAAAAAATAAAAAAGACGCGCGAATTGTACTTGAGTGACATCAAACTTCGGCATTAAACTGACAGGCGATGAATTCCAAGAAACAGTAAGTATTTTATTGAGATTTATACATAGAATTATAGATAAATTACTCTAGAATGTGTGTGAAGTTTATTCATTAGAAATCGATGAAATATTTGACCGATCGCATTGAAATTATGAGGAAGCATCGGCCACTCGCCGAAGATTGCGTCATATTTTTCGTCGATTATTGTGTAGATATCTTGATTTTTGAGTAGAAACAATTAGTTTTAGATAATATATATCGTTTATTATTATTTACAAATTAGATTTAGTGATTAGTTTCACATTTGTCATCATTCATACCTATTATTGACAAAGCTAACAAATATTTCGAAGGAAGTCCGCCATGTTTGATTGGCACTCGAACGAAATAGTGTTGTCCATGCGTGGTTTGTGTGAGTCGATGTTCGATATTTTTTTTTTGTTGATTACAAAATTATATGCGTTAGAAAGTCATGGGTTGTTATTTTTAAAAATATTACTTTTCTTTTATTGAACATAAACTTACTTGCTTTGTTGAGTAGTGGTGGTGAAAGGCGAAATAGGGTTTTTTTTTCGTTGTGTTCATTGTTTTGACATTTGCATTTATTTTTGTTTCTAGAAGACTAGCAAGGCTCCGATCGGCCAGCACTGACCGATCGGATGCAGAGAACGAGACGCGACCGTCGTCTCGCGCTTACGATCGGAGCGCGGTGGCACGGCGCGACCGTATAGTAGAGCTTGCTACTCCAGGGTAAATGTTGTTTTAATAACTGTTCGCAAGGCGCTGCCCGACTTTCAACCCCTGGGGTTAATACAAGTTGTCTGTACTTTATATGTAAAAAAAATATTGAACATAATCTTACTTGCTTTGTTGGGTAATGGTGGTGAGAGGGGGATAGAAGGAGGGGTATGTTTTTCGTTCCGTTCATTGTTTTGAGTTTTGTTTTTAGAAGACTGGTAAGGCTCCGATCGGTCAGTACGGACCGATCGGATGCCGAAAGCGAGTCGCGGCCGTCGTCCCGTGCCTCCGATCGAAGCGCAATGGCGCGATCGAAACTTCTATTTGATCTCGCCGCACGGATGCCACCCTCGGACCCGGTGGTGAAGAGCCCTCCACGGTAAATATCGTCTTAGTAACTATACGCATTGAAGCTTTGCAGACATCTTAGTACTTTGTCTGCGATTTATCTTATTTTCACAGATTGTGCGGGCTCCCTGTGTTCATCACACCGAGGGGGTCTATCCGACCGACTGGGGCGTCAATTCAAATTGAAAAGGCCCCCAGCGGTACCATGCGGCGAGTTCAAAGTGAGCAAGAGGAGCCACTCTTGTAAGTATTTAAATTTTATATTATAGGTTCTTTTGTATAGGAGGCGGTGGTGATGGTGTTACTTCAATTGCTTTTCTTCTTTCACAGTCAAAGTGTCTACGAAAGGGTGGAAGCGATGGACATGTCGGATGAGGAAGCTGAGCAGTTGTTGGAGCAGGACCCGCGGCATGTGCATCGCTGGCTGGAGACGTGTGATCAAGGGGTTTCCCTCTTAGTACCTCCATCGACTAGTGCCACCTCAGCGGTAGCATCTTTCGATGTTTCCCCTGTAAACGCTGACATTGACATCGGTCCCGAAGTTGAACCGCGCCCCTCAACTTCTGGAGTGACGTCGAAGTCTAGGCTGGTGCCTAGAAGATTGGTTGACTATGGCAGTGATTTTGATAGTGAGTATGATGATGAGTTTGATGGCAAAATCACTGATATAGTCGGTAATGGGAGGGGAATTCCCAGTGATGATGAGTTAGACGAACCCACGCAAAATGTAATCAACGATATTGAGCAAGGAATGGACAACGCAGTCGATGATCTTTTTGGTATTTCGACAGAGTTTACTTGGGAGGAAAGTTACGAATCGTTCAGGGGAAAACCTGAAGAGTTTTCAGGCCCTGCTCCTGGACCGATTCGTGACTACGATTCGGGGTATGATGCTTTTGCCGATATCTGGGACAAAAGTATCATAGACCGAATTGTCCTGGAAACGAATCGTTATGCCAAAGAGACCACCGACGCGTTGAAGGAAAAAGGGGTATTAAAAACAAACTCTCGTATTCATCAGTGGACCGAGACTGATGGAGACGAGATTTTGCTTCTTTTCGGGATATTCATGTTGATGGCTATAGATTCCCGGACATCACTGCATGAATATTGGAAAGGTGGACATCTCGCTATGCCGAACTTCAGGTCCATACTTTCCCATAATCGGTACATTTTGCTGAACAAGTTCCTTCATTTTGTTCCAAATGGTGGAACTGGTTCAGTAAATACAGTGATGTCCGCGAAGCTGAAAAAAATTGAACCCATCATTGTGCATCTCCAAGGGAAATTTAGTACCCTATACAATCTGGGGCGCGACATATCTATCGACGAGTCATTGACCTTATTCAAGGGCCGCTTGTCCTGGATACAAGCAATAAGGTCAAAGGCTGCGCGGTTTGGAATTAAATCATACGAGCTATGCGAATCCAGCACTGGCTATATGAGTAAATTCCAGATCTATACAGGTAAGTCCGACACATTCGGTAATACGGATGCGTCTCTTGGTGCTGATTTAGGGGGTAAAACTACTAAGGTCGTCCTTAACCTCCTGCAAGGTCTTGACCGTCGGGGTCATAACGTAACGATGGATAATTTTTATAATTCTCCATCGTTAGCGCGATACCTTAAGAGTCAAGGCTTTGACTGTTTGGGGACACTTCGAGTAACTCGCCGTAATGTGCCTGCTGACATCGCGAAAGTGTCGAAAAACGTGCCAAAGGGGACTATAATAGCTCGCCATAGTGGTGATGTTTCTCTCGTGTCATGGAAAGACACCAAGGTGGTGACTATTATATCTACCTATCACAATGCCGACACTTACGTTGGATTGAAGGCCGGGAAGACATTAGTCAAGCCCGTGTGTGTGAGGGACTACAATAAAACAATGGGAGGGATTGATCTCAAGGATCAAAAACTCTCAATGTACTTATTGGAAAGAAAGAGAGGTGTAAAATGGTATATAAAATTGTTTAAAAGGTTGCTGAATGTAAGTATAAATAATGCTTTTGTGATGTATGTGAAGTCTTTGCAACGTCGTAACTTACCAGCGTTGAGTTATCGTGACTTTCGTTACCAGCTCGCAGAAGCCATTATTTCAAAGCACCGCCCCTCTGGAGTAGAGGCTCTTGCTGGCCCGGTACCGACACTAACGAGACTAAGACGAGATATTTTACACCGTCCAAGACTTTTGAAAGGAAGGACTAATAGAAGGAGATGTGTGATGTGTTATAGAAGGAGCAAAGAGCAAAAATCAATTAATTCATTTTGTATGACTTGTGACGTTTACCTTTGCTTGGAGGAAGACTGTTGGGATAAGTGGCATACCTCAACAGAGGATCTGGAATCCAAACAAAGGAACCGTGGGCGAAAAAGGAAACCAAATGAATAGTTGTTTTTTGTTTGAATGTTGATGTGATGTGAGAGAGTGTAGAAGACGATGTATGACTGTGACATTACGGCACCCACTATATCAACACTGAGCGCTCAATATTTTTCTTTCCATTTCATGGGTTCGGCTAGCATTTATACACGTATCGACTCCAGCACTTTTAGGTTTAAAGAATTTAGGTTTTTAAAACTGTATTATGTAAAGTAAATATCTGTCAGTTTTTGGTACCCATAATCAACTGTATAACTGTAAGTTTCATGTAATTTTACTTTCCTGATAAACCAGGACCCATTTTTATTAATATTGCCTTTATATTTTTGTTGGTTTTGTTTATTTCAAAAATGCTCTCTCGAAACAATTCTTTCTTCACTCCAGACAAAAACCTACGACTAAAACTGTATTGTGGGGCATTTGTTTCAGCATTTGTTTGTTTGGATCACTGGATGTATTTTATATGATTGAGTGTTATGAGAGAAATTAGAAGATATACAAATATTCTACGAATAAGCACATTTTTGGAACGAAGTTCCTTATCACACGCTACGGATTTGGCGGATGGGGGCTAGGCGAACAAAATAATAAGAATTTTCCGTCACGACCCGTCCTTTATTTGTTTGTTTGGTTAAACGCGCTAATCTCAGGAACTACTGGTTGGAATTGAAAAAATCTTTTTGTGTTGGATATTCCATTTATCGAGGAAGGCTTTAAGCTATATAACATCACGCTACGACCAAAAGGAGCGGAGCATAAATGAAAAATGTTGCAAAAACGGGAAAAAAATATTCCTTTTGAGAGCTTCCGTTGCGTGCGCTGCATAAACGGTTAAATTTACGCAAAAATCATGTATGACGGAATTATACCCCTATAAAAATAGTAAAAAAAAGTTCGCGACAGCATATGTCTATCTTTTAAGATTGACTCAATATAACCCTTTTTATGGTAATTAAATTTGTTGTATGGATGTTCTAAATAAATTACGAAAGGAACTTCGTTCCAACCGAGTGTTCCACAACACTCACGCTTTATTTATTTTGTTGTGGCTTTTATCTCTTACACAGTGTGGTTTCGCACCACGAAGCAAAAACATGAGAAGCGGCCATGCGTAACGCAATTCACGAATGAACTCGTTAGGCTTACATAACCCAAAATCTTTAAAAGGATATTTCTACGCACTGTTTGCCCTTAATTGGACTCCTAAGCCGACATTCAATACTGTGTGCATGTGTGAAAAGGCTTTATTTAATTGGACAAAGTAAGAAAAGTCTCTTTCTAAAATATTAGAAAGACCCCTTGTTTTTCACCGAAATTTTTATATTGTCAAATATCTTTCTATACATCCAGCAAAACAAGATTAAATTCCTGTCCATTTTCAATAGAAGTCAGACACGGTCGTATTAAACACCGTCCGGAGTAGTGCCGACCGACCCAAGTCGTGTCCCGATCAATTCGTTCCGACGCTCCGGAAAAAGTTTCATCTATAAGATTAGTTAAGACTCAGGATTGGCAATAAACTTTCAAGGTCAACTCCCGGATGCTTTTTCTTTCATGAGTTAGGGGGCGATTTCACTAGACAAGAGCGAGGCGATATAAGACAAATATGGAAGTTATTTTGAGCCGTTTTTCCACATGCCTTTATATTTTCGAGCCGTTTGGGGGCCATGGAGTAAAATTGCTCATAATTATGTTCTTCAAGAAATCACTAAACGGTTGGTTGACACTTCCCGAGACCCATCATCATCTACCTGCTTTTTCCAACATGTTGGGGTTGGCTTCCAGTCTTACCAGATGCAGCTAAATAACAGTATTTTACATGAAGCGACTGCCTGTCTGACCTCCACAACCCAGTTACTGGGTAATACGATACCCTTGGTAAGAATGGTTGTCAGAGTTTCGGGCTTGTGACGACCCGTAACGACTGCCAAAGATGCACTAATGACAGCCGTGCTTTCCGAGGCACGGAGGGGTCTTGATATGTAAAGATTGTCACCCATCCACGGACCAACCGCGGCAAGCGTAGCTTAACCTGATCGTTCGACCCATGCGGTTGTTATTACTTAGCTACAAGCCAAACTTCCAGCAACCCAAGGGCTGGATTTTACCTTGGCTAGAGGCTAAGCATTACCATACAACGTCGGAACACCATGTATCTATCTCATAATTAATTTACCTGTCATTGCGTTATATTTAATTCTTTTTACCTATTGTGGTATAGTAATTTTATTCTAGGTGCATCGTCTTCACATATAGGTATATGATTAATGTATACATCATATTGTAAAACATTTTTAAAAGAGTAACGGTGGAGTTTCTTGCCCATTCTTCTCCATACGAAACTACCTTTTGGAAGGGGCAACTAGAATCAATTCTATTTTTTTTGTAAATTTTGACGTTCAAAAGTGCCTTTTGTGTGCCTATTTAAAATAAATGATTTGACTTTGACTTTGACACTACCAATCTCTTGAGCACCATACCAGTTGACAGGCGATGCGGAGGAATTTTTCGACGCCATTTAGTTTGTTGTTAGAGCGTTAGTTTGTATGTAAATTAGTTAACACATAAAATAAAAATAGTGTCACTGCCACAGATTATGTTATCCGCTAGTAAGTTGCAAGTGTAAGCTGCGTAGCATTTGCTTGTACACTTGGAAGCTACTAACGTAAATAGTCTGTGGAACATTTATTTGAATACCTAACCGTCTTCGACGAATTAAAACTGGTTCTTTTAATTGTACTATGAACCGTCTGCTAAAATTGCAATAGTTGTAGATCATTGCTTTGTGCCCGTCACCTAGATATTTAAATCACATATTTTTGTCTATAACTCTATCGGTAGGCACAGAAAACTGTTTTATGTTGCGAAATTCAAAACCTCTCTGATCATCACTGGAACCACACCTTAACAGAACTAAAGCTATTAGGACACTGGAAGCTCGAACTTGCTTAACTATAGTTAGCCTGTGATAAACTAGAGACAAAATGGCCGCCGGCTATAACCGGAGTGTGGCCACTTATGCGCTAATGGCTCTGTACACAATGGACAACGGACAAGGATCGTTCGACGTATCAGATAGTTTACTTAATAATTTCGTAAACATCTTGTTACTCGTAAGTGTTGTGGTCGAAATTGCTTATAGTGCCGAAACTAGTAAGTTAAATATAAACTTGGATGGTTACTGTTGACGACGCGTTATTAACATTAATTTCAGTTCTTTTTTATTTTTCTATTTAACTCTTGAATAATATTAATGGCTTAGATTGAATAGCTGGCAACATTAAGTTTATGGTAAAAGTGACAGCTGACAGCTCAGTTTCTATCATTTTTGGTTGTAAAAATCCGCCATCGGCTTCACACGAACTTACGCGCTATATTTTTGTAAAAAATTACTAATACCAATAAAAACCTGCATCTGGACCTAAAAATCTGTAATTTTAATGCATCTTGTGTTCCTAAGAGTTACAGTTACTGTCTGGCCATGATAGCATTCCTTATTGTCAAGCGCAAGCTTCATGATTGGATGGAGCAGAATAAAGGAACGAGTTCGTAGCCGACTGCATGTAGCAGCAGCAGACGACGTGTCGCTGTGACGCTAGGGTTTCTATGTATTTCTATGAAAACGACGTGTCGCTAGCTACGAAAGGTATTTCATAGAAATGCATAGAAACCAGTAGTGTCGCAGTGACACGTCGTCTGCTGTTGCTGCATGCAGTCGGCTATGAACTCGTACCTTTGTGCGTGTATGTCTGATGTTGTGTGATAGTAAGTATGCTAGGCTGTCGTTTATTACATGTTGGTATTTAAAATATTTTTGTTTACTATACCTGTTTCAATCTACACTCGAGAGCAATGAATCCGGGTCACTTAAAGAATCCTAAAAATCTCGGAAACTAAAAATGCTAGGTTAATGCAATAAATTGTATTTAATAGACAATGTAATACTCCTTAAATGAAGGTATTAAAACTTCTTAGTTATTGTAAAGTTATATCATAAAAAAATCAAATTTGAAAAAGGGCCACTTTCGAAGATGGAACTACGAAATTACAGCATTTGGTTTTGCTTTTGTTTGTAATCTGTCATTTATGTGGGTACATAAACCATGTTGATAGTGCTCTATATTCATTATTCAAGCTGAAATTATGTCGCTTACGCCTGAAGAATGCACCAGAATACTTACAATGCTGGAAACCGGCCGGAGTCAGCGCGATACAGCCAGGACTGTCGGTGTGTCGCTGTCAACAGTACAAAGAGTTCTCCGACGTTACGAAGAAACTGGTTCTAACCTACGCAGACCAGGAACGGGCAGAACCAGGTGTACCACAGCACGATAAGACCGATACTTGGTGAACACCATGCTTCGAAATCGCTTTCTCACAGAAACTGAACTCACAAATCAGTTTCGACGCCTCGGAGGAAGTAACCCAAGTGCATGGACAGTAAGACGTCGGCTTGCTGAATCTAACTTAAAACCCCTTAGACCTGCAAACGGCCCTAAACTGGAGCGTGGGCATCGTATTTCAAGACTAAGATATGCCCAGAGCCACGTAAATTGGAGTATTGAAGATTGGTCAAAAGTTATGTTCTCCGACGAATCAAAATTTATGCTCTACAAGCACGATGGAAGACACAGAGTGTATCGAAGACCAGGGGAAAGATTCAAGCAAGCATGCATCGAAGAAAAAGTAGCCTACGGTGGTGGGTCTGTACTTGTGTGGGCCGGAATTTCTTCTGAAAGTCGCACAGAGCTGGTGATCATAGAAAACGGCTCTTTAACTAGCGTAAGATATGTGGAAGAAATCCTCAATGATCACGTTGGTCCATTTATGGTCAATTTAGGTGAGGATGCTATATTTATGCATGACAATGCCCGACCTCATACAGGTAGGATTGTGAATGACTACCTTCAAGAGATGAACATTACTCGTATGGAGTGGCCAGCGCGCAGCCCGGATATCAACCCGATCGAGCATGCTTGGGACGAGCTAGGCAGATGCGTAAAACAACGAAACCCTCCCCCAATCACGCTTCGTGAGCTCAATATTGCTCTCACAGAGGAATGGGAGAATATTCCCCAAAATCGTATAAGGAACTTGGTGTACAGCATGCCAAACCGCGTGAACGCAGTAATGGAAGCACGAGGAGGCAATACGAAGTATTAAAATTCAAGAAAATCGTAATAAAGTTCAAAAATTTCATGTTTCCTATTTTTGTTTTAAGGAGAGATCAGCAGTTTTTTTCTTTATGTAATTTTGTGTTAATAAAATGTATGGTGACTCATATTTTTTTTACTTTCATTTAAGGAGTATTACATTGTCTATTAAATACAATTTATTGCATTAACCTATCATTTTTAGTTTCCGAGATTTTTAACATTCTTTAAGTGACCCGGATTCATTGCTCTCGAGTGTATATCTTAATTAATGTAATTGGTGTTATCGTTTTAATTAACATGAAACGATAATAAACAATGAATGAAATCCCTTGCTCTGATTTCGTCAACTATTATCTTTTCTGAATTTCCAAGTTATTTGAAGTTGGCTTCAAATCGAGGGAAAAAAATCCCTGTCCAAGGTAGGCAGCCTGGTAACAAGATTAGATAACATAACATAAAACATCACACCGGTTTTCCCCGGGGGGCTAGGCAGAAATGAACCTTAGTACAACCATATTTCGCCAGTTATCGTAATAGTGGGCGAACCCATTATTACTACCATTGCATTGCATTCATTAGATTTTACTAAAAAAAAACGACACCTATCATACAAATTATAGATTTAAAAGACATAAAAATTAGTAGAAGTATTTTTGACGTGATAACGTCTTTTATATCGATGAACGCCGGCTGCAAGCACGAAAAAGCATGACTCATTGTCACGTTCCGCCTGAGCCGAGCGTGCAAACGAGAGCGCGGAACAAGCGATAGATAGGCACGATCGGCCTAGGCGTTCGGCTTGTGACGCATCTATTTCTCTTCCACTCCTTATGACGTTATCACGTAAAATTATCGTCCGTAAACCGACTTTACAGACAACCATTTTTTTTTCCATCTACATCTTTATAACAAAAGAGCATAGAGCTACTTACCACTTATTGCTCATATTATCTCTGCCAGAGCATTCTTAAAAAAAAAAAACACGAAACTGAAATTTGCTGATTCACGAAGTAAATGATCGTGCGTTTCTTAATGAAAGGCTAATGACCGTGGGACCAATTTCCTTGAGATGATTTGCGCAATTCTCAGTTAAAAGTTTAGAAATTCTTTCTTTCCAAATACTGTTTAAAGATAAATTATTGTTATATATATTTAATTTTGTGGCTGAAAGCCGAGGCAACACTTATTTTTTACTGACGGCCAAGATGGGTTGTTTTTGGTTATAACAAGCGTTATCGAGGGTAGAAATTAGTGAATGTATTGATCCCTAAGATTTCCATAATAATAGTCGAACATAGAGCCTCCTTTGATAAACTTATTTAGATTTGCTTATTCTGTGGATAGACAGTATTTTCTGATGTCCTCCATTTTTAACCCCCGATTCAAAAAGAGGGGTGTTATAAGTTTGACCGCTATGTGTGTATCTGTGGCACCCTAGCTCTTAAACAGGTGAACCGATTTGGATGCGGTTTTTTTATTTGAAAGCAGGTTTTCAAGCGGTGGTTCTTAGACATGTTTTTTCAAAATCGGTTCAGCTGTTTTAAGGTCATCAGCTTTTTTTTGTATCCGGGTTCTTTTAACTTTATCTATTATATTTACACAAGTAGGTACATACACAAAATTAAGGAAAACCTACAAACAAAATAATTTTGCAGTAACTTAATTTTGCACTAGTTTCCTTTGAACTTGCCCTCATGAATAATATTTTCTCTGAAAAAACGACTTCCTGCTACCAGGCTAGCATAAAAGCCAGGAGTTGTTCGCATACAAATGAGTGTAATCTGTGTTTCGTTGCAGGAACCGCATAGAGAGAACTGCGTCCAAACGATGGCGGGGTTCCGTACGAAGAGTTGTGTCTGCTGCTGTTTGTAAGTTACCTTTTACCTTTCATTTAAGTGTTAAAATCGAAGTAACTAAATTAACGTCAAATAAAAACTGTAACTATTCTAGTTAAAACGTCACGTTTGCTTAACCTTAATGTCGATAGTTGTTTAAAGTGCAAATACGACCGCCGTACATGCCGCTGTTACAATTTGTCAATGTTAAACGCAGTGACGTCAACTATCATTATTATTATTGTAGCTAGAATTGTATTCTAGTGCCACAATAATACTAACATAATTAGTTTTCTAATAAAACAACTCTTTATAAACATCTTTGAAGTTTCTAGTTAGCTCGTCCACAGGACCGTACTACACTGGCCCGGAAAGAAAGCGGGTCGGTAATAAAAAGCTCTATAACTTCCAGAATATTGGAGCTAGCTTTATGAAATCAAAACTGCATTATAGACAATTTTATAGTGCTTAAATCAATGTCATACAAATCAAGATTATTAAGTTTATTTTGGATAAAAGTAAGTTAAGTAAAAATTACCATTTTCACTAGATTTCGAGCAATGTGCTATGATATCAAATATGCAATTTTTACACATTTTAGTATTTTTTTGCCACCATTAGCTGTTAATACAGCTTTTATACGGTTTGGCACGATTTCCACCAGATTTTTGAGCTGATGCTGAGGAATATTCTCCCATTCCTCTATCAATGCTTCTTTTAGTTCACGAAGTGTGATTGGAGGGGGATTTCGCTGGCATACAAGTCGTCCCAGTTCGTCCTAGGCATGCTCGATGAGATTCAAGTCTGGGCTGCGTGCTGGCCACTCCATGCGTGTGATAGCGACATCTTCAAGGTAGTCAAACACTATCCGAGCTGTATAGGGACGAGCGTTATCTTACATAAAGATGGCGTTCTCGCCTATGTTTACAAAGAGGGCCAACAAACGCATTTAAGATTTCATTCACGTATCTTTCGGCAGTTAAAATGCCATTATCTATCACCACTAGCACGGTGCGGCTTTCGGAAGAAATTCCAGCCCACACGTGTATGGAGCCTCCGCCGTATGGCACTTTATCTTCAATGCAAGCTTGGTTATAGCGGTCTCCTGGTCTTCAGTAGACTCTTTGTCTCCCATTGTGCGTCTATAGCATGAGCCTCGACTCGTCCAAAAACATTACTCTTGATCAGTCATCCAGAGTCCAATTCATGTGTTCTCTAACGTAACTCAGCCTTGAATTACGATGCTGTCTTTCGAGTTTTGGACCACTTGCCTTCAAGTTTGCTTCAGCAAGACGCTGCCTCACTGTACACGTGCTTGGATTGCTCCCTCCAGCACATAGAAAGTGATTTTTGACTTCGACAGCCGTTTGAAATTGATTTCTCAACATTGTTGACACCATATCGATCCTCCCGCGCTGTCGTGCACCTTTTTCGGCCCGTTCCTGGTCTGGCGAATATTGGAAACAGTCTCTTCAAATCGCTGGAGCACTCTTTGAACGGTTCATAGCGGCACACCAACAGTTCTCGCTGTATAACGCTGACTGCGCCCTTCTTCAAGCATTGTCAGAATTCTGGTACACTCTTCAGGGGTTAGTGGCATGTTTTTATTTGAATTTGATCAAAATAATGAATTTCTGCACAAGAAATGCCTTAGTTTAAACAGAAACAAAAGTAAAACAAATGGTTTCAAAGTCGTTCGAATTATAAAAATCGTCTTTATTTTTTATTTATGGTTTTTAATACAATCAACAAAAAGAAAAAGGTTTTGCTTCTCCCTGTAGTGAAATAAACTTTTATTTAGTTCTTGTTTTAAAAGGATTGCTCAAATATTTTAAAAGTTATCGTTTTTTTTTTTAACCGACCCGCTTTCTTTGCGGTCCCGTGTATTTATATTCTTACAACTTGAAAATTGACCTTTCAAATCTCAAATCGTTTATAGTACTCGTATAATCCATAATAATAGGTCTTTACCTATGAAATTGCCGTTTTGTATGAAAAAATTTAAACGAATTTTTTTCATGAATTTTTTATTTGTATTAATCGAAGTAATCACCCATGCAATCAATGCATCTTTGCCATCGCAGTGGCAGTTTATTGATGCCCTTCTTAAAGAAATCAGCTGGACGGGAGGCAACAAATTCTTCAAAGGCATTTTGTACTGCCTCTCGGGTATTAAATTTTTTTCCCGCCAAGAAGTTATCCAAATTCTGGAAAAAGTAGTAGTCTGTAGGCGCAAGGTCTGGTGAGTAGGGCGGATGACGGAGAGCTTCCAACCCCAGTTCTTGCAACTTGGAGACCGTCTGCTGTGCAGTATGAGGTCGCGCGTTGTCGTGCAGGAGCAGCGGAGACGAGCGATTGACCAATGCTGGTTGGAGATGCGCCAGCTTCTCCATCATTGTGTTCAGTTCTTCACAGTACACATCTGCAGTAATGCTCACCCCGTTTGGTAAGAAGCTGTGATGAATCACACCGGCGCTAGACCACCAAACAGTGACCATCACTTTTCTAGGGGTAAGTTTTCGTTTAGGGCATTGTTTAGGTGCTGAACCAGGATCCAACCAACTTGCTGAGCGCTTACGGTTATCAAACAGAATCCATTTTTCATCGCAGGTAACAATGCGGTTCAAAATTCCTTCATTTGTGTGTCTGTTGAGCAGTGCAAGGCACGTCTCGACGCGTACTTCGCGCTGGCGATCATTGAGTTCGTGGGGCACCCATTTGTCAAGCTTTTTTACCTTGCCAATTTGACGCAAATGGACCAATATTATTTTGACGCTAACGTCGAAAGCTGCTGCTAATTCAGCCGTAGATTGTGTATCATCAGCTTCCACAATCGCCTTTAATTCGTCATTGTCGACCAAAGTCTTCGGACGACCGCGAGGTTCATTTTTCAGGTCGAAATTTCCAGAACGGAAGCGAGCAAACCAATAACAGGTGGTGCGTTGGTTTGTAGTGTTAGCTCCGTAAACGTCGTTGATGTTGCGTGCCGCTTGTGCCGCGTTGCTGCCACGACGGTACTCATATTCCATAATTACTCGAATTTTTAACGTATCCATGATGACGAAAAAGATTGAAATGCGATGAAAATGTAACACTAATCAATAAAGAAATGACTACTTTTAGAAAAAAAAAACCATGTTTTTAAAATAAAATTAATTTGAAATTAGAATTCTTAGCCAAACAAAAATTATTTTGATTTGAAATGGCCAGTACTGCAGAACGGCAATTTCATAGGTAAAGACCTAATATACACTTAAAGGTGGTAAATAAAAACAAATACAAACACAACAGCAATTTTTTTAATAAGTTGAGAGAAAGGAAGAGCGCTTCATTAATTTTCCTTGTTATTAAGTTTGAATTATTTTATATCCTATTAAATATTTCATAGGGGCCGGAAAACAACTTTTATATCAGAAAAAAAACTTTGATCTAAAGTCCGGTGCAACATGGCATGGATTTGAAAAGTATTTTCGTAAGCGGAAATGATTTTGAATGTTATTCTGTTAGCACTTAATTTTTTTTGATATCGTCACAAGGAGACTAGAACATACCGCGGGAAGCTACGGTATGACACGAAAAAGCAATGTTTTGCCGAGCCATGCCGCGTCTTGCTGCATAAGTCGCACATTCAAGATCGACGTAAAATCATTAGTAACTCATTGCAATGTAACTCTTATCTCCGTTAGGTAAGGTATAAATTAGACGATTGCCGCAGGTTTTATCAAAGTCACGGCAATCATTCTAATTTGTACTTTATTGCAATGAGATAATAGTTATGTTGCAATGACTTACTAATGGTGTACGTCATTCAAATGAATCTCCAAAATTAGTATCCACCGGTTTTTAAAACAAAATGTACTACAAAGTTCCGATGATTGGTTCGACGCACAGTGTCTTCATAATATGCTACGACATTGTAGCTTGCGTAGCGCGTAACCGTAAAGGTTACACATTTGCTACGCCGCCCCGCCGCCGCGCCGCGCCGTAGCAATATTTAATCTTTTCATGCCGAACTTTGTAATATTACCTAGATTTGTGCATATTCTTGTTTCTTGAAAATGCCTTTTTAAAAGGAATACCGTATTAAAAAATATACGCTTAACTTGAGAACCTTCTCCTTTTTTTAGTCGGTTAACACTTTAAGGGACACTAAACGCCCCTTTGCGTAATAACAACAAAACTTCTATCGAGTCTAGTTCAGTGTCCTTCAACTGATTAAAAAGCTGGTATTAAGGATTAAAAGCATTTCTGTATGAAACTAGAAACAGATTTCCAAGAATAAAACTGCGCACTTCACTTTTACATTGTTGCTTTATTAGTTTATATTGTTTATGTTTCATTTTAGTTTGAAATCACTCGACAAGAATTTGTAACAAAGTTGAAAGGACTGAAAGGTACATTTTGTCGACTGACGCGAACATAATTATGTATAGAGAAGCAGATTTTTTTTTTGTCTTGCAAATTTGGTCCTATAGTAAAGTAATTCAAAATAATGAGAACAATGACCCCATAAGAGCTTTTCACATTCAGTTTTTTTTTAAACAACACCTTATATGTTACACACATTCTTCTTCAATCATGTACTTCGACTTCAAAAACTTGGGGCTCACCAATTTTCCGAGATATCTAAACCGACACGTGATTCTTTTTTTATTTGCTGGAGATAGATCCCGCGAATTGACTTCCAAAAAGGTTTTTATTTGACAAAAATATCTTGGCAATACATAGTTAATGGCAACAAGGGCTCAGCTATTTATTATACGCCGCACGTCGTCGTCATCTTGCGAATCGGTAATCGGAAGTAGCATTATAGCCATCTTTGCATAAAGCGGGCCGTGACTTGAAAACCATTGGAAAGCACTTAAGAACACGAATTAAAATTAAAATAACTTTTTCAGTAAATAAACTGATTATTAAAATGATTTCCACATTTCGTGAAAACGGCTTGCTTGTCTTTAATATGGAACAGCTCGGTTAAAACCAAACGCATTAATTTGTATTTTTGTTTTTTCGAGAACCTCGGACTCCCAGTATCGCCCTAAATTACTGCTTTACTCGAAAACTCTAAATCTCGAAATTTGGTCCTTCGAGCCGGATTTAAACCCGAGTGACTTATTTTAGGTGTAAAATGTTTTATTTCTGCTCTCATAAAGATGTATCTCTCACAATAATTGACGAAAGCAACTTACCAAGTACTTCATTTAACAGTACTTAGTGCATCGCTTGTTATGTCCAGTGTCATTTCCAAATCGCAGTCTATCTATTTTTGTTTGTGTAATACACGGTTTCTGAATTCGCAAACAATTAAATTCTGCTATATTTATTCATTTTACTTTAACATAAAACGGTGATCTCCCAATTACAATAAATAATGATTTAAGTTGACAAAAAATCATAAAACTGATCACACACAACTCCAAACATGCTGACATGATCATCTTCCATTCGTCCGGGAACACATCACAGTCAGGTCCAAGGGAGCGTCGAGAGCGAAATTCTATGAAACTACATGGCAAGCTATATCATTCGTTGAGACTATATTGGTGAACCAATCAACAGCTAAGACCGTTGGACACTGCAACGAAATTGAGCCAAAATGAAACACTAGCAAATTGCAAAACTCATTCTGGCATGTTATCTCTAGCGAACTGAATTTGGTCTGTTTCCGTACAGTGTTGTTGTATGTGACAGTTTGCAACACGGTACTGCCTCCACAGCCGTAGGTAACGTGGTTAAAAAACATAATTGTACTGAATTAAATCAGAAGGCCAATTTTCGTCGTCCATGTTCAAATTCAAGTCGCAATCTCTTCTCAGCAACAATAATTATATACGAGTATAAAGGGTTTTTTTTGACAGATTAAAAATGAATAAGGGAATTGCCCCATAAACTCTTTGGAAAACGGTCGCTTTCGTCTTTGTTTCGGGGTTAACGTTATTCCTTATAACGTTAACCCCGAAACGGTTAGCCATATCATGATAAATGTCGGATGCATAATTTCATAACTATAATTCGGGGCTGCATAATTTCAACATGAATTATATAACCAATATTTTGTAACCATATTTTAATTTAAAAGAGTGTCCGAGGAGTTTCTTGCCCGTTCTTCTCCATAGGTACCTACTACGCTCTGGAACGGGCAACTAGCTTCATCTTTCTGACTGACCGACCCCTTGACAGTTCAAAAGTGCCTGTAATTGGTTTATTTGAAATAAATACTTTAAGTTTGAGATGTACAAAGATATCGTAAGTCGTTAAAATTGATTAGTGACAAAACTACTGATGTTACCTACTAGGACCTAGGGAGGTAGCCAATGTCAATACATGTCATTATGCATGTCACTCTGGTACAAGTACGTTCAAAAGTCTCATGTGTATCATTTTCCCTTCAAACTGTAGCACAACAATGTTTTGCAGTATTAACCTTTCGGGGTATAAACCCGTGGTTTTTTAAACTGTTTTTTATTACCTAATATTGCACGTTTCACGTTTCATTTTATCCTCCTACGGCATACATGCATACCTATTATCCCCTATAACAAACGAACCTTATAATGGAATTTCCGCCCACTTCTCGTAATCTGATTGAGTTGAAATTTCGCACACACGCGTAGGTTAGATGACAATACAATATCATGGTGATAATATTAAAACAACGAATCAATAATCTACATAAAAAGAGAGACCAAAGTCTACCTAACCAAGGTTAGCAATATCAAGAAATATGTTAACATATACAGCAAAAACTGGACAAAAGCCGACAATCTGCATCCGCAACGACTGCTCCGAATTTCTAAATGTTTCCGGATGATAATGTAAACAGTGCTTTTTGCATTCCCTGCTTTCCTAGTCCATCCGTTACTGAATTTCTATTTGATTTTGCAATTCAAAGTAGATCGTTTGAATTATTCTGAGTTTCTGTTGATGGAATTCTTTTATATACTTGTATTTTGTCCTTGTGATTGTCGGTCCTACTGAAAGTAAATATGATGGGGCAGGAGGAATCAGTATTCCCTTTGATATTTGCACATCTATTAATATAATAATTTTAAATCTTGCTGTCAGGCAAAGAAGGTTATGAATATTCGTTGTAGGAAGACCAGCATTTGAAATGATTTTTGGAATTTGCAAAGATGAAAACATAAGTTTATTGTTTTTCCAGATAACCTATCCTGCTTCACCCACGGCTGCAGCACCGGCTGGGTCTCAGGGGTACTAGGGAGTGAGGCACTAACAGGAGGTGCGTGGTTAGCCGCGCTACCGTGTCTGGTCGCGTTGCCAGCGGCTCCTTTCTTCGCAGTGCTGGCTGATGCGAGAGGCCGCAAAGCTGGGGCGTTTTGTATTTGCGTTAGCTTTATCGTGAGTACTATTAACTTTTATAATATTCATTGATATCAGGTTCTCCAACTAGACGACCTACAGCCTCGGCCAAACAAAACACAGAAAACTTACACTGTTTAGTTTATTTTAAACCACGTAAAAGATGGTGGAATGACTGCTGGAGAAAACCAACAAGTAATAGTTTACCTTAGCTCCTGCAATATTCTAATCTTTTGGCTCAACTTTTTATAATTTGTGGTAAACTGTAAAAGAATACGAACATAATGCAATATTGCTCATCCTCCATAGCTAATAGCTTGATAATTTACAGTCTACGGATTGACTAGACGTATAGGGAATATCTATGCAAAATTCCAACAGAATCTATCCGGTAGTAATTGCATGATGCTAGAACATACATTCAGACAAACAGACAAAAATTCAAAAACCTAGATTTCGGCATTAGTATCATTTCCAGACCTCGTAGCAATCACATTTTTTTCAAAAATATTTATCCTCTTTTTTAACTTCGCTCAGACCAATGTTAATAAACAAAATTATAATCGAATATTAATCGAAATAATTATTATGGTGCCATTCAGCGTAGGTTTAATTTTTAATATTTAATTTTTCTTTACAGTAAAAGCGACTCGCTGACATAGATGTTTCACGCTAAGCCAACGACCGTGTGCCCCGAAACAGCCCCACCCGATCTTTTTTATCCCAAGAACAAACTTAACATTGTAGTTGAAAAACTTGTTCTCACGTACATTCCAACTTCAAATTAAATTATTATAAATTTTTACGCACAATATTGAGAGATTTACCATGTTATTTTATAACCTTAAACCTGCACTACTCGAGTAGTTGATAGAAGTTAGCTATGTAGTCTGTGGAAGTTAGACAAATACGACAGTGTAGAATGGTACTTCAGTTCGCTTCGTGCAGTCTCGGCTTGCCTCGGGCATCTTCCGACCACTGTCGGTTTTTTCGCCCGACTCAAAGGACTCAAAGCGTCCAATAGTTCTTAACATGAGTGTATAGTCACGTACTTCGGATTTCGGTCAATTTCGACCAGTACGTCGTCGAAGCAACTGCGCGAGTAGTGTCATGTAGGTTAATAGACCTCTTATAGGTTTTCCTAGAATCTATTAGAAAAGAACCATTCTCTGTATTATTTTTGTCAAATTTTTCGGCTTGGTACTTTCGGAGATAAAGGGTCAAAATGGCCAATTTACATCTATTTTCTTAAATAACTTTGTCAGCTTCTATTTTAAAATTATAAAAAAAATGACCGACATAACTGGCCCATTCCTGCGATATGTCACACGGCACAGTTTTCAAAATGTTTTTATTTTACTCTTTGCCCCCAAATGTGACTCCCATATTCAAAATTAATTTATTTATGTTACACGACCGTGTTTGAGTCACAGAAATTCATATGTGTAGCAAATTTCAACTTAATTGGTCCAGTAGATTCGGAGTAAATGGTCTGTGACAGACGGACATACAGACACACGAGTCATACTATAAGGGTTCCGTTTTGTCATTCGGACGTACGGAACCCTAAAAATGGAACATTTGCTACTAAAAATATCCACGCTGTCCCAGCTAAGCTGGTCGCTAGCAGCCTGGTGCGGTCCTCGAGGAGTATGGGCGGCCAGAGTAGCAGCGGGGGCAGGAGGTGCAGGCGCACTAGCGTTGGCACCACTTTACTGCGCGGAAATAGCTCCAAGGACCAGAGGATTAGCAGCAATGCCAGCGTTGGCTTGCAGGTAATCGACATGACATACTAATAAATAGAATCGGATTCATAAACCTTTTTTGGGCATTACATTCACCCAGCTCAAGACAATATCCTACTGATGAACTAGTTTCCACCAGGATAAAATAAAGCGAAGGACCTAGCAATTTCTTTTTAACTCCAAAACTTCAACAATCTTCTATCACGTTCCAGTTGCGGCATTCTGTTCGCGTACGCAGCTGGCGGTGTTCTATCAGCACATGCGCTGTCTTTATCAATGGCGATGCCACCTGCTGTGCTCCTGGTGTCACTCATCTGGCTGCCGGAGACACCATCGTTCCTCATCAGCGTTGGAAGAATACAGGTTTATCAAAAGAGAAATTCAAAAGGGTTCTAACTACAAACTTAAGTTCATAGTTGAATGGCAATATTACTCTATCAAATTGTCTGTATCATTGAATGACATGACGAATAGATACTGCCACGTGAGAGCCTGCCCTAAATTGATCTTGTTCTTACTAAGGCACGCTTGCACCAACAATCACTAAATACATTTAACGCTAAACCTTTTTGAAACAATTTGTCAACACAATGACAATCTTCAAAGGATTTACAAAAACAGAACCAGGTGCAAACAGGCCTAAAAGAGAAATAAAATTGAGCAATGATTGTTATGTAATAGTAAGCATGGCAAGGCACACTGGCCGGTCCTTCGAGCAACTTGGACAAAAATAAATACGGTTTTCATATTGCATTCATGAAAACACCTTGTAAAATATATCCTAACTATCATACATCGTTACTACAGGATGCAGCCAAAATAATGTGCTGGTTCGATGGCTCCGATTTTCGCGAAGACTTAACGGACGTGATAGAGCAACAAGAAGTAAAGATTAGGACTTCAGACTGCTACGGGAGACGCGAGCTTGTCCGTCGCCAGGACTCCGACGCCTTCCAGCCGATGCTGAAGAGGAGCAGTGGACTGGACTCCAACTCAGAGAAGAAAAGGGAGCAGTCGGCTTGTAGGGAGCTGTGTAAGTTGCAAATCGTTTTAAGACATCTTACAAAATTTAAATAATTAGGAATATATGTTTACTTGCAGGGAAAACAAGAAAGAGAGTTAAGCGATGTGATGACAATTATTTAGCATGTATGAAAATAGATAGGTATAATATATGGCTAATTCTGGAAGTTATTACTTTCCTATCAGGCAACTCTAAGCACTTTATTCGAATTACTTTTCCTGGTGTGACTAGCAAAAATTCTGACGACCTAATTGAAGTAAAGTTCCCAGCATCCTCAGAAGGCACCTTCAATACAACACCCAAATGGTTCCCAATACTTTTTCAACCATAGAAATAGTTGAAATGTCTCACGAGCTACCATAATCTTCATTCCGCAGTCCGTCACCGTCGCTCTCGTCGCGCGTTATTCTCTTGCCTGGTAGTGCTGAGTGCGGCTGCGGGCAGCGGCGCGGGCGCAGTCAACAGCTTTGCGGCCGCCGTGCTGCGACACTCCATGCATAGTGTGCCGCATCTCAATCTGACGGCTTATAACTATACTATGTATAACGGGTAAGTGTTAGCTAGTGAAAGGACCGAGCAACTTGGTTGCAATTTGGTCCTTACTACAGTTTTTCTTTTTGGTGACTCAGTATAAAACATTTAAAAGTTTCCAGCTGAGAACTGTGAAAGCTTTGGTACTTCAATTTTTGTAGAGTTTTGAGTTGACTTTATGACCACCCAAATATAATCAACCACAGTTAATTTTTTGAAAGCCGCTTGTTATTTTATTTACTTATTCTTTGAAGGGATCCATTAGGTATTAATATACGAGTATAGGATGAAATTAAATGTCGATCTTTTCATTAATCTTCTCTTCGATCAAGAAAGAGTCTGCTAGTATACCTACTTTAACTGCAACGTCTTTTTAGAACTGCTCCTCGCCCACTGTTCGAGCCATCGGAGGCAGGCTCCATACTATGCGGCACAGCACTGGTCCTAGGTGCCGCGGTTGCTACTGTGTCTGTAGACAAACTTGGCAGAAAGGTAAGATCGTCCCGTCGATCCCAACCTCAAACCTTATGTTTTGTCAAAAATAATTAATCATCTTTTACTTTTGTCAGATGCTGCTACTCTGGTCCTGTTCTGGCATAACCTGTTGCCTCGCAATCCTAGGGGCGTACTGTGACCCCAATCTACGTCTGCATTCCTTGTATTCTCACCGCTTGTGGCCTTACAAACGTACGCACAACCTCAAAGAGAAGGGTCTGCAACTGACTGAAAACTTCACAGGCATCAATACTAATCCAGACTGGAAGAATTACACTTATGATATTACCAAATACAGAGAGAATCTGGGTAATGATAGTGTTCCTGGACAATGGAAAGTCCAGAATGTGACGAGTGGTGAAGATGTGGAAATGGCAGAGGAGAATCTATGGGCGCCTGTGGCTTTAATGTCAGTGGTGCTGTTTTTGTACAATATTGGATTGGGATCCGTGCCTTATGTACTTATATCTGAATTGTTTACCATCAATGTGAGTTTCACGAGCTATTTAATCAGTTCAATATGAAATTTTCTTGCTTCTTCCTCGATCCAAATAAAATTGTATTACTCAACCTGTGAATCTTCGTGTCCACAGGTAAGGAGCCTCGCATCCAGTCTCCTAATATCGTGGATGTGGCTCAGCAGCTTCTTCATCCTGCGGTATTACGGTACTATCGCCATCTCCGTAGGCCTCCACGGCACCTACTACATATGCGCCTCCATCACGTTCCTGGGCTCCTTGTACATATTCTTCATCATACCAGAGACTAAAGGGAAGGCCCAGGAACAAATTGATGAAGACCTTGATGGACCCCTATTGGTGCGGAACCGAAAGAGGAAGGATCGTGATCAACGATGACAGAGGTTGCCTAAGGTTTTCACAGTGTTCTCATTGTTATAAGCTGCTATCAGTTCATGGTGCCCTGGTAGGGTAGGACTTTGCCAAAGAATTTCGCTCAAGAATGTAGTAGCGATTGATAAACATATCGAGGTAAGAGTGTTTTGGATGATGTTTAAGTTGTAAAAGTGAATGGAGGAATTATTTTGTACGAGTATGTAACTAAGCACAATTTATACGTGGTAGCAGAAAGGTGAAAAGGAATTTACATGATCAATGTATTATGAAAGATTGTAAAAAAAGGAATTTCTGTTTCATACACTTATTTTTAAAGCTTTCATAGTTATATCTACTAAATATAGCCATTCAAATAAAGTGAATAAATTGTAAAACAGTACAAGGATCTTTTGGTGCGTGGCCAAACTTGCAACTGGCGTTCCCATCTTGTTTTTTCAACACATTTCACTCAACAACTTTCACAAATGTTTACCAACAGCGCCTCCCTATCAACGTCATTCGAGTGCCAAAAAATCCTTGTAGTACTGTAGTTTCTTCTTCGTCGTTCCCGCAATGATGAGGATCGCGACCACATACGACGCGTCTCCAAGTTATGCGGTCTTCAGCAGTGTGGACCGCTCGGTAGATGCAACAACCTTCTTGATCGCGTCTGCTCTGGTTTAGTCCCTGTCAAGTGCCATGTAATTGACAAAAAATAAGCGATGAGGTTGAATTTCACCGTTTTGTTACACTTTGTGTAGTCAGGGTTTTCAACATAGCAGACGCCCGTACAATAGTTGTCGGAAACAAAAACAGCCACCGTAGCCAAAATCGGCATGAAATGTATTAATTATTCAGGTTTTAAGGATATCCAAAATGTTTGATGTCAGAATAGGCGACCAGGCCATTAAAATATTTGTGATACATAGTCTTATGTATTATTGGAATTGATGTAATTATAATGCACCAATGATATTGAAAATACAGTCACGGAAATAAATTGTCAACCAAAATAAGAAGCCGTGATAAAGTGATTTCATAGCTGTCAAAAAATGACAATTGTGAATTGAATTTAGGTAGGTACAATTTACGTTGATAGTCAAATTGCGCAACAATTTTCCCTGACTTTGCTATGCGATCACAACAAGAATAAACTGGCCTTGATTTGGGGGTTTACTAAGTTAGGGGTCTATTCTATTCATACTGATAACAGATAATGTTACAAATTCTATGGTGTGACTTAGTTTGACAGCTGTCAAAATGCCTCATTCTTATTGTTATCAGCATAGTGTATAGGTACTTTATCGTACAGCCAAACAAGTACCTATTATGTGTTCTAGTGCAATGGTCAGTGTACTAAAGAGTGGAAATTCGTTTCAGAATAAGAAATAACTTTTTTATAGAAGCAAAGGTGTGTTATGTACCAAAATAGATGTTGCTCACACAATGTCAATATTTTAAAATAGGTGTGATAATATTTTTCGATTAGTCTGTTTGTGATAAAAGTACATCATTATCGGACTCGTGATTTGGTGGATATTCATGTGTTGCACATTTGGTCTTTGCAGAAAATATTTTGAATAAAGGCTGTGTGCTTATGACCACACGACAGAAGTGGAAACTTGCGTGTAGAGCCGACTATACCCAATTCATCGCCGAGTATACCTGATTCATCGCCGAGTATACTCGATTCTGCGTCGAGTATACCCGGTTCAGCGCCGAGTATATCCGATTCAGCGTCACTGGCCCGAGCGTGACGGTTCAGTTCCGTTTACTGTTCAGAAAGAGCTCAAAGTGCGCCTAAAGAAGTTTTGAACTTCAAAAAGATATTTCTGTAAATTATTGATGTTTGTGGTAGGAAATTAGCATAAATATTTTTACACTGATGTTTACAAAACAATATTATGAAAAAGACATTTACTCTGACACCAAATTGCTTGCCCGATAGCGATGTAAACTATAATTATAATAAAAAATACCAAAGATTTTATTGGACATTATGTAGTTTCAGTGGATTTTAAAGTAATGTTCTATAAATGTTTCTCAGCGATACATTCGTTATTTTAGTTGGGCAAATTATTTATCATTGTAATATACCATAAGAATTATAATAAACCTAATAATCATTGAATATATTTTTAAGCTATTGCATAGCTTCTATCGCGGGCCTTGAGCGCGGGGACCGGAGCCAGAAATTCCGTAACGAAAAAAACCTCACGCTCCCCACTCCGACGGGCACGGAGGTGTGGCTTGAAGGCCGTGCATTGTCTAACGTCGTTTCTTTTCGGCAGTCTTCGACACGGTGTTTGTGTGCGTGCAACTAGACGTATTGTACGACTGTACGAAGCTCGCACGAATCGAGACGAGCTGCTCCGAAATCGGACGAATACATAAGCAGCTGTTTATGAGAAAGTATATAGGTGTATAGGTATTTATCAAAAAGTGTAACTTGAATTAATATTTATTTCCATTTACTTTCGTACCATTTATCATTTACCAGTCGGACACCATACATTTATTATAATCACCACTATCTTAAAACTCAATATCCCAATATCTCGGAAACGGCTGGGAATATAAAAATTCTGACCAAATCCCCCCCCTATAACCCCCCCACCCCCTATAACCCCCCTCTCAAATAGTACATACATACAGACAAGCCCCTTTGACCCCCCTTTTTTGACCCCCTCTTTTTCGACCCCAATATTAAGTTGTATTATATTTATTTATATTTAAATCAATCCCACTTATATATGATCCCGGGACCCCCCCGCGTCACCCCTTTTGACCAACCCCTCCACCCGTCCAGGGCTACTTCACCCCCCCGGGTCTTAACTTTTGAACCGGAGGTCGTAGAGGTATCGAGTTTGGGGTCTTTGGAATCGGCAGTAAAGGGCCTATCTTTTGGCCCCGATAAGGTTAGGGTAAAGCGCCCCATTTTAAATTTATTTTAGATTTAAAAAATTTAAATTCTTATTTCTTATTCTTATACAAAATGCTATGCAATAGCTTTACCGCGGCAGTCCCCGAGTGTCACACGTCTTTTTTAATTAAGTATTTCAATTTAGTTACCAAGAAATATTGTATGGTCCATAATTATTTTGATAAATAATTATTTTTGTTAATAACTACTACTTAAGATTTAAAAATTACGTTCATAAATCGAACATAAAAACAAATTCTTCTTCACTAACTTTGCGATTTAATACATAATTACTTTTTGTTTACATGAAATAATATTAAGTCTCCCATTTATTGCTATAAATAATTATAATTATTACTCTAAGAAATTATTATACTAAAATTCAGTGTGCCCAACTATGTTAAAAACTGTTCAATCCGCACAAAGTATGTACAAACGTACATAGTATAGAATAGCTCAAAATAGTAAGAAATATAGATGGAGCATGATTTTTAGCCAAATTTTATCGAAAAATAAAAATATTTGTGGAATTGAATGTTGATATTATGTACTACGTTTTGTATGGATGATTAAATAAATGGCTTTAACTGTGCGAAGCGTTACTTAATTAATATTTCACTTTGTAAAAGTATAATTGTAATTGTTTTATATCAGCAAAAGGATATAGGTAATCAAAGACATTTTATTCAACTCAAATGGTCCTAAGAGTCATTAAAATACGGATAGTTGTTATCAACATTTTAATTTCCAATAATAACTTTACATAAATGCGTATAAATTAGCTGGTTCTTACCTTGAGATTCTTCGTTGTAAAATCTCTCTAAATTACACTTACTTAAAGTTCTTATTTACTTATATTCATTGCAATCTCTTAAACAAATTGATATATTCACTTTTTTCCAAACGAGCGTCTTGAAATCATACAAAATACTTGGTCAACATTAATTTATGTTTCTAACTGTCTTTGAACATGATATACAATGACATACAATACCTATATCACCACATAATTTATGAGCTTCTAGTACCCTATTCACGTAGCCATAACCTGGCTAGAAAAAAACTTATTTTATTTTATTAAGTGTCTAATGTAAATTTGTATCTTAAAAATATTTTTCTAGAGTTTATATATTATTCTCAGGAAGGACCAAAAAGGACTAAAATAGCCAACTAATGGGGACTACCCAATTATAGATGTAAATGTTTAAATCTGCTCCCAAGTCGCGTGTCAGAATAACAAAATTAAAAAACAGGAAATTAAATGCTATTACATTTTTTATCTTTGAAACTCTGAATGTCGAAAGAATTCATTCAAAAATATTTTTCCGGATTCAAAAAGACGTATTATCAGTCTGCAGCACAATCACCACTTACCTCTTACGACTAACGAAAATCACCAATGTACAGACACCCTACTTAAAATTACAGAACAATACATTAAAAATATTATCAATAATACATTTCCTAAAAAAAATATACCAATCATCCTTTGTCATCCCCTAAATCACAGCCTAATAAAACCCTGCATTAAATCATCAAATAGTTTTTGAGTTAGAGGAACATATTCCCCGGTCTTTTGATCCAAGAAGTATAAAGGATCACTAATGCTTTCTACGTCAAATCCTTGTTCCATTAGCTCTTTCTTTTTGAGCTTGAACGTGGCAGTGAGTGGCGAAACTGGCAGGATCCTGACGAACAGTGGTCGAGCGAATGCTGATAATGATGAGCGGAGACCCTTGGCTAGTGAGGTAAGGTCAAGGTTCTTCTCCGGGTCGGCAATCGCCGCCATTCCTGCTTTGCCTTCGATGTTTGGGATCTGTAAAACGATTAAATAATGTCGTCATAGCTTTGAATTTAGCAAAATAACGCAAAAACCCTGAAGCATCTAGCTAAGTGAAAATCTGAATAAACTACGTAAATCGCGTGGCCAATCACGAAAGTAATTACATTTTTTGTATTTACCTATTACCTACTTGGATTAAACGATTCCCACAGGCACAAAAAAAGTTGAATATTTAAAAATAACTCCACTGGACTGGACTTCAATACATCTATACGAGAGTCGTGTCTGGTTTAAATAATCTATTTATCAATAATAAGAATCTAGAATGAAAAAAATAAGTTTGAAAATTAACATTTTATTTAATAGTCTAAGTACCTTCACTCCATAGACAACAGCATCCTTCAGTCCAACTAATGTGCTGATCACTCCTTCCACTTCTGCCGTCGACACATTTTCACCACGCCACCTGCAAATACATTAATTAATGAATAATGGGTTGTGATGAGAAGATAATATGACTGGGAAGGAAGTAAGCAGTGAGATGTTGGCTGTTGCCTGTTATCTCGAAGAATAGTACTTTACGATACGTGTGACTTAATAAAACTGCAAAACGCCCTGCATTAATAAATTTACTTAAGTCACGAGTACCGTATACTATTTTATACCTCGTGTGATATAAACCCGCCATCTTTTTAGTTAATGGAAAAAAAAAAAAAGAGACATAAAAAAATATATATGAAAATATAATTAATTATGATGAAATGTGTCATGTGTGTGTGAATGTGTAAATCATTTACATTTATTATGCAACAAATTCAATGTTACAGTTTTGGCCATTTTCTCTTGTTGCTTCTGGGACAATGTCATTAAACTCTCATCTTCACCTAATTCACTTCCTGCATAGCATAATCAGCCTATAATGTTCCCACTGCTGGGACACAGGCCTTCTCTCTTTGAGAGGGAATGGACAGTAATCTACCACGCGGGCCCAGACAGCTCCGACCTTAAATGTATTAGGACCTATATTATGGTATCCTATATTACCTAATCGGCTAATATTAAATCAAGAAGCTCACCTAAACGTGTCTCCAGTGCGATCCTTGAAATAGAAGTACCCAAAGTGGTCCATAACGAGAACATCTCCAGTATTGAAGTAACAGTCTCCTTCTGCCCTTACGTTGCGTACCATCTTCTTCTCCGAAGCAGTCTTGTCTGCATACCCCGCGAATGTCAGGATAGCTTTTTTTGGATCTATTTTACCTAGGAGAAGACCTGTAAAGAGACTTATAGTCAGTTTTCTATAGTTGTCTAGAATGAAATGTAGGATGTCAAATGTTCAAGGCATACCTGGTTCATGAGGACCGCAAGTTATACATCTGCCATTAGCATCTCTCATGATTTCGCCAGTGATCTCGTCACACCTGCAGAATAGGAAAATAAATATGTAGTTTCAGATTTTTCCACACTTAAGTACCCCTCTCTATAAATCACCGTGTACTTATAGATTTTATTTTATATGCTTACCTGACTAAACTAAGTGGGTAAATAGTTGAGAATATTCTGCTCAAGAAACCAATGGCTCCCACTTTTGAATCCAGGTTTACTGAAAATTCACAATCAGTGCTTACATTAATTTGATAATGACAGGTTATCTTTTCAAGTGCAATTTAGACAAGTGGAGTCAAAGGGACCAATTAAGTCATGATGCAATTATCTTAAGTAGCATGAAAATGTAAATAAAAATAAAATGTAACTCACCAAGATTGCTATTCCCCTCAGTAGCTCCATAGAACTCCATGACCCTTTTGATGCCGAATCTCTCTACGAACTCCGGCCAAATCTGTGGCCTTAGTCCATTGCCGAAGATCACCTTGACTTTGTGAGCGCGGTCGTTAGGACCAGGAGGCACAGCGAGAAGGTAGCGGCAAATCTCACCTATGTATTGGGCTGCCTGAGAAGAGAACTTATCGTTATCATAAGGTAGTCCAAGATTTAAATATTTATGGAAAAAGAAAAAATGTTACGATGCTTCTGTACAGGATCAAACTGAAAATTTGGCGCTAACTTGAAATACGAGGTTCAATAACTGTTACATAATCATTATAAATTGTCATTTCCCAAATCTAAATTCTTGAAAATTTTCGTGTAGTTAATTGAAGGCAATAACTTAGTTCACAACATTGTCTAAGACAATGACAAAGCAACTACAACAACAGGCTTTGACTAAACAAGACAATGATGTAAACTAAGTAATTGCCTTCAAGTAGATACTAATTGACGTCATTCCAGTGAAAAATAAACGAATAAGAAAATTATATTATTAAATTATAATCAACAAGCGTGGAGCGCTTTGTTTAAATTAATTAAAAGTACACACAACCAAAAAGCGCTCCAAGCTTGTTGATTTAATCATTGGATATAAAAGAATCAAGTCAATTTAATCTAATATATAAAAATCTCATGTCACAGTGTTTATTATCGAACTCCTCTGAAACGGCTTGACCGATTTTTATGATTTTTTTGTCTATATTTGGTAGGTTTGAGAATAGGTTGTTGACAGGCCTACACTGTCCTCCCATATCTATCAACACTGTAATAAAATTGGCAACATTGTAAAAGCCCCTTAGTTTTAAAAAAGTAACCGTGGAGTTTCTTGCCGGCTCTTCTCCATAGGAAACAACCAATTGGAACCGTGCACCCAGCTTCTGGCGTTTCATAAGTGCCCATGTTGGTTTATGTGGGATAAAATATTTTGATTTTGATTTTGGTAGTAAAGTATATTTCATACCGCTGCGGTTAAAACCGCGGGGCGCAGCTAGTTATTTTATAATTGTTTGTGTGTGTTGAAAGCGTAGTTCTTATTTTTTCTTAACTACATATTTTGGATTTTTTCTTTTTAGTCGAGTATATAGGCTGGCAGGGGGACATCAACGCACAACCTGTTACCATGGATTCAGCAAATAAATTTGAATGCCATGCGTTGAAAAATGATAAAAAATGAGCTATTAAAAAAAAATGCTGTTCAATGCTGTGCTGTGCTGTGCTGTTGTGCATTTTGACCGCGTAGGTATTGCACTTTTCTATGACCAGGCAGTTTTTTTTTGATAACCTACGATTTTCTACGCTAGGGGGTCTACAATCATGTGCTGAATTCATGTTTATTCATTCTTCATTTAGTTTAAGTCTAAAGTCAATAAAGTTATGACTTGAGCGGTTTGCTAGGAGCTACTATTGAGTTCCACTATCACCTCTTGGCTCCATCATCAGACCCTCGTTACCAAGCTCAATCTGTTGGACTCGTCAAAACGAATCATATGAGCCCAATCTCGACGTTGATTTTGTGAGCGCGGTCGTATAATATATTTAATTTAGCGCGCCTATTCAATTTTATCCTGCGTATCTCTACCGATTAGGCTCTATAATATTAAATTTCATTATTTTTATCTAGTCCACTGCAGGGAAAAGATTTCCGTCTTTCATAATATCTTTATATTTACCAACGGTAATCAAAAAAAACTATGAAGACTTACAGTACATCCATACTTCGCCGCATCGCTCCAGTAATTTGAAGCTGAGAATTTTTTCCTCAACACGACTGTACATCCAGTGACGATGCCAAGGCCTGCTCCTAGTACTCCACCTGCCGTGTGATGAAGAGGTAGAGGATCGTACACCACGTCGGAAGGTTTGAGTTGCGCCGAACTCTGCACTCCTAGTGGAATTAGCATGTACCTGGTGAAAAAAATAAAAATAGAACTTATTTTGTACGTTTAGACAAGATCTTATGCGGTATGTCCACAAGGAAATCTTCCAAAAGGGGTTCGAACATTTTTCTATGGAAGCTGGCATAACCAACTGCCACCATTTTGAAATTTTTTCACAGTTTCCACGCATGATGAAAGTAGTGTATAGGGATAGGGGACACATAAACAAACAAAAAATGACAAGTAAAATGGTACCCTAAAGTTTCACGTTTCCGATATATTTGGAGGTAAAGATAACCATATAAGAACTATGACAATCATTAAAAATTTAGTAATTACTTGTGTATACGCATTCCATTGTATTGAAATAATAGTTCGCAGGTTGATTTTACTATTTATTAGAAAACAATATAAATATTTGCACGAAAAAGGCGCTATAATTAGTTACTTAAGATACTAAAATGCATCACATCGCAAAGAAACGCTAATTCGTTTGTCAAAGTATAGGTACCTACTTCTATACCATAACTGGTAACGTTAAATAACCGGTGAAAACTAAAACAAAATACATAATATAGATGTTAATGTAATAGATAATCGTTTATTATTATAGCAAAAAGCGTATACACATACGTAATTACTGCATTTTTTATCATTTTCATAGTTCTCATATGGTGATCTTTACCTACAAATATATCGGGAACGTGACACTTTAGGGCACCATAATTACTTGAATTTTTTTGTTTGTATAAGTGTCCCTTACCCATATATACTACATGCAACGTACGCGAAAACTTTGAAATAAAAACTTTTTTTTTATCCACAGTTTCGAACCCCTTTCCTGGTTTACAAGCAGTCTCATGCCTCCTTAATGATGATTAAGTTTTAATGAGCCCCCCTACTAATAAACATTCTTATACTTAGTCTCAAAAGATTTGCTTACCTTATATTAGTAATAATAGCCGCTTTTGGGAAGCCCGTAGTTCCACTGGTATAGATATACAGTAGCGTATCCCTTGGCTTTGATTCTCCGCAGTCGACCACAGGATCTATTGACATTTCACTCACTTCCACTGTTAGAGGCACCGTATCTTGGAGAATTGGGGCTGACTCCCTGTCCGGGGAATTGTATTGAAAGAGTGGGATGTCCGGGATTTCCGACTGGATCTCTTTTATGGCTGGAATTGCATAAAAATGGTACTTAAGTGTTAGTCTAGGGGTGTTACGGCATATATCAACTTCATCCTCGTGCCCGTATCCTAATTTAGTAATTTATTTGGAATCGCTATAGCATGTTTTCTTCCATCAGGTTCTATCTGCCGTCTACATCGTTACCGCATAGATAAAGATTGATTTTAACAATTTAGTATTCACGGTCATTAATTTTTATTAGGAAGTTAGCCCAAAAACCAGTACTTCATGCATTTATACAATAAGAATTATGTGTATTATACACGTTTTTCAGTATTTTATTAATAAGTAACATCTCAACTTAATCATACTTTTTGTGAGTTACATTATTAAAATGAAGAAAATCTTTCTCTTATTAATCTAAACGACTTTTTATGTTCGTTATTGTATTCAGTTTTTCTTTTATTGAATGGAAACAATAAGTTGGGACATATTTAAATTTAAATAAAAATACGTCTTCTGCAACTTAAGCAAATGCACTTACCATCACTCATTTCGTCTCCGAACACAACAGCTTTGCATCCTGCTACCCTGATACAATGGATCAGTTGACCTCCCTTCAGATTAGTATTTATTAGAGCAGTTGTCACCCTGATCTTGGCTAGACCTAGCCATAGGAACACGTATTCAGGTTGAGTCTCCATAAAGAGGGCTATCACTTCGCCTGGCTTGTAGCCTTGACGTTTGAAGTACCAGGATATTTGGTTGCTGAATTCGTCACCCTGAAATTGTATATTGAGTTAGTCATATTTTGGATGCAACTGAATTTTCAATGTATGCTTTAAAAGAAATTGTTGCAGTAACAGTAAGGTGACTGACTGGCCATGAACAAATAATTAATGATTATGTAATTTATTAAAAAAAAAATACAATGGATTAAATGGGTCCTAACAGGCTATTGAATCCTGCCCAGAGCAAAAACAAAAATATTTATTTAAATATTGGTCCTGCGAGCCGAATGCTTTAGAATAGGGTAGGTACAATCATTTATTTATTTATTTAAATACATTTTTGGTCCGATGAGCTGAATAACAAATGAAGAACACGTGACTAGGTTATCATAAGAGAGAAGGGTTACCTCTCGGAAAGACAGCGCCCTGTCTTCCATAACAAAAACATTTTTGTCAGGATTCATCCGAACTACTTCAGCCCACCTCGTGACCACTGTCTTCCCTTGACGCTCCCACATTGTTATCTTGAATATTGTGTATAGCAGCACTCTAAGACCTCTGTAAAAAAAAAAGAATGTATTAGAGTATCTATTACTTTTGCTATTTTTATCTGGGTTAAAAGTAAAAAAATACAAGTACAAAAAAAATACAATCGTAAATATGGAGGAATGTAGGTATTTAATGTATATATGCATCTCCAAATTACACAATCATGTTTCGCTACGTAACAACAATTTCTGACGCTAGATGTAATAATCTTGAATCTCTTGACGGAAATAGGTTAACAAGGCACGAGACGGACAGTTGCATTGCAGTAGCTATAGCACCGTAGTATCGTAACAGTAACACAGGTCTACTTCGTCACGCTATAAGTAATTCACCATCATCATGATCGTTGCCAGCCTTGTTCCACCCACTGTTGAGTATAGGCCTCCTCACTTTTGAGCCATGCTTCCCTGGTCTATGCAAGTCTCATCCAGGTCTTCCGATGAGTAGTTACACATGTAACTTACTTATCGGAAGACCATGATTAGATCTGAATTGGTTACATAACCAATTCTTTTTGAAAAGTACTCCATAGCAGGAACTCCCTATTCGATATGAAGTTTTCTTAACCTCGATATTGTTCCACATATTTAATACTTAACATTGTATTGTTACAATTTCCTATGCAATGGTTGTGGTCGATCAAAACAATAATTGTATCGTTTGACCAATGTAAGTGTCAACTTCCACCGTTAAACATCAAATTGAACTCGGTGGTGTCACTTAACAAATTAAACATCCCCAAAGCTATTTTTCGCGGAGCTCGTGGCTACGTTATAACAGCTGCACGGGTCGAGCGATAGCTTCCCGAGGTTGGCTTGTGGATGATTGTCCATCCATTACATACAGAGACCCCTCAGAGTCTCAAGGCACGTTAAGCCATTGGCCCATCTTTCTTCTGACAGTGCAATCAGAAGCCCGGAAGTCTGAGAACAAGTCTAATCATGCCTAATCATGTCGTTACTCAGTTAGTTGTGGAGGTCAGAGAGTCGCTCCATATAAAATACTGGTATTCCGGAAGTCGACCCCAACATAGTTGAGAGAAGGCTAGACAAATGATGAAAGCTATTTTCGTCTTTATCTTCTTGAAAAATATATTTTGAGCACCAGGCGTTAGTAGTGAAAGTGTAAAGTAGATTATATCAGCCTCATATTAACACAACCTATCAGTTCACTGATAAGCTGCGGTATTATTTTAATCATATAATTAATCACAATATATTTACTACTATGTCCAAAAATATAATGGTTGGTATTCAGTGTATATAGGGAATATTATACTAAATATGTATACAGTCAACTTCGGAGATTTTATATTGCAGCGTGACGGGATATGACTGACCATATTTATTCGTTTGGACCTCTGCTCTCCCCACAATAAAGAAACGTTACATACACATAAATTCCCACATGCAATCCACCAGGCAATCATAGAATTACATAACACTTCGATGACGAGCGCACTCGCATGTTCGAGCCGGCCAATCATTCAATCATTGAAAGCAACTACAGTGGACTGACACCTCTTACTAGAACCTATATCTTGCTGCTCTCCTGGTCTAATGATGGATATCCGGCTTACCTTAAATTGAAAGTTATTTGTTACATATCTCGTCAAATCTTTGATAGAAACATGTCAAAAGTAATCAACTTAAGAATTAAAATATGGGTCAACAATGAACAATACGTGACTCACAATTTATGTCAAGAGTGATTGTGAATTTGTAAGCTTTTTGGCGACGATGAAATGCAGATTTATCTTAAAAGATATTTTATGCAAAACCTGATGAGGCTCAAAATATTCATAGTACGCATAGCAGTCAAAAGTTTACGTTTCTACAAAAAAAATATGGATTGCCAAATGCTGGCAATGTTTTTTTGTAAAACTGCTCTCTGGCAAGTTCAGTTAATTTCTACTGCTCAATATTGCACGGAACCAAAAGGATTGTCACTATGTTGAATGTTAGAAACACACACACACACGCACACACACACACACACACACACATGTTTGTCATATTTATTTATGTGATTGATGTCTACAATTAAGTTAACGATGTTCAGAAATCGTTCCAAATTTCATGATCCTCGGTGAACGGGAAGTAGGTATCCTATAGGTTTAGATTTATTTGCGAGTATCAAAATATGTCGCACAAAGGCCGCATTTTTTGATTGTGTTGACTTAGAAGTTAGTGTTTTTAGAGCTCCAAAAAACGGTAGACCTACGTATTTGGTATTAATTTCAACTTGATACCTCCACGCGTTCCTGAGAAAACGTTTCTTAACAGGCTGATAGGCGAACGGATGGGAGGATGGACAACGAAGAGGTCCTTTAAGAGTTCCGTTTTATCCTTCTGAGCTACGGACCCCTAATAAATACCTCAAAGTTGGTCCTTTGGTCCAAAATATTCGATCTGTAAACTTTTATTTTGTGTCTCTAACTCTACCATTTTTAAAACCGAGCTATTTTGCGAATGTTTAGTTCCTAAACTAATAAAAAATAACATACATACTTACATCACGCCTGTATTTCCTGAAGGGTTAGGCAGAGGTGTACCTATAGCACACCCACATTTTGCCAGTTATGTTTAAGTCCCATGTAATAGGGGGCGAGCCTATTGCCATCAACCGGGCACAAATCCAGACTCCGGGCTGCTACCGAGAAATTCCAGATGGAAAAACGACCCGGGAATCGAACCCAGGACCTCATGCTCAGCAGTAGCGCTAGCGACCACTAGACCAACGAGGCAGTCGTTGTGTGGCGTTGAATTAAAAATAATTCACTTCAAATTCCTAATCCCATCTTATGCTAGTAAGTATAAATTCCATAGTACTGCTAGAAAATGCTAGAATTATTCGCATTGGAATTTTAACCGAGCGCGGCCCCCTTGTAAACAGTTTATGTACTAGGACATCAAGAGAGGCCAAGGTCCAACAGGCAATTGCTGCAGACACCTTGTGGCCGCACAATGGAGAGCTATCAACAGCGTCCGGTGCTTCACATTACTCGCCACGGGTTATGTGCGTCTAGCTGTTTTGGAGAGACAGGAACAAAATAAAATTCTCGTCTACATTCCGTTTGCAATTTTTTATAAAAAATAAATTCACAAGAGGAGCAAAACTAATCTTAATTTTGCTTAGCATAAGCTTAATCAGCCGATAATGTTACCACTGCTGGACCACGGGCCTCCTCTTTGTGAGAGGCAGTGGGCCGTCATCCACCACGCGGGCCCGGTGCGGGTTGGCGGATGTCACATTGAATTCTTGGCTCTAGGAAATGCAGGTTCCCTCGCGATGTTTTCCTTCACCGTTTTGAGAGCAGTGGTGATGAAATAATTTACACAAAGTGCCTGCTTGGGTTCGAAACCACGACCAAAAACTCGTAAGTCGCGGAACAGAATTGAATCTGACGTCCTAGCTAAGTTACATGGTAACCTGTATTAAGGTTCGCCAGCCCAGGTTCCCACAGAAGGAGTACATTTTTTTTAATATAGACTGCTTACATAGGACTATAAGGTACAAAACTGCAAACGTATATTAACTTATAATAAGAGTGTGAGGTGTCCGTATATGTGTGTTTTGTGATGTAGGTGTGGTGTGTGTGTGTGTGTAAACGGAAGGGAAAGAGGTTGAGTTTAGAATTTTGGATACGGAGTGTGAGACGTCACTACGATTGTGAAATAAGCAGATATTCAGTGTCGTCGTAGTTTAAACTGAGGGTCTAGACAAATGTCATTCGCTTCGGAGCGATCCTATTTCTACAATCGCTACCGCTTACGCTAATATTTGGCATCATACGAATCGACAACTAGCGATAACGCTTGTCAAAAAGTGTCACTTGGCTACGCATCTCTACGAAAGTAATCGTTCGACGTTGTCGATTCGTTTCATAGAATCGAATGATGTTAACATTGTCTAGCTAATTTCTATTCGTTAACCTATGATCACGTGACATTTCGATAGCTTATATCAATTCCATAATTTTATTAGCTTTTCTACTAGCGTCATCGCTAATCGAATGTTACTTTGTCTAGGCCCTCTGGTTAGAAAGCATGTTATCTGTTTTTTACATATTTCGTAAGAAGTTATATTTGTATTTAACGAAGGCAAACCTAATACGCATTGTTATCTCCACGCCTTATTATTCTGTCTGTCTATATTAGACTTTAAACTTGAAAGGCAATTTTTTTTCATTCACTAACTTGTTTGAATGTATATGTATATAAATGTATATATGCTCCAGTTAACAGTCGCTACTCAATGGTATTAATCAACATTAATTGCAAGGACACTTTAATAAGTCAGAATTGCATTTCGCTGCACCTGTCTAAACTTGATTGCTTGATAAATGTGTGTTAAAGTAAAATCGCCAGCACATCAAGTTACCACAAACAGTCAGATATTCTCATTCGATTTTGAACTTAACTATCAACATTTTAAGGTATAAAAAATCTTTTTATTTTTCACTTTTTAGTAGCGGTACCTACCCAACACAAGTTCTTATACCACTACTTGATAGGTACATAACAGTGACAGGAAATTATTAACACATCATCAATATAAACAACGTGGAAAAATACGCAGTATTACGGATAACTCAAAAATTGCAGGTCAAAACTTAATCAAATTTATATGGGACCATATGTGAAGCACTAGCTTTCAAATAAAAAAATATCATCCAAATCGGTTCACCTAGAAAAAAGTTCTGAGCTGACACACATAAAAAGTATTAAAAAAAACATACAGTCAAATTGAGAACCTCCTCCTTTTTTTGAATTCGGTTAAAAATCGTTTGGAGAAATGTCGAAATGTTTGAATCGTTTGACAGTTTCGAGTAGCTTAACCCTGCTCGTGACTGTACAATGCGTTTTAAGAAACCAATTTACTAATTCAGAACATCATTTTTGAAAGACGCACAAATATGTATAAGTGTCGTCCGAGTTTCACTTAAGTATTAACTGCAGTTGGTAAAATGCAAAATTGTGACTAAGATCGGAACAAGTGAGCTATATTTAGTACCCAAAGGATGTCAACGAGGCCTTATTACTGAGCTGTCTGTCTGTCTAGCACAGGATTGTATCTCTTAAACATTTCCCCATTCTCTACTTCACACTAGGTTACAAAAATTATAATTGTCAGCATACGCTCTAGGATTTTGCGTAACCGCAATGTTTTCAAAAGGAAATGATGTTATCCTTCAGTTTCATTGAATAAAACAACAATACTATATTTACTATAAATATTACCATAATATGCATAAACGTAGATTTTGATCAATAGCCATGTTTATGTCTCTCTCTATTAAATAGGAAGAAATACTGCAACAAAACCCAGGCATTGTTTGTTAGTAAATGTGAAAGAATGGTGGACTTTGAACGACTTACACATACTAGGGGACAATGAATGGACAGAGTATCGAAGACATGCGACACCGGACTGACCCTTGCACCGTTGATAACGTGTAATAACAAACATGCGCGAAAGCAATTGGGGTACTATTCTGTAACTTTTGTTAACGTGGTCCTTTTGTACGCAGATATTCACAACAAGTTATGATGCCCGAATAGCTTTTTTTTTACGTTAGGATTAATTTCCGGGAAAGCAAAAAAACTGGTAGGTTAGAAAAATCTAATAATAATGCGTCGTAAAAATGTTTTCTTTCTTTGCTATTAATGAAAAACGCGACAACAAAATATCGTTATTGCGTAAGTACAGTCAATGTTACTGTCTCTCATCAAAGAATAGAAAAATATACATAATGCGTACCTAGCAAAAGTTAATTATTAAGTGATTTTTTTCTGTACTTAATAAAAAAAACAGGACTGACCCAGAGCTGTAAGATAGTCTTCGTCTTTATCACCGTAAACTTGCTAGATGTATACGTTACAATATAAACATACAATATAAATTTCATGGCTATGGCTCCTTTAAGATCGCAATGAACAAGGTCAACAAGCATCGCATCAAGGTCTCATGTACCGACCTAAATTGTTTCCAGACAATTTCGATATGTATAAAAAGTAAGTAAACGTAGGCACAGCGATACCGACACGCCTGTACCGAGTACCATAAAAAAAGACAACGAGTTGAAGCTACCGTGGCAGAAACTTACTAATACCAGAGTTTTTACCTATCTTTATGGCTCCTACAAACAGGCGCGACAAGTGACGCGACAGGCGGTGCCTTTGTGTCACGTCGCGTGTCGCGCCTGTTTGAAGGCTCCTTTAGTCCTTCCACTCAGACATCACCAGCAATTTTGCAGAGCAATCGAGCAAGAGATTATTAATGAAAGCTAATGTCCTGCGGTACTATTCTCTAAAAATGGTCTTGCGCGAAACAACTTGTTTCGTCGCTGCGGCAGCGCTGCGCGCAAGGCTGTATCGTTAGAGAATAGCATGGCTGCAGTATGGCAGTTTGGTACATGTACCAAACGATCATACTGCAGTATGGTATTTACCTCCTTACTAATAAACGTTGTATAGCGTCTGTGTAGTTACACACCGATTTCTCTCTTTCTGTCGTCAGTAATTTGACGTTCGAAAGAAGAAGACAAAGCGTTGTGTACATGTTGTTGTGTATGTGTTGTATACAGGCGCTATACAACGTTTATTAGTAAGGAGGTTAGTGTATAAGTCCTGGCAAACTTATCGGCTACAAACGAAAGTATTAAATACACTATGCTACCACTCTTCTAATAGTCATAATTAGTATAGTGTTTTAATTCCGTGTTATCTAATTGTGATATAGAAAAAAAAAAAATGGGTAACAACTCACATAAACCTGCTTTCCAAATCGATTTTGCTTCCTATGACTACATATTGTGTTGTTCCGTATTTATCAGATTACCATATCGATGTGAAATTAGAAATCCTATTCTGTGGTCTGAGGAACAGCTCTTGTGTTAGCCACAGTCAAATATAATAGTGTCGCAATATACAGGAAGTGTTTCATAAAGTACCACATATGGAAATCAATTGAATTATCGTTGAGAACTAACTGTTTCTATCTGTCTCTCGGGATATATTTGATTTTATTTAAATTGTGATGCGCCCTAAATGCCACTTTTTATCAGGCATTTACTGATTTAGCGCGTGCCAGAAAAATAATAACATCTTCGCCAACCAGGTTGAATTATTTATAATTTTAGAGATAATGCACAAAAGGACCAACAATGTAGAAATTAAATTATATCTTAGGTACTCACAGAAAATCCCTGTAATGCGTCTTCTTCCATATATAAACCCATTGATATCTATCGCCCGTCATGAAAAACGTGCCGATCAGGGCCACAGCCCCCATGGTTGTTGGGGACCCTCGTGTCAGCCATCCTAATACCGCACATGTCGCCGCTATCGATGTCAGAATAACCCCCTTGCACTTTTCTGCCTCTTCGAAACGTACTCCTGTCTTTCCTGTCATCCTGGTAGTTTCATTGGTCGTGGTTCATAGTTGTATGACTGAAACAAATAGAATATAAAAATAGACAAATAATTTTAAAACTTTTCCATACTTTATTCGTTCTGAGTTGCCCTGTAGATAGTTTCTATAGGATAGGCCTCCCCTCTGTGAGAGGGAGTGAGCCATAATCCACCACGGGGGGGCCAATTGCGAATTGCTAACTGTCATAAAATTCTCTTGTGACCGCCACACCTTAACAACACCTAGTAACTACCAATTAACACGAATGTCATTCGCGAAAGTTAATTATCACCCCAATTTTAATATTCTTCTACTAATTATCACTCATTGTTTTACAAAATTAAGGAATTTGCAATAATATCCAGATAACTAACTTATCATTCTTACATGACTAATTGTCTTGTATTTACTTGTTATTATTTGTGACAATCTTATCAGTTCAATTTTATGCAACATATTCTTTCTTTCCTTCCCATGATAAGGATTAGTGAATTGATTTTTGTTTATTAGTGTCAATAAACCTTTATTATCAGACTACAATCTTACAGTAGTGTTAGTAAAGAAAACTTAAAACGAATATTAGTATCCAAATAATAATCTAATACTAGGTAAAGTCTGGACCCGAATGATGATGAAATCAGTTTTGTTTTACGATAAGCTCCACTACTATTTTCAACTGTAACTCTAGTACTTTTGCTCCTATAGGTAAACCAGTATTTAGAGAAGTGAGCAATCAGAAAAAGTGTACAGACAATGAAGCTGTGTTTTAGGCAAAGAAATATACTGTTTCAGAGCCCTAATTCACTATGACCAGTTAACGATTCCTTACTTCGAAACCACGTCAATTCCTTATCTAACCACGACATCGGCTAATAACGTATTCTCTATGATACATTAAACGTAACCGTTTGTACAAGACACGATATTGACGTGATAAGGTTACGCGGGGAATAATAATTACCATACAGACTTGGGGCCCACAAAACTTAACAAATAACAAAACAGAATACCTTCTGCAATTCAATAACAATAAAAAAGGAGGAGTCATGAATTTTCCAAGAGACCTGACAAAGAAAATCTCTGATGAAGATGGTAACAAACGAATCAGAAAACGAACCTGTGGAAGTGTGGATGCCAATGTGTATTACCACTTTTAAATTAAGTACTTTGATTTGATGTACGGAAGAATGTTTATTTGGATAGTATTTATATATAAGCTAACAGACTTAAAATAATATAAATAGTATGTACCTACACGTAAATAAAATAAAAAAGAAGGAAGAGAATCATAGGGCATCAAAAAATTCGTCCGCATCGCTGTCGACAGGAAAAGTGCCCAAAAGGCTGGCAGCATTGCGACGTTGTATGGCGATGCTGATTCTTTGGCCAAAAATAGGCCAGCCCTCTGGTCACGTGAATAGTCGACCAACCGCTTGGCGATGTCTCGAAAAACCAAGACTGCACTCGGACCCCACGGCCGTAGTGTTTCCTCCCCAAACGCCTCGAACATATACCTCCCAATAAGATTGGAATTTTTTCGCCGTTTGCGGTTTTTCGCACCTGCAGCAGCCGCCCCAGCACAGCCCGCCATGCTTGGAAGATGGGATCGCGCCAGGGTGTCCACACATGTTGCATCCCACACCAAAGGCCTTTTTTTTTTTGGGGGGAAACCTTCAAAAGGCACCCTACCTCTGGGGACGGAGGTCGGGGATTGTGGGATTTTTACCTCACTAAAACCACCCCGGTGATCACTAACAGCACATAGGGGGGGTCCCGGTTCCTCTTAAAATACCAATTCTGGAACCCCCCCTGTGCAACGCCTGTAAGGCACATCCCTGGGACACCAAAGGCCTGCCTAACTTCGCGCTCTTACTGCAAGGTAGGCTATGGTCTCCAAGCCAGTCGACAGCTTCACCGCACTGGCAGCGATGCGGAGCCCGACACCCATTCTAATTCCATTCATTCTTTGATTCGATTAAACCCGAAATTCTAATTTTAAATCACCTAGAAGATGTTTTTCATACGACAATTGAGGTTAATTTTATAATCTTAATTTTTGTCAATGCTCTTTCAATTACAATTTAATAATATTATTGCTGGAAAAACTGTTGAGACATAAAGATCAAACCTTTTAAATACGTACATATGAATGTATTGTGTTACCTACTAATTCCCTTTATTAAGTATTTGCGTAAGAATGTAACTAAATAGGGTTTGTTTATACTTTCATCAGATTTTTTTGGAACAGACCATATGAGATGTGGTCAATTAGTGAATGAGAGTCACAGATACATAATAGAGTTTGAACATCAAATTAGTAGGATCTAGATCAATTTCAATATTGGTGCCGATTCTCTTGTATACCGAACTAAACTAAATTATCACAAAAAATTCTTATTTTTGGTTAAGAGTTCTGCAAACAAAATTCTCTAAAATTAAAAACAATTTTGACACAACTATAATTGAGTTTGACAATCGCTAAATTTCGTAGACCATGCATGATTGAAATGAAACCGTGAATGAAGTGAACGAAATGATTCGAAGTGCAAAAAAAACTTGAGTAAAATCAAATAACTATCTCTAATTGTTTACTAATAATTATTTAAATGAAATACAGTGAGCTTAATGACGGCGTAAAACTATATAAATGTTAATTTTATATAAATTAATAAGATGCAAAACCTGTATTTGGTAATGTATTCATAATGTAACACCGGCGTTATTTTTTCAATAAGAAAAAAAAAACATTAATTTGATTAAAATCGACAAACTGCAGCATTTTTAAAAGTTGTTTCAGATAGCATGATTGATTATCTTGCTATTTATTTCATCGTAATAAAGCTAATCCTAACTTCCTAATCCTAATCCTTACTAATATTATAAATGCGAAAGCGATGCGATTATTATTACTAACGCCTGTTAAACAGAGCACCTGCCATCTTATCTCTTCACCACCCTTGGTTGACTGGTAGAGAATGCCTAAGGCATTAAGTCCGCCTTTGTATACTATTGTGTGCGAGAAGTTTAAATAAATCCTAACTTATTATTAGGTCAGGATGGTTTAGCAAATGTTCCAGTATTTGACTTACTTCCCAATCCCCACTACTTTTGAGATTTTTAATAGTAGCACTCTGTATCTCTTTTGGAGACACTGATTTGGACAAGCGCTCTACACGTCTTCTTTTTTGCTTGTTAGATAGCTTTTCAAAGGGTTTTCTCGGCGTACATTGTGAAAATGACGTTGAAGCTATTGGTGAAGATGGTGCCAAATTTTCTATATCTTCACTGACATCATCATCATCAGGATCGATATTTTCTGTTGTAGGCATAAGGGCTTCATGCTAGGCTATGACAGATTTCAGCCAATCTCCATTTCTCTTCAAAAACTTGCTAAGAGTCCTATTTGATCTTTTCCATCTTCCACAAACATATGTACAAAAATTCTGACAGAACTTCAGGAGGTTTTCACTTTTTTCTTCAGTCCAGTTAACATTCAGCGTTTTTTACGTTTCGCCAAGGATCCAAACTGTTCTCTTAAAACCATGAACAAATCCAAATTATTCACTAGACCTGCCATATTACTCACAAAAATATTTAGGCACAAAGCAAGTTGTCTTGGTATTCAAATCACTGAATGATTTTATTTAAATTAAACCCTTATTTATATGGGTCGGAATAACTCCTTCCTATCCCTATCATTAAGGTATATTAATAGGGAAGTGGAGTCATTAAATTTAAATTTCATTATGAATGTAGTTATTAGCAAATAGGTAAAATAATTCGTAGAAGAGATAATTCGTAATTAAAAGAACAGAAAATTAACTAATTGATGATTTGCAAATTTTTCACTGTATATAATTACTAATATATAGTCTTTTTTTACAATATTAAATTAATCATCAATATTAATAAATTTATCATTTGCTTTAATTTGAATTTTTTTGATTATTTTCCCATTTTTCGATTTTATATTGTTTTGAAATTAATATTATTCCTTAATTATAAATGTTTTAATGTTCTATCTATGATATTACTAGCTGACCCGACAGATGTTGCTCTGTCTTTTTTTTTGTTGCTTATGGCTTCGCACGGTTATTGTCCTGTCTTAACGATGAATATTGAATTCGAGTTGGTATAATTAAGTGTTTATTATTCTAATGCTCTAAGATATACAACATTCTTATTTATTTTTTTCTTGCCCGTATATAAATAGTTTTGTTGGTATTCCGACACGGGACCAGGTGACGTATCTGGCCATGTGAAAAACATGGATTTTCAAGATTGATGAAACGAATTTCTGTTTCGAAAAAAGAACGAATTTCTGTCCACTGTGGATTGCATGTGAACGTTATAAACAAATCTGGTGTGCCATAATGACGTACATACGACATAGCATCCTGAGCGTATTCATGCATATGTCGCGGACTTCCGACGTATGTTGCTGGGAGAATAGTTGATCTACCTATATTCTGTGCATTTCCATCAGCATTGATGGCATCCCGTAGATGAATGTATTCTTCAGAACGCAGTTTTGCCTGGTTCAACCTGATAAATGTCAATCGGTCAGTTTCAACTTTCACGTACATATCCACAACATATTGGTGGAAGAGACGCCGACATTTTAAGATATGATTGTTGTCATTTTCCCGAACCATCAGTCTGTATGAATAATAATTCATTGAACTAACTTTTTTGTTAGTTTCGGAACCTGTAACTGGATTTATCATCTTCATTGAAAAATGATATCCATCTTCACCTTGCCAAAATAAGATAGGATATTGTAGCGCAAAATATGATCGATGTGTTTCGGACACACGCTGCAGTTGATTGCTACGCCGATGTAAAACAATATCTCGTTTTTCTAAATTTCCACCCACGACGACAATAGCGACTTCGTCAATTGTCGGCGCATTAAAACGTCTAGCTTGTTGTCCTGCAGGCGTCTTATCAGCTTTGATGACAATTTTGTGATTATCAGAAGGCATGCGGTCCAAAGTGGTCGTGAATAATGCAATAAATTCGTTATGTTGATGAAAAAACGTTTGGAGTTGTTCCACAATTGGTCTTTTCACCGAATTATTGTGTGCACAACGCTGATCGACTTGTCTTGCTGAATCGCCCATAAAATAAATGTGCTAAAATTTGTAGTCACTATTCCGCGTTGGCAATAAGGAACCTGTTAAATGATATATTTGACCCTGAATCTTGAAAGTTGGCATAAAATTTCCTAGAATAACTTTTGTTGCACCAAATGACGTCATTTGAAAACAATTATTGTATCGCTGGATATGAGTCTAAAAATGTTTAGAATCTGGCCCATTTCTGGAAACCAATGAATGTAGTGGTTCTGGTGGCGGTACCAATGGCGTCAATTCGACTTGGCCGCTCGCGCAACATAATCCAGGAGCTTCATTTTTAAACTTAAATGCCTTGCAATGTTGGTATACAACGTTCATTGGTCCAATAGCAACGATTTGCTGTGAACTGTACTCGATTTCCACGTTTTAATTGAATGCAGCTCGATAGGGGTTAAACGTAACATTTCTATGTTGTTGATTTCGATTCCATCGATTCCGTTCAACTTCATTCCGCGCTTCGCGTTGCTCGTCAGTTTGACTTGCTCTCGTATATCTTTGACTCGCAGCATTGTGAGTTCTGTAACTTAAGTTTGTACGTCTAATTGCTGGCACTTTCAAAAACGAAAATTCAACTGTAAATTAAAGAAAACTATTGTATTCTTCTTTAAAACAAAGTATATCACTTTTTATGTTAGTAACGTTCATTTTTGTCTATCCAAACTTACCTAAACTCCATATTAAATTGAACTTTTAATATTAGGCGTAATGGCTCTGAACTAACCGTGACGTACATTATGAAATTCAGTTTTCTTACATCCTTTTTGTGGGAAATAATAAATTAATTATTTTATCAATAAAATAACTCCGACCGAAGCATTTGTTTTAAACGATATTAAGTTTTTTTTACATCCTCTTTGATGATATTTGCAGCATAATATAAAAAGTCATAAGGTTACATTAAAAAAGTTTATATTGTCCAAAGCGCTAAGGTTAGATTAGAAATAATATTATATGGTGGTTAAGTATTCTTAAATTTTCCAATTTTCCGCGCAATTTTTTTCTTTTTTTTCTTTCATAAGATCCTGCTCCTGACAATAACGAACACAACAAAAAAAAAAATGTGAAATCGGTCCAGCCGTTCACCCGTGATGGCGTGACCAAGGGAAATAGGGATTCATTTTTATATACATTTATTAATAAGATTTGAAACTTTAGTCGTGTGCAAAGGTTTTTTTTTCAACCGACTTCACAAAAAGGAGGAGGTTCTCAATTCGTCTGTTTTTTTTTTATGTGTGTTAGCTCAGAACTTTTTTCTGGGTGAACCGATTTGGATGATTCTTTTTTATTTGATAGCTGGTGCTTCACATGTGGTCCCATTTAAATTTGATCACGGTCTAATGAGTAGTTTTTGAATTATCCTTAATACTGCATATTTCTTCCACTTAGTTTATATGGATGATGTGTTAATAATTTCCTGTAACTGTTATTTACACACTAAGTAGTGGTATACGAATTTATGTGGGGTAGATACCGCAACTAAAAAGTGAAAAATAAAAACATTTTTACAAAAAAAACAACCGACTTCCAAAAAAACACTAAAAGACTTGAAAAATAACTTTAATTTCGGAAGTCGGTGGGCAAAAACGAAAATACCTCCTTTTTGTGAAGTCGGTTAAAAACCAAAGACACCGACTTCCGAAATTAAAGTTATTTTTCAAGTCTTTTACTGTTTTTTTGGAAGTCCGTTGTTTTTTTTTTGTAAAAAAGTTTTTATTAATATAAGTACCTAATACATTTTGTGAGTCTAGAGTGAACTTAAACACCGTTTGACCGAACACCGTGAAAGTTGGCACATAGGTAAGTATACAGGGTGACTTGTAATTGGTCGTATTCCTTCCAGGACCTTAAAGTGTGACCCATTTGCAACAATAAAGCACCCCACAATGCCTAGGCGAAAAATCATGGGATTCGAGAAAACCCAACATTTACGTATTTTTGAAAATTTCCCAGAAGTCGTCACAAAATATAATATTTCTCTAAACTCTCAAATTGAATAGCCTTCATTGCTATTCCATTGGGTACCTAATACTTTAACAAATCTTTCAATGTAACCAAATTCTTTAATACGTTAAACAGTTATAAGTTACAGGAAGAAGTTAATTACCCATTTTCACAAATCATCTACATATATGAACTTTGACACAAGTTATCTCTAAATGTTACTAGGACATTAGGCGTACAAATCACAAGGAATACATCTTCATTTAATCAGCTATGTAACGAGGTCCAAAAGTTGAATAAATATTTAGATGCTTAATTGTTGCAAATGGGTCACACTTTCAGGTCCTGAAAGAAATTCGTCAAATTACAAGTCACACTGTATATGTATTTTTAATGGAGAAGGATTTACAGGATCTTTTTGAAATTCACGCGGGTGAAGCCACGGGCAAAAGCTAGTAAACTAATAAAAAAATCATCTCGAGAAAAGATAATCCTCTTTCTCGTTCAGTACTGTTGAAAATCTCCGGTATTCTCGTTGCCGTAGGAAAGCCCTATCAAGGACATCTTGAATTTGTCCGAGTCTGTCTGTTTGTTATGTCGTGAATCGACAACAGCTGCAGCTTCCCTAATGATTTCCAAACTCATAAGCATCATAACTTTCAAAACTAGTAGAGAAAATGTGCTTTGTAAATTTTAGCCCATGACAACTCATTTTAGTCCACACCTTTTTAATCGCGATTAAATATAGTCTGATTTAGTTTGACAATCAAAATTTTAAATGAAGAACGGCAAATTCAAATTCATTTTCACTAAATTGAATATCTAAAATGACATTAGTGCTGTCAGTTAAGTTGTATCACTATAATCAATTTCAGAATGGGAAACGTCGATTGACAGGAATAAAAAAATAAATTGGTGATTTTTAATCTAGTTTAGAGAAATTTGTTACAAGAGAATCGGCACCATTATCTAATTTTACAACTCTAATATTTTATAGTATAATAAATTATATATTCAAAGAAAAGATTAATACCTTATCTTTTATATGCTACTTACTTGAAGATAAAAAAAAATATTAAAAATACCTAGGTTTCATTTTATTGATTGGATTGCTTACATACAATTATATTATTTTCTGCAAATCCAACATATAGTAACAAACGTAACTTTTTAACAGCAAATCTTCTGGTAATCAAAGATACACGCAATTACTGTAGGTAAAGTAAAATTCGTTGCTAGGTAGACAATAGGTTTTCTTTTTGGAAAATTGTTCCACCTAAGAATTTTCATATGAAATATTCTGAAATATTCTTAGGTGGAAAAAAAATCCAAAGGTTGACGATTGATATGAAATTTATGATTATTGTTCAGTAAATATATTATTCCTACAATCGCGAATCGTATTTACATCAACATACGACGTAAAACAGAGCATTTTTTTTTTGCATTTTGCTTAATACAAAAGGAAATTTGAATTAGGAAATCTAAAGCTGAGGATTCCGCTTAAATTCATGAATTCACTGACAGACAACACACAATCTAAACAACTGGTTCTAGAAGCATGAAAGCGTTAGAGAGTAGTATATTCTTTGCATGAAAGGCACAAGAGTTCCTTATGTAATGAAGGTGAGCACTAAGGAAGGGTTTTGAAGATGTATAGAATAGAGTAGAATACTCGTTATTATGTACACCATTAAAATTACAGCTATAAACGTAGAAATTTTACATAGAATGACACAATGGGCGATCTCATCGCTGAAAGCGATCTTTTACAGACAACCTTCGGATGGATTAAAGAGAGAAGGAGAGACAGTATGCAGATAGTTAGTGGTGTACCATTTACTTATACAACAAATACATACATATACTTATACATAATATATACTATCTCCCCGCCCTAAAAGGGGAAAGGGGAGGCAAAAATTTCCACTTTTTTATTGTTTACAACGCTAGTCTTATAATTTACCTAATTGTCTCATTGTTTATCTGTAGAGAACGTAGTTGATTTCACATTTTTGTATCATTTCTGTATCCTATCTTTTTGTAATAAAATAAAATAGGGAATTAAACTTTGTACGGAAGTTCGACAACCGATAAGAAATCACACGACGCTCAACTTATCTATAGGTATAAAAGTCAACGCAAAAAGGAATTAGGTACATACATTTAAAACAAATCTGCGGTTTGTTTTGAACAGAACAAACGCTTTTCACTTACGGCTGACACAAGCCGCAATTTATAGCAGCTTACTGATTATTCTTCAGTCTTCATCTCCAAAGGAACCCAAAATAGTAAAGACTCATCAGAAACAAATATTTCTGTGTCGAGACCTTGCGTCAGAACCATGTGCAAATACTTGTATCCCAGAGTAGATGACAAGACATGACATTTAAAGGCACTTGCACCTTGCGCGTCAATTAGCATTGCAATGTGAATTTATTGAAGGTCACTAATATCAGTGACCGATAGCTTTCTATTTATTAGCGTCATGTTCGTGAAAGGGCGCCGTCAGTAGGGACTGGTCATCTCTTAGCTGCCACGGCTTGTTTTAATTTAATTTAATATTTGAATTGTTTTTGTCTTTTTATTACGGACGCTTTCAAACGTTCTGCATCGTCCTCAAATGCATAATTTGTTGAAATTAACAACATGAATATGTTGATATTCATGTTGATGATGTAACCAATATTTTTTACCATATTTAGATTTAAAAGATTGTCCATGGAGTTTATTGTCCGTTCTTTTCCATAGGTACCTACTACGCTTTGGAATGGGCAACTAGCTTCATTTTTCTGACCGACCGACCCCTTGACAATTCAAAAGTGTCTGTAATAGGTTGATTTGAAATAAATGCTTTGAGTTTGAGTTTATAAATGCAAAGATAGAACTTAATTTTTTTAATATGGTTTACTATCTATTCCTTTAAAGTGATGGTGAAAGACATCTGCACAATGTACTCGGAAAAGTGAACAAGGATCGCGACACATTAGGTACCTGAAGACGGAACACAGCGCAGAGGCTGGCCGAGGAAAAGTTGGCGAGTGGCGAATGATCGAGACGTCCGTCTTGACAATGGACTATTACAAACTTCCTATAGAGCAAGAGAAATAGGTACGAATTTGGGGAGATCTTTCTCAAGCCAAACCTTTGGGAAAGCATAGTTTAAAACTAGTGGCTGTGTAAGCTGTACACCTCGCGAGTCTGTCTTTACATAGCTTGAAACTGAATAAATGTTCACCTTAAAACAAAAAGAGCGCGAAATGGCTGAAATATGTTTTTTTTATACGTTGATATCTCCGACATAAAAAAAAAACGAAAATCTGATCTGACAAAAATATCCATATAATTATCGAACCTGCTCACAAAACTTCACGAGAATCGGTTGAGAAATGCGACCTGTAAAGGAGAACAGCCATCCTTCAGCTGGCTTCAGCCAGACTTCCGGACATACGAAAGCATTTTTGCACAAGCCGAAACGAATAAAATCTTCGTCTTCCGAACAAGAACTAATGTTCTTAAATTTCTTTTCTTTAATTTTTTTTCATTGCTTTGCCATAATATGTACTTAGGTGGTAACTAATATAATTGAGATCATTATGGACCCTGTAGGGTACAGCAAAAGGGTAGCATAGAGGAAGTCCCGTTTTAGGTGATCATTAAATTGTTATATAATCAGTCAGGAGATCGCGAATAAGATAATACCAATTCGCTTACCTATGTATTAGTTTATCTGCAAATGTACTTAAATATTTTAAATTATTTTTATATACCTGTACCTACATAATGTATTATAATTCTGTTTATTCATTTGTATAAATTGTTTTCCTTTGAATAATTATTATTGTTATATTATTTATTTATTATTATTGTTATTTATTTTAATTATTATTATTGTTATTTAATTAATTTATTATTATTGTTATATTATTTATTTATTATTATTGTTATTTAATTTAATTATTATTATTTACTAATTATTATGATATTATTTATTAATTATTACTGTAACATTAATATATTTTAAAACATACCTACAAATTAACAAACAAACAGCAGTTAACAAATCGACGGCGGCAATTTAAAATTTCGTAAAGGACCTTAAATCCCGCATCCTAATTACGTAACACACTATCAATCACAATCTGAATCATTTTGAAGCCTATTGCTAATCCATTGCTTCATATGTTCGAAAAGTTTGTCTGCTGAACAACGTAAATGACGCAATGAATGTTGTTGAACTGACAAAATGAAAGCCATTCCTAGTGTTAGTGTGTTACGCAATTAATCCGCTGGTCCCCTTATGACATTTGAAAATTCCACCGTCGAAATGTAAAATGCGTGACCTTTCATACGATAGCATGGCCTGGCTAATATAATAGATAGAGCTCTCCCTTCCTACTCGCCTCGTATGATGATTATGACAAAAGGATGAACAAAAACGTCTTCCTGTTTACTACACACTGCGATCACCACGCAACTGCTAAGCTGTGTGATTATGGCAATGGGGAGGCCAAATTCAGCAGTGAATGATTACAATCTGATGTCTGCGATCTCTTCTAAGCGTATGTTAGACTAGTTTATCCTTATAACGGACCTGCACACTAATTGCATAACACACTATCAATCACAATCTGAATCATTTTGAAGGATATTGCTAATCCATTGCTTCATATGTTCGAAAAATTTGTCTGCCCAACAATGTTAATAACGCAATGAATGTTGTAGATGCGTCAAAATTAAAGCCATTGCTACTGTTAGTGTGTTACGCAATTACCCCGCCGAATTAATTACTTAATTGATTTGATCTGACATTTATCTGTTACTCATATTTTACGACATTTATGTAACTTTATTTATTAATCAATCAACTATTTATTACTTATTTAATTTCACAATAGTGACATTTTATAAAATTTACAAAATTGTGTATTGTTTTGTATTTAATATGGGTCAAGGATCTGAAATAAATGTTTCTTTTTAGTCGAGGCAGTAGCAGGAATTGGTATCGCTTTAGATTACTGTTTCTACAACAGCTGAAATATCTTATGCAGGCGACAGACTCCCACGGTGCACTTATGTTATTTATTCGGGTAAAACACAATATAGGTATTGAAATAAGTAATTAAAATAACCCGCAAACACTGTCGTACAACAAAGCAGTTTTTTTTTTTAACAATGTTGTCGAATGTATCCGTCTACACACATAGGAAGTGCTAACTACTTTTAAGTCTCGAGAATGGTATTCCTATAAAATATCATTCTATTATTCAACAGTAAATAAAATGCAGCTCAAATAACAGTACTATAGTATCTGCAGTAGTTGCAACGGCGCTATCTCTAACAAAAACCATACATAATAACAGAAAATCTATCACAAAACATACAAATTACAACTAGACATTAACAAACAGTTTACAATATAACTAAATATTATCATAAAACTCACGCGAACAAATAATACTGATAACGAACTGACACTAATATAGTAAACACTAGCGGCTAGTGACTGGCGTGTGACTCGCACTGTCTCTAGTACTAGACTGGTCGAGCCGGCCGTGAACTGAGAACGTCATCAGCGAATAGCGTTGTAGCAGAGTAACTGGTATATTGTTATGAAAGTAACTGGTATATTGTTATGAAAGTAACTGGTATATCGTTATGAAAGTAACTGGTATATCGTTATTAAAGTAACTGGTATATCGTTATGAAAGTAACTGGTACATCGTTATTAAAGTAACTGGTACATCGTTATTAAAGTAACTGGTACAGGTCCCGTCACGTAAAAATAACGCTGACCTGTGCCTGCGCACTGAGCGATTAATTTAATTCCAGCTTATTCCAAAGTATTAAGTTCCTAGTACATAATGAAAGTAATTTTTAATTAATTCATTAATTCCCAATTGTCGCACTTTATCCACTTTATTTATAAACGTTGCTTAAAGTTAAGTAATGATTAGCGACTGTTTAACCATACATTTTTGAGGTTTGAGCGTCTCTCAACTTTAATCACCGTTTATTAAGTATTATATTATTTTAATTATTGTGAATGTGAGGACTATGTGGGTCATTGCTTTTTTGTTTTTATTTCTCAGTTAGTTTTAATCATCATCTGGCAGTTTGAGTAATTTATGTGGCCTACCCAAATGTCGTTTTTTGATATTATTCGTCGAATCGTTGAGCTCCTTAAGTTCCGAGTTGAGCTGCACGATTACTGACAAATGCGTGCACTGACTGCACAGGTCTACTCAAACTGTGTGGTTCTTTCTTCAAAAAAACATTTCAGACACTAATCTACATGGTCTTCATATAATCTGACGGTGATTATGTCTGGACTTTAAAAGAGACTGTGACCTCAGCTTGTTACGGCCTTTCTTCTGAGAGTAGTCAGATAGGAAACGCCGACCTCATCCACTTTAAAAAATATGATTGAAGTATTATGTGTTTGTGTACAAACCTACTTATAGAAATAAAATCATTTATCATTTATAAATAAACCGCATTATTCAAGACTAACCGGTTCCATAATCTTACTTTCATGCTTATATTCTGCGAAGCGATATCTTACTACAAAATGTTGTAAACTAGTTTGTCTGTTATAAAGTAATATGCAATAAACACATAATATAAAAATGGTCAATATAGTCCTGACCGTTTAGACGTACAGACGATATCTAAGTGACCTTTAGAAGACGTACGAGGGGCCAAAGCCAACTCGCAGAGGTCCCTTAGAAATTTTTATCCCTGTATGCACTGTGCAAGTGCACCCAAGGACAACCCTGGTGTCGGACTATTGCAGGATATAGAAACATAGATATTGGACTTACTGATTTGGGTAGCTTAAGTGGACTGGTTATCTAGGACTATGGAAGGACTATGGCCCCCCTGTCTGTCAGTTTTTTATATAAAATTTTGTATTTATTTATTATTATTAAATCTCTCAACAGATACCTGTTTATATTTTATGTTAAAGCTATTAGATTATCTCAAAAAATAAATACATCATTGTTTTAATATAGTAGTTTGCTAAGTAATGTTATATAGTTAACATGCATCCTTATGCCGGTGACGTATGTAAGAAGTTAAATAAATTAGCATACGTCCTGTATAACCTATCACATAAAGTTAGCAACGATACACTTCTACTAGCTTATCATGGGTTGGTTGCGTCAGTGTTAAGATTTGGCATCATATTTTGGGGTAACTGTAGTGAGAGGGAGGAGATTTTAGGGCCCAGAAACGGTGTATTAGATCTACGTCAAACCTAAAAAGCACAGACAGGTGTGAACCTGTGTTTCGGTCTCTGAGGATACTGACCGTTCCATGTTTGTACATAATGGAGGTGGCAATTTTTGTAAAAACCAATCTAAGTTTATTTCCGTCACTGGCCAATATAAGACCACGTAATGGCCCCATGAGATCCCAATACAAGAACTTGCTACATTCGGGTCATTACAAAACATCACTGTTAAGGAAAAGTATTATGACAATGGGACCTGTCATTTATAATAAAATACCTCATGTTTACAAGGATTATTATTCTGTAAACATTTTTAAATCTAAAGTGACTGCACTACTTTTAAGCAATTGTTATTACTCAGTGAAAGACTTTCTAAATGATATGAATTTGTCCAGATTATGATTACTATAATTAATTCGAAAACTGACCCTGTAAGTAAGACTTATCTACATATCTGACTATAATATTATTAATTGACTTCACTATAATTTCTGTTTTGTTTGTTGGCATTCCTTTGTTTATGTTTTTTTTTTTTTTTAATTATGTAATAATTTGCACACCGTAAGGTAGACTGTAGCCGATCTATTTAATTTATGTACAACACCTTATACCTGTACCTACAGTTATAGCAAATAAAGGTCTAAGTCTGATTCTGAACAAATGCCTCCTAAAAGAGAAAATAACTGAGTTAGCAGAGGCTAACTCAGTTATTTTGCTGTGCCCGACAGGGTCCATATGATCTAATTATAAGTTTACCACCTAAGAATACCATCATGTGGAATGCAATAAAAGTATTGAGTATTGTGTATTGACGTCGAAGTCGTCAGCGAGAGATCTCGAACCTCAAAGGTTGCACTATTGACGTGAACCCACTCCTATCACAAGCACACCTATTGGTCGGAGGAGTGAAAAGGAATACTGGAAACCTAAAACCTGTATTGCTCATCAATAATCTTTCCGCTTCCACCTCTGAACATTCTTTCATTCATAATTTTATTAAACTCAACAAAAATCTTCGATAAATGTGTACAGCCAAATAACATCGATAAAAAAATATTTAATTACCCGACTGCAAAAACACACCTAATTGAAAAGAAAAACAAGCATTGTTTTTTATCTATTGAACTTTGTTTCACGTAAGTTTATCGCAGACGGGGATAAATAAAAGTTACAACATATTTCAGGTTATTGGTTGGTCGGATGGTGGCATAAAACATTTTTGCATACCTACATTTTTTGGCACCAAAAATCGGCCATTTTAGTTTTTTATCATTTTGATATACCCAGTGTCACTCTCACAATTAAGACGAATCTAACGACACCTCTCAAGCTAAAATCCATCAAGCCGTTTAGGCTACAGAACGTGCCAAAGAAATAGGTATACATAGGTACAAACATACGCTCGAAAAACATAACCCTCCTTCTGGCACAGTCGGGTAAAACGCAGTTATTAGAATTATCGTTATCGTAGCATCTCTTCCCAACACTATAACCGCTCGACAGGGGACACCGCGATAAAAATAATCATAATCTACAGTCGCTTACGTCTTTTTTAACGACAGTCGTGTTTTATTAACTATAGAGTCGTCGAATAAAACGTATTAAACGCCTTTTGTTTACTTTATTAGTGCAATCTCATTCATATTCAGCGTGTACAATAGGTCTATCGGGATACCACTAATACAATGACATCATAAATTACTAATCAATCTTCACACGTAACATTCTGAATTTTAATTGATCTTTATTTTTATTTTTGAGCGTCTTCAAAAAGGAGGATGTTCTCAATTTGGAGTGTGTTTTTGTTAGTAAGATACTGTCTACCTCCTGCATATCGTAGCCGATTTGGATGAGTCTTGTCTTCTTGATTTATTCAGAAGATTTATCAGTCAAGTGGTCCCTCGATCTGATAATAACAGAGTTAGAGAATGGAACTCCTCAATGGACGACAGCAAGTCAAGAGAGGTGTTTTTGTTTCGCAGGGGTTACATCTTTTGATCAGCTAGTCAAAAGAGAGAAGGAAGATACTTCACTTTCATCCCACTTCGATCTTCGGGATAGTTGCGTAACACACTAACAGTAGGAACAGCTTTCATTTTGACAGTTCAACAACATTCATTGCATTATTTACGTTGTTGAGCAGACAATTTTTTGAACATATGAAGCAATGGATTAGCAATAGGCTTCAAAATGATTCAGATTGTGATTGATAGTGCGTTACGCGATAGGGTGGTGTATGAAGCTATATGGATTGACACAAATATTTTAACCACAGCTTTTATGCTGTTCGATGAGTGACTCTTCATTCAGAGTGAGACCAGCATTTACTGCTCTCCACCTACCTAAGTTTCGACAATATTTAATCTACTGCTAAATAAATTCCCTAAACACACGTTCGGCCTTCATTACATATAATGTTAAGAAGAGTGTGGTCATGGTCTTTGGGGCCAGGGGTAAGTACCCAGAAGCTGTACCTTCAGTGAAGTTAAGCGGTAGGCCCCTTGTGAGGGTGGACTAATTTTAATATCGGGGTCACTTATTGACCACTGGCCTCAAAAATGATGAGGTTATTGACAGGGAGCGGAGCGCGCTGTGCGTGAGAGCTAACATGATTGCACGCAGGCGAGCCTCTAAAGAGGTCAAGCGCAATATATTTAGTGCTTACTGCACGTCTTTTTACTCTTGCAGTCTGTGGGCTCATTAAATTCAGAAATCATACAGCGCTCTTCGTGTTCAATACAATAACGCATTCAGGGTGCTGATGGGGTTGCCCCGATACTGCAGTGCATCAGGGGTATTTGCTGAAGCTCGCGTTGACTGCTTCTACGCTGTGATGCGGAAGCGGAGCACATCCCTGGTTAGTAGGGTGCGGGGCAGCACCAACAGCATCCTGTCTATGGTAGCAAGCAGGGTAGGCTGCAAGGTATCGACTGGGCTTGTCACCTTGCAGCAGTGATGTCACAAATTGTTTCTGTGTTAATGTTTTACTAACATAGTTTGTAAGTATATTGTTACTAACATTAAGAGTCTTGTTACTTCAATTAAATGATTATTATTATTATTACATGGGAGCTAATTTCAAACAAATTATCCGTGACGATATTAATACTTATGTCACGCACGGACGAATACTGCGTGTGGCTGATAAACTATAACTTGCTGTAGATTTTGTAATGACCCACATTACAAACTATCATACCACTACCACATTACTATGACTGATTCTAGGGTTCTGGACTCTATCCCCGGGTTGAGAAAAATATTGTAGGTATTACGATATGTTCAGAAGAAACCCCAGAATTTACATTTGTTGTTATTTATCCAAAAAGTAACTATATAGTTTCTTGTCCATTCTTCTCCATACTAAACTACCTTTTGGTAAGGGCAACTGCAAACAGTTCTATTTTCTTGTAAATGTTGACATTCAAAAATGTCTGTCAAATTCAAAAAAATAAAACAAATTTAAAATTTATTTATTGGTGTGATTTTTTGGTACATTTTACATGAGATCTTAATAATAAATTAATCAGGTCCTTTAAAATCTACCTTAAAGGTGTACTTACACTCTTTCGCATAGGTATAAAATATGAATTATTATAAAAAAAAGGATAATCAACATATTAAAATAAAAACAAGCAAAACATTAAAAATTGAACATATAAATAATGAATGGAAATAAAGATACAATGTCAAAATTAAATAAATGTCAATGTCGAATAACTTACAATTTATCATTAAGGAATTCGTCAATAGGATAATAACATTTTTCCATTAATAGATGTCTTAATTTGCTTTTAAATTAAATAATATTTAAGTCCTTAATTCCATTTGGTAATTTATTAAATATTCAATGGCTTACTTGTATTATACTCGTATGATGTGACTTTGTCTCGGTACTGTAATAAAACGGGCAAAGGATGTGTGGGTCCGTACTCCGTACGCCTATATCTGATCAAACCCTCAGGGAACACAACAGTCATGATAGTGCTTAGATACTAGCACTATGTACCTACTATAAAGCCACCATTTACTAGGCTCGTCTTTCATTGACTCGAATGTGCCCTGGCGGCTGAGAGTATGTCATGCTCACTCAAATGTCTCGCTGGTGGTGGCGTGTGTGTTGGATCATTAAGTTCCCTTCAAAATGGTTGAGCTGAATGGTGCTGAGCCATACGTCATGTTCGTGAACGGGCGCCGTCAGTAGGGACTGGTCAACTCTTGGCTGCCACGGCTTATTTTAATTTAATTTTTTGAAATTTTTTTTAATCTTTTTTTTACGGATACTTTAAACGTGCACGTCTTTCTACATCGTTCTCACATTTTTAATTTGAACATGAATGATGTAAACAATTTGTTTTTTGTAACTATATGTTGATTTAAAAGAGTGTCCATGGAGTTTCTTGCCCGTTCTTCTCCATAGGTACCTACTACGCTTTGGAATGGGCAACTAGCTTCACTTTTCTGACTGACTGACCCTTTGACAATTCAAAAGTGCCTGTAATTGGTTTATTTGAAATAAATGCTTTGAGTTTGAGTTTGATACATGCGGGCTTCAATACTCGGTAGGTGTCTTTTTACACCCGTTATGTGTACGCTTGATTATGCATTAGGTCCTTACCTACCTACTCGTTCTGGGCAGCCATCTTTTAAATTACCATCGTCACGCTAAGAAGTAGAATTGCAGCTGCAGATCAGACTATATTACACTCAGCGTTTAACTGAAGACAATCTGCACTAAGAGTGGGTTGCACCAAGAGCTCCGTTATAGTTACCGTCAAAGTTAATTTTAACAGTAACATTAACAATGACCATAGAATTGAACTACCTACTGTTGCACCATCATGTAAAGTGTAAAAGTTAAATTTAAATGGGTGACAAGTGACAAGACGTCTTATTACCCCAAAATGTACATGGGTAATTATTTTTGACAAGGGCACTGCAAGCTTGTTATCATCTCATCACGCTTTCAAAATAAACGAAATTCAAACTTATTTTTTCGGCAGGCGTGGTATTTAAATTCTGCTGCAAAATATTATAAGTAGAGAAAGATACAATTTAAATTAAAATATAATAGGAATTTGCTCCACAACTTCAATACAAAGTGAGTAGGTATTGCTTTAATAATTTTTTAAATATTGTTTCTTCGGTTCCTCGTTCCTCCTACATAATAAAATACAACGTAAGGTCTTACACACACAACAGAATTAAGCGAATTAATGTTAAAATTAATTAAAAGCCTGTGATGTTCTACTGCAGGGCAAAGGCCTCCCTTATCTCTTTCCACTTATCTCTGTTTAAAGCTGCTAAGGACCAGTTTTTGTTGAAGGAGTCCAGCTCATCCCACCATCTCCCTCTGGGCCTGCCGCGATGTCGCTTGCCATTAAGAGTGACCCGTTGGGTCAAAAATTTGGCCCATTGGTCGTCTGACATCCGGCAGCTGTGTCCAGCCCAATTCCATTTTAGTCTGGCAGCTTTCCAAGTGACATCAATTATCTTTGTGCGTGGACCTCTGCTGATTTATCAAAGACCATGTTTGACCATCATATGTGAGGATGGGAAGTATGCACACGTGAATGAGTCTTCTCTTAGGGAACAAAGGAAAGTCGCTATTCATTAGATCTTTCATGGCCTAATAGCTCTTCCAGGAATTTTCATTTTCCGTGCTAAGATCATCTAGTATCTGAGTCAACTCGGAGGCTGAAGACGAAAATTATAACGAATGTTATTATTACTTAAATACCTTTGTTTTATAATACCTATGTATCCACTACTGAAAAATACCACATGGCTGAACTTCCAATTATGTAAAACTATAATCCATCCATATTCTGATGTTTATATTATTAGTTTATTAATAAGCTAACTGACATATATTTTCAGAGAACGAAGTGTTCATTTTAGCAAGGTAGAAGTTACTAGATTACAAATCCTTGCCGAAAAACACATTTTTGATGTGCATAAAAACAGACCGGACTAGCACAAAACATAAAAAACAAGCATGGGAAAACATTGAAAAGGAATTCAATGCCCCACTCCAAAGAAATGATGACACAAACTGTAACTATAGCCCTTAACCGCCCGAAATTGAGTGGTTAATGTTATCGTTATTTGTGACGTAATTTTAACAATTGTTAAAATGGTGCAACCTGTATTACGGATAACCGGAGATTTGACGGCTGACAAGGCATTGGTCATCGTTAAAGTTAGTTGGTGCAACTCACTCTAAGTACCTAATTCTGGACCTTGCAGTTGCAGCAAATTACCTTCTGAAGTACTTCAGTAAAGTAGATATTTCTAAGGATTCAAACTCCAGAGAACAAAAGGGGGAGACTGATCTAACTTTCTGTCATCGATTCCACCTTCACCCACACGTAATTTATATAAATTAGGATCACCTAGGCCCGGAAACTATAACCCAAATTGCAATGTGGCACAGAATATCGTTGCTCGTAGCTGAGCTATGGCTGCTAATTTAATTTACGAACGGAACCGGCCCGCAGGTAATTTATTCAAGGTTTTAAAGATTATGCCACGCTTATGCAATCTCTAAGAACCATAGACTTATATGCAGACGTAGGTACGTAGGTTTCGTAACACTGCTAGACACTTTGTTCTTCAAACATTCGGCTATCCTAAAAAAGATGCAAACCTTACCATGGCCAACCAGATCTTCAATCATTAGGTATTATCACATATTAATTTGGTACTTACACACACACACACAGACAGACAGTCCATAGCAACACAGATTGTTCCATCCGGCAACATTGTCTGATTTGACATCACAATTTTATTGCCTTTCCATCAGGTATATGATAGGTAGCTAAGCCGTGGAAGCTAAGCTACAAAACGTGTGTCTTTTACCACCAAGTTTAGTGGTGTAGCGGAGAGGGTAAGATATGCTATAAAGATAGGCTCATGCGCGTATGTGAAAACTTAGCTTCGTTGAACCCTTTCCCACCTTTTCTTTTGACCTCCGCCCTGGGGCGGGCGGAGTGGTCTGTCAGACTTCTACTGACTAAAACCACCCCGTGTTCCCTCGCACACTTGCACCGGGGCCTACGTGGCCACTTAAACACTCTTTAACGCAGCCCCCGACTGGTGCCGGTCCGCCTCTGCGGGCCCCGTCTGGTCAAACGGGGGGAGTGAGGTGTTTGACTCCCCCCGCGACGCCTAAGAGAGGCGCGCGTGGAACATTACGCGCCGCCGCCTCGGGTCTTATATGATAGAGGGCGGCGGACGTCCCCGAGTCTGCCGTCCCTGGACCCATTTAGGGGGCCCGGAAGAGGGCATTATATGCCCTCTGCCCACGCCCGGTGCGCCTGCTGCGGGCCGGGAGAGCACTCGATATCTCCCTCTCCCTTTCCGCTGCCTCCTTCTGCGACATGACATTTTCGCAGAAGGAGATCACTGCGTCCCACGACGCTGCGCTGCCGACCATAGATTGAATCACAGCCGGCAGCGACAGGTCGCTTCCGACTTCCGAAACAAGGTCACGGCGTCGCTCCTCCCAAGCTGCACACTCTGCAAGCGTATGCCACGCCGGCATCGTATCTTCCCGGCAAAACCCTTTCCCACCTGAGCTAAGCCAAGCTATGCTAAAAAAAAAAACAATCCTATTGGTTGATACCATACACGTCCATACGTTACGCGTTACGCAGCTTAGCATATCTCCGGTGTAAAGGCAGTCTTAGGGTGCGTTTCTACCAGAGATGAGGGAGAATGCGAAGCTAGTAATGTGCGTGCAACTAACCAATAACAGCGCTAGCTTTCCTCAAGCTATTAAAATGATGCGATGTTATTGGATAGTTTCACACACATCCTTCGCTACGCATCCGCGCTCTTCTCTGGTGGAAACGCAGTGTTATACTAAGCGAAATTTGCGTGTTTCAGCACCAGTGCTCGAAAACAAATTTGAGTTCACTGTTGCTTTTTACAGTGTCTACGATGATTTTTGACCTCTAGTACGTACTCTAGATTAAGCAGAGGTATACTACCTAAACCTGGAAACCCACAAATTACCAACTCGCTGTGAGCAATCGTGGTGATCAATGCTCCTTCACTATGTGAAGAGGCCTTCGCTAGAAATGTGCGTGTACCGAAAATAACAAACCAGTGATTTGTTTAATAACAGTACCTAATAACGTAAATATGAAAGTGATAATAACCAAAGTAATCCAAGGGATTTTAGTATAATCCAGTAAGCAGCGTCAGTCTTCAATAAGTTCGAGTAGGTAGGTATTCAATTCAGCCGTATTTGGTAAACTAAGACTGGAACGATTTCCAGTCTTAGTTCACCAAATACGGCTACACCGCAGCCAGGGGGGGGGGGGGGCTAGGGCATGTCAATACATACCCTAGCCTCCCCCCTCCCCCCTGGCTGCGGTAGAAAATTCAAAGTAGCTATTACAATATTTCTTGTATTTTTCCTTACTAAAAATAGGCAAGAACTTAAAACAGTTTGGTATTTTATTAACAAAACAGTCATATTTCAAAACAAAGAAACAAAAACATTTTTTCTACATAAATAATTCTTGTATAGCATAAACTGGCAACCCTTTCGTCTCCGGCAAGAGATAAAAGAAGAAGACAGCAGTAGAGAAGCAGACAAAAGAGAAGAAATAGAAGACTGGGGGCAGGCCTACAGAAGTTACTAGGAGGTTGAAGACAAATAGGATGAGAAAGTTGAGTATCCACGCCCATTCCACTGCTAACATTGACATGATGCTTTTTACCTGAAATATAATAAGTACATACTAGGTTAACATGATCGAATGAGGCTTAAGATTGTAACATGTGTGAGCACTATGTATCTACTATAAAGCTACCATTTACTAGGATCGTCTTTCATTGACTTGAATGTGCCCTGGTGGCTAAGACTATGTCCTGCTCCCTCAAATATCTCGCTGATGGTGGCGTGTGTGTTGGATCGTTAAGTTCCTTCAAAATAGTTGAGCTGAATGGTGTTGATCCATACGTCATGCTCGTGAACGGGCGCCATCAGTAGGGACTGGTCGTCTCATAGCAGCCATGGCTTATTTTAATTACTGAATTATTTATTTAAAATAAATTACGAACGCTTTTAACGTGGACGTCTTTCTACATCGTTCTCACATGTATAATTTCAAGACGAATGATGTAACCAATATTTTTTTTGTAACTATATGTTTATTTAAAAGAGTGTCCGTGGAGTTTCTTGCCCGTTCTTCTCCATAGGTACCTACTACGCTTAGGAATAGGCAACTAGCTTCATTTTTCTAAATGACCGACCCCTTGACAATTCATAAGTGCCTGTAATTGGTTTATATGAAATAAATGCTTTGAGTTTGTGTTTTTGTTCTAGGCCTAAAGCTAGAAAAACACAAATCCTGTCTAGAAAAACTTGTTTGGGAACACTTCTCGAGATCGTACTAGGAAAGAAGCAGGCAGGTCTTTATAGCAGAAAACTCGAGATTTCAATTTCATACCGATCATAGTGATAATGACTAACCTCAGGTAAAAATACTTCTGCCAAAACCACGACGGGTACGGTACCTGTCCCAAACGTATAGAAAGTCGTGAACACGTATATGAACATCGGTATCGTCCACTTTGGGCCCCACTCCGTCAAGATCTGCGTTCCAAGTACTATGCAGCAGAAACCAGCAGCGACGGATGAGTAAATAAGTAGTGGCTGGAATAATAATAATAATAGAAAATAATAGATGAATTTCGTTAATCATATAGGCACACCGAATTTCGGCCATGGCGGCCAATATCAGCGGAGACTAGCCACGCGGGAGATGAATGTGTGCGCAGACACAAGTGCACTCTCTCTTGCTTCACTGACAGTCTGATGGCGACGGCAATTTGACACGACCGAAGAGAGATCAGGCGCAGGAACAACGGCTTTAAGTGCTTGCTGAGGCACAGGATGCCCCCGTACCTCTTCAATCAAATGTGTATCAAAACCACATTCTTTCATTAGTCTGAAGCAGATGGACAAGATATCTACCTTAGCAGCCTTTTCCATCCACGCCGCATCACCGTTGTGGAAAAGGGATCTTGCTATACATCCTGTATAGTTGTATCTCTTTCTGACACCGGGTCTAAAAGTGCCAAGGGATCATAAAGACTAAAGAACATAATAGATGGCTCTCACCCGTCTCCCAACCACATCAGTTAGATAGGCGGAAATAGACCCAGAGATTATCATGACAACTCCCATCAGAACGCTGCAAAGGTTCGGAGAGATGACGTCAGGAGGTAACGCCTCTGCGAATAAGGGTTCTGCATACACCATCACTACCGGTAGACCTTGGAAGACGAAGGCTACCTTCAGGATCATGATGACAAAGAATTCGCGTTGAGTTGATGGCGAGTTTTCTGTAAAGACATTATCCTGTTATCAAAACTTTAATAAATAGTAATATTAATAGTCCCTTCACTTGTCAGAATATTGTTACAGAAATGTTATATAGTTTTTGAAGTTCATAATATTCTGCTGTTTCTGGCGTAGAATAGAATACTCCTTTATTTAATTTTATACATATAATATATTTTTTAATATTGCAATATAAAAAATATAAATAAACTTTAGCCCAACGGTATCGGGAACAGGGTCCAAGCTACCGGTGGTCAGGGTGCCAGATAGAGGAACCTCCTAACAATGCGAGCCGTGTCCAGAAGTACCGCTTTCTGAATCAAGGCAGCAATCCAGCAATCCAGCTGCCCAACGAGAGCCTCCTCAGGTGTTGGTCGAGGCTCTTGGCTATTAAGCCATTGGCTGTTACGACTGTCGGCATGATGATCGCTGAGTCCACATCCCTCATGTCGACAACCTCGCGAGCCAAATCAAGATACTTGATTTATTTATCATTCTCGGCTTTCACGAGGTTCCCGTCATGCGGGACCGTTGCGTCAACAATCATTGTGCGCCGCTCTATTCGATCCACCACCACTATATCAGGCTTATTGACAACAACAGTCCTGTCAGTGATGACTGATGATGGATCGATCGCAGAATAGAATAAAATACTCTTTATTGTGTACACCATAATACATTACAGATATAAATGTAGAAATTTTAAATAGGGAACACTATAGGCGGTCTTATCGCTAAATGCGATCTATTACAGACACCCTTTGGATGTATTAGAGGTATAAAAGTCTCCATACCTACAACAGAGCATACATCTTCCTCTCCTAAAAAAAAAAAGTTGATAGTGGAAACCAAATCTACTTACTAAAAAAATTCCAACATGACATTTTCCTATTCTCCAACGTTGTCGCTGCACATTTTTCTTCAGCAGTTGTCAATGATTGAACGTCTGCACAAGGAAAATAATATATTTAGAGACAGCATTTCCGCATTTGCCTGGCTATAAAAGTTATCTATAGATAATTAAAGAGCTGTTTATGTTTTTGCTAAAGGCCACTGATAAATCTTAAATTAAAAGAAGTAGTCAGAATTACCTTCTGAATGAGAGTTGAAAATCCGCCGTAACTTATCAAACTCTTGCACTACTTCTTTGGATGTAGTCTTTTTACTTCTGTAAAATGCTATAGATTTTGCAGCGTCCTAAAATAACGGGAAGAGCATAAATTTTCAACAGTGAAAGAGTAACAATAGGTACCGGGGTTGCTATAAACCCCAGGAGCAAAAAGATCGAAATACTTCATCAGTCCCAACTTACCTCCTCGCGGCCTTTCGCCATGAGAGTCAAAGGCGACTCCTTGAGCACAGAAAGGAGTAAAACTCCAACCACAGACAACGATAGGCAGGCGTATACCATCTGGTGGTACGATAAATATCCACCTAAGAAATAGGAGACTAGAATCCCGAAGCCGTAGAACTGCATCGGTCCTGAAGTCATTGTTCCTGAACAGAAATGGAAAGATAATAATGATTTGTCAGTGGGTATTTGAATGGCTCTCGATTCAATATGGGTCGTCAGCACTACGGTTATCAGTTACTTAATATATAGTGTCAGGATTATTTATTAGTGGAGGGCCCCCCCGAAAAGGAATAATTGCAATAACATCCAATAGCCCAATGGCTATAGCATGGCGTGCAAGCGAGAGGGCTTGCGTTCAAATCCTTGCTCTATCAATGTGATCCGAATCCTTTTACAGGTGTAAAGGCTCCCGGTGCGAGACTCTTGTAGAATAATTTCTATGAAAACTTCATGCAAATTGTTCTACCAGAATCACGTCGCACCGTCGCGTCGCGCCTATCTGCGGAAGCCTTAAAGTTGGCAGCGTTAAAGGTGGGATAACCACTAGCCACTAATTACATATATATACTTACTAGCTTTTGCTCGCGGCTTCGCCCGCGTGAATTTCGATAAGATCCTGTAAATCCTTTTCCATTAAAAATACATATACAGTGTGACTTGTAATTTGACGAATTCCTTTCAGGACCTAAAAGTGTGACCCATTTGCAACAATTATGCATCTAAATATTTATTCAACTTTTGTACCTCGTTACATAGCTGATTAAATGAAGATGTATTCCTTGTGATTTGTACGCCTAATGTCCTATTAACATTTTGAGATAACTTGTGTCAAAGTACATGTATGTAGATGATTTGTGAAAATGGTTAATTAACTTCTTCCGATAACTTATTTATTTATTTATTTATTAACTCATCATCACTATCATTACAGGGATTTCCTAATTCAATAGTGTGGCCATGATTACAATTTTATTATTTACTATAACATATTATATACATCGTGGTCTTTGTGAACCCACTCAGAGAACAAGTAAAAAGATCTATGGTGTCTGCTACGTCATTAAGTACTTATAACTATTTGACGTATTAAAGAATTTGGTTACATCGAAAGGTTTGTTAAAGTATTAGGTACCCAATGGAATAGCAATGAATGCCATTCAATTTGAGAGTTTAGAGAAATATTATATTTTGTGACGACTTCTGGGAAATTTAAAAAAAAACGTAAATATTTGGGTTTTCTCGAATCCCATGATTTTTCGCCTAGGCATTGTGGGGTGCTTTATTGTTGCAAATGGATCACACTTTCAGGTCCTGGAAGGAATACGACAAATTTCAAGTCACCCTGTATGCTTACATAGGTGCCAACTTTCACGGTGTTCGGTCAAACGGTGTTTAAGTTCACTCTAGACTCACAAAATGTATATTACTTATATTTTAAAAAAAGCCTTAGCACACAACTAAAGTTTCTAATACTTATTATAATTCAATCATGATTCGAAAGACACACAGCGCCATGTAGCGTCAACAGTTGTTGTTCTTTCCCTCGGGAACATTTTTTTTTTCTGGATGAAGAGTGCCTATGTCCCATTCTGTACACCGTTTTTTTTTTTTTGGGTCGGAATTCATCAAATGACCTCTCCCGTTCTGGACGGAGTGGAAGGGCGTGTCAGACACTTACTGACTAAAAGCCACCCGTGTTCCTTCAGTTGCCTGTGCGCCAGGGCCACGGTAACTCTTTCGAACAATCCGCGACCCCAGCAGGCATCGGCCCTATCGGACCCCGTCAATGATGCTGACATCTCTTTGAGGCGCGCGTGGAACACGACGCGCCGTCGACCCGGGCCTGGTCCTTACCGGATGGCGAGCTGCCCATTGCTCGCCGTCCGCAAGCCCGCGCCTACGGTGGCCGGGAGTTGGCAATCGACTCCCGACGCCCAGGGTGTCTCGTCCTGCGGCGACTAGGGGCGTGAGGGCGCAACGATTGCCTCACCCTCACGCGCTCCGCCTCCTCCTTCGCGAGCATTACTGCTTCGCAGAAGGAGGTGACGGCTTCCCATTCCCTCTCGCTCCGTACCATGGCCTGGACTAGGTCCGGAGGCGAGAGATTGCCGCCGCCGATAGCCGCCACGAGGACACGGCGGTGCGCCGCCCAAGCCGGACAGACCTCCACCGTATGCTCCACCGTGTCCTCCGGTCGATCCACACAATGATAACACCCGGGCGTTTCCTCCCGCCTTATCCGAAACAGGAACCTCCCGAAACAGCCATATCCGGTGAGGACCTGCGTCAGGCGGAAGCTGAGGACGCCGTGGTGCCTCTCAAGCCACTCCTCAAAGAGGGGACTTACCGCCGCAATTGTGGTGTGCCCAGCGCTGGGTTGCGACAGTCGCACTCTCCATGCCGCCATGAGATCCCGCCGGAGCTCTGTCCGCTGTACCGCGATTTCTCGCGGCAGCGGAGTTACGCCCCGGCGTTTCGCCTCCTCGCGCCACTCCCAAATATGCGCGAGGACTTTTGCCTCCAGATCCCACGGCGGCAATCCGGCAAGGAGGCTCGCCGCCGGATGGCAATGACCCTCTGGGACGCGTTCCTTTCTGTACCCCTGACAACGTATATGTAAACTTTCATGATGATCGGTTCAGTGGTTTAGGCATGAAAAGGTAACAAACAAACTTACTTTCGCATTTATAATATTAGTTAGGATAGCAGTTTTGTACATATTTACACTTTTATTTATAAACGTTGTTTAAAGTTAAGTAATGATTAGCGACTACTGTTACTACTATTTAACCAAACATTTTTGACGGTTAAAACGTCTCTTAACTTCAAGCAACGTTTATAAATATACCCCTGAGTACCAAAATAATTGGAACAGTTTTGATGTTGATCGTACCGCTTATGGAGTCCTGGCAGATCTCACTGATATAAATAGTGGTTTCAAGAAAGATAGCGAACCCGAGGCCTCCTATCAACATGGCGGTTAGAATCATTTCCACTTGGCTCGTTAACGCTATTATTGACCAGGCGATCTGGAATAGTTACGAAGTTTTGTTATGAAATTCAGGTGACAAAGATATGCATATGTGTGTTGAACCCAGAACCCCATTAGTCCAACGAGGCCGAATAAAACACTTCTTAACAGATTATGATACTCTGGTACTCACCACGAAAAAAAAAGAAGTTAATGTGACGGTCTTCTTCCTCCCCAATCGATCTAGCACCATTCCAGCAATAGGATTGGCTATCAGCGATCCTATGGCTGGTAGACTCCCAAAAAGCGATACTTCTGCAGCCCCCATAGGCCTGTGCAGCGTGGTGTTCTCAGATTTGAAAAGGATAATAGTGGAAGATGGCCATGCCATCATTATGCCCATGTTCGTGCAGGAACAGCATACTGGAAATATTGGGACAACATACATCCTGTCCTTCTATATATTACATTACTAGCTTTAGCCCGCGGCTTCGCCCGCGCGGAGTTCGGAAATTATCTTACGGGAACGTAACGTAATGGATAAAAAGTATCCTACGTGTTAATCCAGGTTATAAACTATATGTTTTCCAAATTCCATCTAATTCCGTTCAGTAGTGTTTCCGTGAAAGAGTAACAAACATCCATCCATCCATCCATCAGTAGGATAGAATCCTACTAATATTATAAATGTGAAAGTATGTGAGGATGGATGAATGGATGGATGGATGGACGGATGGTTGTTGCTCTTTCACGCAAAAACTACTGTACGGATATGGATAGCATTTGGAACACAGGTAGTTTATAACCTGGATTAACACGTAGGATACTTTTTATCCCGGTAGTACGTTCCCGTGGGATAATTTCCGACCTCCACGCGGGTGAAACCGCGGGCAAAGCTAATATCCATATAAACGCACAGACAGAAACTACAAAACGCCACCTATAGAGAAGTTATTTGAATGACCAGCTGTTCATGTCTTGATATTTTGAAAGGAAGGTATACCTACATATTGCAAAACAAAAGAAAATAAAACAATACATTAGGATACTTACGCAGAATAGTGCCAATAACTTGAAAGAAGATACCCATATTTTATTATTTCTCTTATCAGTGTATTGTATTATTTTGTATGAATTTTTGTGATTAGATTATCATTAAAGTACTTAAATAATTAATAATCATCTAAATACCCATCAAATACTAAAATAACTATGAAAATTAATATATAAAATTTCTCGTACCCAAGTATTAGATACTTCTAAACGGTGACACTATAAAAATTCAACTACTAAAATTACACGATTGCGAAACTTAGAAACATTGTATCCAATAGGTATGTGTTATTTGTTCACAGTTCACTAATTTATGCTACGGCTACATCGTCGCGATAAAGCGAAGATTTGCGGTGTCGCGACATGCATAGACAAGCAATTCGACACATCGCGATTCATTCAGGCGAAGTCGAATGCAAAAACTGCGAAGTGTCTTAATGCGACGGTCACATTGTCACGATAAAGCGAAGTACACTTAGCGCGCTCTTTGTCATACAGCAAGACGTCGAGCTGTGTGCGAAAGAGAGCGCACGAAGTGTACTTCGCCAATATAGTAGAACACGAAGTTTTATCGCGATAACGCGACAAGAATCTTTGCGCGACAGTGTAGTCGTAGCATTAGTAAAAACCAATCATCCCTTTTCCAAACGTACAAGTTTAACTCGACGTCTCGCTGAACAACAGAGAACGCGCGAAGTACCTACCATTAAGTATACTGATAAGATCATGATTTACGCCAACACTAGACTAATTTAATAATATTTACATACCTATCACCTATTTACAGTCAATTAACAGTAGTTATCATTTGCTAATACATGTCTCCCTAGTCACTAAATACAATAGGCACTGCTGAATAAAGGCTTCGAGAGCTACTCTGCAGAATTTGATACTCTTTAGGGTCTATACACACATACGCTTACTTTCCATATCTACACTAATATAATATCTGTGTGTCAGTTACCTTTTCACGCCTTATTGGCAGAACGAATTATCCGGTTAGACCATAGGTTCCCAAAGGGGGCGGTGCCGCCCCCTAGTGGGCACTGGAGCTTTTCGTGGGGGCGGTAGGTAGAGAGAGAGAATTAACTTTTAATTTGTGATTATCAATAGATAATAGACAGACATATAAAATTGGTATACTTAACTATTATGTAAAAGGGGGAGTTGGAATTTTATTTTTTCTTGTAAAGGGGGCGGTAGTCCATAAAAGTTTGGGAACCTATGGGTTAGACCATGGCCTGGGCTAGGACATAGGACACTTCTTGGAACGAAGTTCCTTGGTGGAGTTGACTGGTAAATATCGTCACGTACGGAAAAGCGTTATTCCCCCTCCATGCGCCTTTCTCTCTTTCTCTCTCTCTATCTGTCACTTTCTATTATATACGAGTGTGTGTGTGTGTACGTCAAGTATCGCTTAAGGAAGTTCGTTCCTGACGAGGGTCCCTCGACCGTACACGTTTTTTTTTTATTCCGGTAGTACGAACTCGAAGGATAGTTTTCGACCTTAACGAGGGCTAAACCTAATGTTTCTTATAAAAGCTCTCACGTACATACTACAGGGTGGAATAAAAGAGAGATTTTTTAGAGACTTGTTTGTTGCACTCGGGAATCGAACCGACACAATGCGAAAACCTAACCGCTCAAATAAAATTTCTTCAACAAACGTCGCATTTTTAACCAGCAGGGTAGTTGCTTAACACTCTAACAGTAGGAATAGCTTTCATTTTGACAGTTCAACAACATTCATTGCTTTATTATACGGTGTTGAGCTGACAAAATTTTCGAACATATGAAGCAATGGATTAGCAATAGGCTTAAAATTATTCAGATTGTGATTAATAGTGAGAATTAAATTAATAGGTACACCTTTCTAAGGGCTGGCTTTACCTTGGCCAGAGACTAAGCATTGCCATACAACGTGATAATGCCGCCAGTCCCTTGGGTACATTAACAGTCGACAGCAACGCAGATACATTTTTTGACGCTATATTTTAGTTTGCGAATAGTTTTAGTTAAGGCGGTTCCCTGACCAAATGACCTTGAGCGTTCGGTCCTTCTCTGTCCCATCACTGAGTCTCGCTCTGTCTCGCTCCCTGCGCTCGCTCATTTACCAAAAAAATCACAAAAAAATTGAAATTATTTTAATAAAAAAAGACCAGCGATGTTTTGAAATAAAATAAAAAGTGAATTATTTAGATTTTTAAATTATCTATCCATTAGTGTAATCCTCAAATTAATAGAACGTCACCTTTAGCAAAAGATGCATGCAATCAATAATTTTAGTCACTTTTTTACAAGGAGATTTTAAATATATTTATAACACATAAAAACAAATAAGAACATGCAATGTGATGATAGGATATCGAACATTAATATTGTGCTTTTAGATGTGGTTTATTACCCATAGTGAATGAGTTAATAGCCTCTGAATAACGCACTATGGCAAGGTTTTGGTCGGGGTACCGCCTTAAGTTAAGATATCATTTTTAAGTTCTGAGTTGAGCTGCACGATTACTGACAAATGCGTGCACTGACTGGACAGGTCCACTCAATCGGTGTGGTTTTTCCTCAAAAGACCATTTCAGACAAATCTACATGGTCTTCACATGATCTGACCAAGATTATTTCTGGACTTTAAAAGAGACTGTGACCTCTGAGTTTGTTTCGGCCTTTCTTCTCAGAGTAGTCAGATACGAAACACCGACCTCGTCTAGTTTTAAAATATGATTGACGTGTAAAAGTGTTTGTACGAGGACAAACCTATTTACAGCAATAAAATCATTTATCATTTATATACATAAACTCACGCCTTCTTCCCATGGGGGTAGGCAGAAACTACAGAACGACACCTGCTACGATCCTTACATACTCCTTTTGCCTCGTTTACGTTCATACACGCACTCCGGTTGCGAGTACTACGCACCTGACCTTTCTGAAGAACATGACCAATAAGGTCACTATATGTCTTACTAGGACGTCCCCTCCCGGCATTTCCACTCACATCTGCCTTGTAAATACCTTTTGTTAGTCTCCCTCCATTCGTCCTCTCAACATGACCAAGCATACTCTTTTCAATTTTTGTCACTACATCTTCTTTTAAATCGCACTGTTGCCTTATCACATCATTCTTCAGCCTATCATTCATAGTCACACCAAACATGCTTCGGAAGGAACGCATTTCCACAGCATTTATTCTACTTTCATGCTTCTTTTGCCACACCCAACACTCACTGCCATACATAAGCGTAGGCACCAGCACACCATTGTGAACAGCCAGTCGTCCTGTTTTGTTTTGAGTTGACTGGTTGGTCACAATTGCATGTTTAGCACCATTCACTTTATTTCCCGCATTTACTCTTCTTTCCACATCGCCATCAATCTTTCCATCCCTTTTAAACAGACTCCCCAAATATACGAACTCAGTTACTTGCACACTAAAAAAAATATTTAATCATTTTATTATTTTAATTAAGTATGTATATTTCCAACCCATTGTAAGTAGGTAGGTAATAAATAAGTAATTGTGAACAACTCTAGTTACATATTTATTCGCCTATTAGCGTAAAACAGGTATGCAGTATTATATTCGTAACGATAGACGGTAGGTATTTCTCGTAACACAGTTTCACCCTACATTCATTTATTTTCCAACTAGTGCTGTGTGTAGTGTTGCCCGCGATTTCGTCTGCGTGTATTTAGTTTTTTTTTTTTTATACAAACAACTAAGTTGAAAGCTTATGTCCTTCTTCAGGTCCAGGGTACCTCATCATCATTTCAGCCAAAAGACGTCCACTGCTGGACATAGGCCAAACACCACCACTTCGACCGGTTCTGTGCTTGCTTCTCGCATCCACCGTATTCTTGCGGCCTTCACAAGGTCATCTTTTTATATGTAGGTATGCATGTAGGTATGTATTAGTATATTTTTAACTGTATTTTATAGTTATTTTCGAGTTATCTATCCCTTAAGTTGCACCTGCCATGTTTAGTCTCTGCATCACCCTAAGGTTGACTGGTAGAAAATGGCTCAGACATTAAGTCCGCCTTTATACAGTATCTTTTTACTTGTGCATAAAGTTTTAAGAAATAAGTAAATGAATTTTGGCCCACTTCCTCTCACACAGAGAGGAGGCCTGTGTCCCACTCCCAGCAGTGGGAACATTCATATGGGTTGTTTAAAATTATTTCATCGTCACGTCAGTATATCTGGGCACGGTAAGGCCCCCACCAAGACGAGCCAAAAACAAAAAGCAGAGGCACCACCTATGGGCGTCGGGAGTCACTAGCCGACTCCCGGCCACCGTAGGCGCGGGCTTGCGGACGGCGAGTACCTAATGGGCAGCTCGCCGTCCGGTAAGGACCAGGCCCGGGTCGACGGTGCGTTGTGTTCCACGCGCGCCTCAAAAAGATGTTAGCATAATTGACGGAGTCCGATAGGGCCGATGCCTGCCGGGGTCGCGGATTGCTCGAAAGAGTTACCGTGGCCCTGGCGCCCAGGCAACTGAAGGAACACTGGCGGGTTTTAGTCAGTAAGACTCTGACACGCCCTCCCGCTCCGCCCAGAGCGATCAATTGATGAATCCCAACCAAAAAAAAAGAAAAATGGGCACTACCTACCTTTTCTCGAAGCGTTCCGTCGTATTCTCAAACCCTCATAGCTTCAGCCTGAATAATGCTAGAGAGCTCAAATTCTCAGAATAAGATTTAGTTAGCAGACTTAAAAAAATCGGTGTGAGTTGGTTTGGCGCTCACGAAAATTAATGTGTAAACATGTGAGCTCGCATCAGTTTGCTCACATAAACAGGGGTCTTACGCTGACATCATCTAACGCTCAAAGTCTTACGCTTACGCGTCTGACGCTCGAAGTCCCAGCTAGCCCCTACCGTAGACCGAGCGCTAAGATGTTTACACATCAAAAACATTTGGATAGTTTATATACTTTGGATTTTATTAATACCTAAAATACGTCAATTTCGTCACTGACTGACTCACTCATTCACTCGTCAAAGCTGAAATCTGGCATGCAGGCTAGGATTTGCACAGAAACAACAAAATGAATAAATCTGTAACTTACGCTCCAACTCCCTTAACGGGAAGAGCAACTCTGTGTTTCTTACGGATAGTAGGTATCCCTACTTCCATTTGTTATGAAAGCTAGATTAGCATGTACCTAAGTACCTACATAAACAACAAAGAAGAAACTCTTTTTCATTGGCTATGAAGAAAGTAACTGTTGGTATGCAAGAAATACCTTTTTACCCGCCTATGCTAGAAGTGAGGGTTATGAATTTAACCCCCGACGGAAAAAGGGGGATGTTATAAGTTTAACGTGTGTATCTGTGTGTCTGTCTGCGGCATCGTAGCTCCCAAATGGCTGAACCGATTTTTTTTTTTGTTTGAAGGTTGACGTGATCGAGGGTTCTTAGCTATGTTTCAAGAAAATCAGTTAAGCTGTTTGAAGATTATCAGCTCTTTTCTAGTTGATGAATGAACGTTAGCATCTTCCACAGTTCTGATCGAGTCGAAATTTGTTATTCTGTTATTTTAATGATATTAGAACACAGTAACCTTGAACAGATGCTGCCTCATCACCTGGAATTTGCAAGATACCCACCTCTTTCACCAGCTTACCTACAGCAGACAGAGGTATCGAGTTTGGGCTCATTGGAATGGTCTCAATGAATAGGTTATAAACAGATAGTGACCAGAGTCTGATGATGGAGTAGGAAAAAGAAATGAGGATAAATTAGTAACTAGCTTCACTGTGGGACAAATACGTACAAATGCGCAGATTTCAGCGAGTCACGTGTCGATCGTAGCATGTCTACTAGTAATATATTAATATAAAGTTTAAAAAGCAGGAAATAAAAGTAAAATTTTAAAACCCCCGACACAAACAAAAACTTCTAAAAGTAAAAAAAAAACACATGTATTGGCCCTTTAACTAAGTTGAAGGTAATGTTTTGATTCAAGCGTTGTCGCGTCTGGGGACGGCCAATAAAAACGTCAAATAGAGTAGGCCTAGGACCCAGCAATATTGAATGTATGCTATTTTAGAAAGGATAGCTGCTAGTAACTTCCTATTTTCAATATTAGCAAAGCAGTCGTCGAACCGCAAAGGTTTTACGTTTGTTGAAAGTTAACTGAAATGGCTGTTCTTATGTCATGATTGACCGATTAGTTATAGCGGGATGACAATCAGTAAAAAGGTTAAATCTGTAACTATCTGCTATATTCGTTCCCTGGATTTATCCAACTTGTCATTTCTGTTCATTTAAATAATAGTACTTACCTCATTAAAAAAGTTATTTCCAATTTATATTGCAATATTGCTCATCCCCCATTGCAAATATTATGATAATTTATAGCCTATAGACTGACCTGAGTTATAGGGAATATCTATGCAAAGAAAAAATCTATCCGGTAGTATTTGCATGATGCTGGAACATACACTCAGACAAACATACATACAGATAAATAGGAAATTAGAATCGTTCCCAGATACATACATACCAGGGATGTTATGGAGCTCCGTAATCGTAACCGAAACTATCGGATATCCGAAATAAAAATATATCCGTAACCGTATACGTTTCACGGACATGACTGATTATAATACCAAATGATAACCTAGACTAGATAAAACCTATAAATAAAACCAAATTATTACATACTATTTGTGTTTATATTTTACTTCCATCTAATATCCGTAACCGAAACCATCCGAAACTAACAGATAATCCGAAATAATTACATATCCGTAACCGTATCCGAAACCGATATAACTTTATTCCTATATCCATATCCGTATCCGAAACCGATATAATTTTATTCCCTTATCCATTTCCGTATCCAGATCCGAAATATCATATCCATAACATCTGTGATACATACATACATAAACTCACGCCTTCCTTCCATGGGGGTAGGCAGAAACTATAGAACGCACCTGTTACAATCCTTACATACTCCCTTTGCCTCGTTTATGTTCATACATCTGGTCATACACGCACGCCGGTTGCGAGTACTACGCACCTAACCTTTCTGAAGAACAGATCATTCGTTCCCAAAACTCGTAGGAATTTTCAAAAACATTCAGTATAGGTACAGTTTTGACTTCGCTTTAATTTTATTATATGTAAAGATAGTATCTGATCTGGGATAAAGAAAACAAACATAATATAAATTAACAAACATGATCTTTATTTTAAATTTTACAATACTGTTTTATATTAAAAACAAATATGACAGTCATTATTTATTATTCTATTCATAGGGAATGCGAAAAATGCACAATTGCACAATGCACATACTATTATTATAGCCATGGAATATATAATTATTGTTCAACGATTGTTCTAAATGCATTATACTGCACAACTATCTAGTTCAATAGATAAAAATGTATAAAACAACTATAACTTTACTCCCTATAATACAAAGTAATGTAAAATTAAATTATAGCGCTACAAGGAAGTTTTGGCGCGTGGCCTTAATCGGAACTTACACCGACATATTTTTTTTTTCACTTTTCACAAAACAATTGCAGAGTAAATATCTATGACTAATAATTACCAACAGTGCCGGCCCCTGCTAACGTCATTCAAGCGCCAAAAGATACTTGTAGCAATGTGTTTTGGGCTGATTTTTCCAACGTCAACTAACTTAGATCCGTGGAATAAAATTTACATTTGACAGTTTTTACATGGGAACTGTCAAAAATCCAAAATTATTCCTGATAATAACTGACGTTGGAAAATAAGCCCTTAGTGGTTATAAGTTTGTGATTGCGACCTACTAAACCTGTCCTTTTTAGGGTTCCGTACCGAAAGGGTGCCATCGGAACCCTACTGTTAAGCCTCCGCTGTCTGTCTGTCTGTCAGCGGGCTGTATCTCATGAACCGTAATGGGTAGACAGTTGAAAATTTCACAGAATGCATTTCTATTGCCGCTATAACAACAATACTAAAAATAAAATAAAGTTATAAATTAAAGGGGGTCCCCCAAGAAACGTGTTTTTTTAATATGTAGTACAGTGGTCCGGAACCTTTCATGTGCGAGTCCCTAGGCCGGTTTTATTAATACCCCATAGGAGACCAAACACTGGTATTATAAATTTACTATAATTAATACTAAATATTGTACAATTTTGGTATACTAGGGCGCGTTGACCTTGATGGTAAGTATCTGCCAGAATATGATCCAGATGGGCAGGATTACTGCAGTTGTTAAGTTGAACAGCCAGTTGCCGTACAGCTGAGAAAGGAGAATGTTTGTTTAAAACGAATGATGATCTTGAATAAGAACACAGAATATTGTAAATACATATTTTTCGGCTTTGGAACGCGTCGTCTTTGTCACTCAGAACAGGGTTATTGCAGGGATATTATGCCGTTTATTTGTTTTCATACTATTAATAGTAGCATTAATAAATATTTTTATAAAAACAGTTAAAAATCCAAGCTACCGCTGGTTAGGGCTCCAAAGACAGGAACCTCCTCACAGTACTGCCTTCTGAATTAGGCGCTTGATCCAACCGCCTAACGAGAGCATCGACAGATGTTGATCGAGGCTTTCGGCCATCAGGCCATTGGCCGATACGACAATAGGCACAATGACAGCAAGGATATTATTAATATTTTCATAATATTTCTGTTTGTTATAAGAATTCCAATGATATTGTTTTTAAAGACCCAATATCAAGAAATAAAAATATCTTCTCTTACAATAAATACCATGCTGACATGAATCTGAAGAAGTTTAGTACAAACAACTATGTAATAATCGCTTGCATTGCATGGGCTCTGCGTCCGACTCCCAACATGCCGAAGAAGCCTTCCCCCGGGAGCAGAACCTACCAGGACGGCATGGGGCCAAAGGAGATCCATATCATCCATACCCACCATAGGATCAACGATGCAGTACACAGTATGGCTTGCATAGCTGCGTTCGGCCCTCGACACAGCATGCCGAGGAAACCTTCCTCGGGGAACAGAAGCTACCAGGACGACATGAGGCAAAGGGAGTTCAATACATACCATAGAATCAACGATGGAGAACATAGTGGCCTGCATGGCGGCATCAGATCCTCGACTCAGCATTTCTAAGAAGCCTTCCTCGGGGAAGAGGAACTTGCTGTAGGCGATCATGCTGAGCGATACAGCCACCAGGGGGTGCACGAGGAGGCAGACTATGCGCTTTATCATTAGGTAGAAGGTACTGGAACAGATTACAAGGACAATTATATTACTCACAAGAACTCGCCAAATTAAATCCAATATTTATTTTTTGTCTTTCTAAAATTAATAGTCCCTATCAATTTCGGCGCGCTACTAGTTTAGGTAACTATCGGAGCGCAGCGTGTCTGTGTGCGTTCGAACTATTGCTAACAATCGCAGTGTGCGTTGTCGTACGGTGAAGCGGGAACAAAATAATCTTGATTCGTAACTTCTATTACCACTCACACACACACATTAGCACTCCATAGTTTATACATAAGTACTAGGTTCCATATTACTTGATGGATTTTATTGTGATTATGACGTGTTATGTTTAGGTACCCCATAAAAATATCGTTACCTAGTACGGCATTCACTATAGTAAAAGCTAACTATAATAATTATAAAGTGTGACCAACGTATATATAAGGTACGTCTGAAACTAATTACACGAGTCATTGTATTCCTGTATTATTTGTATGTAGGCGTAGCAACAGCGTGAAAATAAATACAAGATTATTTTTAGTTTTTTATTTATTTTTACACGTATCTACATAAGGATTTTATACTAGAGTTTAGTATGAGGTGTTTCAGATATTCATAGAACGTGCTTTTCTGGAGACAACAATTTCGGGTAGTAAACATGTCATATAAAATTTACATAGAAGAAATTTATATTTACATAGAACTAGGTACAGAAAGAGATAAATTATAATGTGGGTACCGGGTATCCTATAAAAAACATCATGTCCTTTTACTACACCCATATAGCTAAGACACATTACTGTACTCATTTGCTATTAAAAGTGACCATGTTCCTGAACTAACTGGTGACTTGTTCTCCTTTTCGTCCCTATAGAATATAAAAAATATTAATAATTTTTTATTATTTATTAAAACTATTAATTTATTACAAATTTACAGTGTGTTTGCACAATAATTAATAGGTGTCACACAATGCACATATAAAAAAATATACTCAAAAGTCTCAAAACTGGTTAGACCTAGTATAAAATCACGTGCGATTCGCGGGTTACGTCGGGAGCGGTGAACGTCACGGGCGACACAGGCCCGTCGTCGAGAAGCCCTTGGGCTCGACTGAATGCCTCGAGCAAGCGCATCGATTTATAAGGCATTATTTAGATATTTTATTACAAATATATAAGTAGTCAAAAATAAAATATGAAAATTGAATTTGGTAGATAGACACCTTAAATTTTAAAATATATAAGACTTTTTCTTATTTTCAATAAATTCTTACGCGTAGGCGATGATTTTGCACATGATTTTATTGCGTTTTTGCAGCGCGGTTCACATTTTTTTTTGAGTACTAATTCATTAAACTTTAAAAAAATCGTCCACATACTAATATACTATATGTCCAGTATTAAGGATTTTTCTCAGATTGTTATTTGCTACTAGTAAACTAAAAAAGCAATTGAAAAATCTGGTGTTTCGTGCTTACGTAAAAACGTGTGTTAGATTTTTATTTTTAGTAATTTATATTGAGTAGCTATCAAATTTTAAATTCGTCCACATACTAGATAAATAGGTGATGAATAACAGTGCATTAAATAAAAAATCAGATATCTTAAGTTTATTGAGAAATTTGCACTGGAAAAACTAGAATTTTCTGTTTTTAGACCGCGAAATTGATAGGGACTCATAGTTATTATTTTATTTTGAGAAAAAACTAAAGCTTTCCGCCGCCAATTTGTGAGAGGCTCAATTAAAAGTGCATCTGCGTCTGCGTCATGCAGTTACTTCAATTATCTTCTTTTTTTTTAAAGCTAGAATCTTTTTGGAGAAGTTACAAAGAAAGTAATTTATTTACATCCAACAGTAAAAAAGTCTAAAAATAATTTATTTATGGAAAAACACAATTCACAAAGAGTCTCTTACCTTCCCTTCCCGGCACCTTTAACAACGACGCCGCACATCAGCGCCAAAGGCGTATACACAACCGCTATAGCGAATCCCAAGGAAAAGTTATGCATGCCGACACTCAGGCATACTGTTGAAAGTTCTATAAGAACCAGTATGTTGACTAGAGACAACTCCTCATAAGTTATGAGACCCTTGCGTAGGAAGCGCGGCATGAAAGGCGTCACTATCGTAAGGAATAATGATATGGCGATCAAGCCGTAGTATACTGAGAATTCTGATGGCTTGTTGTAGTAGTTACCTGAAAACAAAACAACATAAGAATAATCATGACGCCTGTATTCCCCAAAGGGTTAGGCAGAAGTGCACCTATAGTACACCCACATTTCACCAGTTATGTTTAAGTCCCATGTAACATGTGGCGAGCCTATTGCCATCAACTCCGGGCTGCTACTGAGAAATTCCAGATGGAAAAACCCAATAACACTTTTCCCGACTCGGGAATAAATAACATAAGATAAATAAATAAATAACATAAGATAAATAAATAACATACCATAAGATAAATAAATAAATAACATAAGATAAATAAATAACATAAGATAAATATCACGCCTGCCTTCCAGGATAGATAGGCAGAGGTTACGCTCATTTTGCTGTTATAAGTCCCATTAAATAGGGCGCGAGTCTATCTTATCTATCACGCGAGCAAAAATCAAGACTGGACTACTGGAATCTGATACTGATCTTATCGACTGGATACTGAGAATTTACGCAACAGAAACACTCATAACATATGGCACCAACTCAAAACTCAAACTCAAAGCATTTTTTTCAAATAAACCACTTACAGAGACTTTTGAACTGTCAAGGGGTCGGTCAGTCAGAAAGATGAAGCTAATTGCCCATTTCAAAGCCTAGTAAGTTCCTAAGAACGGGCAAGAAACTCCATGGACAATGTTTTAAATCAAAATATTGTTACAAGAAATTGTTTACATCATTCATGTTCAAATTATACATGACTGTGAGAACGATGTAGAAAGACGTGCACGTTAGAAGTTTCCGTAATAAAAAAGATAAAAACAATTCTGAAACAAAAATAAGCCGTGGCAGCTAAGAGATGCCCAGACCCTACTAGACATGGGTAGTTCGCGAACGATTGAAGGAAATGAACTACTTCATTTCGCAAAATAAACTTATTATTCAATCAGTAGTCATTCAAATGTGTCTCTACTTCATTTGCTTCAGTCTTTCTTTTCGCTCCAGTTCACTCGTACACGTTTGTGTCACTTGACACTGCGCTCGCCGGCTGGTCAGAAGTGTATGATCTATGGGCTGGTCGGCTGACGAGCGACGACGGGGCGCTTTGCCGTTTTATTTTATTATTTACACTGTAGTTAGTCTAAACACACTGATAAATTAACTTTCTTATTATACTGATAATGTCGAATTTAGCTTACAAAAATGTACGTAAACTATAAGAAAAGTACGTTCATGAAATATTATTTATTCTTGTTTTACAATTTTTGTAAGTTCTGTAAATAATCAGCAACGCATGTACATATCCTATGAATAATTCTAAATCACTGTATTTACATATTTTGATTTTTAAATAAAGAAAAAAAGAACAAGACATTCATACTACTTAATAAAAATAGTTTTGCTTTGATTCATGTCATGGTTGACAATCCTAAGCCTGTATAAAGTATGCAGGAAAATCGGGATATGAGATAGGTCTATAACTGAACTAGTGAAGTGCATTATTTGTGTTAACTTATCTATCACACCTTCGATAACTTATGACTATGGACTCGTTCTGTTTTGCTGAACTAAATGAAGTACTGAACTAAATGAGTGGACTACTTCAATAAGCGAAAAGATATACTTCATTCATTTCTTTTCACCGACACATTTTGCGCATGTCTAGTCCCTACTGACGGCGCCCGTTCACGAACATGACGTATGGATCAGCCAACCAGACCAACCACGGATAGGACCCAGGTCCCACGCTCAGCAATCAGCATGCATTGTACTGATTAAAATAATGATTGTATAATGTTCTCTTACCAATATAACTCAAAAGATAAGGCGAATTCATAACAGCATATCCAATCAAATGTACCAGGAGATAATTAGCACCGATATTCACGATGCTCATACTCAAGTCGTCCACTTTCTTCTTTCCTTTAGTTTTAACTACTTTTTTCACCTCCTCGACTTTCTGATCGCCTGGTTCTTCAGTGTCGGAGTCTTTCTCTTTCTTCGGCTTCTGTTTGCTTGCCTTTTTGCTTGCTTGCTTGTCTGTTTCCTCGTCGCCATCCTGTTGGATGGCGGTTACCCATAGTGATAATGCTCGGATGAGCATGGCCACACATAGTAAGCATAAAGATGGCATGTATTGACCTGAAAAATAGATATTTGGTGTCATAATTTCAGAGTCGTCATAATCGAAAAGGGGGACATCCATATATTACGTCACACATTTCCCCCGTCCTTGTCACGGGTGGTCATATTGGTGTGACCCCCACTTGTCACTTTTTGTTGAGCCAAATAACGTGTGACGTTATTTATGGCCCCTTACTAATCTTATACGAAAATGTGTTTGGTAATATAGAAAATAGAAATAGAAAAAAAAAGAAAACACGACAGTGTCAAAAGTGAACTTTAGGAAAGATAGAGACAAGATGACCTATTTCTGTCTCCAATCCCACACCCCGTAAGTACAGTACAACTATTTTCTTAATATCCCTCGGGAATCATCGCATTTCCGAATACAAACGAATGCTAAATTCCATGTCCATCAAATATATTAGATTTATCGTGTATAACAATTTGAATTCCGAACTAAGTACATTATTGTTGTTTTATAATAAAGTACTTAGTTGTACTGTACACCCTAAAGCTTTGGTATCCTAAGAAAGCGGTTCCGTCATATTATAACGGCTGCCATGAAAATATATCATTTACACCAGCATTAAGTCAAACCCTGCTGCCCAAAGATTTAAATCGCTAGATTTTGTCTCAAAGTTCTTAGTCACGCGAAAATGTGTCCATACTGACACGAGTGAGCACACACCTTGTTAAATAGCGTTTCCATGACAATCAAATCAGCGGGATAATTACGTAACACACTAACAGTAGAAATGGGTTTCATTTTGACAGTTCAACAACATTCATTGCGTTATTTACGTTGTTGAGCAGACAAATTTTTCGAACATATGGAGCAATGGATTAGCAATAGGCTTCAAAATTATTCTGGTTGTGATAGAGTATGTTACGTAATTAGGGTGCTGGTCACTGTGTCATTGTGTATTAGGGGTGTCAAGACTAAACAGAAACGCGACTATCTTTTGACGCGGTAGGGCCAATCAAACGATTTAAATCTTTGTCGCTGTCATAATTTTCATGACAGCCGTAAAGTCAGGCCACCGCTCTTTTAGGAAACCGTACCTTAAGCCGTACAATCTCATGCAGTCGGAGGCAATAGGACTTTATTGCTAAATTCAAGAAGATCCCTTCTTCTTGGGCAGTCGGGTAAATCGTTTACTGTCCAGGTAATACAGTAAGCAGGTTCACAGGTTAACACACGTTGAGACGACATGAGTAGCTTAAAATATTACCTACAGCTAGATTACAAGTTTTATTTTGCAGTAACGGAACAACAGGTCGACAAGATTTTTTGTATACACATAGTTTATGGCCCGAAGAGTGTAATAGACAAAATCCCCCATACTGCATGCAAAAGTTAGTAACTAATAATAATCACCACTCGGGATACCTTCTTTTCGCATAATGTTTTTTATACTAATATATTTTGGCATAACCGTTTTCGCATAACTTTTATTAGCATAGTGATACTGTGGCATGATAATACTTTGGTATAATGCAATGAGCAGGTTATGTTAAGTTAATTTATGGCTGCACTCCGGAACAAAAAAAAAGGTTAATTTATGGCAATAAACATTATGGCAAAACATTTATGCGTAATGATCATTATGCTGGATTTCTTTATGCCAATGTTATATTATGTCTTAAAATATTATGCAAATGGATAGGGAACCTCACCACTTACCAATAGAAATAAACCGATGTGTAGCCGCTAACAGATAGAAGAAGTAACTCTGATGGAACCTCTCCAACAAGTTGTTCAGAGAGCGCAGTATACTCTCTAAGGCTACTCCTAGCCTATAGAAGTTCGTTGTAGAGAGCGCGTGAGCCCGGGGCGCCGCGCCGCCAGGGTCGTTGGCGTCGCGGCCTTCCAGGGTCACGGCTTCGATGCCGAAGCGGTGGAACAGGCCGTGGTTGCCGTCTGGTACCTGTGTGGGGTAGAAAATATAATGAGAAAATGAGTTTTAAAGGTCCAAGGGCAGTAGAGAATAACTAACTACTTTTAGTTTAGAGTAGAATAGAAAATCATTTATTTCTGAGTATATACATTAAGATCTTAATATTACCATATACCAATATAGACTAGACAGGTCCACTCAATATCTGTGTGGTTCTTTCCTCAAAAGACCATTTTAGATACCAATCTACATGGTCTTCACATGATCTGACCAATATTATGTCTGGACTTTAAAAGAGACTGTGACCTCTGAGTTTGTTTCGGCCTTTCTTCTCAGAGTTGTCAGATAGGAAACGCCGAACTCGTCTAGTTTAAAAATTATTATTGACATGTAAAAGTGTTTATACAAACCTACTTACAGAAATAAAATAATTTATCATTTACTCAGTATCTATTTAGTATTGCTTGGAAAGCTAGTAGGTTTCTAAAATAATAATTACTAGCTTTTGCCCGCGGCTTCGCCCGCGTTAATTTAGAATTTGACAATCAATTCGGGTTGTTCGGGGAATTATAGTTAGGAGGATGAAATCCGGTCTATCGACACTCTAGACTCACAAAATGTATTTGTGAGTCCTATTAGGTACTTAAATAAAAAAAGTCTTAAGACACTACTAAAGTTTCTACAATAATATAATTAAATCATGATTCGAAAGACACGTGGCGCCATCTATTATCATAAGAAAGTTATTGTTGTTTTCCTCGGCAACAGTACTTTTTTTCGGGATGAAAGGTACTCTATGTCCGTTTCTGTACACCTGACAACGTATATGCAAAATTTCAGGATGATCTGTTCAGTGGTTTAGGCGTGAAAAGGTAACAAACAAACTTACTTTCGCATTTATAATATTAGTTAGGATTGTTTTAAAAATGTCTTTGACATATCACGGGACCCTGGGGTCCCGAACCTTTTGAAGGCGTAAGCGGGGCCGAAATGAGGCACCAACAAATGATTATCGCTGTATGCACTATAATATTATCAGCTTTTAGTGTACCACTGCAAGGGCCTCTCTTCCCTCCTACCACTTATCTACTCTAAAATGATAGAAAAAAAAAAAAATTTGGGATTGGTACCTCACAAAGAAAAAACGGAACCCTTATAGGACCACTTCGTTGTCCGTCCGTCTGTCTGTCCATCTGACAGTCTGTCAAGACCCTTTTTCTCAGGAACGCGTGGAGGTATCAAGTTGAAATTAATATCAAATACGGAAGCCTTCATAGTGCGTGGTCCGGCACACACTTGGCCGGCTTTTAATATCGTTGTCACTTACCCCGTCAATCTGCGAGAGTACCATGTCGAACATGGTCTGGAACGAATTCGCCCAGTCGTCCATCTTCTTGCGCCCGTTCATCCACGAGTAACTAAAAAAATATATTTTACGCCTGTTATGTACCTAATTATTCTATACATTTTGAAGTCCAAAAGAAAAAAAGATGTGAATGAATAATGGAATGTCCGCCTTTGTATCTTTGACGGGCACAAAGTTTTTTTTTTTCTCGTGGCCTGGGACATTCAGTAATAGGTAGATGATGGTTCCAGATCTTGCACGGAATCAAGCCACTGCCCCATCCGATCGGTACTACAGCTTATTCATGCTAGTTGTAAGTCACTTCTTTTCAGCCTTGTGAACGTAACTGGGACTGAAATTAGTTTCATTGCCAATTCATTGAGGTGAAATCTGGTGGAGTACGTGGTAAGCTAGCTTTGATTTCCTCTTTGGCAGTTTTTATCTTTAAATCCTTGTGAATTCGCTACAGTTTCCCAAAGACACCAGAAAGGCTTGAGAATGCATTGGATACCATTGACACCAGATAGGCTTGAGAATGCATTTATATAGAAGTAGTTTGAATTCCAGAGGCATATGGGACTTTTTGTTGAGCATCCAGTGTAAGCTACGAAGTTTTTGCCCTAGAGCTTTTGCGTTTGGTAAATATGTGGTGTCTCCACATAAGGCATCTGTCAAGGCATATTCCAAGGTATCGTGTGTCCTCTACTGGGGGTACTTCTATGTCATTTAATGTCACAGGTATGTTTCTTTGCGTGTGATGAAAGTCACCTGGACTGAATTTGTTTCGTTGGCTTTTATATTCCAATCTTTAAGCCATTTGGAGATCAGCTTGAGGCTGTTTTGCAGTTTTGCAGAGGCCTCTTTCGGGCAGACATCAGTAGCCAGTATAGCCGTATCATCCGCAAAAGTGCCTGTTAGGACATTTCTATCTAATGGCAAATCGGCAGTAATTTTTTTTTTTTTTTTTTTATCCTTTATTAAAAAGAAACCAGGTTCTTAATAATTAATTACAATCTAGCCTATGAGACTAATAAGCAATTTTAATCTAACTTAATTTTTTACGTGATAATTATTTTAAAACTTAGAATAGTGTTGATTGTACTTTACAAGTCCGTTCCACTTTCTTAGAGTCTGATATAATGATATAAACACTTTGTTCATGTGTTATTATGTGTGTCATTGTCACTATTATTTCTACACTTTTTACACTACACTAACTCAAAGGGTTTTGTTCGTTTTAGTCTTCGCACTATATTTGTTTGGTCTAACAGCTGAATTGCCTCGATGTTCACATGTCGGTGGAGTCGGTGTTCATGGGCCTCAGCAAATCTTTGTATTATGTTGGTGACTGGTTCCATTTTTAGGTCACGATGGAGGTCGTCATTTCTTATATACCAGGGCGCATTAACAATACTCCTGAGTACCTTATTCTGGAATGTTTGTATAGTTTTGATGTTGGTCGGTTTAGTACAGCCCCATAGTTGGATGCCATATGTCCATATTGGCATAAGAATATGCTTATATAATAAAATTTTATTATGTATCGATAGGCATGAATCCCGTCCAATCAACCAATACATGTTTTTATAACGCATGTCTAGTTCTTGTCTTTTCTTTTTGACGTGCGCTTTCCAGCGCAGTTTCGCATCAAGCGTTATGCCAAGGTATTTGGCTGTATTTGCGTATGGCACTTGTTGGCCATTTATGTAGATTGGGTGGTAATCACAATTCCTGTTGGTGAAATCAATGTGAAGTGACTTCGATTCATTCAATTTGATTCTCCATTTATGTGCCCATTCATGCACTTTGTTTACAGCGATTTGTACCTTTTTTATTGCTTCCGTATGGCATGAATCTGTCGCCATAATGGCTGTGTCGTCCGCAAAGGTTGCAACAGTATTATTTTCCAGCTCTGGTATGTCATACGTGTACAACAGGTAGAGGACTGGACCCAGCACACTACCTTGAGGCACGCCAGCTTTAATAATTTTTAATTCGGAAAAGGCATCCTCGTGCCTTACCCGAAACATTCTATCTGTAATATATGATTGCAAGATATCAGCAAAATCATTGGGCAGCATTAGTTTTAGCTTGAATATCAAACCCTTATGCCAGACTTTATCAAAAGCTTGTGCCACATCCAAAAATACGGTGGAGCAGACTTTTTTATCTTCAAGCGTTTTCTCAATAATGTTGGTAATTCTATGTACTTGGTCTATTGTTGAGTGTTTCTCTCTGAAACCAAACTGATGGTCGGGAATCAGGTTTCCCTCGTTTATGATGGATTTTAGCCGTTTTAAAAACAATTTTTCAAACAGCTTTGATAGTATAGGCAACAGGGAAATGGGCCTGTATGATGATGCTTCGTGAGGCGGTTTACCGGGCTTTGCAATCATAATCACTTCAGCAACTTTCCATGGCTCAGGAACATGCTTTAGCACGAATGCAGCATTGATCAGCCTAGTAAGCTTAATTATGGCTTTACGCGGGAGAAGTTTTAGGATTTCTCCCGTAATAAGGTCATACCCTGGGGATTTTTTAATGCTAGTGATTTGGATTTCCTTTGCAACTTCTTTCGGGGTCACAAGCTTAATTCTTTGATCTTGCAGTATATTGGCAAACTGCAAGTTGTCAACAGACCCGTCGTTTGGTTGAAAGGTTTCTTCTAGGTGGTGTGCAAATCTTAGAGCTTTTTGCTCATTGCTTATGGCCCACTTTCCGTTACCATCTCTGATAGGGGGAATTGGTGTAATTGGTCTTTTGAGTGACTTTGTCGCTTTCCAAAGAGAGTATTGCGTTGTATGGTCGCTGCTTAATTGACGTAGGTTAGTATTGAGAGCCTCATCTTCAAAGGTTTGTATTTTTCTCTTCAGTCTTTTCGTAAGGTTATTTAATAGAGTTTTATCTTGCGGGAATCTAGTTTGCTGCCATCTTTTTCTTTGGGTTCTTTTTTCATGTAATAGGTCTATTATTTGCTTTGGGTAGGTATTTCCTTTAATTTTTTTTATAAGCTGTGGTGTGTTGTTCCATGCACATTGTTGGATATTATTGCTAAACTTGTTTACTTCAGAATCGAGCTGATCTTTGCTTTCTAATGAAGTTTTTAGGTCAATAATATTTTGTAGGTCTAAGCTAAAACTTTCCCAATCTGTAAACTTGTTAACTAATGTCAGGTGGTTTTTTCTGAGTAATATTTTGTGACTTAATTGTAATAATATCGGAGAATGATCGGAGTTCATATGGTACCCCTCTTCCACACTCAGATAATTTGTTGATATATTTTTGACAATGAAAAAGTCGATAAGGTCAGGTAGTTTCTGGTGGTCAGTAAATAACAGCCACAGGGTGGTACCCAGGACACTTCCCTGAGGTACTCCGGCCTGAGTCGCACGTAGATTTGTGACCTCATCTCCCTCCTTCACTAGGAAGAATTTCTGGCTGAGGTAGGAGCGCAGAAACAGGTAGGAATTTGTTGAACGAGACATTTTTAGTTTGGTCAGCAGACCTCGGTGCCATACACGATAAAAAGCCTGCGAAATGTCCAGAAAGACTGCAGAGCAGTACTCCTTATTTTCAAATGAGGTGTTGATTTTTACCACCAGTCTACGTACATACATAGATAAACTCACGCCTTCTTCCCATAGGGGTAGGCAAAAACTACAGAACGTCACCTGCTACGATCCTTACATACCAGTCTATGTACCTGTTCTATAGTACCGTAGCCCTCCCTGAATCCGAATTGGCGTTCAGGAATAAGGTTTCTTTCCACCAGGAGCGGCATGAGTCGCTTTAGAATCAGTATTTCCAGCAACTTCGAAGCAATAGGTAATAGGCTGATAGGACGATATGATTTGACGTAATTTTCAGACTAAAAAGGTTAGTAAGAAATTTCATAGCGACTTCCGGGAACTGCTTCAGAACGGACGCGGTTATTAGCTCATTACCTAGAGCCTTGTGGTTTCTCAATTTATTGATGGCATATTTAACCTCGCTTTGAGAACATTTTCTTACTGGTGGGTCTAGTTGCATAAACAGATGATAGTGTGTCATTAACATAGTCCAGTTTACTTGAGCCTTCGTCGGGGTGGGGAAAAAGACACTTTTAAGATGATTAGCAAAAACCTTCTGCCTTTTCGGCATCACTGTTCTCCCATTTACTATCAAGCTTTCTGATTGGAGGTTGGTGCAGTTGAGGTATTTGAAGCTTTTGTGTGGCTTTCCATAGAGATATATAAATAAATATCCCGATTCCTTTATACGAAGGTGTTGAAAAGCCTCCCACAGGTGCACCGATGACGATGCGAGAAGCACAAGGCCGGTCGATGTCGCGACGCTTGGCAATGTCCGCCGTGGACGTCTTTCCCCAGAAATGATGATGACGAAGATTCGTTTATAGTATTTTCTCTAATTTAATCAAAGAATTACCTGTTTCTATAAGAGTGGTGTATCCCAGACTTCAGACATAGTTTGTGAACTAGATTCACCAGATCTAGATTAGGTAGCTGGCCGTTAAGACCTTCAATTTTCACTTCGATGTACTCTGAAATTTTTTGATATCGTGTTTAGTGAGGCGTATATTACAAGAACTATACTAAAAAGGTTTAGGTAGTTAAATAAAGGTAAACAAATCGTAAAAAGTGTTTTTCATAGTTGACACTTTCTTGTTTAAAAAAAAGTTACAACAAAACTAAATTTATTTTCGATCTACACGATAGTTTCCTCTTTTATTAATGTATGTTAAACTTTATCATTTATTCGTAAACTACTCTTCGTAGATGAGATTCGATTGAGATTTCTTCGTGATTTATAAAATAGAATAATATTTTGTAATCTGTCTATTGTAAAGAGCCTAAAATGACAGGTTTCGTAAACCTTTTAGAAAATACAACGAATATAACGTCGCTAAATTGAAGAGTACACCTGGGACGTAGTATGGCAATGGAACTAGCAGGTATTACGTTTAGTCGGTTAACCAGACGCCTTTGATAGCACTCTCGACATTTGCGATGTTGCGTGTGCGTTTCAATTTTGTTAATATACCTTGTTTCTTTATTTTGTTTTTGTAATTTGGTTAGGTATTGTAAGTTTTTGTTATTTATCGCTATTGGTTTTTAAATTCGTATGGTTGAAAAATGAGTGAACCCGAGCCTGGTACTAGCCAGACCAACTCCGTACTCTCATTTCCATCACCGAAGAAAAAACGCTTCAAAACAGGACCTCTTTCACCCTCTGAGAAACACACATTGATAAATAAGTATGTAGAAGAAACATGGCCCAAAGAGTATTAACCGTTGAAAACAGACATAGTTTCAAGACATGAGCTCAAGTTAAGGGGTATTTAGCAAGGCATAATAAAACTTTTAAAATGGCTGACCTAAAAATTCTTTTGCCAGAGGCTTTAGCTAATATGACTGCTGATAATAGGAAAAAATGCGAGGGTCATGTAATAAAAGAAGAACATTTTTTTTTTTTAATTAGACAAAATAATTGATGATACCACTGAACGCTTTATTATTAATGTGACAGATAGTTGCTCAGATTCAGATTCAGAATAGAACATATTATTATATGACTAAAAATAATATGATTTTAACATTTGAAATAAAAGGTTTAGCATCGTTGAGTCACGTGGTTTTTGTTGTTTACCTTTATTTAACTACCTACACCTTTCGAGTATAGGTAGTTTTAAGATTAGACTAACTGATTGATAAATGTACGTACGCCCTAAAGCTAACTGAAGTGATATAATAGCGCAATTTTAAACGCGTTCGGAGTGATAATTTCGCTGCTTTTAATACATATTATTTCTTGTTCTGTATATGGTAAAGGACGTCGAAGACAAGCAACTAGCGTGGAAATTGTATTATTCTACCATAACAATAAAATCGTGAACTGAAAATTAGTCACAATCATGATTTCTGCTTATATTATAATAATAAACTGGGTTTTCAATGTTAAATGATAAATGATTTTATTTCTGTAAGTAGGTTTGTACAAACACTTTTACACGTCAATCATATTTTTAAAACTAGATGAGGTTTCCTATCTGACTACTCTGAGAAGAAAAGCCGAAACAAACTCAGAGGTCACAGTCTCTTTTAAAGTCCAGACATAATCTTGGCCAGATCATGTGAAGACCATGTAGATTTGTGTCTGAAATGGTCTTTTGAGGAAAAACCACACAGAATGAGTGGACCTGTCCAGTCAGTGCACGCATTTGTCACTAATCGTGGAGCTCAACTCAGAGCTTAAGGAGCTCAACCACTCGCCGAACAATACCAAAGAAAGGACATTTGGGTAGGCCGCATAAAGCACTCATACTGCCAGATTATCATTGAAACTACCTGAGAAAGTGAAAAAATAAACAACATAACATACATATATAACATCACGCCTGTATTCCCCAAAGGGTTAGGCAGAGGTGTACCTATAGTACACCCACATTTCGCCAGTTATGTTTAAGTCCCATGTAATAGGGGGCGAGCCTATTGCCATCAACCGGGCACAAATCCAGACTACGGGCTGCTACCGAGAAATTCCAGATAGAAAAACACTTTGCCCAACCCGGGAATCGAACCCAGAACCTCATGCTGAGCAGCATGAAAAAAAAAAAAAAAAAAAAAAGGGACCTACATAGTCCTCACATTCACAATAATTAAATAATAATACTATACTTCACAAAGTAAATTGTCATGACAGTGAATATATAATAATTATCAAATGTCAAAGTTCATGTAAAATAAAAAAATATAGCAAAAACAAAAAAAAATCGGTAGAACATGTGTTTGTGTTTTATTTTGTAGTAAGTCAAATCAATCTGCATAGCCTTAACCAACTATGTTATGGTCGGCTTCCAGTCTAACCGGATGTTGAGATTTTACATGGAGCGACAGCATATCTGACTTCCAAAACCCAGTTACTGGGTAAGACAATACCTCTTGGCAAGACTGGTTGTGTTTTGTAGTGTAGTAAGTAATATGTAATTATTTTAAAGTCAACCAATTTATGGAAATAAAATCAAACAAGATGTGGAAAAATCCAACAGAAAAATTGGATTTTATGTTTTGTTTAAGTTAACTAAAACTTACTTATTTTTGGGGTGCTAAACTCCAAATTGATTGCAGCTTGGATAGACCCAGACCGCCCTTTTAGCTTCCCTGGATTCAAACATTTTCTATGTTCCCCTTCCGATCCAAAACCAGGGAAGTAGCTTCCGAAATCCAAGCTGGGACTACCAGGCTTCCAGAAACTGCCGAGACTAGTGTGGAATGTTTCTGCATCACTCTGCAAGCCGTGGTAAGCTTCTAACCATGCTTGCATTCCTAGTTGTTCATGCTCTGTGACCAGAAATATTATGTCTTTTGCCCAGTATTTTTGTGCTGAAAGGAAAATTAAAGTTTTTTCTTAATATGTATTTTGTTGTTCCATATTTTTAATACTCAAGACTCAAAATCAAAATCAAAATATTTTATTTCACATAAACCTAGATGGGCATTTAAGAAACACCAGAAGCTAGTTGCACGGTTCCAATTGGTTGTTTCCTATGGAGAAGAGTCAACAAGAAACTCCATGGTTACTCTATTAACAATGAGACTGATGCAAAGGTCTAATAATATTTATTTTTATGGATAATCAATCAATCATGGAAAAAATTACATCAATGTTATTTTAGTGCCTCCAGAGATATCTTTGCTATCAGGACATCATAACAGAATAGGTACTCACGTCTCGCAAACTTGGCGAAGGCCAACATTAGTGCTATACCAGCTGCAGTTCCTTTCTGATGAGTAGACAGAGCCCTGTATGGCGCCGTCACTACCAGGGCTTCTAATGATGATGTGCGAGGAGCTCGCAGTATTCCGTACACGTTAGTGCCTTTGAACACCTGTGAGAGATATTATTTAAATGTTAATGCAATGTTTGTGTGAGCAAGGAAAGAAAATCTCTGACTTTTTTTTTCTATAAGCAAAATACAACCTAGCTGTTAATAATTTGATATTTTTAGTAGTTTCTTGAAAACATTCTCAAGTTGACTCAATTTGTTCAAGTGTGTATGTCTGAGTTTATAATTTTATTAAGAAGTATTAATTGTACACCACATAAGTATTATGTATCTAGTCCCATGAAGTTTTCCAAAAACAACTAAGATTATTGGCTTTAGGTTCCTATTAACGGTGTACTGGGAATAAGACGTGATATTGGTTCAGTACAAAATACTCCTTTTTGTAAGAAAAAGAGCATTTATTTCATCAATAAAACATTCAGTTAATGATCTAGATCCTAGCTCACCTGCCCTTGCCCCATGGGGTAGTTGAGTGTAAAGTTGTGCGTGTACACTTCAAGATGTAGCTGAGACATCTTCCCCACAAGCCATGGCACCGGCATGTCATCTACATCATCATATTTGTCCTGAAAATATTAATGTTTTGTAAGTAATGTGTAGAATAGTGTGATCAGAATAATAATATAAATGAAATTGGTGCCTCATTCCATTTAAAATTGTCTAAGGTGCCTCTGCGAGTTGGCGTTGGCCCCTCATATGCCTTTCAAAGGACCGGGATCCCATGGTCCCGAGCAATGTTAACATATAAATAATAATAACCAATAATGTGCCACATTGGTTCTTTTTTAAGATTAAAATCATTTTGCTGTATGGAAATCTTCAAGAACACTCTGTCTGATTAAGGCGGAGGGTTATTTTGGACTAAAAAACTACACTGTGACTATGCTCAGTACTTGCAGAGGCCCCACCTGTTACTCCATTGAATCTCACTGCCCTGCTATGTCTTCCGTTTAGCAAAATTGTATGTTTCCCCCATAATTATGTCAAAGAGCCTAAGGGGTTACTGAAAATAATAACTGATTTTTAAGGCCAAACCTAAGTCTCTTTTTTTCTCATAAATATGAGGCTGTGCTTGCATGTTCTGCAATAAAAGTTCGTCAAGATTCTTAAATGAAAGTGATCTCACATTCATGGTTGTTTATTGCAGATTGCAGTCACCATACAACTTCTGTAACTAACCACATATTTTTCGCACCAACAAGAGCTTATCAATACAATAAAATAAATGATTTACCTCCATTTCCCGTATGAATTCATTATAAAACTGTTTTGCAGAGTTTTCCCCATTGAATTCATTGGTTACCAAGCCGGGAAGTAAAGCGTTCTCGGAGAAATACGTCTCGTTGTTAAAGTCCTTGTTTCCTAGCATCACGAACCATACCAGCGCACCAACATAACATAGAAAGCAAAGCGGACCATGCACCTTCTTCAAGATCTTCAACCATTTCACAGACCCAACATCAGGGTCTGATAACAAACCCATTTTGAAACTATCTACGCTAAGTTTTAGTTATGATTTGTAGATTACTTGAATGTGTAGCAATTTTATAATGGTTTATTCATTATATTTTCAAGAACAGAAAATTTTATCAATAAAACCTCCACACCGCTTGTTTATCATTGAATATCATTCATTTAATAAATTTGACAGTTTGACATTGACGTAAACGATCGTTCTTCACTTGTTTTTAACTTATAGGGGCCTAAATTATAGTCTTTTGAAACAAAAAATAACAACATCGTAAAAATATCACAGTTATTTTTCTATTTTTTTAATCAATAATTTCTTCACTGACACAAATATCGTTCTTCAAACATATTTTGTACTAATTTAAAAGGTACGCTTCTCGTCTCTCTCATGATCAAAAACGCTATCACAGCAGTTATCAAGCCTATTATAGCAAATAGCAGAAACACACCATCTAACCCGAGAGTGTCTACAGCTGGTTTAAATGCAAATAATACTGCAAAGTTCGCCAAAAACATGCTGCACATAACGATGCCTGTATTGAAACTGTTCATCTGCAAGAAATTGAATAAAACACTCATATTTATATTACGGAACCACTACAAAAAGCAAGATTTATGAAATAAATTTTACCTGTGGAGGAAGACACTCAGCAATCTGTATAAACGGTATATTTACTGCGCCAAGGCGGTAAACGATGCAATATAGCACCATGACTAGGGTTATACCCCACTCAGGTGCCCAGGCCCATCGCAGCATAGTGGCCAAACAAGCCATGCAGCTAGCAGCCAAGAAACATGAGACCATCATTAGAACCTGTGGATGACGAAGAATAGTCAATAATTTATCAACACTTGAGGGTGGGCTGTTTGGATACATCCATTAATAAATTGATTGTTGCCACAAAGACCGGATCATTATCATATCAGAAGGAAAGTCTCCACAGACATAGGTCTACTCATGGTATAATAAAGACCATGGGTCTACCCAGAGCAACACCAATAGAGAAGAGAACATTACCCTCCTTCTGGGGTAGTCGGGTAAAAATACTGTAGGTAAAATGTAAAATCTATCCAAAATATGAATGTAACTTTATTAACTCACCTGTCTAGGAATTAAATCAACTATCAATACAGACAATCCACTAATTATTGTCGCGGCCACTGCCACTACAGAACAGAGATGTGGTGATAGACTCGGAGCCGCCTGCGTGAAGAACTGCCGAGCGTACGCCTGTACTACGATCATGCCCATAAAGACTGCCAAGTTTATGTTCACTACCAGTATTATTAAGGCTCGTTGTGCCGATTTTAACGTGCCTGAAAAAAAATTATATGATTATTTATTCAGCCGATCTTGTGGTCGGGCTTGTGATAGCGGCGGCGTTACATATATATTTTGCGTTCAACGGTGGGTGGCGCCGCATGTAGGTACAAAAGGGTTAAAAAAAATTGAGCCATCACGTCGCGGGAAGCCTGGCAGATGTGAAACATCGAAACTATTTTGTACAGAAAATATCCATGAAAGTATGGTTGGCTTAATCAAAAACAAAATAATCGTTTTTTTTATATACATATTATTCTTTATTGAAAACATACATATTAAGTACCTACCTAATACACTCGGCGTCACAAAAATCGCACCTCTTTAAGAATTCCCTTCAAAGTCATTTTAACCCTATTAATCAATGGTAGACATATGACTGTAAGGTATCATTGGAAAGGCAATTCATTTAAATTTCAGAATAAATCAATGGATTTGGTTTTTTGTTTACCAGGGAATAAAAAAAAGCAAGCAAATGCAAATGATTAAAAAGCTAACTTAAAACCTAGTGTTACCCCCTCTAGCCCTGATGACTGCTTCCATGCGTCCTCTCATGGACCGAATTAATGTGACAACAGTCTCTTGAGGAATGTTGTCCCATTCTGCAACGACGGCTTCTTGGAGGTCTTGGAGAGTGGTAGGGGCAGGATCACGTGCCCGTACTCGCCGTTTCAGTTCATCCCAAAGATGCTCAATAGGGTTCAGGTCTGGACTTCGCGCCGGCCAGCGCATAACAGGGATTCCAACTTCTTGCAGGTAGTCTCTTACAATTAAAGCGGTGTGACAGCGGGCGTTATCGTGCATTAACGTGAACCCACTGCCAACAAAACCAGCATAAGGGACAACCTGCTCCTCTAAGATCTCTGTTATGTACCGAGCAGCAGTCAGCGACCCTTGCCCGCGAGCACTTCCAGCCCGAGAAACGCACACAAGGTTCGTTTTACCCTCGATTGACATGCCGCCCCAGAACATGCACGAGCCACCCCCGTATTGCACTGTCTCTTGAATACAGGCTTGCGCGAATCGTTCCCCTTGCCTCCTATACACTCTTCGACGCCTGTCGTTGCAGAAAAGACACACCCTCGTCTCATCCGAGAAGAGCACAGCCCTCCATTGGTCTATTGTCCAATCCACATGGTCACGGGCAAATTGCAACCGGTCTCTCCTATGCTGTGCAGTTAATTTTGGCCCTGTAGCAGCCCTATGAGCTGCAATTTTCTTCTCCCGCATTCTTCTTCTAATCGTGGAGACGCTTACAGAAGTTCTGCGAGCTGATCGCAGTTGTTGTTGCAGCTCAACAGCATTGGAGAACCGATTACGTAAAGACGTCGAAACAATGAAGCGATCGTCTCTTTCGGATGTGCACCGTTGTCTTCCAGATCCACGTCTTCGGATATAGCCACCAGTCTCTTGGAAGCGTTGGAACACTCGTCGAACGGCAAAACGACTCAAGTTCAGTTGCCGAGCAACATCACATTGCCGCATCCCTGATTGCAGTAGTGCAATGACTTGAGCGGCTTCATCTGCAGTGGTATCCATCTTCTGGGGTATTTTTCTTGCTGTAGCTGTTCACGTGTGTTCACTTTAAAGGTTGAATAGCGAATGAGTCACATTTTTTTTTTTTTTTTTTTTTTTTTTTCTTTTTTTTTTCCTATTGGGCAGCTCGTAGTTGTGACCACTAAGGTCCTGGCTACTTAACCGGGCAAACCTGTGGGTGCCTTAAGCTACTAACTTAAAGCCTCCAGCCAGGGGCGAACAATACTTAAATTTAGGTGACCGCACGCTAAGGGCACCCCCTGTGGGGTACGAACCTCGGCTTAGGGCGTCACTGAGGGGAGGGCAGCAAGATGGGACAGGCTGGATCTAAATTATATTATTATTATACTGGGGAATTTAAAGCTACAGGCTCAGCTACGGCGCGGGCTGGCGCGTCGTCGAGCAAGGGTCGGGGGGGGGGGACAATTACGTCGGGGGCGTCGCGTAGGACCTCGGCGGCGAGGTCGGAACGATGGCGGTCTGTGTTTGTGCACTGTACTGGTGGCCCTACTGCTCTCCTGGAGGAGGGTTATGGGGTCATCGGGGTCGGTCAGGGCATGCCTTGGACGGCGGGTACGACTAATGCGGGAGGGGGCATATCTGGCAGCCTCGACAACCAGAGGGTTGCGATGTGAGGCCGCGGAGTCGAAGAAGCGCTTGGAAATGCGCTTCATGAACTGACGGATATGACTCACATTTAACCCGGGTCGCCCGTTTTATACCCTTGTACGGAGGTGCAATTAGTGGCCGTTGTAATGCGTATTTTGACAACATTTTTTTTAACGTTACGTGCTAATGAGATCTGTTGTGTTTAGGAATTCTAACTGTTGTTAATTTAAAGGTCGTTAAACATACTTTCAATTGATACCAATATTAATAAGGTTTAATGTATTCGTTACTGGCGGGACATGTTTTAAACTTATTTTCGAAGAGGTGCGATTTTTGTGACGCCGAGTGTATAATACCAAAATTTATTTTTTACCAAAACAACAGAGTGCGTGGCGACTCGTCGCCACGCCAACAGGCGGTCTGTCCCGCATTAAATGTTACACATAAAAATCTTAGGGGCCAAAATAGCACACCTTGTATTGCAGTACCACACCACACTGCTAAATAGTCGCATAACGCCTACCCAAGTAATACGCCAGTGTGCCTTGGCAAATTAACCCAGGCTCTTTGCAGCCCGGCTGAGAGAGGCAAATAAATAGCAGATAAAATAATAATAATGAAATAGGTACTTATATAACAAAAACATAACAACTGTTTCTAAGTTATAAAAGTAAATATGTACATTCTATACTATTAGGAACGGTTGAACCCAATGTATTATTGGATAAACAGTGTTATGTGTGGGTACATACCTACCTAAATAATACGAGGAGAGTGTTTTCTTATTTTTTTATTTGCCAGTCGCTTATAGCTTACCAAAGTAGCATGTTGCGAAAATCGTTGGCAGCGCTCGCTTGGATGATCTAACTGAATCTTTTGTAACAAATGCTCCTTTTCTACTAGGCTATCATAAAACGTTAGAGCTACAGCGTAGGCACGTTCAGCGGGAACTGGCACAAAAGGTCAAAAGTGTTGTGCAACAGCGACTCCTCGCAACGGTGTCGTATGTGGAAAGCAAAAAGTTTCAATGTACTAGGAAAGTATGTAAAGCAAGAGATTGTTGGTTGCTTGAATATTGCGCCAATTTCATAGCGAGATGCCACGCGATGACGCGACTAACAACGACGACATCAGCGCAATCCATGCGCAATCCATTTTGTCGACGTCAACGACGAATCACTCGACTCTGATAACCAGGAGAACATAAAGTGCGAAAGTACTTCATTATTGCAATAACGGGCTCACTCGAGTAGCGCGCCAAACCAATCAGCTGCGAAGGGGGTTATTATGTATTACTACAGATAGGAGTACCTATTGAACCCGAAATACATTCAATAATCTGTCTCCATTTAGTGAACGACTCTCTCAAACATTGTTTTTTTTTCTTCATTTAAATAATTGAATGGCGCGGGGACGCCCTTTGAGGAGGAGGACATGACGACGATGACGATGTGGTGATGGTACTAAACTTATTGGTGATGTTATTGAGAAAGGTGAGGTGCGTAGTACTCGCAACCGCGGCGTGCGTGTATGACCAGATGTATCATGAACGTAAACGAGGCAAAAGGAGTATATTATAAGGATTGTAGCAGGTGGCGTTCTGTACCTAGTTTCTGCCTACCCCCATGGGAAGAAGGCGTGAGTTTATGTTGTATTGTTCAAATAATAATGACATTCATGTAACGTCTTGTACATACTTATAATTTTTATATGACTGGATTCATTTTCTTTTATCAGCATAGTAAAACGATGGAAAACTTACGCAACGTGCTCCAAACACTTTTTTGCTCTGTAATGCATACGTTTACAGTTTCTTTTTCTTGATTTAACTTTTCTTTTTCATTTCGTAATTGAGAGGTTTCTAAGTCTGAAATGTAAAGTATTTCTAGTTACAAATTTACTACTTACCTAATAAAATTCAACTTACTTCAATTTATTTTAAGGTAGGTACTAAAATTATGGGTTCTTAAATTTTGCATTTCAATGCATCTAGCCATCGAACAGTGGTCGGCTACCAGGGTTCGCTGATCGTGCCAAGAGACAAAGATTTGCAACGCGAGACCACGCCCATCGAAAGTATCAGCAACTTAATTGTATTTGTCTCTTTCTGCAACACAGTTAGCGATCAGCGGAAGAAAGAGATAAACATTTTTGGTGCGCGCGAGGGGTCCTATTATCAACATGATTATCGGCTTACCAATTTTGTTGTAATTAGCATCATTCGTTAGCAGGCTTTTCATGTAAACGATTTCGTCTAATATTTCTTGAGTTACAGTAGATTTGCCTCGGTAAAACTTCAGGGACTTTATTGCTTCCTGTTAAAATTTATATCATTCTTGTTAATTCTTTATCTTTATTGTCTTGAATGAATAAGTATTACAATTTTACTTTGTTGATTTCATTCTATGGTCATAATACTTACTCCAATTGTATGTGACAAATAACAATATTTTACTAGCTTTTTATCTTTATTCTTCACGTTACTTAACTATTAAAGTAACTGTATTTTCTACACTTGACTCACCTTCTCCTTTCCTAACGTTAGCAGATAAATGGGTGTTTCTTTCACACACAAGAGTATTAGTACGAAACCGACAGCCACAGTCAGATTCAAGTAATTGATAACGTTAGAACTGCAGAACAATCCTTCCGTATACGAAACAAGTGTCCCCACATTATACACGAGCATCGTGATGCTGAGGAGTGTTCCTCTGATAGAATTGTGACTTATTTCACCAACGTAAACGAGTCCTGTTACGAAATGCAGTCCTGTGCCTAATCCTATCATGTACCGGCCGATTAGGAGTTGTGTTACAGATTTTGCGGTTGTGATGATTGACCAGGCTAACTGAAAATATAAAAGAACTTCCTCATTACAGTTTCAATTTCTTCTCTGCTGACAATAGACCACCCATCATAATATATATGGGAATTGTAGTGTAAATAAATAAATATCTTCAAATGCGAAACACTCGCAAACAGAGTGGGTAGGTAGGACCCGCTGTAATCATCTGTTTTAGCAATTGTTATTAGCTCTCAATAGGACGCGCAGTTGATGCTCATGCTGGATACAGACAGACTTCCTTCGACGTAGGCCTTGCAGGAACATAATAATTTAGGTAAGCACTTAGGTACAGTAGAAGATTGTAAGCTACGCTCCCGGACTCCTAAATTGAGCCAACCTGCATTTTTTTAATAGAGATTTATACCTTTTTAAATGGTTGTGAATTCAAATTTGGAACAATGACTACACCAAAATTATGGCCAGTATGCCGGCGTCAAAACCGCATAAAACTTTTTCTTTGACTCATAATTATTTTGATGTTTCAGGTCTTTATACTTCACATTGAATTGCACGGATGCTCAATTTAGGAGTCCGGAAGTGTATTTACTTATTTGAGAAATCACTGAAATAATGGCTCTTAACTAAACATACATCATCACCATTAATAAATTACTTACGACACAACAAAGTCCACTTAGTATTGCAGTTCTTTTTCGACCAATCTTGTCGTTAATATATCCGGCAATGCCAGATGATAGAGAACCCAGCATAATAATAGATGGTAACAGATTGCCATCATTATTCGTGATTCTGTATCCCAGTGGCGAATCCACGCTTTCCAGTATCGATAGTGAATATGAAGTCCATATATTGCCCACAGCTACCATGAAAGTTGGCATTGACACTGAAGCAAGATATTTATTTTTAAAGTGGAATCTTTCAATATTACTATCAGAAGTACCTAAGGCTGTAGAAATAAGGCACAGACCTGCTACCTACTCACTTTACTTACAACACGGCACTTAAAATAAAATATTGTTTACTAAAACCTAGTGTAGGTACCTACTAGTTATAGGTAAGTAGGTACACCTCTGCCTAGCTCTTTGGGGAAACAAGGCGTGATGTTATTTTATGTAAAACCTGCCTTTGTAAAGCTAACTCTTTGTAAGGAATAGTAACAGCAGGTACGTATTAAGAAGCGGTTAGTGTTTTAATTGCATTTACAATATTTACATGCTTATCTAAAACGACTGATCAACTAAACTGGCTGACTAGTTCATTGCCCCCAGATGTCTTTAGCTTCCTTGAATACCTAATTTCAATGAAAGTAGGTACCGTGTTAATATACAAAATAGAAGAGATTAAGTATAATCTCTTCTATTTTGTATATTAATACGCTTGTAGTAGACTACAAGTTAGTACAGCTACCTACCTAATCAGATATTTATTTTGACTCTCCCACTACTGAGCAAAGGCGTCCCCCAAATCAGCACCCTAATTGCGTAACACATTATCTATCACAATCTGAATCATTTTGAAGCCTATTGCTAATCCATTGCTTCATATGTTTGAAAAATTTGTCTGTTCAACAACGTAAATAACGCAGTGATTGTTGTTGAACTGTCAAAATGAAAGCCATTCCTACTATTATTAGGTACTTAGTGTGTTACGCAATTAACCCGCAATTATAGGTGTCGAATAATACTTAATTAAACTCACATAAAACGGTCACTAATATCTGCACCAAAACCCCGTCCATCGTGTTGTTTTAATTTTAAATAAATTATACCACTTAATTGAATTTTAACCAATAAAAGTTATTTTTGCAAACACAAATAACAAACACACTTCTTTAAATGCTTGTGACTTCACTTCAAATAATGTTAGTTAGAATAGTTGTTCTTTTTATTTATATTTAAATTATCAAAGAATACTTAAGTAGATAAAACTAAATCTTTATTCAAATAGGTAGGTAGGTAATTCTCAGGTAACTAAGTAAATTACGTGCTTTCTCAAAAGTTTTTCTTATACTTTAAATACTTCGTGGTAATAAGTAAAATATTCCGTAATGCTCCTAGTGAATTAGTCGAATTCATTTTCGAAATTAGGTGCTCAATTTGGTTACTACTTGCTATATGTATAAGTAAACATACAAATTAGAACTACCTATGGAAAAAGAACTAAATTAATAAAAAATACAGTAATTACCGTGGTACAATAGTAATTCATTTATGATCGTGGACAAACAAAAGCCCACATACTTAATAGGTAATTATTATCTACCTTCCATAAACCTACTTTAAATACTAACCAACTTCTCATCGTAAGTATGAGGTAACGAAGATCTCCCAAGAGACCAAGTCACACAGTATAATTTTTATATTGCGAGTCGACGTTTAACCTTTCGTATGCCGGAACGTAGATCCACGCCAGACACAATGGCTTTTTAATTGTTTCTGTAATTACCGGCATACGAAAGGTTAAACGGGATAAATCAATCAAGTAGCTAACTAAAAATTTAATTTATCTGCAGCTAGCTTACTTTACAATTATGTACATATTTATATGTAAAGACAAAGGTTGATAAGAAGTATCAATATAGGTACGCACGCAAATAATACGCAAACATTGTTTTATCTGTCTCACGCTGTGTGATTTCAAACTACCTAAAAATGTATATCTATAAATAATAGAGTTTCATTGAAGTTTCGTTATGCCTTTTATTAATTCTTCACACAGTCTTCCTCCACAGTCTTCCTCTGTCTAGTCTCTGAAGTAGTCTGTATCTTTCAAGTCCGTAATAATCGGAGTTATTAAAAAACCACTAGGTATCTAATACATAGCAACATTTGTGTCGACCTCGACACCCTTGCGCCATCCCATCTTCCCAGCACGGCGCGGCGGCGGCGGCGGGCTGTGCTGGGGCGCATGCTGCAGGTGCGGAAAACCTCAAACGGCGATAATATTCCAACACTAATGGGAGTTCGAGCTTTTACGGGTTGAAACACTAGGGCTATGGGGTCCGAGTGCCCACTTGGTTTTTCGAGACATCGCAATTTTTATATGTCAAAATCGAGTTGTTTATTCACTCACACGACGTACGTTATACGGTAGGTAAACTTAATTGATAGTATTTAATTTTAAACAACTAAAACTACAATTGAAATACAAATTACAAAACGATGATACGCATACGCGATAACGCGATGACATAACATAATAGGACCCAATGCAAACAAATAGCAAGCGTCACCACACCATTCGCCACTCCCCTCGCTATTTTATGAATTCGTAATGAAGCTCCGTCAAGTCATGTTTGCCTGGTACCCCGAAGCGTCTTTTGGTGGAATAGTGACACAACTCCGCGGCGCGCGGCGTTCTACGTCTGTTAATAACGTCTCTCTGTGGTCTGTCCCACCCATAGCAGTTGCAATTAAGATAGACAGAGGGCGCCGATATTTTCTTATTTTATCGTAATATTAAATGATAGTTAAGTCTTTGTCCCATTATGTAATAAATACAAAAAAAATGTAGGTACGACCGTACGAGATTGAATAAATAAATAAAACCTGGTAATTTATTAAGTTGATATAGGTACCTAGAATGCGATACTTCGGACCGCACTCGGGAAAATAGTGATAGATATAATAGCCAGTCCATCAATAACTTAAGCTAAAAAAACATACTTAGCTAATTTAAAAAATAGTAAGTATTATTAAGTGCAAAAATAATTAGGTAGTTTAATTAGCTACAAGAACTAAAAATGTCTTCGTCACACAATGGAGTTCGTCGCACAACTGTTACGTCAAGTTTGACTATTTGTACCAAGACATCATAAGATTAAAGAATTGTAGCTGTTCTGAACTTCTGACTACAATATTTTGATTACGTCTACCTATTTATTTTGTCATTGAAAAGAAAAAGTGACTCGTGGCTAAGTAATAACAGCCCTGGCCGATCGATCAGGTTCAGCTACGCTTGCTGCGGTCGGTCCGTGGATGGGTGACCATCTTTACATACCGAGAAACTTTGGTCCCGGCTGTCATTCGTGAATCTTTGACAATCGTTAGGGGTCGCCAGAAGCCCGAAAATCTGACAGCCAGTTTAACCAAGGGCTATCGTATTACTCAGTAAATGGGTTGTGCAGGTCAGATAGGCAGTTACTTACTCCATGTAAAATACTGGTAGGTGCAGACTAGAAGCCGACCCTAAGATAGTTAGGAAAACGCTAGGCATAATTATGCTGATGACTGCTAATTCTGACAAGAAGTTTGTTAGATGTTCCATCCTACGGGACATTTTGGGCCCTATACTACCCATATCCCATTTTCCAAAAGAAGGGTCTACCCGACCTAGTGAGGCTTTCTAAAATACATAGCTTGAGCCCTATTACCGATGTCAAACATCTGAAAATTGCTGTGATGGTGTGGTGCTCTTTTTCTTTCTAACGTTCGTTTAGCACTTATCAAAATAGCATTGTACCGAGTCCGTTCCCAAAACGACGCGACGCGACGTTAAAATCTCCCCGGTCGTATTCGCAACATCATGTTCCTCGATTGAGTACTAGGGCTATATAACGCAAAGGAGATCGCGTCGCCGTGTTAACTAACCTATGTACATATACATGCATCGACGACGAACCGCGAACAGCAACGCCCACTTCTTTAATTAGTTACGGTCTGCATACCTACCGATCGGATTTTATTTTTGTATGTTAAGAACATGCTTATTAACGTTTATGTACATAAAGACTGAAACAAAAAAAAGAGCAAGGTGAAAACAAAAAAAAACTGATTAGGTAAACACAAAAATGTATGCCCACATTTTAATCGCAAATCATTAGCTGGCACTAGCAATTATTGGGATATGGTCAGTAGCAGTAATAATTGACTCTTTTAATATTATGGAAGCCTGGTAGCATGACGTTTTGTTTTATTTATTTAAATTGTTTATATTTATTTCATAGAATAATGTGTTTTCCATTTATAGTTGTTTACCAACGACACATTATCACGAATTAACCGTTTGTTGATATTAAAATATTGGAAACGTAAATTAAATGCATGTGAACATAATTTGATTTTATTGGATAGAAGCCACTGATTATTAAGAACTAGAAACCGTCGCTGAACTAGTGAGACTACTATCAGATAGAGTTATTTGTAAGGTACAAAATGTAGTTGAAATTACTCAAAATCTGAAACTAGTCTGTTATCGACTAGGTACCTACTGGATCCATTTCTGTAATTTTTACCCGAATACGGCGAAGCCAAGAGGAAGGATTGTTTTTAGCAGTTTATATATATGTATTATGATGGTGTATGGTGGAGCCCAAAGAGTTTTTCAGCAAGATATGCAGGGTGAAAAGTTGATAGCTGAGTAGGTGCGGCATGATGAGAGAACATCGGAAATATATTTGAAATGTTTCAGATAGGAGCTCCGTCGTTAGGAGTCTACTTTTAGATTTCTTTATTGGACCTAAAATAAAGTATTCTTCAGAGCCATTGGTTTTGGTATGATCGTATGCAGCCTAACCGATACGGACATGAAAAAATTGTGGGTTTTCTCTAAATCTGAGGACTTCGAAAACTCAGATTTAGAACTTTTTTAATAGGTTAAACAGGGCGAATGAAAGTTATTATGTGCAATAGTGTTACATGTCCTGATAGTGAATTTACAAATATCTGACGGACTTTTACCAAATATGACGAAATTTCATTAATGCACTAAAGTAGGTACCCCAAAGTGGTTATAAATTTTGTACTTATTTATCTCTAAATCAACGAACCGAGAAGCTTTCATTGCTATTGTTTGATGACCCTTTTGTGAAGATTTGTCGGCATTCAGAACTTTGAAAATATCAAACACTTAAAAGTAATGATTAAAAGTTAAGTACCATAATTAAAACATCGCCGGAGTACATAAACCATAAACAAAGTTGATTATTTCAAAATACTAAACCGTTTTTATTTGAAAAACCTCCTCATCTTATGGGCTACCCAACGAGATGAGAGAGATGCCCGTCAATTGTTTGATAAGGCTGGCAAAGATGGAAAGAAAACATAACTAACGACTTGTTTACTTGTCTTGACTTGTCATGCTCACGTAAATGTCTAACTGTTGGTGGCGCGTGTGTTGGATCATTCGGTTCCCTACAAAATGGTTGAGCTGGTTGGTGTTGATCCACGCGTTATGTTCGTGAACGGGCGCCGTCAGTTGAGACTGGTCATCTCTTAACTGCCACGGCTTATTTTTATTATTGTTATATTTTGATTTATTTTATAATATACATATTTTTATAAATATTTTTTTTACATTGTTCTCACATATAGAAGCAACAAGAATTAATGTACCAACGATTTTGTAATGTCTTGATTTAAAAAGAGTATCCTTGGAGTTTCTTGCCCGTTCTTCTCCATAGAGATCTACGTTTTGGAATGGGCAACTAGCTTCAACTTTCTGACTAACTGACCGACTCTTTGACAGTTCAAAAGTGCCTGTAAATGGTTTAATTGAAAATTGCTTTGTTGTAACTACGAACCTCTGCGCTAGATATCGTTCCTGAAGTCCCCCAGTTCTCAGTGATAGTTCGTTTTTGTGAGTTTTGTTAAATAAGCCTTAACACTTCTGCTTAGGCCGCCAGCTGCGAGTTAAGATCATGAGATACAAATTTATTTTTAACCTATTTTTAAAAGAGGGAGGTTATCAAATCTAGTAGTAGGGTAGTTTAACATTGAGCGTACACGACCTTAATATAGGTATTGCATTTGGCTAATCCTAATTAAGGTGTGGTTACACACATACATTATAATACTAATGATAGGTACTTACTGACATACACTACACCTCCGGGGATAAATGAAAAAAAAAATTTGCTCTTAATTATTATTTTTTTACATTAGTTTATTACATCAACAAATATACAAATAAAAGCTATTAACTATGGAACAATTTAGTCCTATCCTTATGAATCAATTCTATTTTATTTTGTTTTTTAATTTTGACATTAGGGTAACCTCTAACACAATTTATGGTTCTTAAAAAATATTATCCAACTTCTTTTTTTGTTCAGGTTTGACTAAAACTAAATCGTCTTTTTTATAAGTACCTACCAGTAGGGTTACATTTCTTATCATATATTATTCTAATTTTCTTTTTTCTTTAAGTACTAGATTCTAAATTATGTTTAGCTTATTTTAGTGCTACACCTGTAGCCTATGTCTTAATTCTAAAGAGTAGTAATTGGGTTCATATAATGGATCTAATCTATTACCTACAATTCTTAATATTATTAGGTATAATAAGTACCTACACAGCCAGCCAAGAATCAGTTCGAAGGGCGTGTAATTCGTCTCTGAGTGGACGGTACTTATATAACTGAAACACCAAAACGGTATCCAGTATGGCCAGTCATAGCCGTTATCACCTGAATAAGTCCTTAGAAAAGCGTCTAATTTCTTAAGAGCATTGTCGAGTGAACCGATTGATTGATGGTGCTATGCTGTGGACGTGACGATGATGCGAGTTCGATGATTTTTGTCCACCCAAAAAGTGCTCAACGCGCCTAAAGAAGTTTTCCCTTCAAAAAGTGCTTTGTACTAGGTTTAAATATTTAAAAAATCATGAACCTACCAGGGCCGCAGGCTTCAAACAACCCGATTCCTATCGGCTTCCCTTAGGATCAACCAGTCTTCTTAGTGTCTACTATTGCCAAACAATAATGGTACACCTGTGTGTGTAACAGTGTATCAGATCACAATACAGATATTTAATACGAATATAAGACTAAAAACATAACATAAATGCCTTTTAAGCTATTGCATAGCTTCTATCGCGGGCCTTGAGCGCGGGGACCGGAGCCAGAAATTCCGTAACGAAAAAAAACCTCACGCTCCCCACTCCGACGGGCACGGAGGTGTGGCTTGAAGGCCGTGCATTGTCTAACGTCGTTTCTTTTCGGCAGTCTTCGACACGGTGTTTGTGTGCGTGCAACTAGACGTATTGTACGACTCTACGAAGCTCGCACGAATCGAGACGAGCTGCTCCGAAATCGGACGAATACATAAGCAGCTGCTTATGAGAAAGTATATAGGTGTATAGGTATTTATCAAAAAGTGTAACTTGAATTAATATTTATTTCCATTTACTTTCGTACCATTTATCATTTACCAGTCGGACACCATACATTTATTATAATCACCACTATCTTAAAACTCAATATCCCAATATCTCGGAAACGGCTGGGAATATCAACATTCTGACCAAATTCCCCCCCCCCCCCCTATAACCCCCAACCTCTCAAATAGTACATACATACAGACAAGCCCCTTTGACCCCCCTTTTTTGACCCCCTCTTTTTCGACCCCAATATTAAGTTGTATTATATTTATTTATATTTGAATCAATCCCACTTATATATGATCCCGGGACCCCCCCACGTCACCCCTTTTGACCAACCCCTCCACCCATCCAGGGCTACTTCACCCCCCCGGGTCTTAACTTTAGAACCGGAGGTCGCAGAGGTATCGAGTTTGGGGTCTTTGGAATCGGCAGTAAAGGGCCTATCTTTTGGCCCCGATAAGATTAGGGTAAAGCACCCCATTTTAAATTTAATTTTTTTAAATTCTTATTTCTTATTCTTATACAAAATGCTATGCAATAGCTTTACCGCGGCAGTCCCCGAGTGCCACACGTCTTTTTTTTTTTGTCTAAACAAACAGCTCCGATAGCATCAGCGTCAAAATAAGCCGGCCGGCCTTCGTGTGTCAGAATGCGGTACTAAATTCACACGTGATTTCGTGTCCCGCAGCACCGCGTCGTAGGTACCTACTAAGGAAGCCGAACTACAGCGAGTTATGACAGGGACATAAATATAAAAGTACGTAGGCGAGAGCGAGATAGAATGAATGGTTGTGTTTGTATTTTTTTTTGCGCCATGTTTACCGCAAATAAATGCATTTTCTTTCTCTTTTTCGTAGATTTGTTGTGTTGATTTCTTGACGTATAAATTCACGTGTATTTGTTTCATTCTAAGTATTCGTTTTAACTTCTTTTGTAGAATATTTTTGTAGTAGAATGTTTTTCAGAAATAAAACTCTAACCAGTAAAACTTATTATCGTTTTATTTCTGTAAAAAATTGATAATTCTCTTTGTGTAGTGATAGTGTCGCTTTGGTTATGTTACTTGACCATAGATGGCGTTAAATTAAGAAAAGTAAAGAACTTTAATTTTTGAGTTAATTAATTTTGATGTTATTTAGCGTTTATAATGAGAACTGAACAATTTTTTCTTCGGCTTCCCACCAACAATAATTCTAGCCGCACCACTGGAACCTACCTACAGGAATATTTACTAACATGATTTATTTTATTCAAACTGTCATTTTAGATGTGTACCTACTAATTTAGTTAGTTCACATGTAAAATTAAATGACTATGTAGGTACTACGTAATGATATTATGTATACTAACCTAGTTATTGGGTTGCAATTAAATTACAGTGTAAGCAGAACAAACATCTGGACAGACGCATTTATGTCTATTTAAAGTTGAATAAATGGAATACATAGTATGACTGTTTTATTAAGATTGCTATTAAAAATACAAAAAATATTTAAGTAAGTGTCTGATACAAGGTTATTGTACTTACACATTACATACCTAAACATGAAATTGTGTACTCAACTTATAATTAGGTAGTTATAATAAGTATTTTAAACTATTTTCCTATTTGAATGCAAACTTGCGATGGAAATGATGAAACAAAAATCAGCTGTGCACTCTACTAGGAGTTCATGTAACGAAGAAGATATTAACGTGGCAAAAACAACGCTAAGGTATTCGCTTCTTATCTTACATCGTTATGTTACCCTTGTCTCAAAATGTCGTAACAACCTGTCGGACATTGTGGTATGCGGTGGCCGACTGGCCGGTGAGGAAATGTGGTGTGGTGTTGAGTGTTATTAACCTTTAAACCTAAAGATTAAGTAGTTGTGTGTTCAACCAGGACCGCACGGACGGTGAAGAGAGTAGTGTGAATATTGTCGGAGCTGCGAATTCCGGGCACGTTGGTGATATCCAGCCTGACGTGATGCCCCAAAGAACATCCTCTGCTACCACTGGCGCCCCAGCGTCGGGCTGTGAATATGGTAAACGGTTTTGTAATAAATTAGAGACAAGGATTGGAAAGAAACTGTAAAGATTATCGGAAAAAGTCTGGATTTATGTGTAGGTATCATGCATGTCATTGTGCACAATGCATGGAATTTAATCAAGCAGTCAACTTTCCCAAGTGACATGAGACTACTTCCCTGAACAAAAAACTTTAACTATCTGATAACTAGAGATGTACCTACGTTAGTCTGTGCTCCTCCAGTCATAGTAACGAAATATGTTGTTGGTATTTCAATTCATAATATTAAAGAGGATAAAATCGCAGGAACAGATATTGAAGAAATTAAGGTTAATGATGAATAATTTACAATCATTATTGCAAAGCATAGGTAAAATGTGATTCAAATAGAAGTGGTGGGTGAGTGGTTGGATAGAAAAGTTAATCGCGGAAACTTAGTACCAGGCTGGCATTTGGACCAGGCGCGCAGAAGTAAATAGGATGCATAATAATTAGGTCATCCTCGTAACTTACCATGCAAACACTATGATGCTTTACCACTGGCTTTAAACACAAGCTCGATTCATGGATGTATTGTTTTGTGGCCGTCATTGCATTTCTGCATACATTTCCTGGAATTAGCTTCTGTGTCGACACCCGCATGCTGTTATATTTTATTCGTTCCATTGCTTTTTCTGGTAATGTCTTCCCGTTTATCTGTAACACGGAAATATAAATATTAATTTGAAAACTAAAATAAAACTTTCAAAACCTTTGAGCAGAGTGACCCACTACGTTAATTTACCGTGTTTAGCCATTTCATACCAGTGACAGATAATGACAGGGTAAAATAAGTAACTACAAACCTAAATTGATTTTATAGTTAATTTGCTTATCAATCAAGTTTCCTGACTTAAGAGGGTCAACACCAGTCCACACTTTAAAAAAAATATTATCTCGTGACTGAGAAGGAATTTTGAATAACGGCTCAATAAGCACCCTTGGTAAGTGTGTCTAGAATTTTTTAATACCTTTTATAAAGTTTCATATATATATATATATATATATATATATATATATATATATATATATAATTCGATCTAAAGAAAAGCGGCCACATTGCTCTAGAAGTCGAGATCGTATTTTGTTGCTTCGTGTCTCAATACGAGTATGAGAGTTTATAAAAGGTATTATTAGAAAATTCTAGACACACTTACCGAGGCTGCTGATTGAGACGTTAATCAAAATTCCTTCTCAGTCACGAGATACTTACATTTTTTTTAAAGGAGTGGCGCTATTGGACCGGTGTGCGCCCTCTTAACTTTAATTGTAACTTTAAAATCTCTCAAAAACATAATATTGGTTCACAAATCGTCAGAATCTTGCGTAATGAAATAACTTATAAGCACCAATCGAAACTACAAAAACAACCGACTTCCATAAAAACACTAAAAGACGTGAAAAATAACTTTAATTTCGGAAGTCGGTGGCCAAAAACGAAAATACAAAACCCAAGACACCGACTACAGAAATGAAAGTTATTTTTCACGTCTTTTGGTGCTTTTTTTGGAAGTCGGTTGTTTTTTTGTAAAAAAGTTTTTGTGTATTTTCGTTTTTGGCCACCGACTTCCGAAATTAAAGTTATTTTTCACGTCTTTTAGTGTATTTTTTGGAAGTCAGTTGTTTTTTTGTAAAAAAGTTTTTATTTTTCTCTTTTTAGTTGCGGTACCTACCCCACACAAATTCGAATACCACTACTTGGTATGTAAATAACAGTGACAGGAAATTATTAACACATCAATATAAACTAAGTGGATAAAATATGCAGTATTAAGGATAACTCAAAAACTACTGGTCAGAACTTGATCAAATTTAAATGGGACCACATGTGAAGCACCAGCTATCAAATAAAAAAAAACATTCAAATCGGTTAACTCAGAAAAAAGATCTGAGCTAACACACATAAAAAAAGCCATACAGTTGAATTGAGAACCTCCTCCTTTTTTGAAGTCGGTTAAAAATGTTGAACAGTTCCTAATTGATTACTTACCACTATCCTCGGCCAGTATGTTGTAATAAACTTGGCAGTCAGCACCTTACCCTTGATGTTAGAAATTCCAATTGGTTTTAAGACTTCGGAATATTCAACGGGTATCGCCATTCTCAAAAGAGAGATGTCAAAATTCGGTTTCCCATAAATGTAGTACGGATGGATTTCTATTTTCTTGATGGGGACCACCGTACCACCTTTTTTGCAGTCCACGGATCCTAGTCTTGCTCTGAATAACTTTAAGGAATCTCTTACGCTGTAAATTCGAAGATAATTAGTACTAACGAAATTAGGAAAAATTGAGAGGAAACCACCATCATCACGGCTTTGCCAGCCAGATAAGATGAAATGAAGAAATTAATTTTAAGACCTTGTGTCCAGAAAAATAAGAAGACATAATAAATTAAATTCTTACTGAAAGAACTCTCCAGCAACGCTCAGAATCCACCTTTTATCTATCAAGGCGCCAGTAACGTAATGCGCTCCTTTTTTTTGTATTGATACAGAAAAGGGATAGTCGATGAGTGTATTCTTCGAATCATCCTCATCCTCCTCTTTATTGCTGTTGTACTGGTACCCGCAGGTTACGTCCTCGATGGTGGCCGCCTCTGTAACTGCATCAATATAAATTTCATTAATTTGTTTTTTTAGTTGCATATCAAATTGTAGCGTGCTAAGTGTCATTTTATTTCAATACTACTTAGAACTTTGAGAGAACAGTTTACATTGAATCTAATTTTACTTATTAATGCTATCTATCTACGTTATGAAATGGTAACTGTTTGTTTTTAACATTATACTCATAGTTTTTATAATGTTGACTAACAAATTTAAATAAATATTGTGGATCTAGAACAATCTTTATGAGATTTTATATTTACCAGTTTCAGAAGTAATCGTGTAGTTTTCTTCTTTTTCAGCATGCTTTTTGAGTAAATTGTATTTTCTTATGTTAACATAATTAATTTTAGCTTGCTCTATTGAAGTTTCGATATCATTAATCTCTCGAGTCACTTCATTATTGAAATCACAATCACTAAGATCACTGCTATCACGTTCTTGGCTGCTACGCGCATAACATTGAACTACGAAAAAAACCAAGATCACTTTTGATGAATTGATTAATTGATTCATGACGGCAATTACTCTGACAAGAACAGATTTGACTAAACTACCTAATCTTAAACTTGAAGGTGAACTAAATGAAATCACCTGCGAACAATCGAAAGGATCGAACTCTAGATTCATCTTCAACATGCAGGTGTTAAATACAATGGTGAAAATGAAGGAAAATAGAGTAGAAAACCTTTGATAACAAGCTTAATCGTCTATTCAATTACAAAATAAAAGATGTCTATGAAAGAAAAAGTAAAATTGTATTCACAGTCGAAGTTTATAGGTAGGCCCTACAACTGTAAAATAAAATTAAGTAGGTAGCTACTTAATGTTGTTTCCAGTTTTTGAATCTCATCTACCTGCCCGTCCCTACACTTTGATTAATCAATCACTTTTTAATTACGCATAACTAAACATATATAAATAATCTAGGTAAGTACGTGAATCTTATAATATACTTCGATCATCAAAAAGGTCAGCTGTTCGTAGTATCACACCAGGCGCACATGCAATCAAAGATATAGAAAAAGCAAAAGAAACGAGAAGCTATAATTTGTTTTTTTCTTGCCCATTCTTCTCCATACGAAACTACCTTTTGGAAGGGGGGGCTAACTAGAATCAATTCTATTTTTTGTATATTTTGATGTTCAAAAGTGCCTTTTATTTGCCTATTTGAAATAAATGATTTGACTTTGACTTTGTAATGTAGCACTGACGTAGCACATGGAGTTCTGTTGGTGCATCGTCTAAAAAACCATTATACCATGGTGTTGGTGTCGCTAGTCAGCCATGCCTTTATTGGAAGTGGATAGTTGGCTAGCTACTATACCCACTTCCAAAAAAGCCGTGAAAGGTCTTTGACGCCTGATTGAAGACTCTGAACGAGAAATACACTTACGCCGTGTAAGTGTATTTCTCGTTCAGAGTCTTCAATCAAGCGTCAAAGTATCTTTCACAAATTAATAAAAAAAAAAATACTATTTAAGCCTATTTTTCTATTGTTCGTTCGTGAGTGATAAAGGTTTAGTGGTCTTTTGGAAACTAGAGCCGCTACTAACAGGTATGTCATTCAATGTACGGTAGGTTATTCTTTAGTACGATGACATTGTTAGTATCAGGAATTATTATAAATATGAGCACGTTACAAGAAGTAACATCGGTTGGATAGTGGATTAACTGTCATATTGTTAAAGCGACCTACTTGTAGGCGCGATTCGGTTCCGTATCCGTACATGTACCGACATTCTACAGGATAAGATTAAAAACACATTCCGAGGATAGAATTTTAATACTTGGGAAGAGAACTCGTGACCTAGACTTATTACATAACGATGTTTCTGTTTTGTAAAATCTGACCCCGGTTGGCTGACGAAAATGTGTGACAACGCAATTCTGACGCTGCGCGCCATTCAGCTTCTTAAGTTTCGTAAATATTGCAAAACAGTTGAACGTCTTATCGAAACTAAAATACCAGCTCAGACAGCTGATGAACTTTCTAGCGTATACTCGATTCTGTTCTGCTACCCTCTTTGACACGATCTGGCTAATACTCGTACTAGCTAGCAATTGACAGTCTATCGAGAATCGGGCCAAGAGACTCCTTATAAATAATGCATAGTTGCTAGCGCAATCCGAGTTTTATCGACTACAATTATTATGTCGCATAAAATACAGTGTTGCCAACTGAAGTACTCTATGCAGTCGGTGCGCTATGTATGACGGTCTAAGGACCGGAGCGGGAAGGCGCGGGTCACAACAGGAGCGCCAGTCACCCTTCAGTTCTAGGAACTGTTACACGTTCATGAGACGCGTGCGCACAGTGATTCATCTAAAGTTTTATTATTTTATTTCTATTATTATTATTAATGAACAAGATTAATTAGGACAATATTTGTTAATTGTAATTTATGTAACTATATCATCTAAGTGTACATAAACTAAGTAGAAGCTGATATCATCTTTTAATAGCCTGAGATCCACAAACAGCCCACAACAATGTTAGAGGACGGAAGCATGACCCCTCCTCGATGTCCTGGTGACGAAATCAGAAGCGGGGTCACCTCGGACAACTAGAAAAATGAGTGGTGTCATTGATGAAGATATGAAATGGAGATTACTATTAGAAATGAATAACAAGCAAATGGGAAGTCCGATTCAAACATTGAAGAACCCAAATGTGAATACTAACTTAGCCTTTAAATTAGAATTTCACCCAGCAAAAAGATTTGGATGCTTTGTCTTGATGTTCCACTAGGGAGTTATGTGTTGGTGATAACCCATTAGAAGGCAGTCAACTTATTGTGGTGATCAGTAAGACCTATAGAGGCATCCGCATCTACCAGGCCATCAAAAATAACAGGAATAACATGGACCGAATTTAAGGAATGAGCACCGAAACTATAGCAGCCACACTCATAAATCTAAACAATAATAAGCCGAGTGATAAGGAAAGCTTAGCCGCATACTTGAGCAGTTTGGTGACGTCTTTAATGAATAGTTGGACGAATGCGACTTTAGAACAAGTGGGTTTGTCGACTGTACTCTCACACACGTATCGCAGTTTGATGCTCGTATACAAAGGTTCGCTTTTACAACCGAATTCACATCACGACAGAAATTCCAACAAGAGTTGCAAACGTTATCCTATTTGAAACGAAAAGTGAACAGAGATTCAACCAATTTATCTACCTGAAAAACGTCAGAGAACACTGCCAAGTTTACTGAAATGTTTTTTCCGGACATAAACAATCAGAAGGCCGTGCAAAAAGAGATCCGAACAAAAGAATCAACAAACACACCATCAACAAAGTTGGACCATAAACATCCACCGTCCAGCCCCATGGTCTGCTACAAATGTGGCGACGCAGGTTAAATTTCCATACGGTGCCCCACCGCCAGCGGCCGCGGCGCAGGTACCCTTGGTGTCACAGGTGCCCGCACTCCTGCAGCAGCAGCGGTGTGACTCAGAGCGAGCGGCGAGTCGACGTTGTGTGTAGTCGAGCTGCCTACGGGAATGCTGAAGCATAATGGTGAGGATTTTATGTTTCACTATGATTTAGGTCCTGAGTATTCGTTGATTAAATAAAGAATTGCTAGAAAGTTCAGTGGTAAACGAATAAATGAAGTTGTTTATTTTTCGCTTTTTAGTTGCGGTACCTACCCCACACAAATTCATATACCACTACTTGATATGTAAATAACAGTGACAGGAAATTATTAACACATCATCAATATAAACTATGTGGAAAAAATACGCAGTATTAAGGATAAATCAAAAACTGCTAGTCAGAACTTAATAAAATATATATTATATTATTATTAAATTATCTATGGGACCACATGTGAAGCACCAGCTATCAAATAAAAAAAGAATCATCCAAATCGGTTCACCCAGAAAAAAGTTCTGAGCTAACACACATAAAAAATAAAAAACATACAGTCGAATTGAGAGCCTCCTCCTTTTTTTGAAGTCGGTTAAAAATACATTGTGCCAGAGAGAGCAGTCAGCACCCTACAGATTTTATGTAAAATTGAATAATTACTACTTAAGTATTGAAAATTTTGTTACATGTTTTTCCATATGCGAAGCGATATAGGTCGTGCGATTTCGAGTAACGGTTTCTGTGTGACCGAAAGATAATATTGTAAATACATGCAGTGTAAGTACGTGAAGCTAAGGTACCTAATCATGATTTTAATTGCATTGACACCGACATTTTACTGGGCAGTAAACCCGATCTTGTGAACATTTTAGAGTTATTCTGATTTCATCGATGCGAACAGCATCACCCGTGTCAATAAAGGCGAATTAGAAATAAAATTGTTCGATCCGAGTCGTACAGTGCAGCGACGACCATAAAGGTTACCTCACGACCAACGAAAAATCATGCGTGAGCGGGTTGATAAACTATTACAGGCAGTAATTCGCCGTTCGCTAGTCCCGCGCTTTTAGGGAATAAACATGACTATATGGAGTTAAATAATATAAATACTATTGCGGGTCACTACCCGCAGCCATTAATATCTGATCAGGTATCAAGGCTTCATGGAACTAATTATTTCATAAAGTTAGATTGCGCAAGTGGCTTTCATTTAATTCCTGTTCAGAAAAAGTCAATCGAGCGTACTGCATCTAAAACGCCAGATGGGCAGTACGAGTATTTTACTGTGCCATTCGGTTTCCTTAATGGCATAACTCTGTTTTTCAACGGGCGATTATTAATGCTCTAGGCGACCTCGCACATACATATACAGTAGTATACGTTGATGATATCTAATCCTATCGGAAACCGAAGAACAGGGGTCAGAGCTAGGGCTAGAGCTCCATACTGTCTTGGACGTACTGACAAAAGCGGAATTATCGCTGAGTCTGAACAAGTATATCTGAAGCAGTGCTCTTTTCTTAAAACACAAATTGAGTTCCAAGTAAAAGCAGGTCAAATTTATAACTACTTTACCTCCACCACACACAACAACTCAACTGAAACAGTTTATAGGCTCATACTTTCGCCAGTTCATACCAGGGTTTTCGCGACTAATGGCACCGCTCCATAAAATTATGTCATAAAAATCCACACTTGCCTGGAAACTATATCACGAAGAAATTCGTCAAAAAATTATAATAATAATAATAATAAATCCATTTATTTTCAGGCAACTCAGGCCCATAGATAAATACCTTAACCTAAACATATTCATATTTAAATGTAAACAAAACTTGTGTTAATAAATAAGGCTATACTGACTAATGAACCTGTCCTCATGATCGTCAATCCTCGGTACCCAGTCCAGTTACATGCCGGATAACGAAAGAGTCATTGAAGAGCTGAATGAAGATAACGCGGATACGGAGCTAGAGTGCGCGACCTCCGGGACCCGTCCAGAGTTCACGACTGAATTGGCCACGGCAGAGGTCACGCAGTAGCAGTAGTCCGTTAGAAGTCGGCATGTCCCACTGTGTGGGTACAACGTGGATACGCGGTACGCTGGTGGCTCTGGCTCGGTATTCCTGTGTGCAGGTTCACGTAAGCAATGGTTATTGCTGGGCTTTGAGTAGCCATATGCAATTGAACTGGTTGTTATTACGTTTGGACCCGCTTTGGTTTGTTTAAAATGTTTGATAGTAACAACTTGTAATCGTCGTATTATGTTATCAAATTCTGTGATGCTTTGGTGATTCCTAATATGGATATGTTGAACTGAAAAAAGATATTTTTTGACAAATTAAGAAGCCAAATATCTTATTTGTAGTCAGGAATTCAGGATTGCCGAGCGTGAAAGTGATGATAAAGATAAAAAGATAAAAGATAATTTATTTGTCAAACATGGGTACACATACAAATCAAGCATGCAAGATCTTAAATATATGTAAAAAGTCCGTACATGTTTTGCCTGACGAGGCGTACAAGTTTTTTATTTATTTTAACAAACACACATTTTTATAAACCAAAGACTGGCTATTGGGTCACTAACATTCATTATTAAATTTTATGAGCATAATAATAATATAGAAATAATAATATAAAGTTCAATCATGTCAAAAGGTATCTGTCAAAAAGTTATTTATACTATAGTAACACTTGTCTGTTAATAGATTTCGAATCTTATTTTTAAATCGATTTGTTGTCATAGCTCTATAGGACTGTGGTATTTTGTTGTATATTTTCGGGGCCATACAAAAAAAGCTTTTCCCTACGAGGGCAGTTTTTGCCGAATGCAAGCAAACTTGGCTGTTGTCACGTCTGTTGCGCGGAAAAGTGTCAGATTGTCGTGGAAAGAGTTGAGGGTTAGACTTTACAAACGATGCAACTTCAAAAATATATAGAGACGGTAAAGTTAATAATTTGTATTTATTAAACAATGGTCTGCAGCTTTCTGTCGATTGTAACTTAAACATAGCCCGAATGCACCTCTTTTGGGATTTAAACGCTATTTCTTTGTCTGTAGAGTTACCCCAAAATATGATACCATAGCGCAGAATTGATGCCACTAATCCATGATAGGCCGTCACCAAAGCATCTGGGTTAAGTTCTGAGGACAGTTTGTACAAAACATACGCACACGAGCTCAGTTTTTTGCTTATATATTCAATGTGCGCTTTCCGGTTCAATTTTGCGTCTATCATTATACCAAGAAATTTTGTATCGTCGACTTTATTTACTACTGTGCCATCGTAGAGGGCTTCAATGTCAATATCAGCGTGTACCCGTTGACTAAAATGCATTATCGTCGTCTTATCTAAATTAATTTTAAGATTATTCCTATCTAACCATGATATTATTGTCGTTAAAGTTTCATTGATGTCATATTCATAAACGTCATTATTCTTACATGTTATTGTCACTGTGCTGTCATCTGCAAATAGGGTCATGGGGTAGTTAATAGCACCGGGCAGATCATTGATATATAGGATAAATAATAGTGATCCAAGCACGCTCCCTTGTGGGACACCGTAAATAGGCGTTCGTTCGCCAGATATGTAAAACTCCTCTCTTTTTGTCTTAATATTTATTTTTGTTATTTCTGTGTACTGTTTTCTGTTAATTAGGTAAGACTCTATTAGGTTAATTAAGTATATTTCCTCTTATGCCATATGCCTCTAGTTTCTGAAGTAGCACGTTATGGTTTACATAGTCAAAAGCTTGCGTCATATCACAGTAAATAGCGCATACTGGGATTCTAACGTCCATATTTATCATTACCTTATGCAAGAAGTCATAAATTGCCATATTGGTTGTCCTGTTTTTTCTAAATCCCTTTTGTCCATCGATTAAAATGTGTTTCTTTTCAAGGTATGAATACAACTCCCTATAAATATACTTTTCAAAAATTTTAGATATGATCGGAATAAGTGCAATTGGTCTATAGTTGCCCATGTGTTCATTATTGTTCTTTTTAAATAACGGCTTTACTATAGACACCTTTAAGGCATCTGGATATACACCTGAAACGATACACAGATTTATGAGATAGCTCAAGTGTTTACAGATAAAGTCAGATACATACTTGATTACCTTCGTAGAGATTCCGTCATATCCTGTACTATTTGTGGATTTTAATGATTTTATAATGTTTTTAATATCTATAGGTATACTGGGGGCAACAAAAATTGAATTTTGTCGTTTTGCAATATGGACTGAATTATTTCCTGTACATGGAATGGGTTGAATTTTGTCTACAAAAAAGTCGTTAAATGCGTTTGCTATTTCTTGAGGGTCTTTTAATACTTTATTATCTAAATTGATCTGTCTAATGGATTCCTTAGGGAAACACGGTTTTGATTTGTTTATTATATTCCAGGTCGTTTTTGACTTATTGGTAGAGGTTTTAATAGAATAGTTGTTTTGGGCACGTTTAGTAAGATTTATAATTTTTTTAAACCTTTTTTTGTAGTTTAGGAAACTTGCCTTATTCATTATATTTCGTTTTAGTCTATAACGCCACAACAGTTGCCTTTTCTTTTTGCTGCATAATTTTATGCCGTGTGATATCCATTTCGGCTTCCTTATCACTCTTATAGTTGTCCATTTAAACGGAAAACATAGGTCATAAAAAAGTTTAAACGTGTCAATAAACATGTCAAATGCATCATTAGGATTATCCGTTTCATAAATTTCTGAAAAAGTCAGTTGTTCAGTCTTTAAATTTAATCATATTCTCTGCATTAAAAACACGTCTTTTTATGCGCCAATATTTTAAAAAAGCAGTTTTTTTCACCGGGAACTTTATTATTTGAGCTGTGTGGTCTGAAAGTGCAAATTCAGTTACTTCAGTTTTACATTTGGTTTTAAAGTTATGTGCGATATTGTCTATGCACATTTGGCTATGTATCCTGGTTGGTTGTCTTAACGCTAATGTTAGATTGAAATTTAGTAACAGACATTCAAATTCTAATGTAATATTATTATTTTTCATTACGTCAATATTAAAATCTCCTGTCATTACAATATTTGTATTTTTGTTTTTACATATGATTCGTAATATTTTCTCTAACACCCCAAAAAATGTATATATATTATTTATTTTTGGTACTCTGTATATACACAAAATAATAATATTATATTGTAAAAGCTCTACACCGCAGCACTCAACTACACCAGTTATTGACAAATTAGCTACCTGCGGAACCTCTCTCCATTGGTGCCCTTTTCTAATTAAAATACAAGCACCACCACGTTTACTATTCTTTCTACAAAATACTGATGCTAAACAATAATTGGGTACCTTTAAGTGACCTTCGTATCCTGACATCATAAAATGCTCCGTAATACATAGCGCGTCAATATTAATGTTCTTTTCTTCTAATTCCTGTAGGCAAACAGTTAAAGCATCTGTCTTATTTAAAAGGCCTGCTATATTCTGATGCATCACATAGATACTATTACTAACGAAAAAACTGTTTTTCTGTTTCTAGCACATGTGTGGGTTCGTGGGTCGTTAATGTAACCAAGTGTTTCCTTGGAGACTGAGGGTTAAAACATTGTATGTTCCCAATTAAATTAAGAAGACTAACAAAAACGGTACGGAGTCCAAAGTTATTTAGTTGACCAGACTGCCTAAAGAATGTGTTGTAGTTATACTCGATATTTGCATTTGAATCCAACACATATGCATACTTATGTTTTCTATTATCTTCATACAAAAGTTGATTAAAGCTCATGACTCGCCAATTGTACATATTTGAATTAACATTATATTTATAAGTTGGCAAACAGATAATAATGTTAGTATGAGTTATGGCACTGATCGTGTTTCTTATGTCTACTATTAGTTTAAAGTAGTTATTACTAATCTTAAAGTCCTGTTCACCAATAAAAATTACACAAAAATCACTCTTCGTTTAATCCTCAAGTTTAGTGCTTAACCCTTCCAAAAGATTACACGTGGCTGCTTCTGTTCTCAGATAGTGACAAAAGCCAAATTGCCTCTCAATCGTCTCTTCTGCTATTGACATGGTTCTGTTCTGCTTATTTGTACTCAAAATGCATATTTTGTTTTGTTTATACTGTTCGTTTAGTTTGTTGTTAGTTTCTTGTAATAATGAAGACTTTTTACACCGAGAGTCGTAGTCACTCAGTTTTGTACATGCGCTGGGATTTTGAACGTTGTTCTTTGGCGGCGACTTTGCGTGTTGTCTTCCCTCAGGACTACAAATTGATCCTGCTGTATTAAAAGATATGTCCCCAACATCGCTTGGGGTCTGTGTTACGGCAGTGTCATGTTGCTGTGTCGTTTTAGGATTAATGCTCAACTTTGTAGGGGTAGAAAAGCAGCTCGTTCTTAAAGTGTTTCTTTTCCTTGCTTCCTTCTTATATGTTTCAATAACTTTTTGATATTGGCCTATGTCCATTTTTAAACGAACGTTTTCACTGTTTAAGTTCTCAATCTCCAGATGGGCGCTTTCTAATTCCTGAGTCAACTTCCCAATTGTGTCTTTATAGCACACAATATCGTCACTGTCATTCATTGAAGTGTTAGGCAAACTCATCATTGTTGTGTTCATTAACGTCGAATTTCTGCTTACGTTAGCGTTGAAAATATTATCCATTGAATTGGCCTTTGCGGGTTTTCGGACAGTAATATTGTCCATATCCAAGTTGTCCATTGCATGTGGAGGCAATTTCCATAAAAATGTAATAATAAATCAAAATAATAATAATAATAATGTACCAAATGTTCAAATTATCATCAATGTTTATAAAAATCTATGAACCATCAAAGGAAAAAGTAGTGTCCTATGTGAGGTTCGAACGTACGATCTCTTGACTATGACCGTGCTATACTGTGCTCTGCGAAATATTGCTTCAGAATGAACACACGAAGTCGTTTGTCGCACAGGATGGCTGTGTCGCATGAAATGCAGTGTTGCCGACTGAAGTTCTCTATGCAGTCGGTGCGTTATGTATGACGGGGTCTAAGGACCGGAGGGCGAGGGTGCGGGAAACCACAGGAGCGCCAGTCATCCTTCAGCAAGATTAATTAGGACAATATTTGTAATTGTGATTTGTGTAACTGTATAAACTAAGTTTAGGAAGCTAATATTATTATCATCTTTTAATTGCCTGAGATCCACAAACAGCCCACAACAATGTCAGAGGACGGAAGCATGACCCCTCCTCGATGTACTGTGACGACTTATACAATATTAATAAGGTAATGCGAAAAAAGTAGGAACAAAATTTAACCAATGTGACAAATCGATCTAGCTTAAGGATATCGACAGAGTACCCACAGTGACAAAATTGGCAAGTTGAGTTAACAGTCAATAGGGTTAAAGTTAATAAATATTCTGATTTACTTGATTAGACTAGGACATAACTCTAAAATCGTGCGAATGAAGCAAGGCTGGTAATCAGCAAGCTGAATGATGTCTGCCTACATTGATGACCTCAGTCTTTCGCAAAAAATCGAACACCAGGATATCATGACGCAACTTGGGACTTGGAAGAGCCCTGAATCCATCATATATCGAGTGGTTTGGACTGCGATCGTTTTTGAGCGTAATGTTTAAAGTTTATTGTTCCTTGCTCTTGCCTGGAGAATCATAATTATACCTAATATTTTTTGTAACTTTTTCGTTGTGTTTTCTTTTTGTCTTTCTTCGGGATTTGATAGTGGTGAACTACTTACATATAATTTTCCAATCCGACACTTTACGGAACCCTTTATATTTTAGTACAATAATATTATAGATGTATTCATTTTCTCTCTATTATCTATAGTTCTTCGAACCATAGTTTCCGTTTGAAACTGCATGAATAATCATAGGCACCTACTGTTGAATACGATCATACTTAATTATAAATGAGGAGTTCCAACTACTAAGTTCAAAGTGAGGTTTGAAGTATTTTTAAGGTTGTTTTGCAAAGTTCCGCTATTGTGCGACGAACAATACATTGTTACACAATCACAATTACTGTTTTGAAAACTATTCTTAAACTAATGATTAGAATGTTCTGAAACGTTAGTTTAGTTTCTTATTAACTTTCGTGAACTTCCAACGTGTTTCAAACACTGAAATGAATAGATAAATAACGTGAAATTTTGTAACATTTTTAGTACATAAAAGAAATGCAGTGCTTTCAGTTTTTAACTTTTTTTGTTGTCTTAGTGTTTAATTTAAATTTATTCGTAGAAAGCGGTAAGGATTTTTTTTTAATCACATGGCTTACCATGTGCGAAAATAATATGTTTATCCATTAATTTAATGCACTTATGTTTTATTTTAACCAAGGAAGACTATTTTCCGATGCAGACTAAAATAAAAAAAACAAAAAAATACACCCGAATTCTAAAAAAACACTACAAAGTGAAAAATAACTTTAATTTCGGAAGTCGGTGTCTTTGGATCTGTATTTTAGTTTTTTGCCACCGACTTCCGAAATTAAAGTTATTTTTCACTTAGTAGTGATTTTTTTAGAAGTCGGTTTTTTTTTGTAAAAAGTTTTTTGTTTTTCACTTTTTAGTGGGTCAGTTATTAATTTTATTTATATAAGTTACAATAGCCTAATTTCAACTGCTCATCACCTTTTACAAAATATTGCTTTTCCCGATGCAGGGACTGTAATTGTTGAGGAGTTCTCCCGGTAAAAACGAGAAGACCTGGAGGTGATGGTGAAACCATCATTAGCTCCATTTCACCATTATGTATTGTGATAAGCTTAACTTGCTTAGCAACCATATTAAAGTAATCGAATCCCAACCAGAATGAGTAGTTCCGGTGGCCACCTCTCGTCTTCATCATCACTTCCACTTCACCAAATGGTGCTTTCCGAAAGCAAATGCTAGAGTTACTATAAAAAATACCCAAATTGCTATAGGTGTGCCTATAAAATTTGAGGATTTCCCTCGTTTTCCATGGGATCCCCTCATCAGTTTCTGACTTGGTGACAATGGGACCACCTCGAGAGCATACCCTTTCAAACGAAAAAGAATTTTCAAAATCGGTTAACAATTGACGGAGAAATCGGTAAACATACAATAAAAAAAAACACATACTGCCGAACATATATAACCTCCTCCTTTTTGGAAATCGGAAAGAGGAATTTATATTGATGATGTTTTAATAATTTCCTGTCACTGTTATTTACATATCAAGTAGTGGTATACGAATTTGTGCAGGGTAGGTACCACAACTAAAAAGTGAAAAATAAAACCTTTTTTACAAAAAAAAAACATCCGACTTCCAAAAAAAACACAAAAAAGTGAAAAATTACATTAGTTTCGGAAGTCGGTGGCAAAAATGAAAATACAAAACCAAATACGACACCGACTTCCGAAATTAAAGTTATTTTTCAAATTTTGCTAGTTATCCAATTTATGGCACTGATTTTGGGAAAAGAGAATCAGTACATCAAATTAATCTCTTTTCTACACAGCATCATAGAATTGCTTGCCCGATTTCCTCACTAATTCCTAAATTCGTTATAATAATTGTTTAAAACTACTTTTTCTAAACCTTATTGTATTTTGTATGGTACTATTTTTATACAGTACGTTTATAATGTAAGTTCACTGGTACTAGGAGATGAGAAGACTTAAGAGTTGATTCCGTTGTTTCAGGTACGACCACAAAGAAGACAGAATTAGAATGTGAATTTCCACCTAAGATGGAAGAAGATCTCACACACGTTAGGAGAAAAAGACTAACTACTGAGACCGGATTAGTTTGTCTCGAAGACTATCCTTATACTGTGTCCGTGAGGTAAGAACAATGTACAAATACAACTCTCATATAATTATTATCATATTTACCTTACCTTACTTCTTATGTAAGAGTTCACACATAAAATGTAGAAGATAATTTTATGTGTGAACCATGGTATAATAATATACTTCGCCAGGTATAACATTTCGGTCACGCGGGTGACACAAGGCTACGTTATCACCGCTGTGTTAATAACTTCCAAATCGCCTCTATTACCTGTGTGAATCCGATAAAACAAAGAGGTTTTAACTAACAATTATGTTGGTATTGTTTAAATTGAATTGTGTCGTTTGCTTAGAAAAATGATACGACAATTTATATGCTTTATATATATTTCTTAACAGAATGGTGACTGAAAACGTTTCCATAATTCGTGTTTTGTTGCAATAAAGTGGCAACTGGATAGTGACGTAAGCATGTATCACTCCCGGAATGCCAGACCTTGCTTTTTTAGACCATGGTGTGAACCAGTGTGAACTAAAAATCTGTTTTTTTTTTTAAATTTCATTTTATGTCTAAAGTTTTATTTTTTCAGATTACATGGAAAACATTGGTGTGGTGGAGCAATAGTTGGAAAACAATGGATTCTGACAGCAGCGCAATGCTTCGATTAGTAAGTTCTTATTCTTTACAAATCAAAAGGTTTAATAATAATATATATCTATTATTCTTAGGATAACATAAACGATAAAGAGGTTGCTTGAGGAGTTAAGCGCGAAAAGATGCTTGGTGACTTTAGTGATTGGCTGACTGACGATAATGTAGCGAAAGGTGCTATGTAGGTTCAGACTCATTCAGCAGAACCACACGGTGGTTTTACCTACTTGTCCCAGAAGGAGGGAAAACCAATATGGTGGATTCCAAAAATATTCATTATTAGTTCAAAAAAGGGTGAAAATAAAAAAAATGTGCGTGTTAGCTCCGACTAGAGTTTAATCCTGAAAACCGATTGTCTTAAAATATATACCTACTATAGGTAAAGAAAGTAAATCCTATATATTTCTTTAAATTAATTTGACAAAAAAAACTTTTTTACAAAAAAAAAAACACCTAACTTCTAAAAAAAACACTACAAAGTGAAAAATAGCTTTCATTTCGGAAGTCGGTGTCTTTGGATCTGTATTTTAGTTTTGTACCACCGACTTCCGAAATTAAAGTTATTTTTCACTTTGTAGTGTTTATTTTAGAAGTCGGTTGTTTCTTTTTTGTAAAAACATATTTTTCTTTTTTAGTGGGTCTGTTATTAATTTATCTAAGTTACAATAGCATAATTTCAATTGCTTATCACCTTTTACAAAATATTGCTTTTCCCAATGCAGGGACGTTAATTGTTGAGGAGTTCTCCTGGTAAAAACGAAAAGAACTGGAGCTGATGGTGAAGCCACCATTAGCTCCATTTCACCATATGTTTTGTGATGAGCTTAACTTGCTTAGCAACCATATTAAAGTAATCGAATCGCAACCACAATGACTAGTTCCTGTGTCCACCTCTGGTCTTCATCATCAGTTCTACTGCACCAAATGGTTCTTTCCGAGAGCAAATGCACGACTTAGTATAAAAAATACCCAAATCGCTATAGGTGTGCCTATAAAATTTGAGGATTTCCCTCGTTTTCCATGGGATCCTCTCATCAGATTCTGACTTGGTGACAATGGGACCACCTCTAGAGCATACCCTTTCAAACAAAAGAAATATTTTTCAATTATATTACATAATAAAAGTACCTAACCTAATTCACAACGAGTGATAGGAACTATCAAGTACTTACCTACAAATGGTGCCCCTGTACGCAATAGGTAAGTGGTGACGATTTACGGTAAGCAAGGAGGTTATTACGCTGTGCCTAATAATCTCGCAATGTTACGCAACGGAGGTGTGATCAACTCGCAAATGCCAGGACTGCAAGTTGTTTTAGTAGCAACACAGTGACTTTTAATGTAGGTAGACCGTAGAGTACCTACCTAATGGATCATTAGTCAAATTTCTATTTTTAAATAGGGTCGAACGAAAACATATTGATCAGTTATTCATTATTCATTCTATCGGCATTAACACCCTCGAAAACCAGGAAAACAACACCCATGACGAAAAATTTGAAAATGTTCGCAGCCGCCATCTTGGATTTTATATATTTTTTATTTAGGTTTATTTATTTTCCAACTTACATCTATCATTACAGGGGTAAACTAATATATAGTTATAATATATATATAGTAGTAATATATATATAGATAGTGTACTTATCTAAAGTCTCATCTTAAGTAATTATTAATTATTATTATTCTATTATTATTATTATAATAAAATTTGGACTGCCTCGTTGGTCTAGTGGCCGCAAGCGCTACTGCTAAGCATGAGGTCCTGGGTTCGATTCCCGGGTCGGGCAAAGTGTTATCGGGTTTTTCCATCTGGAATTTCTCCGTTGCAGCCCGGAGTCTGGATTTGTGTCCGGTTGATGGCAATAGGCTCGCCCCTTATTGCATGGGATTTAAACATAACTGGCGAAATGTGGGTATACTATAAGTACACCTCTGCCTAACCCTTCGGGGAATACAGGCGTGATGTTATGTATGTGTATGTGTGTATGTATATATGTATAATAAAATTTTGTAATTTATTACAAATAATGCATTCTTTGTGAATTCACTCAGAGAACAACAGAATAGGTCTGTGTTACTAGCTATGAGGTTGAGAGTGCGGAGTGTGCGCGTCAGTGGCGCCTCACTTAAAAGATTGAATTTTAACGACACCATCGGTTTAAGGCGGAACCTTCAGGGTAGCCCGCGAAATTCAAAATTTGTTACGTTTTTTGCAATTTGCAGGTCACTGTCAGGTTGTATTTTGATTAAAAATGATTCGCGACCGTAACAAATATGGCTTTACAGAATTATAATCATTAGAATCAGCAATACATCTCTATAAGTTCATATTACCCTATTGAATGACTATTTCATGAAATCATGACGTTTGAGGGCAATTCTAACCTAAGGAGTTGTATTGCTGATTCTAATGATTATAATTCTGTAAAGCCATATTTGATATGGTCGCGAATCATATTTAGGTCACCATACAACCTGATTCTGACCTGCAAATTGCAAAAAACGTAAGAAAATTTGAATTTCGCGGGCTACGTTGGCGCATCCCCCTTAACACCCTCGGAAACCATGAAAACGACACTGCTGATGAAAAATTTGAAACTTTTCGCAGCCGTCATCTTGTATTTACATTTTGACCTCACTATCGGCTTTAATAATCTCGAAAAATATCAAAACGACACCCATGAAGAAAAAAATTAAAATGTTCGCAGCGGCCCTTTTTAACCGACTTCCAAAAAGGAGGAGGTTATATGTTCGACTGTATGTGTGTTTTTTTTTATGTATGTTCACCGATTTCTCCGTCAATTGTGGACCGATTTTGAAAATTCTTTATTTGTTTGAAAGGGTATACTCTCGAGGTGGTCCCATTGTCACCAAGTAAGAATCTGATGAGGGAATCCCATGGAAATCGAGGGAAATTCTCAAATTTTATAGGCACACCTTTAGCGATTTGGGTATTTTTAATAGCGAGTTACTATTAAAAATACCCAAATGCATTTGCTCTTGGAAAGCACCATTCGGTGAAGTGGAACTGATGATGAAGACCAGAGGTGGCCACCCGAACTTCTCAATAATAAGTATTTCACGGGTTGCGATTCGATTTTAATATGGTTGCTAAGCAATTTATGCTTGTCACAATGCATATGGTGAAATGGAGCTGATGGTGGCTTCACCATCCAGTGGTTTTGGTTCTTAACAGGAGAACTCCTCAACAGTTAACGTCCCTGCGTCGGAAAAAGGAATATTTTGTAAAAGATGATGTGCAGTTGACATTAGGCTATTGTAACTCAGATTTATTAATAACTGACTCACTAAAAAGTGAAAAATAAAAACGTTTTTACAAAAAAACAACCGACTTAAAAAAACACTACAAAGTGAAAAATAACTTTAATTTCGGAAGTCGGTGGCAAAAAAAAAAACACGGATACAAAGACACCGACTTCCGAAATTAAAGTTATTTTTCACTTTGTAGTGTTTTTTTTTAGGTCGGTTGTTTTTTTTTTTGTAAAAAAGTTTTTTGGATAATGAGAGCCCTAACGCCGAGCGTACATAATTATTTCATTAAATAGGCCTAGTTTTCATACTGTCCATAATTTATGCTTTGGCGCTGAGGAGCGGGGAGCGCGGGAGATGCGCGAGTATGTTGCGGAGAGGAAAACCATAACTGCTTCACTTTTTGTTAACACTTGATTTTACTACCCATCTATTTCTCATACAGTGCCTAGCATATGAAAAAAAAAATTAGTCCGTCATGGGGACTGCCGACAAAATTGAAAACCCCAAAATGTACACAGGTCGCTGCGCGTCGCCAGTCTGGCGCAACACGTCATATTAGCATGTCGGTGACGTTTTGCGCCTGCCAAAATTCGCTCAACGCAGCTAAAGAAGTTATCATAAAATAAAAATAAAACTAGAGGGTCATTTTTCAAGCAGTCGACTGCAGTAGCCAGTAAGCCATCAAATCTGAGATTGACCTACAATAACTGCCAGTCTGTCACCAACTGAATCGGATTTCAAATAACCTCACTGTAAAAACTTTCTTGACAATCGTAGGTACCTACATTTTCGTTTTCCAACAGCGTAACGAAGGAGGAAGTCTCAATTCGAATGGGTTCCGTATTCAGAGACTTCGGCGGAAGAATACTGGCAGTCATGGACATCAGAAGACATCCTAATTATAGGATGGACCAGTACTATCCTGAACACAACTTGGCTATGGTCAAGGTAGGTAACATAACGATAAAATTATATTTGCTTCAAATCAAATCAATTCAATTTATTTGCCAAAAGTGTTGGCACAATTTCGGTCTTATCATAAATAAATATACAGATCCATAACACTTAAGTCATAATACTGTGAAATGCAAACATTTGGGTATATAATTAATTAATTAGTCTTGATTAAATTATATTTATAGAACTTATAATTGAATTAAAACTAAAATTGAGTACCAACATTATTATAATTATTAGATACAATAAAAGAAAAAAATATGTCAGAGGGTAGTTTAATATTATTGTTATTTATCTTTCAATCTATACTCGTAGGTATGTCGCTTACTGAGTATAAATTATTTTCCATCAACCATACCTTATGACACTTTGAATTTATTAGCTGGTAAGATTTTAATGCTGTCAGATAAAGCATTAAATATGCGACCACACATTGCATAGCAATTCTTACTATATGTATAATGCTGTCCTAGGAATTATGGGCAAACTTGGGCAAAACAATTCTATTTCCGTGCCTAGTACTTTTTGCAAACATTTCACGAGCTTTTATAAATAGCTGTGGCTGCATTTTAACAAATTTTGCGCATTCAAACATATACAGACTTGGAAGGGTCAGTATCTTGATGTTTTTGAAAAAGGGTTTGCAAGATTCCCATGGGCGTACCTATTCCCGTTATAGCGCGGATGCATTTTTTCTGTGTGATGAACACTCGCTGACTTTCTGTTGAGTAACCCCAGGTAATAAGGCCATAATAATTATCTCAACACATAATCAACATACCCTTAATATGCAGATAATACGGTTTTTAAAGCTGATGTTTTTGAAAGTTCGTATAGGCCGAACACGAATTTATTTATTTTATTGCATAGTTTATTGACGTGTGCCTTCCAGTTGCAGTTTGACTTTGAATACTTACGAATAAGGAAAAATCGCCTACGCTGTGACCTAAATACCTAAAATCTAAGTTTGACGCAACTGCTACCTCAAATATATGCTATCCTGGTATTACAGGTGAATCTGCCGATAACTCCAAACAGCAGGATGCAGGCCGTGTCGCTAGCAATAGCTGATAGTGACTTGCCACCGATGTTTGGCGAGGCTGTCGTCACTGGATACGGTTCGGTGGTAATGGAAACTATATTTATTCTGATAAACTTATGTACAATTAATTGTACAATTGTACCACCTACTTTATGACTGTAGGTCATAAGTTTGTAATTTCTGGGGAAACTAGTTAAATAAAACCTGTGTGATTTCTTACGTAATGAACGAGTAGGTAAGCACCGAAAAGCAAGGAGTGAAATTGATTGCAAACAAAAAATCATAAATAAAAAACAGTTGGTTAGGCTTGTAGGTGCTCGTAGATTGTAGGTATGTAGGCAGTTTTCTCTTTTGTTTGTGGATCATCAATCTGGTATCTACTTCCGCGGGTACCAGGTAACCATGTTTGCATAGCGTTAGTCCATTAGCTTTGGCACTTCGCCAAGGCCACCTAGTTGCTAAGCCCATTATTTTCAGCGAAAAAATCTAACACAATCTATCTATCTTTGTTACTCAAACTACAATTCCCTGGATAGGCCAAACGTGAAGGAGAAAGACCCTAAAGTACCGTACTTTTAAAAAACACGGGGTACATCAGTTTCAGTTCAATTTGCACAGAGTTCAAGGGACTACACATTGATTCATCCATTGCACGTGTCAAAAGGATCAAGTGTTACGTTACTTCTAATCTAATAGTACTGGGACATTAGAAACTAGTAAGAAGTTAGTCTAACATAGTTTCTAAAACGGTTTACCAGGTGACTGGACAAATCCGCGAAGGTGAGAATCAAGAGTTGCGGCGGATGATTGTACGAGAGGTACCTAAAGCGGAATGTCGCCGTATCTACGGGAATGACTATCACTTGCAACACGATAATCTCTGCCTGCAGAGCATCCTAAAAGGCGTTGCGTTGTGTGCTGTGAGTACTGCATTTTACTCACCAGCTAACATTCATTCTTATTTTCAGTACAATACTTGAGATAGGTACTGCTTACAGCGTCTCGGCAGTCTCTTTCGTACTCTCTCCCTCTCTTAATATAGTTATTAAAATACAATGCTTTTCTTTGCTTTCATTTGTAAGATTTTCTGAAACCGTGGCGCTATTGATTAAATCTCTGTTTTGATTGGCCTGTACGTATGTACTTGTCAAATTGCGCGATGCCTTGACCCACCTTGACCGAGGAAAGTAACAGTAGTTTCAATGTTTTGGTACCAGGGTGACACAGGTGACCCAGCGGTACTTTTTAGTGGACTCAATCGCGCCGGCACGCTTTACGGCATAGCGCTGTTTTCCGGCACTGAAGAATGCGCCTACAAGTCCAAGCCAGGAGTATTTGCCAAGGTAATTCTATTATTATAATTTCTTAATTAACTTCTAATAACTTCTAGTTTTTATTTAGCGAATGCTGAGTCAGTAATTACATTCATTACTAGAGGCGATAATGCTTCAAATCAGTCTTCCGCTACCGTTCTAGACCTCAGTTCCCAAAGTACCTACCTACCAAGTTCATGATATTGATCAGCTTGGCAATGGACAACTGAAAATGAAAATTATTTTATCATTATAATCACCACCCTTGCTATGCGGAAAAGTGCAGTTATCATTATTACATAGAAGAAAATCGTTGGAGAACTAGTTGGGTGTCAACTATTGGGTGGGTAATGACTATTTCAGGGTAGTACCTAGAAGAGTCAGGTATATATTGGTACTAGGAGTTCATAACAAGTAAGAGGTAAACTAATTGGATCTATGTTTTTTCAGGTAGCCTACAGTCGATTATGGATAGACAAGGTGCTTGCAGAGATACCTGAGACTGAACACGCGCCGGACAGCGCCGATAGCACAGAAAATATAATCCCACTTGATAATGACATCCAGAATTAAACTATACCTTGTTAATCTTAGTAAAGAATTCGTTTAAAATGTGTTTTTATTTCATCACGCGTCAGCGCACTTCAATCAGTCCATGATTTTGTTTTGGCTTTGATTTTTCCGTGTCATATCAACGTGTCAATTTTTCAACGTTCATCACGATGGCTGATGAAGTGATGATGGAACATATCTATGAAATTTTCTCTAATATGCTTACACAAGAGGTTCTACAATAGATACACGTAGTATAATATTGGTTGGAACGAAAGAATGCGTACACAGACTACAGAACTTAAATAGTTACGAAACAGAAAAAAGTCACATGTAAATCGTCTGTTACAAAAATAACTTTGGTACATGAGAGCAACTAGGACAGGAATAGGCACTGCAATGGAAATTTTGTAGACAAAACTTCTAATACCTAACTTCGTACTTTTCACCGAGTTGCCCTCCCACTCGGTGAAAAGTACGAAGTACACTGAATGTGGTGATGCTATGAATGAATGACTTTGGAAGAAACCTAAGTAGGTAGGTACTTAACTTACAGCACTTAATGACTGCGAAAGTCTATCATTAACTGACTATGTTTGACTCTAAGGAGATACCATCAGAGGGTTGTTTTTTGCTGTTACAGACGATAAGGTTATTAATTATGATTTAAGTAGGTAATTGAATTGCCCGCCCATGTCACCTGTACTTACAAAAGTGAACAGAGGAACTGTTCCCTAAAATATTTTAGCTGAATAATAAAAATATGAATTTGTGCATTCATCATTAACGTTCGGTTTATCTGTGCACTTTGCATAGTAGAATGGAACGTTTCTGTCAATTAAGCAAAATGCAACTGTCAAACAATAAATAGAGGTTATGTTTAGTTAAGGTAATCATTTTGATTTTACGTAATTTTAAGCGGTTTTCCGACATAACTATTATGGTAGGCTATAGTAGAAGTAAATTATACTATAAAGTTTTCTCACAAAATGTGGTCGCGTAAGTGTTTGTTGTGACATTCAGTCTATTTTGGGACTGCAATTATTTAGGCCGAATTGTGTCCAAAGGTTAAGGTTTTGGATGTGATTTAACAGTTTGAGCGGTTAACGCTGACCCTCCCTCGGCTCGTGACGCTCTAACATGGATGAACTGAAGCACAGAGCTGGTGAAAAACTCGAAGCATTGCATGTAAGTAACTCTTGCTAATTTATGATGTCCTGGTAGTTTCGCGCGAAAGTGCGTCGGTTATTCACGTCATTTTTTTTAGCAAACAATTTAGAAATCGAAAGTTTTTCACAGAAGTTTTGTTTTCGACTGCCCATCCGTTTGTTTTTGTTATGAGATATGACAATGAAATGTCATTGCTCTACTTTATCTAATAACGACCATGGACTTATATAATTCGTTTATTTCAGTTTTCAGTTAGTCCAGTTTAGTTTAGTTTCATGACATCATCTGCTGTAAAAACAATGCAAAATTCTCTCAATTTTAATTCACAGGAAATTCCTGTAACTTCCTGTGTCAAATACCTAATTTATTGATATTTAATCCAACAATGCTTAGTATTCAATGTTTTATCTATATCTAACTTCAGTCAGTGGCAAACAAACTCAAGCAATTCCTACCTAATTTTAGTACAATTTGCAAAAAAATGGTTATTATATTTGCTACCTGTATATATATATGCTATTATTGTTGTGAATGTTAGAAAAGTATAGTTTGTGGTATAATAATTATAGATAATACTATACTTACCCCAAAATTTATTCAACTTTATCCATTTAAATTAGTGTTCAGAAATACAATGTGTCAACTTAAGATAGAAAACTAAAAGTACCATCAAATGGATGAAAACTAGAATATGGTTTAGAATGCAACTTAAGTGGCAATGAAATACAATATTTGATTTACTGACTTACGTTTTGCTATAACAATAAGCATTTATTTCACATGTATTTAATCAGGTAGCTGCCAAAACTGCCGCAGACACTGGAAAGTCAAGAGTTAGTGATGCCGTCCAAACTACTGTGGATACTGTTCAAAGGGTATTTACTTTATTTTATATGCTTCTTCCTAGTATACTTTCATCCTAAAAAAAAGGAGGAGGTTCTCAATTCGTTGTAATCTTTTTTTTAATGTATGTTCACCAATCACTCAAAGATACCTGAATCAATTTGGAAAATTCTTTTGTTGTTTCAAAGGGTATACTTCCCAGGTGGTCCCATTGTCATCAGGTCAGGTTCTGATAATGGGATCCTGGACAAAACGTGGGAACTCTTCAAATATTATAAGCACATCTATAGTGATTTGCTTATTTTTTTATAGAACATTGTGCATTTGCTAATGGAAAGCACTATTTGGTGAAGTGTAACTGATGATGAAGACCACAGATGATGAAGCCACCGGCTACTTAATAATAAGTAATTCACGGGTTGCGATTCAATTACTTTTATATGTTTGCTAAGCAATTTATGGTTGTCACAATGCATATGGTGAAGTGGAACTGATGGTGAAGTACCAGGAGAACTCCTCAACAATTAACGTCTCTGCATCTGGAAAGCAATATGTATTTTGTAAAAGGTGATGAGCAGTTGACATTAGGCTATTGTAACTTAGATAAATTACAAACCGACCCACAAAAAAAAGCGAGAAATAAAAATTAAAAACAAATTTATTACATAGCATGTAGTGGTATAGGAATTTGTGTGGGGTAGGTACCATACCTAAAAAGTGAAAAATAAAAAAATATTTTTTACAAAAAAAAAACAACCGACTTCCAAAACATAACACTACAAATTCAAAAATAAGTTTAATTTCGGAAGTCGTGTCTTTGGTTTTGGTTTTGTATTTTCGTTTTTTGTCACCAGCTTCCGAAATTAAAGTTATTTTTCACTTTGTAGTGATATTTGGAAGTTGGTTCTTTTTCTTGTATAAAGTTTTTATCAGATAAAGATTATTAGATCTGATTAGACATTCTAGGTCCTGTAGAATGAAACTTAGTAAAAGGATAACTTTTGTAGATGTGAACTATTGTTACTTGCGATTATGTTTTGAAATAAATAAGTACAATTAGTTTATTATAGCTTAAGATTAATTAATGTACCATTCTTACTTTTTTTTTTAATGTTGTTACTTCTGGCGACTCTGTAACTATTCTGGTATGCCTAAATTGTTTAATTGCGTTTTCGCCGGTTAAAAACACCAATTCATACTTAATAATTTCTGTACTACACAGGCTCTTTCTTCAGAAGTCCTTTCCAAACATGACCCTGCATCATTGAATTCACATAATATCCTAAAAATATATGTATATTATTTTTGGACTTTAAAAGAGACCATCTCCTCTGTGTTTGTTTCGGCGTTTCTTCTCAGGGATCAGTCGCCTAGGAAATGCCGGCCATCTATAAAAAATATTGTCAAAAACAATATGTGTAAACGTGTCTTAAAAGATTTTGGTACTTACAGAAATATACATCATTTCATTTCACAACCATGTTGCGACAAATTCCATGAAATAATAATTTGCAGTTGTAAAGAAACAATGAGCCTTCCCTATTCAACTACAGAACAGCAGATTTCTTTCCCAGCCCCAAAATCGAATCAAATCAAAACAATTATTCGCATTAGTAATAAAAAAATAAAAAATATGTAGAAAATACGTTAACGTAAACGTACGTACGTACGTTACGTAATAGGTAAATGAATGTTACATAACATTAATAGGATACACATCTAAGAATAATCACACCTTTTAAAAGAATACCTTCATTGCCTGCTGTAGATTCGCGACGCATTCCACGACATCTGGCACAACGAGCTGATCGCGGAAGGTCGATTGCGCGCGGCGGCCTGGACGAGAGAGGCCGTGCGACGCATCAAAGAGGGGGCGCCTCCACTGTCGCCCGTGTTACTGTATAAGGAGCTGGTGGCCTTGTGGCATGATAGAGGTTTGTTATGACCATGCTTAAAATGTGATGGCTAGAATCCTACATTGAAACCATACATTTATTTTCTCATAATTATTTATTAAGGGGAATCCGTCAATGTAGTCCGCAAAAATACATTTTGTAACTTTTTAAGTTTATTGCAAAATGCATCGCTGTTTTTTTAAATGATCATGTCTATGGGTATGTCTAGGAATAGCTAAATATGTTTGTAGTATACAGTTTAATAAAGCAGAATTCATGATTGACAGGCAACGGACGTAACTGTTTCTTTCGACAGTGCGATACAAAAAACAAAAGCATTTATTTAAATTAAACCATTTAAAGGCACTTTTGAATTGTCGAAGGAGTCGGTTAGTCAGTAAGATGAAGCTAGTTGACCATTCCAAAGCGTAATAGGTTCCTATGGAGAACAACATGCAAATAACTACATGGACACTCTTTTAAATTACCTTTATTGTTACAAAATATTGGTTACATCATTAAACATCATTGGTTATATCTTTACAATTTTCTGGAATCGCAAAATTCGCAATAAAGATGCATTAATGCACTAAGCTCATTCCTTTTTGAGAGATGCCTTTAATCTGCTCAGGCCCCCCGCAAGCCCCTTCAGCGCTCGAGTGCAAAACCAGCATTGCCGCCCCCACCGCAACCCTATTTTCTCTAACTAAGCTTTTCACAGACTTCCAAGGTATGTTTGTACGAAAACGCCATTTTGTCAGTGTGACTACAGGATCTCGAAACATATTTCTTCTACAGCGAAGTGTGAGGCAGCATTAAATTTTATTTTCGAGACGCGGCTTTGTGTCCACTGTTTCGGACTGACGCGGCTTTGTGTCCAATGTTTCGGGCTGACGCGATTCGAACTATGGTCGGTTTTGTGGAATGCCGTCGCCTCTTTAAAAAGAAGAAAGCTTGCCAGAAGTCGAGGCGAGAAAGCGTTTTACCCTCATCCGAAGGGCAGCTGGACGCTAAAGGGCGCTAAACCAACAGTGGATTTAGGCCAGCAAGCTACAGAAAAAATTAAAAAAATGATGTAAAATGCTCAAAACATGCGGCGGCTTGACGGACACAATCTCTATACAAAATCAGAAGAAAATAAAGATCCGGATTAACCTAACGCATGAACAGAACTATTTTTCATTCATAAAAGTTGTATACATATATGTCGCAGCCATCTGGTTAAATTAGCCAGCTAATTGGACGCCTAGTCCGTTCATTAAACGCCAATTGGATGCCTAGGCCGATAGTTAGTTGAACCAGAATCATTCAACGTTTAACAATTCGGCGTATTGAAAGTCAGCCCTTTGAAGATGACTGGCCCTTTGAAGATGATTGACCAAGGCTCAGCCAAGCGATTCAAACTAATCTAAGAATTTAACCAAACATCACAAATTCATTAATATCCAATTTAACTAAATGAATACACGACATTCAGCCATCTGGTTAAACGTTGCGCTCAATGACTGGGCTAGTTGTCTTTCAGCTATTTAATTGGATGCCGGTGTTTAATGAAACGGCCTAGGCGTCCAATTAGCTGGCCAAATAAACCAGATGGCTGTGGTATATACATAATAATTTATAGTTTAAATTAATAGAGAAGCAAGGAAGACAAAGGCATGTTGCGCCGATCCCAAATAAATTTAATAAGGGCAGGAGTATGATGATACATATAGTTTAAATATTTTCTATACAAACGCTGTCAAACCGCAATATTTATTTCTCACATAAAAGTTATCTGACTTTTCAAAAATCAGCCCTAAGAAAAGTGCATAAAATATATCTGTCTCTTGCAGTATGGCGTCGCAGCATGTTAATCTTTGCGTGTGGAGTAGTAGCGGGAGGAAGTGCCGGCATGCTCATTGGTCTGAAGGTAGCGCGACACTCGCCCGGTGGGCCGCACGCGCGTGCATTACACTCGCAAGCTGACCAGTCTGTTATCCTGGTAGAGGATTCTGTGGCACCCGGTAAGGCTAAGCCCGCTTGCACCACAAATCACTAAACGCGTTTAGCCGGTAAACATATTTAAAACACCATTATGTCTCTGTCATCTTCAAACAATTGACAGAAACAGAACGACGTTTTAAATTCGTTTAGCACTAAATGTATTTAGTTATTTGTGGTGCAAGGCGGCCTAAATGTAAGTGACAAATCTAATGATACTTACCTCATTCGTTCAAATCCATGAACCCTTTTTTTATCAATTATTTTGCCCCTAAAATTGTTGAAAAAGAAAGCTTTATCCTTTTTACTGACAGACATTTTATGGGCGTCTTAGTAAAAGTTGCTCGTTATTTAATAGACTGTTCAGTGACATAGGTCTCGTTAATGGTAGTCATTTGAACCAAGTCTCATAAATTTTTGGCCAATGTCCTTTATGTCTTATGTTTTTATTCCGAATTGAAATCACAGGAAACTATTTCTAAGAAGCTCCTTTAAAAATATGTATGTTATTCAGTTTCAATTTCGTTTCTCAGGTGCGGGTACGGGCGAGGTTTTAGTCCGTGTGCAAGCGTTCAGTATCTGCACGGTAGACCGCGGCGCGCTCCGCGGTCGTGCACATCTGTTGCGGTCGCTGGTGCACCGCGGCCAGGTCACCGTGGGGAGAGGGTTCGCGGGTAAGTTATTTAAAACATCGTTCTGTTGCTGTCAATCGTTTGAAAATGACAGACAGAATGACGTTTTAAATATTTATGTTTATCGTTAAATTAATTCCGTGATTTTTGGTGCCAACGGGAAACTCTAAAATTACTGAAAATTTACAAAAACCTGTTGAGAAATAGAACAGCTAATCAAAAAGTAATTATTATTTTGTTCCAGGTGTAGTCCTAGATGTCGGTCAAGGTGTGACAGACCTAGAAATGGGTGATGAAGTATGGGGATGCGTCTCAGAATGGAGTGGCGGCGCGGCCACCGAACTGCTAACTATACGCAGGTGAGAATTGCTTCCTGGAGAGTTACGCCAGCCTGGTAATGTCTAAGTGGTGTCCATGTCCATACAGGCCTTTCAACATTGTTCTAGCGCGAGAAAAAGATCGACTTATACAGGACGAATAGTGGCATCCTGTTTTTGCAACTGACTATATCACTTTTCGCGAGACTACATGTTGATATATGCGAGCCTGGTTATGTCTAAATGGAGTCCACGTCTATGCGGGTCTTCTATTTCTTGTGACACCGTAGAGGAGAAACTATCAAAGTCATAATTTTTCTAGTGCGTGAAAGAGATGGAGCTATACAGAACGAGTTAAAGCGCCATACCATTTTTGCTTCAGAATAATGATGACTTCGAAACTTCCTTAAAGACGGCCCCGCTTGAGCAATCAATATATTAATTATTTCAAAAGTCGTGGTGATAACGTCTCATCCATCTTTGTTCTCCTAGTACCCGGGTGAGCAAGCGTCCCCGCAATTTGGCAGCTGACACGGCGGCGTCATTGCCGTGGGCGGGGGGCGAAGCCCTTATAGCGCTCCGCAACCTGTCCTACACACCTGAGACTTCCAAAGGAAAACGGTAAGCGCTTACAATGTTTGTACACCGACTACAAAGCAATGAAGAATGTGATGGTAGTGCTACAAAAGTATACGTTTATGGAAGATGAAAAAACCCTGTCAATCCCGTACATTTTAGTTCGCAATTTCGCCACGGTTATTGTGATCCGGGTCGCACTGTATTTCAGTGTCTTTCCTTATTTAATTTCTCATTCAGTTTCCTACAAATTTGACCTACACTTACCAGAATAACATAATTCATAACAAGTGGTATTGCAGGGTGGCAGTATGCGGTGCGGCCAGCGGTGAGGGTTGCGCGTTAGTTCAGCTACTGAGCACGTGGGGCGTGCACGTCACCGTTGTTGCGCCCAGGCACGCTGCACTTACCTTGAAGGACTTGGGTAATGCTGCTACAGAAAGAAGTGTCTGTCCCCAACTCACTTTATTCAGGCAAATTGCACTATAAAACATTATTAGAGTTATTATGATCATCCTATCTCTGTCAATAAAATCAAATGATTGACAGAAGTTTTTTGAATCTTCCGCTCTTACATTTTATATCTTGTGTGACCAGGCGCGCAGGACTTCGTAGATATCGAGGGTAACCGAGAGACGGGCGCTTGGACGAGCCTCGAGGCGCGCGCGCGGCGCACGGGCCCGTGGGACGCCGTGCTGGCCTGCGCCGCCGCCGAAGTGCCGCCTGCCGCGCTCGCCAACAAACCTGCTCTGCTCAAGTATGTAGCCTTAGTACCATGTCGGAATATCTTGTGTAAAAAAAACTTATGTTTCTTGTAAGTTAGGTGCTTGCTTTCACCAATATTATTTAGAAAACTGTCAAAAGCGACGTGAGCAGCACGTCGTGTTGTTTTAAAAATTAATCGTTTTGGTCGTTCTAAAATGTCTAATTTCTCACCAGGGCCACAGCGCCTCGCCGAGCTTTCCTGGACCTCCGACCAGGCCCGATGATCACCGACCGACTACCGACGCCCTTCGCCATCATTTTCGCCACTACATTCTATACTTACAGGGTCTTTAGAGTGAGTAAATTTTTCGATATTTTTGATTAATTTATCTAGTTCCTCAGCTGTCTAACAGGCATCTTTTGATGGATCATGCGCCCAATATTGCCAGGTTAAAACTATTTCACATTCGTGTGACGATACATTATCTCGTCATGAACACGAATGTCTAATTATGAAAACTGTCGTCCATTAACATAAAATCGACAATTAATTGTATCCTTGTTCGTGTTTATAGTGGCTGCTAGGCTGTGGTTCTAATACCGACTGGCTAGAAGATAGGTTCAGACTGAGAGACGGGTTGGACACGCTCACCAAATTAGTAGACCGCGGAGCGTTGGCGCCCATACTTGATAAGGTGAGAATTGCCCTCAATTTAATTTAATGTTTACAAACTCAACAGAAAACCAACAATGTATTTTACAGTGCCCTGACACGGTTGCATGTTTTATGTGCATAAGAGCAAATAAATAAATGATAGAAACTTAAAGTCAAATAATTTATTTCAAATAGGCAATTAAAAGGCACTTTGAACATTTAAGAGATAAGAGATCATTTATTTGTCAGAAACATGAGTACACGCACACAAAACATCCAAGATGTTAAGTACAAGAAAATAAAATTGATTCCAGGTGCTCCTTCCAAAAGGTAGTGTTGTATGGAGAATTATAGACAAGAAAACCCATATAGTTGCTCTTTTAAAATGTTTAACGATATTTTGTTATTATATATCGGCGGTGTTGTGGCGAGCGATGCGTTTGTCCACCAGTGGACTTCTTTCTTCTAAATCATTATAATGATCAGGGTCTCTTGATAAAACATTTTAATTTTCTTTGCAGGTATACCTCCCACAAGAGTTCGAGAGCGCACTCGCGCATGCGTGCAGCGACGACGCGGTCGGTACCACAGTCATACGATTCCCTTAGTACTAATTCATATCTCAATACTTCATGCTACCCTGGTAGGGGAGAGCCATCTTCAGCACACCTAGCACTTACAATGATCTCCGTTACGCTATCCTGACGCCGCCAATAATGCACAAAAAGTCGATGGCGAACGACGGTGTTGGTGAATATTGTGCTAAAAGTTCTTCCTAGGAATTCAGTTAGCCGCACGTCCATGGCGTGGCCTTTATTTCGTAGAAGTAAGGGCGGTTTTAGAAGGTTAACTGTTACTTACTTCTGACGTACGGTTCACCGCATCCGGACTAAACAAAATGTCCCGAACTTATATATAGCACAAACTGCTCTCCTTCGTCTAGCTTAGCGAGACTTTAAGCGCTCAAATATCAAAATCGTTATATAGTTTTGTGCCGAGGGAAAAACTTCCAGGTTATGCCTTTTCTACCAAATCACCTAAATATGTAGCTCCTTAAACAGTGTTACTAAAACCGAAAAAAAAATGTAAATTTATAGGGAACCTTTAAGTAATGTTCCTATGGAATGTTGTTCCTAATTTAAAAATATAAATATTTTTATTGTAATCGTAATATTTTTAGATTGTTGAATCGATTTACAAGATTTATGATAATCATAAAATTAAATATGTCAATTCATAACGGCTAATAATGTAAAACGATTGGAAATGATACAATATTCGCTATATTTAAGTTTATTTTAATTTTATTTTTCGACATTTTATAGTGCCAGTATGTTTTCAAAAAGGAATTGATTTTTTAAATAAATTATTTCAAGCTCAAAAGTAGACTTAACATTGTAAATATGTATTTATTTTTATTGTTGTTTTTATATGGCAAGACAAGAATTCGCACAAATGTTGCCAGCTGTTAAAAAAAAGATAAAAAAAGAACTATTTTTGTTGTGTATTTTTAGGGAACTATATCATTTGTTAATTGTTTAAGCATTACTTTTAATTTACCCTTTAAAACTTAATTGTCAGGGTGGAAATAAATCTGTATTATTGTATAATTATGTCTCAAACTAATACCCACCAGAAGTCACAATATTACAAGACTGTAAAATGTAAACAGATCTGTAAATAATGTAAATAAACTTACTAAATCAAATAGGTGCTCAAAACAATGTATATAGAAAGATTTTGTATTCAATTTATTGAAATCCAGACTTTTACTGCTACCATTTTAAAGTAATGACCACACTGAAAGCAAACATGTTGCAGCAACGCATACTATTTAGCAACCGTTGCTACAACACTAAATTTATGACAGTTGCATTTGATGTGATTGTAAACAAACTTAACAGAGCTTTTTATGTAAATATAGTCTTATTTTGATAGTGCAAAATACATTTTAAGTTTTGTATTTAACATTTATTGCACTATTAAAATAATATAACTTGTTACTTTAAATATAACTGGAATATACTTGTTTACTTAATATTTATACGTGCCATTTATAATACTAGCCAATGAATGTCTATATCGATAAATCGAATAACGATAAAACTTTATAAAAAATATCGATGCTATTTCAAATTGCCTTGGCCATATTATGGCACTATACACGGAAAAAATTGTGCCTTCGCAAGTATGGGAAGCCGTCTATATTTATTATTCTATATCATTTATACTTTTTATGTACCAAAGGCGGACTAAATATTAGCATATCATATACATAAGCCATTGCGGTAACTCGAATGTTCGCGAATACAGAATTTTGGCATCAATTTTATCGATGTACACATCATTGGCGTCAGAATTGTACCTAACTATTACTGACAATTGTCGCAAATATATTGTAATTTGTATTTAATTTGTAACGACCTCAATAACTCGTCCAAAGGTAGATAGGAAACTAACTTAAATTGTAATGTAGATAGATAAATGTTATTTTAAAATATAAATGTTGTTAAATATGTTGTATTTTTTTTAATTTATTGTTCCTTGACTCCTGTTTCACTTCGTTTATAGGTAGGAATCTGAAACAGATACCCACAACTCGTATTGAAAACTTTACGGCTGTTAAAGAGTATCGATACCACAGCGGTTTTGTATAACTTTATAACTTGGATATTTTAGACTTAGCTATTGAAATGTATAACTTAGGTAGGTACTACGATACCTTCCGTAGTAGTATGAAAGTGATACATTTTTGTCACAAATAATATGAAGGTTACTTATTCCCCGAAGGGGGTGATATTGTGTCGCTATATTAAATAATGCTCGCAGCATCGCATCGCGTCACGTCCTGCTGTGACTAACCCTAACAGTTAAGGTAAGGTTTTCCGGGCCTGTACGCCTTTGAAACACTGCCTCCACATAAAATATTTGTAGGTTCGTTTTTTCCCTTTAGGTTCGGTGAACCAAAATTATTACTTAAAATGTCCTATGTACCTAATAGGCGTTTTTACATTATCATACTCATTAGACTCTGCAATACACAGCCAATTATAATCATTCTCCCAATTTGTAAAAACTATAAACTGGATGAGAGACCATAATCTCGAAATTAATTTTACCAAAACCAAATTAATAGCGTTTCACCCCCGGCAGAAAAAACAAATAAATATAGATTTTACTGTTAATCAACAAAAATTTGAAACAGTTACAATTCACTCTCCTAGGTTTAACAATAGACACACACATAAACTGGAAACCACATAATTATACAGACAGTAAAATCCAAAATTTCAAAGTTTTCCTACGCTCTCCGGGAAATTAAAAAGACTACAAACCTACAAACCGCACTAGTCACAAACTACGCTTATGCCCACGCTTGGTTTAACTATGGCATCATCTTATGGGGAAATAGCACAGACGCTCCTTCTCTATTTACTCTTCAAAAAAAACTAATACGAATAATTGTTAATATAGAACCAACAGATAGTTGCAAGCCTTACTTCCAGAAACACAAGATTCTCACCTTAGTCGGTATTTATATTTTGGAATTATGTAAACTAGTCCGCAAATATCCAGAGACGGGGAGACATACAAACTAATTATCCGTTGCGCCATAAAAACAGACTAAATTTGCCCCCCTCCCGCCTGAAGTTACACTCATCTAGTCCATATTCAATGTCAATGAAAATATATAATAAATTACCAGAAGACATAAAACAACAAAGCAAAACCAGTAAATTTTTAAATAAATTAAAGCAATACATAATTAAAAACATCTATTACACGGTACAAGAATATTTAACGGATAAATACAATAATAATACATAATTATAAATAACAGATATATAATAGCTAATTATTTTGCAGACGACTAACAACTTAAAGGGCTACTAACTATTTGCTACTAGAAATCATAGGCGAGGTACTATAAATAATGAAGTGGTGACTAATATTAACAGTAGGATAGGATGCAAGAGCGAGCGAAGCCAGCTCGGGACTTGGGGCACTCTGACTCGGACTGGTTAGGTTAGAAGGGGATGGCGGGGTCTGAAAGACCCCGCCGTCCCCTTCGTGGTTATTTTTTTTTTAAACCGCCCAGAAGTAGGAGCCCCGCGTAGCGGGGCTCCGTCGGCTACGCCTTATTATTATTGCCATTCAGAAATAGGAGGCCTCGCTAAAACAGAAACTCGATGCCAGTTTAAATTAAAACAAAGCTAACAACTGATTATTAAGCTGCTACTTTCTACTTAAAATTATTCTTCACTGTAGCTGCCAACCTACTATTTTTGCTACCGGCTTTAATTATTTTTTAATCCCAATTTCAGATTAATTTGTCGCCGCGTTAAATACATGCCATATATAATTAGTAAAATAAACGGGTAATTCCACTTTGCCCCACCAAGCCCGCCACCCTGGTGTGGCAAAGTGGACTGCCTAAAATTTTGCAGTGGAATATGCCCCACTATTCTGATTTGATGGGGCGGATAACACTAGCATAAACACTTTGTGGATTCTGCCCCACTAGGGTTGGCACCTCAGGATTTGTGTATGAAGGTTAACATGTATTTTTACATTTGTTTGTAAAAAAAATAACAAACAAACAACAACCCAACCAAACCTCAAAATGGATAAATGCTCACCAAATCTAACCATAGACGTTCGACATCAGGGGCACCCCGAGGTTCGGTTGGTTAGGTTCCTTTAAACCCTTTAGACAGAAATAGGAGCCCCGCGGAGCGGGGCTCCGTCGACCTGCTTATTAACCCTAACCCACGCCGGACGACGTCAGGGGCACCCCGAGGTTTGGTTGGTTGATACATGTTAACCTTCATACACAAATCCTGAGGTGCCAACCCTAGTGGGGCAGAATCCACAAAGTGTTTATGCTAGTGTTATCCGCCCCATCAAATCAGAATAGTGGGGCATATTCCACTGCAAAATTTTAGGCAGTCCACTTTGCCACACCAGGGTGGCGGGCTTGGTGGGGCAAAGTGGAATTACTCAAATAAACCATATTAAATACATAATAAATACTACACTAAAATCAATGAACAAGTTTAAAGGGAGTAAACAAATAAGCATTATTTAAATTGTATAATAAAATAAATAATAAATGAATAGATAGATTTACATATATAAAATTAAAAGAATAAGTAAATGAATAGAAATATAAAATACTTAATAGGATATTAAATAATTCAAAACTTATTATCAAGGAAAATTAATAAGGCGCTCTTCCTCTCTCAACTTATTTAAAATTTTGCTGTGCCCGACAGGGTCCATAATTGTTTCTATTATATTCTATTTACCACCTGTAAGTGTACATTATGGATTGCAATAAACGATTTGAGATTTGTAGTGTCTTTCGTTAGTGATTTCTTATTAACGATGTCTTCGAGCAGGGCCGGCAATCTCGACTAGATAGCGACGCTGTCGCAAACTACCGATCGCTAAATATTAAGGTGAAACCTCAGTTGTAGCCCGCCAAATTCAAATTTTGAGACTGCCGGCCCAGGACTCTGAGCACGAGCCGATATAGCCCGATTTACTATTTTAGTGTTCATTTAAAGAAAAAGTATGTACCTATCTATGATATATTTTTTTTTCAGAACCAAAATACACTAATTTGATCATTTAAAATTGATTCTAAAACAGGAAAATTCGGATAACCGCCCATTACGAAACTAGGTACATCCAATTTTATCTAAAATACAATGAAATAACTCGTATGTTGAACCACATTTATTTAGCGTACCTACACAACCGAGTATTGAACAAACATACATTATTAATATAACATTAAGTACAATTTACTGAACAATGCAACGTTTATATACATTCACCGACCACGCCCACCGCTACCTGCAGCAATATTCATGTTTTTACTTTATTTTTACTACAAAATAAATTGCTTTTGCGTGCTTAAATATTTTTGTACAGAGAATTTGTAGGGCATTTTAGATATACGTTACAAAAATAAAGGTATTAATAATTGGCTAAGCCACTTTGCGATCTTACATAAGTGATTGAAAGAGAAGAGGCTACAATTTGTAAAATGTCAAACAAATGATGAGTTGTAATTTAAACAATGGATAGATACATCAGTTCTGTAAAATATCTAATAACATTCACAGATAAATAAGATAACAAATTACAATAACTAATATATTAATTATCATTATTTACTAACTAATACAAAAATAACGAATACAATTCATAATACAAGCTATCTTTTATAGTGAACTCAGTTTTAATTTAACAAATCAATAATCAGATATCGTTCACGAAAATCGAATATTTTTTTGACCATCACAGTTTTACAGAAAGAGGTTACGTTGTTCCACTAATCCGACACAGTTATACAATTCTATTCGTAGGATTCGGTTTTGAGAACAATAGTACCTACACATACTACTAATATGATTTATTGTAATTCCTCTTTCTTAATTCACCCTAAATCAGTGAAAGTACTGCTTTCTTTTCTCACTACAAATCAGTAACTACTGCTTTTTAGGGTTCCGTACCCATAGGGTGCCAACGGAAACCTATTACTAAGCCCTCGCTGTCCGTCCGTCCGTCTGTCTGTCAGCGGGCTTTATCTCCTGAACCGTAATAGGTAGACAGTTGAAATATCTTCACAGAGTGTGTATTTCTATTGCCGCTATAACAAAAAATTAAATAAAGTAAAAAATTAAAGGGAGAAGATCCCTTTAATTTTTAACTTTATTTTATTTTCCATACAAGACACGTGTTTTTTTCGGCATTTTCTGCCTTATGGTACGGAACACTTCGTGTGCGAGTCCAACTCGCACTTGGCCGGTATTTTTTCCATTCCAAATAATATCGTAAGACACGTTGCTCCCTACCAATGTATCATAAAAAAAAACACGATTTGAGAACCTCATCCTTTTTTTGAAGTCTGTTAAAAAACAGAATATTGCTTCCCCCCCACACCATTCCTTATTGCGCTACTAAATATCATATATCTTTAAAAACTTTACCGTTGTTATTAATCGTGACATTATACCCATAAGGCTTATTTACACGATGACTTTTTCGCCGTCTTAGCGGTGAGAATATGCGATAATCACCAGGCGATTATCGCACTTTTATAATTACATTAAGGGTGGTCGCACATGTGACGGAAAATGTGTCGAGCGTAACTTCGTTCCTACTTCCAGTTAGTATGCTCGACGCACTAACGCATCATCGGTTGAGTGTGTAGGATTAAATATTTTATTATCTATGTGTTCGTTCTGGCGTAACGCAACCGACGATACGCGACGCATCTTCCAACTAAGGTTCATTGAGACAGAGCTAGTTTTTCTGTTAATATCTTCCGAGGCATAATATTGTGAATAAACTGTTCATGTAGATGAGCCTGTAAGTTGAACCCATAGCACGTACATAGTATAACTTCATAGCTTTATGGTCGCTATCGACAAATATATACCAAACTAAACAAGCGTCATGCTTGATATTGCAAGGGAATGATTATAGTCCGGTCAATCTAGACCAAAAAATGAGAGTGAAGGTGCATAAAGTCCCAACAAGCTGAAAATCAGTAAAATTGTTAAAAACATAATTATAAATATAATTTAAAAGTTCCCCATCATTCCCGTGTATGGAAAAAAAAAATTCGAGGTCAAAGGTCAAAAAAATGAGTTTTTCGCGACTTTCAGCAAAACGGTAAGTTTTATCATAAAAGTACTGATTTTAATTTAATTTTCAATTTTACTGATTTTCAACTTGTTGGGATTTTATGCACCTTCGAATGTCTAAATTGACCGGACTTCTAGTCAAAACGCCATACTATTATGACATGTAGATTCATATCTTCGTGCTAGGGTAGAACGGATAATTTGATCTCGGACAGTCACGATTAATAACACCAGTCCACCCACCATAATAAGAGATTCACCTACAACAATAATAATTATTATTAATAGTCTGTAAAAGCGACGGGAATGTAACTTGTTATATATTAGATTATTATCATAGTTTGGAGCCAAAGTCAGATTTAGTCGAATAATTATTGTTTTAATTCAAAATTGTTTAATAACAGGCGACACAGCTAATAATGTATTTTGAACACATTTTTATTAAATATTTATTATTATTTAGGCCCAGAGGGATAAATGTCTGAAGATAGTATTTAAATACAGAATTGCATAGTTTATGTTATAAAAAAAACCGAATGCTAGCATCTGTCTATGTCAAGTCATCTCGGGAACTCCTAAACATTTTTTTGTACCGCTATTAATATTAGAAAGATACGATTTCTTTGACGTTATCTGGTACATCATGTCATATACATCTTGTTCCAATTTTTTATTGATTTCATAGCTGGAGCCCTTCCGAACTATCAGGCCCATAGCGACAGAGCTAAAAAGTTTTATAGATAATTATTATAATTACACATATTAACGATGTCGCCTGCTTATCTCTGCCGTATAACAAATATAAGCTAGTACATCGAGCGAAACTACTGCTACCGCCCACTAATAAAGATTGTATGTCCTTCACCATAGAGATCTGAAAAAAATAATGTTTTCATAAAATGAGGTCCAAAATATAAAACTAAACTAAAAGATCTGGAAAAATATGCTACTCAAGAAATGCTGGTTTCATTTTCTTAAAAATTTATCTGACGAATTTTGTCATCTAACTTTATCATTAACAAGGAGAACAAAAACCATCCTCATACTCTACGACTGGGATAACTGGACTCTATGGTAAACAAAATATGCTAGGAAGGGGAATGGAAGTACGCCCATCGTCCTCCATCTACAGAAGTCCACTGCTGGACATAGGCATCTCCAAAGCACCCCATTTAAGTTGATTCTCGGCTACTCTCAGCCACCCAGCAACGATCGTTGCTCTGCCGAGTCTGAGGGCATGACGTACGTTCTTACGCTTCACCGTATTGCTATTGGAACTTCAAAATATTACAAACTAGCTTCTGTCCGCGGCTTCGCTCGCCTGAATGTGGGAATTAATCTCACGGGAACGTGCTACCGGGACAAAAAGTAGCCTACGTCCTTCCCCAGGAGGTCACCTATCTCCTTGCCAAATTTTATCGAAATCCGTTCAGTGGTTTAGGCATAAAAAGGTTACACACACACAGATTTACTTTCGAATTTGTAATATTAGTATGGATAATGTACCTTGTTCAGTACAGGAACAGCTCGGGGAAGTACTTGGTGTAGGGTGGTACTGCCTGCTGGTAGGACTTGTGTCCGGCCGGCGAGCAGGACCCGGATATCGGCAGTAGAGGCTCCGAGCTGATCGAGTTGAAGATCTCTTCGAGTTTGTCTTTGATCTCGTACTGGAAGTGGGAGAATACATGTTATTAGGATCGAATTATTAATCTTAATAACGAAATTATTATCAGTAATTAGTTTTGTTTTTGGAACGCAGTTCTTTCACGCGGCTTGTGGTAGGAGACTGGAAGACATCGTCACGTAAGGAAAAAGCGTTATGCCTCCTCCATGCAGCTTTCTTCCTCTCTCTCTCTTTTTATTATACACGGTGACATTTGAATCACCGTTTTTCTAGAACAAACGTTGGTCAGACCATGGTCTACTACCATTCTACAGCATCAAATATGTTATTAAAACAAACTGAACTAGGCGTTCTCAAATTAGTCATATGTTCCTCAAACGTGTTCAAACATTAACCGTAACATCACAGTACTCATCGCGGTATTCCACGTGGACTACAAGGATTTCCGGCCAATGCGGACCGAAATGCAAATAAATCATTAGCCAATGACAAGCAATCGTGCGAAGTATCGCTCCGCCCATTTCTTTCGTCGAATGCCGCGGGCCGCGCGAACCACCCGGGCAATAACCAGTCTACCGAAATGTCTCGAGCGAGCGACGCGTATGCATCCGATGTATTTACGTCACAGGCATGCATCGCGCGTTTTTTGTGAAAATGAGTTCTAACTATTCGAGTGTGGAGGTTGGTTATTGTGCGTTTTTACTCAATTGCTGATGACAATCTGGCGGAAGCTAGGCGCATGTAGTCTCAACCAAAATTTGAGTCAATATTGTCTTGGTGCACAAGGAGCTAACCCTGTTTCGTGGTATGTTTTGTTTTTGTCATGTTCCTGTGATATCCCAATAAATAAATAATAGCTAATAATGTCACGTTAGGTACAATAGGTACCCGTTCCTAGTTACAGGAAAGAAATAAATCCATGTCTGATAGTACCTTCCGTAAGTTCGCACCTAGAACGAAATTATAAAATTAGAGGTCAGCCACCTCACCACGCCGCGCCGTAGGTACGGTGTGTCGCCTGCATCGTGCATAGCCAGAAAATACCCAAGTACCAAATTTTACCTTATCTAAAGCCATACCAAGCCATAAAAATCTTTTTTAACCACTGAAATGCCCCGGTACCTGCGTGACCTTGCATGGGGTGTCTCGAAACATTTTTTGTCGGAGCGCCGCGGGGCGCCCCGCCTCTTATACACGACTTGTAAACAAAAGATTTCTATGAACCTATATAAAACAAATTACTGTTTCCTTTTATGGACAAACCAGGCTTACCTATAGGAGGTAATTAAGCAACATGTTTTAGAACAATAGAAACTTTAAATAACTTTTAGCTTTGGTATTTTCTAGTAAGACCTATAAAATTAAGTTCATACTAAATTTCGTTTATGGAGATTCCCTTCGGATTGGGATTTCCCTGTAAACAATGCTGTGTCCCGTGCGTTAGCCACGCGTCGCGCCGCGCTGCAATTGTACTTTGAGACGCGAGCGCCGCAGTGTCTGTGTTGTAGGGAGTAACGATAATCCCGACGTTTTAAACTTTGACTTTTTGTGGTTTTTCGAATACCAATGACGTTTTTTTTTAAATAGATGCTATAGAATGGTAGTAGACCATGGTCTGAACAACGTTTGTTCTAGCAAAACTGTGACTCAAGTGTCACCGTGTATAATGTCAAATAATGAGAAAATTGTGTCAAAGACGAAAGTAAAAACGTTATTTTATTAATAAACTTCGTAATTAGGGAGCAGTTAAAAGACATTTAGATAGTGATGCCGTTAATGAGGTACTATAGAAGCCACATGTGCAGAAGGAATTATTGCCAAACTTCCTTTTCTTCAACGAAGTCTTTAATGTTATAATATGCATTTTTGATAAGGATACGTTTGATGTGGGTTTTTTAACTTTCCATCGCTAAGTTCTGTAACGGACTTTGGCAACTTGTTATAAAAGCAACTGTTGAACTGTTCTGTGCAACTGTTTATAAGAAATGAATTGTTTTTTTTTATTTAATCTAAATTTGGGTATCACAATTTCATTTTTACTACGTGTACCTACTTATATTATGGAAATTACTTCTTATTTAGAAAAGTCCTAAGTTTTTGCGAACATACAAAATACTTTCTAAGATATAAAGAGAAGGCAGAGTTAGTATATCAATTTCTTTGAATTTGTTTCTAAGAGACTCGCGAGGGCCCTATTTTTAACCGACTTCACAAAAAGGAGGAGGTTCTCAATTCGTCTGTATGTTTTTTTTTTTTTTTTTTTTTTTTTTTTTTTTTTATGTGTGTTAGCTCATAACTTTTTTCTGGGTGAACGGATTTGGATGATTCTTTTTTTATTTGATAGGTGGTGCTTCACATGTGGTCCCATTTAAATTTGATCAAGGTCTGACCAGTAGTTTTTGAGTTATCCTTAATACTGCAGATTTTTTCCACTTAGTTTATATGGATGATGTGTTAATAATTTCCTGTCACTGTTATTTACACACCAAGTAGTGGTATACGAATTTGTGTGGGGTAGGTACCGCAACTAAAAAGTGAAAAATAAAAACTTTTTTACAAAAAAACAACCGACTTCCAAAAAAAACACTAAAAGACGTGAAAAATAACTTTAATTTCGGAAGTCGGTGGCCAAACACGAAAATACAAAACCAAAGGCACCGACTTCCGAAATTAAAGTTATTTTTCACGTCTTTTAGTGTTTTTTTTGGAAGTCGGTTGTTTTTTTGTAAAAAAGTTTTGTAAAATGAAAATTGAATCTACGTCAGCTGCCGATCCCCACAGCAGAACGCCTTCAGACATAATACACCTAGCAGTGGCTATATCAGTCAACTGCCTTATTTTTCTTACTGCATATGCAGCTGAACTTAATCTACCTGAAAGAGCTCTAAAGTGGGCGCCCCATAGCAATTTTGAATCTAAAGTAATTCCTAGAAATACAGTTTCCGTAATAACATCTAGTTTCCCGCCATAAAGTTTTAAATTTAGACCCACTTGCGGTACATTTGGTAATGAAAACTTAAAACATTTAGTTTTGTTCGCATTAAGTAAAAGTTAAAATTAGCTGCGAACCATTTCGAAAGAACCGACAGACTATCGGATGTCATACATGTCAACACATGTATGACATCCGTATTTTTTCTATCTATTTTAATAATATGAGAATAAAATTCAGCAAATAAAATTTTAATTGATAAGTTAGCAATCATCTATGGAAGGTCATTAATATAATCCAGAAATAGGAAAAAGCCAAGAATTGAACCTTGAGGTACGCCCATCTTAACAAAGGACCCCGAGGACGTCAACCCGGTAACCTTTACTTTTTGCTGCCTGTTTGATAGATAGGAAAGAACAAGATAAGCAGCTTGTCCACGAATTCCGTAGTGGTGAATTTTCACATCAGTGTATTGTGGTCAACGCAGTCAAACGCTTTTGAGAGGTCACAGAAAATGCCAATTGCATCTTGGGACTTCTCCCAGGATTCCAAAATGTGACTGATGAGTTTTACTCCTGTGTCAGTCGTCGACCTACCTTTCATGAAAGCAAACTGACAGTGTTGAATTAAATTACCTTCGGCTGCGTGATGTGCAGCAATTGGTCGAAGGGCGCGGTCCTGAAGGCGTTGTTGAGCGCGGCGCGGCGGCGCTCCGCGTCGCGGCGCTGCGCCGCGCTGGGCGCGCCGGCCGCGCGCCGCAGTCCCTCCAGGCTCACGCCGTCGCTCGCGCCGCCCGACTGTAAATTAAAGTTTAATACTAATTTAATACTCATTTGATCGCCCTCATTGGTGTACTGCCGAAAACAGTATCACCTATAACTGCTCAAGGTCATTTAACAGAATTTAGTCAGATTCACACTAGAATTACTAGGATACTTCAAAAAGAAAATAATTAGAAACCTACTGAATTCATATATTATTTGTGAAATCATGCAAACTTTTCTGACTTTTCTGAATTCATCACGTCTGAACTGTGAGCACGCCTTCATCCAGGTTTATTCACTACTTCCAGATTCTTTATAACGAATACGTGATAGCTATAGCTATGCATATGCTATCTGATTGCATAATTTGGTGAAGTGTCGTCTGGTCGCGGGGAGGAAATCTGCAATATGTTTGGCGACTATTTCTTTTGGAACTTCCAAGAGCGACGTGACGCAAAAGAATTATTAACCTCTGCGAGAATGAATCAGTCTACTGGTCTCGTAGCAGTCATTTGCTTTATTGAGATGCGAATAGATATTTCTGGATATTAGCAAATGTTTTGATCGAATAGATCGTGCGCTTTTAATGTGCAATTTGCTAGGAATTGTTGTGAGGGATAGCTTGTAAAGACGGTTTGTATCATATGTTGAAAATAGATGCCAGACTGTAATCCTCAACAGTTATACCTCGAGAGCGATGTACATTCTGTCGGGGGTTCCCCAAGGATCCTTATTAGGACCTCTTTTATTCAATGATTTTGTAAATGCCATCGCCTCTTGTTTCCGAAATTATAAAAAAAATATTATACGCGGATGTTATGAAAATTCTGAGTTAAGTGTCAACTATTGAGGATGCACACCTATTACAGGAGGATCTGGACCGATTCCATGATTACTGCGATCAAAATAGGTTGGACTTAAATATTTTCAAAATGTAACGTGTGTACATTTACTCGTAAGCAAAACCCTATTGGGTATGATTAGAAATTATCAAATACCTAAATTGCCAGAGTCAACGTCATCAAGGATCTTGGGGTAATTTTTGACTCAAAGCTTTTGTTTGATGCGCACATTGACAATATAGTCAACAAGGCTTCTAAAGCGTCGGGTTTTATTTTCAGGGTGTCCTCTGAGTTTAAGAATGTCAAAACTATTGTGAAAAGTATCTATAGGCAAAATACATATATTTTAAGAGCATCTCGAATGTTCAATATTGTGTGCCGGGACGTTGAGCTTGATTTATTCACAAATAGTGTCAAGAAATTAAAAAAAAAATTAGTTACTTGTTTTTGGTGTGTTCTTGGTTTTAATGAAACTATATATTGGACTGTATAAAATAGGTATAATGCAAAGGCAGGCGGTACTGGTAATAGGTAACAGAGACAATGACCGTTCACTACAGATTTTGGTGACAGAGTAAAAAGTGACGCGCGGACCCATGCGCGGCCGGCGTCGCACGGTGGATCGAAAATCGGCTGTAGAAGACATAGGATCTCGATTTCTTAAATGTTATTTTTTTTTGCTGGAAATGACTTCTGCTGATCATTACTGTTCTATAAAATGTCATATGAAGTAAATGTGTGCACAAATGGAAGAGTTATAATTTTTATAAGAAAAAAATGTATGGAGCTACTATGAAAAATCGAATTATCTCCTAAACGGCATGTTTAACCGTAATATCCTTGGAGGTGGTCATAGTGCTAATTATTTATAATTTTTTGGTTGCGGATTTGACGAAAAATTTCATGCCGTTTTTTTTAAAAAATCGTCAAAATATTTTCATTTGTTTTTTCATATGAAACGATTCCTTTTAGTGTTTATGTTGAAGAACACGGACTTTTAACTACACGTAACATAACATAGCATCACTCCTATATTTTCGAAGGAGTTGTTTGTTTGTTGAATTCAATTTCAGGAAACTGAGTTCGAGTTTTTGGATATATCCAATCTGGATGCTGACTCAGAATTGGAGTCTGACAACGAGAGTGATAAGGAAAATTTGTAAAAAAATTATATATGTACTTATTTGTAAATTTGTATTTGAGTCTGTTTGGGTTTTTTTTTGTAATTTAATGATATTTTGTCTTTTTTTTTATTTATTTTACTTTATTTTACAAATGCTTAGTGTTAATTCCTTAAATTAAATTATTTTGTATACAAGGTGCAGTTTTGGACCTGCAAAACATTTTAGGAGGTAATTATGTTAGTGATTCTCAACCCGAATCAACAATAAAATGGGCAGGTATTTTTTTTCATTTTATTCTTATTTACGGAAATCGGTAAGCGTGAAATCCCCTTTTTAAAACGCGGCCAATCTGTACGTGTCCTTAAACTGCGCTTTCACACACACACACACACACACACGCAAGCAAACGCAACCGACATTTCTTTCATAGATCCAAAGCACCAACCACCGCCCGCTCCCTCTCCCACTAGCCACGCCCCCGCGGCCATCGCAACTCGCAAGCACATAAATCGGGTCAATTTATTAGTGTAATTGATGACGCCGGTGTGTGCATACGCTTGCAAATTCCGCCCCTCAAGTGCGCCTTCGATTAACGTCGCGATAGGTACCTACTAAAGTACAAAGTTGTAAAAATGACGGACCAATTCTTCAATGTAGAGTTCGTGGAGATGGTCCGCTTGTATGCCATCAGTGGAGACAATGTATCTCGAGCCATCGAAATGTTCGCGGAGTTATTCCCCAATCGACAACGTGCCTCACACTGGGTAATGCTGGCTGCTACGCAGAGACTGCACGATCATCGGCAGTTCGACGTTCCCCTGCATGCTGAAGGTCGTGGCAACGAAGGCCTGCCTGTCGCCTTGCAGGAAGATATCCTGGAATTCTTCCGGCGAGAGCCACGGGCAAGCACGCGGGAGGCTGGTCGACGGTTTTGAGTGCACCACTCCACAGTGTGGCGGCTACTGCACAAAGAAATGCAGCACCCCTTTCATTACCGCAAGGTACGGAATCTCCACCAACACGATAACGCCGCGCGAGTTACATTTTGTCGCTGGTTGCTGAAACACCAAGACATCCACATCACCAGTGTAACCTAACTACGTGCAAAAGTGATCAGTGCTTTCGACACAATAAAAACGAATGTGTTTGTGTTACGTAAGCTGATGGAAAATCAGCAACGTCGTGCTAGACTATGCCTGGAGTGTAACGGTGGAAACTTTGAACAATACCTCCAGGTAACATAAGTAGGTAATTTATTTATTTGTACATAGACAATAATTTCTAAATACGATGTTAGCTAAATCAACTTGATTAGTGTAAATAAGTTGATTTAATTTTTTTAACTACTTACACCAAAAATACCTATCAGACAAAATTAATCACTTAAAATCCCTAACACATGAGTACCTACCTACTTAACTAGCACAAATTATCTTGAGGTATTTTCTCGGTCCTCAGCCCGTTAAAAAGTAGGAAAGCAAATCTTAAATCAACCAATTAAATCTACAAATAAAAACGAAAACCGTCCTTGGGGCTGAATTTACCTACAGAGCGCGCCGACTGCGCCAAGTACCTACATGCCTTATTATTATTATTAGGTGCCTACCTTAATCCCGCGCACGCGCTATGTAAGGTTTATTTATCTCCGCCTATCATTCTATTCATCAGCTGATAGGTAACTAACGACGCCAACGTGAACTTTTTTTTAGCGCAGTTGTATCTACTTCCTACTATTATTATTTATCGTAATAGTCCAGTGGTTAAGGCGTTCTACTCTCATGCATGAGGTTGCGGGTTCGCAACTGAGCAAGTACCACTGTGTTATTTTTTAAATTCATAATGATTTAAGTACTTTTTAAATTTATCTAGGACATCATTGAAATCCCGTGTTTCGGCAAGCACTTAATTAAAGCCTTTGGTTCGAATTGATTTGTAGCTCTCGGACAGTCGTTAGGTAACACACGGGTCGGTACGGGTCAACGACCTTACAGCCCTGCCATATGATCGTTGGTATGGGTAGTCAAAAGCCAGAAAGTCTGACAATTACTCTAACAAATGGGTATCGTGTTATCAACTGGTTTGTTGAGTCTGATACGCAGTCGCCCTACGGGATTCATTGGCACTCCATGTAATGAGCTGCATACAGTTAGACTGAAAGCCGACCCTAACATAGTTGGGAACAGGCTCGGCAGATGATGAAGATTTTCGCATTGTAATGCTAATGATGCTTAAAAATGAGTTATTATTTAGCGAAATTTATAACAATAATGTGATTTTGGTACATTGTGATTTTCAAATTCGAACTACATCTAAGGTTAAATTATTTGCTATAAGTTTTTGTAACTACAAAAACTTGTACAGATCGCGGCAAGATGGTTGAACCTTCAATGCGCAGTAACAGATTTTCGAGTCTCAATCGAAGTGCAGGGGTGTAGTGCTCGCGGGGGCTGCGTGTAACCATAGCAACGACCGCCATTTTAGTGCAATGTACGTGACGCGTTCGTTTCGTAGAAATGTGGGCGGAGCCTCGTACATGTTGTCGTCACTGGTCATCGCATTCACGCACACAGTGACATGACGCGCGATACATCGCAATGGGTGATTCTGTTTTTTTGAACAGGGTTATTAAGAGAGTTATTCTGAAAAACAATAAAATAAAAAAATCGAAAATAAAAAGTATTATTGATTATTGACTTGGTATCGTATTGTTATATGATTATTAACGAGTCTCATAACAACGTCCTGAAATGTTTTGCAGGTTCAAAACTGCACCTTGTATAATATAACTTTATATGTTACTTAAATAAGAGTTTGATAATCTTTTTTTATTTAAATTAGTAAAAATGTGTCAAAAAAACAGCAATTTTTTTATTGAATTTTTCTTGTTTTGTGTGTTCTTAATATTTGGGTTAATAACATATCGAACTTTTTAACTTGGACACTAAAAGGGATCGTTTTACATGTAAAAATAAATAAAAATATTTTGACGATTTTTTTAAAAAAAACGGCATTAAATTTTTCGTCAAATTGGCAACCAAAAAATCATAAATAATTAGCACTATGACCACCTCCAAGGATATTACGGTTAAACATGCCGTTTAGGAGATAATTCGATTTTTCATACTAGCTTCATACAAATTTTTCGTAAAAAAAAAATATTTCCTTCGTTTTTGGGCAGAATTAACTCGGGTGTCATTTTTGTACATAGTAATGATCAGCAGAAGTCATTTCCAGCAAAAAAATAACATTTAAGAAATCGAGATCCTATGTCTTCTACAGCCGATTTTCGATCCACCGTGCGTCGGTCCCTCTCGTTGGCTCTCGCCACCTTGTCGCCACACACGTGTCCCGCACCCCGCGTTCATCTCCCGCGGACCGTGTCCGCGCGTGGACATTTTTTTTTTAAGTGTAACTTTTTGACGTGCTCGCACGAAAAAGCATGACCCACTGTCACGTTCCGCAATGACATTATCACGTAAAATTATCGTCGATAAACCGACTTTACAGAAAACCATAACATCATCATAACATCACGCCTGTATTCCCCAAAGAGTTAGGCAGAGGTGTACCTATAGCACACCCACATTTCGCCAGTTATGTTTAAGTCCCATGTAATAGGGGGCGAGCCAATTGAAAACCATTTTTATAACCGACGAAAAAAAAAGGAGGAGGTTCTCAAGTCGACCCGTATATTTTTTTTATTTATGACCACGCATAACTTTTTACAGAGTAGTCCGATTTTGATGATTCTTTTTTTTTGTATAATATTTTTTTTTATTCTCTTCGGTTGTTTCTATGTTTAACTCTCACGCTGTTTGTACCGTTTTGTCAATTTGATAAATAAGTGGAAACTTATAATTGGCTTTCTTCTACAAATTACTTCTGACTACTTGAATGTATTAGCTATAAATTTTCTTAAAATTAATAAAATTAAATAATGATAACTCGATGAGACAGATGTCTATTAATAATGAAGGACTCTACGTTCAAGTGGCACAAGTTTAAGATCTAATATGATAATGAAAAGATCTATTTTAAACACGGAATGTTTACAGGCTACCGTAATGATGAGACCAATTATGTTCAACAATTGACATTACTTTTGCACGACAGTTACCAGTCGTTTCCCATGCGGTCGTCTCATGTCGTGTTCACTGCTGCGTGTGTCTTCATGTCCCCAGTCCCAGAACTCACTGTCACTGCGCTATAGGAGGGAATGGGGGGGGGGGGGGGAATCAAGTGGAATTATAGAGGAACTATATAACAGGCTGAGGATATAACAGGAATTGTTAATTGGAACATTGTTTTCTCTGTAAATAGGTATCAACTACAATAGGCTACTTGGTTAGGTATTAAATAAAATTGTTACCGATCTGTTCGATCAGTATCTTGGCGCTTAAAGTGTTTTAAATATATGGTTGTGTTTAACGATTTTCTTTATCAACTGTTAGAATTGTATTCTATAAAAGGGGTCTACAATTCTGTAGACCCCTGACCTCTTGTTGTTTTGATTTGTAGAATCAAGTGTATTTTATTTAAAATTATAAATAAAATACAATTGATTAGACCGTTGTGGTAAACTTATATAGCAGATAATTACATACAATATTTATGTTCCGCTTTTTAATTTATCCGGTATACACCGTTATTGAACGACTTTTACTACGGGACCAACCGACACCCTAACCCTGACACCGTGAAAAAAAGTCAGCTGAGTTCGCATAACTCTAGGTAATGTATGCAGCAGATATTTTTTCACGATTTCAGGGTTGGTCCCGTAGTAAAAGTTGTTCATTATGATGAGTACAATGACCGCTTTTAAGAAATAAAAGGGTATAAAAGTAACGGTGTATAGTGTCTATCTGCAAGCCTTGAACATACCTAAAGGACAATTCCAATTTAAAAAAATAAAAACAAAATCTAGTCGTTATTTCATCTCAAGGACAATCAAATCAAAAATGTAGAGAAATTCGAGGCATTTTTGACAGATTGAGACATAAATTAGAAAGCGTTCTTAAGAGGCTTACAAGAGCTAAAGCGCGGTCACTGTCGGATTGCATAGAAAAGAAAGAGACGCGCGATGACACAACGCTGGTAAATTATTGCAAAATATGAAGCAATTATGGATTTACAAAAAATCTATTCATTGGACTAAAAAATTAGAACACTATTACGTTAGTATGTTGCTTGTAGAATAATCTGACAAAAAATCTGAATGTTTGTATGTATATAAGTATGGTTTTTATACGTTAAAACAATTTTGTAGAGGTATCTTCGTGATTTTTTCTATCATATCAAGTTAATTGTATTATGTTTTCAACACACTATCTAACTAGCACATATCCTGCAGAATATCATATATTTTTCTGATTTTGGTTACTGCAGTGGAGCATATATACTTAGACATTATAAATTTGCGTTTAGGTCATGTAGTCCCCTTAAAAATACGGAAATTGCTCCTGTGTTTACGGCTTCTAACACTAAAAAGAACACTACAAAAACTTGACACAAAATGAAAGATAATTACATAGGTGCCAAAGTTCTGCATGGCGGGTCGGTGGTTGTGATTATACTTCTCAATGAACATGCGGTACTCCTCATCCAGATCATCGTACTGCGTTTGCTGGTCCACGTGAATTACGTTTATTATATCACTATTGAACTATACAATGCCCTGCGATGCCTGGCATATGGATTGCGGCGGTTAACCGCTGTAGTAACAAAAGCTGGAAAATCTTTTTAATTTTTTATGTATAAACAAGGTTAAATCAAATTAGCTAGCGAAACTGCAGACGTGAAGGGAATCAAATATCAATAAACACGATAAAAAAAAATTTTTTTTTTTTAGGGGTCAACGATCTCTGGTCGTTTTGTGTCTTTAAGTAAGAGTTGAGATGTTTTATCGTGTTTAGATATCTATACTAATCTACCGAAATGGTGGACAGAGTGGACTTGCTGACTCTCAGCAACACTCAGTGTACTTGTTAAAGGGGATCCAACCTTGATGCCCTCCAGTCTGAGGCAACGGAGGACCCGTCCCTAGTTGTGAGTGGTCTGGACTGTATCCCCAAACAAGATATACCTGATATTGTGCAAGAATTATCTCATGTGGTACAGTCAGTAGCTAATAGTGTTTCCTCTTGTAGTAGTCAAGTTTGTTATCAGTTAGTTGTTTTCAGATAGTATAGGAAGAGGTTTAGGGAAATTAGTTAGTAACAACCTGAGTATTTCTACTCAACACTATTGTTTACCTGGGACATCCTTCAAAGAAATAATGACATCAATTACAATTACAAGAAATCAAATTCCGTCTGTTATGTTTACAAAAAAACCTGATTGTTGAAACTGATATTTCAATTGAATACACAAATGCCGGTCGAGGACCCCACAAAAAAAAAACACCATTTTTTGTTTTATAATGTCTAGGATATCGATACCCATCACGTTTGTGGTGTTTCCCTAGCTAATTTAATTTGACCCTGTATAAATCATAGGTACATTCCCAAGTTTTCACCCATAAGCAAGTTGTGATACTTGTTTTCGACAAGTCTTGTTAAAAACATGTCCTGTATGAAAATAGTATCATAAACATGACATTGACGTTGTTTCAAATTGTCATGTTAAGGGGATGCGCTAAGGTAGCCCGCGAAATTCAAATTTACTTACGTTTTTTGGAATTTGCAGGTCAGTGTCCGGTTCTATGTTGATTAAAATATGATTCGCGACCGTAACAAATATGGCTTTACAGAATTATAATCATTAGAATCAGCAATACAACTCCATAAGTTAGAATTGGCCTGAAATGTCATGATTTCATGAAATAGTAATTCAATAGGGTAATATGGATTTTAATTCTATAAATAAATATCTGATAAGGGCGCGAATCATATTTAGGTCAACATACAACCTGATACTGACCTGCAAATTGCAAAAAACGTAAGTAAATTTGAATTTCGCGGGCTACCTTAGCGCATCCCCCTTAACATGACAATTTGAAACAACGTCAATGTCATGTTTATGATACTATTTTCATACAGGACATGTTTTTAACAAGACTTGTCGTTCCCGCGGGATAACGTCCAACCTCCACGCGGGCAATAGCCCGCGTGGAGGTTGGACGTTATCCCGCGGGAACGTTCTATCGAGTAAAAAATCCTATATCCTAACCCAGGTCACGATTTACCTGTGTGGAAAATTTCATCACAATCCGTTCAGCCGTTACGCCATGAAATGATAACAGACAGACAGAGTTACTGTCGCTTTTATAATATTCTTATTACGGATATTCTACGCCTATTCCTTTCAGATTGCATATAAAGTACTAGGATCACATAAGATTGGAGAGTACTAGTAAATACAAAGATACTAACCCGCTGCACGCCGGGCGAGCTGTTAGCACTGTCCAGTTCAGTGCCGGACGCGGTGATCTCTGCGAGACTGTCGCGACCTTGAGCGGCTCCTGTAAAATTAGAAAGAATTTAGTCTTAATTATCGACAAACGAGCGAGAATGGACGGAGGATTGATTATTATAAAGGTTCATTAGAAGGAGTGAATTTAATTCCTTCATCGAAACAAAAGACCTATTGACTTAATAAATAAATGTTCTCCAAAATACTAAGAATATCCCCCAGTTTCGGAAAGTCATGTTTAGGTTCTAGATATGCACGCTAAATGGTTTTGCAGCACGGATTTTCATTACGAAATTAGTTGCGGAGACTTACTTATCCATTGATCTATTCACACGTGAAAACTATCAATGAATAACTATTTTTGCGCAACGAGTTTCGTAATGTAAATCTGGCTTTATAGTTTAGTAACTGTATCAATCTTTCAGAAACCGATGTGTACTAAAAAGGTTTACTTCCAGAAACCGGAAGTATACCTTTTTAGTACTTAATATTCGGCCTGAACTATAAAATATAATAAGAACAGCTCTCGCTGTGTTTAAAATATTAGCCAGCCCCGCTTGTACCGACATGCTGGTCGGTACAAGCGGGGCTGGCTAACATTATGACGTATGTCCTAGGTGGCAGAGAGCGCACGTGTACGTACCAGCTTCCACCCAGCTGTGCCTGTGCGGCAGCGCCACGCTGCCGGCCGCGTACGGGGAGCTCGACGACAGGCGGCTCACGTCCACTCCGTGCGACTTGAGCAGCTCGCACAGGGCCATCTGAAATGTACAAAATACATGTTGCAATAAAACATTTACAACAATTAATTTGCGACTAAGCTTTGTTTTAAAGGTCAGTCAATATGCTGCCAAAGTGTATGTTTACTCTTGGGGCTGGTTGACAAAATTGTGATAGCGAACCGAATCACTCGAAATCAGAATTGATAGCAGATTAAATTTAGTCTTTCAAAAACCGGGGATGACTGGCAGACAAACTGAAGATAGAAACCACATTTGAAAAATCGCACTCCATAGAGGATACACAACTAAAATACAACCTCAAAAGGCTGCATCCGGATATTGAAGTTAGCGTGGAAAAATAAATTAACTTCATTAACACAGAAGACGAAGTCGCGACCAGATGCTAATTTAATGATAATTATGTACGACAGTGACATAGAACAATTATGGCCCAGACAGGCAGGCGCTTTACTTTGTGTAAATGATTTCATCACCACTGCTCTCAAAACGGTGAAAGGAAACATCGTGAGGAAATAGGCATGTCCTAGAACCTAAAATTCGAAGACATGTGACATCCACCAACTCACACTGAGCCCACGTGGTGGATTACGGCCCACTCCTGCTCGCTGAGAGGACGCCTGTGTCCCAGCAGTGGGAACAGCATAGGCTGATTACGTAGGTAATGCCCGGAATTCCACGTGTCTGTAACTTGTACAAAAGTATGCAAGTAGCTTGCATACCATTATGGTATTCACCAATCAGAAGATGTTATGGCACATGGCATGCAACCTACCTGCATACTTTGTGCAAGTTACAGACCTGTGTATTTCATGCTTTATGCATGTAAGACAGTTAATACTATTTGAGTTAACAGTTCCCGATCATAGCACGACATATGGAGCATCAGAAAGAACCTGTCACACAGCTCACAGCTATGAGAGAACTCCTTATAAAAGCTGGTGTGTCATATTGAAAAGAACGTGGACGTTATCTACGTTGTAAGGATGAACGTGAAACCGCGAACAGCAGCTGGTAGTACATTTATCTCACGAAGCGACGCGCACTTTTTTGTGGTAACCAAATGCGGCCTACCCAAATGTCCTTTCTTTGGTATTGTTCGTCGAATCGTTGAGCTCCTTAAGTTCTGAGTTGAGCTGCACGGTTACTGACAAATGCGTGCACTGACTGGACAGGTCCACTTAACCTGTGTGGTTTTTCCTCAAAAGACCATTTCAGACACAAATCTACATGGTCTTCACATGATCTGACCAAAATTATGTCTGGACTTTAAAAGAGACTGTGACCTCTGAGTTTGTTTCGGCCTTTCATCTCAGAGTATTCAGATAGAAAACGCCGACCTCATCTAGTTTTTAAAATATGATTGACGTGTAAAAGTGTTTGTACAAACCTACTTACAGAAATAAAATCATTTATCATTTAAGTGTACAAACACGCTGTGAATGTGTGTATGTGAAGAGGAATACCGTGCACATAGCACACACGTACACTTCTGACTTTGCCATAGTTTTGGACGGTCCCGACAGCTCATGCGCTTACACACACATTCACAGCGTGCATGTACACTTGGTAACCACAAGTAAAGCGCGCGTCATTTTATGAGATATAAGTACTATATTAGAATTATTACGACCACTTTTGTGCATTTCCTTGGTTGAGGTTCTTCACGCTATACACAGTACTTCCAAATATATAAATAAAATCGTTTATCGTGTCTGTCTGTCTGACCGCTTAGTTTTTCTAAACTACACATTTTAGTACATGCACGAGATATATGTACATACATAACTACACATTTTCATAGATCTTGATGCGGTTAACTCCATCATTTAGAGAGTGAATCCCGAAAGGTTTATAAGTAATTTTATTGCACAGAATATCTGAATCTGAATCATTTTCCAACTATGTTGGGGTTGGCTTCCAGTCTAACCAGATGCAGCTGAATACCAGTATTGTACATGGAGCGACTGCCTATCTGACGTCCGCAACCCAGGTACTGGGCAACATGATAACCCTTGATAAGACTGGTTGTCAGACTTTCGTGCTTCCGACTACCCGACAACCGGAACCAAGGGTTTATCGTACTCTCCGAGGCACAGAGGGGTCTCGATATGTAACTCATGGTCACCCATCCACGAACCGACCGCGGCAAGCGTCATTAGTTATCACTTAGCCACGAGAACTGAGCTGTAACTCAGAATACTTGATCTTTTGACATGTCTCCTCAGTGGATCGCAACCGTTGACTGGGGCGGGGCGGGTCGTATTTAATCATCTATATGGTGTTATTTATTCTAAATAGAATGGCCGAAGCCAATTACACTATTTAAACATAATTTATTTAACACAGTCATGCATTCTTCTTAAAAATTTAAACATCCTGACTGTATCATCTTCCATTCATTCGCAAACAAATCGAGATTTGTGTTTGAGTTCAGGAGAGTGTTAATAGTTATCATGTTTACCTGGTCCATCATAAGGTAAGGCAGCTTGTTGGGCATCTTGGCAGGTGGCAACTCATCGTAGTCTTCTAGCAGCGGAGGTAACAGGTGAGGGGCCTCCTCGCGACGAGCCGCGATTATCTGAAACATACAATTTGTTTAGCAGTGAGGAAGTGTTTTGGATTGCGATGTTAGTTAGTATTCAAAGTCGATTTATTAATTTACTTTAACATAAAACGCCAGTGACACAGTGCCTACGGCCGCGTCCAAACCAGAAGCGATCACCGCGCGAGTACGCGATCGTCGCGCTCTTATAACCTGCGCCCCGCGGTTTCATAATGACCCTGGTCCATCATAACTAAGTGGTTTAATCCATTCCATAGTTAGTATTTTTTTGCATTCATGTCGTTTTTTTTTGTGTAATGGTTGAAAATAATAGTTGTAATAGTTGTTTCTATGAAATACCATTTTTTTTAAACCTACGACGGCATTCAAGTTCTATTGCAACCGATTTTTCGTCTTTTCTCAGTTTCGTTTATAAGTGGGGATAAAATGTAAATTATCTGAGATTACAAATTCTAGTACCTAATTAATTATCTTTAAATTCACTAGTTTTATTTTTGTTATTGATTCTGTCGTTAACAGGTTTTGTATGTGTAGACATAGAAATGGAACAGGGAGGTCTTCTGTTACAGGTATATCCATACTTAAAAGAAGGCCTCTAAAATGTATTTGTTAAAACCTGTTGATTACGAAATAAATAACCTTATTTAACTTATTATTACGGAAAATTTCTACGCTAGAATCGAGGGTCTAAAATCTGCTGAATTCATGTTACAGTTTGTGCGTCGATGTATAGCTGCCAAATTGTATAAAAAAGTATATATGAAAAATCCAAAAGTGCACGCCTTATAATCTCATTAAATTCTATAAAAAAAATAACAAAACATTTAGAGAATAGAGAATTAATTAATTAAAAGAGAGGATGAGATGTAATATCCAGCAACTCAGCATTTTTTTTTCTGATTTTTTATAATTCTACGGGTTTACATGAAAAAGTTGAAAAGTAACATTAAAAAAAAAGCTACATTGAATTAGACCGTGATTTTCGAAACGACTTAGTTTTCGATTATACTGAAGCGTTTAAAAAAAATGGACGCGATTATTTAAGTTTTTCGGGAGTTATCGTGACCACGCCAGGATCCATACATACACACACGGACGTCCACAGTTTTTTTTTTTAAACAGTTGTTTCACTATTTTAAATAGCCAAATGTCTTTTGAAAATAACATGAGTGTTAAAAGTAGTGTTTTTTCTTGACGTTTGTGTGTGAATATTGTTCTACAAGTGCGATATGAAGTAAATAGAGACATTTTTAGCTCAAGGAATTACTTGTTCTTTGTAAGGCGACAGTATAGCACTACCTCACGCGCTTCGCTTATGAGGCGTGCAATAAATAAATGTGTATCATGTCGGGCCTTATCTTTTTGTACATATTTACTAAAACTTCAGCGCTGGACTAACCGATATTTCTTTGAGACACGGTCTGACCATATCCCTGATACGGCACGGATGTTGCAATTTGATTAACTTAGCCGTAGCTTAATTATAAAACATAAACATAACATCACGCCTGTATTCCCCGAAGGGTTAGGCAGAGGTGTACCTATAGCACACCCACATTTCGCCAGTTATGTTTAAGTCCCATGTAATAGGGGGCGAGCCTATTACCATCAACCGGGCACAAATCCAGACTCCGGGCTGCTACTGAGAAATTCCAGATGGAAAGTGTTATCGGGTTTTTCCAGCTTAATTATATTCCCAGTTAATTGAAATTAATTAATGATAGTAATTACCTTATTAATATATTCAGCGAAGCGCGGTAACAACATGACGTGCGGCAGTAACGCTGCCAAAGATATGCTGATGGCCTGCAGTTGGCACTGTTGCGCCACCGTGAGCACCGGGTTCGATAAACTGGACTGCTGGATACTGAAGAAAAAGAAAACAGATTAATACAAATGTAATATGTAAAAACAACATCTATTCATCTATTCTAATTCATGTGCACACTCACAAATAGACACACCCTCTCACACTCACTCATTCACCTTATCACACAACACAAAGAGAGGTGCAGACCATTAATACAACCTAAGACTATAATTATTCCTTTTGTTTTGTAAAATGCTAACATTTAAGAACTCTAACCTAATGTAACTCGGTGGGATTGGCGCTGTTAGCCGAAATACAGGTTCCTCCTAGTTCGGCTCCAGATGCTAAAACTTTTGTGTACTTCTGTTTTATCTTAGCACTTAACTGGAATTTAATATAAGTACTGTTTTTATGAAATAAAGCTTATTATTATTTCACCTAGCTTGGATTGGGAGCCTTTTATCAAAGTATTTTTCTAAGAATTCTGATAATACCCTAGCTTGTTATACCTTGTTGGATAGCTAATGAAACGTAGATATTTTTGAGCACATCTGCAGCATGACTGTCATAGACAATCATTTAAATATTACTGAAAGAAAAAAAAAATCATCTACTACGATCCAGTTGGTTCCGTTAACTGCAATTTTAGTGTTGAGAATAATAAAGTAACTTGTCTACTACAAAAAATCACAAACATAAATAAATTAGAGGGAAAAGTCTCCAAAAAAATAGGCCAATAGACAAAAAAACGGTAACAAAAATAAAAAATCTTTAATGTCACTTGGTTACCACAAGTAAAGCGCGCGTCGCTTCGTGAGATAAAAATACTGTACCTAATTCAGGCAAACAGAATACTAAAACATTGTAAGTGTTATTAATTACTTACGCCAGTATAAGCTGCATGACATCACACACAGTCTCCTCAGATCCCAGCTCGATACAGATGAGTGCTAACGTCGTGTAGATCGCCTCCACGTTCTCCATTGTATTGGATTCGAGTTGGAGACCTGATGACAAGGAAATATTATAAAAAAATGGCCACGATGAATAACTTAGTACTGTACATATTGATGTGGTTCTAATATGTATTTTTTTCTAGTTTTCTAGTAAAGGCTTCGCTCCTGTGAATGTCTCCCAACATTACATGACATTGAAATCGTCAGCACTTAATTTTCTGATTACTTTTTGAAGGAGCATGTTGCGGATTCTACTAATATTATAAATGTGAAAGTTTGTGCGGATGGATGGATGTTTGTTACTCTTTCACGCAAAAACTTCTGAACGGATGTGGATGGAATTTTGAACACAGATAGCTTATAACCTTGATTAGCACGTAGGATACTTATTAACCCGGTAGTACGTTCCCGTGGGATAATTTCCGAAATCAAGATAAACGTGCGTTATTGTACTTACCCTCATACAGAGAGCTGAACAGAGCGTAGCCATGCTTGCTGATGAAGATGAGGTCCTGTCGCGAACACTTCTCCACTATCAGACCGAGCTCGATATACACCACGCTGCAATTAGGACGAAATGCTACTTGATCAAACTCAAACTCAAAGCATTATTTCAAATAAACCAATTACAGGCACTTTTGAATTGTTAAGGGGTCGGTCAGTCAGAAAGGTGAAGCTAGTTGCCCATTAAAAAGCATAGAAGGTACCTATGGAGAAGAACGGACAAGAAACTCCATGGACACTCTTATAAAACAACATAACGTTAAAAACAAAATTTGTTTACATCATTCATTTTGAAATTATACATGTGAGAACGATGTAAAAAGACGTGCACGTTAAAAGCGTCCGTAATAAAAACGATAAAAACAAATTCAAATTAAAATAAGCCGTGGCAGCCAAGAGATGTCCAGTCTCTACTGACGGCGCCCGTTCACGAACATGACGCATGGATCATAACAATCGAGTGATGGCATTAAATTGAAAGGATTACATTTCAGGTTTACATTATTAAACTGTAAGGTTTATTTCCTGGGTTCCTTTTCTAAAGTATACCTATTATAAGGAGAAAAGATTTGATTTTTAAACTCAAAAATACTACTAAATCGATGGCTAAACATGGGCTGTCTTTTATTTTTTGTACATTGTGGTGTCGTACGATTTTTCCGCGAAGAATACTAGCTTCTATCCGCGAATACGTTCGCGGTAATAAATGGGAAATTAAAATAATTTGTTTTTGTCTGGCAAGCCGTATTCATGGAATAGGTATTTTTCGTTCACGTCGTTTGTTTGAATTTATTTGAAAAATGGTGTCGCATTTATTTACGGATCTAAAAAAACGATTAGCAAATCTGCAAGCTCACCGCTGTCTGCGTAACCCTCCGGCGTTAAGGCGAAAAATTTTGATTTCATCATGATGGTTCATCAGGTTACCTATACTCATTATGACTATGAAGTTTCACCAAATCTTTAGAAATGCAAATAAATAAAATTGAATTGTCTGTTCGTAATGTCAAAATAACAGCTTTTTACTAAATACATAAGGAAGCATACACGGTACCTACTTATAACAAAAAAAAAAACTTGTGTCTCTTTGTTCCGGCTAATCTACGAAACGGCTGGACCAATTTTGATGAAATTTGATATGGAGATACTTTGAATCCTGGGGAAGGACATAGGCTTTTTATCAACGTACCGCGCATGAGAACCCGCTGGCGGAAGCTAGTACAAAATAAAGTCATTACACTCACGTAGCTCTAAGTAACCTCGGCGCATTGGCCCTCCTGTCCAGCAGCGTGTGCAGTATGCGCTGCAGCAGGCTGCGCGCGCGCGGCTCGGCCGCGGCGGCCACGCGCAGGAGCGCCTCCAGGAAGGCGGCCGGGAATGCCTTAGATAGCTCTGCTGTACGGTATGTTGTGCCGACCTGTGGGGGGTACAAATGAGGAATTAATATTATAAAAAAATACTTTTTTGCAAAAAAACAACAGACTTCCAAAAAAAAAAACCACAAAAAAAGTGAAAAGTTACTTTAATTTCGGAAGTCGGTGTCTTTGGTTTTTGTATTTTCGTTTTTTATAGTAATAGTAATAGTCCATTTATTTGTCAGAATATTGTTACATAATGTTTATAGTTCAGAATATTCTGCCGTTTCCGGCGTACAAATACATTTTCAGGTGTTGGTTAGCTTCTCAGATATCACATTGAGTTAAATGAATTAGGATAACATTCAAATTGCAAATTAGTCAAATGTTAGTAATAGAAATGTCAAAAGGATTGAATTAAGTCAAAAAGATCATGTGAAGAAAATAATACAGATAATTCCTAATATTTATGTTTACTTTTCATTCATAAAAATCATAAAATCATTAGTCGAGTAGTAGCATTTACTTATGAGATAATTGAATAATTTACGTTTAAATGTTCCAAAGTTAAGAGTTTAAAAAAAACTGGTAGTTTGTTATAGACTTTGGTCGCCATACAAAATACATTATTAGAGAATTGTTTATTATTTCGTCTCGATACACGAAGCAGGTGAACTCTGCAACTAGGTCTAGATACAAGATCATTATGCAAATCAAATTCATGCTTATTTTGGTACGTAAATATACAGATTTCAAAAATATATAATGCTGGGAGTGGTAATATTTTATATTTTTTAAATAATGGGACACAGCTGTCAAGTGGGTGCGCTCCACATATTGAGCGGACGCATTTTTTCTGAGCTCGAAACACTCTGTTGATTTCTACAGAATTACCCCATATTATAATGCCATATCGCAGAATTGATGAGACATAGCCATGGTATGCACATAGTGCCGCGTCAACACTAGCCACACGAGTTAATCTGTACAGAACGAATACGAACCTATCTACCTTTGTACAGAGTTGGGCAATATGAGCTTTCCAATTACAGTGTTTGTCTATTGTTATCCTTAGGAACTTTGTACTCTCAACCTCTTCAATTGTGTCATTATCATGCTGTATTTTTAATTGTGTACGCTTAATGTTGTATGTTTGGAAGTGTATCATTTTGGTTTCGCTTAGATTAATGTGGAGATTATTTTGTTTGAGCCATGTGATAATTTTATTTAGTGTCTCGTTAAATTCGGTCTGGTATTCACCTACGTCATAGTTGCCGTTCAGAATGTTGAAGGTCGTATCGTCAGCATATAATATGCATTTGTGGGAGGTTACGCTAGCTAAGTCATTAGCATACAGCAAAAACAAGAGTAGTCCCAGTATGGTTCCTTGGGGAACACCACAACTATTTTCCCGATAGGGAGATCTACAAACGATTTTTTGGTGCCCTGTTAGTCTCGAGATCTCAACACATTGTTGTCGATGGGTGAGGTAGCTTTCGAGCCATTTCAACGCATTTCCTCTTATTATCGACCCAATTTGAAAAGTAGCAGTTTATGGTTGACGAAATCGAAAGCCTTGGACATATCTAGGAAAACAGAGGTAATTGGTATTTTGTCGTTAAGACTTTTGGTTATCAATTTTAATAAAGCAAAACTAGCCAATGTGGTGGATTTATTTTTCCTAAAACCAAATTGATCTTCATTTAAGATGTCATACTTTGATATGAAATTGTAAAGTTTTTCGTGCATTACTTTCTCAAAAACTTTTGATATTATCGGTATGAGCGTTATGGGTCGACAGTTGGAAAATAGTGGAAAATATAAATATAGGAAAATAGTGTGCAGGGTACCCCACGCGTGTAATCAGCGGGTCAACTACTAGTAATGCGTATAAACAGGGTGAATTTTTGTATGGAGATGTATAAATTAAAACTATTGGCTAAAGGGAGATTATGATGATGTCAGAAATACACCGATTTTTTCAAGCGTATCAAAAAAAGCTAAAATTTTGAAAGAATGATTGACAGGCGTTTGCGAAAATTTACCTATAAAAAAAACGCGTAGATATTTTTTACTACAATTTTGTTTTTTTTAATCTACGTTATGGTGATAGTCTGATGTCGACCAAGTTTATACCACATCCTACCTTCAGTAAAGACTTGAGTAGTATGCTCTGCAGCATGGCGTCGGCCTTGGTTCCTTTGTTGGAACGTTGGCTGGAAGGCACCTTGTTGATGATAAACATCATGATGTCTATCTTCTGGAAGTCTGGGAGATGGTCTGCGAACTCTCCTAGAGCGTTGATCAGGGCTTCCTGGTAGAGCTTTTCGTCGGTCTCTTTCTGTAAGTAGAAAATATGTGTCAGAATAAAAACGTGTCGTCGTATAGACATCACAAATTTTTGTTCAGATTCAAGTGAAGATATCCGTTAAATCAGTAATCTTGTTCAAAAATATACATTTGTATGGGCATAACATTTCTGTACCACGCTAGATAGTCCATAACAGATTGGATACAAAAAGAAATCTAGTATAAGTCAAGAAACATGCATCACAAATTTTGTTTAGTGCATTTTAACATGCTCCCAGCAGTTTTCTTATTACTTAGTGTTAGCAACGCGCTCGATAGATTTAAAGAAATGTAACATAACTTTAACATGTTAGTATTTAGTAAGTAGCAACACTAATTATTAAGCTAAGAGGCGGCACGCTGTCACGCTTGTCACACTGTGGGCCCCCACCAGTCTGCCAACGAACGCGAAATTTCCTTATTTTTGCGCACGCGGCCATCTTGGTTTTTGTTCGAACGCAATAAACGTCTTTTTCAAAGTTCGCCTGTGTTTTGTTGCGAAAACTCGTTAGTTCCTGCAGCACCACCCCTAATACTTAGGTTCGCTTGCACCACAAATCACTAAAATACATTTAACGCTAAACGTGTTTAAAACATCATTCTGTCTCTTGTCATCTTCAAATGATTTACAAAACTAGAAAGTTGTTTTAAAATTGTTTATTTAAGTGGTTTGTGGTGAAAGTGGGCTTTATTAATTTGTTATTACCTCGGAATCTCTAGCGACTGAAGCTCTCAAGTTGGTCAGCAGATTGTTGATAATCTCCAACACAGAGGGTCCTGAAATGATAGTAAAAAAATAACTGTAAATATTATGAAATTACTGAAAGATTACCGTTATTTTATGAAAAAACAGTTTTATTTTGTTTACTGTAAACTGATATGTTTATCTGTAAAAGTATGCTGTTTTTAGGGTTCGAACCCAAAGGGTAAAACGGGATCCAATTACTAAGACTCCGCTATCCGTCCGTCTGTCTGTCTGTCACCAAGTTGTATTTCATGAACCATGATAGTTAAACAGTTGAAATTTGTTTACATATGATGTATTTATGTTGTCGCCATAACAAAAATTACAAAAAAAAACGAATAAAATAATTACCTATTTAAGAGGATCCCATACAACAAACGTGTTTTTTTGCCGTTTTTATAGATAATGATACGAGTAGTGTAAAATTGGGGGACCTGGATCAACAACAGATCCAGGTCACCCCCAATTTTACAATTATTACACTCATATTACTTTTATTTGTAGCTTTGACTATTCATTCATTCATTATATCAATGCAAAGTTTTTTAAGACACTAAATACCAAACAGACATACGAAACCTTAATTCATTCGAACTAATGTAAGGATCTCATCGTCATCAGTTTTGAATGTAAGATATTGCGTATTTTGAAAGGTAGATTTTACTGAATCTTGCTGTGTTCCGTTTGTATGGTTGTGATGGTTTGATGAACTAGTGTTCAATATTTTCTGATCAGTCATATCTTGAGTAAATATTATCTCACCACTAGCATTCTTGAAAATAAGCTTAGAAATGCCTTCCAAATCATATTTCTTTGACCGAACCATGATGTCGATAGGTAATATAAATATATTATCTCTCGTGGTGAAGCAAATATGTGTTTGTTATTACTTCGTTATATAATTAAAATTGATCTATCGCGCTGCAATGCCAAGAGTTTAATGCTGCGATGGAGATGCGTGCATTAATTATATAATCGTTTCCTTTCACAGCATTCAAATACAAACACTTAGGATAATGTATAGCATGTTGCATCCAAGGATCGTCATAAATCTCCCAATATTCTATGATACCTCCGCATGAGAAACATGCTGCTTTATCATTAATACTATTTCCACAATAAAAGAATCCAGCGTCAGCCATTTCCATCACTAATCTTTTCTTTTTATTAATCACCCCCCAGTAATAAGAAAATGACAACTCACGCATTTTAAACGTGTTATACATGTCATATCGAGGTTTGTATTCAATATGAGACATGTTTTAATTATTTACTTTCTAATTCTTGATACTGATAATTATAAACGTATAATGAGTTAGTTCCCGCTGGTGTCATCAACTTATATGATTGAACTGGATTGGGAGGGGATAGATCACTGTAAGTTATATTTTACCTTAATATAGGAAATAAACAAGAAAATATTTATTTTCAAATTTTATTTTCAAAGCACCACTTATTCAAACACAATACATTTTTTAAAGCACATACAGAGTCATGATAAATACAATTATATACATCTTGAGAATATTTAAATTGATCGTACAAACTTATCAAACTAGAACAACCTTTATCTTCTAAATTGAATATATTACTATTACTATTTTCTAAAATATACTTTAACCACAAAACTTTTTCTGAACCTTTGACATAGATAGACTTATCTCTTAAAATATCTATAATCAAAGTCTGATAATCGGAATAGGACACATATCCTTCATCCCAATGTATCTTTCTGTTACGTTCAAGCCAGCTAACTTGCTTTTTTTCTGATTTCGTTAATTTATTAAATGGAAATGGTGGCTTAATTAAAAACACTTGTACTCTTTTATTATGCAATATAGCGATTTCTTTTATTACAAATTCATTTGCTTCTATTTTAAAGCCTTGAATATCTACAATAGCAATCATGATAACTTGCGCACAATGTTACTGAGAGGTTTGTATTCCACAAGTCGATCGTTTATAATCAAACAATATGCAGTCGTCTTATCTGGTATTGTTGTAGAACATTCAATTTCCAACCTCACGTCCACCGGACCTGTTTTTAGACTGTCGTTTTGTCTTGAGCAGTCTAAGATAAAGAGAGGGGCTTTTTCTTTGAACCCCTTTAGGTCAAGCAATGGGTCCACTGGACAGTTGTAATACGACTGACGAAATTTTACAAACATTTCGTATAATATACTGTATTTGTTCTCAGAAAATTTTAAACTCAAAGGCTCATATGGATAATATTGAGAATTCAAAAAGAGCGTTACGTTAGCTACTTCACAATGATCGAATACTGAACTATCTTTAGTTTTATTATTTTTCCTATTAGTTTGTAAGCAAAAGATTACATATCTAGGTTTTTCCAATTGTGAAGCAGTTTTAACTGACCAAGAATGCTTCGTGGTTTTAGGCAGTAACGGATACTCATATAAATCCCAATTTCTAAAAGCCATCTGAATAGGTTTATCTCTTTCTAAATGTTTCAAAAGTGTTAGCCGTTCTCGGTCTGATACTTTTATTTGCGGCACTCTCCATTGAACTCTGTGTATATCTATTTGAAAATGAGCAATATCATCAGTAAGAATAACGCTATTTAAGTTAGTGTTACTTCTGTTCAATATAAGTTCATGTTTGCAATTTATCACAATTTTATTGTAATCTTCTGCAAACCCTAAAACCTTATTTAGTGGTATCACAGCACTAAAATGACCATCACTTTGAAATCCCTCTAAATTCCAACCCCACAAGGCAGCAACTTTATTTTCTGCTTCATTTAATGAGATGTATGATTTTATTGTTGAAGTTATTCCTGAGTTTTTTATACGGTCTATTTCAATGCCATTTATCTCGTACCTGATGTCTTGAAACAAAGACAAAACAGGGTTATTAGTGAACGTAACAGTTTTTTTGATGGGATTCCCATCTTTACCGAAGAGCTTTGCTTGTCCTTCGACATAAATTGAACTGGCTGATGGTAATACATATATGTCTTGCTGGTGGATGGGAATTCTGATTTCATCGTTTTCTCTAAAGCTATTATTGTAGGGATTGTACGAATGGACTTCATAACTTTCGATCGAAGTATCGAAGTGTGGTGATTCAGTAATCTGTAGTATATTCATACTTTAAACCCTAGGGCTTTAAGAAAATCTATATTTGCTTTAGTCAATTTCTTTACTTTTTTCTTACGTCTTTGCACCTTAGCAATCGTCAAAGAACTAAGATGTTTTTCATTGCCTTGGGTGTTTTTATAATGAACTATCATTTTGTTTTTCTTAAATGAAGACGTAGCTGAATATGTTCTCCTCCAAAGTTAATACAGTGACCAAATTGATCTACAATCTTTACAGATATCGAAGAAATTGTATTTTTGTTAACTGGAAAGTAAATAACATTTTGTGGTATTTCCATACACCGATGACCAGGATGAGTATCAGTCACAAATTCATGAATAAAATGAGTTGGTAATCCGTTGCAGTACGAACCGTGAACAAGATCACATTCGATGCTGATCATAGACAGACTACTGTTAATACTGGAAATATTTGGTCTTGAATTTAATACTGAAAAGTATAGCAAACCACACTCGTATTGATCTGATAAATGCAGTGGTGGTTGAAAGTATGTAACTAATTCCGATTTATTTCCAGAGATGGTAACCGTAGTAGACATGCTTGTCTACTGAACTCTTTCGTAAGATTCTGTTTATTTTATTCCTTTACTATACCAAAAAAACTTCAAAAAGTTTAAACAAAGATGTCCACAATTGAAAGGATGATCGCGCTGAATATTATCATAATTATAGTGAACTTCAGAACCCATATATTTTATAAATTCTTTAGGAGGCTTAAGATTTCCATAACTGTCAAAATATTCAATATAATCTTTGTATTTTGCATAGGCTACCCAATGAGAACCAGGATTTTTAGAGCTATCTAAATTAATAACTCCACATTCTTTTTTAAAAGGGTGTTTAGGGAGCTCATCTCTCATAAATACACCTCTAAAATACGGAATATTATTTCCATACTTCAAAATGTCCAAATTATTCAAGGCTCGTTTGGGTAGCCGATTTTTTAGTTTTTTTCTTTCGTTACGAAAATTCCGAGCCCATCTTTATGTGGTTTAAGGTGTAGTCCTTTTCCGATGCAAAGAGCCTCCATCTTTTCATTGTGTCTCTTCGATTCAGCATACAACTTTTTTGCAATTTTGAATTCATTTATGGTTTTAGCAATACCAGCTGCACCGCCTGCTAAGGCTCCCGCTGCAGATAATCCCGCAAAAATAGGAATCAAGGGTAATACTCCACCAGATTTTGGTATAGGAATAACACGAGGAAGTCTAATGGATGCATCATTACCTAATTCTCTGACAGCGGCCATAGCTAATTCTATTGCCACTTTTTTGCATTTTGGTTTTAATTTTTTCATGTGTCTTTTCGTTTTGTTAATAACATTTTTAAATTTATTTTTCAACCCTTTTCCAGATGAAATTTTTAGAGAACAATTTTTGTTCCTTTTATTTAGACCAGAGCCAGTTTTAATTTTTCTTGACATAGTGCTGCTTACTAAACGTGCTGCCAGTTTTTCCCCTACACTCGCATCTGGGGCGACTGCTCGCTCTTTTGCCATATTTATCAAAACTAAATCTGCCTTGTGACGATCCTTTAAGTTTGAAGACTTATGATAGGCAATATCGTGTTCTTTACAATATTCGTCTAATTTATTAACGCCTTTATCTCTCCGTGTAAGCCTTTTAATTAATTTAGTGCCAGGCCCGCAATAATTGTATCCTGGTAAATGTAACTCAAATGGTAAATTATTTATAAGCCAATTGAGAAGACTGCTCTCTCCAATACACATGATAAGACTGATGCATCATGAGTTAAACATTTAATAAATATTCGATTTATCAATCCAACTGTTTTCAGAAGAAGACAAACCTAACCATTTTACTAAAACCCTATTTCCTTTACTTCTAAGAACTTTCTCGACTAGATATAAATTGGGATGTTTTGTCTTTTGCAGCTCTTGCACATAAAATGCACCTAAAATGGGTTGGCCTCTGATTGCATCTTCAATTAAGTAGGTAATAGGAGTTGTATTTTGTATTTTTCGAATTTTAAATATTTCTGTCGACCAGTTAGGAGTATACCCCTTTTCAAATGTTCCTTTGTATTTACTGATACGTACATAATCACCCACTTTAAACTTACTTTTTAGAATGCCGGTTTTTACCAACCTGAAATATCTCTCTAATATGCATGTTTTATTAGTATTGTCCACGTTTGCTGGGATTTCATCAATTGTCCGATGATAGGTGTGATTGTATTTATAGATAACATTATTAAGACTATTATCTATCCAGTTATAGTCACCTTTTAAACTAAATTCCTTATACAGTTTAGATTTTAATGTTCTGATAAAACGCTCGACTATTGATGCCTTTTTTGTTGAGAAGGTTGAATATTGGTTTATACAATAAGATTTCATAAGTTTTTGAAATTTATTATTATAAAATTCTGTTCCATTATCAGTTTGCAGATTTTTGGGGACTCGCCCTTTATCCAACAAAATCTTGAAAGAGTTAAATACAACATCTTTGGTCTTACTTTTCAAAGGAAAGGTCCAAGCGTATTTCGAAAATGTATCAATAACAGTAAGAATAAATCTGTAATTTTTATTTTCTTTTGAAATTGATTGCATATCAATTAAGTCTGCTTGCCAAAGGTCATCTATATCTTTCATAATAACATGTCTTCGCGGAAAGTTTACCCTCGCATGTTTATGAATTTCGTTTACCACGTCGGCTTTACTCATATTCAAAACTCAGTATATAAACATTTGTAGTGAATCCAAAAATGATACTGAATGAAAACCATGTTATTGCTACTATTTATTCTTTAATTATGTCAGCTTCTTTTAATTCTTCGATTATCGATAGTATTTCATTATCATGGTTTGTATTGCCAGCATCTTTTGAAGCAACTAATAGTTTCAATCTCTCAACTAATTCGTTAGGGTCATCCCAATATACCAGATCAGTATTTTTTTTATATTTCTTTAACATTGCCAAGTATCCCCCAATTTTAGTGTGAATATTATCGTTTGACGTTTCGGAAAACAATGGTCTGATTATTTCACGATATTTTATTCCTTTATCACCTTTTATTTGACCTCTAGGATTGAAGTCTCTCTTATGAACGTTTGTATAATGCAATATATCTTTGTAGACAAGTTTATCTTTGCTAGATATTAGTTTTAAATCAGGTTTTTGTCGAAGTAAAAGTTCTTTCAGACCAGGAGTTAAATTGTAAGATTTATCACCGATTTTAATCAAAATGACGTTATCGTTATTCAAACTGTCAATTTTAGAAAATGACACTACTGAATTTCCCACCAATAAAGTTTTGTTTTCACTTCTTATTCCAAACGGTATATTTACACCATCATAAATATCATAGATATCCTGACCCTCTAATGAAATTTCTAAATCATCTGGTAATTTCAATGTAGGAGACTTTTTAACCAATTGTACAGAATTAAGTTTTGGTTCGAAACAGTCCTCAAACTTTGTAGATGAGCTAGTATTAATTTCATCCATTTCAACATCTCCAGAATTAGTGAGTATTGTATTTTCTAAATGTTTTATTTTTTCCATAGTTATATTCGAATCAACTATAGTTTTAAGGGGGTCTGTGACAGGTCTTAGCATTTTATCGAGTGACAAGTTCATTGAATGTTCCTGGTCCTTCATTTGTTTTATTTTATTCTTTATGGAGTCTACAGACTTCATTAATTCTATTTTAATATTTTTCTCCATGTTATACTATATCAACTGTGTTCAGCTAAAGAACAAATTATACTGAATTTGATTTTGTATTTTAATTACTTATATGTAGGTATATAGGTACTTATAAATAGTCAGTCAAATTTAAAAAACATATCAAAATTCTGTCTGTACCTTCCGTTATTTAATGACGATTCTTTATTAATAAGTAGAAAATTATAAGGTTTACTCCAAACAGTTTGACAAATATTTCTGAACTCCTTCCATTGTAAATCAGAACTAACATGCTCTTCATAGATATGTTTTAAATTCACATCATCTTGTTTGAATATAATAAGAAAATTAACATTGTCACGTAACAATTGCTTCGGAATTTTAGAATAGGTTTGAGATAAATAGAAACAATCTATTTGTTTATGCCTACCCATACAGAAATAATTGCGGATATTTACTTGATTTTCACACACGACATCATCAAAAATAAATACAGAATTAGTTAAAGCTTCACTTGGAGAAATGACATCTTTATCATCATTGAACTCGAAATAGTTAATCTGTGGCACTCTTTTTAATACTTCGATCAAGAAACGGTATTTTGGTTGAAAAGAAGTTTTAGAATAAAGATAAAGATTTTTAAATTTGACCCCATTTTCATGCAGCAGTAAACTAATCATAACATTCGTTTTGCCACAGTTTGATGGACCACATATTATGCAGCGAATGGTATTTGGTAATAAAACGCTATGTCTGATGTGGTGAACAGAGTCACTTAATCTGATAATATTAACATTGAGAGATATGGGTTGTTTGATCAACTTCATATTGTATATTAATCTAATTACCATCTAACATACACTTATATACTCGATACTACATGAACCTCATCATAGAACAAGCACGAACTTAAATTTGATGACGATAATAATAACGTTTAAGAAGTTAAATAAGTTTGAATAAAAGTCCATTGTTTGAGACATATCATTTTATTATAAGTTCATCGTAATAGTAGCATAATATATTTATTTATATTACATAACTTATTCCTAAATAATTATCATACATCATTTCTATACAATACATTAATTTATTCTTATTTTAGTATTTTAAATCATATAATTGGAATGAATATAATTTAGAACAGTGGATGTCAAGATGTGGATTACATAATAATTGGTGCTCAATTTAACGTAATAAGATCAATAAAAAGTTTAACGAACACTGGTTTAGATCATCGCATCACAATACCCCCAAGGCAAGGTGTGAATGTGATCTGCAAGTATCTGAACTTTGTCATCATTTCTATTTAATACTTGTTTACTAACTTGTTGTGAGTACAATATATGTTTGATAGATCTTATCATATTCATTTTAAACGATTGACTTTTATCTAATAACAAAGAGTCATTATAATCTGTTAGTTTTAAATGCTTAGTGACAGACTTAGACATACCTTTCGCTTTTGTTATCTTTGTCTTCAAACTGTTAATACAATAGAGTTTTGCTCTTAAGCCCGTAAATTCTGTAATTACATCACCGCCCATTTCATCTTTAAAAAGCCCAGGGATTTTTGAGTTGATTCTAGGTATGCTATATTGATTATCTATTGGGAAATTACTAGTGTCAAATTGTGCTATATTCTCACGCATATCATAATAAAAGTCGTCTGTATGAATTAAATAAAGTAAACTGTCCGTATCAGTATAACATAGTTCAACGCAGTCTCCGTATTTTTTTTTTATAAAATCGTAGTGGAACTGATATAGGTGCTGTTTAGCGTACTCTAAAACTGTAAATCCGATGTAAATAGGTCGATCTAGTATTATTTTATCCCGATTCAACTGTATGGCTACGAAATCCTCTGCAAATATTGATACACTTTTTAAATTAGGTTTTGAAATCAATTTTTGTGCACAAAGCTTTTTATTTGTTAAGTTTTCCGTATCATTCCATTTGGTAACCAGTTTTATATCTACTTGTTTTCTTCTATTTTCTATAGTTTTACCGAATATTGCATTATTCAGAAGTTTAAAAAAATCTTTTTCAAATGAAGTTTTAGATACGATGCGCAAATTGGTATTAAGATCTATATATTTCTTCAAAAAGTTATCTTGCCTGAATGTAAGTATACGGTGAATTTTTTTTAAAACTAGCCCATTTTTAATGCATTGTTTTAAATGTACGTAATGGATGACATAATGAAATTTATCATATAGATTAGCAATTAATTTAGCTGTTTTCCCTCCTGGGGGTACAAATTTATCTACAGCAAATGGTAAATCTTTATGCTGATCATGAATACAATCCGGGTAAGATAAATCTACTTCTAAGATAAAACCATATAAGTTATCATCGGATATATGAATTACATTAAATATATCGATTTCATGCTGACTTAAAAATCTGAACTCTGAAACAGGCAACTTTTTAGTCATTGCGTAACCATAAAGATTATTACAATCCAGATATATTAAATAACTTGTAGGTTTTGTATCATTATAATGAGGTAAATATTTGTTATTTGCTTCAGCATGACGAAGGAAGCATTGTGCTAAACCCCCGCGTATGCCTTTTTCAAGAAATGTATAAATTTCTAAGTTGCTAATGAGCTCTAATTCAACATTAGTGTAAAGAAGCATTGCATCCCAACTTAAACTAGGTGAAGTCACATAGTGAGCAGGATCTAGTTTGTAAAAATGTAAACTTGTCTCTCTAAACTTTTCAAATATGTCACATAACAATAAAACATCACATTTCAAATACAGATCATTATACTCACCCAGCGTATTTATATTAAAATTATACCAAATATCTTTAGCATGAGCATATTCATCATCTGTTATAGATTCCATAGTTAAACTATTATAAAAACTAGCTTTTGAAGGTAGTTGTCTTTCATCAAATTTTGACCAGTCATCCATATAATCATATGGATAAATGCCTTTCTTACGTAATAACTTAAGTTTACTTTTATCCGAAAACTCTCTAGACAAATTGATAAAATCGTTCTCCCATAGACTTTTGCTTAAAGAATCCAGGCTTGAGCTAAGAAAATGAAATGAATCTATAAATTTAATCTGTATTGAGCGAGTGCCTTTTGTTGTTTTAATTATCTTAGTTATTGTCAGATATTTTTCTTTAGTTTTTGGTATTATTTTAATTGAGCCTTCATATTTAGCCAACTCTCTAATAAATATATGCGAGTCGTAACCACTTAGATTATGAAATACCACCGGTATGAATGGACACACTCTGTATATCAAATTACAATTCGAATGAGCGGCTCCTCTATACTCGGAAGTAATATGATCATGATCATGGACTTTATCTCCAGATAACGCCTGATTACAAATATGACACATAGTTGCATTTTGATGTTCTTGTTTTTGGTTATGTGTCAAAGGTTTCATTGATAAATGAGTCGACAAAATTGTGTTTAATCGCTTAACATCTTTTACTAAACGTTTAATAAAAACTTCGACACAATCTTTACCTCTGTATATGACGTACTTATTAAGTTTTTTATTATGAGAACAACATATGTAATATGCAAAACTTGACGGTTTATGTATTTTCAATGTGGTAGTATTTTTAGAACTATTCTCATTGCAATTTATAATCAAACTTTCAAAATCAGCATAAATAATAAAATTAATTTTAAGTTTTCTTTCATAGTTGTTAAATTTCAATATGGTATATTTTTCTGGTAGTATAGTCAGTACTTTAGAACAAGAGTGATTAACATATTTTTGTTCATTTGTAAAAAATTGTAAACATGAATCACATAAAAATACTTTACCATGATGATGAGTAACCTGACGCCGCACCAATCGAATGAGATTTTTTATTAAACAGTAATGTCCTTTACCATTCCGTTCAATATATAATAAATTAATATGATTCTCTTTTTTCTTATTCGTCATATATAGAGGTCCACTAATAATGCATTTGCTGTCTAAGCCATATACGCTAATACTTATTGTAGGATTAATCAATTCAAAAAGTTTAATATCATTGTGTGAAGGAGGTAATAACATTCCTTGTATATTGAGAATCTCGCTATAATGTGGATAGGATGTCGTTCTACACACATTTTTTACACAAGGAAATAATGCGGCTACGACACACCATAAGAAACAACATTCATCATTATTTCGTAAATTCAAACAACTTTTAGTATTTTTTATTATTGATGGCAAGTCAATATACGTACCGCCTCTCATAGGACAATATTTACTTATATTCATTTCAATATGACTTAACGAAAGGTATGTCCATCCTGACTGTACATGTTCAAATTCAGACATTTTCTGCATCAAGACATGTATTTTATTTAAAAAAAACTCATGTATGCATGTATTTTTGTAGATAATGTCGTATTTAGTGTTAAAAGATTTCACCTCAATTTGTTCATATTCAGATTTTATCAGGAGAAACTTAGCATATAGCTCAAAATTTACTTTTATACAGTCATACGTTTTTAGTATCATAGATATTAATTTATCAATATTTGGATGTATAGAATTCAGGATCGCCTCAGGGGTGAGGTACTCATCATCCTGACCTGTACGTGTACATGTCTGACTGTCACTCGGGATAGCATCGTAGGTGAGGTGATCCTCATCTTGGGTTAAGTTCAGACGAAAAGTTACGATTCTATTTTTAAATGCTGTTGCCACAATAAAAACATTTTTAAATTCAGTACTCAGTAAGCTATTTGTCTTGTGAACATTAGTTCTTTTATGATATGCATACTGATTTCGTGGTATTTCAGTTTTGCATTTGGTACAAGTCATAATTGTACTCATAGGTCTTCTGTGGTCTCTGAACTGTACAACTGTGAAATAAGACAATAGATATAAGTTAGGTATATTTATATTATTTGAGTGATTGAACACTTAGCTAAACTATATTTAGGAACAAATATATAGAAAAAATGAAAAATTAGTGATTAGTTTAATAAGAGTTATTAATAAGAGTAACTGGGCAGTTGCGGAAATCTTTATCTACTGAAGATGTAAACGCTTTAAGATGACGCCAAATCTCAGTATCTCCATCGACTTTTGTTTTAATTGTAACTATAGAGTTGCGCCACCTGTTGACCGGTGGTATGTCTGCTATCTCTTTACAGTTATAAATCTTAAGTTCGACGTAGTACGGCCCTGTTTTTGTTTCGCTTATTTTCTTAGCGTAGCCTTTAGCAACCCTCTTTGTGAAATAGGAATAAAGTGGGGGTGATGTTTTACCACTCGATGTGGATCCCCTCTCTTCCTCCTCATCGCTTTCACCACCGAACAGGTCCCGTGCCGTCAACTTATGATCGGCTATCGGAACCGGGTTAATTCGAGGTTTCTTCGATCCAGACGCCTTGGATCCATCAGCGGTTTTGGACCGCTTGCTTGTGGACGGTTTCTGTTGCTTCGACTGCGGGGTCACATCACATTCATCATCGGAAGAAAACAATTGAGGCATGGACTTGGACCTGAAACAATATATAAATAATATTTAAATTAAACTGATAGTGAACTAAGTCTATTGTGTAGTCATGAAAACATCATAAGCAGTGATAGCCTAGTGATAAATATGACTACTGAGGTGCCAAGTCCAAAGTCTTGAGTTCGAATCCAAAGCATACGATTCTGATTGATAGATTAGAAGTTATATAATGAAAGTTAAATTTGTATAATTGTTATGCATTTATTAATTTATTCAATCATTTATTCAATCATTCTGTCATTCATGAAAGAAAACATTTATTAATTTTAATCTTTCAATCATTTAATCAGTCATTCGTTCAATCATTTATTCAATCATTCAACCATTAATTCGATCATTCATTCATTCATTCAAGCATTCATTCATTCAATCATTCATTCATTAATCGGCTGAACTTGGTGTTGACATAATGAACAGACATCTAATACAATAAAATAATAATAATTATTATTATTATTATTATGTTTTACTTACATTATGAAGTATTTTTCTGGTTCTGGTTGAAACGTCTAGGACTGCAAGTGGTGATTCTTCCCTCGAGAGAGCGATTATTGATTTTGTCTTGCAACGGTGTGGTTTATATACAACAAAATTATGTCATCCACAAAATAAATGCTTATACAGCAAAACAAGATATCTTATTAACTTGATATACTATACAAGTACCATGACTGCACTCGTTCTAATTACTTGCCGTACCTACATTTCTTTTCATACAAAAATCTTCAACGAACAAACAAATTCACTGACTGCATAATCGATATAGTGACTTACCTTAAGCATCAAGTAACAGTAGAGCTCTGTCAGCATTTTGCCCAAATATAAGAAATATTAAGGTCATGGTACACTGTATGCAATTTTTTATTTTAATCGTGTGTTATTGTATTAAATTAAGTGAAGAATCATTTCGGACGGCTAGTGTAAACGCATCCTAAGTGTAAGATACTAATAATTTCCTATGGTTTTGTTCCACACTACATAGAAAGATTAAATGTTTTTATTTTGTTTAGAGAAAAATATCGGTTATTTTAACTACCAAAATAAAGATGTGAGTAAAACCGCACGTAACCACTAGTCATAAGAATATTCTATATATGATTGCATTATTTTGAACTCTATCAGCTACAACAAATTTCATATATAAATCGGAGTAAAAAAGATACAACTTCACTTTACTTCTTTATTTCTTTTAGTGTGCTTCTGTTATATACTAATTCAACAATGTCGGTAAGTGCCCAATAAATAAAAAATACTTTGAATTATGCTATAGTCTTAATGATACCAGTACCACAAAAATAATGTGTCCTGTTTCAGATACCAAGCTGGGTTTATTCACCAACTTCACCTCCATTAATAATGGATCCTGATGTGGTTGATAGAGCCATAAATTATTTGGATATGGAAGAACAACACCGAACCCCACCTGCTCTAAATACAACGTATGATAACAAGAAAGAGTTAATAAGTTTTTACAAAACAATTTCCAACGGTGGTGCTAAAGTTATACGGATCGAAATCTACGACGCAAACCAATTTGAAAATAATTCTATGTGCCACTGCAGTGCGGAAATATGTGTTCAGCATATTGTGAAGGACATTAATAATGATAATATATACTTACGTGTAAAAGACTTGCTACCATATTTAAATAATACTTTTTATCAATCCTTGTAAAAGAAAACTGGAAGGAACATTCATATGTTAATTCAATTAAGTTATTGTTTATATTAATTAAAATGTAATATGAACTACTAAATAATTGCTAACATTATATTACAAGAAAATTGTAGTTTCAATTCAGTAGCTTAACCGCTGTTTGGCCGTGCGACGCCCCGAACGGGTGGTCGCTCACATTGTAAACAATCCTTATTAATTATGTGTATGTTTCTGAGTATTTCGGTTACACTTAATGTATTTTTTTATTGCTGATGAACAAACCTTTCGAACTGTTTTCATTTCGTTTGCATGTATGATTGTTTTCATTCATAAAATTATTTGTAAATTGATGATTAGTGATTTTGCTGTACATTGAATGATGAATAAATGAATGGTGAATTGGGGAGACCTGGATCTCCTTTGATCCAGGTCCCCCAATTTTACACTACTGATACGGAACCCTTCATGCGCGAGTCCGACTCGCACTTGGCCGGCTTTTTTTATGTCTGTTTTTTATTGGGTAATTTCTATACATCAGGGCTAAATTTATATGGAAGTACATTAGGTGTACGTACCCACACTATCTCCAGCTGCAATAGCAACTATATTGCTCAGCACGGTGGCCCGCGCGGCGCGCACGCGCGTGTTGCCGCGCGCGTCGCCCGTGTTGTTGGCGCCCGCGTCCAGGTGCTGCATCAGGGCCTCTACCACGCTGTACGAGTACTGCGCCTGGGGACAGCACGATAAGCTTGAAGCACAACGTAAGCCATACGGTTGGCTCTATCAGGTAGCCCGCGGAATGTATTGAATTTTATCTTAATTAAAATGAGATTTACGCGTGTTACATCATACATAAGATATTTGAAAATAATTATGTAAATAAAATCATCAGTAATTTTTTCCTTTTAAATCGTGTCTTCATAAAATAATATTCCCTTTTGTAATTGCCGCCTGTTATAATATATTTTAATTAATCCTAACAGGAAATAAATCAAAAACTTTTTTACAAAAAAAAAAAACAACCATCTTCCCAAAAAAAAAAACACTACAAAGTGAAAAATAACTGTAATTTCGGTAATTGTTGTCTTTAGTTTTGTATTTTCGTTTTTTGCCACCGACTTCCGAAATTAAAGTTATTTTTCACTTTGTAGTGTTTTTTTTGGAAGTCAGTTGTTTTTTTATTACATATAGAAAAGTTTTAATTTTTCACTTTTTAGTTGTAGTACCTACCCCACACAAATTCGTATACCACTACTTGCTATGTAATGTGACAGTGACAGGTAGTTATTAGAATAACATCATCAACACACACACACCACAAAGTAGAAAAAATACGTATTATTGAAGTTAACTGAAAAACTACCCATGCAAAGTTAATAATATTTAAATGGAACCACCCCTGAGGCAGACCCCATCCATTAAAAACAGAATTTTCGAAATTCATCTACAAATCGCGTAACATTTATTTAAAAAAAATACAGACGAATTGAGAACCTTTAAGAAGCCGGTTAAAAATTAGTTCAACTTAATAAAAACTAATCTTACTTGAATAGAAAACATGATAATCTTGAAGGTGTGTACGGCGAAGTCGTTCGGAATCCAGAGCTCGTGTCGGTCGAAGTGACTGTATAATGAGAAAAATAATATATTTAATAAATTTTCCTACGTTCGATGCAAGTCTGATCGAGTTACTGAACAGAGAATCTGCGGTCAGCACAAGTTATGTAATATTTAAGCATATGAGCGAACTTAGTAAAAATTTATAGTCTTCCTTAGCGAATGTGAACCAATGAGATTTTTAGGGTTCCGTAGCCAAATGGCAAAAAACGGAACCCTTATGGATTCGTCATGTCTGTCTGTCTGTCCTTCCGTATGTCACAGCAACTTTTTTCGAAACTATAAGAACTATTATACTGTTGAAAATTGGTAAGTAGATGTATTCTGTGAACCGCATTAAGATTTTCACACAAAAATAGAAAAAAAAAACTATAAATTTTGCGGGTTCCCCATACTTAGAACTGAAACTCATTTTTTTTTTTCATCAAACCCATTCGTTTGGGGTATCTATGGATAGGTCTTCAAAAATGATATTGAGGTTTCTAATATTTTTTTTTTCTAAACTGTACATTTTGCGCGAGAGACTCTTCCAAAGTGGTAAAATGTGTCCCCCCCTCCCCCCCTGTAACTTCTAAAATAAGATATGATGTACATTAAGGTAAACTTCCACCGAAAATTGGTTTGAACGAGATCTAGTAAGTAGTTTTTTTTAATACGTCATATATCGTAAACCGCGTATTATGTTACTTGTTGCCACGGAACCCTTCATGGGCGAGTCCGACTCGCACTTGGCCGCTTTATTTCTCTCTAAGTATCTATTACAAACGGGAAATGTGTAAGTAGGTAGTTTCTATTATTAGTATAATCAGCCTGTTCCCACTGCTGGAACACAGGCCTCCTCTCCGTGAGAGGGAGTGGGACGTAATCCACCACGCGGGCCCAGTGCGGGTTGGTGGATGTCACGTCTTCGAATTTTTGGTTCCAGGATTCGTTCTCGGTTTCCTCACGATGTTTTCCTTCACCGTTTTGAGAGCAGTGGAGATGAAATAATTTACATGAAGTAAAGCGCCTGTCTGGGTTCGAACCCACGACTTAAAACTCGTAACCCACGGCCGTTACCACTGGCTCACCACTACTTTTTCTAATTATTCTTACCTTTAATATTTTTTTTTTTTTTTTTTTTTTTTTTTCCTATTGGGCAGCTCGTAGTTGTGACCACTAAGGTCCTGGCTACTTAACCGGGCAAACCTGTGGGTGCCTTAAGTTACTAACTTAAAGCCTCCAGCCAGGGGCGAACAATACTTAAATTTAGGTGACCGCACGCTAAGGGCACCCCCTGTGGGGTACGAACCTCGGCTTAGGGCGTCACTGAGGGGAGGGCAGCAAGATGGGACAGGCTGGATCTAAATTATATTATTATTATACTGGGGAATTTAAAGCTACAGGCTCAGCTACGGCGCGGGCTGGCGCGTCGTCGAGCAAGGGTCGGGGGGGGGGGACAGTTACGTCGGGGGCGTCGCGTAGGACCTCGGCGGCGAGGTCGGAACGATGGCGGTCTGTGTTTGTGCACTGTACTGGTGGCCCTACTGCTCTCCTGGAGGAGGGTTATGGGGTCATCGGGGTCGGTCAGGGCATGCCTTGGACGGCGGGTACGACTAATGCGGGAGGGGGCATATCTGGCAGCCTCGACAACCAGAGGGTTGCGATGTGAGGCCGCGGAGTCGAAGAAGCGCTTGGAAATGCGCTTCATGAACTGACGGATAGTGGGGATTTTAAGGTCGAGATGGAGGATCTCGTTCCGAACGAACCAAGGGGAGCCGGTTGCCCTACGGAGGAACCGGTTTTGGAGGGTCTGCATCCTATGGATGTGGTGGGGTTTCGAGTGTGCGAAAACCACACTCGCGTAGGTCATGATGGGACGAATGCACGCTGTGTAAATGCGCAATTTGCACTTGAGTGACAATTTGCTGCGTGCATTCAATAGGGAGTGGAGTCTACCGAGAGCGAAAGCGGCGCGCGAACGCGCCTGCTTTATGTGCTCACCGAAAGAGAGTCTGTGGTCCAGAGTGACACCCAAGTATTTGGCTCGCTTCTCCCAAGGGATAGGCTTGCCGAACATGGTGATCGGACGGGGTTACCTTTAATATAATTAGTTCTGTTATAAATAGGCATGGGTGTAAATAATGTATGTAATAGTGTCCATTTGAACACAGTTATCCTAAGATCTGTATAGCCCAGTTCTTTTATTTTTTTGGGTTGGACATCATCAAATGACCTCTCCCGCTCTGGGCGGGGCGGAAGGGCGTGTCAGACTCTTATTGATTAAAACCCACCCGTGTTCCTTCAGTTGCCTGTGCGCCAGGGCCACGGTAACTCTTTCGAACAATCCGCGACCCCGGCAGGCATCGGCCCTATCGGACCCCGTCAATGATGCTGACATCTCTTTGAGATCGCCGCCACGTGAAAACGGCGGTGCTCCGCCCAAGCCGGGCAGACCTCCACCGTACGCTCCAGCGTGTCCTCCGGGCAATCCACACAATGACAACACCCGGGCGTTTCCTCCCGCCTCATCTGAAACAGGAACCTCCCGACACGGCCATGTCCGGTGAGGACCTGTGTCAGGCGGAAGGTGAGGACGCCGTGGCGCCTCTCAAGCCACTCCTCAAAGAGGGTTCTTACCGCCGCAATAGTGGCATGCCCAGCATTGGGTTGCGACAATCGCACTCTCCATGCCGCCATGAGATCTCGCCGGAGCTCTGTCCGCTGCCGCGATTTCTCGCGGCAGCGGAGTTACATCCCGGCGTTCCGCCTCCTCGCGCCACTCCCAAATGTGCGCGAGGACTTTTGCCTCCAGATCCCAAGGCGGCTCAGCTCTAGCCACAAAGCACGATGTCGCAACAGTAATGTGTCGTATATCATACGTGAGCACGGGGCGCAGCACACTGCGGATGTGTCCGAAGGAGGCGCGGCCCACCAGCTCGCGCAGACACGCCTCAGCAAGTCGCGCCGGCTCCTCTTCTCCCGCGCCTCCCTCCATACACAGTACTGTGTCGTATTTCTCGGCAGTCTGGGGACAATCAATGGAAAATGGGATTAGTATAAAATTATTTTTAGTTAAAATTCGCAGGATTGTGGTAAGTAGTGGTGGAAAGCTAGGTAATTTTATCTTCAAAGCCAATAACAAATGCAACTCTGAAAGTTAGCGCAGGGAAATTAACGTATACAGAACCTAAAGTTGTAACTTTAAATAGGGACGTAGAGACGTCATTTTAGACTTGAAAAAATTTGGAAAATCCAAAAGTGCACGCCTCATTATCTCATTCAATTCTAAAACAAATATACAAAGAACGAAATGTCCAGTCGTATTTTTATATTACTATTTACAATTAAACTACATTGAATTAGACCGTGATTTTCGAAAGGACTTAGTTTACGATAATACTGAAGCGTTTAAAAAAACATGGACGAGATTAGTTAAGTTTTTCGGGAGTTATCGTGACCACCCATGGATCCATACATACAGACACCCGGACGTCCACAGAATATTTTTTTTAAACAGTTTTTTCACTTTTTTAAATAGCAAAAAGTCTTTTGAAAATAACATGCGTGTTGAAACCAGTGTTTTTTCTTGACGTTTGTGTGTGAATATTATTTTCTACAAGTGCGATATGAAGTAAATAGACATTTTTAGCTCAAGGAATTACTTGTTTTTTGTAAGGCGAGAGTAAAGCCACTACCTCACGCGCTTCGCTTATGAGGCGTGCAATTGGGAAGATACATTTATTTTTTTATACAACAGCTTTAAGAATCTTTTCTTGCTATTTTTGCCGGTTGATAGTTTACCTGCATATTATAGAGTAGAGATGGCACAATCTTGTCCATATGTTGTGCCTCCCAGATGTTTTCCACCAAGTCATCCGACACGGTTTTTCTAATCACACCCTGCAACAAAAGTAACATTAGTTTCAATATCAACTCATTTCCCTCCCTCCCAAATAATGCGTAAAAACATACTATGTATAAAGAATTTCATGGCAAAATGATCTTTATCGATAGATACAGTAAAACTAATGAAAAAAACTTTGAAACATACAGTTTTACTTAAATCTAGCATGTGGTTTCGAATTTGGCTCTTCTGTGCCAACACCCCACGGTGATGGACGGTGATGGTGTTAAGGTCCCACTAAGCATGTATTTCAATAGGTACATGCTTAGTGGGACCTAAACGGCAAAAATTACGCATTCTAGTTATTTTGGGAGTAATGGCCGGAAGCACGGAAGTATATTGCATATCGATAAATCATAGTAATTTTAACAGTATGTGTCATTTTATCCAGAAAGGTTAATCATATGCGCAACAATGCGTAATGTTTAACGACGTTTTTTTGGACAAAGCAGTTTTTTAGGAATAGGAATACTACTTTTGCTTGGTTATGTGTGTGAGTAACTCGTCCGTGCGTTCACGCACATCAAACTCGAACAATTTTGAACACAAGGCCACTAAGACAAGTATTAACCTTGGTCTCCGTTGGATCTCTTCTTACGGGATGCCAACTGAATTTTTGCGCTGTTAGTTGGCCTGTTTGTTATTAAGGGGACTACAGGACCTAAACGCAAGTTTTATAATGCCTAAAAGTATATGATCCACTGCAGTAAACAAAACCAGAAAAATATATGATATTCTTGAGGATATATGCTAGTTAAATAGTGTGTTGAAATCATAATTTAACTAATTTGATACAATAGAAAAAAAAAGGATTGTGGGTAAAAGTAAAACTTTTTTTCACATTATAGACATTTAACTAAAAAAATTCGGAATAATATTCCATTAAGGGTATAAAAATTGCTTCATCAATCTCCCCTCCAGGGGGAGGGGAGATTGATGAAGCGATGTTAAGTTGAGTGATGAAGTTAAGGTAGAATTGGCCTCAAAGGTCATGATTTCATGAAATAGTCATTCAATAGGGTAATATGAATTCATAGAGATGGATGGCAGATTCTAATGATTATAATTCTGTAAAGCCATATTTGTTACGGTCGCGAATCATATTTTAATCAAAATACATCCTGACAGAATTTGAATTTCGCGGGCTACCTTGACGCATCCCCCTTAAAGTAGTTTTTTCGCTTCCCCTCTTTTATTGTGCTGATGTCATATATAAATTAAAAGTTGTTCTATCGTATTAACAATACTACGTACCTGTAAGCCCTGTATGCCCGCGAGCCGGATGTTGTCCCTAGTCAGCTTGTCGATGTGGTTGCTGTGGCACATCGCGGAGAACTTCGACACGAAGAAATCGTAGCGCCGATGGTACGATGGCGTGTCTTCTTCGATGTTGGCGAAGCGGACGAACTGGGGGGAGTAAGTTTTGATGGTGAGTAGAGACATAGAAAAAGAAATCATATAAAAACGAAATTAGACTTTTCATCCGCTTCGAAACTGTAAAAAATCAATTAATAAATATTTATTGCAATTACATAAAATGTTTTTACACGCATGAGTTGGAGATCACCTTTTAAGCAAGAGGATGTTTGTGTTAGATGACTCCGCCCCTCCACTTAACATTATGCTATAACGGTTATGCAATTGTAAAACAATGACAAAGAAAAAAAAAGTATAAAATAAAGCGCTTGTGTGATGTATGCGAGCGAGTTTTAGTGTGTGTGTGTGTGTGATAGTAGATGTAGATAGAACTGTAGGGTTAATATATTGCGATTTTGGACTATACGACAGTTTCAAACAGCCAGGATGGTACAGGTTACTTAAAGAATACTAGCTTTTGCATGCGGTTTAGCTCGCGTAGAGGTCGGAAATTATCCCGTGCGAACATACGAGTACTACCGATTTAAAAATGTATACCATGCCCTAAACCCCCCAGGTCTACCTGTGTGCCAAATTTCATCGAAATCCGTTCAGCCGTTAAGGCGTGAAAAGGTAACAAACAGACAGACAGACAGAGCTACTTTCGCATTCATAATATTACATAGTATGTATGGATATTATCCTCAAAACTTGTAAGGTATAGTTTCGCTAGTCAAAGTACTGTAGCATGTTGTCATTGTGTTGTTTTAAGAACCTTGGGGGGTAAACACTACATATCAAAATCTGAATCATTTTGAAGCCTATTGATAATCCATTGCTTCATATTTTCGAAAAAAATGTCTGCACAAAAACGTAAATAACGCAATGAATGTTGTTGAACTGTCAAAATGAAAGCCATTCCTACTGTTAGTGTGTTACGCAACTACCCCGCTGCTATTCAGTTGTCATAATTATGCAAATGATAGATATATGACTCAAAGTAATATGACAGAACAATCATAGAATGTGCATTTTACTTTCGAACAAATCTATTAATATGATTCATAGCTAGACTCAACATAAAGTTACAGAAATGATGTCATTCTTCTATGGTATTAGCGGATTACTTCAAAAGGACGAATATTGAAAGAATTATCATCAGAATTCGTTTTGAGATAGTTTGTGTTAGTCATGCAAGCTATATGACTCTTACAAACATTGACATAAGGTTTAAATTGAAATGATTGAGGCATGCTCGTAAAATGCAATAACTATACAGAATCAAAATTCAGTAATTTATATTTTGGTGTCCTTTTTGTTGAGATGCAAATGAAAAGGACTACTTTTTAAACTGCTCTTAAATCTCAAGTGTTTTTCATAAAGAGGGTTTAATTATTTAACACTTAACGTAACATATTTTTACGCTTGTACCACCCGAAGGGTTGGACAGAGGTGCAGTACATCTATCGTACACCCACATTTCGCCAGTTATGTGCAAATCCCATGTAATACGGGGCGAGCCTAGTGCCATCAAACGAGCACAAATCCAGACTCCGGGCTACTACTGAGAAGTTCCAGATAGAAAACTCAATAATACTTTACCCGACCCGGGAATCGAACCCAGTACCTCATGCTTAGCAATAGCGTTTAGGCTTATTCACTGTTCAAAAAATCAAATCAAAATCAAAATTGATTTATTCGGACAACAAAGATCCATAATGTTAGTAATGTCTTATAGCTAGTGTTAGTAGTAATATTCAGATTATTATTTAGTTTGAGTTTGAAGCATTTTGCACAGAAGATGACCAAGTAAGGTACAAGTTTCTCACCTGGCTATCCTCTCCACAAAATGCCTCAAAAGGGAAGAATAGATACTATCTGCCACTGTTTTTAGAATGCTGTTGCTACTGGCCCGTGTTTTAGTTCCTAATGATGCGACTTTTACTTACTTTCTTTACTTTTTTTTGCGATATATGGGACTGAAACCAAACTGACGAAATTTGGGTGTACCTACTATAGAAGTACACCTCTGCTTAACCCTTCAGGGATTACATCCGTAATGTTATGTGCATGTATAAGTTTTACTTACTCAAAGTTTAAAGTTAAGTTAATTTAAGTTACTCACACTCTGGGTGGCCAAGATCTGCAGTTGAGGGTCGGTGGACTCCAGCAGCTTCTGCACCATCTTGAGGAAGCTCTCCACGAACAAGTTGAGCGTCTGCGAGTGGCACGCAACGAGGAGCTGGTCCATCGCCTCCATAGCTATTATCACGAACCTGGGGGAAAGTAATGAAGTTAGGTAAGGTTTTTACAACTGAAGAATGCTAACATACCGTTTTCATATATTCGCGGATGATTATATAGAGTTGACCATTCTTCTTTGCGCTGATTATCAAATACTGGAAAGATCTGTTCTTTTACTAAGCGTGGCGATTTTGTATTCGTGCTATTTTTACACGATTTTTGTTGAACAGTAGACCTTTATAGGATTATATGATAATGGAAAGTCTTCAGGTTACTCAGAAACCATATACCTAGTGGTGAGTCTGGACACTTTTTCGCCTATGGCGAACTGTTTAACATAACAAAGATTAAACATATTTGGTAAAACGAAATTCACAACTTTTAAAGTGATTTGTTACCAAAAAAAAAAGACAATTGTTCAGTGTGGACCAAAGCTTTACATTTGCTGCAGTCTACCTCGTGTAAAAATCAATACACTCTACATAGATTTATCTGCGAATGATCTAGCTCCATTGTTGACCAGGCACTTTAGATTGGGTAGCATTTAATAGCCGTACCTACTTTTATGTGATACTAGCTTTTACCCGCGGCTTCGCCCGCGTGGATGTCGGAAAATATCCCACGGGAACGTGCTACCGGGATAAAAAGTATCCTACGTCTTAATTCAGGTTATAAACTATTTGTGTTCCAAATTCCATCTACATCCGTTCAGTAGTTTTTGCGTGAAAGAGTAACAAACATCCATCCATCCTCACAAACTTTCACATTTACAATATTAGTAGGATAAACATGGATTTACTATTTCAGTACTTCATTTAACATCCTCATTAGTGCAATCGTGCCAGTGAGTATATGTGTGCATTTAAAGCTGAATACAACTTTATTGTGTTCAACTTTAAAATATTGCTTGCTACAAGCAATATGTTTCCTCTCATCGAAACCCTGATATTGTGTCGATGGACCCTACTTTCTTACTCATTTATAAGACATTCGCGAATGGAAAGACCTATGGATCCCTGAAGGAATAAAAACGCATTCAATCAGACGTGCTCATTAATATCTGCTTCCGTAAATGAACGTTCTTTTCACCGTCTCTAAAGGTGAGTCCAGACAATGCGAGGCATGCGCTTTAAATGCATTTTTATGTCAGATGCCTCAGACTGAGGCACTAATCACATGCGTGGCTTAACACTCGAAGCACATGCCTCGCACTGTCTGGACACACCTTAAAGGATATTCGATGAATAAGCGACAAATTATTAGTAAAAAGATAATTTTGTGGATGAAGGCAATTCCTTAACCACGAGGAACTCGGTTCTGGAGAGGCAGTTGAGATGATAAAATTGATCACATTGATTTATCAAGTGTCGCACAGTTAAACGAGACAGTGTCAATACGGAAACGATAATTTTCTGATAAGTTAACTGAAGATAAGTTTTAAGGTTAATCTCATAGAAAGATGAAAAACATGGTACTACGATTCTAAATGTTCATGTAGGTAAACCACCTACAAATATAGCCCGAAATCATACAGAGAAGAGAGGTTTAGGAGATAGGACAGCTCCCTTTACCCCGATGAGAGATATAGGCTTTTTTAGACAAATAACTTTCGAGAAATCTAATATATTTTTCAGCTTACCTTGTCTTCTGGTGGGTTTTTTCTTATCTCATTATATTTAATGCAACTGGCCTGGGACATTTAGCAATAGGTAGATGCGTTATGTAACATTAAATATTATACTTCTACTAGCTACGCCCCGCGGTTTCACCCGCAGTGGTATGAAATATAATTTACAACCTATTCTCAGACCTACCAAATATACACAAAAAATGCCATAAAAATCGGTCAAGCCGTTTCGGAGGAATTCGATAACAAACACTGTGACACGAGATTTTTATATTATATTAGATTCGTTTCTTAATATTTTATTATTGTACGAACACTTGGAAGCATATTTTGATCTAAAAAAATAACGTTATTGTTCATGACTTACCCATGTCGCCGCCTATAAATATCTCTCGAGGCCTTCTGGAACAGGTACTCGCCGATTCTGTCGAGTTTCTCGGGACTCGACAGCGAGTAGAACGTGAGCTTCTCCATGTTTGATTTGACGAGGCCATCCTGCGGTATGGCGGGGAAGATATTGTCTACTAGCCGCTTGTAGCGCGGCCGGAGCGCGGAACAGCAGCCGCAGCAGCCTGCAGAGAGAAACGACTGGTTTGAAGAAATTAACTACCAAAACAAAAGACTCTCTGTCTCTTTATTATTATACACCAAGACCAATTCTATAAGAATCACATAGGTATGTACAGATGCAACATGATCTTATTACGACAAGAAGAAGTAGGTAGGTACGCTACATTATTTTAGAAAGTAGATACCACTAGCTCAATCTATATTTTAAATGAAATTCTAACTCATGTTAGGAATTGGCCCTTTTGTACGTAAATGGTCCTTTGGGAGGTTAAGACCAAAATATTAAGGACCAAAAAAGGAGTACCGTCAAGCATTCCGAAGAGCATTGTTTGTATTGGTTTGATGACATTTTATCAGTTACACAACTAAATCATGGTTCGTTCAATGACTTCAAGAACCCATAATTACTATTCATGTACCTATATGAAGCGGTCAATAACCTGTTTTCTTGTGCTATCGAACGTCATATCTAACACTTCACCACACAATATTTTACCCCCTGGTAACTAATTATCTCAATGTCACTTCAATATTGAAGGTTTTTCCACTTTATGCTTTGGTTTCATGCTTACCAGGAATCTAGCAACTTGTAAACTTAAATGGTTTCGATAATTGAGTAAGTAGGTACCTAATTGTTGCTGATTGGCCCGACTTCTTCAATTAAGGCGTAAGTACCTAAGAACTTGACAATCACGTTCTTTAAAAAAACAAACCTTGACATATTTGAAAAACACTAGAAATGTAATACATGTGGACAGTGTATTATAATAACTAGCAGATTATATGTAGTTCAGAAAGGGAATTAAAGAAGTCATATTAATTCGAGCGCGTGTCACCACACCCCTAATTACAAATATGCTGAAGTTTAACACGCAGACTAGATTGTCAGCTTAGAACAGAAGCCATTTCCATATTATTAAATTTTAAACGTACAGAACGATTCAAAATGAAAAACGCTAGACAGAGGAATTTTGCAAATCCATACTAATATTATAAAGAGGTAAAAATTATTGGTTTGTCAGTTTGTAATGGGCAGGGGGTTAATCTCTGGAATTACCGGTCGGATTTGAAAAAATATGTTTGCATTTGAATTCATTTGACAGCTCAATTCTTGAGTAAGGCTATAGGCTATTTAACATCACGTTATGACCCTTAGGAGCCGAACAAAATGAAAAAAGTCAGAAAGAACGCTAAGCGAAAACGAAGTGATACCGCGGGCAGGTGATGCGATGCGACGCGATGGGGTGGGTCGGGGAAACAACAAATTTCACGCGGACGAAGCCGCGGGCAAAAGCTAGTTATTTTATAATTTCTTTTGACATCAACCAATAATTATCAATACAACAAAATCTGATAAGCTGAACAATCTTGACACAATTATCAATACGTAGACAATAAGCGGTCCTTATTGAGTCCTTATCATATCGATACTTACATGTCATGTACACCGTCCTACTGACTATGAAACACGCTCGATGAGCTATCTTTCTCATTGGCATCATTTTGGCATTTATTGCACTATTTTTCTAACACAGCACTATTTATCAAATACCACAATTTTTTGAGATTTTCAGTCCACTTTTGCTTTACGTTGCACATCCTTTAATTTGAATCCATCTACACTTATGTTATCCTGGTATTTGTGGTAGGTTTCTGTGTGATTCCGATTTAATTGTTGGATATTCATGAACAGCTTTCAATGAGAAGCCATACTATACTAGTCAATTTAACATAGTATGAGTTAATTTGGTCTTTTGATCATCAAGGCAAAATCCTTTGATTAAGTTGTAAAAAACCAATACTTTTCTATCAGTACAAGTACGGACGCATACTGTGAATACCATACCTATTGCCTAGTACAATAATTAAGTTAATATGGCTTTTAATTTATTTTCACGATGGTACTTTAACGATGAACATGGAAGCTGAACACATAGGTAGTCCAAATAATCACTCGGGTACATTTTTAATGTTTGAGGTAATAATTTACCTAGCAGTTTATGTGGCCCTGGTATTTAAATCATATAGGTATTGCACAAGGTAAGCTGTTTTTAGTTGTAAGGTCAGGTTTTAAAATAATACCTCTAAATAATCTTTATACAAATGATATTACCCACCAATATGTATTTCGAGCCGTATTCACGAGGAAAAGTTATTAAAGGTAGAATTTATTTTATATCATTTACGTAAGGTTATTAATATTATTATCAGTAATAGCACATTTTTGGATGCAATAAATACGCACGCAATAATTTGTTTATGAAATAATTTCAGGATTTTTATTTTTCGTTTACTAAATTTCACAAGAAAATTACCGACTACTTTTCAGCCGGACAAAAAATACCAGAGGAACTAATGTAGCGTCTATCTCACAAAAAAAAATACTATTTTGTTTGAACACATTCACAATTTTTTTAAACATGACGTCATCACAACACTACACATTTTTTTTTCTCAGTTCTATCAAGTTTTTACTACGAGCGTTATCTTATTATTATTTGTTCGTTGGACGGCACAACTGTGTCACACGATTTAACATCGACCACTGGGATCATGCTCTAGTGATAAGACTACCGTGATAACAGAACTTAGGCTGACTTCACATTGATATACAAGATTTATGATATCAGAATTAAAAAAAAAAAAACTTTAATTTCGGAAGTCGGTGTCTTTGGTTCTGTATTTCGTTTTTTGAATAAAAGTTTTATTTTTCACTTTTTAGTTGTGGTACCTAAACTTACCCCACACAAATTCGTATATCACTACTTGCTATGTAAATAACAGTGACAGGAAGTTATTATAACATTATCAATTTCGGTACACTATTATTTAAGTGGAAAAATACTTATTTTTGAAGCTAACTGAAACACTACCCAAGCAAAGTTAATAAAATTTATATGGGACATTTAAAAAAACAATTTTCGAAAATCTATCCACAATTATTGTCGGCGATATCATCGCGTAACATTTACACAAAAAATACAGGCGAATTGAGAACCTCTTTTTTTAAGAAGTCGGTTATTTCGTTTTCATTGAAACGTATTCTATGATCAATAATGGTTATTAGTTACGCCTTTTAAACCTCATTGAATATTCTCATGTTACAAGGACGTCTAGTATTTATAGGTACATTCATGACCTTTTACATGTAAGTCATTGAAATTTTAATTTAAGGTTCCGATTTACAGAGTTGTGGGTTGTGGATCCGGTTCGGACCCCGACAGGCATGCAGATACCCTTCCCTTCAAATCGTAACACAGCAACCTCAATTGGGAACAGAAATAGGTATGGTGGCAGCAACCTCAATTGGGAACAGAAATAGGTATGGTGAAGCATCACAAAGAGCTCTAGATATTGGTACTACTTACAACGACTACTACTTGAATAGATCCCTCACGTGCACCAACAAGGGCTTTCTTAATTCTGACAGTTGTGCAATATTCATTGCACAGTGTATTTTACAAGGAATCAGTCTTCTCGGCAATAAGATCAACGCAGTGCACAATTTCACAACATAGTATAAAACAAAGTCACTTACCGCTGTCTGTCTGTCCCTATGTATCCTTAGATCTTTAAAAGCCCGCAACGGATTTTGATGCGGTTTGTTTTAATAGATAGATTGATTCAAGAGGAAGGTTTATATGTATAATACATGCATAATATAGTAGAGAAACACTGATAATTTTAGAGGTTTCTAATGTAATGTCATAAATAAACACATTTTTTACGCTGGCTGAACCCTACGAGATAGATCAAAATAATTTACTACAGTATTGTACACCTTAAAAAGGTCTACAAAAAAGTCCGCGATGGTATGTCTATCTCCTAGGGACAACCCACAATAACCACTTTTTATCCTTTACTTTTTACGAGAAATAATGGCTTATTTACGAAGCGATTTTAAGCAATACAGCATTAATCCTTATGCAATTAAGTACCGTAAATACATTGTGCATTTAATATAGATCCATATGGCCATTTACAGCATGTAATTTAAATGAATATTTTCCATGACATTACAGATTTAAAATGCAGGCATAGAGCGGTTGCGGCTATACTGGCCGGGGGGCCGGTGCCTATGAATAGATGTCGCTCTTTCAAGAGTAACCTCTAAAGAAAACATGTTTGTATTGTCTAATGACAAAAAAGCTGTGAACATTCTATATAAAGACATTCTTTAGTATATTTAGTATCAGTATTGCACCCGTGCGAAGCCGGGGCGGGTCGCTAGTGCAGCTATAAAAAAGAAAGCGGTATCGTTAGCGTTATTAATTTGGTCTCTCTGTGTCTGCTATCCAGTAAATGGGCTATTGTGTTAACCAGTAACTGGATTGTGGAAGGTCAGATAGGCAGTTCCTCCATGTGAAATACCGGCATTCTGCTCCACCCAGTTAGACTGGAAGCCGACCCCAACATAGTTGGTCAAAGGCTAGGCAGATGATAATAGGGTATTACGCCCATTTTTGAAAAGTGTCTCAATTAGATTCTATAGTGATAATGAATTTCTAAAAAAATCGCAAAAAAAAAAAAAAAACAAATTTCGCGCGCAATTTGACGAAAACGCTGGACGCAGTGGACGCCATATTGCTCTGTGGTCATGACGTCAGTTGGCTGTGTAAGCAATAGTTGATACGCTGATAGTTGACAGTTGACACTTCTAAGTTTACATAGCCGTATGACGTAATAACACGGCGACTAATATTTAATATTTAATGGTGTTATGAAATAGATTAAAAAAGCTGAAACCTTTGAATTGAATTTTAAAATTTAGTTTGATATTTTATGAACTAAAACTAACGGTTTCCGACTGCTTTTTGCCTAAGCTATCTCATCTAGCTATCTCCTAAGCTATATGTCCTAATATATTTTTAGATTTTTTCTCATATAGAGTAAAATACCCTATTATGTATCTGCTGTAATTGCTTAACACACTAACAGTAGGAATGGCTTTTATTTTGACATTTCAACAACATTCATTGCGTTATTTACGTTGTTGAGCAGACAATTTTTTCGAACACATGAAGCAATGGATTAACAATAGGCTTCAAAATGATTCAGATTGTGATAGACTGAATGTTACGCAATTAGGGTGCTGATCTGCCCACGTTTTCTTAATCATCTGACCATGGTCAACTATGAGAATTGTGAAGAATTTTGGGAAAAGTATCCGGTTCGAAAATGTAGTAAGTACCTCCTTGCTATGTTTAAAAAGGTAAGCCGCAGGGATCATAGTGGACTATATTAGACCCTTCACCTATGGTGAATGGCTATACCGTTTCGGTCTCACTCACTTTAGTGAACTGCAAGACAACAACCGTATTACACTGAAATGGTAGGCATTAGGTTTTTTTTTGTATTTTAAAAAGCACCTGCTTAAATAAACAGCATAATCCCTCAACTATTCAATACATAGGACAGAAAACTCAAAGTAGGTATCATGCCCTTGCACAGCTTGAATCAGAAAACTGCAGTACCTAACGGGATGTTCACAAGTGCAAAGTGCAACTTACTAGTTACTACTAGTGGGTGACTGATAACTGTATCAGTTAGTGATATCTAAACCTCTATTCATTGTAGTCTATCTTAGCGGGATAAGTTGGACAGTTGCACTTCCTCTTTCCCTCTTGACAATTAATTGTGGCAGACCTATGAAGATGAAGACCCATGTTGGTTTATAGTCTGGTATTGATGATGAAGAACATCATAAAAGTTAACCAATATATTCTATCTAGATTCCTCTGATAAGGTAAGTTCACATTATATATTATTATATTTACTTTTAGCTAATCCGGATTAAAAGACCAATATATTGTATCTAACTAAGCTGCATTATAATGTAAAAAAGATCGTTATTGGTATTTACTAAAACTGTATTTTAGATTTAATCGCATAATAACAACCAAGATATTATTATCTATTTCGGTTATGAGTTAAAAGTTTCTACAGATGAAAACAACACTGAATCATGCCTATAGGGATTATGTGGTATTGTAGATATATGTATAACTAGGTTTGTTTTGACTTTGGTTTTAGAATTAGGTCATCCATAATACCGTGAGAAATCTGCATCGTCGTTAAGACGGATTTTTCTAGATATATGAAACTCATTAACATAGGTAATACGAAAATAGCTCAACAAGCCAGTAATCGCGGAGCGTTCCCATTATAGGTGCATTTCCGGCCATCGAAAAGTTTTACAATTTCCTGAGACGTTTAGGTACCTACCTACCTAAATACTATTGAAGTTTTGATTGGCTAATATTATAGAGCGCATTAATAAGATGGCAGAAACAAATTTAGGTAGGTTATGCTTAAAAATATTAGGAAAAATTGGTACTTGCGAACAACGCCTTAGTTTAACAGAATTTATGATCTAAATCAATCATTCTTCTTGGTAGGCGCAGACTTTATAGGACAAGATTATCTACGCTATGAACGCTATGATACGGTAAATATTGACCGAACCCTTTAATATTTTCAGTTCAGAACACGCGATAATTGCTTAATAACTTCATCACTCGGTAAAAACATGGATATTGTCAACAAATATTATTTTGAAAAATCTGGTCTTTCCTTCGATCTCAAAAAATTACGAACACAAGAAGGACCAATTATTTTTTGTTTTAAATTTCCGGTATAATATAAACACCACAATGTTCGAAAACCACTACAGCATCTGCTTACCCCATTAGAATTCAAGCAAACCATAATAAATGAAAGTACTTGACAACTAAAACCAATCAGAAATACCAGGGCCACATCACCAAAAACATATTATCTAAAATAATCCTATTGATTTTAAACCTTTAATAAATATCGGCACTAATCGGCAGCGCACGGGCGCTCGGGTCGCGGGCTCAGAACTGACTAGCTAAATATAAATCATTGCCCACTCACCGAAAATAGATTGTCCTCTGGAAAGGGATGACTTAAAGGGTGACATGTGACATATTTGTAGTTTGTTGATCTTTTATCTATACATAGAACATCATAAGCACGTGTGGTTCCATCCCCTTTCATTCCATGGGGGCTAAAGGACCAGGTTTGAACTTGCAAGTTATTTAGGGAAGAAAGGACAAATTTATTATTTGGTGGCCAATTACATAATTTGAATTCCCTGTGCATTTATAGATGACTAGCTTCTACCCGAGGTTTTGCCCGCGTAGATGTCGGAAATTATCCCAAGGAAACCTGCTACCGGGATTTTCTGATTGTACTTCGGTGACTGTGCCCAAAAACTGTACGACCTCATTCCACCGGCCCACTTCTACCACCAGACATCTCGACGCAATGCAAGTTACCATCACTGGCTAGTTGCTATTCCACCAATTCGCACTAAGCGCTTCCAAATGTCCTTTATAATGCGCACAGCAAAAGAGTGGAACTCTCTACCTGCGTCTGTGTTTCCGACCGCATACAACCCAAATCTCTTCAAAGAGAGAGTGAACAGGCTTCTTCTGGGTAAGCTCACTCCATCGTCGACTTTGTCTGTGTCACCTCTGACCTAGACTAGAGTCAAGAGCAAACCCATCTCAAATAAGAAAAATAGTATCATATCATTCAAATCCATTCATCCGTTAGGTAAAGCGTGAAAAGGTAACAGACAGGTAATAAATGTATTTTTTTATTATTTTTATTAAGCAGGTTTTAATATAACTTTAAAATAATTCATTTTAATACATATTATCATCATTAATTTGAAATACTCTAGCGCCGCCATTTTTATAACGTCTAATTGTAATAACTTTTAAGCGGGTGGACCGCTTTAAATGAAATAAATACTAAAATAAACAATACCTCAGATACGGGTTCTGACTATATTTCAAATTCTATAAATCTCTAAAAAACAGGTACTCATTTTTTTTTCAATAATCATGTTAATTTAAAAAACATACCCTATGTTACCCCCTTGGGGGGTGATTTTACAAAAACGCTAAATAAAATATATTTTTATTTCTTACCAATAGCATAAATTTTAACTTTCATATCGTTAACTTAAGAAATGCTAAGTTTCCCATAAAAAAAAATCCCCTATATCACCCCCTTTTAGGAATATGTTTGAGACTCAAAGGTGCCCATGTCCTTCCCCAGGATGTCATCTATATCCTCGCCAAATTTTATCGAAATCCGTTCAATGGTTTAGGCGTGAAAAGGTAACATCTGTATGTTACCTTTTCACGCCTAAACGGATTTCGATAAAATTTGCTGTAAAAGCGTATAAAAGTAACTCTAGTCTGTCTGTACATATTAGAGCTACTTTAGAATTTATAATTTACTAGCTTTTGCCCGCGGTTTCGCACGCGTGGATGTCGAAAGTATCCCACGGGAACGTACTACCGAGATAAAAAGTATCCTACGTGTTAATCCAGGTTATAAACTCTCTGTGTTCCAAATTCTATCCGAATCCGTTCAGTAGTTTTTGCGTGAAAGAGCAACAAACATCCATCGATCCATCCATCCATACATCCTCACAAACAACAACAAATCTTCACATTTATAATATTAGTAGGATATACAATAATACGGATGTCAAATTCTTGTATATCTTAGTTTTACAGCTGTTATAACGACCCTCATGACATTATTCTACATACATGTACCTACATCACCCTCCAATAATATATTCGGCTCGACACCAGATTACTTTGGTACCACCTACAAACTTTACGTGGGTAATAAGACGAATAAAAATAAGACTCGCGCCCTACATAGAAACTAAGTACAGGCGCGATGATATGACGAATAAACGAACTGCTACATCTACACTTGAGAATTCCACTAAAGATTTAAAAGCCCACAATTCAGCAGGTAAGCTGTTGACAGATAGACAAAGAATACTCCTACACATAAAATACCTCAAATCATATGATCCAATTAATGCCAAAAATCGATTTGTGAAGTGTGCCATTCTTCTCTGTTACTCTGGTAACCCTGATTATATAGTAACATAACAACATCCTGTATTCCTCAGAGGTTAGGCAGAGGCACACCCAGATTTGGCTAGTTGTGTGTGTTATTACAACCCGATTCAAACTTTATGGCGGCTAGGAACATGAGGCGAGTCGCTGCCAGTAACAAATTGACGTGTCAGTGGGGGGTGAGGGCTGAGGTACTGCACAGCGAGTAGCGAACTTCAGAGCCGCCATAAAGGTTGAATCGGGATGTAGTAAGTGTGCTAATATCACTTAATTAAACTTAATCTTATTAGGTTCATCTACATAAATATTTAAGTGATATACAGACTTCCCATTTCATATCTTGTAAGAGATTATTGTAATTAAAATAACGATGTGTGTCTATCTACAGGTATAAAATTTAATTTTCTCATGAATTAATGAATCATCTAAATAATATTATGATCCAATTCCTAGAAGAGAAGAATGTTTTTGATATGAATATCAGCACAGAAATTGTAATGTATATTTTAATTAATTCATACACCTAATCAACATTTTACTGGCATGTTAACAATAAAATTGCTTAGGTTTGTCATTGTAAAAACATTTTTAGTACAGTCTATCTGTAGTAATATGTTTCAAAATTTAAGTTCATAATAAAACTCCTTTCCATACAAATCATGTTAATTGATGATTATGACTGCCCCGTTGGTCTCGTGGTCGCAAGCGCACCTGCTGAGCGTGGGGTCCTGGGTTCGATTCCCAAATCAGGTAAAGTGTTAGTGAGTTTTTCCATTAGCAATTTCTAGCAGGTAGCAGCCCAGAGTTCGGAACTTAGCGGTTTGGTGCCTCCGTGCCTCGGAAAGCACGTTAAGCCTTTAGACCTGCGCGTCATCTCTTTCCGGTTGTGTCGGATTGCTGTCCGATTGGACTATGAGTGAGCAAAGAGGGAGCGCACCTGTGTCTGCACATACACTTGTGCACTATAATATCTCCCACGCCAAAGGGTAGTCTCCATTGCGATTAGCCATGGCCGAAATTCGGTCATGAGGACTATTATTATGTTTAATGAGTTAGTTACCTTGGAGAAATGCAATAAAAAACAGTAATATGAAAGAAACATAATTATTCCAAAATTAAGTTAGTTTACAGTCTAATGTTTTCTCTTATCATCTCTAGCATCTCTGCTGGACTTAGATCGTTCATAGTCATCATACTTCCGTGACATTCCTCGGCCACGCTTGTCATCCATCCTGCTTCTTTCACGAGACCGGTCCATCTCCCTATCCCTAGAACGAGACTTGTGCCTCTTGCTACTACTGCTAGAATAACTCTTGCGTTCATATGGGGAACGAGATCTCCGGTCCTTCTTAGATTTATGGTTGCTATGGTACTTGGAAGACAATGGAGGAGTTTTTGGTGACTTGTCTTTCTTAGAATCTCTTCTATTACTCTCCTTAGATGTTGACGCAGTCGGTGACTCAACTTTCTTCTCTTCTACCTTGTTATCTCGTTCCTTTTGAGCTTGGATATGCTTGTTTGCCTGGTACACTTTACGTAACATGTCAACTTTGCACTCCAATTCCTCAGGGTTGACTTTAGTTCTCTTGTACAGCTGCAGAATGCGAACAGAGACCTCTCTAATATCTTCTTCTGGTACCTTGAATAACAGGAACCAGTGTGGGTTGTTTGGTAGAGGCAGACCAATCTTCCGTGATGTTAGATAAATGCAAGCACAAGCTATAGTCTCTGGTGGGAACCTCATGAAGACATCGGTCCGTAGGGCATCATTCATGTAGTTCCAAGCCATTTGCATTAACTGACGGTTCTTCTCATACTGCAGTAGCTGAAGATACACCACAATAAGCTTGTGTGGGTGCTTGACATGCACACAGAACCCTAATTCCTTCAGAATTCTTCGCTCAGCCTTGATAACTTGGTTCTTTAGTTCAATGTAGTTTTGATCCACAATGAGTGGAGCAATGTTCCTCTGAGCTCTCACTTGTTTGATGTGATGGAAAACATTGATCACGTCTCTTATCCTACATGGCTTTTCTTCAACCTTAGATGCTAAATAAATGCTGCCCATAGCCATAGTTTCCATGGGGTATCTTACAAATGATTTTGAGTAGTAGAACCGCTGGAGGTAGATTTGTCCGGTCGCCATAGCGACTTGGGGCAGCTTGAGCAGGATTCCGGCGGTTTGGATCATCTCACATCCTAGAATACGGAGATCAGTCTCCGTTTCGATGTCAAGGCCGTCAGTCTGTGAGGGCGTTTCCTTGAATACATTTTCGGGCAAAAGGCAGTTATATAATGTTAAAACAATCTTCCCATAGGTCTTCTGAGCCTTTGCAGGCGTTGTCGTTGCCGTTTTAGCCAGATTTTGCACTGTGGCAGCCGTCATTTTGATAATCCGAAACCTTTCACTTGTTGAACTGTTTTGGTATGAAACTTCTTGTAGTGGTGAACCAAATCACATTTCTAGTACGTTATATCACATTTAGACACAGTTTATTTAATAATTTGGGAGAAATTCACTCTAAAACGTAGGAAAAACGCCATGAAAACACGCTATTAATGATGACAAGAAACGGAGCAAGATGGCGCCACCCAACACAACATATGTCAAAGTCCAGTTTAGTAAACAAAATTCTCAAAAATCTGCCGTAAATAGGCAAATAATTAAAATAGGACATACCTGCCATTGTTTCCTTTTGCCTTATTTGCTATGGATATTACAACAAAATAGCTTTCTAGCAAAAAATCTACAATAAAAGACCAAGTCTCTGAGTCAGTCGATCGATTTTATGGGTCGCGTTCCAGTTTTACCAGAGACAAAGTTTGTTTACGAGTAGTCGACTTACTTTTGGAAGGAAATTATTATTACAATCAGAAAAAAATCAAGTTAAAAGATTTTAATTTAAATAATCCAGTTGCCCCTGTGTTATTACATATTTATACGAAGATTTAAAAATATGTTAACATGTTTTTTAACAATATATTTCATAAAACTTTATTGGAATTTCGTAACGCAACCCGGAAATGCTTAACAGCGTGAAGTTAGCGCAACTTTGCGCCCTTGGCGGCAATTACAAGCAGGTAATCAATAATGCAGATGGCATTAAGAAAAGACAATAAAATTCTTGAACGTCCGCCAATAACGCATAATTAAATTATATAAGACTTTGGTTAGGTATAATGTTAATTTGAACAAAATACTTACAGCCTGGATCTGTACATTTTTGAACGAACGAATCCAGAAAATCATGGCCCTCCCCAGCTTCAAAACAGCATTTTACGAACGACATTTTTTAAACGATATAAATTCAACAATATAGTAACTATATAACAGGGAAATATAGAAGAAATAGTGTAAAATTTATAACTTCATATTATGAATAAGTACTAAGTCAACACGGCACTTAAAGGTAGATTTTTTAAACACTTAGGTAATTTGTGTGGATTTCAAGACAACAATATTTAATGTTTTCCACTAACACAATATTAATATAAAAATAAATCTTTTCTTAACACTATTATTCAAAAATATAATATTGCTCTATATTTTAACAATAAAATTGACTAGAATTAACAAAAATTGGGTCAGTAATGTCACATTTCGGAAGCTAGGTGATTTTTTTTCATCTAGATGCGATCATAATAATATGTTATCCGACGGATTTATAATGTTCCGAATCCTTGTCACGTCTCTAGTAACGGGGGTCTCGCCAAACTTGTAGTATAATGCGCGGGAACCTACATTTAAGTTTCCTAAAATATAACACTAGAGGCGCTAGTAGTAAGATAACGATTACATCTACTCGACACTAGGATATCACTGATCTTATAGTATGACTATTTGACAACAGATGGCATAGCGGCAAGCAGTTAATGTATGTTGCATGTATTACACAAGTTTTTATGTCATCGCAAAATGATTAAGAATGCACTAGCTTCTGCCTGCGGCTTCGCCCGCGTGGAGGTCGGAAATTATCCAACGGGATCGCACTACATAAAAGTATCCTATATGTAAATCCAGGTTACAAACAATCTTTGTGCCCAATCACATCTAGGGGTGGCTCCGATACCGATACCGATATATCGGCGATATTACCGTTTCTCTCAATATGACTTGAAAAACTTTGAAAGAAGAACCGGTCAAGTACCACCGGTCGCCCAATATAATCAAGAGAAGCAGATCCTCTCGGTTTCTGGCGCAATCAGGTTATGTATGCTTAAAAAAAAAAAGTGAGTCGTCACGGGACGCCTGGCAGATGTGAAACATACCATCATACAGCGTGGCGACGCGTCGCCACGGCGTGCGTCGCCACGCAAACAATTGGTTTTACCCGCGGCAATAGATGTTTCACATCAAAAGATTGGCGCAAAAGTACTTTAGTTACCAAATGAGTTTTGTCGCATCCGAGAGACTATTTCCTACAGACCTTATTCAAAAGGACTTGTGAAATCGCCTATCTCCGCATAACTTGAGAATTATTTGATTCCCCAATGAAAATCTTGTTCTTGTTATTTAATTTTAATTATTAAATGTGAATATTTTTGTGACAATTTTTTTTTTTTAATATTCCTTCCTTTTAACCATCCGTATTGGTATCGGTATCGGTATCGCTGATACTTATTCATAAATATCTGTATCGGTATCGTATCGGCCAAGATGCGTATCGATACGCATCGAAAACGACAGAACGGATTTGGATGAGATTAGGGATACCCCTAATCTCGTCCAAATCCGTTCTGTCGTTTTTGAGTGAATTGAATGAGTAACAAACATACAAACTTTCACATTTATACCTTATATTAGTAGGATAGTAGGGTTTTCAAGAGAACACAGAATACATAAAAAAAAAAACTCGTAGTTCGCGCTGATACGGTAGAAAACGTAGTTATACCTAAATTAGAAATAGTACCTACTAGGTGTAGGTACTATTTCTAATTTAGGTGCAAATGTAGCGTGTGGGTACTGGATATGGTTTAGGTGAGATATGGTTCATCTGTCTTTAGCCCTAACCCGTACCTACTAACTTAGATCTAAAATGATACCGAGCGTCTAGATACGGTCAACAAGGTAATATTTTATGTTCTAATCAGGTATTAGTGGACACGAGGTGGGTGGAGCAGTGACAATACGACACCGGGTGCGTGTTGCCTTATCTACAAGGTACAGTCAAGGAGTCGAGGGCTACCGTGCAAAGAAATATACAGACGCGGTTTTGGAAGCATTCATCAAGGTGTTCATGAAAATAGTAGTTTTGTACTCTATCAATTCTACAACACAGGGTACCGGTACTCAGCAACCAGCACCCTAATTAAGTAACACACTATCTATCACAATCTGAATCATTTTGAAGCCTATTGCTAATCCATTGCTTCATATGTTCAAAAAAATTGTCTGCACAACAACGTAAATAACGCAATGAATGTTGTTGAACTGTCAAAATGATACCCATTCCTACGGATATTGTGTTACGTAATTGCCCCGCTGTTTTCACAATTTTTGTGTGCAGTCGGGGTCACCATTGACGGGGCGGAGGTTCGATAATATGCAAACAAACGCCGGCTCGTTTTTCATATTTATTGCGTTACTATAACTCATAGGATTATACAACACACGTCTCACATCACAGGAGAATTATCAGTCCCGCAAGAAATAATTTCAAAGCTCAAAACCATAGATGACATAAGTAGCTATTGGTGGAAAAAAGTTGGATCTGCCAGTTACGTTTGTATATTAGGTCCATGGTTACATGTTTTTGACAAGCTTAAACCATTCTATTGGTGTTAACCAACAGAAATCTAGCGTTGCGAGCATTGCGTTCGCCACACCCTTATTGTCAATGTTTGATGGCTGTGTGTTGGTTTATTTATTTACTTTTTTAAACGACTTCACAAAAAGGAGGAGGTTCTCAATTCGTCTGTATTTTTTATTTTTTTTATTTGTGTTAGCTCATAACTTTTTTCTGAGTGAACCGATTTGGATGATTCTTTTTTTATTTGATAGCTGGTGCTTCACATGTGGTTCCATTTAAATTTAATCAGGGTTTGACCAGTAGTTTTTGAGTTATACTCAATACTGCATATTTTTTCCACTTAGTTTATATTGGTGATGTGTTGATAATTTGCTGTCACTGTTATTTACATACCAATTAGTGGAATACGAATTTGTGTGGGGTAGGTACCGCAACTAAAAAGTGAAAAATAAAAACTTTTTTACAAAAAAACAACCGACTTCCAAAAAAAACACTAAAAGACGTGAAAAATAACTTTTATTTCGGAAGTCGGTGGCCAAAAACGAAAATACAAAACCAAAGGCACCGACTTCCGAAATAAAAGTTATTTTTCACGTCTTTTAGTGTTTTTTTGTAAAAAAGTTTTTATAAATTAGCAGAGACGACACACTCGTAAAAGTTAGAACATCCCTAAGGGGGCCACCATCAGTAATTGGCACTGACTTGACTACTACGAACTGCGCTGGGTTCTGGGACTCATCCCTAGGTCGGGGCAAGCTGATAGAGATTACTATAAAGAAATTCTCTATAGCGAACTTGAGTACGAGTATGTGTTTGTGCACAGTTAAAAAGCCTTACCTCCTTTCTGCATTAAGTGGGATCTTCTAGTAGTGGAATGTGGGTGAATTACATTTCTCTCTACTCCTTCGAGCAATTCACACGATTTTGATTGAACACATAGATAGATTCCATATAACTTTCTGCACGCGACTGTACCCTATATTATCCGTTGTGTTTAATATGAAAGCCGTGTTATCCTCATTATAAGCTTCATGTAGCGTCTGTATACGACACGCCTTTAGAAAGTACACAGAACACATACTGTAAATATTATATTTTATTACCTATTCGAGAAATCTTATAGTAGAAATGGCTGCTCAAGGCAACAGTTGCGACGTTGTCGTCATCCGGGCATATTTGGCGAAGTAAACATGTTACTTGATGAAGTGAAAACTTCTTTAAGCGCGTTGAGCACTTTTTGGGTGAACAAAAATCATGGAACTCGCGTCATCGTTGAAGACAAGGAAGTCTGGCAATAATTCCTTCTGCACATGTGGCTTCCCTGGTACCACATTAACGGCATCACTAAGTAAATGTCTATTAAGTGTTCCCAAATTACGAAGTGTTTTGTTTCTTTTTACTTACTTCTTTGACATAATCTCATTATTTGTGAATGCGAGAACATTGTAGGCTTTTTTTTGGAACGAAGTTCCTTATCGCGCGTTTCGAAAGGGGGCTAGACGGAAAAAATTAAGACCAAAAGTTGTAACGACACTTTTTGTAACGACACTTTTTTATAGTTGTAAACCGTGCGGCGTGCGCGTGTTTCTCTGTCTGTCTCTCTCTCTCTCTCTCTCTCTCTCATAGAAAGCAAGCCAGTTTTTTTTTTTTAAATGGAACTTTGTTCTATCCGGGTTTCCCTTGACCCCTCTCAAGTTTTTTTTTTGGGTGGGAAATCATCAAATGACCTCTCCCGCTCTGGGCGGAGCGGAAGGGCGTGTCAGACTCTTACTGACTAAAACCCACCCGTGTTCCTTTAGTTGCCTGTGCGCCAGGGCCACGGTAACTCTTTCGAACAATCCGCGACCCCGACAGGCATCGGCCCTGTCGGACCCCGTCAATTATGCTGGCATCTCTTTGAAGCGCGCGTGGAACACAACGCGCCGTCGACCCGGGCCTGGTCCTAAACGGACGGCGAGCTACTCATTGCTCGCCGTCCGCAGGCCCGCGCCTACGGTGGCCGGGAGTCAGCTATCAACTCCCGACGCCCAGGGTGTCTCCTCCTGCGGCGACTAGGGGCGTGAGGGCGCAATGATTGCCTCTCCCTCACGCGCTCCGCCTCCTTCTTCGCGAGTATTACTGCTTCGCAGAAGGAGGTGACTGCTTCCCATTCCTTCTCGCTCCGTACCATGGCCTGAACCAGGACCGGACGCGAGAGATCGCCGCCACCGATCGCCGCCACGAGGACACGGCGGTGCTCCGCCCAAGCCGGGCAGACCTCCACCGTATGCTCCACCGTGTCCTCCGGTCGATCCACACAATGACAACACCCGGGCGTTTCCTCCCGCCTTATCCGAAACAGGAACCTCCCGAAACAGCCATGTCCGGTGAGGACCTGCGTCAGGCGGAAGGTGAGGACGCCGTGGCGCCTCTCAAGCCACTCCTCAAACAGGGGACTTACCCCCGCAATTGTGGCGTGCCCAAACCTTGTAGGCCTAACTTGTAGATTGTAGATTTGTGGACCTTTTTATATTTGGTTGAGTACCTGTTACTTGTTGACAGGCCTACACTGTCCTCCCTTATCTATCAACACTGTAATTGGAAACATTGTAAAAGCCCCTTATTTTTAAAAGAGTAACCGTGGAATTTCTTGCCGGCGCTTCTCCATAGGAAACAACCAATTGGAACCGTGTACCTAGCTTCTGATGTTTCATAAGTGCCCTTGTTGGTTTATGTGGAATAAAATATTTTGATTTTGATCATCACTGCACGCTTTCTATGAGCTATATGTATACTGTGTATATATGTGTACTTTTTGGGTGAACAAAATGCGTGAAACTCGCGTCATCGTCACCGCACGCTTCCCATGAGCGGGTTTACAAGTTACTTAGTTTTCACTTCTATCGGCAGTCCCGAAAGACTGCCCCGATTTAAAAAAATATGTAATAAGGTACTTGCTGACTTTGAACATGGGGGGCAAAGTACATATGAATATTGACAACTTTTACTCCGCCGCCAACGCTGAAATTTTGAAATCTGAGCCTGTTTCATGCGTTTTTGCGATATTTCATTATGTAAAAGTTGTTTGATTTCAAAGTCAGCCGCTATGTATTTACTTTAAAAATAGGTAAGCAGGGTAAGTATTTCTTTAGTAGTTATGAAATATATATTTCTCTCTTCTCCTAGATCGATCGATCGAAAACGGGCTTCATTTTTCGTAGTGTTCAGAATTTGGCTAAGCTGTTAATCAGAAAGGAATTGGATGTTAGGTAGTCTTGAGTTTGGTATAAAAATAGACCAAACGCGCGGTGTCTACATTTCTTAACTGACTTATCTTGCTAAGGCTAAGCACGCAGTACGAATTTTAATCGTTGCGGATAATAATCGCAAATCGGTATACTAGAGTCTGCGCACCGCGGTAAATAATAGCCAGAGAATTCGCTTGAAAAATGATTTTCGTTTGCGATTTTATTACGCAGTTTAAAAATCGTAACGGCCGCGAGCATACCCGCCCCGCAAGAGATGTTATAATTGAGGTCCCCAATGTAATTTCTCGTCTAGCGTGATTCCTAGAAAAACCGTCTGATTAACATATTTTAGTTTTTCTCCATTTAATATGATGTCACATTCGCTACTTTTAATACTGGGGCCACACCAACGGTCAACGTCAATGACCATCATCGCCATCAATCACGCGCTAATTATTCTGATAGTTATCGCGATAAATTGAGTGGCCACACTTGGAACGGTCAACGTCAATGCTCATTTAATTGGCGATAATATTGGCGCTATTGTTTCTTCCCTACCTTGATCCCGTCGCGCTCACGGTGCACAATGACAAACGTAGTGTGGCCGCTTCAACGCAATAATACTCGCGTTAAATCTCTTTGATGTGCCAAAAAATACTGTGCCTAACTTCAAACGGCAAAGTGTGTCCCCTTGTCAAGTTATCGCGATAAGTGCTGGCTACAGCTACGGTTAACGTCTATCATCGCGATAATCGACGGCGTTTCCCGTTGGTGTGGCCCCAGCATACATAAAACTTTTTGACCACACGAGCGCGAGCGAAGCGTCTCCGTTTCAGTTTGGCCAAAAATGCTTTCGTATGTCCGGATGTCCGGCTGTTCTCCTCTACAGGTCGCATTTCTCAACCGGTTCTCGTGAAATTTTGTGAGCAAGTTCGACAATTATATGGTTTAAAAAAAAAAAAAACATATTTCAGCTTTTTCACGCTCTTTGCGCGCGCTTTTTGTTTTAAGGGTGCGCGGTGAACATTTATTCAGTTTTAAGCTATGCAAAGACAGACTCGCGCTCAGGTCTCGGGCTTGGGTGGAAAATCCAAAATGGCGGCTGAGTAAATTTTCAAATTTGTTGAGTACACAATACGTAGGCATTCTTTGTCTTGCCATCAATTTCGATATTTCACATCTGCCGGGCGTCCCATGACAGCCACCTATTTTTTCATTAAATGCCAAATTATTTACCGTAACCAATCTTTGACCGGAAGAATAGAGTTATTCACGTCGTCAAGATTTTGTGACCGTCGTCAGTGTGTTTTAAAATAAGTTAAGTTAATAGGGAACGAATATAGCAGATAGTTACAGATTTATCCTAATAAATAATTATCATCCCGCTATGCCTTTTCGGAGCTAAGCAGTCAATCATGACATAATTTAAGAACGGCTATTTTAGTCAACTTTCAACAAAGCAAATAAGAGGGCGACACTAAAAGTTTTTAGAACTGGCCACTTGTAAACGATATAATAAAAAAATAAGTTAAAATTTTGAAAATGGAACTCTTTGCCAATGTTATTGTGTGCGTTTTGTATTAATTTGTCATTTCTTTAAGATTTGGCGGCAAATTGAAAATTGTTTGTGTCACGTCAGCATGAATTTAACGCGAGAAAATTTTCATACAATGATTTTTTATGACTTTCGATGTCATTTAAGTCAACAAGAAAGTTATTATAGACTTCGATTGCCTTTCACGATGAAGCCCCATCTCGTGCCACTGTTTATAAATGGTTTAATGAGTTTAAATGTGGTCGTACTAATCTCACCGATGATCTGCGTGAGGGACGGCCTTCTACGGCGACGACTAAAGATAACATCAGTGTTGTGCGGCGTATGATAGAGACTGACAAAAGAGTGACTTATCAGCAGATTCGGACAAGCTTTGGGCATCGGTATGAGTCAAGTGCACAAAATCCTCCATGAACATTTAGCGGTCAGGAAGCTTTGTGTACGGTGGATACCTCATAATTTGACAGAGGCCCAAAAACTTCGTCGTGTTGATTGGGGTCGTGAAATGGTTCAAAGATTTAACGGAGGTGACTCAAATGCTGTGTTCGACATACTTACGGGTGACGAAAGCTGGATTTATTGTTATAATCCTGAAACTATGAGACAGTCTGCTGTCTGGGTGTTTCCTGCCGAGGAGTTGCCAAGTAAAGTGAAGAGAAGTCGAAGCGTGGGAATAAGATAGTGGCATCGTTCTTCGGAAGAACAGGTCATTACGCAACAATTGTTTTAGAGGATCCAAAAACAGTTACTGCGGAGTGGTACACTAACAATTGTTTGCCACTTGTCTTGGGAAAAGTTCGGGAGAAACGACCTCGTAGTAGGATCCTCCTTCACCACGACAACGCCTCGTCGCACACCGCCAAGCAAACAATCGACTACTTGGCGACGTCAGACGTGGAATTACTGCAAGGCAAGCACAAGGCGCAAGGCGCGAGGTCGGGGCCATAGCCCCGACCTCGCGCCTTGCGATTTTTATTTATTTCTGAAAATAAAAGAAAAAAATCGAGGAAAACGTATTATGGACGCCGCCGAGGAAGCAGTGGCTGTGTTTCAAAATGCCGTCGAAGAGACCCCTAGGGACGAGTGGGCAAAGTGCTTTTCTCAGTGGTTCCCTCGGATGCAGCGATGTATTGATGTGAATGGACACTATTTTGGAAAGATATTATAAAACTAATAACTTGCTAGTTTGTTCAGTTTTTGATTTTCTAAGAACTTTCAGTGTCATCCTCGTAGCTTAAAGGTTCCACGACTGCTTTGCAAACCTAAGTTCGATTCCCAATAATAAATTGATGTTTTTTGTGCTTCTTTTTTAAATTTTGTTATAACAATATATGTTAGGTAAGTTACCTCTTCTGTCATCTTTGGTTATACTTAATACAAATTTATAGGTATATATGGTTAGGTGACCGTTAATGAGAAATCCCGTGTGTTTACCATCTACTGTTATATTATTTTAGTGATAGCTAGGTGTTCGCCAGGAAAAATCTGTAAGAATGCATCAGTCAGTGTATCAGTGTTAGGTAGTATATGCAGGAACGCAGGCTTTCAGTAATTCATTAAAAACGAAAAGCTTCGCAAGCAGTGCGAAATTGCTACTGAAGGCTGCGGGTATCGACCTCAGGACGAGCTGCTTCTCACACGTACAACTGTAGGTACGTATCTTGCTCCCGCATCACCAGTCCTGACTTTCTATATATTTTTACTGCTGACACCAAAACTACAAACTTAATATACAGGGAAGTATTTATAAAAATATGGCTGTTATTTTAGTTTAGGGTGTTACGAGTATCTTACGACTTCCATGCGAAAGAAGTTGCGTACAGAAGCTAGTGTTTAAATAACAGTTGTAAAAATTATTACCCATAGGAAACGACCGATTGGAACCGTGTGCTTCGCTTCTGACGTGTCATAAGTGCTCATGTAGATATAAATGTGAAATACAATATTTGAATTTGACTTAAGTATGGTGGAGCAACGATCTTAGCAGGATGGCTGGTAGCAGCTTGATAAGAGTAGCTGAGGATCGAATTAAATGGCTTACGATTGAAAGAGCTGGTGACCAGCAGTGGACTACTGTAAGTGATGGTCACTAATTTAACCTTATCTAAAATTACATGAATCAATACAATACACGTGGGACTTTGCGGTTAAATCTATATTAGGAAATAATGGTAAAAAGCTTGCACGATCTCTCATCTATATTTGAACAAAACAGTCATATAGTTCGTAGAATTTTCTTATTTATATCGCTCTGTGATGCTGTCGGTAAAGACTGGTAGGTAGTCTACCAAAACCACAAAATATGTAGTGTCGTTAGGTAGTTATTGATTTGCTTCCACTAGATCAGGAAAAGCATTGAAGCACATAATGAGGATTTTTCCAAAAGCTGCTAGGTGTCGAAATACTTCAGAAAGATGACCTTATGCCTGAATATTGAACAAATGAGTACCCTGTCACCAAAGTTTTTGTTGCGATTAAGTGTTCCAGGAAGCTCTTGGACAGATTGCCGAAAACAATTGTCCAGGACCATATTTTATCAGGTAAACAGAATAAGGACTACATAGCCGAGAATTGTTCGACATTTACTTAGTTCATTAGCTGCATTATCAAATAACGTATGTAATTTTATAACAATAATTATAATTAATAGTGGCTCAATAATGATTGTCATGCAGGCATTATCGTATGTATGAATGTGAGATTTTTATGCTTGTAAGTTCATAAAAGACTTTCGGAGAACTGTCCGCAGGGCGCCAACACACAAAAAACGGAACCTGTCGACTAATGACTCCTAACGTCCACACATGACATCATTCTCTCATGTCTTTAATCTCAACATTAACCAATTTGGCAGTATGACAAACACCTTCGTTCGCCCAAAAGTAACTCCAAGCCGTTTTCCTTGCAAACAGCCTCATGCATATGCGGCAAAGCCTTTTAGCTACGTAATAGCTGCTCTCTCACTCGCCAATTTGGTTTAAGTCATTCAGTCGACCTCGAGGTACAGCCGAGAGCGGGTGTACGCCATCTTGTATTTTGAACTGTCAAATTTCGCGCCGATTCTGTGATTGTGTTAGCACAAATTGCCATTAAAAAAATAAATAGATAATAGTGTAGTGAAATTAATTACATTATTGGAAAGAGTGCGTTTTTTTTGGATTTTATTCGTGTTGTTTATCTCGGAGCTATTGGCTGAGATCTCGGTCTGTGATTAGTGCTGTGTTTTTATCTTTTTTTCTTCTGTTTGATACCGTTTGAACTGTCACTGCTTGTGCCCGGAAAGGACATTTTTCGGTAAGTTTTTGTTTTAATTTAATTGGGTTTGATTTATTATTGTCGCTTTTAAACGAGCGATCTAAATGTTGATACAGTTTCGCTTCCTGTTTAACACTGTATCTTGCACAAAAAAGTTTTTATCTCGATTAGATCGTTTTAGAACTTGACTAATTGCGCCGGACACTTAATGATCGAGATAAATAGTGTTCTAACATATCGATTAATGTCTGTAATCGACGTAAAAGGACTTTGCAAGGACACTTGCGACTGGCCACTCTAATAAACACGAGAAATATTCCACATTTGGTCTGCTGCAGCTACTTAAGTGAGCGTTTAGATTTTTGTAGTGAACGCCTTGTTCGTACATTGTTGTTATTTGTATCGTGTAGTTGCACAACGGATCAAACGGACCTTTGGAGCAGACTTGAGACATTCTACAACCTTTGTCGGTTATGTAGATTTATCTCCAGCAATGTTAAACTTTTTAACACGTTCGTTTGTAAATTATCGTTATTTAGCGTCGAGTGACTTCTGGTTCCGGATTCGACTGTCGACGGTTTGGTTTGTGGGATGGAGACAACTTTATTGAAGTTTTAAAGTGCGATACTTTTTGGAATGTACACCGTAATATGTGTGAATTTGCATTAATACGAGTATCAAGCAAAGGTGCACACGACAATTTAAGGATAAATTACGCGTAAAATGCACCGTTTTTTTATTTGTAAAGTATTAAGTAGAGCCATTTTTATTTGGCTCGCCCCTTCTAGTACCCTAGTGACTTAAGAAACTAATTAGTCACTTAATTAAATACCCACTAGTAGCAATACTTAGACCTTAGTGTACGTCCTGACTCCAAATAAAGTACCACCTTGCGGGAGTCGAACCTTGCAGAAACTAAATTGCTAAACCACTGAGCTATGGCATGAAATATTTTTTTCGGAAAACAAGGTAAACCTTTAAAATTATATACTATTCTATTTCGTTTTCAAATTAAAGTGGTCTCAATCTGAATTGGTAAAAGAGGTTCATACGCTTGGAATGAATTTAAACGAGTCTGACCGTATATGTAATATTTAAAAGATTTTAAAGGACTTGGTTTGATAAGATTAATTGCATGATTCCCTTATTTAAAAATCGGATCTAATCGCGAGCTTGAAGTTGGTATGTTCTGTGATTTGCGCATTACGGAGTTCATCTCATTTTGATGATGATACATGCTTGCCAAGTACTTATTCTTATTAGTCCCAAATTCCAATGAAAATCCGCTATCCATATTACCAGTTTATTTCTCCGTTATCAAATACTCTTTCAGAACCTCGTTAGTAGTTCGCTACTATCAACGTGTTTTTTTTTGTTCTTGCAACACCTCCCGAGGCAGGTAATCAAATAAGATCCTCCCTAATTCCCTACGGAACCCTTTGAACGTTAATTAAGGCACATTATAGTATTTTTTGCCTCCAATTTAGTGTTGAGTCATAACTTTTTTAAAGTTCGCGTGTTTGGAAGACATTTTTCTTGCGAGTAAATAAATAATTTGCGAAAGTGCAGGTTTTTTTTTGGAATATTTCTACGTAGTAAGGTTGTTTTTTTTGGTTATAATTATAAAATTATAGTAGGTATATTTTTTTGGCACATAAATTGTCGGAAAACGTCACATGTTCACTAGAGTCTGGAAAAGCCTGAAACAGGAAAAAAGAGGGATATGGAAATAAGAGCTGTTGAAACTACAGAATGTTTGTTACTGCATCACTCAAGGTTGACTGGTAGAAAATGCTTATGGCATTCAGTCTCTGTACATTTATGTACTTAAAGTATTAAATAAAATTAATGGATGGCAAAGGAATACCAGAAAATTCAAAACCAACTTTGCTATATTTAACCTTTTAGATCGCGTACGTCTACATCAACCAAGTATTTTTTTAAAGGACTGCTTAGTTGACTGAATCTAAAAAAAAAACAATTTAACAACACAGCTCATCTTTCACACAGCTTCGTCAATGGTCATAATATTACCAATGGTCGCAAAAAGCGAATCATCGGTGCCGGTGGTCGGACACTGTTAATTAGTAATAGCCAGTTTTTGTTGGCACAGGCTGTGGTCACGCTGTCAGCGATTCTGTCCGCTTTGTTGCGGAAAACGACAGGTGAAATGATATTAGCTTAGATCTGAGAATTTTAAGGAAGGGCTGAAAATTGTGATAAGGAAAAAGTGATTTAAGAAATAGGAAGTTACGTCAGTTTTGTGATTATCTCGTTCCTATCACTGAATGGAATCAAGGTAGTAAACTTAATAAATTAGTGACAGATTGGGCAACGTAGCTGTTTTTGAAAGTTTATGATAAAAATCCGTTCAATTGTTTTTTTATTTTATTGTAGCTGTTTGTTTAAATATTTGGTTTATTTTAGCTTATTAAAACTAAATAGTATCCGATTGACTTCTGCCGATGCCGAAGCGCATTAATCGGCTGTCGCTACAACCTTCGGTCAAAGCCGAAGCTGAAGGTTTAATAACCCTACGAAATTCAGTTGACGGTTGCTTAAAACTTAATAAAATTATGTTTTTTAAAGTTTATGTTGACTGTTGTCTTGCTGAACTTGCCATAAATAATAACATTACGAAATAATGCCAATTATAATATTTATTTACCTAAAAGTAACTTAACAATCACAATCAGTCTCAGTTTTTCTGAACTAGTGCGAAATTAGGGTAGCAAATACAATCTTTAAAACTGCCGCGTGTCGCCTATTCCATTGCGCTCTTGCGCATTCGTAACAGTTCGTTCAATTTAGGCGCTTGTTAGAAACCTTCGGTTTCGGCCAAAACTTGAGCCTATTTTAGCCGAAGCCGAATGTTTGGCCAGAAGTGGCCAAAGACGAAACTGAAGGTTCGGTCAGACACTAAAAATAAATGACTACATTCTTTGAAAAATAAATATTAGATCTCCGTCCATTACTAATGTAATGTAAAACGTGACCAAATGGAATCGATATCGAAATGATTAATTTCTAAGAATAATCCTTGAAAAATAAATGGGTACTAAGTAATGTGTTTTATGTTAATAAGTAGCAAGAAAAATATTATAATTAAAATCCACATCATGACCTATATGCACCCATAAATCAAATAAAATAATATCTTGCTTACTAAATCATTACTATTTTTAAGTGTCTTGACATTTCTCGGGACCCTGGCATCCCGGACTTTGGAAGGCGTACGAGGGGCCGCAGCCATCTCGCAGAGGCCCGTTAGACGTTTTTAATGAAATGAGGCACCAGCCGACGATTTATCCCTGTTCGGACTAAACAAGTGCACCCAAGGACAACTCGCGGGTGGTGTAGGACTATTGCAGGATATTGGAAAAAAGATATTGGTCTATAGATTTGAGTAGCTTAAGTGGACTGGACTTATCTAGGACTATGGAAAGACTATGGCCCCTGCCTGACCAATGGTTTATATAAAATACACAGATAAAATGGCAGGGGGTGACTTGCACACTCAATAATGGGCCCCCGAAAACGATCGCTAGCACATAGTGTCGTAGCTAGGGTTACCATCTGACCGGATAAATCCGGCCTTGACCGGATTATTAGGTCTTAGACCGGACTCCGCCCGGATTTTACGTCAGACCGGACTTCTTACATACACATCCTCCCACTCGAGCAAGGGTGCTACACTGAGCGAGAACGCAGTCACGCACGCATACGCAGGCGCCGCGGGCGGGCGGGGGTGCGTGCGGCACCTCGCCCCGCTACCCTCGTACCGCAAATAATTATTGTAAACAAACACAATTGTTTGTCACACTCATAATTTGATCGAGTGCCATTCGAGTGCATGTATTATTTCGTTGTGTTCGCGTCGCACGCATCGTTACAATGGCCTCCGCTAATAAAAAACGATGCAAATTCACGGATGTGCTAAAATCTAAATATCCTTCTTTTACTGATGGCAGAAATGAGCAAGAAGTGAAGTGCACTATTTGTGATTGTTTTGTATCGATTGGATACAAAGGTGGAGCTGACATAGAAAAACACTTGAAAACGGAAAAGCACATGAAGAACAACAGATTGTGTGCCAGTACAAGTAAGATTGATAGTTTTGTAACTCAAAAAGGTAACAAAAATAGTGCTGTTGATGCCACGCTTGCTTTTCATGTGGTTAAACACCACCAATCTTACAAAAGTATGGATTGTACATCGCAGTTACTAAAAAAGCTATTTCATGATTCTGATTTGGCAAAAACCTGGCCTGCGCGAGAACTAAAACAGAGGCTATTATTAATAATGTCATTGCGCCGTATACTATCAAAACCCTTCTTGAAAAACTAGAAGATATAGTATTTTTCGGGTTTTCAACTGATGCCAGTAACCACAACGCTGATAAAATATTTCCGATTATTATTCAATATTTTGATTGGAAGACTGGTATGGAAAGCAAGATGTTAGAGTTAACATCTTTAGAAAATGAGACTTCTTTGACCATTTCAAATTATCTACTGGCTACTCTGGAAAAATACAATTTAAAAGGCAAATGTGTTTCTTTTACCGGCGATAACGCTAATGTCAACTTTGGAGGTGTCACACGAAATGAAGGAAATAACGTTATCACCCATTTAAACCGGAGCCTGGAGCAAGATATAGTGGGTGTTGGATGTCCTGCTCATATTCTTCATAATGCAATACGCCACGCAACCGATTTATTAGAGATTGACGTAGAATCGTTAGTTATGAAAATCTTTAATCATTTTTCGGTATACACTATACGAACAGAAAAGCTCAAAGAGTTATGCAGCTACATAGATATAAACTATGACAAACTTCTTTACCACAGCAAGACAAGATGGCTTAGTCTATTTCCAGCTATAGAAAGGATTCTCAAACTATACGAGCCACTAAAGGAGTTTTTCACAACGACAGAAAAAGTGCCTGTTCTAATAAAAAAGTTTTTCGAAAATGAAACTAGTGAAATATATTTGTTCTATCTGCATTCTTTAATGGCTATATTTCATTCAAGGATTGCTTCTCTTGAAAAAGAGAAAAACTCAATCGCCGAAGTGCTTTCTGCATTAAATAGTACGATAGAGTCCCTCAGTCAAAGAATCGAGCAAAATTTCATACCTTTGAAAGTCCGAGAGCTTTTTGAGAAATGCAATATTGCCGAACCTGATCAAATGAGGATAAATAGCGAAATAAAGCTAATGTACGAAGAATGCATCAACTACATCAACCTTTGGATAACACCGTTACAATCCTTCAAATGCTTAGAATGGATGTGTTTAAAGAATGATCTGCAATTTGAAAAAATCACAGGCGCCCTAGTGTTTTTGAGGGACAAAGGAATTCCTATAGATGACGCAAAACTATTTGAGGAGTTCTGTCTACTTAAGAATTTCCTTAAAACAAAGCAGAGTGATTTTTATGAAGAGCTTGCTGAAAAGCAATGGTGTATTTTTTTTAATACAATTAACGATAGTTCAAGAGTTACAGAATTTCTGAAGATTTGTCAGTATTTTTTTAGTATTTTGCCACACAACGCAAATGTGGAGCGGGTCTTTTCTCTTATGACTTCACAGTGGACCAAAGAAAGAAATAGACTTTCAGTGGAGTCAATAAGAGCCATATTGCTTACGCAATACAACTACAAACATGTGTCATGTGAGCAATTTTTTAGTGAAATAGCTGGAAAAACATTTTTTTTGAAAGCGGTTGCTAGCAATCAGAAATATAAGTACTTATAAAATATAATTTGAATAAAAAGAATAATAAATACGTTGATTTTTATTTGAAACATATGGCCGGTTATTTTTTTCAAAATCAGGATTTTTAGACTTGGCAGACAGGTTTTTGCATTTTTAGGCCTGGTAACCCTAGTCGTAGCGACAAGGGGGCAACATGTCCTGAGGTTCTTATGAGGAGTGGAGAGGTATCCCACGGCTATCAGGACAATCACGAAAGTACGGTCGAGATCCCGACCTGCATGGTACTGGAATACTTCCTTCCTCCGAGCACGTTTGCTCTTGCGAATCTGCACTCAAGCCAGCCTATAAGGGCACGAAAGAGGTGGGACCTCTGTTCCTCGTCATTGTTCACTCCAGGCGGCCAATAAAGGCAAACCAGAAGTGAGGAACAAGACTTCTCCCAGGAGATAGGATCCATGGGGTCGCTACTGCTCAACAGCTCGCCACATGCTGCCCTGCGGGTTTCTGTATCTCTCTTGGTCTGGCTCCTCACCCTAGACCTGTTTCGCCAAATAAACTCTACCGGTATAGACCTAGAGTTCAGGAGCACGCAAGCCTCATCATGACGTCAATGTAGAGATACGGCGGTGGGGTCATTACTAGTATTTTTATTATTTATAATCATACTACCACTATTTCCGTAAGTTTATTTCAAATGGGTTCGATCGTTTTAGGGTTCCATAACCAAGGAGTGTCAACGGAACCCTATTACTAAGCCTCCGCTGTCTGTCCATCCGTCTGTCTGTCAGCGGGTTATATGTAATGAACTGTAATAGGTAGACAATAAAAAAAATCACAGAGTGTATTTCTATTGCCGTTATAACAACAAATAATAAAAATAAAATAAAGTTAAGGATTAAAGCGGGTCCCCGTACAAGAAACCTGTTTAAAAAGAATGTATTGTTAAATATTGTCCGGTGGTATCGAACCCTTCGCGTGCGAATCCTTGTCAAGATAAACAAGAATGTAAAAAAAAAAAAGAAAAAAAAAGTTTTTTCATTAACAATTTGGTGCCAACAATTTTTAGGGCGTGTTTCATTGTTACCGCAATGCAGTATCCACCAGATAAATAAGAAATGTGACAGCAATGGAATAAAATTTTATTATTTACCGGAAATTATCTGGGGAAACAGACAATAATACCTACCGGCCTTATACCTTTTTAATATTATATTTTTGTTACCCATTCATAAAAAAAGACCTGCCATGACTTTGGCCATGTTATCTCTCCACCTGCCACCATCCTAAGTTGTCTGGTAGAGAATGCCTAAGAAATTAAGTCCGCATTTGTACCCTTTTAAATTTATAATGCATTAAAAAGTTTAATAAATCACTAATTAAAAACCTTCATCCCCGCTTTCCGCTCCCACTACGACCTAACCTCACTTCAGCAAAAACCGTGGCTGTGCGCAGGCGTAACGTGGGATGGAAGCCGCGGCCGAGCGTGTCCTGCTGACGTCACCACCTGAGACTCGCTGAAAGTCAGAGATAAATATGATCAACAAGATCAGTCGGTCAGTTGTATGGGCATGCAGTGTCAGGAACGAAAGACATCAACGCGAGAAACGTGACTTATTTTTGTTGTTGAACTTGACAGTGACGCCATTAAAAGGAAATATATTTTCTATTCAGGTTGCATTTTACAAAAATTGAATGATTAACAAAAAACAGCAACTTTTTGTGTTCTTTTTCCACAATATTCTGTTTGTGATTTTTTTGGGGATGTTCTTCGGGGCGTGGAATAGTGTTTTGGTAATGGATAGAATGAACATTATTTACTTAGGTAAATAATGTTTTATAATAATTTATATTAAATAATAATTTCTTTTACTAGTAAACGTATGAAGTCAAGGGATCTTTATATCGGCATTGATAGAATGTGTGTTCAATAATCTTCTGTTGGGAAATTTTGGAAATATAAATGCATAATTAAGGTTTTCTTATAAAAGTAAAATTATTATAATTTGCTAAACTCACGCATACGCTCGCACACTCACTCATACTTCACTCACAGTCACACACACCCTTTCACAAACATACACACACCTTCAAACACACACATAACTCCAGAGAAACACACTAGAGACATACACAACACTTTCTTAATTGTCTTTTTTTGTTTTAATTTTTTTTTATTTTTTTCCATTTTATCTTTTTTTTTTGTTTCTTTTGGACTTGCCCTAATGGATTTATTGTCTATAATGTGTGTCCTATTTTCTTTATGCACATCACTAGGAAGGGATACTGGCTTCTAAGATACAGGTACATAAACCTAGTTTAGAAGTCAGGGTTTACACTTTGGAGCACTAAATTAAACCATTTTTTGTTCAAAATAATGTAAATGGATTTATGGAGATATAAATATTTATTTATTATTATAATTTTTTGGTAGATAAAACATAAGCATTTATATGAGAGTGGTGCGGACTGTACATAACGTCCTCTTTCGTGTGTTCATAGTTATCCTACTGATATTACAATAGATATTCATTTGTTTAAAACATATGCAGTCATAATAAGCGTAGTGTTATTAATGTCGTTAGAGATAAGTTTAATATTTGAATAACCTATTGTAATATTCACACGGTGATTATATTTAAAAGAGAGATATAATATTTATTTAATTGCATTTGCAGTGTAAAATAGACGCAGCTTAATAACAGAACTTTACATAAAGCAAATACTATTTCATCTAATAATTTGACGTGCGTAGTTATCAGATTATCATGCTTCTATTTTCCAGAATCGCTCGTTCATTTTGCAGTTTCTAACAGCAAGGAGAGTATTGGTGCTTATATGAAAATAGGTTTATTAAAAAATTCGGGAGCTTTGACCGAACTTTTGCTTTGGAGCTTCCGACCGAAAACTACCTATCTAATTAACGGGACTAACTCTGGCAACCGGCCGAACTTTGGTTCATTAGCTAAACTTTAATATCATTTCATCACGATCATAAATCAAAATTTACTTATTTAAGTTTAGGTTACCCAACATGTTTACACAAAACGTTTACAATAAATTACAAGCCACCTTTATTATTATTTAACAACAATATCACCGAACACCCATCCAAAAATCGTCCTCCGAAATTGCTTAACCTCAATCGATCTGCGCAGTAGCCACTTAGCCCAGATGTACTTATGTATGTACGCGTAAATACTGAAATATACCGAGAGTGAAAGTGAATAGCCTTGATAACTCCGACCAGAGTGTGTGGCGGACTTTACTCAATATAAAAAAAAAATGCAAGGCAGCTTTAGTTTACTTTGCTGTAGGAATTCTGTATTGCAAATGACTTTGGCATCTGTTGTTATACAACGATGTGTTAATAGTTTTTTTTAATAATCGATGACACTCATAAACTACAAATGAGGAAAAAAAATTGTTTTTAAAAATGGCCAAAAAAATATGCAAATACTTTTAATAAACTTGAATTCACAGCAAAAAACAGACAAAAAATTATTAAAAATTGTTGGTACAATCCACGTTGTATTTTAGTGGAGGTGTGTGAAACAGTTTCAAGATTTGGTTCGTTTAATTCGTTTTTTTTTTTTGTATTTTTTATAGTTTTCGTAATTTGGAAGACGAGTTAATTAACGTTCTTTTTTATCCACACAATTCATCTGGAAAAATAATTATACAAGTATTGTAGTGCTATAAGTTTACCTACTTATGTGAAGGATTGTGCCTATTGATTTTATTTAATCGATTTGTTTATTTCAATTGTCATGGCAGAATAGATCAATGAAAGGTCTAAGCTGTTTTGCTTCTCCCTTACGCAGTGGAATTAAAAATAAAATTTACATTTCATAAAAACTATAATGAGATATCAATTACAAACAAAAGACTGTTGTCAGTAAACGAATCACATTATCATAAAAGTATTTTAATTCAAATTAGCAGAACACATAACAATTATGCGTGAGAGTTTTGCTAACAACAATAACAACGTTTACTGTGAGAATACCAGGGAAACATGAGTCCACAGAGTTATAACAATGCTAGAAATGACAATATTTTGACATTCCACACCTAAACAAGTATGACAGATGTGACAAATATCTTGTGTTCTGGTCCAGCACACATATCAGTATTAAGGACACACCTCGGGCTAACTCCTTAAAACTGCTGTGGCTCTGATATAAACCTGTGAAAAGTCGAGCCTAGGTAGACATTCTTATTACAATTTCCTTTCTTAATTTTTAAGAACGTGACTAACCGGATTTACCGTATTTATCAGCTAAAATCCAAGAACCCTTGAAGGGTCTTCAGGGGCCTCCTGATTGGTAGGATTGGGAAATAAAATATATATTCCAGATAACATTAATTCAACATTGGAATATAATTATTTACACAGAGTAGGTATACATTATAAGAGTTCAGAGACCTCGAGAGTACAACCTGTAAGGTGAAAAGTACGGCAATGATGTCATATTATGGTAAAATAGCATATTTGGTAATTTAGTGAGTTTTATTTTATTCCTCTATAGTTTTATTATTTTTGTAAGATTGCGGCGTGTGATTAGATTGTATTTTATATTTTGTATTGTTGTGCCAATCATAATATTTAAATATTTTATATTGTGTGTTTTTTGCCAGGTTTTCATTTGTCAGAAAGTGGGCAGTTTCAGCTTTTAGAGATATTAAAAAGCTGGGTGGGTTATCCTTTTACTTTGTGTAATTGTGTAGCTTTTTGTTACATGCAAAAGGCTGTATTTAGCCCAGGAACGTTGAGGAGTTTTTACACCAATCTTAAAACTCAATCAAAATTAATCGGCTTTAATTCCAAGGAGCCTCCCACATAATACTCTTGTTACACATTTTAATTTTCCAATGTTCCCTCTATAAGTTCCAAGTCATATATAAACCACGTCCATCAGATGTAGATATCAAAACGTGTAATAATAGCCCCGCACGAGCGCTGCACTCCGCGTCAATCATTTTACACATTACACTCAGTATGTGGGTGTGCTCTTTACTTTTTATCTGCAACCTTGATCGGTTGCACTCCTTGCATTCATATAGTCCTGGTATATCTTTTACATTAGTATTAAGATGTAAGTTAAGAGGTCAACTTGTAAAGTCAATTTAATGCTGTAAGTGCAAAATATTTGGAATTATAGAGAACACAAAAGAAATCGTTCTTTGATTTCCTGTGCTAATAAACAATGCTGTCTCATTAATAATTGATGACATGTAAAAGATCCATCATTTTGCTCATTACACGTCGTTCGTGTATTATGTGGGTGTTCTCCTGTGCTCTTTACTTTTATCTGCAGACCTTGATCGGTTGCACTCCTTGCATTCATGCAGTCCTGGTATTTCTTGAACTATGCAGGATGGTAATGATGAATTGTACACGAGGTTAAGAGTAGAGGCAATTTAAAATGTATGCACGCGGGTTTCACCACTGTTTATTTTAATTTCCCAGGAACGAAAACCTTACTCGGAAATCCTACGTAATTATTGTCCAAGAATACGAAAACAAAGAGGTGGGACTCACTTTACCATTTTGATATTTGACATAATGGTTATCAAAATCTATTGAAATGAAAACTTCTTTAGGCGCGTTGAGCACTTTTTGGGTGAACTAAAATCATGGAACTCGCGTCATCGTCACCGCACGCTTCCCATGAGCGGGTTTACAAGTTACTTAGTTTTCACTTCTATCGGCAGTCCCCAAAGACTGCCCCGATTTTTATTTTTTCCTTACTATACTTTGTTTTGTAATAAATACTCTAAGCCTAAACTCGCTAAGAAGACAACGTAACTCAAAGTTATGTTCTAATAATTCATGCACTACAAACTGCCATTCGATTATACCACAAACAAGATCCTCGACCACACCTAATATATTCTAAAGAGATTCAAATCAGCGTATTAAAACAACAGAAATTGGCCAACAACGCGGTATGTGGAGCGGGCTGCAAACATGTCGATGTCGACATACGACCTTCGATGTAAAGATCTGCAGGTGGACGCTTATCTGTTAGAATTTAGATCTATTAGTCAGTCGAGGAGCCGGATTTATGTGATGTTATTAAGTATCGAGATCTCTGATTTGAAAGCTAATATTGTAGGCAAATTTTCTAATGCTCAGAATCGGGAACGCATCTCTTTGGTGATGCAACCTATAACATAAAAATCTAATAATAATTTGAGCAAATTGAAAAATTGATTTAGAAATTTTTAACAACGCTCTGTCATGCAAAACACAAAATTAAACAAATTAAATAGAGCTACATTTCTTTAACACAAAATTTTGCTATGACATTGCAAACATCATGCAGTGCCATATTTTGCAGTAAAAAGTTTAAGTACACTACGTAATCAATAAAGCTTTTGCTGAGAAAACCTTCGTTCATTATTTTCCCATGTCACTAAAATACCAGGAGGTCATGTCTCAAAAGGGTTTCATTTGTAAACAGACCTCCAGTGACCTTTGACGTTTAATTTTGAAGACGTGCACAAACCTTGTCCATGCGACACATAATTAATTTACTGAGAGAGTTGTAAAGAACATGTCTTTCAAAATTCGTGACGATACGGCCTTTCAGAAGTATAGGGTTGCCTTTTTGTCTCATTATTAGACATTTTAATCTAAATGATGACAAAATATTAAGCAGAATTTTCTTCTCGGAATTCCGGAAGACAGGATATGGTCTTGGTTACTCTCAATCGTAAAGAAATTCGGGCTTTCAATTTCATATCACTTTCAACATCTTAAGTCGGTTTGGCACTTGTCAAATAAAAGGGTTCCAAAATATTCTAAGCGGTCAATAACTTGCCACATCGCACTGAATTTTCAATATTCCTCTTTAAAACAAAAATAAGCTTTACTTAATTTCTGATTAACCAAATCGTGGCAACCTTGCCTTAATACATCTAAATAAGACCTTTGAGGCAACCCTGTCAATAAACGGTAACATAAAGTGCACTAACGCAATAGCTTAGTAACGATTTAGTCCAGTTTTTGTTTGCTCTGTCTCTAATGTGTGCACGTCGGCGTCGTCGTACAAACGTCACGTCGTCGTCAGGTGTCAAATAAATGTTAGCTACTTGTGCTTATGCAGTGCCGGTAGAATGGTATTAAAATGTAGGTGAGAACTAGCAAAGTGACTTGTTGAAATAACCTGTTTTTAGTAGTTTGCTCTACTACTAGTTTTTATTTATTTTGACTTAAAATATTCTGGTACATTAAGCGGATTTGATCATTCTAAAATGTCTATACAATTTATTATACTGGTAATTATTGTTGTCACATAATGAAAGTCATCCTGTCTCGTTATACCACAAAACTACAACAGTGATTATGGCCCCCATTTCATGTTTTTTTAATAGTATATACTAAATCCTGTGTTAATAGGAAAGCAATAAGCATAGTTCAAACAAAACCTGAGGGAGGCATAATACTCTTCTTTGTTTAGATCAAGGCTATCATTGATTACAATTACGATAGAAACGTTACCTCATTATAACGTTTGTTTAATAATCAATTTTTGAGTAACGGTTCAACATAAGGTTGAATAACTAGTTATTAATATCCGCTAATGTTTGGTTAATTTATCATGTCTCGTTAGTTTATCCTTAGGCTGTAATTATGTTTGATCAGAGTTAATTTCTGCAGGATTCATCGCGCTGATTGAGTTGTAAACTTTTTAGGTATATTATGAGTATGAATTTTAATTACTGTATCGTAATAGATAAGTTTAGTATAAACTATGATTATTCATGATTTTAGAGATGATAATATACTATATTAAACAGATAATGTATTAGGTGCACAGACCCCAAGAAATTTTAATTATGAATGAATTAAAATATTGCCTGACCGATATTACCTAGTTTGGCTTTATTGTCGGGCTAAAAATTTATTACTCGACCAACGTTTAACTAACGATTAAAAATAGTTTAACTTTGGTAAAACTAAACATTAATTAACTGTGTTTAAACTAACGTTATTTTTGCCATAGGTTTATTCAATTTTTATTTTAAGAGGAAATTAAACAGTAATTATTTTTTAATAATCATATCTTCACAATTTTTTCCTTTATGGGCATCACATAAGAATGATTACGGATATAAATGGGCCTTTAATCGGTATTTAATAATGAACATGTGTTTTATCTTTCCCGTATACCAAACTACTAGTTAGGATGTATTTATGGAGATTTTTATTACTGATATGGTATTTCAATATACAGGTTTCTTTCCTGCATTTATTACTGTTAATTTTCAGCCAAAGCATGGCTGCGAACAGTATCTGATTATGTACCGGAGTGGTAATTCACTGCTAAACAAATATTGTAATATTTAAAAAATAATATTGTAAACATTTTATTTATCAAAAGTAACCAGATTTGAAACTAAATATGATATGATGAATACACCCAAAAAATAAAAGTAGTATTTATGTGACAATTGGTAAAATTCAGGAAACAAGGGAAAGCGACGTTTCCACATTTTCACCGCCATTAGCAATAAGGCAGTAAGGCCGTTCACGACGTCCACGACGCTACTGAAAACTGTTATTGCATTACTGCGACATTTTGGCTACTCATTGGCGATCTGAGTTTGTACACGTTACTTTTGAGTAGCGTCGTGGACCACCGGCTTCACATGCACGTAAAATTCCAGAGCCAAACTATGGGCTGCTCGACAGATTTAATAAAAGACTCCATTAACATGAAACGTCATAATCACGATTGCTGATCGCACAACACTGCTTGATTCCTGTCAGTCTGCTAAAGGTGATTACAAGGGTAATTCTACTTTTACCCGTTCATTCAAGCGGCATTGTGACGCCTTAGAAATATACTAGCCTCTTTGAAGCATACTAACATTATGAGTACATAAAGAGTTAAATACATAATATAAATAATACCTTTACAGAATTTTTAACACTTTGAAATATGTACATACTTGTAATTCTATTCGCGTTCGCCAGATATACGAGTAAGTTTTGGCAGTGTTTGTTGTAATGTCCGAAATTCCGACACTGGAATAATAAGCAGGATTGTTATCAAACTATGTATAATACATACTATATTGTTACATATGTTAGAATTTATTCAACTGTTTGTAAGAATAATGTGTTCGGTTCCTTTATAAATAACGAGCCGTTTTGTTTACCAAGCGAAATTAGCATCCCTGATAGTATGCTTGCGGATGTAGCGATGCTAACGAAGATAAGTTACATGAAAAGAAGAAAAGTCCAAGTAAAAGCAGTCAGGATTTGAAATCTTGATGACAAAAACAATTCCTTGATCTTGGTACACATCATTTTCTTCATATTAATCGAGGTGGAGGGAAACACTTTTATTTTCAGCTGGGAAGCACACTCAAAATCCCAGGGCATATGCTTCTAAAGAAGCCACCAGAAGTAGTCTCATGCCCATCAAGTCTGTGATAAAATAACATCTATTTCCAGGCACTGGTCTACGTGTTAACCTACCCAATAAAACAAACACTAACCCAATTCCATAAAAGTCTTTACAACTACTTCATTCACCATAAATGCGAATCATTCGAATTTCAATCTAGTGGGCGCCGGACGAGTGACGTCAGAGCAATAGCCACTGCTGATTGGTCCGTGCGTCTGTCACCTTGGCTCGTGCTTGCCCACGCGCGGAATAAAGTTATTTAACTCAGTTTTTACTGTATTCTTGTATATTTATTGGCTAGATTGCTCGGAGGAAGTGGGTGAGTACGCGGAATTTCTCTATGTCTTAAGTTTTTTCTTTTAAAGGTATTGAATGAGTCGCGAAACACATGGATCACCAGCAGCTGTGATACAGATTATTGAGGTTATTCACATAACTTTGCCTTATCTGGATGGGCTGCTTCTGTAGGAATCTATGCTCATTTTTATTTGAGTCTTGAAAATAAGCTTGATTGAAACTTTGGAAAAGTCTAGCAGTGCTTGATTCTGGATCAAGAATCCAGCATGACTGAATTATCTGAGGTTTATTTGCGCAGTAGGTACTGGTAGGAAGTTTACTCTACATGTAATCCCAGAATTTTGTTATTTTCTTGTAGATCTTAATTTTAGTTGTTTTATTTTGGGCCCAGTAATAGTCCATTATGATACAAGTGTGCTAGGTTGGTCATTAAACGCGAGGCGGTAATATACGCACGAGTCGGAGGCGAGCGCGATAAGGGAGCCGAGTGTGGAATGCAAATGATCAATGCACACGCGTTTCATACGACGTTTTGCAACACACTTGCGAGGAAAAAAACAGATTTGTATTGTTATTAACTTTTAATTATTAAAACAATTAGTGAAAGTACAATTCTCAAAATGATACCGAACAGTTTTCGTTGGCATTTTTACAGATTGTGTAATGGTATTAGTATTGGTATATATGGTAAATGTAGGCGATGATGATATATTTTCATAGGAGTTGGATGAATGTTGTTAATATAAGGGCTCATTAGTGGGAGCAGGAGGCACTAAATAACCAGTGTCACGAGAAGTAGATTGTCGCGGTTCAGGGCAAGACTTTTTTGTCTGTGGCTCCAAATTAATTGCACATATTATTTTAGCACTAATGTTTGCCTTGTTATGAATAGAATCTTCGACATAAGATTCAGTGACTGCGTCAGATCTCCATCCACCATGACGCTTTAAGGTTCATATATTGGCTCCCAAATCAGCCAGCAGTGTAGCCGAAGTTCTTCTAAAACTGTGCCCAGTTTAAGAATCAGCCTCTGGAAAATGTTCCATTATGCATATATGTTCCAAATAAATGCTCCATTTCTGTTGATACCAATGGGTTGAGCTGTACATTTACCTTTTTGAAAGCTTTGGAAAAAGCGGAATATTTTTGCATTTGTTAAATGGAGAACTTGATATGTTTTTACTATTTCATAGAACGGGTCAAGGATTGTAAAGGATAGTGGAATTTTGTTTTTAGTATTGGTTATTTTTACGAGAAGCATTTCAACGTGGGTTTCTACATCCTTTGTTCTATATTATTAAGCTCTTGACGTCTACACGTACCAGTAAAACCGAATATTAACGCACCCTGCAAAGAGATCAAATACTTGGTTGTAAAAACTTATGCTACAATAACGTAATTATAGAGATGATAAGTATATTTAGATTTATAAAGTTCAACTGACCTTTGTTCCCAGGTACTGCCTATCCGGAGCTTCTTGTAAAACTTTTCAACGTTGGTTGGTGACAATACTTTAGTTTTCCGACCAATATATATCCATCCGAACGTCTCTTTAGAAATGCCGTAAGGTTACAGTAGGTTTTGATAAATATAATTTTTGATCTTAACAGAGCTTCTTATAGAGCGTATAAAACACTAGTGTGGTAATGTAAAGTAAAAAAACACGAGGGTATAATAAGCTGAATTATGAACCTAAATGCGTTGCCATAAGAGTCACTTTACAAGCAAGTGTGTTGAAAATAAATATTATTTCATAAAACGTATTAAGTAGGTGTGTGTAATCTTAATGTCACCGGACGACATTGTACGTTGAACTACATTAAGTAATAATATTAACCAGAAGATGAGGTTCCCTGAACTTTAAGACGAATTTCGTTTCGAATATTTTGCTGATGCTAATTAAATGTAAGGTCAACGACACAGAAGCAGAAAGCTGGTGAAGCTGGCTGATTGAAAGAAAGAAAGAAGAATAGTTTATTCTGCACAAATAAAAAGCCCATTACAAAGCAAAATATAAGTTTATGTAATACGAAAGCCAAAAAGCTATGTAGGTATTCGAAAAAAAATATGAAGATTGAAAAGTTTTTCTTTTCAATCTTCTGATCATGTGGATGGCGTGATACGGATGATCGTAGCGAGACCATGGTAAGCTTTGTTGTAGCATTAGCAGAGACAAGTTAAAGCTATTCTAAATTCTAATAATTATAGTTAACGCTCTAGCATATTTAGATAGGGTGCCCAAGCTACTTCAAAACGTGGGATGGTTTTAAGAAAAGAGAAAACATAGATGGCTTTGAGAAATATGATTTAGCAGGGACGGTAGCAAACGCTGTTGGCTGATAAATATTAGGTATTAGTAAAAGAGAATGATGGTACATACTAAACGTGAGATGCCGTTTCTTTCATTTATATCTGTTATTCGTATGATGAATATAATAACGAGTATTCTTTTATTTTTAACCGACTTCACAAAAAGGTTCTCAATTCGTCTGTATGTGTTTTTTTTTTTTATGTGTTTTAGCTCAGAACTTTTTTCTGGGTAAACCGATTTGGATGATTATTTTTTTATTTGATAGGTGGTGCTTCACATGTAGTCCCATTTAAATTTGATCAAGGTTTGACCAGTAGTTTTTGAGTTATTCTTAATATTGCATATTTTTTCCACTTAGTTTATATGAATGATGTGTTAATAATTCCCTGTCACTGTTATTTACACACCAAGTAGTGGTATACGAATTTGTGTGGGGTAGGTACCGCAATTAAAAGGTGAAAAATAAAAACTTTTTTACAAAAAAACAACCGGCTTCCAAAAAAAACACTAAAAGACGTGAAAAAAAAACTTTAATTTCGGAGGTCGGTGGCCAAAACCGTAAATACAAAAAACTTTTTTACAAAAAAACAACCGACTTCCAAAAAAAACACTAAAAGACGTGAAAAATAACTTTAATTTCGGAAGTCGGTGCCTTTGGTTTTGTATTTTCGTGTTTGGCCACCGACTTCCGAAATTAAAGTTATTTTTCACGTCTTTTAGTGTTTTTTTTGGAAGTCGGTTATTTTTTTGTAAAAAAGTTTTTATTTTTCACTTTTTAGTTGCGGTACCTACCCCACACAAATTCGTATACCACTACTTGGTGTGTAAATAACAGTGACAGGAAATTATTAACACATCATCCATATAAACTAAGAGGAAAAAATCTGCAGAATTAAGGATAACTCAAAAACTACTGGTCAGACCTTGATCAAATTTAAATGGGACCACATGTGAAGCACCACCTATCAAATAAAAAAAGAATCATCCAAATCGGTTCACCCAGAAAAAAGTTATGAGCTAAATCACATAAAAAAAAAAAAAAAAACATACAGACGAATTGAGAACCTCCTCCTTTTTGTGAAGTCGGTTAAAAACCAAAGACACCGACTTCGATTGTTTTTTTGTAAAAAAGTTTTTCTATTCTTTGTTCAATACCAATAGACTTGGTAATTTGCAGACAAGAAAAGCTACAGAAATGGACTGCCTCGTTCAACATAACAAAGACCAAGATTGCTTTTCCTAGACTATGAGAGACTGTAGTTTCGAACTATCTAAAGTTATTTCGGTACTATATACATAGAGTAGACTGATGTAGTCTCTTGTGGGTGTGAAACTATTAATGAATTGTTAAAAATATTTGTAAATATCTCATAATTGTTTTCAAAGTGTTGGTCAATTTATTACTTAAATACTTAAGTTACGATCTATTAAAACTGAAGATGCCTCATAGATCGTCTTCCTACACCTACTTTACTATCCCCATAACAATAACGCACACACCATCAATCTTATCACCTTTTTCATAAAGCCGAAAATCGAATGACACAGTGGTAGTACAAATATGGTCCGGTAATAAATTATGATTGTGCTGTATTAACATGCTTTATGTCGTCGAGATAAGGTTGAATGTGGTTTGTTTTAAGTGTATTTGTAAGGCTGTGTTATTATAAATAATTATTGCAGTGGAGCGTGGGCGCGGCAAGGTGACACGGTGACGTCATTGCAACCTGCGCATACGACTGTACTTTACTTACAAGTTGAACATACTTTAATGTATTGAAGTTATTATCCATTATTCTATTAATTTATTGTGTTTGTATTGTTTCTTGTATAATATTTGTTTGACAGTATTATACTAAACGATAATAATATTCTGTGGTTTTCCTATAATAGGAACATTGCTAAACCTACCTGTACCTGTAAGGGCAAACATGTTAATTTTATCATCAGTAATTAATTGCTGATGATAAAATTAACATGTTTGCGACTGAATCCTGCAATTCTGTGCCAACCGATGTAGCATCGAAGCAGTCACTTAAACGTGTTATTTTGGTATCTCACCAAAACGAGATGCAGAAGAAGAGCTTCTTACCAGGAGCATCCGACTAATTATTTTTGGACACAATCGAAACCCATCTTATCATTTGCTAATCACACTAAGGGAGTAAACCGGCTAATTACTCCTAAACACACATTCAACATTATATTACTTCAATAACAGCATTGTGAAGAAGCCCACACGTACATAATTATCTTCAGTACGTGTAGACCCGTGGCGCAAAGATCAGGCGCCACCTGTGGCATTAAATGAGAACTATGGCGCTACGTGGGATCACTGTGTGCCAAGTATTTCTGATGAGGGAGTTAAACTACGATAATTATAATATTATTTCTCCGTGGATATACCAGTCTGTGAGGTTAAGCTGCGTTTGTTGTGACCAGACCGTTGATAGGTGACCATTTTTTACGCTCAATGGTTGCGAGGACTAGGAAAGCATGGCACAAAGAGGTCTACAGTCAGCTGTAGGAGGAAAAAGTCTTAGGCACGCTTGCACCACAAATCACTAAATACTAACGCCTAGCGCTAAACGCATTAGTGATTGATTGATGATTATATGGATTTAAACCGTTAGTCAATGTTCAGAAAGTCTTACAAATCAATTATGTTGGATTCCGAAGCCCATATCCCTGGGTATGAACTGGACTTCCTAAAAAAAACCATTTTATCATATCTGATTAGACTGGAAGGAGATCCTAACGTATTAGGAAAAAGGCAAGAGCCTTTGGACAGTCTAGCCGTTAGCTTGATGGTGAATGACTTTGACTCTTTTATTATCTTTCTGTCAAACCCAATCCAATATCCTGGAATACGAAACACATGAACCACGACTTTTACTCAGAACCGGATAAAGCTGGTCCCACACTTGTACCAACAAAGATAAACAAGTCCTTACATTATGTATAACGTTGTATGAATATGTATGACAGTCAGTTCACACAAGTTAATGAAGGATTCCGAAACGGGCGGAGGACTGGCATTGTTATGTCGACGAGTGTTGGCGCCTTTTGTGTGGATGCGATTAGTTCCTGGAGTAATGTGTCAGTGTCCTCGCATACCAGGCACCTACGCGTCTAGAAGATGGATGTTACTATTGCAAAAATGATGACTGCATTAAAAAAAAAATGTCTCTGCATTTGGTTACGAGTGCGGAGTAGTCTCCAAAAAAAAACATCATGTTCAGTAGAAGTAGAAGTTTTATTCCGTGGAAGAGTTCGTCCAGGGAAGTAATAGGTATCACCTACTGGTTTCTGGCGTGAAACAGCACTGTCATGTTCTGATTTGAAAGAAGGGTTGTCCCTGTTATTGCACGTCAGTTAGGTGGTCATCTAATTACTACAGCTGATCCGCTCAGCTCCTAAGGTTAGGGACTAGAAGATCATAAGTAATTAAGATTTGTTAGGCCTTGTGAATACAAAGAATTATGTCCATTAGCACGGGTCTAATAAGATATAAATCTTCCATCGATTTAAACAAATACAGAACTTCTTTATTTATGTCATTAGCAGTTTATTCATCAGCAGAAACAATGTACCAGGGTCTCATAAGTAATGACAAGTATCAACTGTCACAATCACAACGCACTCAGCTCAATGGCCTCCGATGCACGCACGCATTTAAATGTGACACGATCGCTGCAGAATCGCAATTAGATCCTACGGTGATAAATACGTAATAAGGACCATTCAGAGGTATTTATACATGATGTATTTCTCTATTGATAGACGCCTTAAGTTAATAGATATAATCTATTATCTTAACAGAATTCGGATTTGCATGAGGTATGCAGTTTATTACTTTAGTGCAACATAAGTAAGGGATTGGAAATCAGTTCTCATTCCATCTAAACTTAAACTAACTTAAGACTAGGTTTTGATATAATACATATTAAACAACGCTATAAATGGGCAATAATCCTACCAAGTTTTGTAACTATCCAATAGGGTTGAACTTGTGCAGCTCAGTTATAAATCAATAGACAGCCAACAAAGTAGCATGGTCCACCTAACATACTAAGGTATCATACTCATGAAAGGTCATTTGCAACATTAACAGACAGTGAAAAACACCAAGATTCTGAATGACATGACCTTTAACGATCGTTCTTATGATCTAATTAACATCCAATATTAGCAGTCATTAGCGCTCTACGCTTCCTGCTCTCGATTGAATCGTTGATGTATTTAGATTAATTAGACCTGCAAAGGCTCTTAAGACATTTTAATTAGTATACTGATGTGAATTACAAGCCTATATTTGCTATTGAACATAAATACTTAAAAGCCTCTAATTGTTTTGATTAATAGGAAAAATACCACATATTATAAATGTTCTGTCTGCCCCGTCGGAAGAAGGCGTGAGTTTATGTATGTTTTAACACCACCTGCTCGAAAATGTCAAATTATATGCAATGCAAACCTAACCTAAAGCAAGTCATTAAAGCCCTGGGTCTAGCCGACAATAATATTCTACTGAATTTAATTATGACCAGCTGGTGCATAATGTGATTTGAATTTGGAACTTCAACTAAATGATACGTATGACACTTTTATCCAAAAAAAACAAAGCTCGACCAATAAGTTCTGACTTTATAGGTTTTAGTTGCCGTCGAAGAACAAAATAATTAAAATACGCCACTTAAAGATATAAGTACCAAATAATGTATAATAATTAAATAGGTTAAACAAAAATAATTAAAACGATAAAAACAGTATAGATCATATTTTCTGGATATGATCAAGTCCAACAATTTTGACTAATGTGCCTAACAGACTCGCCTAACCGCTGTTTCTATACTATCCGTGGTGGTAATGGCGGCATGTCGTCGCAACAGCTGATCGGTTGCTGTGGTGTGCACGTTAGAATGTTGGATTGGGGTGTCATAATTATGATATTAGTTATTGCGTTTTCGATGAATTAGAAGAATTTACATAAAAAAGTGCATGAAACTGCACATAACTAGGTCTTCTCCGGTTATTAAACAGTTTAATAAACTATTAATTCGAAAATCAATGTGCCTTTTATTTCCACGAAGTAGGTGCAAAAAGTAAGTAGAATATTCTCCTCGGGTATAAAGATGTTTTCGTCTTGGGCGAGCTTGAATCCCTAGTTACACTCAGGATTCTAGTTTTAACTCCCTCACTTCACTCGGGATTCAATATAGCGCCCGTGACTTAAAAAACTGGTTTATCCCCTTAGTGAATAATCTATTATGTGTATTATAAATGTTATTTTTTTCTATTATTAAGTGTAGAATAAGTTCCGGTTGATCCAATAACAAAGACAAGCAGAACTAAGTTTTTTTTTTGTATAGCGTTCATACGCTTGAATGATTGTTGTATTGTCACTTAATCAGAGTCATAAAATCCTCTCAAGATTAATAATAATGACATTTCAGTGTTACTTCCACCCACCCGCCATCTTGTTTCCTATTGACTCACAATTATATCGCGTAGGTAAAGAGGTAGAGGTGACACATTACTTTTTATTCAACTCTCAAGTAAGCAGTTTCATCACGCTAAAGTTCTTTGCACAACCATATTAATTCGTTGACATCAATAATTTAGTTAAGAATTCTGCGATGCGTCTCTAATTGACCATCGAATACCATTAATTTGTAGGTCGAAATATGGCATAAGAAATACTACTACTTATTGCAAACCCATCAAAAATGATAGCAGCAATAAGGAAGAGTAGTTATAAAATCAAAATAAACAATTTTATGCAGTAGATGTGACCTTGACACTAGTCCACTAGCTATATGACAGACACGTCACGATTTAATAATTAAAAACAATAATCCTGATACCACCTGACAGGGTCAGTGCGTTTGGTCTTCAAATGCAACTTTGTATGATAATCCAATTTCAAACTTATATCAAAGGGATAGTGTTGATAATTGTTTACAGTCTACTCAAAGAATGACACATGTGACAATTGACAGCGTTCGATGTGGCCTTGCAGTGGCGTGCTTGCGCCTGCGGTCATTCTATCGTTATAGGCAAGTTACGTCGTTACGTCATTACGTCAGAGGTCAGATTATATAATAATTTTCATATTATTTAGCATAGTTTCCTACTTCTTAGAGAAACTTACTGCAATTGTAGACTATCTGGTTAGACTGGATGGTGAAAAAACAAAAAAAGTTAATCTTTTTTTTGCTTTTTCAATCATACTTAAAATCGTAAGTAAGTGAAGTGGTGGTGAAATTCGTAAAATTAGTTGTTTGCCATTTCAAAACATAACTGTACAGCTATTTATTTCGAAGTTAACCTTCAGAACTGCCTGAAAAACTTTGAACTTGAATAATTTACTGAACATTCTAATGTATTGCAATAACATATTTTAATATGATAAAGTTTAATGTGTGCATGTTATAACCACATAATACCTAAAATAAATAAAACACGAAAAACTGCAGCTGTTTAAATATTTTAGTAACTAAACAGTAAAAACTGTTGGTTAATGTTACACGTGTGAAGTTTCACGTAGTAATTTATTAGTAAGAATTATAAACATAAAATCTGCCTTTTTGGTCAAGTAGTCGCAAGAACTCCTGCTGAGTATGAGGTCCTGGGTTCGATTTTGGGGTCGGGCAAAGTGTTACTGGGTTTTTTCCATCTGGAATTTCTCAATAGCAGCCCGGAGCCTGGATTGGTGCCCGGTTGATGGCAATAGGCTCGCCCCCTATTACATGGGATTTAAACATAACTGGAGAAATGCGGGCGTACTATAGGTAGGTACACCTCTGCATAACTCCTCGGGGTATCCAGGTGTGATGATATATTATGGTAAATCTTAACTTAAATATGTGGCTATGCTTGACGGAGTCTTAAGTATACCTGTGGACGTATTTCGCCTAAATGATGATGCTGATGCTGATGATGATGTGGAAATTATTATATCGATACTGGTGCTTAACGGAGGGTTATGCAAGTATCACTTTGGACACCTGGATACTAATTTGTTGAGATCAAGTAGATCTACGAGGTCTTTGTTCTTGCATGTAGAATTTGACAAGGACTCGTACCAAAGAGTGAGCTAAAGAGCGTTGAAAGAAGATGATAAATTAAGAAAAAATAGCAAATTAGAAATAAAACTGGATTTTTATTACTTGAATAAAACTGGCTTTTCATTACTGGATAAGCCGAAGTTTCTGTCAATGAAATACGCACCAACAGATATAGATTAGTGATCAAAAGGAAACAATTCAGAATTATTAATTTTAATTACTATATCGTGACGCGTCTATCTTATAGCTTCTAGTTAGCGACTGATGTCAAGGTTGTGTTGACTGCATAATATTACTTGGTAATGCTCCACGCCATTGTTTATTTAACGTAGTTTATTAGAAATGACATCTGGATATAAAACAAATCTAAGATGTGCCACAACACCTGGTTTTCTGGCTGAATCTATTCTGTCTGAACTGTCTATAATTAACTTCGTCTATCTAAAACTTCTTATTATTTTAAATTTTAAAATCTATCCATCAACTGCCAGTGTGTGATTTTTGAAATTGTTAGATAAGACAATGATCTCCTAAGTAATCTCGAATAAAAATAATGATTTCCATAGCTCTCAAAATATACTAATCGTTTGAAATTGTATATCCGTCATGGGACTCTTGGGTCCCCCGATCTAGGAAACAAAGAGTACTGGACTTATCATGGATTGGTTTGGATCAGCTGAGAACCTGAATTTGATACATTTTTTTTTAAGAGGAACTTAGTAATAGAATACTATTAGTTGTGGCAAGCAGGTACTCGATATTTGATGTACGAGTATATCTTCCACATTTGTGGTTACAGTCCCACGTGACATGTGAATCTACCTACATATATTCTAACACGACTGATTTATTACAAACGTGACTCTAGAACTATTTGCAGTTATCAGTAATGTGCAAACTTGTATTATATTGTTGTATGCCTGGTACTGTCAAATTACTTAACTGGATATTAAATCCCAAAAAACTAGTTTGATTTTAGAGAATCTACTGGTTTATCATTATTTCCTACTGAGTTCCATTCTTATTCATTTTCTTGGAACACCGATGGGATTGCCACACAGATTGATAAGTGCATGAGCGAGGAACTCTTGTGTGTCCATCTTACATAAAAGATGGCACTGAGCCAAATGCAATTGCTAAACAGCAGTAGGTAAAAAAACTCTTTGATAGTTATAGGTTCCTAGTACCAAGACCCCACGGCTGGAAGCAATAAATCGTATGCTTACTTTACAAAATCCCCACATATTTTACGTCAGTTTCCTGACCGATAGAGCGGTTTACTTAAAATATTGCATGTCGCAAGCCTGATTTGGTACATGCAAGCCTTGGCAAGTTGGCGACAGTGACATTCACTGTTATCGTTTAAATTAAACAAAATATCTGGCCTCATTATTGTTTGCATAGTTTTATTATTTTGCTATTGTAGTTTGGTTAAGTTATAAGAGTTTTCAACTGTGTTTGTTCGACGGGCTCAATGCAATAACATGTAAGGCACGTTCTTAGTGGACGGTTCTGTCGATATATTGCAGATGATTGCAGAGGTTACTGCTTGACATCAGATGGTTCATCGTCCAGGTCAACATAATGCCATAATTGAAATAAATGTACGGTGTGCCTATAACTGGTTCTAGGCCATTTTCAGAGCTGGGACTTCTCGTATAAGTCGGTGTGGGATATTCTGTTTTATTTCATCCCTCAACTTCTTGGTGAAAATATTAAGAGGTGCTGTTTTTTGAAATATTGCGATTCTTTTTTGCGGAAGCCCATAGCCTCCTCATGCGATTTGAAGAATTCTCGCTTTTATATCAATGCTCTACAAACTGTTTGCAGTATCTTTTATTCAAAATATTAACAACTAGCTGCACCCCGCGGTTTCACCCGCATAAGTTTCGATCCCATGGGAATATCGAGATAAAAGGTATTTTATGTCCTAATCCAGGTCATGGTATACCCATGTGCCAAATTTCAACCAAATCCGTTCAGCCGTTTTAGCGTAACAAACAAACATACAAGAAATCAAATCTTTTCTCTTTATTTGCCATCTCGAAATTCTATATTGTAAATTATTTTATGATCTTGTTTTCGTTCTTTTGACCCGTAGTCTCCTTTAAAGTAGATGGTATAGAATTATAAATCTACATTTAGTTCTTCAAACAATTTCAAGTACAAAATAAATCTTAGCTATGTCTTCTAGACGACAATTGTCCATCTCAAGGTCAGCGGTAACAACTATGATTATCATAACAAAGAGGAAAACACACAACGTGACCGCCATGTCTCGGTGAGAAATGTTAACTATAACTGATAACTAGGTAATGTTAGGCGGTGTTATTTTATTTGTCGGAATTCTCAGTTTATTGTCAGCCATTTTTGTTAGACAAGGGACGGGACGCTGGAACTGGAGGCCGCTTCTGTCTGTCCTTTAGATCCTCTCTTAGTAAAACAGTTTTTTATTTATAGATAAATTTCTTCTTATCTTTAATTGCCACTGCACTAGTTCCACTATATAATTACTTCTGTTTTGCCATGCGAAGAGACGTTCAACATTTACTTTTTTATGTTACACTTTTTCTACATCACAAAATAGATACATACGTCAAGATTATGTGCCTTTACGCTTCAAATAAGTGCATGTGAGGGGTCCACTTCCTATGAAGTTTCTCCAAAAACTTACTACTAACTTTGCTGATGTATCATTTTTTCACTTTTGCAGACAGAAGTAACTGATGATATAGTATCTGTTGTAGAAGTAAAAACTATTGCTAAGCTCATAATTTACCACAATTCTATTTCTGATTGATTGGCTGACATTTTTGACTCTTAACATTTTGCGCAGTGCCCTTTCAAAGTACTCCAAAAAGCACAACATAATTTTAAAGCCAGTATTTTTTCCCGGATACGAGCAGTTGTAAGTTTTTCAACACATTAGAGATATTATTTAGAGCAGCGGCCGCAAGGTCGGTCGGTCTACGGTCTGTACCGCCTTCACTTTACCGAGACGCTTATACTTATAGTAAGCACTGAATGTTGTATTTACACGGCTATTTGTCTTTGAGAACGAACAGTTATTGGCAGTGTACTTTGATGATGTTGTGGTTGAGAAGTCTTTTAAATCCAATGCATCAAATTGGACTCCCTGGTTTGCTACATTGTGACTTTTCTTTAAATTATTATGACTAAATAGATTTGCAACAGGGTAGTTTAGAATAATAAAAATATAAATATCTGGAACATCCACCAATCGTCGAGCGCCGTCGTGACGTGAAGTAGTGTTGGTTGTATCTCGAGAGGTTAATTCATTACGACTCACATATTAAGCCTGGGGGGTGAGACAGAAATTCGGCTTGATAAACACAGTTAATACCTAAGAAAAATAATAGCGGATAAGGTCCATCATAAAATTTCCATACCGTTTTGTTGAAAGTGTCATTCCTATCGCTCTATGGCACTCGAAAAAAGCATATCTTTCACTGAACGTTCCTATGACAAAGAAATATAATATAATATCGAGATAAATAGACAGAGCATTCGATAATTTGAACGAATAAAAAAGAATACGTACCTAGTTTACAACGGAATCTATTATACATATAATAAAATGGTAGGAAAGTCAAAACTGTACATTGAATATTTTTTTTAAGAATTCTTGGGGTGTGATCTACAATCGATACCGAAGCCAAAAATTATTTTTTTAGAATTTTTGTCTGTTTGTCTGTATGTATGTCCGGGATAAACTTAAAAAGTACTGCATGGATTTACTTCTTTGGCACGAATATTATTAAGAAGTTTAAGTTATTATTATTATTTATTTTATTATAATTAAAAAAATCGAGGGCTGACGAGGTGAATGCTTCGTTGAAACGATCTTCGTTGTGGTCACGAGTTCGTACGCTGCGCTTGACCTGAGACCTTGATATGAGAGCTCAGCTCGGCGGCAACGCACGTGCTCACGAATTCTCCGATGTCCTTCTAAGTCTTGGCGAAGGCACTCTACCAGAGGAGAGAGGTGGACAGGTGGTGCTTCCAGAGTCTCTCGGTAGAGTTGTATCCAGCTTAGAAGAACTCATTCGCTGTGTGTACGGGGACATCAGTCGTATACCGCACCAGCAGAATTCTTGGGTGTGTGAGCGGGCCATTTTGACGCCCAAAAATGATCAGGCTGCAGCAATTAACGAATGCATTCTCTCGGAAATTGAGGGGAATGAAGTGGTCTACACCTCTATAAACACTGTCGTCGAGCAAGATGACGCCACACATTATCCCGTGGAATTTCTGAACTCCCTGTCAGCAAGTGGACTTCCAGCGCATACCATCAAGCTGAAGGTCGGTGTCCCGATTATGCTTCTTCGGAACCTATCTCCTCCGAAGTTGTATAACGGGACCCGCCTTAAGGTCATCTCGCTCCACAGACACACCATTGAGGCGGAAATTCTTACGGGTTGTGGCGTCGGCGAGGCAGTATTTATACCACGCAGTCCCCTCATACCTCATAACTTCCCGTTCCAGTTCAAGCGCATACAGTTCCCCGTGAGTGTTTGCTTCGCAATGACCATCAATAAGTCGCAGGGGCAGACACTGAGGGCAGCGGGTGTCGACCTCAGGACGAGCTGCTTCTCACACGGGCAGCTGTACGTCGCTTGCTCCCGCGTCACCAGTCCTGACTCTCTTTACATTTTGGCTGCAGAGAGCCAAACCACTAATGTTGTTTATCGAGAAGTCCTATAAATACTTACATACAGAATAGTATATAAGTATTTATAGGACTTCTCCCCTATTCTGTATTCCTTATTTTCTCCATCTGCTTCAGTCACAACTTATGACTTAATTCAGCAGAATCACCATAAAGTCATTTATTCAAAGCAGGCTGAAAATCAGCACTCTTTGAAGGTCAATTTTATAAAAGATAGTCTCCCTCTGTTACTGCACTTTCTGTAGATATGAAATGTAAAGAAGAAACGGGTAAATGAATGTTATTTTAAAAGGTATAATCGTAGGTATTTTTGGTGCTGTATAGCGTTCACGCAGACGACGTCGCGGGCACCAGCTAGTAACTAATAACTTCATTGGATAATCCGACTGATTACCGTTAATAAATCAAAATAAATTATAGTTCACTCGAGGAATTTTGGCTTATTTTTCTAATGAAATCTACCCAACCATTCGGTTTAAAAAAAAACTGCAATGACATCCATTGTTAGAGAAATTCGCATGACAAACGCAACAGTTCTAAATTAAAAGAAATCGAGGATAAATTTAATTGCCGGTCAAGTAAAGCTTAGAACACGTTGAATATGTTTTAAACGAAGGACGAATATTACAAAAAAAATAACTGCAGGACAGTAATAAGCTGACATTATAATAGTCTAATGGTGTGCTTTTAGATAGCTCATTATTAAAGCTTATATTCAGAAAGAAATATAAAATAATAATTATGTTTTAATTCTCTATGTCTTTATGTAAATTCCAAACAACGATACGATCTATCTATAGACCAAATACTAGATTACATGCAATTTGCAGTTAGTTGCAAAAACTGTGTCTTAACAATATTGAAACACATTATCTTACTATGTAATTACATATATATACAATGATACATAGAAAAACTATTAACATTTTATCACTACATACTGAGTAAAACGTTAAAGTAGGAAGTGTTGAGAAGGACAGTTGCGCGACTTGTGAGATAATTAGAATTTAAATGTAACCTATGTACCTACATGTAGGTTTGTTGGCAATTTGGGACTGAAATGTGGGTACTTTAGATAAGTAGTAAGAGCGATCAACATTTTCAGGATGCATGATAATATGTTGAAGTTAAATTAAAAGAAACAAAAGGCAAACTATAGTTAAACTAATCTTAAAACCAACCAGCCCAATTTCGTAGATATGCAATTGATGTCTTTCATTAAGAAAGCTTTGTCAAAGCATACAATAATTACAATTACACTTACAACACGTTAAAGAGATTTTTCAGGATTGTTTTTTTGATATGCATACCCAAAAACAATCCAGAAAAAAGAGCCACTGATTCTATCAAGCTCAAATAATAAGATCTATTTATATGCAGTAGGTAGGTCTTGTTACCTAATTACAGTAATTTAGATCGTTTGCTGTACGAGAATTAGTAAATGTTTCTATTAGTGAGCTATATCGAGGTTAAGATATCAATCAATGAAGGTTGTGTGAATTAGCACTTTGAAATTATTTAGCGGTTTTTTCATACAGTCAGTTATTATCGTGGTCTGATCATTAGTAAATAGAGCTATATTTTTGGCGGTTTTTTAAAGGTTATTTTAATGAAAGGCGTGCCTGCCTTTGATATAATCCTTTCTAACGGTGAGGTGAGGTCCTTTGCGAGAGTACACGGTAGTTTATAAAATCTAAGTTAACTTCAATTTAACATCTAATATGATTTCCCTGTTTATGGATCAGTATTTTGTTGTTCACCGCTCTGAAAGTGCTTTGGCAAGCTCGGCAAGAATGTAGGTATGTTTAGTCTGATCGAAATTCAAAAATATAACCGTAAGTATCAAACCTTCTTTTTCTGAGTGTTTAAATGATGTATGTAGGTACTCGTATGATCCTTTAGCGAATATTTAAGATTTAAAATCTTAATTATTCGCAAAAGTATCATATTTTTGAGGAGAAAATAAGTAATTCAAGGAACTCTAAAAGTGATATCCAACCTCAGTTTCATGTGCAAACTATCGGCTGGGGATCTAAATACAAGTTTTTGTGTTGGCAACGCGCAAACATGTACATAATGAGTAAAAAGTCAAAATGGACGCGTGCGCAAGTAAACAGTATAATTATTGAGATAAAACCGTGTTAGTGAACCCGTGGTAGACCTTGAATTTTGTATTACAATGTTACGAAGTATTTTGTAGCTTACATAAAATAACGCTATTTTGTTGGGACCTATGGCCGGTAATTTCTTAAATAATAAATATTCTTACGTTATTTGAGACGATTCACCAGTCACATATTAGATACCAATTAACTTATCAGGAAAACAGTTTCTACAAATTGATTCTTTTAATTATTCTGGCGGTAAATGCCTTTTCGGAGACTGAAACGGGCCCTTAATGTACCAGGTGTACATAAAATGCTGATGATAGGGTTTCCCCATACGTGAAATGTATAGCCGAAATACTAGGATATATTTAATGACACCTGTTTCACATAAAATTCATACATAATGTATGAGTATGCGGCTTAGGGATTCATTCAAACACATCATTGTATTTGGACGACGATTCGGTTCACGTAGGGGAAAATCCAATCATACGACTAAGTAATATTTTCTTGTAATTGAGTGAATTTGTTTGCACTGTGGAAGTTTGTTTGAGCATTAGGTACCTCCGGAACAAAGTTCATGATGGATCATCCCTACAAGCCAAACTTTTAAAGAAAGGTATGGAAGGTCCAGGAGAACATGGCAACATGAATTATACTGCCTCGTGAAAGATTGTACCACAACAACAAACAGCCGTTATAAATGCAAAGAATGAAGAGAGGTCCTCGGCCAGCAATGCGAGAATATCATTCAGTTTCGTTCAATCATGTTGTATGAATTGGAACATATTATATAAGTAGGTACTGATGAACATGGGACTTTTTCCAAATAATACGTTTCGCTGTACAATTTGGTTAGGCGATTCCGTGTGGCGTGATGCCAGTAGACATGTCTGATTATTAGTATTTCCTGCTCTATAAGCTAAATAAAAGACATAAGTTACACAGGCTGGCCAGAGCCTTCGACGCGCAAACTGTTACCATAAATTCCCAGCACAATGACCAGCAATTTTTTTAAATAGTTCCGACCAATCTTTTCAATGCAGGGGATTCAGAATAATGTACTGAATCTATGGTAACAGGTTGTGCGTCGATGTCTCTGCCAGCCTATATGTTCCTGGTATCTTCTCATTCCTTACACTTTCTGTTACAATATTTTGATTTAAAAGAGTGTTGGTGGAGCTTCATGCCCGTTCTTCTCCATAGGTACCGACTACGCTTTGGAATTGGCAACTAGCTTCATCTTTCTGACTGACCGACCCCTTGACAATTCAAAAGTGCCTGTAATTGGTTTATTTGAAATAAATGCTTGGAATTTGAGACTCTCTACTTGTGGATTCGGTACTAAGATTATCTTTCACCCTAAAATTGCTGCTAGACAGAAGTTTTGCGAAATCAAGAAGGTATTACAGTTTCATCAAAAATGTTCAAGTCGATAGGTGTACCTACAATCTCACACTATACATTCAACATGAATACAAAAATAGACTACTGACTACTACCACCACCTAAGTCCATATTTATTTGGACGTGGGCTCACCACCTATACAATTTTTTTGCTGCATGACAAATTCATTTCCGACACGTCCTTCTAACAATCTGGCAAGAATCAAACGGTACAGTATTCATTTAAAAAATAACGTAAAAGAACACGTGCAGATGTGAAATTGAATAATTTCATTAGTAACGGTTTGGCTTTTAGAATAGAAATGAAAATTACACCCATGGTGAATTCAAGGACATTTCGTGTGTAATTTTGGTAAGCGCTCACGGCAATTTCTTGTAAAGGTTGCTTTGGCATTAAGATCATGTTGCGTTTGCCATTTAGTTCCGTATGCCTTTTTTTTTCTTTTTTTGGTTGGGAAATCATCAAATGACGTCTCCCGCCCTGGGCGGAGCGGGAGGGCGTGTCAGACTTTTACTGACTAAAACCCGCCCATGTTCCTTCAGTTGCCTGTGTGCCATGGCCACGGTAACTTTCGAACAATCCGCGACCCCGGCAGGCAACGGCCCTATCGGACCCCGTCCATTAGTGCTGACATCTCTTTGAGGCGCGCGTGGAACACAACGTGCCGTCGACCCGGGCCTGGTCCTTACCGGACGACGAGCTACCCATTGCTCGCCGTCCGCATCTACGGTGGCCGGGAATCGGCTATGGACTCCCGACGCGTATGCCTGACAAGAAATTGACCCCACCTGTAGTTGTCCTGTAAGGCGGGTAAGGTTTTGTCCGGATTAGGAGAATCGTTATTAGTACATGTTTCGGTATTTGTAGTGATACTTGTCCTGATACTTTCTGCTGTACAAGTCTCACTGTAAACACTGGTGAAGTGAGCTGTCAATAGTGTCATCTCTAGCATCTGGTGGAATAAAAGCTCACTTCCAGTAAGATTGCACAGTGATATTTTTACAGAATATCTGGCTGTTCATCTAGTAAGGCAACTTGGGTGAAACCAGGACAGAGACTTTATTTCGAAAGACACTTGTTCGACTATTGCTTTTTTATTATTAAAAATATATTCCTTTTCTTTTTCTTTTTTTTTGGCTAAGAACACTTTCGATCAAGTAACCTCACAAACAAAACAAAAAAAAAACAACAAAATCGGTTCAGCCGTTACGGAGCTACGATGCCGCAGACAGAAACACAGATACACACGTTAAACTTATAATAATAATAATAATAAATTAATTTATTGCAGAACCAGTCCATATGCATACATAATTATAATACCCCTGTTTTTCCGTCGGCGTCGTGGGTTAAAAATATTAATTCATCACTGGTGATAACAATTTCTACCACGTTTATCTAATAATATAATATTACAGAACACTAATTGTTATTTATTACATGTTATAAAACGTGATTTCAAAAATACTAGTTTTTATTATTAACCAGTTTTCACAGATGTTTGTTTTTCATTAAGGTTTTCTATTATACGTCGTGGCATATTAGTACTAGGATAGCATAAGGTATATAAAGCGTTCGATAATTACTATTGGTCAAGGCCGACGGCGTTATTATTGAATGCGATTGAAAATCGAATGTCACGTGTTTACACGCGCGAACGATTGAATGGAATGAATAGATTTTTCGATCAGTTGATTTATTTGTCAATAGGTAATTAGGAGGTAGTAAAAAGTTTGACGTTCCTGTTAACTAGTGTTCTGAGCGTCCGGGATACCTACTTCGATGTTATTGTTTTTTAACTTTGACTAAAACCTGTGTATGCTGGATTTTAGAGGTTCTTGAATCAATTTATTTATATTTAATCTCTTAATTTACTTTAATGGACAAAAAAGATGCAAAAGTTGAGAAATATAGAATCAGCTTAATTAGTAACTTTTTTACTATAAGACATAAATTGATCCGTCGTCAATAAAAAAATATAATCTAGTCGGACAACCACAGACTGCAAAGTTTTCTTGACATTTCAATAAATTGTAGCAGATAGAAAAACAAGCTACACACTGGCCTTTAATACCCGTTTGTTAGTAACCAAACTGACTACGTAATTATAATAAATAACAAAATAAATAATCACTTTAAACACTTCTAGGACTTGTGGCTAGTAATTGTTTTAAATTGACATAATGTGGTAACTTCGGTTTACAACTTGGGTGGCGGTTAAAACGGGAATGTGGTTAACTTTTTTTTGTAAGCGCATCCCTACAAATTGGCGTGTCATTGACTGTAGTGAGGTGTGTTCGGTAAGGTGGGTGCTTCCATTTGAATAGAATAGAATGAAATAGAATAGAATACTCTTTATTATATACACCATAAAAATTACAGATATAAATGTAGAATTTTACTAATTTACTTACGTTTTATTTTTTATAATATTTGACAAACTATCCCACCTTCTAAAACACATGCAACACTAAGGAATTAGCCGATGCGTTGACAAAGTCATGTGCATGTTATTTCGCTCATTGTAATATGTGGAACGCACAATTTAAGTTGGTGCCGTAATCATGAAGTAATTCCTTTGATTCCACAAAAGGGTATGAAGAACCTCTTTAAGAGAGCGCCGAAATTGTATGTGCCTGTAATTTCACCGAGTGCTACTTACGGCACATTCATCTTGCACTGTATTTACAGTCGCTCTATAATCACCTTTTTATCCTCCACAAAAGGGTATCAACAAAACCCACTATCGAAATATACGATGAGAACGAAAGTAATTTGGCTCCCAGCCTCCGAACCTCGAAAGTACTCCTTAAAAGTAAAAACTTTTTTTTACGCACAAAAACTGCTCCGTGATTCCTTTACGATCGGTAGCGAATGAAAATAAACGAGAAAGACACCCTTACTTTCTCGGTGACCTCCGAATGAACAAGGTGAGTCCCCGGGCAATGGGTCGTTGGACCTCTTGACCATATTTGGGCCATGCGTCTGTTCGATGGTGTGAGGATGGGAAATATTTGGAGTGATTTTTCAAGCGACGTAGGTGCGAGAAGTAAAATATAATACGAGCACGTTTACGAGTATTAAAATTAAACGGAAAATAATGATCAGTATTCTTTGATTGAGATTTAAGTAGTTATTTAACTTCAATGACAGTCGCTTACTATGGTTTCTCAAAGAAATACCACAAAAGGCAAGAATGCATGAAAGGGCAAGTGCATATGGCCCAATAGTGTTGAGTACGTTAAGTAATTTTTAGGTAACATAATTGCTCTTTAAGCTAAGCTTACATAAATTAAGCCTTGAAAAAAAAATCTTCGTATTCATAATATATTTTGCATAGCCCGCGATTTGTTTTGTAAATAAACCCACATTGACATGGCACATCACTACGGGCGGCATATGAACGGATTGACGTTGACAAGGAGCTCGACAATACCCAGAAGTTTGTCTTTATTGATGTTAATATTAATGAGGAAGTTTATAGTCTTAGAGGTACTGTTTAAAATAATCGTTTTTGTTTATTTTTGTACGCAAAATACCTGCCTTTTTGTGCTTTATTTACGGATCTTGCCAGCACTCAAAGATAGATGATATAAAGATTGATTGTGCTATAAAATTCTTGGAGTAACCATTCATTCTTCATGACAGATACAGAACACAGACACAAAACTTAAGAGAGTCCTCCTAAGAGAGTCCCTATCAATCTCAACTCATTTATTTATTCAGGGATTTAAATATTACAATAGCTGAATTTAAAAATGTAATACCCAGGGTAGCATAAGATTGGAGAGTTTAAATTATCACAAGCTGGTATAGCTATATTTTGTCTTATAAGCTACAACAGGAGGCAGTCGATTCGAAATCTAAGTAATAAAACCTCCACAAAATATGGTAATATGGTCGCAAAAGCACAACAATCGTCCCGATCGTTGGCCCAATGTTGTTGACCGAACGACCGCTGAATTTTAACGACACAACCATCTTTGTTTTGGTAATCGAGCGGGAACAAAAAGTTTCGCCGTATAGAGTCCGGATTATTACGTTATGTACCTTTTATTTTTGTGGAATTGTTAAAGTTGTATAATTAAAATCATGATATACATATACTTTGTCACCCAAAGTACCTAATATGGCTATTTTATATATTCCAACTTTAGATACATAAAAGTTGAAAAAACACCAGCTAAATAAAGTTTGCTTTCACGAAGCTCGCCAAATACCAACAATAGAAGGTAAACATAATTAAAATGAAAACAGCATTACATATATATTCTGAGAATAGTTTAAAGTTGATAGAGTCGTTTAAATTAATTATGATGAGTGCTAACTGCGTGAGCGAATTTTCGTGCAATCGGGCTTGACAACAATAATCATTGGGCAATATTTTCAATAGATTCTCTAAAACCTTATTACCTACTGATGTACGCTTTTCTAATAAATGAGGAAGGCGTTACGTGAGGGTCACAAAAAGAGGCACATTTGTTATATTAGTGTGTCCTTTTATATTTTTAGGATTCGATTAAATACATGCTATAATCATTTAGCGCTAAACATGGAACAAATTATGTTACGTCCTGTATTAAGTAAACTGTCATACAAAAGTGGACTTTTAAGTATCTGTATACTAGCAGACTAGGAGTATACAAGGCTTGAGTAAGTAAACGTGCACATTGCCAACTATAAAGTAATATAGTGGTCAAAAACAAGTATAAAAACGAATTCAAATCCAGCCTTATAATCACTGATCAGTATTCACAGCAGCGTAATATTACCACACACTGCTAACGGTCATCAACACTCATAATGATTGCCATCGAGCCACCTTTCTCCTCACATTAAAATACCTTGGGGGCTTACAAAACCTAAACTTGTTCTGGATTTGACACCATATATGCAGTGGTTGTACCAAAATGTGTGTCCTTGCTACCTTATACGAAGACTGTACTGCAACAATCACGATATGGTGCTGGTATTAAGAACAGAAGGCAGGTACATCTTTTGGGAGGCAGGTTTTTAAGAGAATGTGCATGAGGTATGTCCTCGACGATGTAATAGCAGAGTGGTATTAAGTAGTCATGTATTCCTGGTACTTCCATGTAATGGGGGCGTAAATTGTCAATAATCGGGTACAAATCCAATATAGTAACTGAGAGTTCTCTAATGAAGAATCCCAATAACATTTTCCCCGTTCCGAAGATTGATCCCAACTAATCCCAAGACAGCTGTCGCGCTTGCAACCACAACAGCACCCTTATTACGTAACACACGATCAGTCACAATCTGAATCACTTTGAAGCCTATTCTTGATCCATTGCTTCATATGTTCGAAATATGTGTCTACTCAACAACGTAAGTAACGCAATGAATGTTGCTGAAAGCCATTCCTACGGGTAGTGTGTTACGCAGTTACCCCGCAGTTCACTAGACCGACGAGGCACTACTGTAATGCCCTGAATTAATAAATCCATCTGATTTTAAGCTCCCTCCTTATAAATAGTCCATTTTAATGTCTACTGAGATGGCTCGTATGAAATTGTATAAGCCCAGTCAGCCCATTTACATATAGTGGTGGCACGATTTATTAGTGTTCTTCGAAAGGCCGATTCCCGTAATTAAAAACGTTCAGAATTTAGTCGCAATCTCATCTCAGCGACAATCAATGTCATGTAATGATAATCAATGTCAAAAATTTGTCACAAATGTACTTACATTGCAGCAACTTTTAACTGATTGAGACTAAAGGCCCGTTGTTTGATCAGTAGTCAAACATACAAATAGTTAAAATGCGTTAGTTAAACTAACAATTTGTTAAAAATGACATAAGTATGTTGTTTGACAAATGGCTATCTATAGTTAAAAAATTGACAATTTGCTATGAAAGTTAACTATGCGCAGACAGAGTAGTTAAACTTTAACTATTGTCAAGTGACTAATTGTTAAATTAACTATTAGTCATTTTTAACTATGTATCAAACAATGGGCGCTAAGACAACTATGCGATCGTTTTTAAAAATACGCGAATTCCGCCCTCTGTTCTTGTTGAGTGCAGATATCCTGAGAGAGATCTGTACTGAGTTCAAGACATACAAACATATAATTATTTAATATCATGCAACTTACAAAATTGGGATGGTTACGCAATTAAAACTTCCAATATTTCGTTTCATTTCACAACTCAAACTTAAATCGATCTTCCACCATTCGCTGCATGCACTTAGCACTTATAATACATAATATAATCACTGGCTCTAGTAATAAATCGTTATTGATTCCATCGGATCAAAATACTCCTATGAGCTTTAAAGCTTGCTCACGATCGATTAAATTAAAATGTCATCCACGAATAATATATTCGCCAGTCTTATCTATAAACAGGTATTTTTTGTACAGTTACTTCTAAAAGTGATTGGAGAAAATATAATATTTTCCTCGTCTTCTCACGACTATTGCAAAAGTAGCGCCATGGTAAAAATTTGGAAGGTCAGCAAGGCCGATAGCAGAGCGGACTGCCCAGGTTTTTCATAAATTCGTGGCGGTTTTAATATTTCAGGAGGGAATCATGAGATTTACAAAAGATTCAAGAGGGCATATTAAAAACTCTTGAACTGACTGACGTCCTGGTACTTATAATGTAACTTTACTTTGAATTCCTGACAAAATCAGTTGTTTGGCTTTAAAGTATAATATTACATTGTAGTTCTACAATGTTGTTTGCAACTGTACAATAGATGTTTTGGATTACTTTTAATAAAGTTTCACAAAAAACGTTCCATCCGTTCCGAGCTTATCAATGAGAAACGAGTTCGCCTCAGGCATTACCGCTGATGCACAGTAATATTATATTTATACTTATTTACTGTAATATATGTACTAGCTGTGCGTGTGAGTATGCTTGCTTAAATAATATTTATTTTCCTCTATGGGAAGTATTCGACATTGTGAAACGGGGAGTTTTTCTTATCAAAAAAAAAAAAATGTTTAGGAATTTTGGCGTCACGACTTACGACGGACATCAGCGTTTAATTATAGGTACATTCAGAATAGCGATTACGAGTCAACTCGAGAATAAAGATATGGCCACAGGATACAGGGAAACCCACAGTTTGCTTCAGTAAAAAGATCGGTCCAAAAGAACTAAACCTTTATAATAAGTAGATATTACATTAAAATTAAAAACTACTTGACCTGTCGGATATTAATCAGGCGTTAACATTAAGCTAATCTCAATTTAGTGTTTGGTGCAATCAACACAGTGTGAGGCCATTATTTTAATAAACACCATTGAACGGAGAATTTTAAATGTAGTGTAGGCGTTAAAGTAAACTATTGCTAAACTCACGTGGGCCTCAAGGTGCAACCGACCTCTGCAGTTCTGTCGCAAATCTTTTCCTTGTTAGGTATGTTTTCCTGGTACCTGTTGGTGAGAAAATATGCATCTCTGTTATTATTTATATTCAACTAATAAAAAAAGTCAAGGTAGTCCAGTCCACTCTTGGGCTTTTTATTGTTACGTTTCTTATAGCAAATTCCCAGTTGTGCTCCTCTTGGTCAAAATATTTAGGCCTATGATACTCAATTTCCTGATATTTGGTCCCATATGAGCAAAACTGGGTTGAGAAACTTCGAAAATCATTATTTTTGGGTTAGCCTCAGATTAAAAAGAATAAAAGTGTAATTTTAAATTTCATTAATACAGTCGCTGCATTATTTGCTCACTCATGATTAATTTCACTAAGACATTTGCCATAAACTTCGTAATTTAACACTTTTGTGACATTTCAAAGACATAATATTTATTGAGTGACAAAACAAGATGTTTCACATAACTGCGTGTGCACTGGACCAAGCGAAAGGTTACCGTACAAACAATAATGTATGAAGTATCATTGTTTGCAGACCAACCCATTACGTAAAGAGCTATCGTAATATTTGCAATACGACACGAAATGCTGTGACACGTATTAATTTTGTAAAATATTCTTTCGATTTCAGATCCATTTACTCGTCTCTAATGGGGGTCATAAAATAGGGATTTTGCATAAATTTTAGAGATTTTTACGCTCTACAAGTTTCCTCACAATTTTTAACCTAAGTTTATTTAAAAAAAACTAGATAATGCCAAAATCCAATTTGCAAAATTGCAATTTTTTGCTTGTATATTAGACTCGTGACCTATTCGCCTTTTGAGACCGAGCGAGCGCGAAGCGCGAGCGAAATGTCCCCATTTCAGCTTGGGCAAAAATGCTTTCGTATGTCCGGATGTCTGTTCTCAGGACTACAGGTCGCATTTCTCAACCGATTCTCGTGAAATTTTATGAGTAGTTTCGATAATTATATGGGTTTTTTTTTGATGAAGTTTTTCGAAATTTTTCGAAATGGCGGAGATATGGGGGTTGAAAACAAAAAGTAAACATATTTCAGCCATTTCGCGCTCTCGTCAAAAGGAACGAAAATTAATAAAATTCAGCTCTCTCATTCAGAGCTTGGATGCTTATTTGTCTGGGTTATATTTTGCATTAGCATAATACCCCTATAACATTAATGCACACATAACGAGTACATCTTTATTACTCTATCACGCTTCACTAGATAATGTAGTTCTAATATCAAAACCAGGGTCAAACTAAACATACATTAGTAGCAATTATTCGGCACAAAAAAGCATTTTCATGCGAATAAAATTATTATAATGGAAACTTTAATAATGCTTAATTAAAGTTTTAGTAAGAATTCACACAAATAAAAATGTAATGAGGTCATTAAACCTTCAATGGATCATAATGACACCCGCTCGCTGTATTGAGTAAAAGTTTTGTGTGGTGTATGGGAGGAGCGAGTGGCGATTTAGAATATATTTTTTGTATAATGCTGGATTTATGAACGGATTATACGCATGTAACGTAAAGAGTGATTACTATAAATGTTGATAAATGGAGACTGAGAGCAAAACCAAAGCATTGGGATTGTGTGAGGGATGTTATGAACGAAAAAGGAGAGAATGATAGAGTGACGGCTGACAGGGGAGAGGGGAGAATGGGTGACAAAAACGTGTTGCGCCGTTCTCAATCAACATGGAAAAAGGGCAAGATCACGACGATTGCTGGTGATATAGATGGTGTTTATGACGGGTTATACATAATGAAATGGGAATGCACAAAACATTGTAGAAAATTAAATTTTCCTTTATGCGGCCATTTATCTTCTCTTCAGTTTTGATACTTAATGGCGAAGCTATAGAACGATTCAATAATGTGTGTTGGTTCTTAGAGTCTCATTATTTTTCTATTTCGGTCCATGTGGTCCTTCAAGCCGTAGTCTCTGACCCAAATATTTACATCATCCATGTGAAAAAAATGGTTGTCAACTCGCTACTCGGCTTTGAATTGCGGCGCCGCAAACTTAGTAATGTTACTGGCAAGTGACCATTTGCTTTCGTAATCGGTCCAGTAGCGACGACCGGTGCGCCAATGTGGGACATATCGACCAACAGCAAATACGTAAACATTATCATGTTCTTGCTGCAAGGAGGTGATACTTAGGTGCCAAAATTATGGCAAGGATGTGGAAGACACAAAGTCGTGATGTGGCTTAACTTGGGAGAGGCATATGTCCAGCAGTGGAATTGTTGTCTAAGAACGTTCTACAACGAAATCCCGAGCAGCCTATTTTAGGATATGATATTTTTTCTACATCTTTCAGCTAATCACCACTAAATTTATTGGTTAAGGGCTGAATTCCAGATTAAGCAGAAATTTTACGTGTATTGTAATAAATTTTCCTTTGCAATAAATCCCGTAAAAAATATACAGCTGAGGACTCTCAATAAAATAAAACAGGAAAAGTTTTTGAATATCGATTAAATAACAGAGCAAAATGCGGTCTTTGTCACAAATAGGAGCGTAGCGACGTATTGATATGATCACCTGCAGAATATATGCCTAGATCAAATATTGATAGAAGGATCGTAAAAAAACCATTAGGTTTCACAACTACTCATACAATGATGGTTACCTGATGATCGCGACGTCCATATATCATGATTTAGATTATCATCTGAACTTTGAACTAAGCCTGTGTATGACGAGATTGTATTTAATAATGATAGCCTTCTGCTTGTGAAGTGTGGTAATAGAACAGCATTTAATGTGTACGTACATTTTGAAACCATTGATTAAACTAAGGTGAGCCAGCCTGGTGGTCAATTATCGTTTCTTCTTTCTATGAGAAGAGGCCTTAACCCTGCAGTGGAATAATTACAGTCTGGTACGAATAGTTAGTACACATTCGAAACAGAACTTTACATTAAATTAAATTAAATCATTTGTTGCAGGCAAGTATACTCATAGGAAATACAAATAACATTATACAAATAATAAAATACCATTTACAATTAAAATTGAATTAATCAATTAATTGATATAAATTAAATTGAATTGAATGTTAGTAGGAATGTTGACAGCCATATAAAGAAATAGTTAGCTTCATACATGACTCTCAATATTTGGATTATCTTCAAGCTTCATGAGTTACTTGTGTTTAGGGTTAACTTAGAAGATCATAGTTATAAGGAAAACGTTACGTGTGTGTGTGATGTGAGGAGCAAGACCTGAAACGAGAGTATTACGATAGAGCCACCACAACTTGCTCTACACAAAAATATATTCGCAGTAGAACGTCATCATTTGTTTTAAAAAGTAGCTTTTGTTTTACAAACTAATTTTGTTTTTCTATTGTTACAGGAAGTTTGGTGCAAAATGCGGTCAAAGCTACGGTTGCTGGTGATGTGAACAACGCAGCTGGCCAGATGTACGATAACACGATAAGGTATGGCAAACAGAATTATTATAATATAAACGCTACTGCAATTAGAAATATGTCCTTATTAGAACAACCTAAATTAACTAGTATAACTTTATAGAACAGGTAACTATGAAAATTTTAGTCTTCAACTAGGTTTCCATTTTTTCTAAATAAACAACGTCCTTATTTTAAATATACCAACATTTCATTGCTCTATTTTTAATTTTCTATTGTGATTTATTTAATCATCTACATATAGTAGAATTGTCACTATCATCATTTACAGTGTATTCTGCTATTAAATCTATATTATGTTTACTGTCATTTAAAGTAGAAATAGGGAAACATCAAACTACTCTATCCATTTCATACACCGGGTTTAAGTCGGTAAAACTTTTTACAGATAAAAGCAAAACCGATGATACCGAAACGCAAACTGCCGAGTTGACGGTAAACCAAACAGTAACCGAGGTACCAAGTCCCGGGTACCTCATCTACCCAATGACTGATGAAATTGTCAAGTCGGATAATGCCGAAGATGGCGATAAGGTAGCCAAAGATAAGAGAGTCGATACCGAAACGAAGGAAACGAAAGAAACTAAGCCGAGAACTGTATCATTTAATAGGGACGTACACGTCAAAAGATTCGGTGAGTCAACGAATATCGATATCTAACTGACTCGGTTACATCTCTTAATTTTAGAGACGGGACTCTATCGCTTAACATACTAATGTTTTTCATTTATCTGTGTATCCGAAATCTGACAAAAGATGTTGTATATAACAAAATAATATCTGATTCACCTTGGAACTAATACGTTCAAATTAATAAGACTAATTTTAACAACGTTTCCTCTTTTTTGTATTTTGTGTATCTTCCGCCGAAGCTTGTTATTTTTAATTTAAAAACCTGTATATCTATTAGTTTAACATTGTCGTTTTCCCTTGATGTCTTTGTGATTGGGTTTCTACAAATTATACGATATGTTTATGTACATTATTAATGAATGTGTGTATTGATGTTTTGAATTATTAACATAATACAGATTTGACAATGCATTATTCCTTAATGTCGACATTAAAATACGACAGCTCTTGCCGTGGAAATAAATACTCAGTCAGCAAATTTGGTTAAGTGTAACTGATTACTCTAGCACACGACGTATCTCTCAGCGGCTCTTCAATACGTATTACGATTAATAATTTAATGAATGAAAAAAGGCTTTTAGAAAACCCAGTATGTGCCATCCAATCACTTCATCTAATTCATCTTAATCTTTGGCTCATGTGCATCAAACATAAAACTTCAAAGTGTGTTATCAATATATCGACCGACACTTGACAGAATATTTAATTGCATAATCTAGTAATAAGTAAGTAAAGTAAAGACAATACAATACAATACAATCATAAGTAAGTAAAGACAATACAAAAAACGAGGCCATATCAAACAAAAAATAATAAAACAAACATAATTTGATCATAATTGTCTGCAATTGAACGTGACGAATCATAATTGGTTTATTTTAACGAGCGGTCACAGACTATCACTAGTTTTATAAGACGAATATTTTATAGGAACAGTTTATTCGTGAAATTGAGACGAAAGTTTAAAACGAAATAACAAAAAGAATACGCGTAATTGTTGTAACTATTTTGTAAGAACAATTTTTATCTATTCGTGTAACCGGAATACCAAATAGATACAGGACAGAGTCAAGCAATAAATAGCTTCTTGCTGTAACGAAAGGCTTTTCAAAAAAAATACTTAAAAAAAATCCTCATAAAGGAGAAGTTTCAAACATGACCCATCAACAGAAAATGCTTTTAATTCTAAAATGTAGCCAGACATTTTTGATAACAAGGAATAGTATAAGTAGTAGTACGTACGGGTGGGTCCTTGTGTAATATTTCGTGTAAGAGAAGGGAGGTTACCATTCATAATTTTACTCCTGATGAAGTGGATCACCTCATGAATGATGAAGTTATTACTAGCCAAGGGGACGCTGCAGCTCATGTGATACTCGTAATCACAAGCTAACTACCGCTCGCTTGCTTTATTTTTTGTAGGCCATTCATCATGTTTGTTACTTGTTTGTGTTAGTGACATTGTTTCTCCGAAACGACCAAGTTGACTTAAGTGTGGTTCTTACGAATAGTTTGAGGTACTTAAAAGCTGGTTTTTAGGTAGACACCGTCGACCTTGACCGCTGCGGGTCGGTATGGTGGATAATTTTAAGCAAATGAATATCGTATTCAAACATAGTGGTTATACTTTTACAACTTTGTGTTTTTAGCGTAACCTTGTCAGTGACATTTTTCTTATTGACTTATGCCATGTTGATGATAGTCCTAATATGTTATGCCATAGCAGCAACCATAACGAAACCATTCTTCACCTGGTGGTAAAGCTACATCTGGCAAGGAATAAAACAGAACGCAATCGTAACACAAGAAATACAGTATGAGTTTTATTTTGCTGGATAATAAAATGATTTTCCATGATATTTTTGTTGTGTCCAGCGTATAATATCCAACAGCTCGGCAAAGGCCTGATTATTATTTATACAATTATGTTGTACTTTGTAAATAGCTGTGGTTTAAGTCTTATGTGTTTCACAAATACTGGATATCGAAAAACACCGTTACGTAAATCCATATTATGTCCGTTCTAGAGATAATGTAGCTAGTCTAGGCGTAACTATCGAAACATCTGTCCTCGTGTCAATGCTATTCATTCGGCAGGAATGCTGGCCAGAATAATGATCAGTGTCACAAGGATGTTACAAAATAGCTTTCTTGAGAGGTTTTTCTTAGTTCATTTGAAGTTTTGTCTTTGTTGGTAAATATAAGCATTCGCGAATTCTCCTTGACGCAGAGAAACATAGGTTACGGTTGTTATAAAATCTTTGCGGGTATAGTCTCGAAAGTCTTACCACCGATATAACCTTTGTTTATCTATGTTACGCAGTTGGGTAGCAGAGGTCAGATGATGGTCACTTCGGGTAAAATACTGAACTGCATCAGGTTAGATTAAAAGATTATCGTAAGTTGTTGGGAAATCGATAGGAAGATGAGCTACTACGCTGTTAGATACTTGTTCGAAGCCACGTTTAGATCTTTATATTTCAGCGCTCCTAGAACATTGGCAATTTTCCGGTATTGAATCCAATTGATCGAGTTCGTTCATTATTAAGATCGTCACAACCATCGTAATACATACAAAAAGTTTTTTCACCAATCATTGTAACATCTTCATCAATAAACGTGTCATGTTTATCCCCATTAAGTTCAACAAAAACTGTGACATGAACATCATTGTTAAATACTCTATCGTGATTATAACAGAATAGTTAATCTGTAGGGATTGACAGATAGTCATCTTTGCAAACAAGCTTTGTAGGTTTATTTTTTATGGTATTATTTTTGGCATCATGAATAAGTTGAGAATTAATTCATGCAGGTATGACTACTGACTGTAGAGATATGATCATTGTTTTATAGCAGCTCTTTGTCAAATAATATAAACTATGTACTGTGTATGTAAGTATGTGTAATTCCGGTTAAAGAGTTCCTATGGATGCCGTTGATATAAAATTCTATGCGTATGTAATCTTGGAGGTATTGCAGTTGTCTAAGCAGAGATCTCCCTAAATTCAAATAGACCATGAATCAATTCCAAAGTTAAAACTAATGTCAAAAATATGCTAAAGCAACAGGAAAATTTTAAGTTTATAAGTGATGGCAAAACTTAAAATTCGTACAACAGTTTTCAACGTAACTATACCTATGTCCTTACCTTAAACAACAATTAAATACAAGGACATTCATACTTGCGTCACCGATTTTCCCAGTAAAGTCAATTTTTTAGTTATTCATATTCGGCATATTTTTTTATCCTGCTTGCGAAACAATTGTTTGGACGATTCAGTCGTGATTCGTAATAAGCCAAACTGGTGTAGATTATGTTCGATCTGAAATATTTTACTGATAAAAAACTGAAATGCGATGGATGAAAAACGGGTCACTGTAGGTCAATCATAAACGTCTTAAAATTTTTGACTAGACATCAAAATATGGTGCATACAAATTAAAACGCGGGAAATACAACGTGTACTTCTATACAGTTGGATAGCCTTAGGTTTTTGGGTGGCCAATGACGTTAAAGTAACGTACACTTATATGCCTTGGACCTAGTATATATATAGTAGTGTGTGTGTGTGTTTATGTTATGTATTATATTCACAGTGCTGATTGATTGTATTAAGCTGGTTCTCTATTCTGACTACTCAAGAACAACTCCTAACAAATAACAATTACCTAACAATTAATACCTATCCATTCGCATATATTAAGCAACAGAAAACAAAACATGTTCATAATTTCTTCCCCACACTTCCTTACAATAGTAATAGTGCCCGCTCTGCCTTCGGGCTACTTTGACCGGTTGTTATACAATACAATATAGCATTACCATATTCTTACATACTCGTAGATCTTGTGTGAGGAGATAAGGATTTGCGAAATATGGCGTTAGCACCTAATTATTTTATTGGTTTGTAATCACTTGTTGATACATCGGCAGGCCCGCATATTATGTAACTATGCTTGTGCTGGTCTAAAACAATTGGAATGTTTCGACAACAAATATCTTATTAAAGTATTTTCACTAACAGAGTATCATTATATTGCGTGAGAATTAAAGCTGTTTCAAAACTGAGTGATACTCGTTTAGTGAAAATCCCTAGCAACGTTATTCACTAAATTATATTAATACTGCTTTCAGTTCAGAGGGCCTAGAAAAGTGGCAATTACTTTAAAAGCGTTTCGATTTCTACAACAACTTTCAACAGGATTGACGTAAGCTTTTCGGTAGCTTATGTCAGTCCCATATATTTTGACTTTTCCATTATCGTTATCGCTGATAGAATATCACTTTGTTTAGGCCCTCTAGTTCTTGCAAATGTACCCACAGACCACATACAGGAAATATCATAGGTAAGGGGTAGGTAAAACCACTAAACCGATACATATAAAAAATAATTTTATAGATTTTTGTCTACCGGATAATTACCTCAAACTTGTAACAACATTATTTATGTTTCTTCGGCATTTCGGTACCTCAGTACTCATCAAAGTCATGTTTAGCAATCACTCATTTATTAACCAAATTTAATCCATCTCTTTCAAACCAAAGGCTTCAAATCATCGTCATCAAAGACAACGCGTTATTCTGACACAACAAATCATAAATCATTGGTCGTCAGTAATCATAACGAGAATCGTTATGTTTCATAATTGGATTGGATTCTTCTAATTTATTCTTCTTATAAATCTTATGTTTAGAATTTCACTTTTTGTATATGTTGGGAATTAACTTGTTTCTGGAGTATGAGCCTTGAAAAGATAAGCACTGACATAAGCCTATGTCACTTTTAGGGCGAAGGAAAAAATAAATTAAACACTCAGTCCGGCAAGTCTATGTAGTTCATCTGCATAGAGTCATTAACTTATTGTTACTACTATTAACTCACAAAAGCCTCCTAATGTTTACTAATAGTTAAAGAAAAAATCTGAACACTAAAACTTTTAGATCAAAAACTATCCAATATACTCATTACCTCGAAAATCGATTATATCGATATAAGTGGGGCCACAGTCGTACCCTGAGGCACCCATTTGTGTCTTGCGTAGGGGGCGGGTCCTCTGCAATCTGGCGATACTCAGACGATCCGAAAACGGCATGCGATGACGATATAAGACATATAAAGACAGTTTCTGAGTCGGCATTGACCTAAACGAAGGAGCCTTTTGTGGTCAACCGTTGCGAAAGCCACCGACAGAAACATTTTCAATGAATGCTAATACTAAGATTGCGAATTTTGTTATAATTAATCATTTTATTAGTTTATTGCGAACGATTACATCTATTATGCGTAATGGATGTGGCTAGATTGACAAATGAGTGGTTTATCGCTGTTTTAAAGTTAAATAAGTTGATATTAGAATTTGAAGAGTGAGTGGGTGATTGAGTGGTAACCTGTCAGAGTTGTGCTTACTTATATTTCAATCTTTACCATACGTGTAATGGCTTTATGTGGGTTTAAGCGATGGCTTCTTCGCACTTATGATTGCCCAGTACCAACTGTGAAGTTTCGTTAAAATTTAGCTTTTATTGCGTATTTTTCAAGGTTTTACAAATTCGATTATTTTGACCACTAAGTTTTCAATAGATTAATTAATTGTAATTACTTCCTCACTTCATTCGCTGATTTAATAATTAAATTGATATATATGGGTTACTCATGCAACCTTTCAAATCAGTATAGTCAATTATATCTAAGGCGTGAACGATAACCGTAAATATTTATTATAATTTCTATTTTATTATGATTACTATTATTTTTCTGTAATAAAATCAAGTAGTAGTTATTTCACGGATAGACAAAGGTGGATAGATAAGAGGAGGAATAGACATAGCATACCAAGCTTTGTCATATTTTTTCATGTTCATCTTAACATCGAATCTTCTGTAACACACTATTATTAACATTTGCCTTCGATATCCACCTTCATTAAATCCTGTTCTTTAAAATGTAGATCAATCTGGCTGAATATTTGATCGTTGTCGATGTGGGTTCATCAAGGATTTTAATCTTTAAATGCCATTGCCATCAGTCTGTACACTGCTGTCAGAGCTTATTGCTACCGTTATACTTCTTGATATTACCGTTATCACACTAGCCAAATGATTGTGTGAAATGGATTGTGTCAAAGATCATATGGCTAGAAAGGGGATGACTTCGGGAATGACCGCTAATGAAAAAAGAAGACATGCTGCGCCGACCCCAAATCAATAGGGATAAGGGCAGAAGTATGACACCAGTGAAACTCTTTGGTGATGGTATAGCATTCGGTTCTTCTCAATGATACCGCCACACCAGCGTGTGTTGTAATATTTGTTTGAAGAATAGGCTGTAGCATCCTTTCGCTAATAAACTTGCCAACAAACTGCGATCATTGATCTATCTGTCAAGTTACTTAATAAATGTCTATTATAACTATTTGTATTGATAAGTCTTTATTTGCCAACATGGTATAAAGTGGTTACAGTCTGATTTGATATAAAGTCCACATGGTTAGCTATATAGAATATTGTATCAAATGCATGCAAAATAATTAATACAAGAGTTAAAGGTGAACTATATAATTTCGCAGATTAATTGGTAATACAGTAATAGTCATTCAAATCATACATCACAATAACTTTCATGAAACCTGTACACCTGTAATACATACACAATAATATTTTATATTTTCAAGTTAAGGAAATCCTTAATGTCTTAAAGGCTATATCCATTCAGCCATTTATATAGTTGTTTTTTAACGAGTTAGTATTATTAGTTCTTTTGGTATGTTATTGTACATATGTATGTACCAACAAAACAAGGCAGCTTTTAGCAAACTTGGCTGACTTAGAATTATCCTTTAATACAAGTCTGTGTTGATCCCATGTTGGTCGAGAGATTACTTCATACGCTTTTTTGAACAATTTCTTATTACACAAATTTACAGATTTCGTATATGTAAAGTGAGGGAAGTGGTAATAAACCCAGCTTAAAAAAAAATTATTCGCAGGACTCATCAGGATGAAGTCCACAAATGACCCTGATGCATTTTTTTTGTGGTATATGTGCTTATCGTTATCCATACTGTTCCTCCATAAATAAACCCGTAACGTATAATGGATTCTATATATGCGTGGTATGTAGTTATTGCCGTTTTCTTATTTGTCACGTTCTTTACTTGTCTGAGAGCATAAGCAAATTTATTGATCCTATTGTTTTATTGCATAAATTATCTAGATGTGCTTTCCAATTTAAGTCTTGATCTATGAGTACACCTAGGCATTTGGTTTGTGTAACTTCTTTCAGACTATTGGTGTTTGTTCTCACTAAGATTATCTTGATATTATTTGGGTTTTTATAATTCCGTGCCTTTGATAGGGTTTGAAACTCTTTGTCAACTAAACTCATATATATATATATTGGTATTAAGATTTACTGAATCTACTATCTAGTCATCCCACATAGTAAATACGGAGAAATGACCTTAAAAAGGCACTTTTTTTTTTTTTTTCCATAAATTAGAATTTATTCTAGTTGCCCCTTCCAAAAGGTAGTTTCGTATGGAGAAGAATGGGCAAAAAACTCCACTGTTACCCTTTTAAAATGTTTTACAATATTTTGTATAGATTAATTAAATATAATTAATTATATGTAAAGACGATGCGCCTAGAATAAAATTACTATACCACAATAGGTAAAAAGAGTTAAATATAAAGCAATGACAGGTAAATTAATTATGTGATAGATACATGGTGCTCACATATTTACAAATATTGTAAAAGGAGATGATTTTTACTAAAATTTTAACAATTCATAATTTGGTGTGTGAGTTAAAGTAATTACAAACTGTATAATCAATGTCACAAAAATTATACAATTAAATTAGCAACCAGTTTGATTTTGTCTAGACTCTAGATTGTCCTATGGAGTAGGACCAGCATGTTTCGAAGCATTCTTATCTAGGATACAATCCTGTAATTTGTAATATGCTTGTTTACAAACTGTAGTATTAATATGAGCTTAAATAACTGGTTAGGAGTTATCTATCTCAAACAGACAATGTATATTATTTCTATGTATAGCACTTTAATCTAAACGTTGCATGTTGTGTACGTTAAGTCTGACATTGGTTTGACAAATGGTTACCGAGGATATAGGTTATTAACTTATCGTTCCTTGCAAAAAGTTGTACAAGGCAATAGATACAGTTTTTGTAATAACCTATTTGTTTATGTAAGCAGCATTGATCTGTATTGGATTTATGGGGATTGGTGCAGGTGAAAATACTGGCACGTGAGTCTTGTCGGTGGTGGGTGCAATGCATAGCATTTCATATTTACTAGATGGAATACTTTCAGTTGTAATAACTTTGAAGGACCATCACTGACTCTATAACTAGAATATCTTAGAACCAAGACAAATGAAATTAAAAGTTTTAGGCATTCGTAAAACAAAAAGCTAATAGATTATTATCTTTGTTCCATTTTTCTATAAATAACTATTTACAAAAAGTGATCAGATCTCGCATAGTACACTGTTCTAAATCTGAATGTAGCTTCCATTCGCGAACATCTTTTTTGTGTACAAACTCGCCCACGTTAAAACGGAAGCCTCCAAGGTTCACTGCCCACTAATGACTGTCTGCCTTTGTGTATCAATCTCCTAAACACGGACACGTCAGTTTAGCACCTCTGCTTTAAGTACTATGTATTAAATAAATAAGGAAACTCGAAGGAAACACTGACCTTGTGAGATGAAAATGAAAATTCAAGAGTATGGATTTTTGGATTTGGATTTTTTACTTTCCTTTTCTGAGTTGTTTCTTTCCGTTTGCTGTGTGTAAAAATTTTACTATCAATAATTCTTTAATTTTATTACCTGGTTATTGCATAGCATTTAGGAGTGATGAAATTGTAGCGTGCCCTTAGTATGACCAACTGGAAAATATTTTTACTATTACATGAGCTGTTTTCATGTATTTCGTGTAACACAGTAAAAGAAGATTTGGTACCGCCCAAAAAAGGCATAATGCAGTAGGATTATGAAATAATTAGAACAGATTCATTGTGGGCTTATTTTTCTTAGATTAAATAATAACTCAATTTTTATACTTTCAATTATTTTTGTGGTGTACAATAAAGTATATATACATAAATAAATACATTAAGCAAAATAATAGTATGTTTCAAGTACTCAACATACAAAGTGCGCATATTTCACAAGCCTACGTAAGAACTGGATTATCCTCTGCCAAGGTCTGTTTGTCATCATCTAGACGGATATTTGTATTGGTGACTACTTCGATCATGTTTGATCGGAAGGTGACTAAGTTACTTTACGTGTGCTCATCGCTTTAATGGTCTCCTTCTTCTTTATCTTCGATACGAGTTTTGTGATACTATAATAGATCATCCAGTAGTATAGCTTGGCTGAAATAGAACATATTATCCAGTCAGCCAGGTTGGTAGTATTAAATGTGGCCACCTACTGGGCTCAAACAATATAGATGTACCGTCGAAACGAAAAGAAAAGAAGAGGGGGTGCTTTGGCAGTATGACACTCTGGAAATCTCTTACGGTAACAGCAAAAGATAGCTTGTCTTTAGTCAGTATTAAAGGATGAAACCTTGGTGAAAACGATGTGCTTTTCCAGAATGGTAAACGGATAAATGTTCATCATCTTGAAAAGAGGAGAAAGAAATATTATGATTATTAAGTTTTCCCACTATATGTTTTCTTATTGACATTGGGTATGTCAATTTGACATGCATTTCCTTGATCTATTCAAGTCCCAATAGTTAGTTTCATAAAAACGACTGACAAAAACTCTTTTATTTTCATACCTAACTTAGTATTTTCCAGACTACTATCAAACATGGAAAACAAACTACGCGTTAAACAAACATGTTCTTTGTGACGTAACAATGTGCCCAGATGTTAATAGTTAGCACAGGTGGTCACACAAACAAGGACATTACCTTCTACCAAGTGCATAATGACATCAATAACTATGTTTAACGATGTACAGTCACTAACATAAACATGTATTTAGTTGGCAAAATTCAAAAGCGACTTTCTCTTCATAACGATTCATAACGATTGCAACTTTGAGATAAGACTTATTTCATAATAGCATGGGTTCGATAAAAACTAAATCAAAATTCAAAAACAATTATTTGTTTTTGAATTTTGCTAAGCGTTTCTGCTCGTGAATGTACTTAGTGTAGCGAAATAAAAATGAAAATTCGCCACTTTAACACGTATAATAAATTTATTTACATTTAAATGTTCCACAACGTTTTCTTTTTTGATGCGAATATGTTTATTCGCATCAAAAAAGAAAACGTTGTGGAACAGGTAATTTGGCCTAAATGAAAAGAGATTACAAGAAAACTTAAGGTAGGTACATCGGATGGCAAATCTTTGTTACGCATTTGTTTTCCGAACTAAGGAATCTATTGCAATCGGTTTTAGGTTCGTGACCACAAAATTACGTAAACTTTCAAATGAATATTATCTTATAATTTATAAACCTAAGTTATCCCGATAGAAACAGTCCTGGTTAAAAATCAACTAGTAATAAAATGTTAACCCTGAAAGTACTAATAACTACGGCTTAAAATAACGAGTCGATCCTGATGAACCGTAACATCAAAACGTAGCACGTTTCGATAGAATCGCAGGTGATGCGACGATCGTGTGTCGCGGACCAAAACGGACTTGTCTATGCGGCTGGTAGAAGCAACCCAAAAGCTCGCATGCCTGGTGAATAGTCCGGTACCAGACAAAAGAGCCGGAAGCAGCCCAATTTAACTGGTTCTACACCATATTCGAAGAATATCTTACACTATTTGTGCAGGACTCAACAATATAACTTGGTTGACTGCAGATAACAGAACATAGTAACTTGAAACATGATTAGGAATTAAGAGGGCGCACAATGGCCCACTAGCGCCACTCCTTTAAAAAAATATTATCTCATGACTGAGAAGGAATTATAGATAACGGTTTGTAAGGACGGTTGGTAAGTGTGTCTAGAATTTTCTAATACCTTTTATAAAGTTTTATATTGAGACACTAAGCATTTTTATGTTATTACTAATTACTTAATGAGTACTGCATGTTTTATGTAATTATAACCAAGATGTAAAATCTCAATATTTGCACGACTGAAATGCCGAATATAGTGAAACCCATAGATGTAAGAACTTATGTTACCTACCTATATTCTTGCAAATCAACAAAATTCGTTCTAAATAAAAGGGGCCACATTCATTTAGATCGTATTTTGTTGCTTCGTGTCTCAATATGAAAGTTTATAAAAGTTATTCGAAAATTTTAGACACACTTACCGAGGGTCCATAAAAGCCGTTATTCATAATTCCTTCTAAGTCTCGAGATAACATATTTTTAAAGGAGTGGCGCTAGTTGACCGCTGTGCGCCCTCTTAAGGTAAAGTATAATCAATAAAATTTACTTGACTCAATTTAAATTTAAGAGACGAAAATTTATAAAAATTGACGGGATCCAATTTATATTTTACAGCAACTCACGTATTTTTTTCAATAATCAAATGCGGGCCGGGCCTTGTTTAGGTAAAAATTTGAAATATTAAGAATAAAAAATGATGACCAGTAGTTATTTACCAATATACCAATTTGTAAAAAATTGGTTGTAACTGCAGGGGTCACGCTGCACTATATGGCTTTTCGACCTGCTTGGGTCAGTCAAATCAACTCAATGTTATATACTACATAAGACTCTCATTTTATTGAGGAGGATTGTATCGACAGAAATACATAAACATGTCAAAGTAAAGGGTTGATTGAGGATTTCGGTGCCGCGGTTATGATGACCATCGACATCGAGATAGAAATCGAAATGGAAGAGAATGTTTAACTGCCTATTGACATTCGAAAATTTATATATAATATATTGAGGTAGTGGTTACGGAATACGGGTGTTAAGAAGCCTGAAAGTATGACTGCTGGTATTTAATTTATTGGTCTGCGGAGATCAGATGACACAATCAATCTACCTAGCCTTTTCCCAACTAGGTCGAGGTTGGCTCCCAGTGTAACCAGATGCAGCTGAATACCAGACCAGATGACACAGCTGTTCAGAAAAAAAACTGTTTTTTTGTTCCTATTATTGTTGTACATGTTAGCTTCAAGGCAGTTCCTCTTCATAAAAAGAGACGAAACTAGAATTGATCAAACGACAAAGTTACTGCGTTTCGGCATTTTTCGATGTGTTTAGATTTCCTCACATTTTTAGATTTTCTCACATTTTTTGCATCGTTAGTCAACAGTGTTCTAGCTTATCACGAAATCCAATTAGGTAATTTAAAAAGTCACGTTCGTTTTTCTGCGGTTTAGGATTATCTTAATTTCTCTAAAATATCTTAAAAATATTTCTCCGAATCACCGGTACTTAAATGACAAAATAGAATAAAATCCGAATATTCACAATAATAATATCCTTGTCTGACTGGTATTAACAGTTATTGATACCAACGTCTTGTGTAGACAACGGATCATCATTGTCACGGTCACCGAGCGTGTTTCTGATTATAATACATACTAATTATATATGCCAACATATAGTTGGAGCGTTAGTAAAACTCTGATGTTCGTAGCGCTAAATCATCATTTAGTTTTAAATCAAATCATAAAGATTTTTCGTGACTGAACAGCTGAAAATGGTCAAAATATTTTGATGTAGTCAGAAAGGAAACATAGTAACCATGGATTTACACATTTTGCCAAGTTACTAAAAAAAGGTTTATCTATCGTTGCTATGTATAGTCCTTGAGCATCCCAATTATTGATAATGGACATACAGACAGAAGGTAAACACAGTATCCTTGTAACAAAACCTAGGTATTGCAGCATCCTGGTTGGACTGGAAGCCAACATAATCGAACAAAGCTAGTGTGATGATGCAAAAATAATCTATCTTCTATCTATTCTATAGATATAAATAAAAGAAGAAACTGACTGACTAACATATCAACGCACAGCCGAAATACTGGAAATTCCTTTTATAATTAGGGGAGCACTAAGAAGGGGAACATTTTTAAAGCGCAATCCGACTAATTCGAAACTCAGTATTAATACTTTTGACAGAAAATAAACAATAATCAGTTTTGAGTTTTTGGAAAATCTACTCCTGAAAGCCAAAAAAGGGGTAATTCAATTGTTAAGGCGAACATTTTATTGCGTGGCTTGATTAACTCAAAAATTGGTATAAATAATCTTTGAGTCCAGTTATGGAAATGGACGAAACGATTTTTCAAAATTCCACCCCCGTGGGGGTAAAAAGAGAGAACCCTGTTCCCACGTTTTTGGGTAATAACGTTGCCTCAGTATATACTAAAGATTGCCGCTTTTAGTTTTTTTTTTAAACAATCCCTCACAGAAGATTTAGAGTGTGTCAAAAATAGTAAGAAAAAAATTAAACGCGCTGTCGGATTTGCTCGAAACTCGGTACTAATAATAATAATAAACGTAAAAATAAAAATAAACGGTTTTCCTGTGGATCACGCTTGACTCAAAGCTACAGTGAGGTCCTCACTTAACATCACTTGCACGGCGGCGGCGGCTCAGTTCAGCCGCTTACGCAGTTTGGAAAAGCTGGATACCGCGAGACTCTATTTTAGTTACTTTCATAGCATCATGTCTTACGGTATTTTGCTGTGAGGACGGGCTGCAGATATTATTCTGCAAAAAAGGCTATCAGAGCCATCTACCACCTCCGCAGACGCGAAACTATAAGGGAACTGTATAAAAAAATTAACATCATGACGGTATCTACGTATGTTGGAAAAAAAACATTTTGTTTAGTAAGAATAGTGACTTGACATGCCTAGTTTCAACACTAGAAATAGGAAAAAATTAGATCAACCACGTTTCAGATTGTCTAAAGTACATACTTCTTTTATGGGGTTTTGTGTAAAATGTTATAATAAAATACCACTCGACATTCTTCAACTAATTATGAAGAAATTTAAAACATGCATTAATCGCACATGCATGTTTTAAATTATAAGTTCAATGATTATATCGTAGATAAAAATGCTTGGCTTAATGCTGGTCCTGCTCCACAGCCACGTGGGCGCACCAGTTAATGTTTTAATGTTTGGAAGAGATGCTTACCTTTTATTATTTTTTAACCGACTTCAAAAAGGAGGAGGTTATCAATTCGGATGTTTATTTTTTTTTTAATTTTTTTTATGTATGTTCGGGCATAACTCCGTCATATATAAACGGATTTGCAAAATTCTTTTTTGTTCGAAAGGGTATGCTCTCGAGGTGGTCCCATCGTCACCAAGTCAGAATCTGATGAACGGATCCCATGGAAATCGAGGGAAATCCTCAAATTTTATAGCCACATCTATAGCGATTTGGGTATTTTTTATAGTAACTCGTGCATTTGCTCTCGGAAAGCACCATTCGGTGAAGTGGAACTGATGATGAAAGCCATTGGTGGCAACTGGAACTACTCAATAATAAGTATTTCACGGGTTGCGATTCTATTACTTTAATATGTTTGCTAAGCAATTTATGCTCGTCTCAATGTATATGTTGAAATGGAGCTGATGTTGGCTTCACCTTCAGCTCCAGTTCTTTTGGTTCTTACCAGGAGAACTCCTCAACAATTAAAGTCCCAGCATCGGGGAAAGGAATATTTTGTAAAAGGTGATGAGCAGTTGACATTAGCCTATTGTAACTTAGATAAATTAATAACTGACTCACTAAAAAGTGAAAAATAAAAAAACTTTTGTACAAAAAAAAAACAACCGACTTCAAAAAAAACACTACAAAGTGAAAAATAACTTTAATTTCGGAAGTCGGTGGCAAAAAACTAAAATACAGATCAAAAGACACCGACTTCCGAAATTAAAGTTATTTTTCACTTTGTAGTGTGTTTTTTTTGAAGTCGGTTGTTTTTTTTGTACAAAAGTTTTTATTGTTTTGTCATAACCGAACTTAATGTTTATTTTTGGTTTTTATTTAATCGAGTTTTAATTGTTGAACTCTTCAATAGATATTATCTTTTCTTTTTGGTAGTATTTTTTTTATTCTTTACTCAAATACACAAACTATAGTTTTGTATAATTAAGAAGTATTTTTTCCAATTTTGTAAATGTGGGTACCATGGATCCGTTTATTATGTCCTTATTATGTATGTTGACTTGAAAGCATGGCAGTTGAGAGTATATCATGCTCAATTCGATTTCAATCATTCGGTTCCCTACAAAATGGCGGAGCTGGATGGTCCTGATCCTCGCGTCATGTTTGTGAACTGGCGCCGTCGGTTGAGACTGATCATCTCATAACTACCACGGCTTATTTTTAATCGTATATTTTGAATTGTTTCTATTTTTTTGTATTGTTCTCACATATACGAGCAACAAGAATAATGTACGCAGGATTTTGTAACAACTTAAATTAAAAGAGTGCCGTTGGAGTTTCTTGCCCGTTCTTCTCTATAGAGATCTACGTTTTGGAATGGGCAACTAGATTCAACTTTCTCACTAACTGACCAACTCGCAACTCTTTGACAATTCAAAAGTGCCTGTAAATGGTTTAATTGAAATAAATGTTTTGAGTTTGAGTTTAATACTTAAACAAATAATACAAAAAAAAGTGCTTCAGGGTTTTTCAAAAATCTTCTCCCTAACGGCTTAGAATAGGGTAATAAAGTTAAGAGGTGGAATTTACTGCCTGCTTCAATTAACTCGAAAATAGGTATAAATAATGTTTAAGAGCCGATTTTTCAATCGTCAGATTACTTTCATCTGAGGAGTATAATTATATGTCGGTTTGACTGCTTTTGTATAGACAATATTATTATGTCAAACCACTTTATTTGACACATTTAAATTTACCTTTTAAAAGTGACGTGCCGTCGACTCGGGCCTGGTCCTTACTGAACGGCGAGCTGCCCATTGCTCGCCGTCCGCAGGCCCGCGCCTACGGTAGCCGGGAGTCGGCTATCGACTCCCGACGCCCAGGGTGTCTCCTCCTATTTTTCTTTTTTTTTTGATCCGGGGTGGAAAATCCTCTTGGATGTCCCCCGCCTTGGGGGGGGGCGGAGGGGTCTGTCAGACTCTTACTGACTAAGAACCACCCCGGTGTTCCATCTCACACCTGCGCCGGGGGTCACGGGAACGTACGAATCTTCCGCGACCCCCGACTAGTGCCGGCCCGCCTCTGCGGGCCCCGTCCGGTTGAGCGGGGGGAGTGAGCTGTTTGACTCCCCCCGCGACGTCTAAGAGGGGCGCGTGGAACACTACGCGCCGCTGCCTCGGGTCCTGATGTATGGGGGGCGACGGACGTCTCCAAGTCCGTCGTCCCTGGACCCATTTAGGGGGGCCGGGAGAGGGCGTTGTCCGCCCAGGGTGTCTCCTCCTGCGGCGACTAGGAGCGTGAGGGCGCAACGATTGCCTCACCCTCACGCGCTCCGCCTCCTCCTTCGCGAGCATTACTGCTTCGCAGAAAGAGGTGACGGCTTCCCATTCCCTCTCACTCCGTACCATGGCCTGAACCAGGGCCGGACGCGAGAGATCGCCGCCGCCGATCGCCGCCACAAGGACACGGCGGTACTCCGGGCAGACCTCCACCTTATGCTCCACCGTGTCCTCCGGTCGATCCACACAATGACAACACCCGGGCGTTTCCTCCCGCCTTATCCGAAACAGGAACCTCCCGAAACAGCCATGTCCGGTTAGGACCTGCGTTAGGCGGAAGGTAAGGACGCTGTGGCGCCTCTCAAGCCACTCCTCAAAGAGGGTACTTACCGCCGCAATTGTGGCGTGCCCAATATACATGTTAAACTTGACACCAAATTCTTAGTAGAACACCGTTATAAGCATTTTATTTATGAAGGATTATTTACAGTACGATTAACATCTTTGAAGTAAAAGTATCGTATATCTGCTGAGACCACCGGCGAATTTGAGGTAGAAAAAATCATACACGCTTAGGAACTAAATTCATTGGTCAAGATGATTTCAAACTATGTTAACTCTTTCGATTGTCATGGTATGGGCATGTAACGAGGAGGAATTAGGGACATATTGTTGTCGGGAAAGTTTTTAGTATGAAACAGAGAAACGATGAATGTTTGAAAGATCATAAATGAGTAGAAGGGGATGACTGCTCACAGAAATGTATGGAAGAAGAATACTTTCGCCAATCCCAAATAAATTTTGATAACGGCAGCAGGAAGATGAATATGTTACCATTGCTAATACCAAGAAAGAAAGAAAGAAATCATTTATTTGCTGATAATGTAGGTATACATATAAGTTGGAATAATTATTAAGTGTCCCGATACATTTTACCTTACGGCATGCAATATATTAGGTTTGAATTAATTAGTAATATAGATACAGCTATTACGATTATTATTAGCCATAGTCGAATTTAATAGAAAGTTACAGATCAGACTGAAAAACCAAAATAATTAATTAAATGAATATTAATCTCTCGCAAATCATACAATTAAGAATATATGTCGTAATGTGTAATGTCAAAAAGCTTAATGTCAAAATATTCCAAAACATTGAAGAACATTCACAATTTTTACTATGCAAAGAACATTGGCAATCATGATATTTTTCTGGGCAGATTCCAGAATGACTTGAAAAATCTGCCATATAGAATTCGATTTGATTCATTTCTGTATACTACTTATTCGGAATCGTCACAAGCGCATTACAGTCAGTGACGTCACGCTTCTGCGTTCACGCTTATTTTTAGCGCTGACTTTTGGCGCAAACAACTTTTGGATTCCATTTAGTCCTTTTATTATACTGGTATTGGTTTTAAAAGGGTTGCTACTTTTTATTTAGTCAAGTTCAAGGAAGGAAAAAGGGATCTCTTGCCTTTCTCGACAGCATGGAAAACAACGAATGGATTTGTAACATTACACCCTCCATCCTGATGCTCACTATATCGCGAGGGTGTTTAGATATATCTACTTCCTAGATAAGTAAGGTATAAATAAACGACAGCCTTATATTTAAAAGCTATTGCTCCAAACTGGATGGAAGAAATATTAGAACCGGATTAGAGAAAAGGAGTGTGCTCCTGACAACATAGTCTTTAGCATAACATCTTTCTACGTAAGCATTGTTTACTAAACATATGTGGTCTTTCTCAATAACTATTTTTTTGGCAATGCTTCTATTGAGCATTGATCTGCGACAGTTTGGTATTCAGGGATAGTCACTTCACTTTGCTGATTAGGTAATACATCATCAGATAAATCCTATATTTTATTCTGATCGAAACCGCGATCTCAAACGCATTAGGCAAATCTTTTATCCACCGTGTCAATATCCTTAAATGATGGAGCATTAGGCATCATCTCTAAATCATTAGCTATTGTTAGTTTTTGCTGCAGACTCAGGACGCGGGGTTACTAACATGCGTAGGTGGCGAAAAATAAGTTCTTTGCTCGCAATACTACCCGTTACATTATGACGCCACCATTTTGTATTCTTATTGCGTATAATATGTATCTACTGTAAGGTGTTACAAACGAAATACGGAACTTTTTGACGTAACTTATAACGTTATACATGGTCCAAAATGATCAGAGAAATGAGAAAATAATGGCCTATTTACAAATCAGTTTAGTACCTAGTTTTGGAAACATCCCGATACAAATTATTTAATATATGTGTTTTATAACCACTTGTATATTGTGACCCTTAACCCGAATGTTAGGTCTCGAGTTGTAGTACGATAAATCGGGATATGTTATGGAACTCGGGAGTCACTAACTATGTAGGTATCTCGAGATATTTTGGTGAACACTATCAGAGATGGATTTCTCTGTTTTAATTCTATTCTGTGGAGTGACCAAGACGGATCGTTTTTTAAATCCTTCAAAAAGATATGTCAGATTTACAAAAAAGATTAATGTTCATCTTTTATGATCAAACAAGTACCTATATGTATTTCTATTATCTCTTTATTATTTTGTTCAAAAATAACTCTGACAGTTAAATTAATGGTTTAAATTAACTGGTTTGTGTAACTTTACTAAAACTTAGCAAAATTGTTATTTTTTCCACTGGAATATGAGCTTTGTATCTGTTGGGTTAAAGTTCATTTGGTAAAATAAATAATCTACATCATAATATTTATCATATTAAATTATTGTTTTATGCATGCCTGGTACTTGTAATACAAGCAGCTTTTCATAATAAGTCATGGAATTATTATTTTGCTAAAATGATCAGCGTAATTTCATCAATAATTTATGTATTGCCATTTTCAATCATTGGTGATATTGTACTCTTCTTATTTCATAAAGTTTCACTATTAACAGATTTCATAACACTTAATATTCCTACAAATACTACCGTCAATTAAATACCTAATACCCAGTTTCCTACACGTACCCTGAAATAATAACTCTTTAAACCTCTATATAAAAGCTAACTTGCTAAAAAATGCTTTAATTTTTCAATAAAGACATATGACTAAACCAATAAATTATTTTTGCAGATAAACCGCGTGCGACGCGGACCACCTCATCTGACCAACCTAAATCAATCAGAAAGGAACCATTCACACATCTATCAGAAAAAGAATTAATAGAAGAAGCTAACAAGGTACGGGCTCAAGCCGAGGGCATCACATGCACCTCTGACCATCCACCAGAGAAATTTTTCTCACTACCGCACAGAAAAAAAAAGGACAATAGAATAGGCCGAAGGAATAGTGACGAAGGCACACCAGAGAAGACTCCTCTCGGACGATCTACTAGTGACGTAAGTGGCAAAAAGAGAAAAGAAAGAACATCACTGTCTACTCTGTTCAGAAGAGCGCAAACTACCAAGGGCTCTGATGCTTCAGTCGTTGTTGCCACAAAACCAGTTACCGCCGTCAAAAGAAGTAAAAGTGACGTATCCGATTTGAAGTCTAATACAAGCCTGAACAACACGCAAAGCAAACCAATTCGTAAAAGATCTGGCAGCGAAACTGAGGAGTTCTTAAAGTCATTGAGAAATAAGAAGACTCAGTTATCGCCCATTATAGAAAGTTCACCAAGAGAAGATTACTTCAAGAAGACGTCACCACTAGACGTTTATCAAAAACAAAAGTCTGCGCTAAAAGAAAGTAAATCTGAGGATACGAAAATTGAAAGTAAGAAAGTTAATCCCGTCGAAAAGCCTCCTAGGTATAAAACCCCTGAAAAACCAGAGCCAAAGGCACCCACGAGAGCTAAGAAGAGCAAGTCACAAGAAAAGGAAAAAGATAAATCAACACAAATAACTGAGACACCTAAACGAAAAACAGAAGTAAAGAAAACATTACTTGTGGATGAGATAAATTCAACAAAGAATAAAGACATACATCCAGTTGAATTCAAAGATAGAATAAAAGATAGCATAAGAAAAATCGAAGAGAACGTTTATGGTGATAAAGAAATGGTACACAGCAGTCAGCAGCCTCCCGATAAGCCGCCTTTGACTCGAGGGCACACTGTCGATCATTTAGTTAGGATCTTAAGGGAAGACCAATCTGCACCACCACCGAAATCTCATTTGATCTCTCCACCAAACGGGGCAAATTCAAATCAGCCATTTTCTTATCTTAAACCAAGTGTTAGCCCCGACCCTAATTTATTCGTGAGGAATACTAGTCCTGATAGAGTACCTTCTCCTATAAACAAGATGGATAAAGGAGTAGTGTACGCTCATGTGGTTAGAGATCACGACTCTCATGTCAACAGACTTAACAAACAGACTGTCCACAAAACCTACTCACCATCCAGAGAAAAATATGGAAACTTCTCCGATGAAGACGAAGGATTAGGTTACGAAGACAGACACAAGTTCACTAAAACTCGTATGTACGATTATGATTATAAAAACAAAGAAAATGACAATTTCAATACCTTTGAGCCAACTTACAACGTCACAGATTCACCCATCAGACCGAAGTTTAGAGAATATAAATTGACTAGTTTCGAAGAGTTTGAACCTACGTATGCGAATGAATATTCTCCAAAAGATAAGTCGCCTGATTTAAGTAATCAATATAGGGGAAGAGGCGATGGTATGGATACAAAGAAAAAAACGATTGAACCAGAAACAACGAAAGTGGATTTAGATTTCAATGAGCTAAGTCACAGACGTCAACTTTTGGAATCACGATTAAATGCCCGTAGACTAGATCGTGAGAGAAATGTTGAAGAGCCTATATCTAGGTATTTACCTGAAGATCCTATATACGAAGCGGAAAAGCGGATGCAAGCAACAGAACGATACGTGAACGAAACAGTTCGTTACTACAGAAACACATTAGAAAGAGATGGTTTTGCTGAAAGCAGTGTTACTGAAGATTACAGTAAATACGACTCAGATAACCATAAAGTCAAATATAATACAGAAAGTAGGACATTCCAGAAAGTTCCTAAGGGAGAAGTTGATAGGCGCGAGTTTATTGACAGATTGGAGCCTAGATTCAAAGGCAATAAGAAAAACTTCCCTCCTGAACCTGAGTATGAGCCCCCAAGCTTAGACTCTATCACAGGTAAACCACTCCTTAGCCCAGTCGAATATAAAGAGAAAAAGTACAAAGCAAAAAAGCAACTCACTTCTAGTCATGATGTACTTCAAACAACTGGACAGAAATACAAAGGTAAAGATGAATATTTTGGTAAAAGAAAAGGACATTACTCCTCCAATCCTGAAATTGCTCAAGAACGGGAAGAAGATTATGCTAATCTCCCAAAATATGCCGATTCTTATCACTCACTACGACGAGTTAAGAACAAGGACAGGTATAAAGAAGAGTTTGGTATGAGGCGACATGATTCAGGTGACAGCCGGGAATACTATCGAGATGATAGATCCCCACGACGCTACGAAATCGATAACCGATTAGTTGATTCGGGAATTGAGAACGATTTCCGAAAAGACTCGAGTGGAGAGATACACAGAACGAGACACAGGAGACATGAGAGTGACGATGACGTCAGAGATACTTCTCTATTCTTGGCTAGTGAAAGGCAACATACAGAGGATAACTATCCTACTGAGCAGATATATGCTAATGGAGAATATTTGGCAAGGTTTAAAGACTATAGGGACGACGGTTATAGAAAGGAGTATGTGGGGCGAGATAGGAGTGCCGATGAAGGATCACATTTTGAGCCAAAAATTGACAGATACGATAAAAGTCCTAGCAGACTTGATGATAAAGTCAGTGCGAAACCGCCGAAGGCGAAGAAGTTAACTGGACTTGAAAAGGTAAAACCCATAATTATTTTATATATTAATTAAATTTCCTGGTCTATGTTATAGTTATTTCAAATTATTTATGTTACTTAGATGAAACAGCTGTTCTCTCGCGACTCTTCTAAGAAGAGCAAGAAAGAGAAGGAAGTAGTCCAGCCGAAGACACGCACACGGGTGCTCAAGAGCCCTGAACATCTTGCCCGAGACGACTCCGAGTATAGAAGGTATGAATCATAATTATTTCTGTAAATTTAATCTGACGGTCATCATTAATAATCAAAATTATGACCACACAATAATATGATCAGGCACAAGTGCAAAAAGTCACATAAAATATATAAGTTTTACTCCACCACCTAGTTCATTGTCTGCGTGACCCTCTACGCTTTATTTCATTAATTTTTTAAACGCCGCTTTTGCTAGCCAGGTTGATAAACAAGGAACTCCCAATGCTCACACTGGCATAATCAATACCAGGTGAAGTTATGTAATTATAGGCAAACTTTTAACGCCCATTTTGTCTATGACACCCATAGGTTTATTAGTATGGCACATTCTTTAAGTCAATATTCTTTTACAGCATTCTCTAGAATAATACTAACCATTGTCTACTCCAAGACATTATTAGATAAACTAAAACCACAACATGGAATCAGGGCACAACTTTCATCTGATAAAAGTGTGAGTGACATGAAAATCCCACGTGACGCATGCCCGCTCCTTACCCGCGTCCTAGATGAGCGAATTTTGCGATGCGGTGCGACATAAAATGATAGAACGGGACGTGATGTCACAAAATTCAAAGTAAAGTTACATAATGTAAATACACCACAAATGTGTATTTACATTTTGTGACTTCACTGACACTGATGGCTCATGAATAGCGATCGACCCCGGTGACGCTTTACCTAGTGACGTTATGCTATCAAACAGTACCAACTCCTATTTTAACTTTATTTTTAGGGGAAAGAAAAGATTTAAAAAATGCTACCCACTTTTAAATAACTCCCTCACCGTCTCCCTCGCCTTTATTAGAAAGAAAGTATAAATTTTACGAAACACAGTGTTAATAATTGCATTCCGAATTGGGTACCCAGAAAACAGGATAACCAATTGAAGAAGCCGTTCGTACATCCCATAAATATTATTGATTATAGTATTTTACTTTGGTCATTCGCATCACAGTCATAGTATCGTCGCGATATTTATTTAGGTGGGACAATGAATGAACTAAAGACTATGTTTGTATTCGTATACAAATAAAGTAACTTAGTTATTCTAAGTGAGTCACAGGAAATGCATAGCAGGAAAACTATTACATGAAAATGTCATCACGATGTATAGAGGGATACATTTTAGATTTCCCGTGATGATAAAGCATTACAAAGTTTTTTGTAATAACTTTATGATTATACATAGTTTTCACGTATTAATGGAAACACTCTATCTTGTTGTAAGCTACAGATGACAACCAACTACCTAGACAACATTGTTTTAAGTAACATGAAAGGACGTTTTGAAAGCTATAAATTTTTTAACGTACATAGTTGATAGTTGTTCAAAGACATATGCATTTATTTATTAAAACCTTCTTTCTTAATCCAGGTACACCGACCCAGAACCTAGTGACATCGTGGTGAAGAAGATCGACTATGAGTGTAAGGGTGAAGAGCGGAGATACAGGAGTTCCAGAGAAGATCTGGACAGGTACAGGAGCTCAGACCCTCGTGACAGCGACCCAGAGCGGAAGTACGACCTTGAAAGGAAGTATGAGGCTGAGAGGAAGTATGAAGCTGAGAGGAAGTACGAGCCAGAAAGGAAGTATGAAGCTGAGAGGAAGTACGAGCCCGAGAGGAAGTTTGAACCTGAGAGGAAATACCGGGAGGAGTATGATGGAAGGTGAGCATTGATTCATGACAGAAATCCTATAGTTAGGTATTATTTAGGCAATATTGACGAGCAAGTGCAACATGCGGCGCTCGACATTTTTGATAACGTATCGCATAAGAAGAATATTGACAGATGGAGTATAGCATGACATACCCTCTTGTTTAAGAGACAGCGTTGATCCTCACAAAATTAGTTTTTTGCGTCATAATACACAAAACGACGCGCAACAAATTGCTGCCTAGCCCTTTTTTTTTTTTTGGGTAGGAAATCATCAAATGACCTCTCCCGCTCTGGGCGAAGCGGAAGGGCGTGTCAGACTCTTACTGACTAAAACCCACAAGTGTTCCTTCAGTTGCCTGTGCGCCAGGGCCACGGTAACTCTTTCGAGCAATCCGCGACCCCGGCAGGCATCGGCCCTATCGGACCCCGTCAATTATGCTGACACCTCTTTGAGGCGCGCGTGGAACACAACGCGCCGTCGACCCGGGCCTGGTCCTTACCGGACGGCGAGCTGCCCATTGATCGCCGTCCGCAGGCCCGCGCCTACGGTGGCCGTGAGTCGGCTATCGACTCCCGACGCCCAGGGTGTCTCCTCCTGCGGCGACTAGGGGCGTGAGGGCGCAATGATTGCCTCTCCCTCACGCGCTCCGCCTCCTCCTTCGCGATGCTGCCTAGCCCTGTACTCTGCAACACGAAAGGACGCAACTGCCTGTCCTGTCACCCTAGTAGCCCTTTTGTTTTTTTGCACTTTAATATTTGAAATGATTCGATTAAATTATGATAAGAAAGAAAACATGTTTGTTGTTAACTAATTTTGATTTGTTAAGTTATCATCATGAAAATCTTTCATCTTTCCTAGATACGACAAGACACTAAAAGAAGAAAGAAAATACAAGGAGCGTAAAGAGGAAAAGAGACGGTACCACTCTTCGGACAGAGAGAGTGATAGGCAGTCGAGACCTTCTGATGGAGAGAGTGACTTGAGGAAGTCCAGGTCTAGGCCACTGGACTCACCCGCTTTGGTAAGTACCTGCATTATTTTACCATTTCTTATCCTAATAACATTTAGATGGTCCATCTGATGTCAAACGAGCTTATTGGAGCACACGAATTTAGTCGCCCGGAACGGGCGAACCGGCAACCCCACAAATAACGTATTAGGCAATTGGCACATTTTGAATTTTATGCAATAAAGTTAAGAAAAAAGTACACTAACGCACCGAATTAATAAGAGTGAAATATGTATTTTGAAAGAATAAGTATGAAAAATTAATAAATTATTCTTTAGACTATAGGTAGGAAAAATAGAGCCGTCTTTTTATGTATTTACAGCACTATAAACTTCTAAATCTGAAACATTAAGTATAATTCAAAAAACAAACACAAGAACGAAGTGTATTCGCCATAATAGAGACAATAAGAAAATTGTTATTGGACATATTCTTAGTAAAGACAATTTAATAGCTTAGGCTATAATTAAATTACTTATTAGTCTATTTATAAGGCTAGATTGTAATAAGTTTAGGGTCCATCCTATTGTTGAATCCTAAGACAAAGGAAAAAATTTTTAGTAATTAGTGCTTCGTCCACGTCAACATGTGCGACCACATCTTTTTTAACCGACTTCACAAAAAGGAGGAGGTTCTCAATTCGTCTGTATGTTTTTTTTTTTTTTTTTTTTTATGTGTGTTAGCTCATAACTTTTTTCTGGGTGAACCGATTTGGATGATTCTTTTTTTATTTGATAGGTGGTGCTTCACATGTGGTCCCATTTAAATTTGATCAAGGTCTGACCAGTAGTTTTTGAGTTATCCTTAATACTGCATATTTTTTCCACTTAGTTTATATGGATGATGTGCTAATAATTTCCTATCACTGTTATTTACACACCAAGTAGTGGTATACGAGTTTGTGTGGGGTAGGTACCGCAACTAAAAAGTGAAAAATAAAAACTTTTTTACAAAAAAACAACCGACTTCGAAAAAAAACACTAAAAGACGTGAAAAATAACTTTAATTTCGGAAGTCGGTGACCAAAAACGAAAATACAAAACCAGACACCGACTTCCGAAATTAAAGTTATTTTTCACGTCTTTTAGTGTTTTTTTTGGAAGTCGGTTGTTTTTTTGTAAAAAAGTTTTTGTACCTTTATTTTTATTCGGATATTCTGATGCTTTATGGCTATATATTTAAATTTCCAAATGATTGCATTACCCCTTCAATCTGAGATCTATATTCATTACTCTGGGTTCGTACTCTTCTAATATTTTAATGTTCAATGCTTCTGGCTTCGGCAACTCGTCTCTTCGACTCAATGGCACATCTAAAGCTTGCATTGTTTTCAGATAAACTATAGAATCAATCGTTGATATGAGTGTACTCATTTCTGCTAGTTTATTAACAGCGTTGATAAATGATCTCGTACATCACCTGTTGCCGACATTTTGTGCAACGTCTATCGCTTTAGAAGTGCGCCTTCTTAGCAGGTCCTTTCAAAGTATAAAATAGGCTTCAATTTCAGTCAAACTCCTTTCGAAGTGTTACAGGTCCTAATATGTCGAAGTTCACTTCCACACATCGACAAAATTAGCTAGTGTACTTTATTGCACAAAATTCAAAATGTGCCAATTGCCTAATAAGTATTTTTGTGGAGCTGTCGATTTGCCCACGAATAAATTAACTTCGTGCAAATGGCCTACAGAAAATATAATATTATTTTAAAAGTGTCTCGCCCGTTACGGGCGAGTAAATTCGTGCGAATCAACCAAGAAGCCGTCAAACGGTGACCTATTAAGTAATCTGATTGCTATTTCTAAAGATCTGTACGAAGACTTAACGTTTTTTAAGTCATCTTTGGGTATCACTTAACATTTTACCTAGAATTCTGGATAAGTATTTGTCGAATTTAGACTTTCTCTACTCCGGAAATTGACATTTGCCTTTAATTGCACCTTGCCACTCTTCAACTTCCTGTAAATATCTACCTAATTATTACTTCTTCAACTTACCTTTCATGAAAGACCAAGGATTCACGAAGAGAATATAAATTGGCCAGAGTAAAGTGTTAATTGGGCCCTCGTTCAAGCATCGGCGTGCAATGCGGAACAGAATGCGAGTCGTCATCGCACAATACTCTTGCGCTGACCTATCGATGCTAAAGGTCGGAGGTTCAAGACGAGACACTACTATTTGTCTGTCACTGTCTTGTTAAATATGATTTTACTCGCATTAACATCACTATGACTCTACACATTTAACCATTTTGGTCCTTTAAGGCTTCACCGCGATTAATAAACGTTACTTAGCACGTAATTCGGCTGAGCGTTATTTCTGTCACAGACACACAACTGTTAAACCACAAGTACAAGATAGAGACGGGAACCTAAGCCAAAGCACGTTCTAATTAATTGTGGGTAAACGTAACATACGTTGAACCGAATAGATGCAATGCAACATGAAATGTAACACAACAATTAGGTAAAGTTTCAACATGCGTTACATTCATGTTTATCAATCTTGGCCTTTTAGTAAGACTTATTGTAAATGAGGATATGTATGATGCAGCCAAAAAAACCTCCTCCAATTCTTGTTTAGGTACTTAGTTTATAACACTAAATTGATATTAATTTAACAACTTTCAATTTATGTTATGCCACAGCTCTTAAATAAATGACTGACGTGTGTTATGATTGTGTGGAAAAATGACAAAGCGCATTTTATCTTCAATCGAAAAGTTATCAACTCACGATATTTAATTATACTGGCATCTTTTACTCAACTTTTGGGGCCTAATAGCAACCGCACCGACGACACATCGTGTTTCGTATGTCATCGTGATCAACCATAGAGCGATCTTCGTCAGGAGCGGTCAGTATTGCCTCATTGGATTTAGGAGTTCAAGTAGCATGTGCACTAGAATCTGGTTAAACTGAACGTCGACTTCAAACTTAGTGAGGCAGATGAGGTTACTCTTCAGTCATCTCTCGAGTAGCGATAGTAAGGGCGTCATTACACAACTGTTCGTATAAACTCGGTGCTTCGACCGTCACTTGCAGTCTATTGATTGATACCTGCACTACAGACCACACCGGTGAATTACGCCTTTGTTCCATAACCCATGGTTATGTGAAGTATTCCTATTCTTTGAATAGCATCAGCAACGTACACCTTTTGCCTATAGCAACGATAGAACGTGCTATCTTTCTTTTGTTTTCACGCCCAAACAAATTGTCATACATACACGTGGGCTGATTGTGAAGTCTTTATTTGTTATTAAAATAGTAATATAGCCTGGATATAAATGATCGCTACAACAAACTGTATTAGAAAATAAACGCATTAAACTTTAATCTAACGTCATGCTATTCCTATTACGCTACTTTTTCTACTGCTTTTTCATACTGTAGGGTTTATGTCAATACATTATCACCACGTTTGGCTTACAGGACGAACCAATGATTGAGTCTTGAAGAAAAGCTCAATTCATTTGTAAATGTCTCGGAAGTTAGCAGTCTCTTATTTAAAAGCTAATTTTATGTAAAATTAAACATGCCTTCAGATTTTTTATGTTATGAAAACGACAGCTTTTTATGAGACCTTTGAGGTGAGCACTTAAATGAAAGTCTCTTTAATACGGCCTATGTGTTAATTAAAACTTTTATAGGGCAACATGGAGGACGTTGTCTTTCTGTAAGACGTTCAAAAGGCATTAATTTAAGTCCATCTTGAATATTGAATGAGATTTAATGATTTAATGCCGGAACGAACAAGGCATGTAATAATAGTTTTATTATTAAAATAGAGCTAGTAATTGTTATTTCGAATGCAATCAATGCGACAATTAAACCGGAGGAATGTTTCAACATTGCGTCTAGGCGACTGCAATATTTGTTTATACTCTAAGTTACATACTTATTAGCCTGTCTCACTGTAGCAAAAGTTTCTTCTTTCACAGAAAATTTGCTGACTCCATGTTAGATTTCTCACCATTTACTCCTTACTTCAGTGAGGGCTTTTGTTTCCCACCTATTTAAAAACTAATATAATATATACTTGAAAATGGCTAGGTACGTAATGTATTTCTTTCTTTCTTTACTTTCCAAGTTTCGTTTCCTTTTGGTTAAGAACTGACCCCTTATCCTCCCGGACATCATGGACTGTTCTGTTAAAAACGTTTGTTTTTGTCTGAACCCATTCCCCTCGTCTTTGTTATATTGCCTCCGTTCTGTCTCTCAGTCCATTTATTTCCATCCATAGTAGTTAAACGCTTTTCTTCCAAAACTGTGACAGTTCTCGCATTGAAAACGCTGCGTTCCATGTCTTGAGGTACCAGGGCTACATGAAAGTGAAAGTAAAGTGACAGCCGGCGCTCCTGGTCGATATAAGAGGTGGCCTATATTGAGCCGCAAACGTTCGCAGTTTTTACGTATACTTACGCTATAAAACACGCAGTATGGGTCGAATTACCAAAAATAACGCTGAATACTCGAATCGTAAAGTGTTGTTTTAGGGATTGACAGACTTGGTATTTCCCAACTGTAGCAAAGCCCCGATTCTTGAGTAAGCGGCCCTATACCGCTGGATCACCAAGTTTTAGCGGGGACATCGACGCTCAACCTGTTACCATGGATTCAGTACATGATTCTGAATCCCCCGGCGTTGTAATTATACGTCGGTTATAAAAAAAATTCGCTGTTCAATCAATTTTGACCGCGTTGACTTTTCTGTGAAACAGCTGTTTTTTTTTGATAGCCGACTAAAAATGTCTACGCTAGGGGGTCTAGAATCATGTGCTGAATTCATGGTTACAGTTTGCGTGTCGATGTCCCTGTCACCCTTTAAATTGCACGCCGCAAGCGTGGTCATCAATGCTCGTTCCTTCTCTGTATGAAGAGACCTTTGCTTGACCTCATCATCATTTTGCTGAGGGTAAGCCTTCTTCCTTAAAGCATTGCCCATTTTTTTTTTTTGGGTGCTCTATCATTAAATGACCTCTCCCGCTCTGGGCGGAGCGGAAGGGCGTGTCAGACTCTTACTGACTAAAACCCACCCGTGTTCCTTCAGTTGCCCGTCCGTCAAGGCCCCGGTAACTCTTTCGAACAATCCGCGACCCCGGCAGGCATCGGCCCTATCGGACCCCGTCAATGATGGCTGACATCACTTTGAGGCGCGTGTGGAACACGACGCGCCGTCGACCCGGGCCTGGTCCTTACCGGACGGCTAGCTGCCCATTGCTCGCCGTCCGCAAGCCCGCGCCCGTTGCGGGAGTCGGCAAACGACTCCCGACGCCCAGGGTGTTTACTCCTGCGGCGACAAGGGGCGTGAGGGCGCAACGATTGCCTCACCCTAATGCGCTCTGCTTCCTCCTTCGCGCGGTGGATCAATCTCTGTAGAGGCTCATAATTTATGATTTTCTTTTAAACTGTTGTAAGGCGCAGTGTTAAAAAAACAATAATACTAAATAACATTAATAACACAGCACCAACTTGAAAAGATTTCTGGGACTTGAAATATTAAAATTGAATCCAAAAGATTAAGGATTAGTCTCTGAGAAGCACCTTAACGACCGGGGTCAGTGACCCGAGTTCAATGTCGTGTATTTGACACCGATAGTGATGTCATACGTATATTCACAAGCGCTTGAATTCGACGTCTCGCTCGCAAAATAAACATATGAAGAAGGTTCATACTTATGCTCAATAAAAGGCACGTCCTCGGGTAAACTGCTTCATAATCACCAACAGCTTCATAATTCTAATCACGATAGGATTGGACTGGGCTTAAGTAATTTTTATGCAATTCTCTTACATTTTTCGCTAGTTCTGTCCAAATGTCTAGATTTCTGCTCATAAGTCACGATTGCCACTCTTCACAAGGACAGAGATCCTTGTTAAGAGTGGCACCTGAAGTACAAAAGAACATTTGTAATAAGTGGTATGATTTCTGGAGTGTGGAGTTGTGGAGTCAAGGTCTAGCCGTTCTATTCCATAAAAAGTTCACCGTGAAAACTTAAGGGATGTGAATTTGAAGTGAGCTGTCAATAGTGTCAATCCCTAGCACCAGATGGAGTGACAGGTAGGTCACCTTAAGCTCACGTCACCTAAGGTTTCACGGTGAGATTTTTACAGAATAGATCGGCACACCTCTGTTAAGCAACAAGCTTAATTATGTCATTAACCCATCTTGCCATCGCTCTTCCCTTCCTACGCTTTCTACCACCATTCAAAGTAATAACGCAATAACTCCACACCATCGCTTACTGTACCCCTTTTTTCACCACCAGAAATGGGAATCAGTAGTGCTGTTCTGTAAAAATCTCACCGCGAAAACTTAGGTGAAGTGAGTTTGAAGTGAGCTGCCAATTCATAGATTACCTGGCGTCAGGTAGGATAACAGTTCACCTCAAGCTCACTTCTCATTAATTCTCACAGTGAGATTCTTTCAGAACAACCGGCAGCTCCAGGAACTTGGAAAACGGCAATCTTCTCCTATTTTTCGTTGCATTACATATAATTTGTTTTCACTCTTCAGACATCACAATTATTTGTTTCTTCATTTTGAATACTAGTTATCTTATTGAGGTTAAAAAAGGTTTGCTTGCCTTACTCAACCGCAAACCACATCTCCAATTAGACGGTTCGTGCTAAACAATCACAATTTACTCTCAGATCTTTCTCGAATTTTACCGTTTTTGAACAGCTGCTTAGCAAAACTGTATAAAAATGGAACTGTTATTTTTTGTTTACTTAAAGACATGCTATCAGCATTTAAAAGCTAGGTTTATCGTCCACGACGTTACTTAAAAACTCAAAACCACGGACTGCCATGAAATGCTTATGCTGTGATGTGACATTCCAACTACTTATTGGTCATTTAGGTTTCTAACTAGTTACTTTTAAATATGTTTGTGGACGATTAGACTGGGCGAAGTCTTACAGAATATTAAGCCTCGTTGTATTCGGACGACCGAAAGTGATGCCTGATTTTTATAAACTTTCGTTTCATTTGATTTTGTTTAGGAATAATAAGAATGTCCATTTTGCAGTATTTACCTATTATAAACATTACAGAAACTTGGAAGTAGGTACCTACTGTAATCTATATCTACATATAAATAGTATATAACAAAGTCCGATTTCGTGTCTTACTGTGTAACCGCGTAATTCTTCTAAACTAGATACACAATGGATTTGATGTGGCTTTTCACTATAATTTAGAGAATTTGTTCCGGAAAGTATATGTCGATTACCTCATTAATGTTTGAATTAGATATAGCACAGAAATCTTAATGTTTTGACATGTCGTCACATTTGTAGGTACCTACCTACATTGTACCCGTGCAAGCAGGGAGGAATCGCTACTAAATAATATAATAACATCTTGTTCCATGCTTCCAGCTTTGGAAGCAGGGTACAAAAAATGTCACCTGAAAAAATGAAAGTTTGCATTATTTTTTATTTAACTTTGCACAGCCTCCACATGTTAATCAGAGCAAAGTACCGAAACAGAGCAAGACATGTCACGATCATTACATTTGCTTTGTTTTTTGAGAAACAAACTCACAAAAATGTGCACGTAGGCGTTTACATTAAAAAGTTTTAGCAATTCTTAGCAGCGGCCCGGAGTTTGGATTTGTGCCCGGTGTTGGCGGTAATATATTAGGGCAATAGGCTCTCCCCCTTTTACTTGGGACTTAAACATATTGGCAATTTGTAGGTGCACTTACTATATGTACACCCATGGCTACCTCCTCGGAGTCCTCGGCGAATACAGGCGTAATGTTCCCCGAATCCATGAATGTCGTAAAATAAAACAAAACCACAGAAATTTTTATCATTTACATAACAGCGAAAACTGTTTTATGACCTTTCCTTCATCATTAATATCATTCTGAAATCAACTTAATACATAGCACCTAAAGTTGTTATTACAGTAATTTCCAGTTTTCATGCGTTGGCAAAGTCTTACCTTCATTGTACCAAAATAAGCCAGTTAAGGCCACACACCATATGGCGGGCGATTTAAGGCCAACAACATACTCATTGATAAGTTACTCATAAATGTTCCGGATGCTGTTTCACACGAGAGTGATAATTAGTGCCATTTGACATGCTCCTGGAATTTCTCTCTTTTTGTGTGAGTATAAATTTAGGTCAAACACAATCTTATTTTGTTTTAGGTAATTACTGGCAAACAAAAAGAATATAAAATTGCCTACCGTTCAACACTTAATTACTGTTTAAGCGAATGCAGCAAAGAAGCTAAAACACACACTTGACAATTTATTATAGAAATTATTTACAAGGAGCATTTTCTTCTTCGCTCGCGTCTGCATTAGATTTGCGAATTTACAACGCCTATAGTAATATCTGTTTCAAAAGTAACCGGTGGAAGTGTAAACAAACCCTGTCCAGGTGAAATTCTTCCGCAACCAATCACTAAAGGGAATTAGCAACACATTCATCTGTATTTTGAAGTTTTTAACTTTATATCTCACCGGTTTTCCAACAACTATTGTTGGAATAACTTTATTAAATTGTAATGGAAATCCCATCGATGAAAATTGAAGTTACAAATTAACTGTCAAATTGTGAAATGAAAAACATTTTTAAGGTATAGGTATTGAAATAATCAAATCGAAGCACTCAATTTGTAAGTGACACTACAAATTAGCATCCATAGGTGCATTTTCTGATACATTTGTTTTCATTTTCATCACATACTTTTGATACGAAAAAAACGGTTAAAAACGACAGCCTATCAGGGTTGGTAGCCAGGTATAAGCATGGTCTAAAAAAACAAGGTCTGGCATTCCGGGAGTGACACTTGCTTACATCACTATCCAGTTGCCACTTTATTGCAACAAAACACGAATTATGGAAACATTTTCAGTCACCATTTTGTTAAAAAATATATATAAATCATTTAAATTGTCGTTTCATTTTTCTAATCAAACGAAACAAGTCAACTTATACAATACCAACGTAATTGTTAGTTAAAACCTCTTTGTTTTATCGGATTCGCAGAGGTATTAAAGGCGATTGGGGAGTTATTATTACACACTACTGGTAACACAGCGGTGGTGACGTAGGCTTGTGTCACCCCCGTGACCGGAATGCTATACTTGGCGAAATAGTACATATTCAATGACAGTCTACGACGAAGGTTCGTTCGTTGTAAGTATTGTCACCTGTGGAGGAAATATCCTACAAGTTTTAAAAATCGTAGACCAGCGGGGTGATTGCATAACACACTAACAGTAGCAATGGCTTTCATTTTGAAAGTTCAACAACATTCATTGAGTTATTTACGTTGTTGAGCAGACAAATGTTTCGAACTTATGAAGCAACGGATTAGCAATATCCTTCAAAATGATTCAGATTCTGATTGATAGTGTATTACCCAATAAGGGTGCTGTTATCGTTTGAATATTATCAGTGTTCTATCTCTGATGATATGGACATTGAACCCGGAAGGACGTTCGTTATCATACATAGACTAACGTTCTCTATCGTATTTAAATTACCGAAAACATAGAGTGGATTGAACCTTATTTTTGTAGCAGATATGGAATGAATTGTGTGAAAAAAATCACCTTATTGTATGAGAGAGTGCACATTTTTTTAATCAACATTGTCGTTCAAGATTCAATCATCACGCTATTTTTTGTTGACCATAGACTGTCAGTATTCATCAATAGTTTTTTTTTTTTACTTTTTGCTTTGTAATATCATACCGGAGAAATTAAATAATAGGTACGGTCAGGGACAAAAGTCGGTTAACACTGCTACTTTTACACATCATCTAAATTGACACAAAATTATACGCTAGATTGTATTTAAGCAGTTCATGTAATAACTACGACTTAATATTCTTTTAATTTTACTGCTGTTCCGATTTTATGATGAATGATGATATTAAAAACTGAAGTGTCATTAGACTTTTGTCGCAGGCTGTCCTATCAAACAATTTAAAATGCAAATACCTACTTACTTGACTATGTACAAACTTATGGTTCCGTCTGCCTTAGAGAATAATGAATTATTATAGTAAAATGCCTAATGTCTATGGATGCTCGAAGAAAAATTAAATCCGACAGAATCTTTTAATCTTCGAAGTTATGCTGTGCTGGGTGACCATTCTTTACACACCAACACACTTTCGTGTCTCGGAGAACACGTTAAATATTGGTCTCTGGTGTTCATACGAATATTTTTGGCAACCTGAATAGTCCGACAACTGTACCCCAATTGCGTAACATCTTACAATCACACCGAAGGATTTTGAAGGAAATTCATAATCCATTGCTCCATAATCATTTTAGAAGTATTTATTCACGGTGTCTGCTCGAGAACGTGAATAAAGCGTAATATACACAATGCGATTTAATTGCCTGTGGTATACCATAAGTAGGAGCAACAATAAAAGTTCTTCAAGACTTATCCCTGCCAGCACTTTTAATCACTTTCGGCATAACTTTGGCGATTATTTACTTTGTAAAACACGGAACACAGCACCATCTCTTGAAACTTGCATCGTGTAAGTGGGGCTTAAATTAACGTAATTAACTGTTGAATTAATTGTCATTACATTGTAATCCTCTTCCATTCATTCCCTTTTCATCTATCAACATAATCATCGGTATTGACTGAGAGGTCAGATAGCAGTCTGTCCATGTCAAACAGTGATATCTTGCCGCATTTTTTGTTCCGCTAATTACGGACAAAAACACTTGAGATTTTTGTCTATCTCACTCCGGAACCCTAGAAGTTATATTTATTTATGTGTAGTGTCAATGAACTTGTACAGACATGCTAACATGTAGCGGGTATGTGAGAAATAATGAGGTGATCTCAGTCTACAAAAACTGTATGTAGTGTGAACATACATCGAGTATTTTATTATATATCGAGTAGGTACTTCCAACTTTTTCTAAGCAAGCTGATTGTTGTTCTTTCTTGATTAAGTGACAGAATAAGCAGGGCACCCCCGCCGGTAGATAGTAGTAGTATTTTGACAAAATATTTGGCATTTCTTAGGAGAATCACGTTAATCTAAAAACAGCCTGGATGGATGATATCCGCTTTCGTCATCCTTGTCCTTTACCTTAACCCACTGCGCTTGCGCCACGCAAACAAACTTATCCAGGTCTTTCCTACTACGATAAGTATACGGCCAGGTCATCCCTCTCCACCCGTCAGTTGCATTAAGGGAGATATATCATCAGATACTCACACAATTCCACTAAACCTAATCCCATCTTTCCAGGCTGAACGTTACCGCGAGAGACGCAGGCTTGCCACCCCGAGCCCGACGCCCTCCCCCCCGCGGCGACAGACCGCCCCCGCCCCCGCCCCCGCAGCCAGTGGCAACTGGTTCAAATCCCTGGATAGGCTTACCAGGAAGAAGGGGAAGAATACAAAGGTATTGCTTCGTTAAGGTAGTGTGTAGAGGCTTTTGTTTTGCAGTGGGACAAGTAATAATAATAATAATAAATTATTAACGTATTGTTTACTGGTATTGTATCACAAATAACGACCTCCATCGCACCAGTATGAACTTTAAGAACTACAGAACAGGGGTCCTTCATCTATTAGAGTTGAAATCATTATATTCACCATGTATAGCAGACGGATCCCAGTTCGATGAGTCTTTTAATAACAGTTGCAGTTATATAAGGGGTGGTCTATATTACTAGTCATTGACAAAACTTCCCTATTTTTGTATTATGGTAAAAGATGATTGTAATAAATAAATTAATAATATTTATTTAATTCACAAATAACACCTTCGCAGTCTCATCCAAGACGATTCTTAGGCGATAAGTTGAATATATTATAATATATCTTTGATATACGTATTACGTACTACAACTGCCTTCAACTATCAATAATATCTACTGCTTTCAACTGGTCTGAGGTTGCTCCCACTACTGTTCATGAATTTTTGATGTCTCTCATACTAGTGCTTTTGGTCTGAAAAAAACCAATACTACCTATTCATTTCTAAACTTTGTTCACTTTCAGGTCGAAAAAGAAAGCATCATAACAACAGAAGACGAAGCACCACGCAAGACCTACCCAAAACCCGCGAAACCTCTAACATCACCAGCGAAAAACCTTCGCTTCTTCGGCGACACAGATCCGGACTCAGACGCGAACGTCAAGCCCTCTACCGAAACTAAACGATACACTCATACGAAACATGGAACTCTACGAAAAACCATATCAAATTCAAGCACAGGACTTGATGAGGTAGACCACAGTGAACTAACAAACAAAAGCTTCTCGCTGTCCAACTTACACCGGGAAGACAAAAGCGAATCGCCAAATGGGAAACAATATAAGCGTAACCTTCAGAATATATCCGAGATACAAAGTAATTCGGAGAACGAGAGCCAGTTTGAAAGGAAAGTAAATGCTAAGCCACCGATCAGTCCGTATGAGAGATCTAGAAGTCACAGCAGTTCGAAGACTTTGAAGGGTCCTAAAGCAGACGTGAGGAGGAGGCAGGATGATAGAGGAAGCTCGTCTGAGTTGAGAGGAAGTAAGCAGGAGCTTAGCAGGGATATGAAGTGAGTAGTACATGAATCAGAATTTTAAATAGAATTTGTATTTGACCACTATCAAACTTAACGTTGAGCATGTTTGTCTAGATGTAACGAAAAAGTAATTATTGGAATTTCAAATCCCCAATTTTAATACTTGGACCCGCTTGTACTCGTACCACCAATCACTGAATACGTTAACGCTATAAAACATCACTCTCTTTCTGTCAATCGTTTGAAGATGACAGAAGCAAAATAATGTTATAAATATGTTTAGCATTAAACAAATTTATGACTTAATATAAAAAAATGCGTCGAGGACCTAAAACATTTATTGATGGAATGTGTCCTATATGAGTCCAGTAGAAATAATTTAGTAAGGTCCCTGAATTTGAACAGAACTGATGTAGGCATGTTCCATACATTTCTATCCCAACCAAACGACGATGCGAAGGGTTTGTTGAAATTCATGGCCCCCGGCTTATGAAAGTACAATTGTTTAGGATACGATGGGACTGTCAGACGCTATGCGTACAACCACTATGTACACTCGAGAGCAATGAATCCGGGTCACTTAAAGAATGTTAAAAATCTCGGAAACTAAAAATGATAGGTTAATGCAATAAATTGTATTTAATAGACAATGTAATACTCCTTAAATGAAAGTAAAAAAAATATGAGTCACCATACATTTTATTAACACAAAATTACATAAAGAAAAAAACTGCTGATCTCTCCTTAAAACAAAAATAGGAAACATGAAATTTTTGAACTTTATTACGATTTTCTAATTTTAATACTTCGTATTGCCTCCTCGTGCTTCCATTACTGCGTTTACGCGGTTTGGCATGCTGTACACGAAGTTCCTTATACGATTTTGGGGAATATTCTCCCATTCCTCTGTGAGAGCAATTTTGAGCTCACGAAGCGTGATTGGGGGAGGGTTTCGTTGTTTTACGCATCTGCCTAGCTCGTCCCAAGCATGCTCGATCGGGTTGATATCCGGGCTGCGCGCTGGCCACTCCATACGAGTAATGTTCATCTCTTGAAGGTAGTCATTCACAATCCTACCTGTATGAGGTCGGGCATTGTCATGCATAAATATAGCATCCTCACCTAAATTGACCATAAATGGACCAACGTGATCATTGAGGATTTCTTCCACATATCTTACGCTAGTTAAAGAGCCGTTTTCTATGATCACCAGCTCTGTGCGACTTTCAGAAGAAATTCCGGCCCACACAAGTACAGACCCACCACCGTAGGCTACTTTTTCTTCGATACATGCTTGCTTGAATCTTTCCCCTGGTCTTCGATACACTCTGTGTCTTCCATCGTGCTTGTAGAGCATAAATTTTGATTCGTCGGAGAACATAACTTTTGACCAATCTTCAATACTCCAATTTACGTGGCTCTGGGCATATCTTAGTCTTGAAATACGATGCCCACGCTCCAGTTTAGGGCCGTTTGCAGGTCTAAGGGGTTTTAAGTTAGATTCAGCAAGCCGACGTCTTACTGTCCATGCACTTGGGTTACTTCCTCCGAGGCGTCGAAACTGATTTGTGAGTTCAGTTCCTGTGAGAAAGCGATTTCGAAGCATGGTGTTCACCAAGTATCGGTCTTCTCGTGCTGTGGTACACCTGGTTCTGCCCGTTCCTGGTCTGCGTAGGTTAGAACCAGTTTCTTCGTAACGTCGGAGAACTCTTTGTACTGTTGACAGCGACACACCGACAGTCCTGGCTGTATCGCGCTGACTCCGGCCGGTTTCCAGCATTGTAAGTATTCTGGTGCATTCTTCAGGCGTAAGCGACATAATTTCAGCTTGAATAATGAATATAGAGCACTATCAACATGGTTTATGTACCCACATAAATGACAGATTACAAACAAAAGCAAAACCAAATGCTGTAATTTCGTAGTTCCATCTTCGAAAGTGGCCCTTTTTCAAATTTGATTTTTTTATGATATAACTTTACAATAACTAAGAAGTTTTAATACCTTCATTTAAGGAGTATTACATTGTCTATTAAATACAATTTATTGCATTAACCTAGCATTTTTAGTTTCCGAGATTTTTAGGATTCTTTAAGTGACCCGGATTCATTGCTCTCGAGTGTATATACAAATAAAGAATGTGTATGAATGAAAGTTAATTTTAAAAATCAATGTCGACTACTTACTGATTTTGTAGAATTCCAAGGATTGTTAACAATACTTACCTACTTATTTTTCTTTTCTTTTTTGTAGACACAGGCGTAGAACACCAGTTACCAACTCCGGAGAGAGCAGCACTGAAGGAGACTCCAGCCAGCAATCGCAACGCAGCGTCGTCTACCTACATGCTACTACCGGTACGTTCAGCATAATTATGGAGGCGGTTTTTTGATGGACGAGGATAAGTCATGGCAAAGATTGGATTAACCCTTCTAAGGCCTTGTACCCACGGGCAATTTTTGAAAGCGGCGACTTTTTATCGCGCACTTGATTTTCAACTCTCGGTATTGAGCCGAGCTTTGAGGAACCAACAGAGTGCATCCCAGGCCCCAGTACGTCAAAAAACACATTGTTGGTTTTTTGTTTAAAAAGACGCCCGTGTGACGGGGGCGCCGATGCACTGTTCTTTTTCTTCGTCGGTACTGTGAATCATCAACACGGTTACCTTTGTGCGTATATTCTTAAGAATTCGAAATCTTCAAAGGATTATACGAAGCCCTCGTTATCATTTCTATCCAATATGATTAATTAATTGTTTCCATTTCAGTTGGTGACATCCCGGACCCGGGCCGCATAACGCGCAACCGCTCCCGCGACGATGTCTCCTCAGTCAACTCCTCCAACCTTCAAGTGCGCAGCACCACGAAGAGCTTTTCAATATTTGCTCCCTGGACCCCAAAACATTACAACGACCAACAGGACGTGCACTACGCACAACGACCCAGGAAATCCAAGCCAAAAGAAATCGTTAAAAAGGCATCCTCAACAAAAACGTTAACAGAAGACAAACCCGCTACACTACAAAAAAATAAGTCATACAGCCAAACAACACTGATTCGACGACCGCAAAATAATCGACTAACAAGCTCAAGTACAACACTATACAAAAAATCTGATAAAAGAATTAAAGATACTAGCAACACTACGCCAAGGAAGTCGGTTGCTAGAGATGGCAAGAAAAGTCAATCGAGCGAGTTGATTAGTCGGGAAAGTGATCGAGAAAGGGTTTCAAGATCCATTTCAATGCCTAAAGATAATAACAAAAAAGCAGGCTGGTTCAAATTGTCAAGCAAAAATAAGAAACCAGAAGTAAATACTAGAGTACGTTAACAATATTTTTCAACTGGAATCGACTAACTGTTCGAATATATTGATTCAGCACTATTTAAAATTTTAATGACTGTTTACAGTGACTAACTTTTACTTTTGAAATTGCAAAACCTGTCAAATTAATGTTTTGATCGATTGCATTAAAAATATGAATAACCAAAATAATTTGAAACTGAAATGAGTGCCATACTCGAAACTATTTTAAATGAGCATCAGGCGCTTCTCGGTATAAAGTTTTAATGGTCTAGTCTAGGCTATCCATTGGCTATTATTAATGAAAGTGGACATCCGAAATTATACAAGTTGCTTTGTGTGAACAAGCGTATCAAGTCGACTTGTGAGTATAGACAACTAAATCTGTAAAAAGTCAGTATGCGCGATAAAACTTGTCTGGCTTGAGTTCTCAAAATGAGATTAGTAGAAATTAGGTAATATAGTAGTTACCTATCTAATATCATAAGTCCATCATGAATGAAAATCAGTCTCGAAATTGACTAGAAAGCGTGCTTTTCACCAGCGGTGCTACGGTCGTAAAATATTAATAAATAAATAAAAACAATATCTAGTGGTTACTTCTCAGTGCCATGGACCACTTTATATTCAATAATGTTACCATTTTCTTAATTTTTTTGTCATTACATGAAATGCTTTTATTACTAATAAGATATTGAAAATATCTGTGCATAATAATTTTAATTAAATTTTTCTTTTAGTTTAAGTTTTCTTTCGATTTCTAATTTTTAATAATTTAAGTAAAACTAAAGTGTCGAGTCTTGTTGTAATTTGAAATCAAAATTGGCGGCTAACAGCCTACAAAATGCCGCTTGTAATATTTTCATGAAAAACCTAATGTAAGCTCGATTGAATGATTTATAAATAAACGTCTAATTATAATGTGTGTTGTGTCACTTAAAATTAATCGATTTTCCATATAGGTATGTAAGTAGGTACCTTAATAAAATATCTACCCTAGTAATTCACGCATCACATTCAAAATCTTTTTAACCTTTTGAAAAATGGTTGAAAAGATTTTTCATAAACTGTATGGAAATACGTGCACGTTATAGCGTTACCGTGGACGGAAACGTGTCTTTATAATATATTTCCATACATTTGACTTCCTTGTGTTATCGTGATCGGGACGTCCACGTCCACGTCACGGCGTCGTGGACATGGACGTCCACGATAATATCGTCACGTTAGAAATTATAAAAGCGCACGATGGAGAAGGACTCATCATTTATTTTAATTTATCCAGTTCAACGTACCTAAAAGTATTAGTGGCCAGTGGGACCATAGACGATAGACCACTTTTGATTTTATCAATTCTGCGGCCGTTCACACGGCGATGATCAGTACGAAATTTTGTTAATGTATAATTTGGGATCATCCGGTAGTTTCATACAATATTTGTTTTGAACCGTATGAACATTGGGATGTTGATGTGTGATCCCAGTGTTTTACCGTACATTATCATAATAAAAATAAAATAGTTTATTGGGAAAACAATTAGGTATAGGTATAACATTTTTTATTTATTGGATCCTTCTATGCAGATAGTGCCTATATTAGGAGAGTCCGCTCTTCCATAGCAAGACGTGTTATACACAAAGAAAACGTATAATGTTTGTGCTAAAACTACATAAATTAACATTAACTTAAATCAAATGTGTGTATGAGTGGGTGTAAGTATGTGTCTGATATGTATATCTGTATATATTATATGAGTGAAAGTGTAGCCTATAGGTGTGACTGAGAATACATAAGTGTGAGGGTGTGTATGTGTCAAGATGTCAGAAGCGTTTCGGTGTCATTGTATCCATTCCATTTTTTTTTAATGTAGTAGATTTTGGGATAAATGGAGCTGTATTAATTGATTTTATTGAGAGCAGCAGATCGTTTACTAAATTGCATACCGGCAAGCAAAGTCCTTGTCTTAGGGATATTTAATATCATATCTTTCCTTCTTTTTGTCACTATGCCAGCATCATAGGAAAGCGATTTATGTTTTTTTTTTAATATAATTTGTGTAATGTAAAGTTTCCTGACTGAGAGCAAGTTACTATGTCGAAATAGGTCTTTAGTAGGATGTCTCTTTTTTTTTAAATACATGCACTTTACAAGCGCGTTGCGCCGCGTGAACGGCCACTAAAAGTGCGAAAGCGATTATGTAAATAGTTTTTTTTATGTGAAACTTCTTATGCGGCGGCGATTCTATAATTGTACGAGAATAAATTGAGAGTGAAATTTCAAGGACGCGTCACGTATATGTACATTTTGTTACATGAGAGAGACGAAAGATATAACTCTCTTTGTCTCTTACAGTAAATCTCTCGTTATTCTTTATTTCCTAAGAAGTTTCACTTCTATCTCGTGTACGGTGCTGCACGCGCAATTTTTTTCTGTTTGTAGCTCTATCGACTGTTATGCAATTTTAGGTAAACTTAAAACAAGCATTCATTGTTATTAAATTTAAAGTTTTACAAGAAAATAAATATTGTGAATTTTTGATATTTTCTGAAGATGTGACACACAATGCCCAGTAGATATATCTTACATAGGCGTAGCAAGCATTAGTTTTGGGGATAGAATGTTATAAAGTTAAAAAAACATGCAATAAAACTAATAATATTATTATTTACATTTTTTTTTTGAAGAGAACTTATTGTACAATAGAAACTTAATTAATCATTCAATCCCCCAAACAAACTCCGCCTCTAAGAAGACCCACTGACCAATTTTTACTAGCTACGTCTACCTAAGATAAACTGAGCATTCTGCAGGAGACTTAAGGGTCATATAAAAAAAATTAAATCACGGTTTTTTAATTCTTGCAAAATATTTAATCAATACCTACTTAAAATAATAATCTTTATGGGTATATGAAGCCTATTATTTTCCAAATTCAAGATAGTACCTACACCGTACAATATTTAACCCTGGATACATATTTTCTTTTTACACACGTTTCTTTAATTTTTTTACATTTTTTTTTCTATAATATCAGAAATTGAAATACACATTAAGTGAAAATTTCAACGGTCTACCTATTACGGTACATGATATACAGCCCGCTGATAGACAGAAGGACGGACGGACTGCTTAGTAATAGGGTTCCGTTGGCCCAGCACCCTTTAGGTACGGAACCCTAAAAACAAGACTAAATCATGTTTTTTTTTGTTAAAACTAAGAAGGTTTATAATGTCCGCGTAAATTAAATTTTCTTACATTTCTGACAAATAGCAGGTCGGTATCAGTTCGTAGTTCGTATGTTGACCAAAATGAGATTCGCGACCGTAACAAATAATAATGATATATGTATCTAGTTTAAAGAATTTTATTCATTAGAATCGAATTCTGCTGACACAACTCATAAGTTCAAATCCCTATTGAATGACTATTATTATCATGTAATCGAGACATTTCAGGGCAATTTTAATTATGTAAATGCAAAAAGTAAGAAATTTTCAATATTATAGCCTACATCAGCGCATCCGACATCAAAATTAAATAATAAAAAAAAATTGTGTGGTCGGGGGACCCCCATCAGGAAGGAAGTTCCTTACGCTTTCCTAAAAATTTTGAAGTAACTATAATGCCTGGATATCGGCGGCATTTCCCCACAACAGAATACCGTACGACATCACACTATGAAAATAACTAAAGTAGGTATACTAAACGGGCTGTCTCTAAATCAGTTAAGGGGGATGCGCCAAGATAACCCGCAAAATTCAAATTTTCTTACCATTTTTGCAATTTGCAGGTCAGTATCAGGTTGTATGGTGATCTAAATATGATTCGCGACCGTATCAAATATGGCTTTACGGAATTGTAATCATTAGAATCAGCAATACAACTCCTTAAGCTAGAATTGCCCTCAAATGCCATGATTTCATGAAATAGTCATTCAATAGGGTAATATGAACTTATAGAGATGTATTGCTGATTCTAATGAGTATAATTCTGTAAAGCCATATTTGTTACGGTCGCGAATCATATTTTAATCAAAATACAACCTGACAGTGTCCTGCAAATTGCAAAAAACGTAACAAAATTTGAATTTCGCGGGCTACCCTGAAGGTTCCGCCTTAAACCGCGAATTTTTCTAACGGCGTATGCTGCAGAACTAAGCTTTTTTGACATTTTATCTATGTGGGGGCCCCATTGAAGCTTGATATCCAATGTTATGCCTAAGAATACTGTGGTATTTTCGGGTTTCAACACTTCACCCTTTTTGAGAACACTACTTTCTATACTTGTCTAACATGAGGTATCGTAAACTTTATACATTTCGTTTTTTTTCTCGATAAGAATCCTCTCTGTCCCTCTGTCCCTTTCTATTATTTATGATAAAAAGTCGCATGGAGGTACTTAACGCTTTTTCGTTTCGGGACGATTTCTAAAATTTTACTCCTACCGCAAGGTGCTTTAGATAACTTCATTACAATAATAGTTTAAAAAAACTAAAAAAATACGCTTCTATAGAAAATCCAACAAAAATATAGAAAATATTTTTTAATAAATTTGATTTTTTTTAAAAATTGAGTAAGAAAAAATATTTAATTGTAAAAAAAGCGTGGGGTGCTTTTCAGGATATTATCAAAATAACCCTTCTACTCATATCTGTTCATAAAATATTTATAACTATTGATACCATGCACCCCACGCTCCCGCCCCCCCCCCCCCCCCCCCCCCCCCGCCCCGCGGGTTTTAGTCAGTAAGAGTCTGACACGCCCTTCCGCTCCGCCCAGAGCGTCATTTGATGATTTCCCACCCAAAAAAAAAAGAAAAAAAGGGGTCCGGGAGCAATGTCGGTGAACGAATTGTGGCGTAGATAAAATAAAATTGTGTACCATCTATCGTTAATTTATCATCAAGAAAAATCTACGTTACCTACTTTGTCGACGTATGAAAGAAATTTTATATCAAATGTAAAAAAAAAATTGATAGTAATTACATCAATTTACTATTAATGTAGATTTTGAATAATTATTAGCTGCAGTCGAAATAAAATCGATAAATATTGTTTTATACCAGAACTCTTGAAACGTACGATATTACCAGATTTTTCTGACGAGTAGTCATATGTTTGTCTCAATAAATAGGTCATGTATGTCTCTAAATGAAGCTCAATTTTTTTTTTCTTTAAAATAATTTACTACTAAAGTGAGTTTGATTTTCATTACATCAATTTACTACTAAAAGAGTTTAAGTATTATATTGGCTGCTTTTAGAATATATACTCGATATAGCGAGTTGACGAACTATAGTACACAATATTTTCGATATCCTACTATGAAAATCAATGATTTTCAATAAAATTGAGCCGTCATTGATGTTTATTCTAAGTCTGTAACTTATCCGATAAATGGGTAAGTTGAGTGCCTACTGCCTTCCTTGGATGAGATAGCCTATTCTCAGGTTCCCTCTCCGAAAATTTTATCTTAACCACAGTCGGTAACTTATCCGAGAAATAGGTGATCGGCGCGCCAAGTAGTTTCCTTTATTGGTCTTGACGCAGACACTCCGGGTATCAGGAAAACAAAAATTCGCTAATCCTGATTATCCTAGTAAGGATAACGAATCAAACTGTTAAAAATATTGAATTGTCATTGGTCCATATTAAGTATGCCAAATTTCGAGTTAATCCGACGTTTTGAAGGGGGTCAAAATCATGTTCGGGTGAATATTTCAGAGAGCCAAAATTTATGTCTCGCTATAATACTCATCAATACTAAAGAAATTCAAAGTCAAACATTTTTATTACATTACTTAAATAAATGATAAAGATGCTATCGCAGCCATTTTAAGCTTTAAATCACACAAAAAAAAGATATTCAAATATTACTTTAAAAATCGACAATATTTGGCGTGTCGCCTGGGTATAGTTTCCAACATTTCGTGACATAAACAATTCAGTGTATTGAATGTGATACAGTGTGTGAATAAATATTAAACTTAGATAAATAAAGAACGTTTTTCATTACAATAATGTTAGAAAACTTTATTAGAAGTTACTCTAAAATATAGCCAAACAATGTTCAAAAACTAAGCGTCATTATCGGCAACAATGTTGAATGTAATTTTTTTACGTATAACGAAACGTGAACGAAGAGTCAAATGACATTTAAGCGATGCTTCACCCCGCGCCTCAGTCGGCCGACACGCTTTGGAGTGTAAGGACGTCGCGCGATTTGAGCAGTAAGTATTTCATTTTGATTCTCCAAAATTTGTCATCACAATCGTCATTCTTATTTGTGACTGTATCTCAATTATTTCTTCATAATGAAGTGTTTTTATGTAACAAAGTTGAAGTATGCGTGAAACTCTTACTGCATTTGGCACTCTCTCCGACGAATATACCTAATTATTTTGTAAAATGGTGAACTTTCTAGAACTCGTCATTATTGGCAACATCATTTGCAGCAACGTCGCATGAGACGACAATGACGTGTTGCTAACAATGATATTGTCTTGAGTCAGCAATGACGGTTGTTACCGATAATGATTTTAGTATTCGACCTAATAGTTAAATATCATGTTTTTGTTGGTTTCCGTTAATTTCGGCATAAAGCTTGGTACAATAACATATTTTTTGGCAATTTCGGAAAAATACACTTTTTCTTTTATTTTTTAACAAATTTATATTGAAGCGTTATTTTATTTATTTTATCTGTCTGCATGGCTATTGTTTGTTTCGAGGTTTTTGTTTGCATAACGTTTATTTGAAATTTATTGTCATTTTAGCCGAAAAATGAAGCTGACATATTATGTCTTAGTAATAGACACCAATAGATATAGTGTGAACGTTAATCGGTTCACTAATATTTTAGAAGATTTCGCATGTATAATTGCAACATATCAAGGTGGTGTGTGTAAGGCACTCTGTGAAGACCAGCAAAATTTGAAATTATATAGTAGCTACAATATAAACAATGAGTTTAGATACGAAAGTGTTCAAATTGAACTAGAGGGTAACAGTCCGGTGCAGATACAAAATATGTACCAGTACGTAAAGGATAGTGGGACGATAATAGTTGATAAATGGAATGACAGAAATTTATAAGTAGGTACTGCTGACTCAGTAAGTTTTAAATATGAAAAGAAGTACGAATAGTAGTTAGTTTAATCGTAGTTTTAGTAGTGTAGTTTGCAAGTAGAACTGTTATCCCTTCACTATGTTCCTTTTCCAAAATGTTCCCATGTCCTCATGGCGATCTTTGGTTAGGCAGTGGACGTCTTTCGGCTGAGATGATGATGATTATGACATAATTAGGTAGGTACAGTCAGCAGTAGAAGTAGACGAGCAGTCGTAGAGGTCAAACTTATCTACACCCGTTCTAATCTTGACAATAGAATCGTGTGTATATCGATTTGAGCTCTTCGACTGTCTAGTCGAAGAGCTCAAATCGATATACACACGATTGACGTTATCTACATTGCTGATCAATAGAAATTTCCAAAAATTTCAACAATTGCGTAACGTTTTTACATATACCTCAAAACTAGTTTAATGAGTTTTATTGTCTTTACAGATTCTTATGTTAAAATAAATTAAGCCCTACAACCGAAAATGCCCCCTAAATCAAAAAAAAAAGAAGAAGCTCTGTCTAGAAGAAGGCTGGCTCAAAAAATGTGCAAAAGACGGCGGTATATTGATATAAAAAACGACCCAGAATTACTAGAAATAGAAAGAAGAAAGCGAAGAGAACGATACCTAAAACAAAAAGAAACAAAGAAAGAAAAATCGTCTCGCGAACAAAGAGAACAAAGAAAAAAGTGGAGAGAAAATTCTAAAAGGTAAAAAATATTTTGACGTTTTTATTTATTTTCTTTACGTTTACAATTTGATCCTGTATTAAAGTAAGCGTTTTCATAATTATGTAGATGTTGTATTTAAATATATGTTTAAATTTTCTATAGATATCGTCAAAAGAAAACAGAAAAATCTACCATAGGGAAGGAGCTATTATTTCAAACGATTAATATCCAAGCTGTTGCTGATGACAACGGCTAAAGTATCCTAGATACTGAAGCCAACATTAACAAAGTTGATGATCCTTTGCACCGTTGCCCACACATTCGAGCAGAAGTCAGAAAGGTTCGTTACGCAGAGCTGAAAAAACGAAAAAAAATACTGCGAATCATAGCAGCATACCAAAAAAAACTCAAATCACAACGTAAATATATCCAGAGACTTAAGATAAAATTGTAAAAGATGCAGGCAGAGACCAGCCGTCAAGATTTGAATGAAGAGTCGCAATCAGAGAGTGACAATAGCAATAAATCAGACGAAAAGGAAACTCCTATGATGGAACGCATAATAAAGTTTTACACAGATGACGCAAACAGTGTTATTACCGCTGGTAAAAAGGAATTTATCACACGGAATAAAGTTCGCCAACAAAAAAGATATTTATGCCTACCTCTAAAAGATCTTTATAAAAAATTCTGTTCAGAAACAAAATTAAGAGTAAGTTACTCATTTTTTTGTAAACTGCGACCGTTTTGGGTGCTTTTTCCAAAAAATAATAATAGAGAAACATGTCAGTGTGCTGTCCATGTTAATATGGAATTACTTATAACCAGTTTGAATAAAGCTTTAATAATAAATGAGAAAAACAGCAACCAGGTGCTTTCTAAATTATGCTGTGATTCTAGGAACACCAATTGCTTGCAAAGAAAGTGTGACGCCTGCAGAAGTAATCATCTAGATTACAATAATGCTTTTAAAAATAAAAACGTAACTTATTTTCAATGGGTCAAGGTAACTAAAAATATAATTCTTAAAAACGGCACAACGAAAAAGCAAGTAATTTTGGAGAAAAAGACTGAAACAAGCCGTTTTACGAAAGCTGTTGCAAAGCTGGAGCATGATTTAATAATATTTCTTCAGCACATTTACAAAATTGTTGGCCAATACAAAACTATCAAAAATCTAAAAGAAAACCTGAACATTCAAGAATGTCTGATTCATGTAGACTTCTCCGAAAATTACGCTTTGAAATATGCCGAAGAAGTACAGTCTTTTCACTTCGGTGGCAGCAGACAACAGGTTTCGTTACACACTGCTGTTGCATATGCCCATAATTTTGATACTGGAACTGTAACCCCTACATCAATATGTACAATAAGTGATTGTTTAACGCACAACGCTCCATCGATATGGGCTCATCTGGTGCCTTTAATAGAAGAAGTAATGAGATTGAACCCCTTAATTGACACAATCCATTTTTTGTCGGACTCACCATCATCGCAATATAGAAATAAGACCATGTTCTACATAATCACCCAAATTTATAACGATTTCTCGGAGTTAAATAAAATCACGTGGAACTACTCTGAGGCCGGCCACGGCAAGGGTCCCCCAGATGGTGTTGGAGCTACATTAAAAAGAACAGCGGATCAAATGGTTCTCTACGGTGAAGATATGGGTACATTCGATCAATTCTATAATCTGATTAAGGGACGCGTCGAAAACGAACAGCTCAATATTATTGTTAAAAAAATTGAAGAACAAGATATAATACAAAAAAGTAACTTGATTCCCAATAACATCAAACCCTTTAAGGGCACATTTTCCGTGCACCAGGTGTTGTGGGAGAAATCAACAAAAAAGTTAACCATGAGAACAATGAGTTGCTTTGAATGCTCCGCTTCACAAATCTGTGTTCACGGACATCATCTTGGGCACCATGCCAATTTCAATGCTGCGCCAAAAAATGTAGAAAAAGCTGAAACTCTATTTCAATCAGAACCTTCGACCTCAAGGGTTATGAACCAAAACGTGGTTATATTGTCGGATATTTCACTGAATGTGCTTAACACGCAGAAATCTCCACCGACAGATAAGACGTCCACAAAAAAAACATATAAAATAACAAAATCAAATAATAACCCGAAAAAAATTAAACAACAATGAAGGAAAATTAAGTCTTGTAATTGTTATCATAATCAATAATAGTGTAAGTTTTGATGATTGAATTGTCAGGGCATTGTAGGAGAGGGACATTTCTGAGCAAAATTGGTTTAATTCTTTTGTTAATCATTGCCTTCTTATAAAACTGTTATTAGAATATCGTTTTTAAGATTCAATTGTTTTGTGGTTATCGTTGTTAAATAAGGAGCTTATTATATAAAATTATTTTAGTTACCTTTTGCTTTAGAAGCTGTTTTTGCCAAATGTTAATTTAAATGTTTTGTAAAAAAAATATTATTGTTAAGATTCTAATAAGGGTTTATCAGAGGATAAAAGTCTGATTAGTTTAGAGACCGTTGAAGTCTTTTAGGAGATTAAATAGCATTTTTAGATACAATCAGGGTTTAGTTTAGTGGCTTCAAACGTATTTAAGTATAATTTATGGTCTCTCTAAGTCTGTTTTTTTTTAATGTTTATGTATAGCGTAAGTCAAGCGTTTTTTATTTCATTAAAATATTTTATCGTCAGAATATCCAATCAGGACACCAAAGAATCAATATTATTAAGAGGATTTAAATTTGTTTGTATATTAAATTTGTATGTATAATACTGTATTTTATTTTCCTTGTTCATATCATAACAAATTAATACCTAAAATAGTATAGTAGTCACATGTAAATTCATCTCCATATTAATAATACGTATTCAGATCATTGTCGGCAACATTGCGTCATTATTTTTTACATTAACGTCATTATTCTCACAATGTGACATTATCAGCAACAACGTTTTTTAATGATTTTGAAAAATATCCAAAATTAATGGTCTGCTTGGGGTGCCTTCATTACAACATACTATATATTTGATATATCTGTACATCTGGCCTTAAATAGAAGCTCTGCCACGAGGTTTAGAAAATCTTAATTATTTTTGTCAAGAATATTGTTTTGAAGAGATCCGCCCGTTCGAGGATTCCGTTACATACTAACATACGTATAAAGCTAATAAAAGCGTATTAAAAACGAAGCTCACGAAAACAGCGTTGCCAGATATTGGTATTTAAGTCTTTAAAGACGGAGATGTATGTTTAAAAATATTATCATGCTAATAATACTGTAAATATTTCCGAATATACATCTGTACTTGGCTAAAAAAACTGTACAATGTTTCGGAACGTGCCTCGCGCACGCGCCTTGCTACAACCAATCACAGTGACTTTAAACGTAATATATATAATGGCCAATCACAGACGGCGTACAGCACAGCGCGCATTACTGTACACCGTTTGTGATTGGCTATTCATAAATATTTTTTATAGAATTTTAAGCGGGAACTTAAGATGACGCTAACTAAATTTCTGTTTTTTCTATTCTATCCTATTCACCTACTGTAGGAATTGTGGTCGAGTATAATAATCAAAGTGTTTCCCATGGTCTTTCCTGGTCTTTTCTACGTGTTTCTGTTGTGTTCGTGTTATTGAAGCAAGGAACTCTCAGTACCTACTTCCTACTATAATAGGTACAATTTGATTTAGGTATTAGGCTTTTCTTCAGTACAAAACTAAATTTTGTTAATAAAAATAAATTAATCATAGTAGGTATCGCCGTTGTGGTTGTGTAGGTATTAATTTGTTATTCAAAAAGTCAATGCACAAAAGATTATTTGGTTTAGGTAGTTGTCAGTTCCAAAAAATGTAATTTTGTTTGTTTTATTATGTAAGTATTTGGTTGTTCTACGGACTTCTAGTGCGTGGATTGTTCGATATTGTTGTAGGTATTTGTCGTTCCAAAAAGATTCTGTTGTTTGTCCGTTGAAAATTATACTCAGTTTTCTTTACGTTGTCATAGAAAATATTGCAAGACTGGGTCAGTGGGTCGTCTTAGGGGCGGCTGTTGTAAACAATGATTGTAAAAGTATTTGCTATTTATTATTATCAGATTGTTTTTAGTTATTTTAGTTTTCCTACCTCACGTTAAATTATGTACTTATTTCGAACATAGTTCGGAGCCCAAAGAAAACAGTTCAATATAGGTCGTAGTACCTACTTACTAGAAATGCAAAAAGAAAATCTTTGGAAAATCGCTCCATCGCATCGTTTAACGATGATGAAAACGAAGAAGAAAGCCAAAAGAGATGTATTAGGTCTATGTTTGGGTTAAAAACGGTTGATACATGTAAACCATATTTTAAAAAGTACAAAATATTAACACTTCCCTGTATGTATATTTTCGAAACCGCAATGTTTGTTAAATCTAACCCCAAACTGTTCCCACGTCTAGAGGACGCCGTACCGCGTAACAGAAGAGATGCGACTATTCTTCGCATCTATCCAGCAAAAACGGCACTCATGCGCAAGAGTATCGTCTGCATGGCTCCCACTATATTTAATATACTGCCTAAACGATGGAAAGAGTTAAATAGGAATGCATTCAAGCGTCAATTAAAACTGTTCCTTTTGCATAAAGCATATTACAGTGTCTCCGAATTTCTAGCCGAAAAAGTTCTTTAGTAAATAACTTTGACCTAAATCCTGTAATCTGAACATTTAACTCATAATTTTGACATAAATCCTGTAATTTTGACATTAATCTTGTAATTTGACATGATCTAGACGATCACATTGTAATTTAGCAATCAACATTGTAAAATCGACATAAATCTATTAATTTGGACTTCGGTTGTAATTTTGACATGTATCTTTCAAATTTGACATACATTTTTAAACTTTGACATTGTTCTTGTATTTGTGATTTATTATTTTTTTCAATCTGAATGTTGACATGATGATATAATAATAATTTTGAATTAACAGGTCTCTAAGTTAAAAATTTTGTATTTGCAATTCTGGGTAACTTTCTTTCTTTTTGTGCATTTTTTATAATAATATAACTCATAACTTTCTTTCTTTTTGTGGAATTTTATAATTTTTTAGTTTCAATAAAAATAATAATAGTTTTCAATATTATAGAAATATTTGTACGCCGATACTTACGGCTAAACATGACTGGACTTAAATAATTGATTTTAATCTTGCATGCTCTTGTATGTATACCATGTTTAGACAAATAAAGAATATCTTATCTTATCTTATCTTATCAAATCCAACTATCAATTAACAGACAAAATACTTCTATTCAAAGAGCTAGAGAATAGAATCGTCTTTTGGACATAGCTTGTACAAATCCGACGACCTTATTATTCTTAGGTCATAGTAATAGATCACGCCCGTGCGAAGCGTCGCGCGTCGGGGGTGGGTCGCTAGTTTATAAACAGACTGTATGTGCCATCTGTTGTCGAATAGAATGATTTACTGAGTCCGTCATCTTTTGCAAATTTCGTCTGTCCACTTATAGATGACGCTACACACTATTGTATATTTTTATTTCACTGTTTATTAATAGACTCCAATAAGCTTCAATATCTAAAATATTTGTTCAATCATCTGATTAAATATAAATAATTGGTATATTCAGAAATTAAACGATTATTTTGTTTATAGTCGGTTTCACTATATAAAAATGTAACCAGCGTAAAAAAAAAACGACAAAAGCACTCTATAATTGTTTTTTTTTCAATTATTGTGAATAAAATTATTCGTTCGATTCAATAAAATATTATTAAATATTCAAGTGACGTAAGGATATAAATAGTTTTAATTATTTTTGTTTGTTACAACCTTTTTTTACCTCCAAAAACACGACGTGTCCCAAACGTTTGACACTTTTGCTGTTTTGTGTAGTTTTTTTTTTATCGCAGAACGTCAGCTCTTGCGCTATTGGCATTTGGAAGAAAAAGTTATGTCTGCTGTCATTTGATATTTTCTACTCAATTTCCACCGGAAAATTTAAAATACGATAACTATTACCAACAATTTCACACTTAAATAAGTATGGCGCGCCGATACCGAGACGCGGCTGCAAAATTGCAGCAAAACGTCCAGAAACATCTAAAAGTAATGAAAGAACTGTCGTCGTCTGAAGATGAGGATCCTTGCGAATCCAACGTCTTGGAAAGCATGTTCCAGAGCTACTGGCGCGGCGGCGGAGATACTCAAATGCTGAACAGGACCAAAAACCTTCTTGAAGAAGCCATAAGCGGCCGTTCTGTTACGTGTCTTATTTGCATAGGATCGATAAAAAAATCTCACGCTATATGGACTTGTGATCATTGTTTTTCATACTTCCATCTTTCTTGCATTCAAAAATGGGCGAATGATAGTATAAGCTTGCGCAGTGAAGAAAGTACAGGCCCGATAGCTGTTATAAAACAACAAAAAATCGAATGGTGTTGCCCTAAGTGCCGAAACTCTTATTCTAAGGACGAAATCCCTCGTAAATATCGTTGCTTCTGCGGCCAAACTGATGACCCACCACACCATCCTTGGCTCATTCCTCATACCTGTGGTGAAGTCTGTGGAAAGAGGTTGTCTACTGGTGAAAATTGTAAACACAAGTGCTTGCTGCTATGCCACCCTGGTCCCTGCCCTCCGTGCCCACAAACTGTCAATGGCATATGTTTCTGTGAGAAGGAACGTAAGAGAGTGAGATGCAGCGCTGCTAAATGGTCCTGTGGCCAACTTTGTAATAAAACTCTTTTGTGTAAGTCTCATTATTGTGAAAATGTCTGTCATGCTGGTGATTGTCCTCAATGTAGCTACACTAGTATTCAGCAATGTCAATGTGGTTCAGAGAAAGCTAAAAGACCATGTAATGATCCATTCTGGCAGTGTAAGAAGCCTTGTAACAAGCTATTTTCCTGTGGCTATCATAAATGTGACAGAATCTGTCATTCACGCAACTGTGGAGATTGCCCCAACACTGGAACTTTATCATGTCCCTGTGGAGCTAACCAGCGTTTTGTCCAATGTCCAGATGTTATGGAAACCTGCCTAGGTACATGTGGCAAGAGGCATGAAGATTGTGATCATAAGTGCCCAGAGAAGTGCCACAATGGTAACTGCCCACCTTGCCAAGTTTTAATTGAAAAGAAATGCCACTGCTCTACACATACAAGGTCCCTTCCTTGTAGCAAGGACTTTAAATGTGATTCTAAATGTCGTGGGATAAGGCTATGTGGTAAACATGGTTGTGGAAGAAAATGCTGTAATGGGAATTGCCCTCCGTGTGAGAAAATATGTGATAAGGGCCTCCACTGTGGTCGGCATAAATGCACAAATATCTGTCATCGTGGACCATGTTATCCATGCCCTCTAGAATCGAAAGTAACTTGTAGATGCAAAGAAACTTATGTAAGTGTCCCATGTGGACGGGAACGGCAGACAAAACCTCCAAAATGCAACTTGCCCTGCAAACTTAAATACAAATGTGGTCACAGTGAAGAAAATAAACACTCTTGCCATTTTGGTGACTGTCCACCTTGCAAAGCAATCTGTGACAAGCAGTATCCTAAGTGCAGTCACCATTGTAAAGCAGTATGCCATGAATATGTTGCAGTGCTGTTCAAACAAGTTGAGAAACCTGCTACTCCTTGGGAGGTACAACCACCAAAGACTAAGATTATGACCTTAGATTGTCCGCCATGCGAAACACCAGTCCCAATGGTTTGTTTTGGAGAGCATGAGACGGACCAGCAGCCTTGCCACACAGCTTCACGAAGACCTTGTGGAAGAGAATGTGGAAAACCATTGGCTTGTGGAAACCACAAGTGCACTCTACTCTGTCATCTTTACAGCCCTGTTCCAGAATACCCAAATGTGCCTTCAACTTGTAAGCAATGTAACAGAGAATGTTCAGTTCAGCGTCCTGAAAAATGTGCTCATAAATGCTCTATTAGAGCTTGTCATCCTGGTCCTTGCCGGCCATGCGAGATACTTGAACGTTTAGCTTGCCACTGCGGCGTAACAGAGATATACTTACGCTGCCGAGAATTGTCTGCAGCTACTGAAGAAATGCTATCATGCAAGCAACAATGTCCTAAGAACTTAGACTGTGGCCATCGTTGCCGTAACACATGCCATTTAGGAGCTTGCAGCAACCAAGTATGCACTAAGAAAACTAAAGTGCATTGCCCATGTGGTAGTATAAAGAAGGAAGCTCCTTGCAACTCAGTTAGAAACGGAGACACTAAAATACTGTGTGACAATACCTGTGAAGCTAAGAAAGCTGCTGCTAAAATAGAACAAGATAAAGAGAAACAGAGATTGAAAGAACTAGAGGAAGAGAAGAATCGTAAGGAGTTAGCAGAGTATGAGTGGAAACTAAGCGGTAAGAAGAAGAAGTACAAGGAAAAGAAGATGGTGGTTGGTAAAGATGACCGAGGATTCCTAAAGAGGTATTGGGTACCAATATCATCGTTCCTAGTTGTGATGCTAGCTGCTATTTATTATATATTTTATATTGTGTAGGGTTAGAATAGACAAAATGTCAATTATTATTCCAGTTTTTAATTTCCATTAATTATTTTTATTGAAAATATGTAAAAATGCTAGGCATTGCTAGATATAATCTTTACCAAATTTTAGGGTATGTAGTTTAAAATATAAAGGGTAATATATATTTAGATGGAAGTGTTATTTGTTTATTTTTAGGACTTGGGTCTTTTCCACATTGAGTGGGTTTGATTTGCACTGTTTTTTAATGTACATGTACATAACTATATTTATTTATTTTATTTTTATATAGGTACTCTATTGTACACCAGAACAATACATAAAAATAAACACTGCAAAACATACAATGGGTTGTCTTATATTTGAACTCTTGAATTTGTTAATGTTGTCTTGGTTTCTTTGGTTTGGTTAGATTATTTAAAATACATTTGCAGTTGTCATTACTATCCTACTTTTTAGGTCCACTGTACCTAAATCTTTGACTACCCCTTCTCTGGGAATACTGAAACATTTGCTAGTGAATTCTGTATGTATTTTTTTTCAAGTTAAATATTTTAAGTAGTATTATTAGTTGTTAAACCCAATCAACAATATTGTTATAATACCAATATTGTTGATTGGGTTTAACAACTAAACACTTTAATGCTCAATTAAATAGAACAGTTTTACATTATTTATATTATTATGATATAGGTTTGTATGTTATTGACGACGTTGTACCTTACTTTTATGTAATTAGTTTTTTTTAAGGACAATAAAATAAGTCTTGGTGTAGGAGAGCAGAAAAGCACATGTCCTCACACTGGGCACAATAATTTTGTCCAGTCAAAGTCATCATTCATTTCAAGTAGGCCATCAGAAGGCACTTGAACATCAAAATATACAAGATAGAATTGTTTTTTTGTTGATTGGTTTTTGATTTTTTTATTGAATTGAAAATCCATAGTCATTATTGTTGTTTATTTGAAAAGCTCTTTTTATTGGTATAAGAAAATTCTTTGGTACTATAGTAGCCTTCTAAAATAGAAATTTTGTTAAAGGCGGAGGGGCAGCAAGGGTAATTAACCTTACACCCTAGTTATAATTTTGGCTGGTCATTATTGATGTTTGTTTGGAAAGCTCTTGTATTGGTATTGGTCGGTTTTGGAAAGCTATTTTGATGAACGTAATGTAGTTCTATAGGAGCCAATCTAAAATAGTTGTTGGAATAATGTTTTAATAGAAACAAAAATAATGGTAATTAATTTGTCTTTAAGTTGTAAATTTTTTGCTCGATACTGGTTGGTGGGGTAGCATGTAACTCATTACTTGATATTGTCTAAGGCCTTCCAAGTCAAAAGATAATGGAGGTAATTACCGGTAAGACATTATTTGTTCCTACATTAGATTTTATTATTGGTATTCATTTGTATATTATGTATTAACTTTATTCTTTTAATGATTGGCATGCCTCATGTAAGAGTATGTATTTTATTATTTCTTAAATTACGTCCAGTTGGTGTAAGGACGCGTACACACGAGCGACACCGCGCTGACGTTGCGCACGCGTCGCTCTCAGCCTTATGGAGATGTATACTTCGACAAAAATGCATTATTGTGTCAATGTGTAGCCACAAAACAAATTACACATTGAGTACTTAATTGTAGCTACAAATTGATACAGTATTATGGAAAACAAATTGTAGCAAGCACACCGTACAGGCTCAGGTTCCAAATAGCAATCACGTCGCATCCGCGTGTGCTTGGTCATAACGAATATGTATGAATTCCAAAGTCTGAAGAGAGAGCGGCTCCTCGAACGTGATCGACGCGAGAAATTCGTGTCTTATATGAACGCGCCCTTAGGAAAGGGCAATGTGATTCGATAGATAGTAATCTAAACTTAGATTTAGAAAGTGTCTTGGAAAATAACAAGGGTTATTCAAATGATCTATAACTATTCTATGTCATATATGTTAAGCGTGCATAGCTTTTACTCTGCAAAGTAAACGACCTATACGAATATGTATCTTATTCTTTTGCTTACAATTTTCATATTCGTATAACCGAATGTGAGGAAGCGTTTCATACGAATATGAACATTTCTATTATACTAATAATGTTTAAAAACGCAAAACCAAAGTAAATTCTAAGTACACTTTATAGATCTATGGGCAAGATTCACAGACTCACTAAGTTAAGTCAGCGTTTCATACGATTGTTAACCCTATTTTCTTGCAAATAATGTTCACATTCGTACAAGCAAATGTGAATAAGCGTATCATACGAATGCGAACATTAACGTTATATGATTATTGTTTATATTCGAATGAGAAGTGCGGTCTGTAAATACAGGGTGGCGATTTAGTCTCCTGCACCCGTCAAGGGGGTGATCCTACACGTCATTCTAAACAACTTTCGCTATGAAACACAACCCCGAATTGTAAAAAAAAAAACATGCATCGAAATAGTATGTCTAGTGTTGTACCTATATGAATTAGTTTTTTTTTCACGAATCGGATGAAAATGTTTAAAATTACGGGCAGAATCACCCGCTTGATGGAGGCAGTTGACTAAGTCGCCACGGTATTGCCATCAGACTCACCGGAGTCTGATGGCAATATTTACAGACCAGAATTCTCATTAGTATACCGATACTACTGATATGTTTTACTAGAAAAACAAAAACAACACTTCTAGTCCTGGGGATCGAACCCAGGATCCCACTAACTCATTCACGGCATTACAATTATTATATTATCTAGCTAAACGAAAATAATTTATTTGTTACGTCCTGTTTATCGGTGTTCATTTTGCTTGTGATTATTTAATTTTATAATAAATTATTAAACATATACAACTTTTTATTATCTAATGAGAACTGTGAGAGATGTCGCACTGTCGATATTTCGTCTTCACTGCAGCATTTTTCTGTTGTGATAGCAAAAGCAAAAGACGTTGGGTCTATTAGGGCGAATTTCACCAATGAACGTGATCAGCACATCTAAACTGCGTTCAAGAGCTGTCAGTGTCAGCATTGTTGGGTAATTTTAACACTGACAGCTCTTGATCGCTGTTGGTTGGTTCCTGATGCTGATTGGTTCACTGCTAATAATTTAGTATTAAATGGGAATAAAACTAAATCATAAGATTTGCTTTACCGAATGTTAAAAGTAATGATTGTGACATAGTATTGAATAAAGAGAAACTAGAATTCGTCGATAAAACTGTTTTCCTGGGGATCACGGTCGACTCAAGGCTGCAATGGGGTCCTCATTTAACATCTCTTGCGGGACGGCTAAGTTCAGCAGCATATGCTGTGAGAAAAATCCGTCAATTTACTAATGTAGATACCGCAAGGCTAGTCTATTTCAGTTACTTTCATAGTATCATGTCTTACGGTATTTTACTATGGGGACGGGCTGCAGATATCTAGTCTATTTTTATTCTGCAGAAAAGAGCCATCAGAGCAATATATTGCCTCCGCAGGCGCGATTCTCTAAGGGAACTGTTTAAAGATATTAACATCATGACGGTACCTTGTCAATATATCTATGAAAACATCATGTACGTAAGATTTATTTTTTATTTTTTTCAGTAAAAGAGGTGAAAGACATAACTATATGACTAGAAATAGGGACCAATTAGTTCAACCAGGTTTCAGACTGGCTACCATAACATTTTAAACAGTGCCCCATGAAGGATGAGTCTACACTCATCCTTCATGGGGCACATACCTATGTATGTTATGATAACTTACTATACTTAGGTACTACTTACTTACTTGCGTAACACTACATATCAGTTATGCCGTTTTTAAATGCTTAGTGTTCGTGAAAACGGGCCTTATTATGTTATAATACACATATTTTTTACTTACAGAAATAATTACATATTTGATATTACTAGGTACATAATATGTAGTAAAAGTAACTAATATAAAAAAAAATCGTTGTGTTGTTGTTGTGTTTAGCTTTTTTTCTATAAACTTTTTGTAAATGATTTTCGTCAACTTCTCAAAGGTTTTACAGAATAGCAAATTCCAGCATAATCAGATAACGTATCTGGTGATTAGTCAGTAGCGCCTTCATAGAACAGGCCACATGCGGTCATCTTACTAAACGTTCGATAAGCCTTTAGCACTTTCTGGCAAAGATGCGCTTAATCGACTGAAAGAAAACAAAAATAGGTGTGATTATATTTGAATTTATTCCGTTGTTGTTAGGTTCTGTTTAGTCTCATTAAAAATGTCGTGTGTAAAATCGTGCTAGATTGTCGGCGGCACTAGTCTGCGATTTTGTGGAAATTTCACAAGGGTATAGAGCCCAAATTGTTCTATTCAGTACCTCAATGGAAAAAATAGTAGGTAACTCTTGGGTTTCGCTATAAAAAGAAAAATAAGTATGACCGTCTGTGGCGTATACCCTATGGACGGCACTTTTTTGTAGTAGTTCTACGAGGTGCACAATGCCAAATGCAGACGTCATTTGTCAAGGGTTACGAAGTAGCCACTAGTGATCCAGCAGTCTGTATAAAAATGTCTTGTCTTCTTCGTGTCGATGGTACGATCCGTACGATCCCGTAAAATTTGATAGCCCAATTTGATAACTTGTTAGTAGCAGCTCATGTACTCTCATGTCGAGTTTAGTAACTCGCGATCTCGCGTGCTAAGTCTGGTGTCGAGTTTTGCCATTCGAGATCTCGTCCGGGAATCAGGCGGGAATTCCTGATTTTCGAGATCAAGAACTTACTGCTTGCTTGCTTACTTTTTGAAATACAAACACGTTGCAGCTACTGAGACCATACTTATTTTCATACATTGCCCACGGGCGTAATGTCACAACGCATGGTTAGGTAATAAAACCATATGATACATGACTGAACGGACATAGGCGTAAACGTCGTAAGGCGTTCTGTCACATGGAGTATTTTTATAAGTAGGGATATGACAGTACGGTCTTAGGCGTATAAGCTTATATCCGTAGTGTCGTATAATATGTTGCAAAATACTATCAGCTCACTTCAGATTCCGGGTTTCTAAGACCTTGGCAAAGGCGCTGGCTTCTACCTTAGGACCTATGCTGAAAACAAGAACCATGAAGTGAGTACTCTACATATTATATAAATAATTACCTACCTTGTGACTTTGCTGTGACTGCATATAATGTATAATATCATATTATATAACCTGCGCAAGTAGGTATTACATACAGACAAATCCCATAATATTTAGTATATTTAATCTGTCTAATATAGGTATTAAATATAATATATTTTATTTAATTTTTGGCAGGAATAACGCCTTAACACCGGAACAGCAAGTTATAATGGCTCTGGAGTTCTATGCGTGTGGCTCTTTCCAACGTTGTATTGGTGATGCTGCAGGCGTTCATAAATCCAGTGTATGTCTAATAATACATCGTGTGCGTAGCGAGGGATTTTTAGTAGAATCCTGAACGTAGCGAGGGATTCAAAGTACCTACGTCGCACGGTGGATCGAAAATCGGCTGTAGAAGACATAGGATCTCGATTTCTTAAATGTTATTTTTTTTGCTGGAAATGACTTCTGCTGATCATTACTGTTCTATAAAATGTCATATGAAGTAAATGTGTGCACAAATGGAAGAGTTATAATTTTTATAAGAAAAAAATGTATGGAGCTACTATGAAAAATCGAATTATCTCCTAAACGGCATGTTTAACCGTAATATCCTTGGAGGTGGTCATAGTGCTAATTATTTATAATTTTTTGGTTGCGGATTTGACGAAAAATTTCATGACGTTTTTTTTAAAAAAATCGTCAAAATATTTTCATTTGTTTTTTCATATGAAACGATTCCTTTTAGTGTTTATGTTGAAGAACACGGACTTTTAACTACACGTAACATAAAATAGCATCACTCCTATATTTTCGAAGGAGTTGGCAGAGGTTTATAGTACACCCACACGTAGACAACTATGTTTGAGCTAGATATTTATCAACACATGAGTTTTAAAACTTTTCATACAACCAAATTACCAATTGTTTACTCTTCTAATGAGTCCGAAAAGAAGTGATTAAGTAACTACACTGATTAGGTCTTCTAATGAGTCTTTATAGGTGATTTAATGATTTTCAATATCTCACGACAATGCCAACTATGGATTACATTCAACTTTTCCTGATAAGTAAGCTAATTTGTTAATTAGCAGTGCTATGAGTTCTAAGAATAGTTAGTGACAATTATAAATTTTCATTAGCTAATGAGAAGATAAGTAATGAGGGTAGTTACCTAATTATTGGCGTTTTGCAATAAAAGGGCTAAAGTTTTGTTTTATAATTTAGTTTGTTCACAACTGTGTAACTGCTAACACTAAATCTGCGACTATAAAATCTTAGAATGGAAAGTTTAATCACGAATTTAGACTTGTTTGTTCTTCTACGAAGTGAGAGTACTTCATTTGATCATGAAGTATTGTTCAGTGCAGTTGTATCCCGCATAGGCGATTGCCTGTCTGACGAAGATCGTGTTGTTCTCAAAGAATTTTGTCGGAGATTTACGCGAGCCGCTAAACAAAGGTGGCAGAAATCCAACCGATTCCTTGATAATTTCAGGAGAAAGTACGAGAATTGGTTGGGAGCAAATATTGATTGGCCGAGTTTTGTGCAAACTTTAGTTAATCAAGAACCAAGTGTTGATGAGATACCAAGAGCGCCCTCAGTCTCTTCAGAACCGTTGACATCAACGTCCATTGGAACAATGACGAAAAGATCCCGTAAACCATTCGAAGATCTGGGAAGTAAACAAAAAAAGAGAAGATCTGATGAACACACAGGCGAAGATTCCAGTGAATTGGCATATGCAGCTGCAGCACGTTTAAAAGAAGAAGGGCATAGAGATATCGCCTCTGTCATCGAATACATGCTGAAAAATCCTGAAGCAGCCGCTAAATTAAATGAAACGCTTAAGAAACCAGCGAAAACAATTATATTTACGTCAGAAAAGGCGCTTGGATTGCTTCTTTCGCTAAAACTCTCAAAGTGGCAATATATTACGTTGCGAGAGGCTGCCATTCGGGAAGGTGCTAAGGATATTTATCCATCTTACTATAAAGTGCAACAAACTAAGCTTGATTGCTACCCTTCGAAGCAATCAGTGACAGTTACTGATTCATCGGCTAGGATTACACTTCAAGCTTTACTTGATATCACAGTTACAAGAATCCTTCAAAGCCTTTCTAAGGAAGAGCATAACAAGCAGTTGAAGCTGATATCCAAGTGGGGATTTGATGGTGCTTCTAACCAAAGCCGATACAAGCAGAAAATGGAGGGTGAGGAAGATGACTCGAGCATTTTCATGACCTCCTTGGTGCCACTTAAACTGACAGATGGAGACAACATCTTATGGACGAACCCAAAACCATGCTCAGTTTTATATTGTCGTCCAGTTCAGTTTACTTTTGTAAAGGAGAGTGAAGCAGTTGTCCTTGAGCTGAAAAAACAAATGGATGAAGAAATTGAGGCCCGTATCCCCACAGAGTGCAATAATAATAATAGGGTGACTCATGAACTAATGATGACGATGATCGACGCTAAAGTTTGCACTTACCTTTCTGAAGCTAGATCAAATGCATCGTGCTACCTGTGCTTAGCAAAGCCTACTGAAATGAACCGCTTAGATGCTGTAACATCAAAAATTGTGTGTTCTGACCTGTATGAATTTGGCTTGTCATCCCTACACGCCCGAATAAATTGTATGGAATGTCTGTTGCACATTGCATACAGGCTCGACTTCAAACGGTGGGCAGCGAGAAGTGATGAGCACAAAGAAATGCTACAGACAAGGAAGAAAATAATTCAAAATAAATTCAAAGATGAGCTCAATCTGTTGATTGATATAGTAAAACAAGGCTCGGGAACCACCAATGACGGGATTACTGCAAGAAAATTCTTTGAGTTTCCTAATAAAACCGCAGCTATAACCGGTCTGGATGAAAACCTCATCAAAAGATTTGCTGTAATTTTACAAGCAATTACATCTGGAGAGCAGGTCGATATAATAAAATTTAAAGATTATGCCCGTAAAACAGCAGAAAAGTACGTATTATTATACGACTGGTTCTACATGTCGTCAACCGTTCATAAATTATTAATCCATGGGGCTGACATAATTGAGAAAAATAATATTGTGCCGATTGGGACTCTATAGGAAGAAGCCTCAGAGTCTCGAAACAAAGATTTTAGGAGGTTTCGAGAACATCATTCGCGGAAAAGAAGCAGGCAGGATTCCAATCAAGACATTTTAAATATGCTTGTTGTTTCTTCGGATCCTTTGCTAAGTGCACAAAGGCCTAAGTTAGATGCCAAGAAAAAGCAGAGCTTTTTTGCTGAAACTCTCGACTTAATTCAATTTCAGGAAACTGAGTTCGAGTTTTTGGATATATCCAATCTGGATGCTGACTCAGAATTGGAGTCTGACAACGAGAGTGATAAGGAAAATTTGTAAAAAAATTATATATGTACTTATTTGTAAATTTGTATTTGAGTCTGTTTGGGTTTTTTTTTGTAATTTAATGATATTTTGTCTTTTTTTTTATTTATTTTACTTTATTTTACAAATGCTTAGTATTAATTCCTTAAATTAAATTATTTTGTATATAATATAACTTTATATGTTACTTAAATAAGAGTTTGATAATCTTTTTTTATTTAAATTAGTAAAAATGTGTCCAAAAACAGCAATTTTTTTATTTAATTTTTCTTGTTTTGTGTGTTCTTAATATTTGGGTTAATAACATATCGAACTTTTTAACTTGGACACTAAAAGGGATCGTTTTACATGTAAAAATAAATAAAAATATTTTGACGATTTTTTTTAAAAAAACGGCATTAAATTTTTCGTCAAATTGGCAACCAAAAAATCATAAATAATTAGCACTATGACCACCTCCAAGGATATTACGGTTAAACATGCCGTTTAGGAGATAATTCGATTTTTCATACTAGCTTCATACAAATTTTTCGTAAAAAAAATATATTTCCTTCGTTTTTGGGCAGAATTAACTCGGGTGTCATTTTTGTACATAGTAATGATCAGCAGAAGTCATTTCCAGCAAAAAAAATAACATTTAAGAAATCGAGATCCTAAGTCTTCTACAGTCGATTTTAGATCCACCGTGCGTCGCCCGAGCCAAAAATATATTTTGCGCCCTAGTGATACACTCTACTTTTTCATCACCCACTATGAGAAAATAAAAGGCGCCTCATATTTTATTGTAATATTATTATTTAATAAAACATAGAGTGACAACTAAATTGAAATTCAATAGTATCTAATAATAAAACAACTAAAAACTTATTTTACATTTGAGACATTTTTGCAATTATGAAAATTTATTGTTACAGTTTTATTAGGAAAAGAGATTGCTGTAGATTTTATATTCTGCGTGTTTGAAATAATGTCCGACTCTGGCTCATTTTGAGGAAAATGTGACGGTGAATCTCGTTGTTTGGATGTAGATGGGCGCGGCGACAGTGGCATGGATGGATTAACTGAAGGTTGCAATTTAACGTTTTCCACGATGCGTTCACATGTTTTCGCCTTGTTCTCAATGGAATCTTCTATATACCTCTCTGCTCAGCACTTGACTTCCATCCTCCATGTCGCTTGAGAACAGTTAAGTCCGCTCCAGAACCTGCCAAAAGAGTAGCAGAAGTACGACGAAAACAATGTCCTGTATACAGCTTGATATCTGGTAACTTCAAATAAGTAGCGATTTCTTGTGGCATGTTAGAAACTTTATTTTTTCCCATAACTTGGTTGAAGCACATGCCATTTTGATAACGGATAAAAAAACCGATTGGTCTTCATATCAGCAGGTCGCAGGTCCAGGTATTTCTGTACAAATAGTTTTGTATTCTCCTCGGATTACGAAGGATCGGTCAATTTTTGTTTTTGTGTCTGTCAGCTTTAGTAACAGTAAATCATCCGAGTGATTTTCGACATCATCAACAGTTATTTTTAAAAGTTCATTGCCACGACAAGCTCCGTGTACTCCGAAAATTAAAGCCACCTGTAACAAAACCGAATGTGAATAAGACAAGTATCTATCGAAGTACAGGTTACAATAAAATGCGCATTTTAAAACACTATGGTTATACGTTACTAATCCACCAAATACATAGTTACTTACTTTTACGGCAAGAAACACTTTGTCGGGTGCCTCTTTAAGGAAAGTCTCCACGTTTTTGACTGAGAACACTTTGGATTTTTTAGGTTTAAATCCATCAGACATACTCTTCAGATACGCTCTTAATTTCGAATATGTGTCCAGTTTTACGTCGTTATTAGAACTGACTGTTGATTTTAGCTTTGAGTAGGTACTCCAAAGAGTGGAAGGTTGTTTAGTTTTGTTTAAATGCTGGAAGTAAGCCAAAAACACAGATTCTGAAATATTCTTGGAGCCTATTGCATTTCTCCATTCAATAAAAATACCATAGGCTTTCATATATTTCTCCCGGGGTTTTGCAGGTAATAGATTAATTATCCATCACATTGCTTGCGTCAGTTCTAATACTTTTAGGAGTTAATTCTATACTTTCACTGTCACTTGAAGAACTCATTTTTCAAAACAAATATGAATTTCTAACAATCCGTGAAAATTGACGAAAACGCGGGTTGTAGCTCACGAGTTTTTAATTTTAATTTTATTTTTTTTATCCAGGCGGCGTGCGGCGGCGCGACTATGGGCCGTCGTACCAGCCAGTCTTTATTCAAACAACATTTGCGTTCGATTTCTTTGGCGCTGAACACTAAGATGTTCCAAATTCAAAAAGTGCGCGGCAAAGATAATTGCAGCGCACTTATAAAGAGGATTAAAAACTCATTACCGCCCGCTAAGATTTTCTTATAGAAAACACCACCTTTGCACTTAAAGGCGAACCAAGTCGTCCTTTTCGAATAGATGGGATGAAATAGTAGATTGTGTCATAAGGGACCAAAATAATGTATTGAGGGAGAGAGCGATTGTTTGAATCCAGAGAGAAGCGAAGGATTCTAGAGTAGAATCCTAAACATAGCGAGGGATTCAAAGTACGTCGCTCGAGGTTAAATCATTTTGGTACCGTGTGCCACACTCTGCTTTTCATTCCCCTCTATGGGAAAAATAAATAAGAAATGCTTTTAGTAGTGACGAATATTTATATTTACTTAACCAAATTACAAATTAATATTAATATTAGATACGTTTTCGCAATTTTAGAAATTTATTGTACCTAACTGTTTTGTTGGGAAAGAAAATGTAGTTGACTTATTTATCACTTGGGTATTCGTAATAACTTCAGACTCTGGTTGATGATCATGTTGAGTCAATGGTGACATTACACGCTGTTTTGAAGTGGATGGGCGCGGCGACAAAGGTTGAATCGGTGGATCAACTGAGGAAGGCCGTAATTTAATACTTTCAACTACGCGCTTGCAAAATTTTGCCTTATTTTCGATTGAGTCCTCGGTATATCCTTCCGCGACACCACTGGATTTCCTTCCACCATGACGCTTCAGGGTGGTTAAATCTGCTCCTGAATCTGCTAAATGAGTCGCAGAAGTCCGGCGAAAACAGTGTCCTGTATAAAGATGAGAGTCTGGTAGCTTCATATAATTTGCTATTACTTCTGGCATCTTGGAAATTTTATTTTTCCCAATATTTTGCTTGAAACATTTTCCGTTTTGGTAACGGATGAAAAATCGATTCGTTTTAGTGTCAGAAGGGCGCAATGTTTGGTATTTGTCCACTATATTTTTATATTGTCCACGAATAGTGAACGAGCGGTAAATTTTTGTTTTGGTGTCCGTCAAATTAACCAATAGAAGCTGATCTGAGTGTTTTTCCACGTTTTCAACAGTTATATTTAAAAGCTCCCGTCCACGACAAGCTCCGTGGATTCCGAAAATTAAGGCCACCTTTAACAATAAAGAATATGAATTAGTTATGTGGATATTAGTACTCAGCATTGGTAACTCACACTTTAAACAGGCACCCAACTTCGGTTATGTAGGTGTACACAGAGTTTATGCAATTTATCCAATAAATACTTACTTTTATAGCGAGAAAATCGTTATCAGGCGCCTCATTCAAGAAAGTTTCTACATTTTGGCTGGTAAGCACTTTTGATTTCTTGGATGTGTGCCCTTCAGAAAGTCTCTTTAGATATGCAATTAATTTGGAATATCTCTCAATCTGTATGTTGTTTCTGGTAGTAACCGTGGTTTTTAACATGGAATATATACTCCATAGAGTAGAAGGTTGTTTGGTTTTCGCTAAATGTTGAAAATATGCTAAAAATACAGTTTCTGAAATTGACTTTGCTGCTTTTTAATTTTTCCATGTAATAAAATTTTCATAGGCTTAGATATTTATCTCTCGATTTTTTTGGTAACAAATTGTTTATGACAGTTTCTGCGTTTAATTTTACACTTTCTGGTGTTAATATATCACTTTCACTGCTAGAACTCATAATTTATTGAATTAGTGTGAATCAAATTAAAATTGTCTGTAATATTGCTCGAAGTCGCAGCTAGCCCCTACCGTAGACCGAGCGCTAAAATGTTTACACATCAATAAGAAGTTCCCGCGTATTTTTGATGTGTAAACATTTTAGCGCTTGGTCTACGGTAGGTGTGCAGCAAGCTCACGGGCGCCCAGCGTCCGTCGCCGAATCTCTGGATGTTTTTGTATTAAGGTTCACAAAAGTGGAATTATAATAATTCGGGATTATGTGGTCAATAAAACATGGCTTATCTCTGGGTCGGTCTTCTTCTACTACTGAGTACCTCCTCCCTCTCATTTATTATAAAGTCAACTTGACAACTGACGTTTCGTTCACAAACAAACCTCAACATCCTCCGAACACAGAAAAAGTAAATAAAATAAACAAAACGAAACGTTAAACTAACATAAACATCAAATTAAAATTATTACAATTAATTATACATTTCAAATTAAAAATACAAGGAACTCTTTGGGAAATTGTTTTTGAGGCAGACATTACAAATAAGTAAATTAAAATATTATTGAATTAGGATTAAGTTACATTAATCAGTCTCACTTCTGTGATACAATCTTATACTTTAGGCTAATGATTACAAGACCTTGTTATAACATTACAAATTTTAGTTAGTAGTCTTACATACTAAATAATAATAACTCAATTAAGAGTGTGTCCCTCCTAACACAGAAAGAAAAAAAACTGTGAGATTTACACAAACTGTGATAAAAAATGGGTGGCAGTCCACAACTTTAACAATTAAAATCGAAAAGATGGATAAAAAAAAAAAAAACGCATTCTTACAGAGCATGTAATTGTCAATATTTATAATTTATACTTACTAGGTATCACTACTCTTCTGCCATGTCGTGTGACTTTCTCAGGCTCACTGGGAACATGCGTGGTACAACCATCCTTCTCCTGGACTGGATTTTGCACAGTGCTAGGTATAGGAGTATGTGCTACTTTACCTTTTGTGTCTTTTTCTTGGAACTGTTTTGGGACAGGCAGATCTGATACCTCACTTGATGAGATTTCTAGAGAGTATAAACGTTGTATGGGTCTCACCTTACAGCCTAGAGCTGTTTTAATTGAAGCTGTCCTATCAATACCATCCTTTCCAGTATATATTTTGGTAACAACACCTAGGGGCCATTTGATTCTTCTCTCCTCCGTTTCTATTAATACTACCTGGCCTTCTCTAAGTTCATCGTACTTACCTCTCTCTCTACCTCTCTGTACTAGTTCAGTCAAATACTCTGTCCTAAACCTATGACGAAAATCGTCGCGCAACTTTTGTAGGTATTTTAGTCGGACATTCAAGCTTTTTGAGTCAAGGTGATCTAGGTCAATTGTGTCTGAACTAGGTAATGATTGCAGGAAGCAAGCTGGTGTTAGGGGCTCCAAGGAATTGGCACTATCATCCTGAACGTAAGTAAGTGGTCGATTGTTCATTATTGACTCACATTCACACAATAAAGTATAAAGTTCATCGTAAGTTACATTAGCTCTACCTAGAACTTTGCGTAACAGATTTTTCATTATTCTTATAAGCCGTTCGAAAAAACCTCCCCACCAAGCACCAGTGGGTGCATTGAGTTTCCACTTGATTTTCTCAGAACATGTTTCCTGTTGAATTTTATCCCAATCTATACCGTCCAATAAGTTCTTAGTACCAGCCAGGTTAGTACCGTGGTCTGAATATATAACCTTTATTCGGCCTCGCCTAGCAATTAACCTTCTTAGTGTCATAAGGAATGCAGGACATGATAGGGATAGAGTTAAATCCAAATGTACTGCACGGTAAACAGCACAGGTATATAGGACAATCCAACACTTTTCACCATTTTTCAAGAATAGAGGCCCTGCTAGATCTACACCTGACACTTCAAATGGTAGGGAGCTCTGCATTCGATCCACAGGCAAGGGCGCCACAGGTGCTTGCATCTGTTTTACTCTGTATCTCTTGCATAACATGCAGTTAGCTAATACTGACCTAAAATTCCAATATGATTTCCTGATGTCAGCAATTAAAGTGTTTGAACCTGCATGTTGTAGGTGAATATGGTTCTGTTCTATTAACCTGCGTACTATCACATTCTTAGCTGGTAATAAAATAGGATATTTGGTGTTTTCAGGCATGTCAGATAATAATAATAGCCTAGTTTTAATTCTTAACAACTGTTCCTGGTCTTGAAATGTATGTATGTTCTTACACTTTGACTCTAGGACATCATTATTTTCGCGTTGTAGTAGTAGGAATAATTTTATTTCAGCTTTCTCATATTCCTCACTTGTAATGTCATTATTATTTAATGTCCTAACTTTCTTTTTCAGGCATTTATCTGCAAATCTGGTTATCCAGGCAACTACCCGTACCATCTTACTATACTTACTGAAATATAGGAGTCTATCTGAGAACTTCTCATCTGCTGAGACATTTATGACACAGGTTAACTTAGCTGTCTTTTTCAGTTCTTTTGTAGCTTCCGCTTCATCTGCTGTTACCGGGGAACTCGGCCATTCTGCAGGACTGTGTAGCAAGAATTCTGGACCTTGAACCCACCGGCTTTCTAGCAGCTGTTTTGCATCGCAGCTTCGCGACGGCAGATCAGCCCAGTTGAGAGATCCTGGAATATGAGACCATTTTCCTGTTTTTGTACATTCTCTTATCTCTTTAACGCGATTGCCTACAAATACATTCCATGATAAATTATTGCATATCCAATATAAAATGACGCTAGAATCAGTCCAATAATATTCATCACAGACTAGATTTAAGCTTTTCTTCATTTCTGTCAGTAGTCTTACACCAATCACCGCAGGCATAAGCTCAAGTCTAGGAATAGAAATTATTTTTGGTGGTGTTAACCTAGACTTTGCTGCGACTAACTGAACAGTGACGTCATCGTCTTTTTCAGCCCGTAGGAATATACAACAAGCCATTGCATCTTTACTAGCATCACAAAACATATGTAAGCTTAGTTTACAGTCAGTCAATTTGTTACCTGCTAATCTCCTAGGTATTCTACACTGTTTTAAATATTTCAAATTATTATACCATCTTAGGAATTTATGTGCTAAATCCTGAGGTAAAGGTTCATCCCAAGTCAACTCCCGGATCCACATTTCTCGTAGCAGCAGCCTTGGGGCCAAGGTGACAGGGCAAGTAAATCCTATGGGGTCAAATACCTTCTGAGTCAATGAAAGTACTAATCTTTTAGTTAACTTACCTAACATCTCCGGAAGAGGCAGATCACGAATGTTACATGAAAGCTCATCACAGACTGTGTTCCAGTTCAGGCCTAGTACTGATATAATATCCTTACCAGCTTCATTGATATGAAGTGGTGATGTTGTCCACATTCTCAGGTCGAACTGTGATGCTTTCATGACTTCTATTGCTTCCTCTATAAACCTGCGTGCCTCTTCTTCAGATTCTAAGCTTGTGATACAATTATCAACATAAAATGAGTTCTTAAGAAGCTGAGCTGTCTGTTCATACTTATCTGATATGTTATCTAAGTGGTGCATTATCGTAGCTGACAGTAAAAACGGACTACATGTTAACCCAAACACCACTCTACAGTGTCTATATTCCACTACACTTTCTAGAGACTCATCTTCCCACCAAAGGAACTTTAAATATTCTCTATCCTCAGGCTTTACACTGATTTGAAGGAAGGCTTTAGCAATATCAGATGTTATGCCAATAGCGCCTTTTCTAAATCCAATTATTAGTTTAGGTATATGTTCAATATAATTAATACCTTTCTCTAAGCACATATTTAGACTCAGCCCATTTTTATCCAGACAGGAAGCATCAAAGACTGGCCTTATCTTACTTGTCAGACTAGATTCTTTAAATACAGCTTTATGCGGTAAATAATGACTAAAATTACGACCATGATGCATATCAGAAGGCTCAATAATACCTAATTTTAACCACTCCTGCAACATCGCATCATAGTCTTGGTACTTACCGCTTGAAATCAGCTTTTTTAGTATTTAAATCCAACCTTTTCTTTACAACATCATAATTAGGTAATAAATCATCAAACCCCACCTTGAATGGAAGCTCCACTTCATATCTGCTATCCGATAGCGTAGTCACTGTCTCCTTGAAGCAGCTCACTGCCTCAGCCTCACCTTGCTCTCTAGACTTCATCTCTGCTGGATCATGTATGCCAAGAGTTTCAAGACTCCAAAAATCTGTCAAATTATTGTTAGTAGACATACAAAACATAGAAAAAGCAGTATTATCAGATGAAGTGCTAATTTGCCTGCCCTGAATTGTCCAACCTAATTTAGTTTTAATTGCCACCAAACCATTTTCCATCACAATAACATTACTTGTCAACATGAACCCTGCAAAATCGGCTCCTATTAATATTCCTATTTCTGATATATCAGATTTTGTATCAGTTAAGGAGACCTGATGCCTTTTTAAAATTTTACATGTCTCATTATTTAAATTTAATTTTGGAATATTTCCACAAATTGAAGTTTGGCTGCGGGCCTCAATATACATTGTAAAATTTGAATTAAGACTTTCTACCATTACATTATAAACATTGTGAGGTTCTATTTTAGTTTTTATGTTACCAAACAAGCAATGATTCAACTTTTCCTGTCGTGTGGGAATCAGCTCCAGCTCCTTTGCAATATTCTCTCGAATATAGCTCCTTTGGGAACCGCTGTCAAATAGAGCTCGAACAGGTAGGACTCGTTCTCCATTTCTCACATTGATTATCACTGTTTGAAGTAAGGTTTCTGTGTTCTAGTTCTGTGTGGATAGATTGGTTGTAGTGTTATTAGGTTTTTGTGGACATTTTATCTCTTTTTTCTCAGTGCAAAGTGCTGTAGAGTGCCTCTTCTGGCATATAAAACATTTCACATATGCTCTGCATGCTTTTGGATGATGTCCAAGCTTTAGACATATGGGACATGCCTTTTTCTTCCTTAGAATTTCTAGTCTTCTCTCCACAGTGAGGTTGTGCAGCTTATAACAATCAGCGCTTGAGTGATTATTTTTATCGCACCATAGGCAATTTTTGGGTTGCATTTCCTTTTTCGTATCGTTATTATGTGTTAGAAGGCAGCTAGCGGTGGCCTCTTGGCCATTATTATCAGTTTGAGCCAGGTTCCTAGTTATTTCAACTCTTTGTAAGCTCTCAATCTCCGCTTTAAAAAAATCCATCAGTCTGACAAGGACCTCCTCTGGGTTCTTGGTCTGTATATGTCCCTTTTGTCGCTCCCAAATCTTTAAAATATCAAGGGGCAGGGCAGACTCTATAAGAGGTAGGATAAATGCTTCATATTTACTGATGCCGAGACTTTCCAAGGCTCTTAAATTCGCATTCAGTTTATCATATAGCTCCACAAGGTTGGATTTTCGTTTTAAAACTAATGCAAGTAATTCTCGAACATAAACCTCTATTAGCAATTCTTCTCGTGCATACCTCTGTTTGAGTTCCTCTATACATTTTTTGTATGTGTTCCCTGATGGAGGGTAGCTCATTACTAATGAGTAGACGTCCGTTCCAATTTCAATACTCTGCTTTAGATAGTACATTTTATCATCATCATCCAACCCCGGTCCCTGTCTATTTTTGAAAACTGACCCCAGAAGCATAACCAATTACGAATATCACCATCGAATTTTTGAAATTTTATCTCGGGCAGCTTGAAATATCTATGTTGTGTGTGTTCTCCGCTTGTGCTTGTCTTAGCAGATTTATTTAAAATTATCTCGTATTTAGTTTTTATAATAATAAATCGGTTGCTATATTCATCCGCCGTCAAGATTTCTTTTTTGATTTGCGCATCTGTACTTTCGTTATCTAGTATTTCGTCTTTAATTTTAGAATCTAAATGTGAAATTCGTGTGTTCATGTCATGTAATTTGTTAAACTCACATTTTAACTCGGTCACCCTCGCTTCACCGGTTTTGAAAATTTCTTCGATGGAGTTGGCCGCGATCGTGAAAAGCCTTCGTAGAATGCTTCTCTCTCTATTGTATTTTACCAATTCTTTTGTTTGCGAGGGGCATTTCACAGCGGCGTCCATCTTGTGCAATGTGTGTGGCGTGGCCGCGTGACCGGTTAAATTCCACAATTGCTATTGTCACGGTCGCCAGATGTGCAGCAAGCTCACGGGCGCCCAGCGTCCGTCGCCGAATCTCTGGATGTTTTTGTATTAAGGTTCACAAAAGTGGAATTATAATAATTCGGGATTATGTGGTCAATAAAACATGGCTTATCTCTGGGTCGGTCTTCTTCTACTACTGAGTACCTCCTCCCTCTCATTTATTATAAAGTCAACTTGACAACTGACGTTTCGTTCACAAACAAACCTCAACAGTAGGGGCTAGCTGGGACTTCGAGCGTCAGACGCGTAAGCGTAAGACTTCGAGCGTCAGATGACGTCAGCGTAAGACCCGTGTCTATGTGAGCGCGTGAATGTGTGTGTAAGAGCGCCGCACGGTGGGGGCTATGCACACCTCAATTTTCCCAAACCAAACTGATGCGAGCTCACATGTTTACACATCAATTTTCGTGAGTGCCAAACCAACTCACACCGATTTTTTTTTTATTTGTTTAACCAATGCCGCGTCGGCAGGTGCGTGTATTTTACCGGCCAGGACTTTATCGATGCGAACTGCGTTCAAACTTTTTAATTAAATAGTGTTCCAAATTCAAAAGTCATTTCGTCACTGTTATTAAGTGCGCCGGAATGACCCATTTTGCTCGCACTTATCGAGGAACCCTTCGGCTCTTTTTGAATAGATGGGATGAAAAACTCATTACTGCCCGCTAAAAGTTTCTTATAGAAAACACCACCTTTGGGTGCACTTAAAGGCGAACGAAGTCGTCCTTTTCGAATAGATGGGATGAGAATTAATTTTAACAAGCAATTACTTGCTTAAAATAAGGTAGAAAACCCAATTAAATTAAGAACATAGGACCAAACATTAAATTCAAATTTAAGCTAACTAGTTTCTCCAGTTCTAGCTGATACTTCTCTTCCTTGTGTAGCTTTAATTGCCGAAGAAGCTCTAGCTCTAGCGCATGCTTCTCGACGTTGTTTTGCATCAATTGTCGATGAAGCTCATTTTGGTTTCAAATGCTTGATCTGATTTTATCCGTTTCAATTTCGCTAAGTTCTTTTAATACAGATTGTTTTTGTTCTCGCAATAATAATAATAATATAATAATAATGATTTTAATTCGGAACAAAGAATCCATAGTGTTAGTAACATAATAGTAAAACAAACTTATTATCTAGTGTTAGTACGAATCACCCTCCGCACAAATTGCTTTAAAATTGGAGAGCTTAAACTCTCCGCTACAGTTCTCAGGATGCGGTTGCGACTTCCTCTCACTCTCGTCAGTAGTGAAGCTGTTTTCTTGCGCAAAATCGCGTGAAATCCGTCGGTACGAGCTTGCGCAAACATTTTCGACGCGCTACAGTAGCGAGGATGTCTCAATAATATCCTGAAACCATTATTGTACTGGACGCGCAGGACATCCAGCGATCTTTTGGTGTAATTGACCCATAGATTACTCGTGTACAAACTCTGGCAGTAAGCCTTGAAAATTGCAATTTTTATTAAGTCCGTACATCGAGCAAATCTAAGAGCCAACATGTTGCACCGGACGGCGAGTGCCCTGCGCTCCCTCTCTGTATCTACATGGTCCTTAAGGTCATCGGAAAGAAAGTGACCTAGGTATTTAAAAGTGGATAGCTTTTTAATCACTGACCCGTTTATACGTAGCTCGGGTCCCACTTCACGGCATTTGCCGCCGACCCCAAAGACCCATGTATTCACATTTGTTCACATTATAAATTAGTCCATGTGCCGCAGCGTAGGCTTCACAAGTCTTAAGCAACTCTCTGATTGCTCCAGCAGACGGATTCAGGAACACCGTGTCGTCAGCATAGCTAATGTTGTTAATACTAACCCCATCACCACTGCATCCGACATGCATGCTACTGAGTCCCTCTATGAGGTCATCATCTTTCTCAATTTTGTATTTGTTTATTTTTTCAATACTTTATGCAATGCTAATACCTATAGTAATACTTACCGTTAAGATCAGGAGGCTTGGAGGGCAGTTTGGTTTGGCACTCCTTTGGTATGTCGATGGATCTTGCTCCTTGGTCAATCGAAGGATCCATGATTCATTCGGCCCACTAAAATAATATTACAGGATCCATAAAAACACTATCAAGCTGTACTAATGGGCTAATTTACCGGTTTGACCGAAAAAGCATGGTCGTCGTGTGCCAACGCCATGCCTCAATGATTGCCGTAGTATGCAAATGGCGGCCATCGCAATTCCCATGGTGCAAAAAATTATGGTGTATCAATGAAGACTAAATTACATAATTATCGAGTATAGTTACTGTATCGAAATTATAGTTACAAAAATAGCATTTATAGGAAAACACACCACACTATACCTAAACAACAGCTAGAGTTATTGCTTAGTTTTATTTTTTTATTTTTCATTGTGATATGTTTTATGTATTTATTAAAAGTTACACATAATACAGATATTTAAATATATATATATTTATCTAGAAGTACAAACCATGTTCAGCTAGAATTACACTTAGTTCTGTAGAAAATAATACTTTCCCGATATATTATGTCACGCAGGAGGACGTCATTACGTCATTCGAGAGGTGATTGCTGAAAATCAGCGCTGTTGCCGATAGGTTCGTCCGAAGTCTAGATTACGAAGATAGACGAAGATTTCAGGAGAATATGGCCTAAGCAATTGTTTAAACGGGTGGGGAAAACATGTGTAGGCAGAAACCCGTGAGATGCAGTCAAATTTAAGTAGTCATGAGAGCGTTGGTCGTTATGACCGGTACTTATATTTATGTTTAAGTCTCCTATCACAGCCGTATTGTTGTATGCATTGTAATTGGAGAGAAGACTATTTAGGCTGTTCAAAAAGTTGTCAATTTTTCGTTGTGATGGTGGTCTATACAGCGCAACGATGACAAAATTGTTGTCTACAGTACATACAAGACAGCTAGATTCAGCGAAGGTCGGTTCAGTGATGTTATAGCATAGATTTTCTTTGATGTAAATCACTATTCCGTCGTTCTGATTTGACAAAGTATTTGTCTGATGCGATGTGTACCCCGCTAGATTTGGGATGGATGTAGCTTTTTTAAGCCAACACTCAGTGAGAATGAGAATATCACACTTTATCTTAATAGCGACTAGCAAACATACAAATTCATTGAAATTTTTATTAATACTCCTAATATTCAGATGTATGATATTTAATGATTTGGGGGACGTTATATATTTGGGGCAATCTTCAGGTGGGCAGGTATACGACGTAGACACATGTATGTTGTCTATGTCATTATTTAAATTATTTGTCATAGCCATTGATAATGGGTTGTAACTGGTACACAGGACGTTAAAGTATAGTGAGTTGAGAGAAAGTACCTCAAGGGATCAAGAAAAACGGCCCAGTGGGGCAGTTGCTACCAAATCATTGCAATATTTTGATAGAAGAAGCCTGTTGACCATCGAAAAACTTTTTAAAGAGTAGTTATAGTGAAAGGATAGTTTGTGTATTGTGTTATTATATAAGTTAGTATTATATGACGTATTCGTTATTTTATGTTTTTGTGTAAGATGATTAGTTACTAATCGGTTCGGTGTAGAAACGATGTTTGTGAAGTTACATGCATTATTGAGTAGAATAGTGGTTCAGTATGTAAGAAGTTTACATGCAATTTTATAGGTTTGCATATCTAGTATTATAAAAATTAAGTTTATGGTACAGCATAATTGAGTGACTTTATAGCAAAACAATATTACGACGTACAGTCATTGATTTAGTTGCAGATCCATAAGGGTTTTTTCCGACTTTATAAGTACAGTCTTGGCTCCTTCTATTTTCCTGAGGACGATGTTACCGTTGGCTGTCCAGCAGAATTTATATTCCTTGGCCTTTGCGAATTCCCTTGCAGCATATAACAGCTTCCTTGAACTGGCGGGGAGAAACTCCGCGATGTAGACTGGACGGCGGTCACCAGCCAACCCAATGGTATTGCTGTTCAGGCGCTCTTCTTTAGGCTGCTCTTTATTGTAATTGCGTACCGACGTTATTAGTTGGTTTTTTATTTGCACGTTGCTGAATTCTGTGACAATTGGTCTAATTGTGCCCGGTTTTTCTGGGAGCCGTTTGCGGAGGTTGTAGAATCAAAATTCCTAAAAACACTGCGAATATTTTGTGTCAATATGGTTAGCGGAATTTTGTAGCCGGATAGATATTGTTTGCAGTTTTCAGTTTTACAAAATTTGGACTCGGATACAGAGTAACTATCTCAATCATTAATCAAACTATTTATTATAATGGTAGTAAAAAACAAAAATGTAAAATAAAAATGTTCAGAAAAATAACCAATTAACGGCGCTTTAGGCGCCTCCATAATCTACAGAATTGATGTACCTTTTTTTACTACGGTATACCTCAAGGCAGTATCTTGGGTCCCACGCTCTTTCAAATATACATAAATGACCTCTGTCAACTCTTCCTTTCCCATTGTGACATTTTTACTTAAGCCGACGACACAGCACTGTTGATATCCGACGTGACCTGGGACAGGTCTAAACAAACCACTGAACTTACCTTGCGAATAATTATGAACTAGCTTTCCACTAATCTTCTGACGCTTAATATCTCAAAGACCAAAGTAATTCAGTTTAAACCTCCAAATTCACCTAAACCGTCAATGAACTTGGATAAAATAATAGCACATATTTGTCACGACTCTTCTCCTTGCAATTGCAAGTGCCTTGACATGGTCCCAAGTATCAAATATCTGGGCGTTTATATCTACGAGAGACTGGATTGGCGCACCCATACTGATACTCTATGCTCCCGGCTTCGTAAACTAATTTATTTATTTAATGAGCTCAGACATGCGGCCGACATTGAAACAGCATCACTGGTATACCGTTCTCTATGCGAGTCCATAATTATTTACTGCATCCCGGTATGGGGCGGCACCTTCAAAACAGTGATGCTTAGGGTGGAACGAGCTCAGCGGGCTGTTCTCAAAGTTATTTATTTCCGCAAAAGGTACTACCCCACAGCTCAGTTGTACTCAGAAGCCCAAGTACTAACGGTGAGAAAATTATACGTTCTTCGCTCTATTTTACGCCGACATTCCACGATGCCACTAGATATCAAGCTATGTAATCGGCGGGATGGCTTTCCTATCTGTGAGTCTGTCCAATGTCGTACTGCACTTGCGCGGCGACACTATCGTGCCCAAAGCGCAGTAATGTATAACAAAATAAACAAAAACTTTCAATTTATAAACTAACCCTACATAAAGTCAGCATGGCCATTTGCTTAAGCTACTGTCGCTGAATTATGACGAAACAGAAAATCATCATATCTATTTCGTAACATTAAAACCCCTCCTGATCAATTCATTGACACACACACATACACAAATATACTCACCCACAAACACACACACTTACGCTCAAACTGAGACACAAACATACACACAATCACTCGCAAACTCAATACAGGCTTCTTTTATCCGTTTTTAGTTTAGTTTAGTTTATTTAATGTTTTTGTTGTTACCATATTCTTTTTATTTTTTGGTAATATTTTTGCTTAAGATTCTGTAATATCTCCTACTGGGAGAGGGCACTGGCTCTTGTAACACAGGTATATCACCTAGCACAGGAGTCAGGGACTTCACACTATTTTAAACGATTTTCTTGTGTAATAAAGATTATTATTATTATTATCTATAGTGCCGAATTTATCATACAACCTTTTTAATTTGTTAAATCTCAGACTCGGAACACGTTTTGCTGGCATATTTTATTGAATTATCCGAGACCAAGAAATCAAGCACTCTATGGAGTACGTCTTCAATGCTAAAAGCAACAATAAAGATGAAAAAAGACATACATACTCGTAAATCGACACCTATCCTAAATTAGTGGCATTTAAAAAAAGAGCCTTATCTGGTTATCAACCAAAAAAAACTAAGGTTTTCACAGCAGCTGAAATTGAAAAGTTTCTTAACGAAGCACCTGATTCCGTATATTTTGCGGCAAAAGTAAGTCAGTTGCACATTCAGTATCTACTTAAGTAGGTATATTAATTAAATACTTAACATAATCTAATACGTACTCGTACTTAGTAGATGTTGATAGGCATAATTATGCATGCATATCAATTTTATTAATTTATCTACTACAAAACTCTTTACGGTAAAGGTTGTTCTTATTATTGGTATAAAAGGAGCATGTCGAACTAATGAACTAACACAACTTAATATCAAAAACATTGAGAAGCATTCAGATGACTTACTATGTATTAATTTAACTAATACAAAGACAAAAAGAGACCGCAACTTCGTCATTCGCAAGGAATACGTAACAATTGTTGAGAAATATCAAGCCTTACGCCCGCCTAACACTCCAAACAATCGATTTTTTCTACAATATCGCAACGGAAAGTATGTCAGACAGCCTATGGGTGCTAATAAAATTGGCAGTATTCCACGAGAATCAGCAACATTTCTTGAACTTCCAGAACCCCTGTTGTACATGGGTCATTGTATCCGACGAACTTCAGCCACACTTTTGGCCGATTCACGAGCTGATCTCCAGTTTCTTAAGCGCCATCGAGGCTGAAATTCCAATGTGGTTGTAGAGGGATACATAGAGGATTTCATCCAAAATATGTAAAGGCATCACATGAGCCATTACACTGAAAGAGCCTCAGTCGGATCCTTGGACTGGCCCTTCTACATCAAAAATGAGCCGTTACGAAACACCTAACCATCGCCCTCTCTCGCCAACATTTACGCCAAGGGAATCCGATGAATCGGTACAACTATTAAGTATGACAGATAGTTTACCGAAAACAGTACACAAGTCACTAACACCAACATTACAGTACCTAACAAAAATATTACACTCAACTTAAGTAACTGTAGTAACGTTACTTTAAATTTTTCTTAATTATACCTAAGTTATATTTGAAATAATTTAAAGATTATTCTGTAATACTTACCTATCATAATGTAGTTCCTAATAAATATTAAGACTGTACCGAGCGAACGAGGCGGACTGCAAATAGGTATTTACTGCGGCTCGCTAGTGGTGTACGTCGTCTCGCACACAATGACAAGTTTTCTAGAGACCGTTTGTAGTTGCACGAAAAAGTAGATAACTCAGGATTTCAAAAAATGGAGTTGTTGTATTGAGTGACTTGTAAAGACAAATATTGTTTCTTTATGCGTAATTTGCAAAACAAAATCTAATAATCTAGATTATAAAAAAGTAATGTTTCTTTGTGCTTTAATGCGTTCCTATGTACGCTCGACGACATAACAAGCTTTACATTCATAGTATAAGCTGACTTCTCATTGTACAAAAAGCTTGTATAATGCGAGGTCAGCTAAAACTGGAAATGTATAGGTTGATATATCACCGTGTGTACCATTCATCGGATTGCAAGGAATATTGCGCGTTGTTGTTGGATGTTTATGGTAAGTAAGTAGGGTAGGTAGATAGTTATGGTAGGTAGGTAGGATAGGTGAGTAGGTAGCGTAGGTGGGTAGGTAGGTGAGTAGGTAAAGCTAGTATCTAATAAAAATCCAATAGTTAATCAAAATTTATACAATCAATCAATTAGACAATCAATTATCAAAACAATTTATACAATCAAAAGCTTAGAGTAACATGGTATTTGCACGTGTGTTTTATTGCAGTTCTCTTTTGCGTTTTGCTGTTTCATTATCAACTATTTTTCGCTTCGATTTTTTATTAATATTCTTTTGATTTATGGCTTCAAGAATATATTTAGGATCCTTAATTTCCATTTGCCTATCTAACCGAGAATCAATAATTTCAGGCATTAAACAATAAAAATAAAACATTTTAAATTTTTCTTCCATTTTACACCAAAATTCCTCATCTTCCTCTATTAGTTCAACTTTCATGTCCACTTCAGTCCAAACTGCAAATATGCATGTTTTTCTTTGTGTAACGTGTAATTGTCCTTGTGCCTGGAAATACCAATCATGTTTTTTATTTACATTGACATTTCCATCCTTGTCTCTTTTCCAGTTTTTTTTTCTCTCTTTACCATCTTCAACACTCATGCCTCTGGCTGAGTAAGGGCATTTAATTTCTAGAATTTTGTCATTTTATAAAATTCCATCCGGACTTACTCCTAAAAATGGTAAATTTGGGTCGATAAATAATAAAAAATAACTTGTTGTAAAGACCTAAATTTTGAATATTATAAAGCATAACTTAGAACTAAATAGTAAAAAAATCTAACAGCACCACATTAATTAGAATATTTGAAAATAATTTACATCCGCCATCTTGAATTTTAAAATTAATGTCAAATTTACAATGGGCATCCCCAAAACCCTATTAAACGATACCCATATCGAATATTTGAGAAAAATTTGCATCCGCCATCTTGGATTTTAAAATGAATATATTATAGAGAAAAAAGTAACACAAAATTGAAATACATACCTCTTACGAGGAACGGTTTTTTTCCGGAAAAGAGCGCCACTTTTCTTCTTATAATACCTTTTCTTACGCTTGCCCATTTTTTCTAAAAACAATTATTAAAAAAATTAGGTAGGTACCTAAATAAGTATGTTTTGAACAGTCGAAAAAATAAAAGTAAATGTTAGATATGCGTAATAGGTAAAACAAAAAAGTAAAAAAAAAGACTTACCTTATTTTAGCTGCTTGCAGCAGATATGCGTACACGATAAATCGCGAATTCGTGTTCCCTGCGCGCCGCTCCACAATGAGACGTGACCTCTCTCTGAGCTCCCGTGGTCGACTGAATTCCAGAGCGATATACGTCGCGTTTTATTCAACACCGCGCGTCCATAGAAATAATATATGGCAGACTTGAGATGCTTTTAAAAAAATATATACTAAAATTACCAGGAGACATTTTGAAAATATAAAAAGTACGAATTGTAGTTTAAACATTTAAGATTAATAATAATAATAATAAACCCGCAGGGCAGCATGTGGCGAGCTGTTGGGTAGTACCGACCCCACGGACCCTATCTCCCGGGAGAAGTCTTGTTCCTCACCTCTGGCTTGCCTTTATTGGCCGGCTGGAGTGAACAATGAAGAGGGACAGTGCTCCCGCCTCTTTCTTGCCTTTATTTGCCGGCTAGAGTGGAGATTCGCAAGAGCACACGTGCTCGGAGGAAGGAAGTATTCCAGTAAGATGCTGGTAGGGATCTTGACCGTACTTCCGGGATTGTCCTGATAGCCGTGGGATACCTCTCAACTTCTCATAAGCACCTTAGGACATGTTGCCCCTTTGTCACTTCGACACTATGTGCTAGCGACCATTTTCGGGGGCCCATTATTGAGTGTGCAAGTCACCCCCTGCCATTTTATCTGTGTATTTTATATAAAACATTGGTCAGGCAGGGGCCATAGTCTTTCCATAGTCCTAGTTAACCAGTCCACATAAGCTACCCAAATCCATAGTCCTATATATTTGTTTCCATATCTTACAATAGTCCTACACCAACCGGGGGTTGTCCTTGGGTGCACTTATATAGTCCGAACAGGGATAATCGTCGATTGGTGCTTCATTTAATTAAAAACGTCTAACGGGCCTCTGCGAGTTGGCTTCGGCCCCTCGTATGCCTTCCAAAGGTCCGGGATCCCAGGGTCCCGAGAAATGTGAAGAGATAATAATAATAATAAACATTTATTTCAGACCAGGTCCATATTTTGTTAGTAACAATGTACTTAAGAAACTAATGTTAGTATTGGCAACAAAATTAAACAACGACATGAAGCCGCACCCACCTTTGCAGCATGGGGGACTCCCACCGATCAGTAAAAACACCCAGTATAGTGTTGGTACTGCCACGAACGCGAGCGAGTAGGGAGGCGCATCTTTTCCTAACGATAGCGGCAAAGCCATCAATCCGCGCCTCAGCAAACATCCCTGAAGCACTGCAACGCCATGGCAGCCCCAACAGTACCCTGAGTGCATTATTATATTGGACACGCAGGTCGCTGTATGCTCGCTGCGAATAACTGACCCACAGGCTGCAGGTGTAAAAAGATTGGCAATATGCTTTAAAAAGCTTGATTTTAACCGAATTCGTACACCGCGCAAATCTGCGGGCCAGCATGTTACAACGGACAGCCAGCGACCAGCGTTCCCTTTCTATATCTAGATTATCGCTCAAATCATCGGTGACCCAGTGACCCAAATATTTAAATTTAGATACCCTACACAGAGGAGTGCCGTACAGTGATACATTGGGAAATGCTGGGTAAGAAAAACCACGGGCTTTAAGCAGAGTTAGTTCACTCCTCCCGATATTATATTTGAGCCCATGAGTCACCGCATATGATTCACATATCGACACTAACCTCCTCATAGCACTGATTGATGGACTCAGCAATACCATGTCGTCTGCGTAACTAAGATTATTGGTACACACCCCGTCAATATGACATCCGACCTTGGTGCTGCTGAGCTCAACAATCAGCCTGTTAATGTACAGCTTAAACAAGCGAGGCGAGCTTAATCCGCCCTGCCTCACTCCGCATTCCAACCGGTACATACTCGATTTGGAACCGTTCCACCTTACACAATTGCGTTGGTTGCTATACCAATACTTAAATATTGATATAACTTCAATTGGTACAGAAGTTTCAGACAACAACTTATTCCACAAAACGTTATAACTGACAAGATCGAAAGCCTTCGATAGGTCCAAAAAACAGGCAAATACGGGCGTTTTTCTATCCTTGTAGTACTGCACAGTCTGCTTTAGACACAATATAGCGCTATCAGTGGACAGCCCTGGCCTAAAGCCAAACTGAGCGTCATGCGGTATTAGATGCTTAGCTAATTGTTCGTCAAGCAGACTGTCCAGCACCTTGGCTGAAACGGTTGCCAAGGATATAGGCCTGTAATTTGAGGCATCAGAGGCATCCCCAGTTTTATTTTTAATAACAGGCACCACAACTGTAAACATGAAGCTATTTGGTAAATAACAGTGACTGATACACAAATTAAAAAACATCGCAAGTACACGTGGCAAGTGCACCCCAGCATATTTCAGATGTTCGATACTGAGGCCATCATGACCTGGTGACTTACCTCTTTTCATTGACTTTACCACCGAAGCAACTTCCTTAGGAGTAAATCGAACGTTAATGTCCCCAGAAACGGCCTCAACATCGACAACCCGTGTCGTTCCAATAAGTGGTGACTCAACCTTAAACTGCTGCTTAAATAAGTTTGCTATTTCTGTTGGCTCATGCACGCCCGCCACGCTCACCGGAGAACTCGATCGCGGATTTAACTTATTTGTAGCCTTCCAAAATACACCAAATTGCTTGTCTGTCTGATTTTTTGCTATATTATCAATTTTTATTTGCTGTTCATTATCCTGACAATATTTCAGCTTATCTTTAAAAACCTTCCTAGATTTACACATATTTGTGTAAATGCACCCCGATGTGGGTTTATTATACAGCAACCATGTCTGATAATGCATGCGAGCTTCCCTGTGAGCGTCACGAACATGAACATTCCAACCAGTCACATATTTTCTCTATAATTATAAATGTGTCGTACATTTCATCTAACAGTTTGTGGTTGCTAGTATCAGAGCATATTCCATGCGAACAATAACGAAATTCCGAAGGAAAATCTATTAATCTTAATTTTGAATGACAAAAGTTTGAATAATCATCAATTTGTTTAGCATTCGTTTCACCCCAAATGACCTTGTTACAAGAGTGGGTTTTGCTCACTAACCTATGTATTATTACATTTATGTTACACTCAATAACCAAAGGAATGTGGTCCGACGAGTAAACATCATACAAAACAGCTGCTTTCGTTACTAATTGTCTCGCTGCACTACTTACCACACAATGATCTAACCAGCGCAGCGCACCGTTAGCTGTGCTTTTAAATGTATAGGTATCATTCGGTAACAATTCCATGTCCACACACGACCACGATTGCTCCGTACACACTGTTGACAGTTCGCTTGCAAAACGTTCACCCGGGTGAGCGTTAAAGTCACCTAATATGCACACCGTCTCCGTATCACTATTTTCAGTAATCGCAATAATCTCACTCAAACATGAAGTAAAATCTATTATATTATTACTCGAGTCAGTTGGCATATAAACCGAGAAAATTAACATAGAACGATCCGTGTGATCAATTCTAATAGCAACTAAACGATCGCTATTACACGACAATACCGACACCTTTGAGAAAGCCGACTTCCTCCACAATAGGGCAACTCCTCCGTAGGGTCTGCCTATGAGTACTCCGGCAGACGTATCGACAGCAGATTTTCCCGTATACGCGAAGTCATCGTGCAATGTGCCTAAGTAGGCTAGATCATGAGGTAGCAGCCAGGTTTCCTGCGGCGCGATGACGTCAGCCAGTCCGCATAATCTTCTCACACAATCAGCTGATCGAGTGATATTTTTGCAATTAAACGTCGCTAGGTATGTGTTCTTTATTTCCGTACCCATTATTCTGAGATGCATTTACATTCAAAAGCCCGTGGTCTACCCTATTCTTGAATTGTATAAATCTTCTGAAAGCAATACCCTCTGGCCACAAGTTGTCGTCTTAAAACGTATTCATTTAGTGCTTAGGAACAAACAACTTAAATGCATTATATTGTCTATCAGTCTTCATATTATTTTTTTCCAAAGTCACCACTTCATTAACTTTACTTTGTATGTAGTCACATATATCCTCCTCTGTAGTTTCTTTATTTACATATGATATAAACAAAGGTATTTCATATCTGCAGCCCGAAACTTAATTGGTACATTTGACACAGCCTTCCCTGTCAAACCAGTAAACCGATTCCTAGATTTAGATTTCTGCACCAGTGTCCAACCATCCTCTTTTATTTTCTTTCCATTTGCCATTGCTTACAATCTCTGCCACTGTCAGCTGTTTCTCTGCGATCGTAAAATCGGCCGGGCGCTGTGGGGCGGGCATGACAGGTATCTCCTTATCATTTGCAGCGCTAGTAACCGGCATTGCTTTCGAACGTTCATGACTCATACAAGTAGGGCTTCGTTGACTCGGGGACGGCGCGCAAGGTGTAATATGAGATACATTCAACGAGTTATTGTTTTCAATATACCCTCTTTTGACATTCACATTCAAACTTGGTAACGGCGCCGGCATCGATATACTTGTATTCATTTTCACATTTTCGAGCTGATCTTTAGTCACATAATCACTTTTGATTGCGTTAACATCTAACTGCAGAACCAATAAATCCTTCAACAACTTCGTCACGTCTACGTGATCAAAGCAAACTGGTGGCAATTTGTGAAGGTCATATGCCACAAAAACAGGGATTTGTTCGGGATCCATGGTTTTAAATACTGTAATCATGTCCTCTAGGTCTTTCTGTTTTTTGTTCTTACGCCTCGATACAAGTTTTTGGCTTGTCTTCATAGAAACAAACAATAACTTTTTTGCCTCATCAATATCTTCCTCAGAAAAAGCCGATGAGCATATTTCTACTAAACTTTCGTTGTCCACTACATCATGCCTATTTCGTATGAAGGCAAGGACCTCCGAGATAACAACATTACAACTCGTACACTTGACCGTATTTACACTGTTCACAGACATTTTTAACGCAAAAATCGGCGACCGCTCAATAGTGCGCGCGCGATGCCTGACTAATATAAATTGAAGTTTGTTTAAAAATTCAACAGTTTATCATCGAAATTTATCGAAATACGAGTATACCATGTTTAGATTTTTGTCCAACTTTACGTAGTTTTATTTATTAAACTACACAATTTTTTTTTTTCGTTCGAATCTTTAACATATTCTTTATGGTATTCTTTACATAATTTTTATGTTAATTAGTGTAATACTATTGATTATATCGACTTAACCGTGACTACCGTTTTGGATTATTCTGCACGGTGCATTCTTAATACCTTAACTGAAATAAAAGTATCTTGTGATTGTAAATGCTTTTTTTGCATTTAGTCATTTCCTCGCTGAGGTGGGATGAAAAGTTACTTGTTGCACTCGGGTGCAAAGATTTTTCACCTCGTGATCTTTTGATTCCCTCGCTAACGCTCAGGATTCTAATTTTTGAATCCTTCGCTTGCTCGGTCATCAAATTGAGCACGCGGTTAAAAAGCAACTTTGCACTCTTGCATAACAAATAACTATTGTTAATTTCTAAGCTTTTGAATGTTTTGAGTATGCTCTCACAGCTAATATTTAGAACTGCCTTCGACAGCCTTCCGTACCCAACATCACACCCTCTATGACAGTCATACCCCAGCTAGGTTTAAAGTTTTCATCAAGATGAATGAAATAAGCCCAAACACGATCTAACTGCTGTAATCTGTCGAGGAGCTCTCTCGACTGTCTTCCGTCTTCATCATTAGATGATCTCCAGGTCTATTTTTTGTTGAAGCATCATTAGAACTACATATATGTGTCAAGTTTCAACAGAATCGGTTCACAAGTGAACATTCAGTAGGTGAAAAATCATTTAACCCCTATTTTTCTGGCCTCAGGGGTGGATTTCGTTTTTCAATTTTAAATGGCACCAATTTCGAGTTTATAAAAAAAAATCATCAAAATCTGACTACTCTGTAAAAAGTTATGCGTGTTTAAACAAAAAATAAAATATATATATGGGTCGACTTGAGAACCTCCTCCTTTTTTTTCGTCGGTTAAAAATGCGATCATCACTTAAACTAATACTAAACACATTAATATTAGAACCACAGGTACTTAGTTGACTAACTATTGTGTTTCATCCAAGTGAAAAAGCAATCGATCATTAAACGCAGACTTTAATCATGTTGGAATTGCCTTCAGTAGCTGACATGCCTTTGACTTACAAAGATAAAAGAAAATTAAAGGAAAATGTAGTTGTTTTTGAAACGATCGATGAAAGTACATTACTTACTAACAATTTTCTTGAAAAAGACTTGCAGTCGGCGTTAACACCAATGCATATCATGCTAGTTTTATTTTTCTGTGCTAAGTACAAGATTTGGAATCGAAAAATAACTCCTAATGGTGTTCTCCACAACAGCTTTTCAGTCTTCGCCACGCTAACAATATTGTGCGGCTGCTTTTATTTCATGCTTGGATTCTCATTCATAGACCATCTAAGAGGTTTCCAATATTTTCAGTATTTGAATAAAATCTATGTATATCTTTTACTTTTCATCGGTAGCTTTTTAAACTTCTGCATTAATGTTATTCAGAAGCATAATAACGTGTTTCTTGTCTTGAAAATCCAGAATGTCTTTAGAATTCTCAAGATTAACAAAATTTTCAAACGTTTCATCTTTCCTAACTGGATTTGCGTCGTAATATTGAATGGGTTTCACATTGCTTGGGTGTTTTATTCCTATTACAACTATGAACTAAATGTTGTTGGAATTGGAATTAGTATTATGTCGTATTGTTTCGTTTCCTTTGATATGACATTATTGTATGCTGCGAGAGTTATGAAGCTCGTGACGAAGCCTCTAAAAACTTGGGTGAAAAATGTTCAGATGTCATGCGTTGAAAATTCAGAAAGCGATCTTTATTGGAATAGAATGTTCGAAGTTTATAAGGATATATTGGAAGCTTATCAAATGATCGAAAAGACGTTTCATCAAATGGTAGTTTATTTATTATATTCGTCTTTTGAAGCTTACGTTATTAATTAAAGCTGCATAATATAATACTCATAATTTTATCTCTGTTTCAGATTTTATTTTATACTATACATACAACCACCAAATCTTTGTTTGCTATAGTGATACGTATCGAGATGAAAAAAGTAACTTCTGGAAGTGAAGCTATAGTAAGATAATACAACTGCTTTTAAAGAAAAAGTTTTGACCTTGTCTTTAAAAGCAGTTGTTGTGTTGCAGTTATGTGTGCAGTTGTGTTGTTGTTGAGTTGTCGTATTGACCATTAAAAATAATTGAACTTCAAAAATTACAAGAAAAAAAAACGTTGTTGTTTTTAGTTGCCCCTTCCAAAAGATAGTCTAAAACTCTAAATGGAGAAGAATGGGCAATTAACTCCATAATTAGTTTTAATTTGTGATTTGTTCTGTGTGGACCGATGAAGGCTGAATAGATGAACTGACAATTTAAAAGTGTCAACATATTTTTTGGTTTTCTCTTTTTTTACAAGGTTTTATTTTAGATTATTGTAATCTTGTGTATCATTATATATATTTCGGAAATACTTTAAATCAATCGTATGACTTTGACTAATCGGGACGCCAGCGCCACCAGGTGGCGCTCGACAAAGTCTATAACATAACGCTTGACCAGAGTTAAAGCAGAGTTTGTTGTTGGCGGCTAAGCAGTGCATACGTTTAGAAACTGTCCCGCGTTTCGTATAGTTGTGTCGTGTAACCACAGTGTGTGATTAGCTAGTGTGATTAATTTCTTCGTAAATTATAATTTGATTCGAACTGCAAACGGTTTTTCTATTGCGCAATAACCAACACTTCCCATAGTACCCCCACAGTAGTTAAAATATGGCTGATAATAACGAGAGGCACCGTACCTTTTCCGTCATATATATTTATATAATTTAGAAACATCGAACTTTTTTTTCATTTATTCCAGTTTGCTTTGTTATCATTCTTATCTCTTACATGGATTATTAAGAACATGCTGCTTCTGACATTTTTGACCGTGGAGAGTGAGGAATTTTATTCTGCTATGAGAGAAGTTCAGAGCACTTGTATACAATTTTCAAACTCAAGCAGATGCTCAAGTAAGTAAAATTAAAAACATGTAAAAATAATGTAAAGAATAAGATGTGTGTGTGGACAGATAAAAAAGATTTTTGAAAGGGAAAGACAAAATGGCAGCTGCGAAAGTAAAATTGTTTTTTTTTTACAGATACTCAAAAAAGAGTCTGTAAGAACATCCTTCGAGTTAAAACTGCCTCGTTCAAGAAGATTCACGCGTGTGGCCTATTCATCATAGACGCTGAACTTCCCTTGAGCTTGTGTGCTCTCATTACTACATACACGATCGTTATACTACAGTTTGAATTTTTGTAAATGTGCAACTTAGACTTATTTAGATTAATGTTCTTGTTTAAAAACAAAAATGAATTAAGCCAGCATGCTAGGCATTTCACTTTTATTTAAAAATTTGAAGTGGTTTTTTTATGTTTGGTAAATATATCGACTGTCGCAACAAACACTATCGAAACTTCAAATCACGTACTTCAAAGGAGAGCAATTCAAAGTTGTAATTTGATGTAATAGAATCAGTATTATTAACTTTAATAAAATTAGGTATGGAATAAATTGTAATTTTTATAGTTTTTTTTTCCTTGACAACTAATTTCATATTTCATATACTTTTCTAAATATTTCACTTTCGATAATGTTTTACGCTTATAATAGCCAGAATTTCATCGAAAGTGCCAAATTCGATAGTGTTCTAAAATATGTGAAAATCGAAAATGGTACTTTCGTTACTGTTCTAAGGAAGTTATTCTATAAAAAGCAAATATTCACTTTCGATATCGTGCTTGGCACTCACTTAGGTCTGTGTTCATCTGATTTAATAAATAAAAAAACATTTTTCATCAATTAAAAAAATATATTTCAAACAAAAACCAATTTACCACGTAACAAATAACTTAATGACGAATTATTAGGTCTTTACCTATGAAATTGCCGTTCTGCAGTACTGGCCATTTCAAATCAAAATAATTTTTGTTTGGCTAAGAATTCTAATTTCAAATTAATTTTATTTTAAAAACATGGATCTTTTTTTCTAAAAGTAGTCATTTCTTTATTGATTAGTGTTACATTTTCATCGCATTTCAATCTTTTTCGTCATCATGGATACGTTAAAAATTCGAGTAATTATGGAATATGAGTACCGTCGTGGCAGCAACGCGGCACAAGCGGCACGCAACATCAACGACGTTTACGGAGCTAACACTACAAACCAACGCACCACCTGTTATTGGTTTGCTAGCTTCCGTTCTGGAAATTTCGACCTGAAAAATGAACCTCGCGGTCGTCCGAAGACTTTGGTCGACAATGACGAATTAAAGGCGATTGTGGAAGCTGATGATACACAATCTACGGCTGAATTAGCAGCAGCTTTCGACGTTAGCGTCAAAACAATATTGGTCCATTTGCGTCAAATTGGCAAGGTAAAAAAGCTTGACAAATGGGTGCCCCACGAACTCAATGATCGCCAGCGCGAAGTACGCGTCGAGACGTGCCTTGCACTGCTCAACAGACACACAAATGAAGGAATTTTGAACCGCATTGTTACCTGCGATGAAAAATGGATTCTGTTTGATAACCGTAAGCGCTCAGCAAGTTGGTTGGATCCTGGTTCAGCACCTAAACAATGCCCTAAACGAAAACTTACCCCTAGAAAAGTGATGGTCACTGTTTGGTGGTCTAGCGCCGGTGTGATTCATCACAGCTTCTTACCAAACGGGGTGAGCATTACTGCAGATGTGTACTGTGAAGAACTGAACACAATGATGGAGAAGCTGGCGCATCTCCAACCAGCATTGGTCAATCGCTCGTCTCCGCTGCTCCTGCACGACAACGCGCGACCTCATACTGCACAGCAGACGGTCTCCAAGTTGCAAGAACTGGGGTTGGAAGCACTCCGTCATCCGCCCTACTCACCAGACCTTGCGCCTACAGACTACTACTTTTTCCAGAATTTGGATAACTTCTTGGCGGGAAAAAAATTTAATACCCGAGAGGCAGTACAAAATGCCTTTGAAGAATTTGTTGCCTCCCGTCCAGCTGATTTCTTTAAGAAGGGCATCAATAAACTGCCACTGCGATGGCAAAGATGCATTGATTGCATGGGTGATTACTTCGATTAATACAAATAAAAAATTCATGAAAAAAATTCGTTTAATTTTTTTCATACAAAACGGCAATTTCATAGGTAAAGACCTATTATTTCAGACTTCTTCATTGCACTTAATTAGAATAAGGCCAATCGTACCTATAATGAGTATTAAAAACGAATCACAGCCCATTGGGTCCCTAATTTCGTCGGCCGCCGCCGGTACCCCGTCGCTCGAGGCAGTTAAGAGGGGACGGGGTTGCGTGGCAGCACGGTTCGGGGAGATTGTTGTCGTAGGGGTGTACTTCTCCCCGAACCGAACTCTCGCCGAGTTCCACAACTCCCTTGCGGAGTTGAGAGTTGTCGTCGTCGGGTAGCATTCCCTCCCCGTGCTCGTGCTCGGGGACTTCAATGCCAAGAACACGGCTTGGGGTTCCCGGTATACTGACGCGCGGGGTAGGATGGTGGAGGACTGGGCTCTGGAGACAGGCCTAGTCGTCCTAAACCGGGGTTCTGTCCCCACGTGTGTGCGGATGCGGGGTGAGTCAGTGGTGGACATCTCGTTCGCCAGCCCCGCTCTGTCGCCGCGTGTCATTGACTGGCGCGTCATGGAGGGGGTGGAGACGTATTCCGACCACCGGTACATCCGGTTTGACGTCTCCACCCAGACCTCGAGCGCGCTGGTCCGACAGGCCCCGAGTGGTCCGCGGTGGGCGCTGAAGTGGCTGGACCGGGAGCTCCTCCTGGAAGCCTCGATCGTGCAGGCCTGGGTGTCTGGGTGTCATGGCTCCGCCTCCTGCGGTGCCCACTGTGGACCACATAACCGACGACGACTACGATTCTCCTGAGGTGACCGAGGTAGAGTTGAGAGTGGCGGTACGTAGGCTGAGTGCCAAAAATACCGCCCCAGGACCCGACGGCCTACCTGGAAAAGCCTGGGTCCTGGCCTTGGAGGCTCTCGGGCCTCGACTTCGAGGGCTCCTAAGCGCATGCTTGGAAGGGGGCCAGTTCCCACTTCGTTGGAAGATGGGGAAACTGGTCCTCATTAAGAAGACGGGGCGCCCTGCGGACTCTCCGTCCGCTTACCGGCCCAGTGTGCTTCTCGACGAGGTGGGCAAGCTCTTTGAAAGAGTCATTGCAGACCGCCTCGTCGGGCGGCTAGTGCGGGTGGGGCCGGATTTGGCGGAGAGCCAGTTTGGTTTCCGCAGGGGGCGCTCTACGGTGGACGCCATCATGCGCGTGCGAGCCCTCACGACGGGGGATGCTTTGGCCCGGGGTGGGGTCGTCTTGGCGGTGTCTCTAGACATCGCCAATGCCTTCAATACCCTGCCCTGGAGTTGCATCAGGGAGGCACTCCGGTATCACCGGATGCCGACCTACCTCTGTCGCATAGTCGAGGCCTATCTGACGGACAGGGCCGTCATCTACCCCGGTCACCAGGGAGAATGGAACCGGCGGGAGATGTCGTGCGGTGTCCCACAGGGATCGGTCCTGGGGCCGCATCTGTGGGACATCGGGTACGACTGGGTGCTGCGCGCCGACCTCCCTAGCGGCGTCAGCGTCGTTTGTTACGCTGACGACACGCTGGTCCTGGCGCAGGGGAGGTCGCACCAGGCGGCGGCCGAATTAATGACACGCGGGGTTGCGACAGTCATTGAGAGGATCCGGCAATTGGGACTCGAGGTGGCCCTGCACAAGTCCGAGGCCATGTGTTTTCATGGTCCTCGGAACGCGCCACTGTCGGGTTCCCAAATAATGGCGGGAGGGGTTCACATCGGCGTCGAGTCGACGATGAGGTACCTGGGACTCGTCCTCGACAGCCGGTGGAACTTCGTTGAGCATTTCCGACGTTTGGCTCCCAGACTGGACCGGGCCGGGGCTGCCTTGAAGCGGCTCCTGCCCAATCTAGGGGGTCCAAACGCCTCCTGCCGGAGGCTCTACGCGGGGGTCGTGCGGTCGATGGCCCTTTACGGGGCACCGGTGTGGGCGCGTTCATTGAGGCTCCGACCAGCACGCCGGTTGAACGCGTCCCAAAGGGTCATGGCCATCCGGCTGGTCCGAGGATACCGCACGGTCTCCTGCGAGGCGGCGAGCCTCCTTGCCGGATTGCCGCCATGGGATCTGGAGGCAAAAGTCCTCGCGCACATTTGGGAGTGGCGCGAGGAGGCAAAATGTCGGGGCGTTACTCCGCTGCCGCGAGAAATCGCGGCACAGCGGACAGAGCTCCGGCGGGATCTCATGGCGGCATGGAGAGTGCGACTGTCGCAACCCAGCGCTGGGCACGCCACAATTGCGGCGGTAAGTCCCCTCTTTGAGGAGTGGCTTGAGAGGCGCCACGGCGTCCTCACCTTCCGCCTGACGCAGGTCCTCACCGGACATGGCTGTTTCGGGAGGTTCCTGTTTCGGATAAGGCGGGAGGAAACGCCCGGGTGTTGGCATTGTGTGGATCGACCGGAGGACACGGTGGAGCATACGGTGGAGGTCTGCCCAGCTTGGGTGGAGCACCGCCGTGTCCTCGTGGCGGCGATCGGCGGCGGCGATCTCTCGCGTCCGGCCCTGGTACAGGCCATGGTACGGAGCGAGAGGGAATGGGAAGCCGTCACCTCCTTCTGTGAAGCAGTAATGCTCGCGAAGGAGGAGGCGGAGCGCGTGAGGGTGCGGCAATCGTTGCGCCCTCACGCCCCTAGTCGCCGCAGGAGGAGACACCCTGGGCGTCGGGAGTCAATTGCCGACTCCCGGCCACCGTAGGCGCGGGCTTGCGGACGGCGAGCAATGGGCAGCTCGCCGTCCGATAAGGACCAGGCCCGGGTCGACGGCGCGTCGTGTTCCACGCGCGCCTCAAAGAGATGTCAGCATCATTGAAGGGGTCCAATAGGGCCGATGCCTGCCGGGGTCGCGGATTGTTCGAAAGAGTTACCGTGGCCCTGGCGCACAGGCAACTGAAGGAACACGGGTGGGTTTTAGTCAGTAAGAGTCTGACACGCCCTTCCGCTCCGCCCAGAGCGGGAGAGGTCATTTGATGATTTCCCACCCAGAAAAAAAAAAAAAAAAAAAAAGCCCATTGGGTCCATAAAAATCAAAAATATATTTTCTTATTCAAAATAATAACTAAACCAATGAGATCAGTAAAAATAACATAAATGCTTAACATATACACACATCAACACGGTCTAGGGATATTTCATACTCAATTAAATAACTCGAAAAGTACTGGCCGCATTGGAATCTTTTATACACCGATTTGTTTGTAATTTATCTCAGACTAATTCCAAATTCAAATTTTTGAAAATTCTTTTGTTTCGGTGGCATAAAACTGTCTTGATGTGTAGGAGAGGGAATTTTCATTTGTGCGAAATTTAGAAAACAATACGAATTACGTTTAGTTACAGTTTTTTTTCATTTTTAAACGAAAGATAAAGTTAAAATTGAGGTATTGTAGCCATGCAAGGCCAACATTTGACGAGGTCGGAGATGTTACGAGCTGTGGGAATGCTGGAAGCTGGGTCTGTTCAGCGTAATGTTGCTGAGGCCATAGGGACCCACCAAAATGTAATTTCAAGATTGTGGACACGCTATCGTGCCACAGGTGAAGTAGCGGAGAGGCACCGGGGGCCAAGTCGCATCACTACCCCCAGACAAGACCGATTTTTGCAAATTACTGCGCGAGTTCAACCAAATGCAACGGCGACTCAATTGGTCCAAAGGCTGCGAGTGGAACACCAAGTGCTTGTAAGTGACCAAACTGTAAGAAGGCGACTGCATGAAAGCAATCTACGCTCTCGTAGACCACTCCGGGTCCCACCTTTACGGAGAGGCAATCGTGGACGACGATTAGAATGGGTTCGGAACAACGTGGACTGGGGCTGTGAGCAATGGTCCAATGTGCTGTTCACGGATGAATCCAGGTTCGGCTTCCATCCAGATTCACGACGGACGCGTGTTTGGCGAGTTCTTGGACGATGGAGCCGTCTTCAGAACCCTCAGGAAGTTCACCCATACCAAGGAGGAACAATTATGGTTTGGGCAGGAATTCGTCTTGGAGGACGGACGGATCTCGTTTGGGTGCGGGGCAATATGACGGCAGAACGATACGTCCAACAGGTGCTGGGGCCCGTAATCTTGCCCCACAGAACACAAATGGGGCAAGATTTCCTGCTCAAGCACGACAATGCCCGGGCACACACGGCGAGAACGGTAGCAGCTTGGTTACATACACACAATGTTAGGGCCTTAGACTGGCCTGCTCAATCGCCAGATCTAAATCCCATTGAGCATGCGTGGGATATGCTGCAAAGAAGAGCTCTGAAGGAAGTTCCTGAAAATCTGGCTACAGAAGATCAACTTTTTGCGTACCTCAGAAGAACATGGGACAATATTCCGCAGCAAGACATTGACAACCTTGTTCTGAGCATGCCGAATCGTTGCCGATGTGTTATGAACATCATGGGCGCTTTCTCAGACTACTAACTTCAAGATTATAAACACAAATTAAATGATTTTTCTATTTTTTTCAGTTTTTACTCACAAATTAAAAGTTAATTCATATACGGTTTCCGTCTATGCTTCATTTTTTTTCCATAAAATCCTGAAATTTTAATCTAAGTACCTTAACCATTATTAAAAAATGGTAGAATATTAAATAACGTATCTTTTAAATATATACATGTCATATAAATAATTAACACATTGATAGTAATTCGCTTTTTTTAAAATATCCCTAGACCGTGTTGATGTGTGTATAACAGTTATAATGAAAAGTTACTAGTTAGATAAAATAAAGTCATTCTGGACCATAATAATAATAAAATCTAGTGAACATTAAAAAAGTAAACTTTTAGGACGAATTAAGCACATAAAAATAACAGAAAAAACAACTCACTTAGTTACCTACATAACCTTAGTTATCTAATCATCATCATCACTTTCTGGCAAACTTTCATTTACTGTGCAAAGGTTCTTAAAAAAATTATGATATTGTTTTGGTATAAGTCCTGCTTCACACAAATATACTAAATCTTTGTATTTTGCCTCTGCAATCGGTAGACTATTGGAATAAAGTGGTTTCAATACATAACTGGAAATATCAACCACAGATTGTCGGTTGCGTCGGGTCTGAATTAACGTATTCAATGTTAAATAATCAGAATCTAAGTCATACTTGTATAAAATAGCGTTAGGATCACATTTTTTTATACAGATTTCTTTTATATTATTCCACTTTACAACCTGATTTAAAATGTGCTTCTTATAGTTCCTGTTAGTTAACAAGTTCTTTAAATCATATAACATATCTTGTGAAACTTCTGTCACATTGTATGGGACATCATTGGTTTTAGCCCAGCGAACCAAAGCATACCACTGGTCTGGTGTGTAAATAATCTTCCCTTTAGCTGATCGTTCTATTAGAGCGTGTACACTGTCGGCTTCTTGTTGGGTATGGCCAGACTCTAAAAATCTGTGTACAATATTGATATTGTATTTCCTGCTAGCATACATGTAAAGGCTATATACCACTCTATTCCGGTTCTGTCCAGTGCAATTGTCAGACCAGAACCTTATTTCTTCTGCATTATTCGTCACTTTTTTTTCAATAAAATCTAGTAAACAACTGCCTACCTCATTTGCACCCCTTTTGGCTACATTTTCAGGCCACAAATAGCAAAATGCTTCTTTATTACCACAGTCAAAAACTGTGAAATGCATAAGTGACAGTTTCCGCTTATAATAAAATACAGATACTTCTCCGGCAGGGCAATTGAGCAATTTTTGAAAATCGTATGTTACACATACGATCTTAGATGAGCTTTGTGTTGCTTCTTCTTTATCTTTTGATTTATATTTACGGGCAGTTTCCTTATTCGAAATGTGTTTATTATGAGTTGAAATTTGTTCTTCAGTGGGGTTATTTTCATTGGAAAATGAATGGCACTTATCGCACAAGTCTTTTTTGGGCATAAAAAAGGCAATGTTCATTTGTTCATTTACTATATTTCGGTATTGCCGTTCGGTTTCTGCTGCGTTGGTATGGTTATGCAGCTCTGACCAATCTTTATACATTGAGAACATTTTATTAAAACTCAAAGAGTTATCTAAATACAATTTGCTAGTATTTTTTCTAGTATAGTGGGACTCAATAGGTTGAAAAGATTTAACATGGTCGCACACACTTCGAAAGATTTCATCATCAACTTTTTTTACGTGGTTCGAGTGTTTCCCTCTATTGTTCTACTGGTAATACCACAAGCATCTAGTTTGTCATGTGCGGTGCGAATTATTTGGTCTGTTATGGAAAGAGTAGCACAAAACATTTTTAAACAAACTTGGTTATTTTCATATTTGAAACTATCCATAGGCAAAGGTATTTAGTAAGTATTTAGTAGTGTAGTTACGCCTAGACGGTCCTTCGGTGGTTTTCCTGTTTTTTTCTACTCTTTATTAGTATAAGTAGTAAATACTCTATCTATGACTATGAAGTAGGTACATACTATTTACACGTACATAGTAAGGCGTCTTATATTATTATAATCATATAGTACCTATATGTATTATGTAAGTAAATATTCACGAACTATCTATTCATTAAAAAACACTTTCCAAATTCTCCTGGATCCTAACTATGAGGTCCTTGGTTGATTGGTATATACCGTCCATCATGGTATGTTTAACAACATGTTGTACGCACAAATCGGCTTTGCATTTGCATGAACTTTCCTCGCAATCGACAAAATCTTTTGCATCGTAGATTTCGATGCGAATTATCTTTAATCCTTTTAAAGGCCGCTTCACAAAACTGTAATGCGTTCCATCATTGGACCTTCTCTTCAGATTCAAACGCCTCGACGATTCTTCACCAACCTCGTTTTGCACTAGCCGAGGTTCCATAGCAGGGAAAATGAATAGATCTTGATTATCCTGTAAAAGTAAAAAAAAATAAAAAAAAAATATTAAGTAATTACATAGGTACACTATTATCTCATAATAATTATAGCATGATGCATTGATTTTCTGGTATGCAGTCCTCCATAATATCATTCATGCCTTTACTATTTAATCTCACAAAATGTATAAAATAATATTCTATTATTAATATTAAGACCTACCTTCTATGAGATTCATAAAAGTAACGTAAAATAAATCATTTAACAATTTCTGAACAATAATAAAAATATTTTCTTACCGACATAACAGTTACTTATATTCACCCTGCTACCTGACTGAGAATTCGATTTGATTTGATTTTTTTATCTTTATTTCACAACTTATATATTTTTTTAAACATGTTTTTAAGGTTGAAAATCAAATATTTTTTTATATTATTCCCAAACTTTGCATAAATGGTTTGATGTAACAAGACTCTCCCGACTGCCCGGCGCCGCCGCTGCATTGTTTACAATAATTCAATACTAATATCAGAGATCCAAATGTATGTTTGTTCGTTGACAATGTTCTCATACATTTATCATGATATTAATGCACAAGTAAAGTCAGGGTATAAGACTAGTATGTGCGTTTTCTTGCTGCGGCAAATCTTTATTACGTATGTTTAAGGTTGAGAATTGAACTACTTAATTATGTTAGCGCTAGGTAAGCATTTTCCAAATACGGACAAATTTGACTCAGGATTTTTAGTAAGTCTTACTTTCCTTTTATGGGTAAAAAATGACGTAGATTTGATGGTATTTAAATCGGGACGTGGACATCTGGAGCGTCATTACATACCTCTGCCGGCCAATATCAACATCGAGGACTACACCGTTAAAAAAATGTAAGTCATAATTATTAATACATATTTTTTTCTTTGTTATAATGTAGTATATTAATAAGACGATGTTCTATTCATTCGGATGTGTAAAGTCGCATCTTAGTGATGTTGTATCGGAGTGGTTTATGTCAAGCTGATTGGTTATTATATCTAATTAATTCAGTGAAAACGAAACGGTTAAACGGTTACGATATTCTATTTACTAACTCTAATTTAAAAATGAGGCTCATTATAGTAACACTCGTTTGGTTTTTCGTTACAATCATTATGATTACCTACCTAATATAATTTAGTTTCCTTGTTTTCTATTGTTGTTAGTTTTCACATTGAAGTTCTTTCATCACAATAAGTTACAGAATAGAATAAGTAAACATAATGATTGCAAGCCTCCCTTTATTGATTGAAACTTTAACTTTTTGTTTTTTATTTTTTTCAGGTCCCTTCAAGTAAATGCTGAAGCGTTGTTCCCATCCGACGACGAAGTTCAGCTGCGTGAACCTGAGAAGAGGTCAAAAAAAAGGAAACGAGCGGACTCCCCGTCGTGCTCACTGCCGGCACCGAGTACATCACGAGCGAGCCCTGCCCCTATGTGTCCGCAGTCTTCATCATGGGGTAAGAAGAAGCCAATTATCAAGCCAATCGCTCCGAAGAGAGCAACGGTTCATGATATATTCGGGAGCGACAGTGACGACGACGCTGTGGGACAGCCTTCAGCCCCCGGTAAACCTATTCCACAGCTACAATCCTCCATTAGTAGAAGACTCGCCAATGGGCATTCGCGTCAAACGTTCGACTGTAAACAGGGGACACACTATGTAGAGTTGAAAGTTTATAGTTGTGATGAAATAAAGAAGGTGCAACCGCTGAATAGATGGCGTCACGCAATTGTCTGCGTCAAAAATCGTACCGACCAAAACACAGACGCGTGGCAACACCTAACTAACTTTATTACTGCAACCCGGAAAGAGTTCCGCGATTGCCCTCCTACCTTTATCAGTAATTATTACTGACCATTTAGAAATAATTACTGGTAAAAATATACCTACTTGTTTAATTATTGTGTGTTGTGTTATTGTGTGTTATTTTTGTTTCTTATGCTACTATTACATTATCCTGAATTAAGGCTTTCGTAAAGGTTTGGTTACCTCTGACGTTCTGATTATTCAGAATGATAGAAAAGTAAAACTTTCTTAACCAGGAAGGACGCCTGCATTCAGGATAGTGTATTAACGATATTCCTTTATTTTTGTGTATCTTACTTACTAATTACCTATTACTTATTAATTATACTTGTAGTTACCTAGCTATTGATCGAATATTAACGTATTCATTACCTAGGTAATTTATTGACTTGCATTTGATTATAATTTTGTATTGTTAAATATAAGCTTTATTTAGAATAAATACATATAATTAATGTTTATGTTGTGTCTTTGTTTACAGTTACACACCCCTCCATCGCAAGATCTAATAATTTATTGAATTGTATGTACTGTCAAATTGAAATACCTAAAAACGAATTTCAATATCACTTGAGAACGAATTTTCATAAATCGAATTGCCTATTAAAATCTGAATTTGAGAATGTAGATATAATTGCTACGGCGTTTAAAAATAGAATAATTACATACCGACTTAATCCATCAGAAGAGTACCTCACACCAGAGGCGTTCCTTATGGATAATCAAGAACATATCATAAAATTAATTAGTGTTTGTACTGTAAAACATATTTGTATTAAAGTGAACTTCGAACTTTTCGCTTACTTTATTCTACCAAAGTCAGGAGAGCAAGAGCTGAAATCATTTAATACAAAGTATGTATCAATACATCACAGTACTGATATTAATGAATGATATTTAAATGTTATACATACATTTCAAAGAAAACTATCTGAATTTAAACATTGTGAATCTGGTTGGACTTGTCTCTTCATGAGTCATCTAGAGATTAATATTAACAAATACAATCCATTGAGAGGTGGCTCGTATTTAGAGTTACCGAGTGTAGTGAAACATTCAAAAAGTTGTATTAATATACAGAACAACGATGATCACTGTTTCCTGTGGAGTATTGTGGCAGCATTATTTCCACAAAAGAGTAATGTTTGCAGAACGAATTCCTACCCGCATTACTCCACAGTGCTGAATATAGATAATATGACGTTTCCACCATCATACACTGATATTAGAAATTTTGAAAAGAAAAATTCTGACATTAGTGTTAATATTTATGGACTAGACAAAAACATTGTAACTGGTCCTTTATATGCGACTAATTCAAAAAAGCGCAATCATGTGAACTTGTTGTATTTTGAGAAAAATGGCAAGAGTCACTATTGCTTAATCAAAAGTCTTTTACGACTGGTTAAACGGCAAATCACTCATCATAAAGGTAAAATGTATTTATGTGATTTATGTTTACAATGTTTCACAAGTGAAGTAAAGTACAACTCACATATGTGTAACAAAATATTAACTACTCTACCAGACAAAAATACTATTCTACAATTTAAAAATTATGAAAGGCAACAAAAAGTTAACTTCGTTATATATGCAGACTTTGAAAGTATTCTATTAAACCATAACGAATTTATAACACAGAGTACTCGTATGTACAAAGTTCACGAACCTTCTAGTTTTGGTTATTATATTTGTTGCTCACATGATCGTCATTTAAATAAATATGTTACATATAGGGGACTAGATTGTGTTGAAATATTTGTTCGAAATTTGCTAAGGGATGTAGAAGAAATTTGTAATATATTATCAAATAAACAACCTATGTTACCCTTAACGGTAGATCAAGCAAATAACTTTAATAATGCCACTATATGTCATATATGTAAACAGTTATTATTCGATGACAAGGTGAGAGACCATGATCATGTAACATCACAATATCGAGGTGCTGCACACTCCCATTGCAATTTAATGTACCGGGTGTGCCCATTCGTGCCGGTATTTTTCCATAACTTGGCAGGTTATGATTGTCATCTATTTATCAAAGAGTTAGCAAAATATGAAGGTGATTTTAAAATAATACCGAAAACTAAAGAAAAGTACATGTCTGTTACTAAAATTATTAAAAACAATAATATATCACACCCTGTTCAAATAAAATTTATTGATTCTTTCCAGTTCCTTAACACTAGTTTGGATGTGTTATCTACAACTTTAAGTGATAATGACTTTATTAATTTATCAAATGAATTCCATGAAACAAATTTGGTGAAATTATTGCATCAAAAAGGCATTTATCCTTACGATTATATGGATTCTTTTTCTAAATACGATCAACAACATCTTCCCCCCAAAGAATGTTTTTACAATAGTTTAAAATGTGAACATATAACCGATGATGAATATAGACATGCACAAAAAATATGGCAAGTTTTTAGAATTAAATCTCTTGGTGATTATACAGATTTGTATTTAAAAACAGATGTGTTGTTACTCTGTGATATATTTGAAAAATTTAGGGGTACTTGTTTACGACATTATAACCTTGATCCAGCTTATTACATCTCCGCACCCAGCTTGAGCTGGGATGCGATGTTGTTATTTACAAAGGTTCAGTTAGAATTAATCAATGATATAGAGATTTACGAGCTTTTAGAAAAAGGTATACGTGGAGGATTAGCACAGTGCTCTCTTCGTAATGCAAAAGCTAATAATAAATATTTACCTAATTTTGATGTTTCTAAAGCATCGACTTACTTGATATATCTTGACTGCAATAATCTGTATGGTTACGCGATGACAAAGAAAATACCAATATCTGGTTTCCGATTTTTGTCACCTAAAGAAATATGTACAATTAATATAACAAGCATACCAGATGACTCCGATTACGGGTACATCTTAGAAGTTGATTTGGTTTATCCAGACTACTTACATAAAGCTCATCGTGATTTACCTTTTGCAGCAGAAAAATTTACTCCTCCGGGGAGCAAAAACCCAAAATTGATTGCAAACTTATATGATAAATGTAAATATGTCATACATTACGTTCATTTAAAAGAATGTATAAAAAACGGGCTTGTTCTAAAAAAGATTCACCGTATACTAACATTTAGGCAAGAAAAGTTTTTACAGAAATATATTGACTTAAATACTCAATTACGTCAAGCTTCATCTTCGCCGTTTGAAAAAAACTTATTTGAAAGAAAGAAAGAAAGAAAGAAAGAAAGAAAAATATTTTATTTGGAACACGCACAGGAAATACAAAGTGTAAAAAATTAAATAAAAAAGGAGCATTTAAAACTAACAAAATTAACAATAAAAAAACAATAAACAATTAATAAAAAATAGAAAAATAAACCTGTGCGAGGCCAAAAAGGCTCCTATCTCAGCATAAAGCTGCGATATTTAAAAAATAAGTACCGCAGCGCTGGTATTCTGATAGGGCCCGTTGTGATGCCACGGACACACATACGGACATCCTTATATCCCACTAGGGGTTTATTGATAAATAAATTTTTAAAATAAAATACTAATAAGAAGATAAATCAATACAAAATTGTTTAGAAAACAAATATAAATAAATAAAAACCATGATCATGTATGTGTCTAAAGATCGAACTATTTAAACTAATCGAACTATTTTAACTATTTAAACTATTTAACAATGCTGTATTTGGAAAAACTATTGAAAACAGACGAAAACAAGTTAACATTAAATTAGTGATGACATGGAATGATACAGACAACAAAACAAACAAAAGCCTCGGTGCTGCGAAATTAATTGCGAAACCTAACTTAAAAAATATTACCATTTTTTCAGAAAACTTTGTTGCTGTTCATTTAAGTCCAGACAAAATAATTCTTGACAGGCCGATATATATTGGCTTTACGGTTCTTGAATATGCAAAACAGCATTTGTACAAATTTCACTATGACTATATCAATAATAAATATAAAAATAAAGCAAGGCTTTGCTATACAGATACAGACAGTTTGCTTTATTTTATTAAGACTCCAGATATATATCAAGATATGAAAGAAGAAATACTGAAATTTGATACTAGTAATTTTGATGTTAACAATAGCTATCATATGCCTAGAGTCAACGCACAAATTCCTGGCCTATTTAAAGATGAGCTTGGGGGTGATATTATTACTGAATTCACTGGGCTTAGAGCTAAGCTTTACTGCATAAACAGTTTAAACGGAGAAATCAAGAAAGCTAAGGGTGTAACCAAGTATGTAACAAAGCGATTACGTTTATATAATTATAATAAAGCATTAATGAGTGACAAAAAATTTAAATGCAAAATGAATACTATTAAATGAATAAAACACGTATTGTTTTCTCAAGAGGTAGATAAAGTAGTTATCAATAATAGTGACGACAAGAGACAGATACTACCAAATCAAGTAGATACATTACCATGGGGGCATTGTGCCGCAATATTTTAAATAAATACAATATTACAGTAATTAAGTAATACATATTAGTAAGCGCAGTATAATCCACTTTTCAATTTAAACTTACTTTATTTAATTAATTACATTGAATTATTATATTGTTATTTAATACATATTTACTTGGACTCTATTCGCTGTTTTATTATTAATCCTTTGTAAACATTACCTGTATAGCTTTGTCAAACTACACAGAGGGCCTAGACAAATGGCATTCGCTTCGGAGCGATTCTATTTCTACAATCGCTAGCGCTTTTGCTAATGATTCCAAAAACTAGCAATAACGCTTGTCAAAAAGTGTCCCTTGGCTATGCATCTCTGTGGAAGTACCTAATCTTTCGACGCTGTCGATTCATTTCATAATCGAATGTTGTTTACATTGTCTTGCTAATTTTTATTCGTTGACCTATGATCACGTGACATTTCGATAGCTTATGTCAACCCCATACATTTTAGCTTTTCTACTAGCGTTATCGTTAATCGAATGTTACTTTGTCTAGGCCCTCTGGTACGATAATTTTATTTAGTTGTGAACATAATGGACGAACGTGTATGCTTATGGGAATCATAATTACTTAGCGTTTCTGATAAGCATTATAAATACTAGAACATATTTCTTTCTGACAGATACAAACATGAAGTGGATTAAGCAACCCGTTTCGTTAGAAGTAAAAAATATTGAGGTGAAGGAAAATAAGCTACATGCAAAGCATAGTGTTCTTCTACCGAATAATATAAGATGTATAATATGTGGTCCTTCGAATTGTGGAAAAACTAACGTCATGATTAGCTTGTTAGTTCACAAAAATGGTTTAAAGTTTAAAAATGTTTACTTGTATTCCAAGACTAGCTTTCAACCAAAATATAGTTTTCTAAAACAGATCTTAGAAAGAGTGCCCGATGTAAAACTGTTTATATTTAACTTTGATGACGAAGTTATTCATCCTAATGAGGCATTACCAAATTCTATTATCATATTTGATGATGTGGTTTGTGAAAAGCAAATTAACATACGAAATTATTTCACAATGGGCAGACACAGAAGTATAGATTGTTTTTATTTATCTCAAACGTATTCAAAAATACCAAAGCAGTTATTACGTGACAATGTTAACTTTTTGATCATTTTCAAGCAAGATGAAGTTAACATGAAACATATATATGATGAACATGTTAGTTCTGATATGGAGTGGTCTAAGTTCAGAGATATGTGTTCCAAAACCTGGATCCATCCTTATGATTTTTTAACAATTAATAAGGATTGCGAAATAAATAAAGGCAGATATAGACAGTCATTTGACAACTTTATTTATTTTGATTAATGGTTATATAAAATATAAATAAAAACAAAAAAAATCATTTGAGCATAAATACTTCTGCGTACAAGTCGTATAATGGACCATAACATAACCAATCAATTAATAAACTCTGCGGACGCTATAAGGAAAAAGGTGAAACAAATGAAAGATTATGAATTTAGCACTGACACTCATCTGAAGTATTTTTTTAAACCTCTTGCTGACCCTCTTCATGCTATAGCAGCTAACAAGCAAATTTCTATAATAAAAAATGAAGATACTTGTGACGACCAACCTAAAAACACTGGTATCTTAGGTTCAAAAATGTTTTTGCGTGAAAAATCACATGGTATGTACAAACATGAATCACCGGAATCAGAATAGTTTTATTCAGAAGACGAAGAAGGTAACACATCTGAATCAGAAAAAGTTAATAATGTGTCGCTGAAAAAAGAAGATATCTTTGAAATATACGATGATATGAATATACCATTTGGTGTACGTAGTGAGAATGATATGCATATGATTGGAAATACAATAGTTAATTTCTCTACCACTCGTGAGAACTCTGATAAAGTGTATTTTATTCGGGTAGCTAATAAACAGTACAAAATAACACCTGGCCTTAAAGAATTATTGCTTCGCAAGAAGCCTGATTTAAGTTTGGTCGATTTAAAAGATAAACTAGTTTACAAAGAAATACTCATCACAACTAATGCTCATAAAAGAGACTTTGACCCTGCAGGCCAAGTTAAAGGTGATAAGGGTCTTAAATATTCACAAGTGATCAAACCGTTATTTCCCGAGTCTAGTAAACGCTTACAAGAACCTACAGAAGTTAAATCTAAACAAAAACGAGGTGCTGGTCTGCCGTATCTTAAAAAATATAAAAAAAATACCGAGCTTGTTTATTGGGATGATCCTAATGAATTAGTGGACAGGCTTAAACTTTTGATCGCATCTAAAACTGCAGGTAATACTAATCTTGACAACGAAATTTTATCAATTATTGAAGAGTTGAAAGAAGCGGGTGTTATAAAAGAATAAAAAGACTCATTATATAAACTGAATATCAGTATAATTTTGTAATTCAGAAGTGACAGTTGAGAGAATGAGCAAAGTGAAAAGAGACATTATAAATGAAATTCATAGAAGTGCAAGAATACATTTTCCTCGAAGGCATGTAATACTAAAAGATATTGATGATCTTTGGCAAGCTGATTTAATGGATATGCAAAGTTTCTCCAAATTCAACAACAACAACAAATTCATATTAATTATCATTGATGGATTCTCTAAGTACGCTTGGGCTATTCCACTTAAACAAAAAAACAAAGAAGCTGTATCTGAAGCTTTTATTACATTATTGAGTAGAGAGAAACGCATCACTAGAAACTTGCAAACCGATCTTGGAAAAGAATTTTACAATAAAAGTTTTGAAAAAATATTAATAAACAATTCTATCAACCACTACTGCACTTATTCGACTAAAAAGGCTTCAATTGTAGAACGATTAATAAGGACGATAAAGAGTAAGCTTTTCAAGGAATTTAGTTTCAAGGGGGATTATAAATGGACTGACGGGACACTTGCAAAAACCATTACTAGTTATAATAATACAATACATAGAACAATTGGTTTACCACCTGCTCAAGTAAATCATAGCAATAAAACTAAAGTACTACAGAGATATTTCAATCAAAATCGAACGAAAACAAAATGTCCTAAGTTTAAGATAGGCGATTTTGTTCGAATAAGTAAACATAAAGGTTGTTTTGAAAAAGGTTACACTCCTAATTGGTCAACAGAGATATTCAAGATCAGTAAAGTTCAAAACACAAATCCTGTTATATATTTATTAGAAGATGTTAAACAACAACCTATTTTAGGAGCTTTTTACAATCAAGAATTACAAAAAACCAAACATCCTGATATTAGGTCTTTACCTATGAAATTGCCGTTCTGCAGTACTGGCCATTTCAAATCAAAATAATTTTTGTTTGGCTAAGAATTCTAATTTCAAATTAATTTTATTTTAAAAACATGGATTTTTTTTTCTAAAAGTAGTCATTTCTTTATTGATTAGTGTTACATTTTCATCGCATTTCAATCTTTTTCGTCATCATGGATACGTTAAAAATTCGAGTAATTATGGAATATGAGTACCGTCGTGGCAGCAACGCGGCACAAGCGGCACGCAACATCAACGACGTTTACGGAGCTAACACTACAAACCAACGCACCACCTGTTATTGGTTTGCTCGCTTCCGTTCTGGAAATTTCGACCTGAAAAATGAACCTCGCGGTCGTCCGAAGACTTTGGTCGACAATGACGAATTAAAGGCGATTGTGGAAGCTGATGATACACAATCTACGGCTGAATTAGCAGCAGCTTTCGACGTTAGCGTCAAAACAATATTGGTCCATTTGCGTCAAATTGGCAAGGTAAAAAAGCTTGACAAATGGGTGCCCCACGAACTCAATGATCGCCAGCGCGAAGTACGCGTCGAGACGTGCCTTGCACTGCTCAACAGACACACAAATGAAGGAATTTTGAACCGCATTGTTACCTGCGATGAAAAATGGATTCTGTTTGATAACCGTAAGCGCTCAGCAAGTTGGTTGGATCCTGGTTCAGCACCTAAACAATGCCCTAAACGAAAACTTACCCCTAGAAAAGTGATGGTCACTGTTTGGTGGTCTAGCGCCGGTGTGATTCATCACAGCTTCTTACCAAACGGGGTGAGCATTACTGCAGATGTGTACTGTGAAGAACTGAACACAATGATGGAGAAGCTGGCGCATCTCCAACCAGCATTGGTCAATCGCTCGTCTCCGCTGCTCCTGCACGACAACGCGCGACCTCATACTGCACAGCAGACGGTCTCCAAGTTGCAAGAACTGGGGTTGGAAGCTCTCCGTCATCCGTCCTACTCACCAGACCTTGCGCCTACAGACTACTACTTTTTCCAGAATTTGGATAACTTCTTGGCGGGAAAAAAATTTAATACCCGAGAGGCAGTACAAAATGCCTTTGAAGAATTTGTTGCCTCCCGTCCAGCTGATTTCTTTAAGAAGGGCATCAATAAACTGCCACTGCGATGGCAAAGATGCATTGATTGCATGGGTGATTACTTCGATTAATACAAATAAAAAATTCATGAAAAAAATTCGTTTAAATTTTTTCATACAAAACGGCAATTTCATAGGTAAAGACCTATTATTTACCTTGTGGAAAAAGTTTTAAAACGAAAAGGTAGAAAAGTTTTCGTGAAATGGTTGGGGTTATCATCCTGCGAAAATAGTTGGATTGACGATAGCAATGTTTCATGAGTTGTTTGTCAATATAACATCACGGTCTATGATACTGATCTCATTCTGTTTGTATACATGAAAGGAGAAGGACTTATAAATAATTTAATTAATAATTTACCATTTGAGATCCATTTGCCAGGATATAATTACTGTGGTCCAGGAACTAAATTAAGTGAAAGATTAACTCGAGGTGATAAAGGTGTAAACAAGTTAGATGAATATTGTAAACATCACGATATTGCATATAATAATTCGAAAAGTTTGAAAGATCGGCACAAAGCAGATATCATTTTATTAAAAATGGAAAAAAAACGTGCTTTGTCTTCCGATGCAAGCACAGGAGAAAAACTTGCTGCCAATTTAGTTAATAATATAATGTTAACGAAAGTAAGTTCTGGAGCTGGACTCAAAAAAAGCTTTAAAAATTTAGTAACCAATACTAAAAAATACATTAAAAAAGTTAAACCGAAGTGTAGGAAAAAACTAATAGAATTGGCCTACGCTGCTGCTAGAGAATTGAATCATGATTCATCTGCCAGGATTCCACGTATAATACCAATTCCTAAGTCTGGAGGGGTTCTACCTTTAATACCAATATTTGCTGGTTTGTCCGCTGCCGGCAGTATTGCAAGCGGTATTGCTGGAATCGTCAAAACCATAAATGAATATAGAGTTGCAAAGAAGCATTTAGAAGAAATGAAAAGACATAGTAAGAATGTGGAAGGTGTATGTATTGGAAACGGACTACGGCTAAACCGTTACAAGGATGGACTTGGAATATATACAAATTTAAAGAAAAAAAACTAAATCATAGGCTACCTAATCGTGCACTTACTAATATAGATATCATACATTTTACGAAAAACGTTCCATATTTTCGCGGAGTGTTCATGAGAGATACCTTGCCGAAGTCTTCCTTTTCTAAAGAGTGCGGAATCATAAATTTAGATAATTCTAAAAATTCTGGTACACATTGGGTAGCCTATGTAATTTTAAATGAATATGTTGAGTACTTTGATAGTTACGGCAACTTGAAACCTCCAATAGAATTTGTTCGCTATGTAGATTCTAACAATATTAATTATAATTACAATAATTTGCAAAATAATAACTTATTCAATTGCGGACATTTATGCATTAGATTTCTTAAAGAGTTTTGGAAAAAGCAAAGTTTTATCAAATCATCACTTGAAAAGGTTTAAATGATACGTACCGTCTACATACGAGAACAATTTGACTTTATCTGTCACAAGAGGTGAATGTCAATTATATTGAGAAAAAAAAAAAATGATAGTTTACAATATAAAATCAACTGCCAAAGTTAATAGTTTTACTCGTTCTCATACCTTCAAAAGGTTTAGGCGCATTTGGGCTAATTCTCATTAGGGCTACTTCTCACTTGGGCTACTTCTCCCTTGGGCTACTTCTCACTTGGGCTACTTCTCACTTGGGCTACTTCTCACTTGGGCTACTTCTCACTTGGGCTACTTCTCACTTGGGTTACTTCTCATTAGGGCTACTACTCAAAATTTGGGAATGTTTATTGAAATAAGTACTGTATTGAAAACAAACATTGCATTCATTGACATCATTACAATAAAAACAAACGCTACACAATCGGGGATAGGATGCAAGAGCGAGCGAAGCGAGCTCGGGACTCGGGGCACCTCGACTCGGACAGGTTAGGTTAGAAGGGGATGGCGGGGTCTGAAAGACCCCGCCGTCCCCTTCGTGGTTATTTTTTTTTAAACCGCCCAGAAGTAGGAGCCCCGCGAAGCGGGGCTCCGTCGGCTACGCCTTATAAATAAAAAAGGAGAATAGGTTCATTTCTACGACACTCTATCCATCCTGGTGGAAAGTAGCAGCTTAATAATCAGTTGTTAGCTTTGTTTTAATTTAAACTGGTATCGAGTTTCTGTTTTGGCGAGGCCTCCTATTTCTGAATTTTTATTTTTGGACAAAAAATAAATCCTGGTTTATCCTGGGTTTTATCTGATTTGCATAATAAGGCGTAGCCGACGGAGCCCCGCTATGCGGGGCTCCTACTTCTGGGCGGTTTAAAAAAAAATAACCACGAAGGGGACGGCGGGGTGTTTAAGACCCCGCCATCCCCTTCTAACCTAACCTGTCCGAGTCGGGGTGCCCCGAGTCCCGAGCTCGCTTCGCTCGCTCTTGCATCCTATCCCCGATTGTGTAGCGTTTGTTTTTATTGTAATGATGTCAATGAATGCAATGTTTGTTTTCAATACAGTACTTATTTCAATAAACATTCCCAAATTTTGAGTAGTAGCCCTAATGAGAAGTAACCCAAGTGAGAAGTAGCCCAAGTGAGAAGTAGCCCAAGTGAGAAGTAGCCCAAGTGAGAAGTAGCCCAAGTGAGAAGTAGCCCAAGTGAGAAGTAGCCCTAATGAGAAGTAGTCCATTAGCGAGTCGGTTGCCAAAATGAGAATTAGCCCAAATGCGCCTAAACCCTTCAAAAGACGAAGACATATTATACGAACTATAAAAAAAATAAGTAAAGATAATAAATTATTCCTTCGAGCTTTAGGATTTAAATTATGAGTATTCTTCAAGTGAATGATTTACCACAATTCGACAACTCTGTAGTGAGTTATGAAATTCATACATATAATCCATATAGCAACAGTTTTAATGAAAATGATGAAATACGTATACCCATAAATCAGCAAGATTTGTACGTATTACCTTCAGCTAGCTACATTTACGTTGAAGGTCGAGCCACTACAATTTCGAAAGATGGAGCAGGAAAACTAACACGAAAGGTTGTTAATTTTACCAATAATCATATATCATTTCTATTTCAAGACATTCGATATGAAATTAACGGTGTAGAGATGGACCGAATAAAAAATGCAGGTATTTCTACAACTCTAAAATCATATGTGTCAATGAGCCAGGGAGAAAGTAAGGCTGCTGCTATTTGGGGTTGGAATTTGAATGGGGTGAAAGATAATGATGGTATTTTTAGTGCCCTTATACCTTTGAATAAAGTTTTAGGATTTGCGGAAGATTATAATAAAATTATCATTAACTGTAAACATGAACTTATAATTAAAAGAAGCGGTTCGAATCTTAATAGTGTTATACTTGATAATAATGATTCCATTGAAGTAAGTATAGAGAGACTGCAATGGCGTATGCCTCATATAAAAGTTTCAGATCGGGAAAGACTAACTTTACTTAAATATTTAGAAAAAGATCGTCCTATTCAAATAGCTTTCAGAAATTGGGACTTGTACGAATATCCTTTATTACCTAGAACTACAAAACATTCCTGGGTTGTTAAAACTGCTTCACAACTCGAAAAACCAAGGTATGTGATCTTTGGTTTGCAGACAAATAAAAAAAATATGAAAAGTAAAGACTGCTCAATATTTGACCATTGTAAATTAACTAATGTTACTCTTTTTTTAAATTCTCAATATTATCCATACGAATCGGTGAATGCGAAGTTTTCTGAAGATAAGTATTATATATTATATGAAATGTTCACCAAATTTCGTCAGTCTTATTATAACACCCGGTCTGAACCAATGCTTGGTTTGGACGAATTTAAAGAAAAGGCTCCTTTATTTGTAATTGATTGCTCAAGACAGAACGAAGCCTTGAAAACTGGGGCTGTAGATGTAAGACTGGAAATAGAAAGTTCTGAAGATATACCAGAAAATACATTTGCCTATTGTCTTATCATCAACGACCGTCTATTCGAATATAAACCCTTAAGTGGTATTGTAAAGAAATTATTATGAACGCTATAGTCGATGTGCAAGGGTTTAAGACGGAAAGTAACGAGTTCATCGTGAAAGAAATAGCAGTAGCATGCGGAAATCAAATTATGGTATTATTAATCAAACCACCATACCCATTTTACAATCTCACAACAAAAGAAAGATTGCAAGTATATTGGATACAGAGAAACAGAAAACTTTTCTGGAGAGAGGGTTTTATACCATACTTAAAGTTACAGCAATATATTGTACCTTATCTGAAAGATAAAAACATTTATGTTAAAGGATGTGAAAAAGTGTCGTGGCTACGAAACATTGTAAAACATGATAAAATATATAATTTAGAAGATAAGAACTGTCCTAGTTTACAGAAATTATTTCATGATTATGGAATGTCTAATAATATATTTAGCTGTGTGTATCATTCGAATGTATGTGCTTTAAAAAATGTTACTTGTTTAAAAAAGTGGATTGATAGTGAAAGTATTTTAACAGTAATTTAGAAGATAAGGGCTGCCTTGAAAATATATAAGTTCGAAATTAAGCTGCATAGCTGTATATCATAACAATATAGTGAGAATAAAGGTTTTTGAGTAAATGTTTTCTTGTTTTATTTCATAAGAAATATATTAGATACAGAATACCACAACGAACTGTGCTAAGTATAATATTCTAAAGATAGCAGCATATCTTGATAAAATGACAACACCAGATACAAGACTTCATTATGCTTTCATACATACCCGTATCAAGACTCATAAAATGATTCAAAATTATTCCAGCCCGCGTTATGAATTATTTAATAAATATAAAATGCGATTATGTTCATTTAGACATTATTGGGCTACAGTAGATTCAAAACGAAGATTGGTGATGGAAATGGCTGATGCAGGGTTTTTTTACTGTGGAAGTGGTTTAAACGATAAAGTTATGTGTTTTTCGTGTGGGGGTGGTATCGAAGATTGGGAGTATTACGATGATCCTTGGATGCAACATGCTAAATTTTTTCCTGATTGCTTTTATTTGAATGCTGTAAAAGGAACAGATTATGTTGACAAATCAAAAAGTTTATTTTTTAAAGAAACAAAAATATAAAATTATTCTAAGGTGGAGGAGGATAGATTGATTGTTTGCTGAATAAGCTACTAAACAAGTAACTATAAATTACTTACAGTCATTTTTATGCAACATTCGATTCCTACAATTGTAGATAAAGGTTGAATCATAAACTGAATTAAACAATTTAAAAATAAATTAAATACATTCTATTAGCTACAATGCAAGATTCAGTGAAATATAGTTCTGAAAGCATTTGTAAAATAATTATTCAGAATGCTAATGGTGAGGCTATATTTGTCTGTGATATGCAGCTCGCTCATAAAAAATCGAGCCCAGATTCATCAAAACCTCAGATCAGAGATACAACGCAAGAAGATTTATTCTATCAAAACATGCATGATGCATTAAATTCGGAAAATATTGAAGAACTTTTCTTTAAAAGTGATAATAGAGAGCTAACATTCTCCCGAGTTAACGATGTGCAGATTTGTCCTGAAAAATTGAAAGCAGGTTCACCAAAGTGTCGGGACACCGGCACATCAACAGTGAGGAACATAATGCGTGATTTAGTTATACCTGATTCAGAAGACATTATATGCTACCAGATTATACCGGAAGATGAAATTTCTTTTATTTGAATCAAGTTGAAATATTACATTTTAATTCTAATCTGATGAAAAGTGATATTTTAGGTTGAATAGATAAAAAATAGTGATACAGTTGATAATTGGACTTTAAATAGTTGTTAAAAAAATATTAATATATTGTATGAATAGATGAATAGAACAGCTAATTGGAGGCTTCTAGATCAGTTCGGTAAGATCTGATCTAGAAACCCCAATTAACAACTACTAAACAAATCAAAAACATTATAAAAATCAATAACATTTGTAATATATAAATAAAATAAAACACTTTACCAATCGAATTTACTAACCAAATTCATCTATAAACGTAAAACAACATCGAATGTGGTAGATTCAATATTTTTAGTAACCAAAAATAACATCGAAATTGACAGTTCCGATAGTTAGAAAACTGTACATACTATCAAAATCATACGGATATCATCGAAACTGCCACTTTCGATAAATATGTAGATGTGTTTATCATCACAATGATCGAACCTTATCGAAACTACCACTTTCAATAATGTTACTTGTTAACCTCGAATTACGGCCACGTGTCCATATAATATAGTGCTTTTACTGTATCATAATACAGTAAAAGCACTATATTTCAAGTAAAACAAAACAGTATTGTTGTAACAAGCACATAAAAACGCGAACAAGACAGTGTTATTACTTTATCTACCATTATTTAGAAAATTTGCTCAACTTACCAGAATAATTGATATCGTAGTTTGTTTCATTGGTTGCAATTTCTATGGGTTGTTCATTTGTTTGAACCAAATTAACGAGTTGTCTACCCCGACTAACCATTTTAACAAATCTTAAGAATAATAAAAACAAAACTAAACACGAAACGTTTTAACCTAACGAAATAAAACTAACACGACCTCACTTCGTCACATCGCGGCGAACACTGACGGTTCTGGTAGATTCGGGACGGTCGGTCGGTTTGCACGGAACATCATTGTAAGTACCACTTCCAAAGATGTTCGTTGCGCAACATGTTCTGTATCGATTTTGTTCAATTAAAAACTTCTTTAATAATCACTTTTTAATTATTATTTTTGATGTATCTGATATAGTTTTAAATTCTCTTTCAATAATGTAAAAAAGCAAAAATCGTTTTTTTGCAGTTTCGATAGTGTTTGTTGCGACAGTCGATATAAATCTGTCTACAATATTGTCGATTATTCTGGTTCTGGTGGAGTAAAGGCTGTTATTGACGGTCAAATCAACACTAGCGATTACAACATCATCTCGACACAGTTTTAATAGAAAAAAAAAACAACTTTGGTGCAAAATCTCATCCTTACTAATATAAGAAATGCGAAAGTAACTCTGTGCGTCTGGTGTTTGAGGTACAATGTTTTTTTTTATTAGTACAGATACTAACGATACACTTCTTTCTGAATTGTTTTATTTTTAAACGACTTCCAAAATGAGGAGATTCTCAATTCGCTTGTGTTTTTTTTTGTGTTTGTTTCGCGATATCTCCGGTAATTGTGGATCGATTTCGAAAATTCGTTTTTTAATAGATAGGATATGCTTCAGGGTACAAATTTTATTAACTTTGTTTCGGTAGTTTTATCAGTTAGCTTCAATAATACGTATTTTTTCCACTTAGTGTATATTGGTGATGTTGTAATAACTTTCTGTCACTGTTATTTACATAGCCAGTAGTGGTATACGAATTTGTATGGGGTAGGTACCACAAGTAAAAGTGAAAAATATATAAAACTTTACAAAAAGAACAACCTACTTCCAAAAAAACAACACTACAAAGTGGAAAATAACTTTAAGTAATTTCGGAAGTCGGTGGCACAAATCGAATTAAGAAATACAAAAACCATTTTTACAAAAAAACAAACGACTTCCAAAAAAAACACTAAAAGACGTGAATAATAACTTTAATTTCGGAAGTCGGTGGCCAAACGAAAATACAAAACCAAAGGCACCGACTTCCGAAATTAAAGTTATTTTTCACGTCTTTTAGTGTTTTTTTTGGAAGTCGGTTGTTTTTTTGTAAAAAAGTTTTGTATTTTCGGTTTTGGCCACCGACTTCCGAAATTAAAGTTATTTTTCACGTCTTTTAGTGTTTTTTTGGAAGTCGGTTGTTTTTTTGTAAAAATGGTTTTTATTTTTCACTTTTTAGTTGCGGTACTGTAGAGGTTGTCTGCATGTGTCAACCTTATGTTGACTGGCTGGACATATATTATCGTTGGTTTGCCTCGAACAGTCAAGCGAGTTTAAAATAAGATTTATAGGAAAAGTGATGGTAGATTGTTTAATATGTAGACAGGCAGAGCTAGGGCCCGCCAGTGTATAATTTCTTGATAAAATATATTTATATTCTAAGGAGTACTGCGTGTATTGCTTTACCTCTACGACCCTCTAGTAATTATTAAATACACGTAGCAACATCACAATTGGTGGAGGCGCCGAAGCGCAAAAGTACGCAAGCTCCCATTATTTTTAAGGCGTGTGCAGAGCCAAATAAAATATTGCACAAGTTCGTTTCTCGTATTGCGTGCACAAAGCGTTATATTGTGCGAAGTTTATAATAATATGAAAAGGTGAAACAAAAGTGAAGTCACTGGAATTTAAAAGCTAAGTGGTTTTATCAATTTTATAATTTAAAAAGCGAGATGGCTCAAGATTTTTTCACGGGCTCAAGCCACGATTGCATAGACATTTTTTTAGACGCTTTCGAGGATTTTGCTACCAGCTACGGATGGCGAGAAAGCGATTGGGCGCTAATAGTGAGCGCATATTTTCAGGGTGCTGCCCTAGCTTTTCACAAATTTATATACCGGGAAGGTATGAGTTTTGTAGCGATCTGTGACCAGCTTAAAGCTGAGTTCCCATGCAGATGCATTTCTAAAATAGGGCATAGAGTGCAAGAAGATGAATTTGCATATGATATGGCCAATGAAGACGGGCAAGAAAGTTGTTTTAATTTAGATAATGATGCTATTACATTTTCTAGCGTAAAACAGGATGACCAAATTTTTGATGAGCAAAGCTGCCAAGCAGGCAGTGATGACCATGATGTTGATGACGAGCGCAGCTGCCAAGAGTGCAGACCTGCGAATGATGAGGAACGACCAGTTGCAGTGTTCGAGAATGAACACGATGATGAATTTGATGAATCGGGTCAGACTAATCCTTATATTAAATTGTATAGCCATGTTTCAGAACAGCAGAATGTGTCCTTATTAAACGAAGATATTGATCACGTCGGAGAATCACACAAATATAACGACGGTGTTGATCAATCTAACGAGGATAATTTTATTTTACTTTCAAATATAAAGGAAATCGATAATACGTCGTTGTTAACCACAGTAAATGAGAATATGCAGTTATCTGTGACTCCAGACCAAATTTGTAAATTAAAGTTTGGTTCAGAGTTAGATGGTGACAATGAGATAGTCGAGGATGACGCGGTGTCACATATTGTCGGAAATAATGATAATAAAATAAAAATAGTGGTTGATCTGGTCAAAAATACATTGACTCGTAAAATAGTCAAATCTGTAGGTGGTCATTTTATAATTCATTCTTACCACAGCAAAAGAAGATTTCGTAATGTCCCATCATATCATCAGCGTATTGTTAACAATACAAAAAGAAAAGTTCGGGTAAAGAAAAAGGTCTCATATGTTAGAAAAACTAAAATAAAAGACTTCTTTCCAAAACTGAATAAATTTAAAAGAAAGTCTAGAGAAATGAATAATTATTTTATAAACATTTTTTCCTTTTTAAAATATAAGTTTAAAAAATTAAATCATAGGAAATTCAGGGATATTGTATATGTATGTAGATTAAAACCTTTTCATGTCAGTTTATAATAATTTATTGTCTTTTTGTATTGTCATTTATTGTCATATAGATGTCAATTAGATGTAAACATCATTTAGATTAATTCATTATTTTAGTTTGGATAATATGATACAATGTATTAATGTGTTTTCATTTATATTTTTCATATATGGGGAGCAATCTTCGGACGCAGCTGGGTGCGTGTGAGGTGTCACACCTCACCACACCAAGAAGTCTGAGGGAGAAGGCATCTTCGTCTTCAATAATAGTTGGATTTCACTAGGCTGTGATCACATAGCCATACTCCAGATCATAGTTATGCGAGTCAAGAGATATTTTTTATTTTTTTGGAAACTGTGGTTCTTTTAGAGGGGAGGGTGATACTCAGTCTAAGCTCGAACCAACTTTGCTTACGGGGCATAGCTCTTGCAAAGGGTGTTGTGTTGACACCATCAGGTCGATTTTGGATTGAATACTCTCTGAGTTGTAACCAACTTTGCTAAAGGAGCGTAGCTCTTGCAAAGGATGTTGAGTCAACATCAATGGTTAAACTTAATGTTGTTGAGAACCCACAGTTCAATCAGTACTGGCTGATGCTTAATAGAGTTCGAAATGGTGAGATCGAATAGGGTCTTGAGATTTTTCCTCTGGAGTATGTGCTTGAAAAAGGTTTGTTGATGAGCTCCGACTTCTTAGCCTTTTCTCCCTCCGACTCATACCGTCCGATGGGGTCGAAGTTTACGATGTTAAGTTTCATTCTTTTCATTAAACTCCTTCAGGGTTGTTGTGAATTTGTCACTTCAATTTATTTGTTTTTAGGAAGCCACGTCGCATCTTTTTGCCAGTTTTGGCGCGACGAGGTTTAAGCATGGCGAATGTTAATTTATTCATGTATGTGGTAACATATAGTAATGTTTTTCTTACCTGACACATATCTTAGTCAGATACGCAAATCGTTCGTCCTGTCCTTAAGCCTTCTCTTGTAAGAGTTGGACTTCATATTGTATAATATATTTCTGGCGTTAGGTAATTATTCTTATAGGTATAGGCAGGAAGTGTCTGATTGTTCGAGGTGGTAAATAAAAGTCTTGTTTGAAAACACGACTGCGTCGATCCTTTTATTTAAGGGTGGGCGTAGCTCATGTAGAGGTTGTCTGCATGTGTCAACCTTATGTTGACTGGCTGGACATATATTATCGTTGGTTTGCCTCGAACAGTCAAGCGAGTTTAAAATAAGATTTATAGGAAAAGTGATGGTAGATTGTTTAATATGTAGACAGGCAGAGCTAGGGCCCGCCAGTGTATAATTTCTTGATAAAATATATTTATATTCTAAGGAGTACTGCGTGTATTGCTTTACCTCTACGACCCTCTAGTAATTATTAAATACACGTAGCAACATCACAGTACCTACCCCACACACATTCGTATACCACTACTTGGTGTGTAAAAAACAGTGACAGGAAATAATTAACACATCATCCATATAAACTAAGTGGAAAAATACGCAGTATTAAGGATAACTCAAAAACTACTAGTCAGAACTTGATCAAATTTAAATGGGACCACATGTGAAGCACAACCTATCAAATAAAAAAAGTATCATCCAAATCGGTTCACCCAGAAAAAAGTTATGAGCTAACACACATAAAAAAAAAAAAAAAACATACAGACGAATTGAGAACCTCCTCCTTTTTGTGAAGTCGATTAAAAACCAAAGACATTGACTTCCGAAATTACTTTATTTTTCACTTTGTAGTGCTTTTTTTTACATGGAAAATTGATTTTGTGAACCGTAAATGTGTTTTTTTCTGAAATAAAATGTATGATTATTATTATTATATTTCTCATTTTATGTCGATTTAGTCCTTGAAATCATCTTGAAATCTAAGATTGCTGTTGTAAATAATTTTGTGTTTGTGAAATAATACAAAACGAGTGGGTTGGGCCTGTGGGAGTAATTTTCATTCCTCGCACAACGTGCCGACGACAAATCGGTGGCAGAACAACGTAGAGAACACGGTAGCAGTTGTTTTCAGCATCGCCGGCTGCGGGGTCTCACATCAGATGCATTTTCCATGGGTTGAGGTCATGTTTGAAACCAAAATTGACATGTCGATAATTTCGTAATACGATATAAGTAGTTATTTTTAGCCGACTTAAAAAAAAAGGAAGAGGTTCTCATTTCGTCGGAATCTTTTTTTTTTGTATGTTTACCGATTACTCGAAGACGCCTGAACCGATTTGGAAAATTCTTTTTTTGATTCAAAGGGTGTACTTCCCAGGTGGTCCTATTGTCATCAGGTCAGACGCTGATGATGGGATCCTGGGGAAATCGAGGGAACTCTTCAATTAATATAGGCACACCTATAGTGATTTGGGTATTTTTTATAGTAACTTGTACATTTGCTATTGTAAAGCACCATTTGGTGAAGTCGAATTGATGATGAAGACCATAGATGACAAAGCCACCGAAACTAGTCAATAATAAGTATTTCACGGGTTGCAATTCGATTACTTTAATATGGTTGCTAAGCAATTTATGCTTGTCAAAATGCATATGGTGAAGTAGAGCTGATTGTGCAGTAGCAGGAGAACTCCTCAACAATTAACGTCCCTGCATCTGGAAAAGGAATATTTTGTAAAAGGTGATGAGCAGTTGCCATTAGGCTATTGTAACTTAGATACTTAAACTCCAAAGCGACCCACAAAAAAAGCGGAAAAATAATCAATTAAATTTTATTACACAGCAAGTAGTGGTGGTATATGAATTTGTGTGGGGAGGTACACACGGCTACATATCAAGCTATACATTTCCAGTTTTAGATGACCTCGCATTGTATCGGCTTTTCGTACAATGAGAAGTCAGCTTATACTGGAAATGTATAGCTTGATATATAGTCGAGGGCACCACAGTTAAAAAGTGAAAAATATTTATTTTTTCCAAAAAAAACAAAGGTCTTCAAAAAAACAAAACACTATAAAGTAAAAATAACTTTAATTTCGGAAGTCGGTGACAAAAAACGAAAATACAAAACCAAAGACACCGACACAAGCAAAAAAAAAAAGAAAAGCAAATTAAATTAATTGATTGATTGTTTGCTGAAAGGCAAACAAGGTCTCACAGCACAAATCTCACAGGAAAAAGTCCGAAAATCGTTATTTTAGTTGTATAAAAAAACAAAAATTGCTATTTGCAACTACAAAGTTAAGTTTGTTGTTGGGATAAACGAATCCCAACTACGGAATAGTGATGTACTGACTAGTCGGGAAAGCCGACTAGCGGCGGGGTACCACTAAGCTTAAAGCAATAAAAATAGCTAAAATAGGAGATTGCATACTCATTACTCATAGCGCTTCCAGACTTAACAATTTAACACCCAACTAGATTTTCTACAATAAATTGATCGTATCGAAGCAAGTTGGTTGGAAATGCTAGTAAATTAATAGATAGTCAATCAAATGAAGGGTCTGACTTACATAAGCGGCGGCGCCCCGCCGCGACATTATAGCGCTATTTCAACGGGCAAACCTTATCGTGCCATCGATTAATTTCTATACCTAATTAAAATATATGGTGTTACTCAATCGAATTTTATGGCTCAACGATAGGCATTATTTTTGACTTTTTAAATGTTCGCTTTTCTTTTTTGCGTTGGGGGTTTTTTAATTTTTAGATCAAGTACCACCATGTGGAGTTCTTTCTTCGCGTTTTAATGAAATTGCAAATTACACTGGATTATCTAAAATCAACCAATAGAAGCAATACCTAATGTGTATGTGAGTGCAAAGTTCCTTTCACAATTCTTTCATTTATTTTTGATGTAACATTAAACAAGAGTCTCATAACAAGTTATTTTTGCAGCGTGCATATATAATATACTATTCTAATGAATCTTTTTAATATTACAGTAAGTATAAGTTATATTTATTAACACAATTTAAAGCTAACAGTCTTATAATAATAATAGTATGTACAAATATATAAAAAGGGGAGGGGGAAGAATCATAGGGCATCAACAAAAAATCGTCCGCATCGTTGTCAATAGGAAAAGTGCTCAAAAGGCCATTTGAGCAATCAGCATTGCCATACAACGTGACAATGCCACGTTGTATGGCAATGCTGATTCTTTGGCCATATAATAGGCCAGCCCTCTGGTCCCGTGAAGACTCGACCAACCGCTTGGCAATGTTTCTAAAAACTAAGTGGGCACTCTGACCCTATGGCCCTAGAGTTTCAACCCCAAACGTCTCGAACATATGAGTTCCAATAAGAATGGAATGTTTGCTCCATTTGAGATCAGCCGGGGTTAGTATTATAAGTTAGGTTTATATATTTTTTGCAGATTGCAGTGTGATTTTCAATGACATATTTGTACATTTGGGGTATAAAGAGTTTGATATTTGAAACTATTTTGAGCTTGTACTGCGAAAAGTTTTACTCAGCGATGAAAAAAGTTCAAACCTCATGTGTGCTTATTTTGAAATCAAATTGCACAGGTAATCATAATTAATTTATTTGTATAAGGTTGAGAATCAGCATGTTTTGAACATCAATAGTTTCAAAAGATAACCCCCAAAGTCGCCACCTTACCTTTCAATGCTTTAGTAGGAAAGAAGAAGTGGCGTAATGAACTCTTGGAAGCATACAGATCTATTCTGTCTGTACAGTTTTATGAACTTTTAATTACAATAATAATTTATAATATAATAATAATAACTTATTTATCTATAACTTGGTGACAAAAAAAAACAATTTTACAATAATTTCATACAGAGATGTGAGACTAATTAATCTCCTGGCTCCCAAACTAGGTTTATTGCCTGTGACTTGGGAGTCAGTGATTCTAAAACATAGGCTAGCATAAACTGCGTCGATACACCAATAGATTCATTATTTATAGTTATAGTTACTTATTAACTACTGTACAAAAGCATTTGGAAAATATAAGAGAAGAGAAATGTGTGTGTGTGTGTGTTCAAGGGTGTGTGTGTCTATGTGAGAGTGTGTGAGAATAGTGGCGTATATACCGGGTGCGGCGCTTGAACTGTCCGTATGTGAAAATGAAATATTTCTGTTAATTTTCAATATTTATTTATACACTTTTGCCATGTGAAAATAGAAAGTTCAAAGTTTTACTATGACTTATTCCGAAGGAATAAAACCGCCTTTAGCCTTTACTACAAGCTGAAGTCTCTTCCTAAAAGAAGCGCAGGCTGCTCGAACGACGTCGTCACTCAAACAATTCCATTCTCGCGTAAGAGTAACTTTGAGCGCTTCCACCGAAGTGTCTTTTTTAGCACAGGCCCTGGCCTGTAAAACACCCCAAATACAAAAGTCCAGCGGATTCAAGTCGGGCGATGACGACGGCCACATATCTCGGTCGATCAGCACTGGAACGTTTGCTTTTAACCAATTTTGCGTTCCAATTGCTCTGTGCGCTGGTGCCGAGTCTTGCTGAAAAGTCCAACGCTCATAACCGAATGTGTTGCGCGCCCACGGTATCAGCCCTGGTCGCAAGACTTTGTCTCGATAGATTTGTTGGTTTATTTTGACTTGGTTGCGACCCATTGGAAGAAAAACGAGCAGAGAACGGCCTTTTTCCGACACCGCCGCCCAGACCATGATTTGGTCGGCTCCTTGGCGCTGAGTGACTTGCAATTCGTCTGAATGGTCGCTGACACGTCCCTTCAACCAAACACGGTCATTTTGTTTGTTTAAAAACTGTTTAACGCAAAAAGTTTTCTCATCTGAAAACACCAAATTGGGAAGCTCGCCAGAGTCGAGCAAGCGAATCAGCTCTTTCGATTGATCCAACCGTTTGCTACGTTGTAAAGCAGTGAGTTCCTGAGAAAGGTTTTTTTTTAATGGTTTGACTTTAAGCTTTTCTTTCAATATGCGACGAACGCTGCGATCGCTCACCTTGAGATCCTGCGCGAGCTGGTTTGCTGAGTGCGCTGGATTTCTGTCTAATCGATGACGCACCTTTTCGACAACTGCTGGCGCTGTTGCAGTGCAGCATCGTCCGCTACCGTAGCGCTTCTTAACGCTACCAGTCTCAGTATAACGTTGAATAGTGCGATGCACAAGTTTCTCGTTCAATTGAAGATTTGGCAGCGCTCGACGTATTTCGATATTCGATTTTCCCTCCAAATAAATAGCAATCACTGAATTTCGTTTTAAATCAATTTTTCTAAATTCGAATGTGTTCACTCTCAACAGAATCACTTCAAATGATGATAGAGAACATGTCAAAGGCCAACATTTAAAGTTTTGGCGGCATTCGATTCAGTGGTTCGGATTTTAAAACAGTTGGATAGAGACGGACAGTTCAATCGCCGCACCCAGTATATGTGTTACAAGTTGCTTAGGATTGGGTGAGAAGAGTTTCATCATAAGATTGTTCCATCACCCACTCCTTCACCGTATTTTTACATTGATGATAATTCAGAAATTATATGCAATGGTAATCAAAATAAATATTATAATATAATAAATTATACAAATATAAACACTTCAGTTATAAATTATTTTCTAGTACAAATATAGTATAGTACCTGGCCGGTTGTACAAATATACATAGTACAGTACCCGGCCGGTTGTTCTAGAGTGGATACCGCGTTTAGGCAAACGTAGTGTGGGACGCTCAGCAGCCAGGTGGAGTGACGACTTGCGGAAAGCGGCTGGCAGAGACTGGATGAGGAGAGCCGAATATCGGGCTTAGTGGCGTTTACTAGGAGAAGCCTACATCCAGCAGTGGACGAATATAGGCTGATGATGACGATGATGACTCAGCCGTTAATAAGACACATCTAGCTTAAATAGACTGTCACACAGGTATGAGAGACAGGGACGACGCTCCAAAGTCATTATTTTTTCTAAAAAATTATTTAATTAATTTTAATTTTTATTTTTTTAATTATTTAATTATTTTTTTTTTTTTTTTAATTATTTTAATGTACGCGTGCTGTTCAGGAAATTTGTAATAATGAAGAATAATTATATTACAGTTGCTGAGAGAAAGTTGTGCAGAAATATTCAACGCCTATATCGTGCGACATTCGACGAATGTTTGTGTCTGTGGAATGTTTGCGGTGACGCTACTTTTTCGTTGAAATTTATGGCTTTACTTACTAACTATACTTTTGTACTGCTACAATTTGCATTTTCCTAATCCTGGGTACATTTTTGTGGTGTTCTTGTCTATACTGCGTTCGTGATTTATTTTCCAATCATGTAAACAAATATGTTTTTGGCAAAACTAGTTTAATACCCACACATACTCGTGAAGTTCAGTTTGCGCTACAACTTCAAACATTTTTATGAGTTAACAGCAGTATTTGATTAATTGCACAGCAGGATTTGAGTAATTCTCAAATCAACTTTTTAATATTCGTCTAAATAAAAATGACGTAAAATTGGAAACAAGTATTTGAATTTTCAATAAGTGTTGCTTGGTACTTAGTCTGTACAAGGCACCTGTCCCACCGCCGGCGATTAACGACAAGCGAGTGTAGCAAGTAACTAAAAACGAGTTGGCGAGCAACGAGCAGTGACTGCGCGACGTCGACGAGCGATTACTCGCTGATATGTGAATGTACCAAGCTTGAATCTTTCAGAGAGTTTTCTCCCGCGAGCGTCGGTAGTTCTCTCTTTGATAGCTCTTGTCGCTGTGACAAACGAGTACTCGCCGGCTGTGTGAACAGTCAGTCTTTTGTGCGTTTCTTAAGCGAAAAAGTCGTTGATAGGTAGTTTCTTCGTCAGCTGTGAGAGAGGTGCCTAAGCGATGAGACTGTCGTGATTGTAACTTATCATTACCTATGAGTATATTATATTAAAATGTGTAAGTCTTTTTTGTACCAGATTTTAAACCTGATCCACTCTATTTCTTATATCTAAACAATTTTGTCTTATGTGTGATTATTAAACGAAACAATGTTTCTATTACGATTAGAATACGATTTCTTTATAATAGTAATAATTCAGTATTGCCCCACTGCAAAGAAAAGGCCTCAGTGGGACGAACAAAGAAAAGTTTTAAATGGCTTTTGATTTATTGTCAACTGTAATAAAGCTTATTATTTGCACTTTATTTTACCATAATTTTATTCAGGTAATTTTAATATATCATTTATGTATACTCGTTTCATAAGTATAGTTACCATTTTTTTCCCCTTCGTTTATTTACTACTATTTCAATAAGAGATAATAAAAAGTCACAGACGTAAATATATGCTGCCAAATAAGCTCTAAGCAAAATTTCTTTATTCGACGGTAACTTTAAACAACATGGTCTCTTTCTCTCTGTTTTTAGTAAACGATACCTGTACTCGTAATTGCTATTTCATGTTAGTCGCTGACCTTAAAATAAACTTTGATGTATCATTATTAGTGGTCGATACACGTAGACTAATATTTTAATGGACCATTGTATATGTAAATATTACGTCAATCTTTTATACATTATATCATATCTCCTACTTGGTAAAAATAATTTGTATGCTATGAACAATTTTTTTTATTTGCGTCCATAAGTAAATGGAGTCCTTGAGACGAAAAACTTTTGTTTTTTTTAAATCTTTTGTTTCTTGGCTACGATTAATACATATTTCTATCTTGAATCTACGTTCATTTTGTTACAATATTTGACACAGAAACCATTAATTACATCACGCGCAACATTATGATAAGCACAGAAAACAAAACTATTCTGGATGAAGAATACCAAAAACGCAACATAGGGATACGTCAACATGAACTATACACGATAGTTTGTTGCCCTGCAACTGCAAACCAACACGCTATATATCACCACATGAATAAAAAACCGAGCAGAAGGAAAGCTTCCCTACTTTCATAGGGCTGTCACTCGGTTATTGAAAATAAAAAACTTTTCTACAAAAAAACAACCGACTTCCAAAAAACAAAAAAACGTGAAAAATAACTTTAATTTCGGAAATCGGTGTCTTTGGTTTTGAAAGTCTTTTTGATAGGTTTTGGAAGTCGGTTGTTTTTTTGTAGAAAAGTTTTTATTTTTCACTTTTTAGTTGCGGTACCTACCTACAAATTCGTGTTCCACTACTTGATATGGAAATAACAGTGACAGGAAATTATTAAAACATCATCAATAATATAAACTAAGTGTAAAATATATTCCGTATTAAGGATAACTCAAAAACTATTAGTCAGAACTTGATCAAATTTAAATGGGACGACATGTAAAGCAACAGCTATCAAAAAAAAAAAAAAAGAATCATCCAAATCGGTTCACCCAGAAAAAAGTTCTGAGCTAACCACATAAAAATGAAAACATACAGTCGAATTGAGAACCTCCTCCCTTTTTTGAACTCGGTTAAAAATAAACCCGGGCAAGTGCGAGTCGGGATTCGGCAATGACAGCATGGATGGACGGACGGATGGATGGATATACGGACATGGCGAAAGAAACAATAAGGTTTCCTTCCTTGTTTTACTATTTCACGAACGTAAGTTAAGTACCTATCTAATAGAAAAGGTCAAACGGAATCTTACTAAGACGGCTTACAAACACACTTTGGTACCTACATACCTACAAAAACAAAAGTCCGAAACAAATAAGGGAGACGAACAATAAAACAGGCAGTAGGTAAACTATAAGAATAATCTATATCTTCTATATATATAAAAATGAATCCCTATTTCCCTTGGTCACGCCATCACGCGTGAACGGCTGGACCGATTTCACCATTTTTTTTTTGTTGTGTTCGTTATTGTCAGGAGAAGGATCTTATGAAATAAAAAAATAAGGAAGTTGATCGGAACGTTACAAAATTTAAGAAATCTTAACGCCAATATTAATTTTACATAACTGTCAGTTGTTTGAAATAACTGTCAGCGATTGACAGAATGCGCGCTGCATATATCGTTTAACACAGATGGATCGGTTGATAAATGAGTCGATAGTTTAAGTTTTACTCAATAGTCAAAACTAAAACTAAACGACATGTGACATTCATAGTTAAGACAGGACAACGTCTGTCGGGTCAGCTTGTAAATAATAATTATTATGGGAAATCCTTACCTATCGCCATCTTAGTTATACCTATATAACCTACCTCGTAACTAAATGCTTCTGTTATAACTTAATATGCTTTAAAATGTGTAGGTATAGGTAGATATAGATAATTACCTGACAGGATCCTTTAGATACACAAAAAAAGAAATCTCCTTGGTTTTGTTACCATTATTTGAACACACAGTACAACAATTTGGCATTTTTTAAAACAATTTAAAATACTAAAAATAAAACGTCCGCGTCGTATTGCAGCCGGTGGCATACCTTAACTTAGTTCGCTTGCTGAGCTGGCTCAAACCAGTTTATGCCCGCGCGGGCGCCCGCCGGTGCACGCCCCGCGCGCCTTCTCGGTGATAGGTCATGCACACATAGCTGTGCGTGTAGTGGTATACCCGCGCACGGCATTAGTATGAAGCTAGGCTTCTGCTAGGTTTTTTATTCATGTGCTATCGCTTTGCGTCGTGCATCGGGCACCGGGTGCGCGGCCGGACAGGCTCGTACGGATATAAAGCTTCCGGTGACACGTGTCTCTAGAGATATCGGGCGAAGTCGAGCGACGTCAACCGACGTGTGTGTTAACATAAAAAACGATGAAAAAGATCATGAGACAAGATATCTGGAGACGTTGGTCGCCCGACTTCGCTCGACGTCTCACCCCGCGTCGTATTGGAAAGTCGACCGTCATGCGAATACGCGTTCATATATCACTTTATGTTTTGAAAACCGGAAGGCGCTCTGTCTGCGCGACCACGCGTTCTGGATCACCGAACAAAAAGTGACTTATGAACGCGACGCCAACAACCGCTTTCTATTAGGTTGTGGCCTCAAGCGACTCGTGTTGCGTGACATTTAATTAGTGAATATGAGACTTTATCACTGACAATGCTTGTCAGTGGACTTAATGAGACAACTGTCATTTAAAAATATTTAGAATATTTATTACAAATACCTAATTATTATAAATAAGTAAGGTTCAAAGGCGAATGTAGAATTTAAGAATTGTGAAGACAATCATAATGTAAGTACTTTTATCATTGTGTGAAGATGATGTTGTCTTTAATATCTTTGTCGGCTAATTCCTACCTATCACGGATTAAGCAAAAATTCAAAATTTATTTGATAGTTGAATAAAGCATTTATACGAGTATTATATTACATTTTAATTTTAGAACAACTTCTTCGAATAACTGATTAGCCGGCGCAGGCGTCATGCCATTGTCGTCGGCATCACCATACGATGCTCATCAGACATACTAGTAGCAACTGTACCTTGATTTAGACTTCATCATACCTGCACACCTGGATTATGTACAATCGTTAATAAAACTACATAGTAAACAAACAAATTCACAATGACACACCCAAACACAGTAGTGTCATTAACATAGGACAATTATGACATTGCCAGTGTTAACGTCTAAAGATCGTAACCGCGGCTGCTAATCGTCCTAGGTTCGATCCCTGAGTCGAGTAGTGTTATTGGGATTTTCGAAATTCTCAGCTGCAGCCTGCAGTCTGGATGAGCGCCAGGAATATGGTGATAGACTCGCCCCTATTACAGGCGATCAAAAAGGAAGAAGAAATGAAACAAAATATACAGGGTGTTTGGTTTACTAAGCCCTAATTTATTTGGCCCTTGCCCCCTGGATATTTTTAAAACTTTTTTTTCGCTTTCTTCTTGTTTCACCACTTTCTAAACTTTAAAGTGTATTTTTTATAAAAAATGGGTAAAACAGGTTTTTTTTTTTTAAATCTTTAATGTTGGCAGATTCTTATAAAATTATTGCTTTATTCAGATGTTAGCTAGAAAAAAAGTTATGAGTCCTCAAACTGTTTTATGTATATATTTTTGTATTGCCTGTTTTACCCATTTTTAATAAAAATTACACTTTAAAGTTTAGAAAGTGGTGAAACTAGAAGAAAGCAATTTTTTATTTTTTAAGTGTCCAGGTGACCAGGGCCAAATAAATTAGGGCTGAGTAAGTAGCAGACCACCTATCCACTGTTTTCGTATGTTCAACGTTCTGCCAAACACCCTGTAGAAGGGATATTAAAAGGGTTAGGCAGAGCACAAGAGTTATATCTCTGGTGCTCTGCCTAACCCTTTTCAGTAAACAAGCGAGATTTAATGTATATAGTACATATTCGAAGTCAAATGCAATACTTACTCCTAAGTCACACAAAAATTAATCAGTCCATAGCCTTGAACTAGTCATAACTACAAATAAATTAGTATAGAAATAATAGTTCTGACTACCTAATAGTATGTAATGAAACGGTTAAAGATAAAATACAATGTATTTTCACTAATAAACTCTAAGTTATTACCGTAACGTATGTTTCAATTGGCATAATTATAACCTCAAAATCTAAAAGTGATGGATTTTATACAATTCTCAAAAGTGTGCGTGATTTTAGTTTAGCTTCAATCGAATACATGCGTTATTTAGAACACAAACAGTCAATTCACGCCTCTGTTGGTTCTGTGGCGAACGATGTATGGACGCCGAACAATGTCCTCTATGTGATTCATCATCATCATCCTCCTGAACATATCCCAATTTATTTGTGGCTAGTTTAGCATATCTCCTTCCACACATTTTTATTAGCTATCATCTCAGTATTCACGTCCTTTGTAAGCATTTAATCTAATCCATTAAAGTTTCTTTCAACTAACTTTTTTATCCTGATGACTTATTATTTCATTTAATAAGTTGTGGAGTCCGTTTGGTAGTAACTATCTAAAAGTTAAGACTAAATTTACGTTCCGCAAAAAAATATATATATATAATGGTACATGTGTATCAATATGCGAATCGTAGTGTTTATATTACTAACCATTTGTCTAAACGTCCGCTCTATAATCACGTAAATCTTCTGTATATATAGATATACATCAAACATATTCTAGTATAATTTTTCTGAATACTCAGTGTTTTTTTATTTTTGGAATTTTGCAATCCAAACACGTACCATTTTTCCAATAACTTCAATACTAACAAAGTATACACAATGTTTATATCGAAAGGGATGCTGTTGTATAGCGATATTACATCGACAACACTTAAATCAAAAACAAAAGATTAACAAACGACAACAGTAATGCAGAATATATATATGTTACCGTTAGAATACGGAATACGTTAATATGCGCATTTTTTTTTTTTTTTTTGGGTGGGAAATCATCAAATGACCTCTCCCGCTCTGGGCGGAGTGGAAGGGCGTGTCAGACTCTTACTGACTAAAACCCACCCGTGTTCCTTCAGTTGCCTGTGCGCCAGGGCCACGGTAACTCTTTCGAACAATCCGCGACCCCGGCAGGCATCGGCCCTATTGGACCCCTTCAATGATGCTGACATCTCTTTGAGGCGCGCGTGGAACACGACGCGCCGTCGACCCGGGCCTGGTCCTTACCGGACGGCGACCTGCCCATTGCTCGCCGTCCGCAAGCCCGCGCCTACGGTGGCCGGGAGTCGGCAATTGACTCCCGACGCCCAGGGTGTCTCCTCCTGCGGCGACTAGGGGCGTGAGGGCGCAACGATTGCCGCACCCTCACGCGCTCCGCCTCCTCCTTCGCGAGCATTACTGCTTCACAGAAGGAGGTGACGGCTTCCCATTCCCTCTCGCTCCGTACCATGGCCTGTACCAGGGCCGGACGCGAGAGATCGCCGCCGCCGATCGCCGCCACGAGGACACGGCGGTGCTCCACCCAAGCTGGGCAGACCTCCACCGTATGCTCCACCGTGTCCTCCGGTCGATCCACACAATGCCAACACCCGGGCGTTTCCTCCCGCCTTATCCGAAACAGGAACCTCCCGAAACAGCCATATCCGGTGAGGACCTGCGTCAGGCGGAAGGTGACGACGCCGTGGCGCCTCTCAAGCCACTCCTCAAAGAGGGGACTTACCGCCGCAATTGTGGCGTGCCCAGCGCTGGGTTGCGACAGTCGCACTCTCCATGCCGCCATGAGATCCCGCCGGAGCTCTGTCCGCTGTGCCGCGATTTCTCGCGGCAGCGGAGTAACGCCCCGACATTTTGCCTCCTCGCGCCACTCCCAAATGTGCGCGAGGACTTTTGCCTCCAGATCCCATGGCGGCAATCCGGCAAGGAGGCTCGCCGCCTCGCAGGAGACCGTGCGGTATCCTCGGACCAGCCGGATGGCCATGACCCTTTGGGACGCGTTCAACCGGCGTGCTGGTCGGAGCCTCAATGAACGCGCCCACACCGGTGCCCCGTAAAGGGCCATCGACCGCACGACCCCCGCGTAGAGCCTCCGGCAGGAGGCGTTTGGACCCCCTAGATTGGGCAGGAGCCGCTTCAAGGCAGCCCCGGCCCGGTCCAGTCTGGGAGCCAAACGTCGGAAATGCTCAACGAAGTTCCACCGGCTGTCGAGGACGAGTCCTAGGTACCTCATCGTCGACTCGACGCCGATGTGAACCTCTCCCGCCATTATTTGGGAACCCGAGAGTGGCGCGTTCCGAGGACCATGAAAATACATGGCCTCGGACTTGTGCAGGGCCACCTCGAGTCCCAATTGCCGGATCCTCTCAATGACTGTCGCAACCCCGCGTGTCATTAATTCGGCCGCCGCCTGGTGCGACCTCCCCTGCGCCAGGACCAGCGTGTCGTCAGCGTAACAAACGACGCTGACGCCGCTAGGGAGGTCGGCGCGCAGCACCCAGTCGTACCCGATGTCCCACAGATGCGGCCCCAGGACCGATCCCTGTGGGACACCGCACGACATCTCTCGCCGGTTCCATTCTCCCTGGTGACCGGGGTAGATGACGGCCCTGTCCGTCAGATAGGCCTCGACTATGCGACAGAGGTAGGTCGGCATCCGGTGATACCAGACTGCCTCCCTGATGCAACTCCAGGGCAGGGTATTGAAGGCATTGGCGATGTCTAGAGACACCGCCAAGACGACCCCACCCGCACCAGCCGCCCGACGAGGCGGTCTGCAATGACTCTTTCAAAGAGTTTGCCCACCTCGTCGAGCAGCACGATGGGCCGGTAAGCGGACGGAGAGTCCGCAGGGCGCCCCGTCTTCTTAATGAGGACCAGTTTCCCCGTCTTCCAACGAATTGGAAACTGGCCCCCCTCCAAGCATGCGCTTAGGAGCCCTCTAAGTCGAGGCCCGAGAGCCTCCAAGGCCAGGACCCAGGCTTTTCCAGGTAGCCCGTCGGGTCCTGGGGCGGTATTTTTGGCGCTCAGCCTACGTACCGCCACTCTCAACTCTACCTCGGTCACCTCAGGAGCATCGTCGTCGTCGTCGGTTACGTGGTCCACAGTTGGCACCGCAGGAGGCGGAGCCATGGGCGGAGGAGTATGCTCCCCTCGCGAAGGGAACAGAGCGCTCACCACGCCCTCTACAAGCTGAGGCCGGAGACTCTGCGTCAGGGGGGGAGCCCATGGGCGAAGTTTCTCCCGCACCATTTTGTATGGGCGTCGACATGGGTCCCTGTTCAGAGTCCCCAGTGACTCCTCACGGGCCAGTCCCCTGGCCCGCAGTATCTCCGCTCGGAGGGCGGTCTTCGCCGCTCTGTAACCCTCATACAGCTCCGCCTGAATGGCTTCCGTATCCGGAGGGCGGATACGGAGCCTGTGGTGCCTGGTGTACAGGCGTCGCGCAGCAACGCACGCCTCGCGTAGAGTTGTTAACTCCGGCGACCACCAGTACACCTGGCGCCAGGCGCGTCCAGGCTGGACACGGGGCATTGCCACGTCACATATTTCGGACATGGCCTCCCGGAACCACTCCGCCTCGTCGTTAATATCAGCAGGCCTGTCCGGTGATGACACCCAGGCCTGCACGATCGAGGCTTCCAGGAGGAGCTCCCGGTCCAGCCGCTTCAGCGCCCACCGCGGACCACTCGGGGCCTGTCGGACCAGCGTGCTCGAAGTCTGGGTGGAGACGTCAAACCGGATGTACCGGTGGTCGGAGTGCGTCTCCACCCCCTCCATGATGCGCCAGTCAATGACACGCGGCGACAGAGCGGGGCTGGCGAACGAGATGTCCACCACTGACTCACCCCGCATTCGCACACACGTGGGGACAGAACCCCGGTTTAGGACGACCAGGCCTGTCTCCTGAGCCCAGTCCTCCACCATCCTGCCCCGTGTGTCCGTATACCGGGAACCCCAAGCCGTGTTCTTGGCATTGAAGTCCCCGAGCACAAGCACGGGGAGGGAATGGTACCCGACGACGACGACTCTCAACTCCGCAAGGGAGTTGTGGAACTCGGCGAGAGTTCTGTTCGGGGAGAAGTATACCCCTACGACAACAATCTCCCCGAACCGTGCTGCCACGCAACCCCGTCCCCTCTTGACTGCCTCGAGCGACGGGGTACCGGCGGCGGCCGACGAAATTAGGGTCACTGAGCCGCTCAGGTCCTCCACCCAGTCATCCCTGGGCGGGACAAAGTACGGCTTAGCGACCACGGCGATGTTAATCGACCACTGCGCCATGCTCTGGAGCAACAGATCCTGAGCAGCGACGCAGTGGTTGATGTTCGCCTGGAGGAGGCGTAATGGGGCCATTATTGGCACTCCATATTAGCCCCCTCCCAATATGCGCATTAACTAGGTAATTTGCAATTTATACTTCTGGGTGGTTTAAAAAATAATAACCACGAAGGGGATGGCGGGGAATTTCAGAACCCGCCATCCCCTTCTAACCTAACCTGTCCGAGTCGGGGTAGCTCGCTTTGCTCGCTCTTGTATTTGTTGATGCGTTTAACAAATTAAATAAATGATTACAATGAATTCGATCGTTTTATTCAAGCAAAGAACCTGTTTTATTAACTTAACCGTATGCTTGGTCGTTAGTCTGCAAATTACCTAGGAAGTCTGCAGATTATCTAGTTAATGTGAGAACTGAAACAATTTTTTCCACTTTAACAGACCCAACCAGATAATCTGCAGATTAACAACGTAATCTGCACTCTAACGAATTTACGCACATTAGCGGTAGGTAACATTATATATTTAAAAACGTTGCCCCACACTAGGAATTTCTCCAGTACTGTGGGTGCGTTTACAAACATTCAAACGCACATACACAAACAGCCATGTCATATTGACCATGATGACGTAAGTCCAGTTGCAGACAATGAAACCTCTGAGTTCGTGCCTATTTTATTCGTAGGAGTCTGAGCACGTGTTCAATTTTTGAGACACACTATTATTGTACTAGCTCTGCATATTGTTTGAGATGCAGTTTATTAAATATCCCCGATCAAGTCAAGAAGATGAAGTCAAATGAAATGCTTGAACAATGGAACAAACTGTAATTCCCCATTGTTTATGCAAATATGAATATATTATATGAAGGATTGCCATCATACTGATCAAATTATATAAACAAGCACACCGAAATATTAACACGTAAAACACTTGTATAAAGTTGTAAAGATAAGTATTAGCAGTGATAATATTGTCACGAACAGAATACTTCGCGCAGAGAAAAAGACTGCATCAGAGTCAACAGCCTTAGTAACGATTGTAAATCTCCTTCAACCAGGTTATAAAGTAATGTTGAAAATGAAAGTTAATCGGTAGGCGAGTAATTAACAAGTAATTAAATGAATGGTGTTTAATATTATTCAATGTCATGTTTGTTTTTCAGATTAATACTACAACGTCTTATTTGTTCCTTTTTGTACAATAAGTTACTACAAGCTGGTAAAACACTGCGGTGGTAAAACCATCATTCACTTATTACAGATACACAAACTGTAGTACAATAATAATGTAAGTAATAATAAAGCTTGACAGCTGTATAGGTAGCGCGGCGTCTATGATGAACAAACCGCACGCAGTCATCTTCTTAAATGATGCCTTCTGTACGCGTTGTATGTTCTTGTAAACTCTTCTTTCTGGATCTAAAATGAAAAGGAAACGAAAGGGGGGCATAGAACCAAAGTGGCATAGTGACCCCATCGCCATTTTGATTATAAGTTAAAGCGAGTGATGAAACTTAGGCTCTTAACGCAATGGGTAGGGGACACTTAAGAAACAAAAATGGTCCCGGTATGAGGCAACCTAAAGTGTCACTTTGGCGAGATATTTGAAGATAAAGTTCTTGTCGCGATCTTTTCCTCCAAATATCTCGGCAACTGGACACTTAAGGGTCCCTGGTCACTTACATCCGTGGTAATTTTCAAGTATCCTCTACCGACTACAAATACCAGTTTTATCGTATGCCGCATGAACTATTTTTCTTAAGATCGCTAAATGACATATTTTCATTCAAATATCTCGGCATTGTGATACTTTAGTTACTTGCGTTACTTGAATTTTTCCATATCCCTGAAATTTGTTTTATTGTTTAAGTGTTTCCTACCTGTATGTTTGTATACACTAGCTTCATAGTGCGCTGCAACTTTGCAGAAAAATCAAAATGACGATGGAATCACTATGCCAGCTTCCATAGAAAAAGTACAACCCCTTTACCACTAGTTGTCAGCGAAAGGCTATTTTCATGCATTTATATTATTACGAGGGTAACACTGAATGTTCTTAGAAAATCAAAAACTGAACAAACTAGCAAGTTATTAGTTTTATTATATCTTTTCAAAATAGTGTCCATTTACATCAATACGTCGCTGCATCCGATGGAACCACTGAGAAAAGCACTTGGCCCACTCTTCCTGAGGGGTCTCTTCGACGGCATTTTGAAACGCAGCCACTGCTTCCTCGGCGTCCTTAAAACGTTTTCCTCGAAGTTTTTCTTTTATTTTCGGAAATAAATAAAAATTGCAAGGTGCGAGCTATAGGGCGGGTGACCCAGTAATTCCACGTCTAACGACGCCAAGTAGTCGATTGTTTGCTTGGCGGTGAGCGACGAGGCGTTGTCGTGGTGAAGGAGGATTCTACTGCGAGGTCGTTTCTCCCGAACTTTTTCCAAGACAAGTGGCAAATAATTGTTAGTGTACCACTCCGCAGTAACTGTTTTTCGATCCTCTAAAACAATTATTACGTAATGACCTGTCCTTCCGAAGAACGACGCCACCATCTTCTTTCCCACGCTTCGACCTCTCTTCACTTTAGTTGGCAACTCCTCGGAAGGAAACACCCAGACAGCAGACTGTCTCTTAGTTTCAGGATCATAACAATAAATCCAGCTTTCGTCACCCGTAAGTATGTCGAACACAGCATTTGAATCACCTCCGTTAAATCTTTGAACCATTTCACGACACCAATAAAAACGACGGAGTTTTTGGGCCTTTGTCAAATTATGAGGTATCCACCGAGCACAAAGCTTCCTGACCGCTAAATGTTCATGGAGGATTTTGTGCACTTGACTCATACCGATGCCTAAGCTTGTCCGAATCTGCTGATAAGTCATTCTTTTGTCAGTCTCTATCATACGCCGCACAACACTGATGTTATCTTTAGTCGTCGCCGTAGAAGGCCGTCCCTCACGCAGATCATCGGTGAGATTTGTGCGACCACGTTTAAACTCATTAAACCAGTTATAAACAGTGGCACGAGATGGGGCTTCATCGTGAAAGCCCAATCGAAGTCTATCATAACTTTCTTGTTGACTTAAATGACATCGAAAGTCATAAAAAATCATTGTACGAAAATTTTCTCGCGTTAAATTCATGCTGACGTGACAAAGACAAATTTTCTATTTGCTGCCAAATCGTAAACAAATGACAAATGAATATAAAGTCTTTCGACCGTTATCAGAATTATGAGACATGTTCAGGTAGGCGTGGGTTATCGGGTAGGAAGACAATATTTCAATAAAATAACTGTTGCTATAATCACTTCACTTATAATTCTTGATATTACAATAACTATTTTCACAATTTAATTATGGATTGTTAAGATTAGGATAGATTAGAACTTTAACGTCCACCGAGCACGTGGTTGCGTGCGCGCTCCTCGACGGTACAACACTAAGTGACACTTTTTACAATATGGCCGCCTCGCCAGTGCTCGGTGTTCGCTATGGGCTTTGACATGTGACATGTCACATCTGACAGTGACGTTTAGCATATTATAAAATGTCATCAGATATACTGAGTAGCGGATGCGCCGACACGGCCAATCCTGGCAGTCGCACGACCTCGTGCGTGCTGTGTCGTGCATCTACATGCTAGGACGTCTACCTGTTCCAACAGAAAAGTGGATATACACATTAACATACGCTCGACTATTCCTGACCAGACTAAGATTTAGTGTCATTGCCAGGTAATTTGGATCGGGCGTGCTGGGCCCTTGCATCCGGGTATTCGACTGTGGTCCAGGTGTGCTAGGCCTCTTTGACCCTTACTCTTAGTGTGGTCCGGGCGTTCGAGGCCCTTTCAACCAACCGCCAAAGTATGGCCCGGGCGTACGAGGCCCCTTCAACCAACTACCAAAGCGTGGCCCGGGCGTACGAGGCCCCTTCAACCAGCTTTACTAAGTGCCAAAGCGTGGCCCGGGCGTACGAGGGCCCCTTCAACCAGCTTTACATTACTAACTGTCAAAGCGTGGCCCGGGCGTTCATGCCTTTTCGTACAAATCAAAATCATTCACTTCGGTGCACTTGAGCTTCTCCCACGACTATGTGAAAATCTTCTTCCGAAGCCGAGAGCGTACCAGAACCGGCAGTGAGAGTATTTTCACTGGCACTGGACGCTGTTTCGGTTTCGGTGTCCGAGGACTCTATTAAGTCAGTGCTATTTTCATCGATCGCCGACACGTCATCCTCCTCATTAATCAATGTTGTTGATATCTCTAACAAGCCCTCGAAACCCCTAGGTACCTCACGCAAGTTTTCATGAGAGTACTTATAGACTCTGCTAGATCTATTAGCACTCTTTAATTCGTAGCGATCGTTGTCTAAGATCTTAGTTATAACGAATGGTCCCTTAAACTTTCTAGATAACTTAGTCTGATTACGCTCGCTACACTTGATGAAAACATAATCACCTAGTTTAAACGGTTTTATCCTAGCCTTGCCCCTATTAAAAAGTTTTTCTTGAGAGCTAGCTGCCTTGAGGATATTTGCAGAAGCTTGATTTCTTACGGATTCTAAATCAGCTCGAGAGGGGGTGCTGACATTGGCAGCTATTTGGGACATTCCAAGGGATTGGGCGCGTATGCCAAACATGAGTTCTGTTGGTGTGAAACCGGTGACCCTAGATCTAGTACTATTAAGTGCTAGTTGTACCTCATCTAGCTCGTCTCTCCAAACTTTATTGGTGTCATTTTCAACGATAGTTAGAAGGTTTTTCAATGTGCGCATTACCCTCTCTACCTGACCGTTCGCCCTGGCAGAGCCGGTTGCTATGAGGTGTAGCTCTATGTTGTGACCGGTGCAGAATTCTTTGAATTCTGTGCTAATAAAACATCTGCCCTGATCTGCTATTATTTTCTTGGGAGAACCGAAAAGACACACGGCTTTTTTTAAGGCTTTAACGGCACAAGCTGAATCTAGTGACTGGGTATATTCTAGGAGGACGTATTTTGTAAATGCATCTATGATGACACAAGCATATTCCTTTCTATCGCTCTTACCGCTGAGTTTGCCTGTCATGTCGATGTGCACGGTGTGCCATGGTACTGAGACTTTGGGGATGGGATGCAACCTTACCTGTTGTGCCCCCGAGATTCCTTTAGATGCCTTGCACACTATGCACGAGTCAATAAACCTCTGCACATTCTTAGACATTTGGGGGAACCAGTACTGTTCATATAGTTTGTTGAGAGTTTTGTCATGGCCTAGATGTTTGATTTCGGTATGTACATGATTTATTAGCGTCCATATCAAGGAACGTGGAACTATGGGAAGCCAGGTGCTTATCTTAGCCCTTTCTACTTTTCGGTAAAGGATGCCATCCCGCACATCGTAGGTGTGAGCGATAGCTCCTGGTAGCTCGCCTTTCTCATGCTGACTTATAAGGTTCTGGATTTCTTGATCACGTTTTTGCTCTACCTGGATCCAACTATTGTGTAATTCCACGAAATTCACAGATTTGCGAAAGTCTGTGGTGTTCGAATCTAAAGAAGTGATACTAGATTCTCCCGAACTTGACGGGGAGGGTAATGGGTTTCTAGAAAGAAAGTCAGCATGCGCCATATGACGTCCTTCTTTGTATATGATATCGAAGTCATATGCTTGAAGGAACGCCCACCATCTGTGAACACGAGGCGACAAGTCGGTCTTGGCTTTAGAGGCCTTCAAGGAGTTACAGTCGGTGTAGACTGTGAAGTGTTGGCCGTAAAGATAATGGCGGAAACTTTCGACTGCTCGTACCACCGCTAGGGTTTCTAATTCGTACGAGTGGTACCTGGATTCTACCTCTGTTGTACGGCGGCTGAAATAGGCTACAACGTGTGGTATATTTTGTTCTCTCTGAATTAACACGGCACCATAGCCATCGGAACTCGCATCAGTATGGAGTTCTACCGGTTTATCAGGATCAAAGATCGTTAATACGGGTTCGGATGACAGAATCTTAACGATTTGCCTATGTGCTTCTGAATGTTCCTGCGTCCAAGTTATACGACCTTTGAGTTTGGTCAAGGGGTATAAGGGACTTGCTATGTTGGCGAAATTGGGTATGAAACGTCGGAAGTAAGATGCCAACCCTAAGAATTGTCTTACTTGCCGCGCTGTCTTAGGAAATGGGACTTCTAGGAGGGCTCTGATCTTTCCAGGATTGGGTCTTACTTCTCCCGCTCGTATGACATATCCTAAGTAATTAATTTCAGTTTTCATGAATTTACATTTGGCCATTTTCAAAGAGAACCCCGCCTCCGTCAGAGCTTGGAGTACGGTGTCCAGGCGATGTAATCCCTCATCAACACTGGCTGAATATGAGAGGACATCATCCATGTACGCTAATGCTACTGTATCTTTCAGGGATTTAAGGGCTTTATTGATGCATCTCTGGTATGTGGACGCAGCGTTTCGCAAACCGAAGGGCATGGCGAGATATTCGAATTGCCCATCAGGAGTTACGAAAGCTGTACGCTCTATGGACTCAGGACTAACCCTGACCTGATGGTAGCCTGCCGCCATGTCCAGAGAGCTGAAGAAATGCGCTCCGTTTAAGCGGTCTACCTGCTCTTCTATCCTAGGGAGTGGGTAATGTTCTGGTCGGGTGTTGGCGTTTAGCTCTCTATAATCGACGCATAGCCGGTCCGTACCGTCTTTTTTCTTAACCAACACGATAGGGCTAGCAAAAGGCGAAGAACTCTCTCGGATGATATCTGCATCTAAAAGTGATTGTATCTTTTCTCTTACAATCACTTTCTCCGATGGTGACATCTGATGAGGACGCCTTTGCACCGTTTTGTGCGGGTCAATAAGGTCGATTCTCAGTTCACCAGTGGTAACTCTACGAATAGGCATGCCTTCTATAAAATATTCACTATATTTGCTTAGAATCATAAATAGTTGCTCCTTTTTTTCGCCTACTAAATCTGTGTCAATCGAGCTAAAATCTAACCGACTAGAAGTTTGGCAGGTGTTGATGGATTTGCGCGATGAAAATTGAATCGGATCACTATTGATTTCAACATGAAACCCTTGGTTTAAAATGTCTCTGCCTATAATGACAGATTCAACCAAGGTATTGTCAGGGACCACATGAAATAATATACTAACTGGAATGCCCTGAATACGGACGAGACTGGAAATTTGGGTCATGCATTTTACATCCTGACCTCCTATGCCTGTCAAGTAAACTGTATCTTTGTGTATGGGGCCTAGAAGCAGGGCCGCTACGCTATTCTTGATCAATGAACATGCTGAACCACTGTCGAATAGAAATGGAATTGGCTTACCAGTCGACGTCGACAAAGTACCTTTCACGAGATTCCGATCGCAGATGTTCACATTCTTCTTAGCTGAATCTGCTTTGTTGTTTGGGCAAGCCGTACTGACATGTCCCGGTTTTTGGCAGGTGAAGCATGTGACTGTCTTCTCTCGTTCTGGAACTTTTGTGACAGCGATCCCATCTCGACGTTTACGGCACTCTTCAATCTTGTGTCCACGATGGCCGCAGTAGTGACAGGATCCTCCAAATTTCGAATCAGCAGTCACACGTGGTTTCTTAGAATTGGAAGGCTGCTCTTCATTTTCATCATGACGTCTCTTCAGCGATATTCCACCAAGGGCGCGGTACAATTGAGCCCTTGTTGTGATGGTATATGAATTTAGTTCTCTGCGTATCAGTGAGTTCCTTTGGCTGAGGACTGATATGACGAAGCCAGTGATAACCTCTTCGTTCATCTCCACTTTTGGTATGCGCTCAATGAGACTCCACAAACGCATGGCTGCTTCCGAAGCCGTCTCTTGCTGTGTAATTTCGAATCTCATTACACTGTCGAAATAGTCTTGCATGAGCATGGGTTTTCCAAAGCGTGCCAGTAGCAGTTCTTTAATACGAGGCCATTCTATCTCTGAACTTTTTAATTTGGTTAGACAGGATGCGGCGCGTCCTTTCAATGCACTGACTAAGGCAAGTAACAACTCGGTTCCAGTGAGATTTCGGCTAGAAACTATGATGTCCGTGATTCTACACCAACCTTCGATATCAGCCTCTGCATCGTCCGGATCGAATTTCACCAGCAGGGTTGAATTTTGTTGTTGCGTCGATGGCTGAGTATTGTGGGTAGTTGCAGCCAGTAACCTCGTTAAAATCGATTCCATACCGGAGAGTAAATCGTGGGTACTTGCACTACGATCTTTATTTCCTTGATGTGATGCTGTCTCCTGTTCGTTTGACCCTTCGTATCCCACTTCTGATAAAGTCTTTCGACCGTTATCAGAATTATGAGACATGTTCAGGTAGGCGTGGGTTATCGGGTAGGAAGACAATATTTCAATAAAATAACTGTTGCTATAATCACTTCACTTATAATTCTTGATATTACAATAACTATTTTCACAATTTAATTATGGATTGTTAAGATTAGGATAGATTAGAACTTTAACGTCCACCGAGCACGTGGTTGCGTGCGCGCTCCTCGACGGTACAACACTAAGTGACACTTTTTACAATATGGCCGCCTCGCCAGTGCTCGGTGTTCGCTATGGGCTTTGACATGTGACATGTCACATCTGACAGTGACGTTTAGCATATTATAAAATGTCATCAGATATACTGAGTAGCGGATGCGCCGACAAATACAATACATACACAATAAATAATATTGGCAAAGAGTTCAATTTCCAAAATTTGAACTTATTTTTTTATTATATCGTTTACAAGTGGCCAGTTCTAAAAACTTTCAGTGTCGCCCTCGTACATGTATGAAAAAGGGTGCGTTGTCGTAATTATTCTAAAGTGCGTTAAACCAACCAGTTTTAGCAGAAAAGTAACGAAGCCTTAACAATTCATAATCGGGAGAACAAGTTTTGTCTCGGCTAAAATACCTACACAGTTTGACTTAAGCTTTTTGCTAGCTTACGTTAATCAATTCATTTTTGACCTTTCCATTTTCGTTTTCGCTGATAATATATGGCAGCTCTCATTTTGTCTAGGCCCTGAGATTTCAGTTATAAGCACAAAATGATATTAAAATAATACATACCAGAACAATGTCTTGACTTCATGAGCATTACACACGTACTCTGCACATCTCTCATTGCTGTATAGAATCTCTCACATTCCACGCTTAGCCATATAATTAAAATGATAAACTTCATGTTCCAGAAATGAATTGAAAGTAGTCGACTAACATACTGAAATAGTAAAATGGTAATATTGGTTTAAACTATAGTCAATTTATTCGATTCGGAGATCATAATCGAAATTTAGCCTTTTGTTCAATAAGGTTTAATATTCTATACTAGGTAGTTCTTTAGCCTGCAGAAGAGATCCTAGCATGAACTGACTGCAAAACCAGGTGGGCCACTATAGGTATGACTTTCATTTAGGGATACTCTGATGAGGCACGCCACACATCCCAGGCTGTGAAACCATATCACAGACATTGAAGGTTCACTATGACCGACCTTTACGAGGCCACTGCTAATGCAGTCGATGGACCAGCTATGCAAAGCTATTATAAAAAACTAGTGAGCCACCCCTGCTTCGCAAGGGTGCAATATATTGATGTGGCGTCACGTTGTCAAAACATGGTGATTCCTGTGCCATATTTAAGTTTAAATATATTATAGGTAATATAAAAGTTCCAGAATATACAGGATGACAGGGACATCGACGCGCAAACTGCAGCCATGAATTCAGCACATGATTCTAGACCCTAAATAAAACTACTGTTTCATAAAAAAAAAGTGCAAACCCGGTCCTACGCGGTCAAAATGCATGGAACAGCATTTTTTTGTATTTATAACCGACGTAAAATTTAAACGCAGGTGGATTCAGAATCATGTACTGGATTCTGAATCCATGGTAACGGGTTGGGCGTCGATGTCCCTGCCACCCAGTATAGTGAACACCGTGATCCAAATCATGTGTAGTTCAAACGAAATAAGCGCACAGACACGAAAAGCAACTTAGTTGTATACTATTTATGGATAAGTATAGATAACTGGAAGTTTTTGTTAGTTCTATAATTTATGAGTACTTCGATTACTTACTTTAGTGTAGCGGCTGAAAGATAATACCGTAGAGAGATTCCGCAAATTAAGGTATGCTGCAAATATCGTATAAAATGCAACCTGAAAATAAAATGTTTTTTTTTGTTTTTTTGTGTTTGACCTGAGCCTTTTAATGCAACTGACAATGCAACATATTAGGCAAAACATTACAAAACAGTCATATTTTCTCGATATGAGCCGTCTAATAAAGCAGAAAATGTATGATGCTCACCGCGCTCGTGAATAACCCTAGATTGGACTTGTTTGCTGATATATGGAAGGCGATAATGCTAGAATGTGTACAGTTCTGTTAGAAGACGGAGTGATAGTATTAACTTAATTAAGTATTCATCGCGAATTTGCATTGTCGCCAGTCAGTTTTATTTAATAGGCCCCTGGCAGCACTTACGTCAAATGCCATCAGTACAGTTAAGTCTTGTGTTTACATAATCTCTAATTAAAAATACACTTACCATATGTCGAAATGTCACCTCTAAAATATTGTATGACTCATGTACATTCAAGTATGCATCAAACATTACATTCCAGATCTCTCCCCTTTCTGAATCCTCGGTGTTTCTTGAATTCTGGACTCTTTCAATCCACACACGAAGCATTTTTTCCAATAATTTTAATACTACTAAAGCATAAATAACGTTAATATCAAAAAGGAGGCTTGCGTACAGCGACGAATAATCAAATATTCTCAAATCGAAAATAAAACTGAAGAAAAGGATGAAACTAATACAAAAAATATTGAGGATGCCAACAGAAGTCCAGCTGCAGACAATGAAACCTTTGAGTTTGTTTCCATTTACGTGTAGAACTCTAAGTACGTGTTGGATTTTCAAGACCAACAAGACATTGTAGTAACTGTGCACGATATTTGAGAAGCTATTTATTAAATCCCCGACCAAGTAGATGATGACGTCACTTAACATGCTCACACTAAATAACAAACTGTAAACCCCCCAATTATGAGTATTCTGGATAATGGTAACGATCAATTCAATAAAACAGGCAAAGCGGTATAAGAGCATGAAAAACACTTGGATGAAGTTGTAACGATAAGTATTAGCGGTGATAATGTTGTCACAAATAGAATACTTCGACCGCAAGAAAAAACTTTGCATTAGATTCAATGGTTTTAGCACTGATAGTAAATCTTCTTCAATCTCATTATTATTACGTAGTGTATCTGTAATGATGGAAACAACGGCTCTGTTTGATTTGAAATACGAGAACATGTTTGTTTAACTAGACAGTATAGTGTCAATTGATCTAAAACCTAAAGTTAAGCGGTAGGCAAGTATTTTTCTCATAAATAGTGTTTTACATCGAGTATTCTGTTTTTTATCAGTAAGATCCATTTTCGTCATTTATCAAATATTATCGGTAGCTGCTGTTGTGATCAAAAGAGATATTTAAATAGTGTAGGTAGGCGATGGATGACCTACAAAGAACCGCGAGAAAAACCTGAATGACACTCGCACATACCAGGGTAGCATGACACGAAAGGGAGGCGACCATAAAGAGTAGGTGGTGAAACAAGGCCGTCAGTGATGACGATAGTACGTTAGTTCCTGTTCAATATCTGATAACATGTTTAATAATCCGACTTCCTTACTTTAATTTCACCTCTAGCAATACAATCCTTTAATAAAATTAATACCATTGATAGATTCTTCAAACTAAAGTAAGCTGTTGTTATGATATAAAAATGTAAGGTAGAAATAGAAGAAAATTATTAATATACGAGCGGATTGCGCCTGATGAGTTTTCTCTATCGGCAAAAGTGACGAACTTCTAGACAAAGTTTCATCCCCTAGAACTCTTTTAGGGGATGAATTTCCAAAAATCCTTGTCCACTTGCGTTATGTTAATTTGTGCAAAATTTCGTGCTTCCTAGATCTTTTTTTTTTCCTGGAGAAATCCTCATGGATACCCCCTCCATCTGGGAAGAACGGAGGGTTATGTAGGACTCCTACCGACTAAAACCTAACTGTCCCTTCCAGTACCATGAGGTGGGGACCCGGAAGATACTTGTACATTCACCGCACCCCCAACTGGTGTTAGTCCGCGTTGCCTAGCGGGCTCTATCACCATGATGTTTGAAAAAAAACTGTAAACACTCCAAATATGATTTTAGTATTGGATGACAAAAATGATCCATTCATGCAAAAGAACACACCGAAATGTGAGCATGCAAAATACTTGTATAAAGTTGTAAAAATAGGTAGAAGTAATGTTAAATGTTGTCACAAATAGAATACTTTGCGCAGAAGAAGAGACTTTGTATCATATTGAAATAATTATACACACGAATACTTGTACAAATCACTTTATTGGTAGTCTACACCTTAAATATTGTAACTCGAGGCCACTTTTGTCGTCTGTAGTTAGCTAAGGATGGAATGGAGTCACTGTACCGCGCCGTTTTACTTGTTTAAAAGTGATCTACATAGATGATCCAAACTAAAAAGGATAAAATATTTAAAAATAACAATGTTGCAACCTACAAATAACATTATTTAAATAGTCAATTATTTTCTATACTAACAATATAATTATTCAGCGGCCGTAGTACTGATTGTAAATCATATTCTATCAAGTTATTACGTAATATTTCGTTAGAGGAAACTGTATAGTATATACATATATATATAGTGTATAGTTTCGATTGTAACAGCGTTTCTGTTTCATTTGTAATAGTTTTTGAAATACGAAAACATGTTTGTTACACTAGACCGTTTCATGTGGATTAATCTAAACATAAAGCCAATCGATGGGCAAGCAATCCTAATCTTATAGTAAATAACTGCAGTGGCCGATAACAGAGGCATTGATGGACGAACTTGAAAATGTGAGCCAGGCGAAGGGGAGGCACACATACGTGATTCCATCAATGCCTGGCTGCTGCCAAGGCTTGTATAGTACTTTTCTCAATAATGCGCGGAAATTCAAACTAAATAAATAAATTATACATTTCAGAATCAATGACGAACAACGATAATTTTTCTCGCGCCAATATGTTAATTTGTTTCTTTTTCACTACACAGCCCTATTTGCTAAACCAGTTCGAGATTTAAATCAAATCTTTGATAAGTAACCTCCTTGGTTGCCATGGGTCGAAGTAAAAAGTTCGTTCCACTTTTAAATTACACGACAGATAATTATGATTCTTCTAATGCCTGGTTTCTGAAGTTCCCAGATAAATTCTCATTAGCTATTGATTCAATAAAGTTATGCGGATTTGCGGATGATACTTCACTTTTGTTTAAACTTAAACGTCAGCAGCTGGTTACTGACGATGTAAATAGCGCGATTTCAAAAGTAGTTTACTGGTTCAATGTCAATAATTTACTCCTTAATGAAAAAAAAACCAAATGCATTAAGTTTACGCTACCTCACGTTAGACAGGTGAAAACGAATGTATTAATAAAGGGCGAAGAATTGAATCCTGAAGATAGCACAGTATTCTTGGGCTTAACTTTGGATGCTAAGCTTCAGTGGGGCCCACATATAGATAAATTGTCAAAAAAGCTAAGCTCCGCAGCATACGCTGTTATAAAAATTCGTAATTTAACCGACACAGAGACAGCCCGTTTAGTGTGCTTTAGCTATTTTCATAGTGTTATGTCGTACGGTATTCTGTTATGGGGAAATGCCGCCGACATTCAGACTATTTTTATTTTGCAGAAAAGAGCTGTTCGATCAATTTATAAATTAAGTCCGAGACAATTTCTCAGAGGGAAATTTAAGGAGATTAATGTAATGACTGTGCCTTCTCAATATATTTATGAAAATCTTTTATATGCACATAAAAATATAAAATTGTTTAAAAAATACAGTGATATCCATAATATAAATACTAGGAATAAACACAAATTTGTTGTACCTACAACAAGGCTCAAAAAAATAGGCGGCTCGTTCAGGTGTGAATGTTTACGCTTTTATAATAAACTTCCAAGCCACGTTCAAGATCTAAGCCTTAATTAATTCAAATCATTAATTAAACGTAAGTTGTGCCAGAAAGTCTTTTATACCGTTAAAGATTATATTGAGGACAAAAAGGATTGGGATTGAGTTGCCCCAATTTATGCATACTGAATGTTTTTTTTTTGATTATTTTTTATTTTTGCTATATTTTTTAGTTTTGTTATTTTACATAAATTTTGACATTTTGATAATTATTATTATATATACAATGTCATGACAATTTACTTTGTGAAGTATAGTATTATTGTTTATTTATTGTGAATGTGAGGACTATGTAGGTAACTTTTATTTTTTATTTTATTTTTTCACTTTCTCAGGTAGTTTCAATGATAATCTGGCAGTTTGAGTGCTATAAGCGGCCTACCCAAATGTCCTTTCTTTGGTATTGTTCGTCGAGTGGTTGAGCTCCTTAAGTTCTGAGTTGAGCTCCACGATTAGTGACAAATGCGTGCACTGACTGCACAGGTCCGCTCATTCTGTGTGGTTTTTCCTCAAAAGACCATTTCAGACATAAATCTACATGGTCTTCACATGATCAGACCAAGATTATGTCTGGACTTTAAAAGAGACTGTGACCTCTGAGTTTGTTTCGGCCTTTCTTCTCAGAGTAGTCAGATAGGAAACGCCGACATCATCTAGTTTTAAAAATATGATTGACGTGTAAAAGTGTTTGTATAAACCTACTTACAGAAATAAAATCATTTATCATTTATAATGGATTCAATAAAGTTATGCATAGGATAAACGTCGGATCACGTCGGATCACGTCGGAAACGTCGGTCACTGCATTTCTGAATACGCAACTAACTATTCAATAACTATGAAACCGATAACTAGTTCCTTAGTTGCCGCTAGATGGGTCTGTATAAGAGATCGCATCTAAATTTGATTTTATTATTTTAATTCGTCTATAATACTAGTTTTTTTTATAATTTTTTTCTTTCTTTATTATTTTTGGTTCTTTATTTTTTTCGAGGGTAAATAAGTGGCATAACACTGTTTTAGTTACAAAATATGATAAGTCGTTTTTTATGGGCGGTTGTACGAACTACATCATTGTCAACTTTTTTAAAACTTTTCAGTTTCACTTGACACTTCATGGTTTCCGGCTAAAATTGATACCACCAAATTTTGATTTGCCGTTTGATTTGAAATGATAGAAGTCTATTTGTCTTTCCAATCGTTTGTGCTTTATCCATTCTTTTGTAAATTAAGTGTATCTATAATTAATTCTATAATGTAATTATGTTTTGTAATTTAGTGTGTATGTAATTGCTCGATGACCTTGATGATTTGACCTCTGTACCGGTATTTGTTACTTTGGCGCCACCTACCGACAAACGGCCATATTCACTAAAACGAACTGAAGATAAAGCAAGAACACAGATGTGTCGCAGAGTTGTCATCGTTTTTGCCTATTTTATTCGCTCTCTGAGAGATTTAATACATTTTGTTCCTCTAGGAGTCTTGTACCTACATCATAATTTATATTTATTTTGTAATAAATAATGCACTTTGCCTAATGAACTAGTGTTCATCAGTTATTTTATTGAGCATGGTTACTGTACATGATACATTCTGAAAGTCTGATGATGATCAGTTAATTGCTTGTTGGTTCTCAGTACCTAACGGAAATAGTTAGGATGACGTAGCTTTCAACATTTGTCTAATTGAGCTTAGATGCTACTACATGATATATTCTGAAGGTCTGATGATGACCAGGTAATTGCTTGTTGATTCTCAGGAACCGAAATAGTTTGGACGACGTAGTTTTCAACATTTGTCTAATTAAGCACGGGTGCTACTACATGATATATTCTGAAGGTCTGATGATGACCAGGTAATTGCTTGTTGGTTCACACGAACGAAAATAGTTAGGATGACCTAGCTTTCAAGATTTATCTAATTGAGCACGGATGCTGCTACACGATACAATCTGAAGGTCTGCGATGACCAGGTAAGTGCTTATCAATTCTTAGTAACGGAAGGAGTTAGGATGGCCTAGCTTTCAAGATTTATCTAATTGAGCATGGGTGCTACTACATGATATATTCTGAAGGTCTGACGATGACCAGGTAACTTCTTATCAGTTCTTAGTAACCATATATCAAGAAGGATAAAACTAGAGCACGAATCAGTTGTATTTTGGTATTCTGACGGATGTCGCGGTACTTCCAAATTTACCCCAGACTGGTCATTCCACTTTTGTCCATACCAGTACGCAGCGAATTTCATCAAGGCAGCTGCACTCGTGATCAAAGACCCAAGATACACGAACTCGCTGACTTTCTCATAACCGTCGAGTAGAGCTCGGAAGAAGATGATCACGGTCTATCGTCATTATTTTTGTCTAGGCATGGTTTTTCTTAAGTCCAAGTAACGTTACAGGTAATAAAAAAATAGGTACATGATCAAAATGTATGCACCAGCTGTTATTTTTAACCGACTTCCAAAAAGGAGGAGGTTATATGTTCGACTGTATATACGTTTTTATTTTTTTATGTATGTTCATCGATTTCTCCGTCAATTGTTAACCGATTTTGAAAATTCTTTTTTTGTTTGAAAGGGTATACTCTCGAGGTGGTCCCATTGTCACCAAGTCAGAATCTGATGAGGGGATCCCATGGAAATCGAGGGAAATCCTCAAATTTTATAGGCACACATATAGCGATTTGGGTATTTTTTATAGTAACTCGTGCATTTGCTCTTGGAAAGCACCATTCGGTGAAGTGGAACTGATGATGAAGACCAGAGGTGGCCACCGGAACTTCTCAGTAATAAGTATTTCACGGATTGCGATTCGATTTTAATATGGTTGCTAAGCAATTTATGCTCGGCACAATGCATATAGTGAAATGGAGCTGATGGTGGCTTCACCATCCAGTGGTTTTGGTTCTTAACAGGAGAACTCCTCAACAGTTAACGTCCCTGCATCGGGAAAAGGAATATTTTGTAAAAAATTATGTGCAGTTGACATAAGGCTATTGTACTCGTAACTTAGATTTATTAATAACCGACTCACTAAAACGGGAAAAATAAAAACTTTTTTACGAAAAAAAAAACAACCGACTTCAAAAAAAACACTACAAAGTGAAAAATAACTTTAATTTCGGAAGTCGGTGGCAAAAAACAAAATACAGATACAAAGACACCGACTTCCGAAATTAAAGTTATTTTTCACTTTGTAGTGTTTTTTTTGAAGTCGGTTGTTTTTTTTTGAAAAAAAGTTTTTATTATATTTCAGCGTTGGTTCCATCCAAAGTAAAACTTGCTCATATTCATGAGTACTGTGTTCTATAAAAGTTTTTCCAGGTATTTTGTTTACACCTTATACACAAGATCCACCACCATGTATTTTCCATCATGTAGTAATAAAGTTGGATGTCTGATGAAACCTAGTACAGACAAAAAAATAAATTTAAGTTTTGATGTTGTTTTAATGTTGCTATGCTCCGATAAGTACAAAATGTGTCCATTTACAAACAAAGTCCAACACATTTCATTCCTATATGTTTCCAACTTCGTCTAAGTACCTCAGTAAAAATAAAAGCACCATGCATGACCACCTATTTCTTGTATTTTGGAAAAAAGTAAGCTTTATCAATAACTCGTCTATTTGATATATTTTTTGTTTCTGCTTGTGATTGTCTTTCTTCAGTGACTACATCTGGCAATTCTTCTTCATCTTGTTCAAGCTAAAACAAACATTTTAGGAATATACAAGATAATTTTTATGTGGTTCTGGAGCCGAAGTGCAATAACCTATGCCAATTGAAGAAACATAGGTATGTACCTAATAAAGGAATAACACCCATTTTATGATCCCGAAACAAAAAAAAAACTTCGGAGTCCACCATCAGGTAACTGACATTATCAAGAACCAAGGTCTCCATGAGCCCTTTAAAATGAGTCCAAACACGAGGGTTCTACGTAGTGTCGTTACTGAGATCCTATACCGACCTTCGGAGTCCACCATTAGGTAGGTAACATGAACAGTCACCAAGGTCTCCATGAGCAGTTTCAAATGAGTCTAAAGACGATGGTTCTACGTAGTGCCGTCAATGAAGTCCTATACCCATCTTTGGAGTCCACCATCAGGTAGGTGACATCATCAGCTACCAAGATCGCCATAAGCCCTTTCAAATGAGTCCAAACACGATGGTTCTACGTAGTGCTGTCAAAGAGATCCTATACCCACCTTTGGAGCCCATCATCAGGTAGGTGACATCATCAATCACTAAGGTCTCTGTGAGCTCTTTCAAATGGGTCTCCCTTGTTTTACCGAAAAGAAATTGCCAAATTATCACTTCCCAAACAAATTTTCGCATAATTTCATTTGCCAAATTATTACTTACCAAAAATCTCTTTACAAATAATTGTTACGAAAACCTATGTTTGGCAAGTGAACGTTTGAACAATAACTTGTTCACCAACTAGTACTTTTACCATTTTTTATATAGTCAAATATTTCAGTTGGTATAACATATTTTACGCAAAATTAAATAAGCCAAATATTTGGTGTTGTCAATTTCAAACTTACCATTTCTATTATAAGACTTAGACGATGGAGCCCCGCCAAGCGGGGCTCCTATTTCTGGGTGGTTTAAAAAAAAAAAATACCACGAAAGGGATGGCGGGGTCTTTCAGACCCCGCCATCCCCTTCTAACCTAACCTGTCCGAGTCGGGGTGCCCGAAATCCCGAGCTCGCTTCGCTCGCTCTTGCATACTATCCCACCCTTGGTTTTTACCCTTGAATAAATGATTATATTAAAATAAAATTGCATTTTTTTTATAATTCCCAAAACAACTTATTTTAGCCTTTATATTTTTTGTCATAAAAAGAACATTAGACCAAACGTTTACTGTCTAAAGATTGTTTGCTGTAATAAATCATTTGATTAAAGACCAAATGCCTTAATGACATTATCCTTGGTAATAATCTACCAAGTAAAAATTTGACCAAATGAAAATGTGCGTACTAAAATCATTCCAAACATTGCATTGGTATAAAAAAAGGTTGCTAAAATTTGTTTGGGTAGTGAAATTTTGGCAAAATCTTTTCGGCAAAACGGCAGGATCCCAAGCTGAGGGCCTGTGGAGGTTTTTAAAAACATACTTACGATTATTTTTTTTGAAAAACTGAAAATTTAGAACGAGTTTCGTGATTGATCAAAGTTTTAGTCACTTTGGGTGATGATAACATACGAAACTTTACCAGTATCCTGCGAGAAAGCCTGCGCTGCATACTCGGGACACGATTATTCAGTGTCTCGATGACTCTTACGACGGGTTGACTATACGCGTGCTATTTTTTTGCAAATAAAATCCAAAACTTCACGTTTTCAATGATTTATGAATGAAATCATATTGTAAATGGTACAAATATAAATAGTTCGTAAAAAAAAAATGATATTATGTTTGTAATTATATACAGTATGGAAACCACATATATGCAATAAATGAAACCACATACTTGTTATCGCCTTTTCTGACCATACACAAAAAATGGACGAAATCGGTCCAGTAATTAGGTAAAAAACTAGAGTTCTAATTTTGATCAAATTTGAACACTGTCGAATTGGATAACTAGGTCAATGATTCAATGAACTTGAATCCTTGAACATTGAAAAGCGACGTTGCATGCAGTGCGAACTACATATCACGACGCTGTTACGTATTCTACTTACCTATTTGCCTAAAATGTAAAATCGGTATACCTAAACGACAAGCTGGAATAAAAAAAAAAAAAACAAATACAAAAGAAAAAAAATAAATAAATGTAATACATTTTATTTCAACGTTTGAGTGCGCAAACTAAGTGTGTATGGAGGCCGCGGACAGCATCGCCCGACTCCCCGCGTGATCTCCGCCGCCGCCGTTGCTCTACGCAAATACATTCGTTTCGCAAATGTATGGAATTTAATACTGTGACGGTACGGCCCACTTGCTCTCACAGACAGGAAACCTGTGCAGTCAATGTGTGCAGGAAACATTATAGGCTGTTTTTTTTTTTTTTTCGATACATGAGTACTTGAAATTACTGTTATAAAATACTGGCATTCAGCTGCATCCGGTTAGACTGGAAGCTGATTAGTGCTTGGAAATTTGGAATTGCCTTTTGACCTGCCACGGCCGAAATTTTGTTTTGCAATTTACACAAACATAAACTATCATTGGCACGCGCTAACATTTCCTGCGGGTGTACGTAGGAAGCGGTGTCTTTGGCGGCATGTAAGATGCCGCCAAAGACACCGCAACAGGCGGCTCGAGACATGCGGCGTTTTTCAAAGGCGGCGGTCATTGTGAACGAATTTTGCGGGCGGCAGGGAAGGAGGGGTGCGTGTAGGTAAGGACACCTGTTATTGACTATTAGGGAATAATGATCGATGAACAAAAAAAACTGTTTAGCTTTAAATACTTAGGGCGTAGTGTTTTTATTAGAATTATCGTGCTCTTGTGATAATTCTAAAAAAACTATGCCCTAAGTATGTATAGCTATACAGCTTCATTGTTTAAGTGTGTTGTGTAAGTTCTTGTTAAATATTCAGTAGATTTAGAGATAAAATTAATGAAGTAGAAGTATACAATAACAATATTACAAGTTACGTAGAAGCAACCTATTAAAAAAATCGTACCTACTTACACATTTACTAGTCAGGAAGTCACTCCAGTCCAATCGTACAAAATTACTAAAACTTTTTTTAATACTTAATCAAATCAATAATTTGTTAAAAATATTAAAACAATCGAATAACACAAAAATGCTTGTATTTTAATGCCTTGTTTTGGTAGTAGGTAAGTAAGTGTAAAAAAGTATCGATAAACGATAATTGCGCCGTTAACCCTAAATTATGACTTTTATTATTTTCGCCATTTTTGAGAAGTCTCGCTTTGTCAGTTCACCGCTGTCTTCCGGGATAGTGTATCGTGACTTTCGCAGAGATTTCATAGCAACTTGCGCGCATTGCTTCAAGTGATTTTGGCAAATTAAACTGATAAATAGGTCCTTTTTTAAGGTGAAATTGACATTTATTTGCTACTTGACTTTGTGTGTGTATAAATAGTGCTTTTAAGTTTATTTGTATTTATTTTTTACGGTGAAATTGACACTACTTGACTTTTGTGTGTGTGTACCCGTGTGTTTTTTTAACAAAATGCCAAGACAACAGCATTTTTACAGTGCTGCAGAGTATACAGACATGGTTTTATTGTATGGCGAATGCCGCCAAAATTCAGCCTTAACTCTACGTACTTATCGTGAGAGATACGGCGCAACTCGTGTCTGCCCTACTAATGTCCGGACAATCCTGGGGGCTGTCCAAAGGATCAGAGAAAATCAGCACATAGTGCCGAACACTCATAAAGGAGTTGCTCCGCGTCACGTTCCATCCTCTTTTGAACAACGAGTCTTAGACCATTTCGATCGGAACCCAACTTGCAGCCTTAGACAAGCTGGGCGTGTGTTTAGAGTGAGCCATAGAACAATACATCAAGTGCTGAAAAGGAACAAAATACGTCCTTATAAATATGCAAAGGTTCAGGCGCTGCTGCCCCTTGATAAGCCGATTAGAGAGTTTTACTGCCGCTGGGTACTTGAAAAAATCTCTCAAGATCAAATTTTTTTATCAGATGTGTTTTGGACAGATGAAAGCACGTTTACTCGGAACGGCATGTGGAACCGACAAACCATGCGTCACTGGAGCCATACGAATCCCCATTTATTTAGAGAATCAGCTCATCAGTACCGTTTTTCCGTTAATGTTTGGGCAGGCATTCACGGAGATCAAATAATCGGCCCTGTTTTTATCAACGGAAACCTGAATGCACAGAAGTTTCTAGATGTTCTTAACGGCCCGATAGCACGATATTTAGAAAGACTGCCTGTGGTAGCTTTCAGGCGGGTATGGTTCCAGTTAGACGGAGCTCCTCCACACTCCGTACTCGTCGCGAGAGAGCGGCTTAACACCATGTTCGGCGAACAATGGATTGGGCGCTATGGCCCCCACAGGTGGCCAGCTCGGTCGCCCGACTTCACTCCTCTAGACTTCTTTTTATAGGGCTTTATTAAAAATGAAGTTTACTCGCGGGTCTCCGAAACCGAAGACGAACTGCGCAATCGTATTGTCGCTGCCTTTGACAAATTAAAAGCCATCTGGCTCTGGATCCTGAACGAAATTTGTTGAGCAGGCTTCGGGACAACATTGTGCGGCGATGTTACTTGTGCATTCAGAAACGTGGTGGACATTTTGAAAATGTGAAAATTTAGGTATCCTTTTTTTTACTAATGTGCAATAGTTAATTTAGTTAGTTCAGTTCAGTTATCGCAAAATAAAAACGTGGCGGTAAAAATGAACTAAGTGAATTTTGATTTCATCGAACATTGACAAACGATCAAACGCCAGCGCCGACAAAAAAGCCGCCATTGATGTCACCCGCGTGCGTATGTAGTTGCCGCTCTTCCCGAGGTCAAGGTACGTTTTCTAAACAGAGTGTTTACTTTTATAGAATTTATTTTGATATTTATTTTGTTTGAAAATTTCACTTTTTTAATTTACGGTGTTTTATTTAATATTTCATTTTGCTATACTTCTGTGGACTAGTATTACTTGTGGTTTCATTTATTGCATATATGTGGTTTCCAAACTGTATAAAGTAGTTTTTAATTTCGTTTTGCTGTTTGAACCGATCATAGAATAAGCATAAAATATAACGGGTACGTATTTGAATATCGAAGATTAAAATACCTACGCTTAAAATACCAATGTTCAAAACATCGAAAATTTAAATATCGATTATATCAAAATGTCGAAAATTGTTATACCTAAGCTTAAAACGTCGAAGATTGAAATGCCGAGTGATTAAAATTTCGAATGATTCAAAATATCGAATGACATTATGCCTAAGTTCAAAATATTTTTTGTTTAATATTTTGTATTATTGTCACTGATTATATTGTACATTTGCGTACAAATGTGTTTTATTTTGGGTTTTTATTATGTAAAAATAGGAAAGGAGGTTTTCCTTGTTTTTTTTGTAACCCACCTAGTAACTGATTACCATCTAGCAGCAAACAAGCATGCAGCAATCATGCAACATGCAAGCAAGCATGGTTTCTGTCACGGCTCCGGCGCTGCAGGGCTCCGGCAGTCCCACGCGAGCTTAACGTCGCAGATGGTCTAAACGCTCACCACCGCAGCTTCGGCTTGTTGGCCGGCTTGGCCGGCCAACCTCAGCTGCGGCGGCGGGTGTTAAAACCACCTGCTCCTCAGCTCGCGGGCTGCCTCGCCCCTCCGCGCCTACGCGATTCTAAATTACACTCTAGGGGTAGGGCAGACAAGACTACGTGGAGTCGGTTTTGCAGCGATACGTTTCTGTCACTAACTTTAGTAGCACAACATATTGACTTTCAAGAAAATATTTTAATTTAAAGACCTAAATAATACCTTCACGATTGACCTATGCTTGTACACTAGACACTGATTTTCATGGATAAAATAGGTCAAAATTGTTCCAAAACCGAATTGGGGCACCCCGAATTTACGTAGTCTTTTGGCTGTTACCCCTAGAGTGTATATAAAAATCCGGAGGCGCGAAGGGAGGACAACCCCCGCCCGCTGTAACAAAGCATAGGCACCCGTGGGAGCCGTAGCGGCTGAGGCTGGTCGCCGGAGGCGACCAGCAAGCCGAAGCTGCGGAGGTGAACATGGGTGCCTATTCTTTGTTACGCAAGGGCGAAGGGGTTGCACTTCCCGTAGCGCCGGAGACGTTGCAGAAGCAACCTTTTTCCACTCATACTACTTACATCAATTTTTTTTCGATATTTTAACTTGTAGGTACGTATTTTTAGGGTGAATTAATGAATGTATTAAATGTTGAAAATTAACCCATTTTTACACGTAGGTATATTCATTTTCGATGTTCTATGTACCCATCGATATTTAGGACGTTCGATAGTTTGTACTTCGATATTTAGGACATTCGATAATCTGTATTTCGATATTTGGATCTTTCGATGTAACTTTTGTAGATATTTAGATTTTAGATATATTGGACGTAGGATATTTAACCGTTCGATACTATAAACTTTCGTTATTTTAATTTTCGGTTTTATGGTCGTTCGATTTTTCCATTTTCGATGTTATGAACATCGATATTTTAACAGTAGGTATTTTAATCTTCGATATTCAAATACGTACCCGTAGGTATATTCATTTTCGATGTTCTATGTACCCATCGATATTTAGGACGTTCGATAGTTTGTACTTCGATATTTAGGACATTCGATAATCTGTATTTCGATATTTGGATCTTTCGATGTAACTTTTGTAGATATTTAGATTTTAGATATATTGGACGTAGGATATTTAACCATTCGATACTATAAACTTTCGTTATTTTAATTTTCGGTTTTATGGTCGTTCGATTTTTCCATTTTCGATGTTATGAACATCGATATTTTAACAGTAGGTATTTTAATCTTCGATATTCAAATACGTACCCAATATAACAGTAAATGTAATTGTAAAGTGAAGCGTGGCCGAGCTCGCCAAAACTATTGGTAAGTACCTACCCTCTTAGTAGATACATTATTTAGTGTTTATTGTGCGTTGGTCTAGTGGTCGCCAGCGCTACTGCTGGGTATGAGGTCTCGGGTTCGATTCCCGGGTCGGGCAAAGTGTTATTGGGTTTTTCCATCTGGAATTTCTCAGTAGCAGCCCGAAGTCTGGATTTGTGCCCGGTTGATGGCATCAGGCTGGCCTTCTATTACATGGGACTTAAACATAACTGGCGAAATGTGGGTGTGCTATAGGTACACCTCTGCCTAACCCTTCGGGGAATACAGGCGTGATGTTGTGTGTGTGTTAAGTTTTTTTTTTTATCGTTTTTGGTTATCATGTAGTTTTGTTTGGAAGAGGATGGAGACCTAGGTGACTGATGATGTCACCTACCTGATGGTGGACTCCGAAGGTGGGTATAGAATCTCTTTGACAGCACTACGTAGAACCATCGTGTTTGGACTCATTTGAAAGGGCTTATGGCGACTTTGGTGGCTGATGATGTCACCTACCTGATGGTGGCATCCGAAGGTGGGTCTAGGACTTCATTGACGGCACTACGTAGAACCATCGTCTTTGGACTCATTTGAAGTGCTCATGGAGACCTTGGTGACTGTTCATATTACCTACCTGATAGTGGACTCCGAAGGTGGGTATCGGATCTCATTGACGGCACTACGTAGACCCATCGTGTTTGTACTCATTTGAAAGGGGATCCTGCCGTTTTGCCGAAAAGATTTTGCCAAAATTTCACTACCCAAACAAATTTTAGCAACCTTTTTTTATACCAATGCAATGTTTGGAATGATTTTAGTACGCACATTTTCATTTGGTCAAATTTTTAGTTGGTAGATTATTACCAAGGATAATGTCATTAAGGCATTTGGTCTTTAATCAAATGATTTATTACAGCAAACAATCTTTAGACAATAAACGTTTGGTCTAATGTTCTGTTTATGACAAAAACTATAAAGGCAAAAATAAGTTGTTTTGGGAATTATAAAAAAAAATGCAATTTTATTTTAATATAATCATTTATTCAAGGGTAAAAAACCAAGGGTGGGATAGGATGCAAGAGCGAGCGAAGCGAGCTCGGGACTTAGGGCACCCCGACTCGGACAAGTTAGGTTAGAAGGGGATGGCGGGGTCTGACCCCCCCCCCCCCCCCGCCATCCCTTTCGTGGTTATTTTTTATTTAAACCACCCAGAAGTAGGAGCCCCGCTTGGCGGGGCTCCGTCGTCCAAGTCTTATAATAGAAATGGTAAGTTTGAAATTGACAACACCAAATATTTGGCTTATTTAATTTTGCGTAAAATATGTTATACCAACTGAAATATTTGACTAGATAAAAAATGGTAAAAGTACTAGTTGGTGAACAAGTTATTGTTCAAACGTTCACTTGCCATAGGTCTTCGTAACAATTATTTGTAAAGAGATTTTTTGGTAAGTAATAATTTGGCAAATGAAATTATGCGAAAATTTGTTTGGGAAGTGATAATTTGGCAATTTCTTTTCGGTAAAACAAGGGAGACCCACAATTTCAACATGAATAATGAAAAAAAAATTTTTTTTGTATCTTTTTTGATTTGAAAGAGTGCCCATGGAGTTTCTTGCCCTTTCTTCTCCATAGGTACCTACTACGCTTTGGGATGAGCCACTAGCTTCATTTTTCTTCACTGACCCCTTGACAATTCAAAAGTGCCTGTAATTGGTTTATTTGAAATAAATGCTTTGAGTTTGAGTTGAGTTTGAACTAACTGTGTGTAAAATCGCCTGACAGAAAGTATACACGGTGACATTTGAATCACAGTTTTGCTAGAACAAACGTTATTCAGACCATGGGCTACTACCATTCTACAGCATCCTTTAAAAAAAAAAACGTCATTGGTTTTCGAAAAAAGACAAAAAAGACAAAGCTAAAAAAGTCGGGTTTATCGTTACTCCCTACAACACAGACACTGCGGCGCCGGCGCTCCCGTCTCAAAGTACAATGGCAGCGTGGCGCGCGGCTTATGCGCGAGACAAAGCATTGTTTACTGGGAAATCCCAATCCCAGGCTGGGGAATCTCCATAAACGAAATTTAGTTACTTTTTTTTTTGGACGTCTTACTAGAAAATACCAAATTTAAAAGTTATTTAAAGTGTCTATTGTTCTCAAACATGTTGCGTAATTAGGCCTGGTCTGTCCATAAAAGGAAACAGTCATGTGTTTACTATCGGTTCATAGAAATCTTTTGTTTACAAGCCATGTGTAAGTGCCGGAGCGCCCCGTGACGTGCCGACAAAAAATGTTCCGGGACAAATTAAAAAACAAATAAAAAGTCAGAGATCAAACTTACTTACTTACTTACTTTATAAAGAGAAAATAAAATCGAATAAAACGATAACAACTTACAACTTATTTACCTAACAAACATAGCTTTCACAGAACGTGAGATAATTTGACATGATCACCCTGAGTGTTTCATTAAAGATTTCGGGACTGTCTCCATTAAGGAGTTTATAGCACCATGCATGCGACACAACAGGGATGGCGCGCGCGACACAGTGCGGCAATGGGATGTGGCGAACAGTCGGTATCGGTTATGGCTTGGTATGGCTTTAGCTATGGTACACTTTGGTACTTAGGTATTTTCTGGCTATGCATGACGCAGGCGACGCACCGTACCGACGCGGATGGCGCGGCACGGCGAGGTGGCTGACCTCTAATTTTATAATTTCGTTCTAAGTGCGAACTTACGGTAGATATTATCAGACATGGTTTTAATTCTGTCCTGTAACTAGGAACGAGTACCTATTGTATCTACTGTGACATTATTAAGTAGGTATTATTTATTTATTGGGATATTACAGAAACATGACAAAAACAAAACATACCATGAACCAGGGTTAGCTCCGTGTGCACCAAGACAACATTGACTCCAATTTTGGTTGAGAGTACATGCGCCTAGCTTCCGCCAGATTGTCATCAGCAATTGAGTAAAAACGCACAATAACCAACCACTCCACACTCGAATAATTAGAACTCATTTTCACAAAAAACGCGCGATGCATGCCTGTGACGTAAATACATCGGATGCATACGCGTCGCTCACTCGAGACATTTCGGTAGACTGTTATGTTTATTGCCCGGGTGGTTCGAGCGGCCCGCGGCATTCGACAAAAGAAATGGGCGGAGGGATACTTCGCACGATTGCTTGTCATTGGCTAATGTTTTATTTGCATTTCGGTCCGCATTGGCCGGAAATCCTTGTAGTCCACGTGGACTACCGCGATGAGTACTGTGATGTTACGGTTAATGTTTGAACACTTTCGAGCAACATATGACTAATTTGAGAACGCCTAGTTTAGTTTGTTTTAATAACATATTTGATGCTGTAGAATGGTAGTAGACCATGGTCTGAACAACGTTTGTTCTAGAAAAACGGTGATTCAAATGTCACAGTGTATAATAACTATTCATATTTGCACGCCATAGTATATGGCAAACATGTCTGAACCTGTATTTTATTCATTATGTTATCTTGCATGCACGTTTTTTTTAAATTCTTGTATTAGTACACATGTTTATGCAAATAAATATATCTTATCTTATCTAAAGTGATTAGCATTTAATAGTTTGACGTGTAATGAATGAGCTTTGTGTTAGAAATGTAGTATTTCTGTAATCAAATATACAAAAAAACTGCTGCTTTAAATAAAAACAGACAAGTGCGAGTCGGACTCGCCCATCGAGGGTTCCGTACAAAGTTGTAGGTACATATTATAAATAGTTCAGGAATCGAGTCTCGGCAGTTTTTTCCGAGCTTTTCCCGAAATTCAGTTTCCAAAACCTATAATTAGTTATATCATTGTGTTTTATAAGTGAAATTGTGGTTATACTAACAGTTCATACCTAAATTAGTTATTAGTAAAAGTTTAAAAAAATCTACAAAAAGATTTGGTCACCCATACAATTATGACCGCGCATACTGTGGTTTAACCTCGATGATTGATTACGGAGGTACTTTAAATAAAGACTATTTAGTATTTGCGTGTGTGTGTGTGTACGGAGAGATATTAAACTTTGGTTTCCTTGGATGTTACTTTTAATCACCTTTCGTATTACACAGTATACTTATACGATATATGATAATTGCGTCTATAGCGGGCGGTGGTTACGGGCGAACTAGCGTCGCCGATCGCTGCACATACAAATGAATACAAAACGAATGTGTCAGCGTTCCTACACTATTCCTCCCTTTTTTTTATTTTTTTATATTAAAAAAAAAATATGGTTACAAAATAATTTCATCAATCTAGAATCCAATAATAACATGACTAAATACATTCCTGGTTAGCTACATCAAGTTATAATGATTTTGCATAAGCATAACTTAGCTATGGTAAACACTGTCGTAACCAGATACTGGTGCGCGATTGCGTCACCTACATGATCATGCTAAACAATGTTATGCTATTGAAAATTTTTAGTTGTATTATCACGCTGGTATTACAAAAGGTATCAGCAGTGTTACTCTTGAAACTATTTTTTATTATTCAAAGGCATATGCCAACATGACTTTATTACAGTAAAATTATCTTAATGCTAAACAACTTATTCAATGCGAGTATAAACTCGCCTACGTTATACAGTGTGCGGTTACCTTAGATATAATGGTACCGTATTGTCGTTATTACATTGTTATAATATTAATTTTAAAAAATAGTTAAGGGTAGTCACCATGACAACATACTCTGCTATAATAAAAATTCACCCCTCAGAGTCCTCAGTATTCGTCATGATGACGCCAGTAAAAACACATTAATTTTTTTTTAACTTTTCACAATTACACATATTTTGGCACGACAATTATAATCTTTATAATGTAAAAAAAATTGATGCTCCGCGCTTATGTTCAATGTATTTGACCTTAATATTTCTTTGCAAATTCAACGATATTTCAATGGTCTTTTGCTTAGTCGACCAGTTCGTGTAGTATATGTATCGCTACTTGGTTCGCCTGTTTGAAAAGTTACTTTCTTCTGAGTTTTTGTGACTATTTTACTATCAGTTTTATCTACGATCTGTTTATCTATTTTTTCTGATGGCGATTCATTATCATTTAATATGTATGCTGGTTTTAAGCGATCTATAGACACGTTAGTTTGTCTATCCGGTAACTGTACACGATATACTTTTTCGTTTCTACTGATGACGCGATATGGTCCATCGTAAGGAGGTTGTAATGGTTTCCGTACTGCGTCATTCCTAATAAATACATATTTGCTATTATATAAATCTCTGTGTACAAAAATCTTGTGGGGTGACTTATCACCTCTACTGGATGGCTTAAATCCATCAATCACATTTTTTAGTTTGTTTACAAAACTGTTATCATCGTACGACTTCACACTACTAGTGTCGTAAAATTCCCCTGGTAGCCTAATGTTGCTACCATATAACATTTGTGCTGCGGTTACGCCTGTATCGGACCTAATCGTTGTGCGTAGCCCTAACATTGCCGTTGCTATTTCATCTACCCAGCATTTGGTATCTAAACGTGCTTTTAACGCGGATTTCAAAGATCTATGCCACCGTTCTACGGTTCCATTACATTGAGGATGGTAGGGAGTGGTACGCGTTTTCTGAATTCCCATTAGCGACATTAATTCTTTAAACAAACTGCTTTCAAACTGTCTTCCCTGATCACTTGTAAGTTTAACTGGACACCCATAACGACAAATCCAACCTTCATATAATGTCTTAGCTACTACTTCTGCAGTTATCTCTTTTATCGGAAATGCCTCTGGCCAACGCGTGAATCTATCTACGATTGTTAAACAATACCTAAATCCCTCAGATGAAGTTGGTAAAGGTCCTACAATGTCTATATGTATATGTTCGAAACGCTTACTACTCTCGAAAGTTCCTAAATCGGAAATAGTATGTTTTTGTATTTTCGGTCTTTGACATTTCACGCACGTTTTTGCCCATTTTCCAACATCCAAATTCATGTTTGGCCAAAAATATCTATCACTAATTAGTTTCCTACTTGCTTTAATGCCTGGATGACTCAAATTATGTATCGAATCGAAAGCTAAACGTCGAAATTCGACTGTCAAGTACGGACGTGCTGAGTCGGTTGAAACTTCGCAAACAACGTATTTCTCTGAATTAAATAAGGTTACACGTTTCAACACCACGTTGTTATTGTTCTTTGACTCGCGTTGCAATTTTGCTAGCTCGGTGTCCGTTTCCTGTGCAGCTGCAAGTTCTGCGTAATTGAGCGGCGTGGGACACGATATTGTTGCTACTCTAGATAAAGTGTCTGCTACAACGTTATCATTCCCACTAATGTGCCTTATGTCTGTACTAAATTCGCTAATGAACATAATTTGCCTAGCTCTTCGTGAGGTTTCCCTATTAGTACCTGTTTTATTAAATGCAAAAGATAAGGGCTTGTGATCTGTAAAAATAATTAACTCTTGACCTTCTACCATATTACGAAAATGAATGATTGCCAAATAAATTCCTAATAGTTCTTTATCATATGTACTATATTTAATTTGTGCCTCTGTCAACTTTTTAGAAAAATATCCTAAAGGTTTCCACTTGCTATCCACGTATTGTTGTAATGTTGCACCTATACACGTGTCTGACGCATCGGTCATTAATGCTAAAGGGGTATCTGTCGTTGGATACGATAATAAAACTGCATTCTTTAAGTCCTGTTTACATTGCTCAAAATTGCGTTCGGCTAATTCTGTCCAGTTAACTTTAGTTTTATCTTTACGTTTCGAATTCCCTAGGTACTTATTTAACTCTGTCTGATGATCAGCTGATTGGGGTATGCTTGCCCTATAAAAATTCATCATTCCCAAAAATCTTCTCAATTCCTCAATAGTTTCCGGTTTGGGAAAATTTAAAATGGCTTTAACTTTATCTTCTAGAGGTCTGATTCCCTCTACAGATACTTCATACCCTAAAAAGTCTAATTTTTCTTTACCAAAACTGCATTTAGAGTAATTAATCCTTATGCCAAATTCGTTAAATCGTTCAAAAACTTTTTCTAGATGCTGTTTATGCTGCATCTCGTATTCTGATGCGATTATTACGTCATCTACGTACTTAAATAAAAAATCTAAACCTTGCAATACAGTATGATGCATGAAACGTTGGAACGTTTGTGCGGCGTTTCGTAATCCAAACGGCATGCGCATATATTCAAATAAACCAAAAGGTGTTATAACAGCGGTCTTTTCGATGTCATTTTCCGCGACAGGTATACAATTATATGCTCGATTAACGTCTAACTTAGTAAAAATTTTCTTATTAGCCAAAATATACGTGAAATCATGAAGACGGGGTACAGGGTAGCGATCTGGTTTAGTAATCGCATTTAAACGCCTATAATCGCCACATGGCCTAATATTACCGTCTTTCTTGGGTACCACGTGCAGGGGGCTTGCCCAAGCGCTATGACTCGGCCTACAAATCCCCAGCTCTTGCATAACCCTAAATTCGTTTTTGGCTTTTACATACCTGTCCGGTGGTAGCTGTCTCGCTCGTGCATGCACTGGAGTACCTGTTGTTTCTATTTGGTGGCAAACGCTATGTCTAGGTGTCTCCTGATATGAAACAGGCTTAGTTAATTCTGGGAACTTATTCAACAACTCATAATAGTGGCAATTATCAACAATGGTTTTTAGCGTGGGCTCTGTCGAACTAGAGAGATTTCCTCTCGTACTAAAGTTAGTAACCTGATCGACTAGCCTTCGTCCGTTCAAATCAATTAATAACTTATGATTAGCTAAGAAGTCAGCACCTAATATTGGTTGCTGTACGTCCGCTATCGTAAATAACCAACGGAATGCTCGTCTAAGATTTAAGTCTAGTTCTAAAATCTGCGTACCGTACGTATTAATCTCGGTACCGTTCGCAGCGTACAACTTATAACAAACACTATGTGCGTTGTTTTTCTTAAAAACAAAACTGCGTGGTAGAACAGACACATTTGCACCACTATCTACTAAAAAGTTCAAACCTGAATTCCTGTCCTTGACACATAGACGGTGATTGCCGTGCTGGCGGTCGCAGCCTCCCGTCGCTGACTGTACCGCTTCTAGTTTTCCGATGGCTTGGCATTTCTCTTCTTCCAGTTGCACGGTTTAACACATTTATTCGCCTTGTTGCGATATCTGAAGTGGTAAAAACATAACCAGTTTGGGTCATCTTCTAGTGCCTTCGCATGTCTTGTAGGCCTGGAGTCCGATCTTGATCTGGCTCGGAATCGTCTAGGTCTACCATCTCGCGAGCGACCTCTGGAACTGTTTTCAATGTTGCGTAATCTGTCGCTTAATTTATTGATTTCCGCTATCACCAAATCATCCTTGCCTCCTGAACAATGGAAAATCTCGCGTGTCATTCCCATCCCAAAAACCAGAGACAAATCATCTGTGGTGGAACACAGGCCTATTGCTGTACTGCCAACTCTTGCAAAGGTTTTTGAGCACATACTCCACACGTACATCTATAAACGTATAAATGCGTTTCTATCTGATGCCCAGCACGGCTTTCGCCAAGGTCGCTCAGTCAATTCGAATCTGATGACTCACGTTGATTATGTTTCTGGTGTTTTGGACAGTGGGGGGCAAGTGGATGTCCTCTATTTCGATTTCCGCAAAGCGTTCGACAGTGTTGAAAATGACGTGCTCTTGATGAAATTGGAGGCGGCAGGTTTCTCGTCTGAGTTTCTGAACTTCTTTGCGGACTATCTGCGAGGCCGTGGGCAGTTTGTTAGGCATGGTTGCTTTGAGTCTGAACCTTATAATACCCGCTCAGGTGTGAGTCAAGGATCCGTGCTAGGCCCACTGCTTTTCCTTATCATGATCAATGATCTTATAAATAAGGTTAGGTTCGCAAAATGCTTGCTCTACGCCGATGACCTAAAACTAGTAGTTCAAATTGATAAGGTCTCGGATTGCATACTCCTACAAAGGGACATTGATGCTATATTTGAGTGGAGCATGGTCAATAAGCTCTTTTTTAATACGAGTAAGTGTTACGTCATGACGTACAGTCGAAAACGTCAACCACTCCACTATAACTACAGATTGGGTAGTGAAGAAATAAGTCGTGTCACCAAAATAAAGGACCTGGGTGTGACCTTTGACACTGGTCTGACATTTAGAGATCATGTCTCCACTCTAGCCAAGGAATCTTTTAGGCGTTTGGGTTTTGTTTTGCGAAATTCCCGTGATTTTCACAACCCAAATGTAATTAAACTTCTCTACAACACTTTGGTTCGTAGTAAACTTGAGGCTGGTGCCTGTATCTGGCATCCCTATACAGCGACTCATACTTTAACGCTGGAAAAGGTACAGAAAACTTTCCTGAGATTTCTGTTCAAAAAGACGTTTCATTTCTTCCCTTTCATGTACCCTACTAATTACCTTCTAGGAGTTTTGGGCTTCAATTCGTTGGAGGTTAGACGAGGCTTTCTACAGCTCACAGTAGCCTGCAAAACTCTTAGAGGACGCATCGACAGTCCCGAACTCCACGATCTTTTCTGTCGGCTATTTGTTCCCGATAAATACATCGGACATCGCCAAAGCCGTCGGCGCAATCTGTTTGCGCCGCCGTTAACTAAAACTGTCGCCAGAGCTGAGTCCCCTGTGTGTCGTACATTAAGGATGCTTAACGCCCTCCTGACCAACTATCCTGAATGTGATCTGTTTGCTGATGAATGGAGCAGAATAATGCGTGTATGTCTGATGTTTTGCGAGAGCAAGTATGCTAGGTTGTCCTCTATTATATGTTAGTTTTAGAAAAGTTTTTGTTACCCATTCAATCTCTATGTTAATTAATGTAATTGGTGTTACCGTTTTAATTAACAATAAACAATAACAAATTGCCTTGTGATCCTGTTTCTTCCTTTACACCGGCGATGCTATGTATTGGGGTGATAGTTTCAGCGACTTTGTCTGCAATCAACGCCAATTTTTCCAAACTTTCCTCATCAGTCACTGCCAAAACTCCACGTACTGATGGTGGTAAATGTTTTTTCCACATTACCTTGAGTGTGTCATCGGTTACTTTTCCTCTGGCCAGGTCACGCATTTTACGAAGGAGGTGCGATGGCTGTTGATCGCCTAGCTCCATTTCTCCAATCAACTTCTTGATTTGTCGTTCCGCTGACTCTTTGTACACCGAAATTAATCTTCGCTTCAAGGTCTCATATTTCTTCTCTTTGGGCGGATCTATTAAGATATCCGCAACTTGTTCCGTGACCTCGAGGTTTAATTTTGAAAGGATAATCCGATACTTGGAATCGTCGGACATCTTTTGTGGATTTATTATCGCCTCTGCTTTTCTGAACCATAATTCCGGTGCCCTCGTCCAAAAATCTTCGATCTTGTCGGTTATGGAGACAGGTGAGAGGAAACTTTCGCTTGACATCTTCTCGTCAGCAGACAATTTTCCTTCATTTGCCATTTTCCACTGTTGCGTTTCCTTTTATAGACGTAAAAACGATAGTTCCTCACTATAGAACGTGGTTGTTTTGAGTTGCCCGTTCTCGATCACGTACACACACTGTTTTTATATCACGTCGGGGTTTTATCAGTCGTCGGGGTCACCAATTTAGTATTTGCGTGTGTGTGTGTGTACGGAGAGAAATTAAACTTTGGTTTCCTTGGATGTTACTTTTAATCACCTTTCGTATTACACAGTATACTTATACGATATATGATAATTGCGTCTATAGCGGGCGGTGGTTACGGGCGAACTAGCGTCGCCGATCGCTGCACATACAAATGAATACAAAACGAATGTGTCAGCGTTCCTACAACTATTATTTTTTTATGATTTAATTACAAATGCGTAGTTTTCAGATTTTTCCCTATACTTGTAGCATAAGACGATATAACTTGCCAAATTTCATAGTTCTAGATCAACGGAAAGTACCTTATAAAATTTTATTCCCTTGAGAGTGTCGAAATATACGATTTTTACGGCATAAACCGCCGTATCTTTTTTTACGTTACCTTAGAAGTTTGATTTTTTCACAGCTTCAAGGGACTGTAGACCTGAATATATGGTTTAATTTCAAATCGATACCTCTACGCGTTCCCGAGATAAAGGGTCTTCACAGACAGACGGACAGACAGACGGGAAAAAAGTGACCCTATAAGTGTTCCGTTTTTTTCTTTTGAGGTACGGAACCCTAAAAACGAGAAATTAATTCAAAATCTAGGTCAAATGTGCTTTTAAATGCACCATTGTGTAGCTTTTGATTACTTTGGTTATTAGGGTAAGCCAATTTAGACGTATGATCATGGTTCTTTATATATTACAAAGAAACGAACAAGAAACAAATAAAGAACTACATCGATATACTACAACAATAATGTAATTTCTTATAAAAACACAAACTGTAATAAAACAATAGTATAAAAAGCAATAAAGCTCGACAGCTGTAGAGGTAGCTCGGCGTCTATGATGAACAAGCCGCACGCGCTCATCTTCTTGAATGATGCCTTCTGTAAACGTTGGACGTTCTTGCAAACCCTCCGATCCGTATCTGAAATAAATTAAATGAACGTTGTTCTTCGATGTGAGGTCTTTAGACTTACAAAATGTATTTTAATCGGTTGTTACTTACAACCCAATAATATAATACATTTTTTTTTTTTTTACTTTATAATTTATGTGCACACAGTAAAATATATAGAGATACGACATTATAATTTGAGTACAAAGGTACTGCTTATTTCTTAAGAAATATATTCCAGCAGTCCTGCGAAAGAAGTGTGTGAAAACAAGAAGAGAAAAATATTAATATGTGAAGTCTTAAACTAAAATATTAAATATACCTACTCATATAATGCAAGAAATTGACTAAAATATATAAACATTATATACAGTATGGAAACCACATATCGCACACCTGGATAAAGGGTGGCACAACTCAAAATAATCCAAAATCGAGTTATTACGATTATCGGATCTGTATGATGTTGTATATTGTTTTACTACGATATTAATTGAGCAAATTGATATCTTGGTAAAATAATATACAACATCATATACATACATTTTAAATCGCTCAAATAGAAAACGAGTAAAACGTTTTTTTAATAAAAAATTAAGTATTCTGATTTGTGCTACACTTTATCAAGGTGTGCGATATATGCAATAAATGAAACCACAAGTAATACTAGTCCACAGAAGTATATCAAAATTAAATATTATATTAAAAACCGTAAATTAAAAAAGTGAAATTTTCAAACAAAATAAATACCAAAATCATCATTATCATCCACAGCCTGACTTCACCCACTGCTGAGCATAGGCCTTTCTTTTCTTGTGTCTATATCCACGCTCCTGTGCCAGCCTCATCCAGGTTCTACTCTCGATGGTAACAATATCGTCCGCCAATCTCGCCGCCGGTCGACTGACACTTCGTCTTCCAGTCCTTGGACGCCACCCGGTCACTGCCTTACTCCGCCTGCCATCACTGCGCCTTGCCAGATGTCCTGCCCAACTCCATGTGAGTTCCATAACTAGTTTTCTGATATCGAAAACCTTCGTACGTACTCGGATCTTGATGTTAGGAACTCGTTCTATAAGCCTTATGCCAAGCATGTAACAATGGTCCATGGCTCTCTGTACAACTCTCATCCTGTACACAGCCTCCTACGTAAGCGTCCACGTTTTAGCACCATACGTCATGGTTGGCAGAACACACTGGTTATAGAGGCGGGACTTCAGACATTGTGGAATTTTGGCTGATAGCAGAATGTCGTCCAATTTGCTAATTGCGGTCCACCCAAGCTGTGTTCTCCTCGATATCTCGTGTTTGTTGATGCTCTTTGCTAAATGAAAGAATATACCCAAGATAGACATACTGGTCAACAATCTCCAATATTTAATTTCCGACTTTAACCGAAGGAATTGAATTGCTGAAGATGTTTGCATAACCTTCGTCTTGGCCATATTCATCCTAAGTCCTACTTTAAAGGAAGTATCATAAAGGTTTTAAAGCATTATCTGGAGATCATCGAAGTTTTCAGCAAAAAGTACAAGATCGTCTGCATATCTCAAGTGGGACAGGTAGGCACCATTGATGTTAGCACCGCAATAGTCCCAATCTAAACTTCTCACTATGTCTTCTAGGACTGCAGTGAAAAGTTTCGTTGTAATGGTGTCGCCCTGTCGCACTCCCCACTTGATTGGTATGGGTTTAGATAGGGTATGCATGCGGACCTGTAGAGTGGGCGAGGTGTATAGTACCCGCAGCACATCCACGTAACGGGAATCGATGTGGCAGCGATGGAGAGCGTGGAACACGGCCCAATGCTCGACTCTGGTGAAGGCATTTTTGTAAACAAAGAAAGCCATGCACAGGGGCCGAATATACTCTTGGCACTTCTCCATTTCTCCATCAGTTGCTTTACCGTGTGGATATGGTCGATAGTCGCATATCAGCTGCGGAAGCCAGCCTGCGGGATGGGCTGGGCTTCATCAAGCTCACGGGAAAGTCGATTAGTGAGGATTTTAGCGAATAGCTTGTGATATACAAGCTATTCGCGTGTGAGAGGAGGCTAATGGGACGGTAATTCGTTAATTTTGAAATGTCACCTTTTTTGTGAATGATGGTGACTAGCGTTCTTCCACTGTTACGGACATCATACTTAAACTATTAAAACTTTCCACGATGACTTTTTGAACTGGTTCGCCACTTGCTTGTAGTAGTTCGACAGTGATTCCATGTTCACCAGGAGACTTTTCTGTCTTCATGCAAATTTATGTATGTGACACGTTTTTAATACTGTGTACCTATTGAGTACAGTTTTATTCTACACATACGTTGTCTTCACATATTATTATAATAATAATTAATGTACTTATACAAAATATTGTGAAACATTTCAAAAGAGTAACGGGTTCGAACATATAACATTATTTATTATGAGTGCATCTACCAAGTTTTGTCTCTTCATTACCGTATTATAAGGAATACGGGTAAAGTTCCCAAGCAATGGATTAAAACAATGTTTGAAGCACATTATAATATAGCCCAGATATACTACTAACCAGAACAGTGTTTTGACTTCATGCGCATTACACAGGTAGTTTGAATATCTCTCATTGCTGCATATAATCTCTCACATTCCACGCTCAAGCATATAATTATGAACATATTCTTGATGTAATTCATTTGAGTTGCAACTAGTAGAAAGATTTGCTGCAATGGTAACAGATATGATAATTATTACAAGCAAATTGAGGATACTAACCGAAAACGGAGTTTTTATTTTCATTAAATTTTAATAGACCTTGTCTATACTTTTGCCCACTGCTACGGTCTGAATGTCGTAACCGGTTCTAAAATGGATCTCCATTTTCTCGTCTTGCCATGACTCCTACTTAGGTAAGTCCTAAGTAAGAGTCATGGCAAGACGTAATGATGACAGGTAAAGCATAACCGTAACTGAATGGTTTTACGACAAACTTTAGAACTACAGAGGTATAATTATTAAACAGTGCCCTTCAAAAGATAGTTGAACTTTTTCCACTTCTAATGTAATGTCACATTATGATTTTAAATCCTAGTTCCAAATGTTTGAACCGGTCACTATAACGGTTTTTATTGACTAATCCAACTATCTATAAATAAGGGTTTACCTGACATAGTTTTTCAGAAAACCGGTTTTATTTGTGAAATACTTGAATTCTAGCCTCGAAAAGTCAAATGAAGTTAAAAATTTCCGCGGATTTCCAATATTTATAGGGTCGGAATATTATTTAAATGCCAATTTTTGTAAAATATTAAAGTTTTTAAAATTATTTGGCACATGGATAGACCATGACCTGGGGTTAGCACATACTTTTCTCTCATCTCGGTGGTACGTTGCATGCATACAAGACTGTATTCTGTTCACGACACATTGTGCCCGATTTCTGAGCAGTAACCTAACAAAAAGTACTAGACGCTACTAATAGGATTATGCTACTAATAGGATTATTATGCTACTAATAGGATTTGGATTTGGCACACAGATAGTTTATAGCCTGGATATACTTTTCGTTCCGGTAGTACTTTTCCGTGGGATAATTTCCGACCTCCACGCGGGCGACGCTAAGGGCAAAAGCGAGTAAAAAAATAATTTTGAAAAAGGTTATCTCTTATCAAAGATTTATATCAAAGATTATATATAGAAAAAACGTTATAGTGTACAGTTCATTGCTTGTAGTGTTTTTTTACATTGGTTGTTTTTTACGTTTCACTTTTTAGTTATGGTACTTACCTACGCCAAACAAAATCGTATATACTACTACTTGCTATTTAAACAACAGTGACAGGAAGTTTTATAATATCATCAACATACTCCGGGTGCATAAAAACTAACAAAGCAAAGTCAATAAAATCTATATGGGACCACCACGCGAGTTTCCTCTACTAGGTAATCAATAAACGAAAAAATTGGTATACTCAGATACATGAAAATAAAAACCGGCGAATGGATAACCTCCTACTTTTTAGAAGTCGGTTTAAAACTACCTTTTGGAAGGGGCAACTAGAAGAAATCCATTTTTTCTTGTAAATGTTGACATTCAAAATTGCCTTTCATGACCTACTTGAAATATATAATTTAATTTTGAGAAAGAAAGAAGAAAGAAGAGGGAGGCATGACACGAAAGGAAGGCGGCCGTACATCGTACCTCCTTGTTTGATTTTTAATAACATACTCGTAATAAATTATTTACTAATGCAACTTACTTTAATTTCACCTCTTGCAATAAAATTCTTTAACAAAATTAATACCAATGCTAGGTTCTTCAAGCTAAAGTAAGTTGTTGTTATAATATAAAATATAATCTGAAAATAAGAAGAAACTGATTGTATAATTGATAATATAACAGATTTAGTTATGTGTAGTAGTAGTTATGGTTTTTATTGACTTTCCTAAATGTATTTAATGAATTTTATTTTAATTGCAATTGTATAATGTCATTTTTAAAAATTTCAACACAGTGTACCTATATTGTTATGAAATAAATTACTTATGACTTATGTCTGTTTTCATTTATGGATTTCATTTCTTCAGTCTTTATTCTATATTTAAATAATATACGTACCATATGTCGAAACGTCATCTCTATAATCATGTATGTCTCTTGTATATTTAGGTATACATCAAACATATTTTTCCAAAATTTTTCTCTTTCTGAGTCTTCAGTGTTTCGTAAGTTTTTAACTTTTGTAATCCAAACTCGAAGCATTTTCTCAATTATTTTCAAAAATGGCAAAGCATATACAATGTTAACATCGAACACGATGCAGACGTAAACCGATGTCATATCGTAAATATCCAAGTCGAAAACAAAATGGAAACACATGATAAATCCTATATAGAAAATGTTTAAAATAAAAACCCAAATCCAGTTGCTGATAATTAATTCTCTGAGTTCGTTGCTATTTATTTGTAGAACTCTGAGAAAATGTTGAATCTTCAAGACCAACAAGATATTGTAGTAGCTTAGCATGATGTTTAAGACAGTGTTCATCAAGTCCCCAAATAAGAAGATAATAAAGTCAATGACAATATTCGAAGAAAAGAAAAAACTGTAATCCCCCCAAATATGATCACAATAATCGGTGATAAAAGTAATCCATACATACAAAAGGACACCGCGGTATGTTAACATGCAAAATACTCGTATAAAGTTGTAAACATAAGTATTAGAAGTAATAATGTTGTCATGAATGGAATACTTGGCGCAGATGAAAAGTCTTTGCATCAGATTCAACGGTCTTAGTAGTGATTGAAAATCATTTTCAATCACGTTATTACGTAATATTTCGTTAGAGGAAAATGTTAGTATGTTTCTGATTACAACAGCTTTTCTGTTTGATTTGAAACAGTTTTTGAAATACGAAAACATGTCTGACACCAGGCAGTTGAATATTAACGCTGTTAGAAGTTGATTGATCTAAAAAACTAAAGTCTGTCGATAAGCAAGTAATTTACTAATACGTCAGCAAATAGTGCTAGTGCTTAATGTGTTTGTACATCGTAGTTACTTAGCTTAAAGTATTCGATAATTACTTGCCTATCGATTGACTTCGATGGGCAAGTAATTATATAATCCGTACTTCCATAATAAATAATACACTGACGAGCAATATAAAAAAGCCACTTGAAGTGCCTAAAGAAATCTAAATATCTCCTAGCTAAATACGTCGTATTGATAATGTAAAATGAATTAAAATATACAAATTCTTCCTTGGTGCATTTATTTGCGGTTGAATTGAGTATCATGAAATGCGAGAAGCACAGTAGCGGTCGAAGTGGCAACGCCTAGGGGAGGTCTATGTCCAGCAGTGCACGTGTTGAAATGATAATGATGATGACGAAACTGGTAATATGTCAACGGTTTTTGTCTGGGGACTGGAAGGCTGTGGTTTCTAACCAGACGTGTAATTACTACAAGTGACCGCCATTGTTGTTATATGCGCTAGGTAACTTAATTTTAAAACACCGGATAGGTACGAGTTGAACTGGCGTGGAGAGGGTTCCCTACGGTGAATATCTTACCCGCCAAAAACATTTCATGTAAGGTAGGTTGCCAAGAATTATATAACGCTTTAACTGTTATAAAGTTAACACATCTAATGTAGAGCCAAGCCCCTCTAACTCCACAAGGCTTATCTCTACAAACCTTACATTTTAGTCAAAATATACAGATTGGCCGTTTCGCGGCCGTTGCACAGACATTCCTATGGGCTTATAGTAAGAAATAAAGTCACTGGTATTTAATGTTGTGTCATGCAATAGGTCAATGGAATCGCCAAGCTATACATTTTGACCAAGATGTAAAGTGAGTAGAGTCAGGCCTCGTCAAGTTCGCCGCTCAGCCGCTAGCTGCCGCGCCGTGTAACGCGCCCTAGGGATGAAAAAGACCCCAGAATTTTTTGCAAGTGACGCGCGCCAGGGATTAAAGTCATCCCAATTTTTTTTGTTTTTAATTTCATCCTTGTATCATCAATACTAGGCCGTACATTCCAATTCCATGCATTTAGTTTAATGCGTTATCTGTTTCCAAACCGTTTGAGATATGACAACCCTAGAAGGAATTAGACTAACACATTAAAAAAAAAAAATTTCGCTGTCAGTGGACGAGCGATCCCTCGTGAGTCTCAACTGGGGATGCTTATAAATAATAAATATTGTACTGTGGTAAGTAGTTTTATTCATGATTCATATAAAGAACTAACACACCATGTATTTTAAATCATAAAACATATAGGTCATCCCGTGTTTCTTCTTATTAGAACAATCTTATTGGAATATGTGAAAAAAGTGTCTTTGTTCGTCTTTACAGTCAAGTCTACAAATGAAAACAATGGTACATTCAAACACAACGCACACTTCAGTACATCCCTACTCACTAGCATTCTAAAAAAAATACAACGGTCACAGAATACCAAGAAATGACGCCGCTTATCGGGTTTGTTTACATAGTCGGCGCGCGAGCCAGCGCGCCAGATGACGTAGATCACTCGGGGCGCGTTAATGGATTTACACGCGAGCACTTGAGTGATTTAAAGGCAAAAAAAACGGGTTATTTTTCATCCCAAAATCGTTCGAGCGGAACCACTGAACCGATAATCCTGAAATTTTTCATATACGTTGTCAGGGAAGTAGTATTGTTCCCAAGGAAAACAACAATAACGTTCTTATGATTATAAATAGCGCCACGTGTCTTTTGAATCATGATTGAATTATAATAATAAACATTTATTTCAGACCAGGTCCATATTTTGTTAGTAACAATCTACTTAAAAACTAATGTTAGTATTGGCAACAAAATTAAATTACGACATGAAGCCGCAGCCACCTTTGCAGCATGGGGGACTCCCACCGATCAGTAAAAACACCCAGTATAGTGTTGGTACTGCCACAAACGCGAGTAAGTAGGGAGGCGCATCTTTTCCTAACGATAGCGAAAACCCGAATTATAACCCGAATTGATTGTCAAAGTCTAAATTAACGCATGCGAAGCCACGGACAAAAGCTAGTTACACATACATATTAAAATCATAACCTTTACTTCTAGTACAAACTTGACATTGTAGTTGAAAACCATGTTCTCCCACATATTCCAACTGCAATTGTAAGTTTGTACGCACAATATTGAAAGATTTACCGTGTTATTTTAAGACCATAGACTTGTTATAGGTTTTTCTGTAATCTGTAAGCAAATTAATAACTAAATTCTGTTTTTTTTTTTCAAATTGTTTGGCTGAGTAGTTTCGGAGGTAAGGGAGATAATGGTCAATTTTCATATATTTTCTTAAATAACTCGCAATACTATTTATTTTAAAATTGTACAAAATATTGAGACCCTAACAACAAGCCCTCACTTTTGATATATTAGGTTGGGGAAAAAGTCTTTTCGCATTATAGTATGTATGAACTTGTAATAAAATCACTTTGGCTATACTACTTGTATCTGGCTGGTTTTGGTATCATTGAAAGTTTAAATTTTAAAGAACATAATTCCAAATTCAAATTAGGAACATGTGTGATTTTCATTTGTTTTTCGTACTGTCAAGATGAGTGAATCTAATGAAGAAATTCGATACATTTTAAAATCTTACTACAAAAAAGGTAAAAATGCAACGCAAGCCGCCAAAAAAATTTGCGATGTTTATGGACCTAGTGCAGTGTCTGTGAGAGTAGCACAAATTTGGTTTAAGCGTTTTCAATCCGGAAATTTTGATGTCAAAGATGCACGTCGCTCTGGTCGCCCTATTACGGATAAAATGGATGCCATTTTTGAAAAAGTGGAGCAAGATCGGCATATCAGTAGTTACGACGTAGCTGAAGAACTGGGAATTGACCACAAAACAGTTTTGGCACATTTGAAAAAAACTGGGTACACAAAAAAGCTCGATATTTGGGTACCTCATGAGCTCACTGAAAGAAACATAATGAACCGTGAACTCATTTGTGATTCTTTATTACGACGTAATGAAACCGAACCATTTTTGAAGAAACTGATAACTGGTGATGAAAAGTGGATCACGTACGACAAGAACGTGCGAAAAAGGTCGTGGTCAAAAGCCGGTCAGGCTTCACAGACTGTGGCGAAACCCGGGTTAACTCGCAACAAGGTGATACTGTGTGTGTGGTGGGATTGGAAGGGCATTATTCATTATGAGCTGTTACCACCAGGCAGGACCATCGATTCTGAACTCTACTGCGAACAACTGATGAGATTAAAGCAAGAAGTTGAGAGAAAGCGGCCAGAATTAATCAACTGAAGGGGTGTGGTTTTTCATCATGATAACGCTAGACCTCACACATCTTTAGCCACTCAGCAAAAATTAAGAGAGTTTGGCTGGGAGGTGTTAATGCATCCGCCGTATAGTCCTGACCTTGCACCTTTAGATTTCCACCTGTTTCGGTCTCTTCAGAATTCTTTAGGCAGTGTCAGGTTAACATCACGAGAGGACTGCCAAAACCACTTGTCGCGGTATTTTGATCAGAAGTCCCAAAATTTCTATAGCAATGGGATCATATCCCCTATGTACCTACAAGATGGCAAAAAGTTATCGAACAAAAGGGTACCTACATACTTAAGTTAAATGTAAATAAACTATATTAAAAAATGTTTTGAATTTTCTTAAAAAATGCGAAGAAACTTTTTCCCCAACCTATTATAACACAGTATAGTTTGCAAAACTTTTGTTTATAATTTTCTAGTTTGGTCACTTTTGTGGAGCAATCTTCCAAATTACTTTTATTTACTTTACACGTCCGTGTTGTCGTCACAGAAATTGAAATAAATCAGCCCAGTAGATTCGGAACAAATTGGCTGTGACAGACGGACAGACAGACATACCCACGAGTGATCCTACAAGGGTTCCGTTTTTTCATTAGGACGTACGGGACCCTGAAAAACCAATCAATTACGTTAATTTAATAAAGTCTTCATTTGCGTTTAGTAAGTGGTTTGAAAATGATGTCTTTCATGACAAAGAAAAAACAAAATATTGTTCAACATTTTCTAACAGATGTTTTTTTCGTATAATACTGTTGATAAAGATATGCAATCAATGCTTCTACCTTTGTCCATAACGCAAATCATTGTGTTAGGTCCAAAATTTCGTATCAAAAACGATGTCATAACTCCAAATGATATCTTATACAACATGTCCCAAAATTCAACGATAAGCCGGCACCAGAGGATGGACCTACTAATGACTACTCGAGAAAAAAAAAGAAACAAAAAATACCTCAACTTTTTTTTAAATTACTTAAATAATGGAAATACTTCGAAAATGTATACCCCTTATGACACTTTTAACTACCATGACCACAATTTTTCAAATATTTCAGTTTTTTTGTTTGTATCGGCAACCTAAGTAGTACTTCTATTCACCATAATCTTTGAAAATTACAGAATTTTCGTAGTTTTATACAAAAAAAACAACCAAAAAAAATTATTTCCCTAAAATTTTGAAAGATTTTAACGTTCAGTACACTTTAAATCATCGTAGTGTAAAAAAAAAATATGGACACTACTATGGCAAGTTTTTAAAAAAATTAGCGCAACTAACCTAGATTTTAAAATGGTATAATACTTTAGGAAAACTAGCCACAAAAAAAAAAAAATGACACTTTTTCTAATCAAGAACCAAATTTCATAAGTTGTTGTTAATAGTAATCACTTCTACTATGTGCCCAAAATAGATTTTTGTTGTTGGAAAATGTTGAATGAATGAAACAAATGGTGTCAATAAATGTAAATTTATTGCATTATTAATAATATTATAATAAATGTTCGAACTGTTTACCACCGGCATTAATACAGGCACGACATCGCCTTGAAAAAGATCGTTTTATTCGTCGTGCATATCTTCTACTATTGATATGATCCGCAGCCTGAGTGATTTTTTGGCGAAGGTCGTTCAGTGTTGCAATGGGTTTCGAGTAGACTCTGTCTTTGAGACAACCCCAATAGAAGAAGTCCAGGGGGTTTAGATCGGGTGAACGGGGTGGCCATAAAATAGGACCAAGTCGCCCTATCCAACGCCCTGGATACTCTTGGTTTAAGTATTCTCGCACAGGACGGGCATAGTGAGCTGGGCAACCATCATTTTGAAACCATATGTTTTGTGGATCACTAATGGGCATGTCTTCTAATAATACTGGCAAGTCATTTTGTAAAAAGTTCAAATAACTATTGCCATCCAAGTTTCCTTGTAATTCAAAAGGCCCAATCACTTTTCCGTTTAATATGCCCGTCCATAGGTTAACCTTGAATTGATATTGGGATTTGTCTTGTCTCATCAGGTGCAGATTTTCATTGCTCCAGCTATGTAGGTTGTGAAGATTTAAATAGCCATCTCTCTTGCAGGTTGATTCATCCGACCATAGAATATTATCCAAGAATTGGGGATCTTCTCTGTGCTTTTGCAGCATCACACGGAAAAATGCGACTCGTAGTGGATAGTCCCGCGGTAATAACGTCTGCACACGCCTGTAGTGATATGGGTGAAGTCTGTGACGTTTTAGGATTCGATGTGCAGTACTTTTTGGGATTCCCGTAGCTATTTCTATGGCACGTACCGAGGTAGTTGAATCATTTTCAATTTCATTGAGAACTTCTGCGTCGCGTTCCGATCTAGGTCTTCCAGCATTTCTCCTGTCAGATGGTAAACGGCCCTCCGAAAACGCTTGATGCACATTAATAAATACTCGATAATACGGGTATCTTTGAGCATTTGGGTACCTTTCTCGATATAATCTGCTAGCAGCGCTACCATTGCATCGGCACTCTCCATAAATGCATATTAGCGTATTCCAACGGTGTGTATGGTAGCGGCATGATAAACGCTAAACAGTCCAAAATACGCCAAAAGTCCAATTCACAAAACACAGTCCAGTTCAAAATAATGCCAGGTTAGTACAGTTTGCAGATCACTTAATCCAGTCCAAAAAGCCAAGCCAAAAGTCGTTAGTACGAGAGTCACATCAATTGAATACGAAACGGTGCACAGTAAACAAAGAAGCAGAGCGTACTGACTTTGTACTTTGTAGAGAACAGCAACATTCCTACCTGCCCTATTGTTATTTAACAACAAACATCTATCTATCTCTCTCTAACGTATAATCGCTCTCTATCTATCTCTCTCTAACGTATACTATCTGTCTCTTTCTGACTTCTGAACTTCACTGACTACGCACATGTCCCTTCCAAATTCTAAGAATTTGCGAAAGAAATCTATTTTGGGCACATAGTAGAAGTGATTACTATTAACAACAACTTATGAAATTTGGTTCTTGATTAGAAAAAGTGTCATTATTTTTTTTTGTGGCTAGTTTTCCTAAAGTATTATACCATTTTAAAATCTAGGTCAGTTGCGCTAATTTTTTAAAAAACTTGCCATAGTAGTGTCCATATTTTTTTTTTACACTAGGATGAGTTAAAGTGTACTGAACGTTAAAATCTTTCAAAATTTTAGGGAAATAATTTTTTTTGGTTGTTTTTTTGTATAAAACTACGAAAATTCTGTAATTTTCAAAGATTATGGTGAATAGTAGTACTACTTAGGGTGCCGATACAAACAAAAAAACTGAAATATTTGAAAAATTGTGGTCATGGTAGTTAAAAGTGTCATAAGGGGTATACATTTTCGAAGAATTTCCATTTTTTTAAGTAATTTAAAAAAAAGTAGAGGTATTTTTTGTTTCTTTTTTTTTCTCGAGTAGTCATTAGTAGGTCCATCCTCTGGTGCCGGCTTATCGTTGAATTTTGGGACATGTTGTATAAATTCGTAGTGCTTTGTGGAACAGTGTTAACCATGTTTGAATATTTGTATCGGGTTCTTCATTATTCTGATGTTGAAGTACAAGAATTTCGATTTCTAAAAATTCAAGATATCAGCACATATACTGACTTCTTCTTCAACTTTTCTGGATTTCTGATGAACTATATGAATAATCTACTTCAATCGAAGAATAACGTGATATTCATTATGAACATTCAAGATGTCCATAGATTTGTAAATAACGATGTTCATTTCAAAAGATTTGTCAGGAATAATTGGATTAGTATAACCACGCTTCTTTCCTGCTTTATTTTATTCACTATTTATAATTATGCAATGTATCCCAGTCTGCCCTTTTATATCATTATGAATATGGTGGCTTTAATCGTGTTTGATGCTGATATGATTTATGCAATCAGATTTATGAAGTTGCTCGAAGATAAGGTTGTTCAATGGAATCATCGTATTTTAAACTCTATCAATGATCACGAAATCGCAACGTGTCCCAAAAAAATTATTGAAGTTTACCTTCAAATACTAACAAGTTACAATATATTTAAAAATATTTTTCAATTACTGGCTAGTTTCGTTTCAGAAAGTACTCATATCTAGTCAAGCGTTAGAAGGTTGATTATTTCACAGTAATTATGATTTCAGGTTGTACACTATACGCTGAAAAAAATATTTCATTCGTTAGTTTATGTTGAAATGTTGATCCAGTATTATCAAAAACCAACAATACCTAAAGAACGAGTACGTAATGTGGTTTATTCATCATTCTCTTGCACTTATCCCTACTTATTTGGTAGCCGCGAATCATGCTTTCTTCTTCTTCTATACTTCTCTATTAGTCGTCATCTCAGTAGTCTCCCTTTTTCTGCTTTACATAAACACAAACATAATCTCATGCCTGTTTCCCATCAGGGGTAGGCAGAAACTACAGAAAGCCACCTGCTGTAACCCTACTTTTACAGCCATCCACATTGATTTACATTCACAAGCAACTCTTTTGTACACCATAATTCTGAACCATACAAGACAGCAGTTTATTGACATGCTGACGCAATGTAGCTTTTTAACTTGCTGAAATGACAGTGTGCCCGCCGTGTCTGTCAGCCGATGGCCTTAGACCAGTTGAGTACTTGACTAGATCGTGAATCGGCAAGAGTAGCTTGTGACGCCCCCTAGCAAGAGAGTCTAACGGTCTTAAAATGAGGATTGAACAGACTTTATAAGAAAAACTGAATATCGGGTGTTGTGGCGCAACTTGGGGCTAATGTTTTTCAGTGGCTGATGTGATCTACTGATTATTTTATCAGCAGCTTTTTCTTGTCTGGCCTTCACAACACAATTTGTTTCTTGAATATATTATTTTCTGTTAATATTTTTGTAGTATATAGCATGGTCATCATCAGCGATGATTTGTGTTTGGTTGTCCAAGAACTTGGTGTTACAAATTTTACTGAGTGAATTGTGAGGCATTCTATAAAGCTGTGGAAAATTCTCAGGATATGTGCGCTCTTATTTTGACGTCAAATTGTACAGGTAAGCAATATATTTCTTAAGAGCTGCAATTATGAAAATTGATAAAAAAATATCTTTATAGAGGTGTGGCGGCATCTATACGTCACGTATCATTGACGTCACGGAGGATCCTCCCTATTCTATGGAAGTTGAGTGAACTTTACATCCTGTTCCTCATGCCTCCATAGAGGTAAGAGGATCAGGGTGTAAAGTGCCTCATTTCATTTAGAAAAAGGGGGATGCTCCGACGAGACGGGTGTTGTGTCTGGTGGGCTACTGTCCGACGATTTATATCGGGACGTTGTGTATTTACTAGTCGCGAGTAACTTTGCTTGTGCGATGCAGGATTCAGCGTGGCGTTGTAGAATATACCGCCGTTGTAGAATATACCGCCGTTGTAGAATATAGCTTTATTATTATTTCAGTAACTACTTCTACTTACTTACTTTCTTTTATGTATGTATGTATTGTGGTGAGATATAAATCATTATCTTATCTTATTTATTAAAATGGCATTAGAACCGGTATGTCCCAGAACTAAAAAATCATTGACATGTGATATCGACCAACTCGCACTGGGCCCGCGTCGTGGATTTCGGCCTTGTCCCTCTCGCAAATACATGAGGTCTGTGCCCCAGAAGTGGGAAAATTATACGCTGATTATGCAACCTGCTTATTTTTATTGGACACAGATTATTATTTTGCAGGTGGAAATAATTTGACAGTTCTTTACAGATGACGGCAAGAAGTTATGCAAGAACGTCCGGCGCGTGCTCCGCGCATCGTTCAGTAAGATGCGCGCCTGTCGACTGTTCTACGTAGACGTGTGTCTACTGCTGCACCTGGTGGAACTTCTCTTGAACTATTCTGTTGTGTTACTGCAGTTTTCATTTTTGTAATCCTATTTAATTTATTAATATTAAAGTATTATTGCAGTTTGTATAAGTCAAACTCATTATATTAGAGTAATTCAGCATTGATTCTTCAATTATCGTGCGCTAAATATCGCATCAAAGCTTACTACAATTGGAGTATATGTATGCTTTCAATGTTCCGATGTCTATTCCCCATTTTTCTTTTGTATTCCGTATTTATATGTCGGAAATAAGTTAAATCAATCGTTTGACTTTGACTAATCGGGACGCCAGCGCCCCCAGGTGGCGCTTGACAGAGTCTATAACATAACGCTTGACCAGAGCTAAAGCAGAGTAAGTTTGATGTTGGCGGTTATGCAGTGAACACTGACCACGTTTAGAAACTGTCGCGCGTCCGTATAGTTCTGAGGATGAAAATATATGGCGGCAAAGCAATTTTGTTTGATCAGTGGTTGAAAACAAATCCAGACCATGAGAAATCGGACCTAGTAGGAAAAAGAACTGCAGTTTTACCTACAGAAATAATATACAGTGTCTTAAAATTAAACTTTCGTATCGTAGATAATTTTATACCTATGTTTTGTCCTCTGTAGAATGTCAAGGAAAATTTTACAACGGTCAGTATTTTTACATATCGTAGGTAAATTTCCCTACGAGATGTAAAAATACTGACCACTGTTATTTTTTTTTTTAATATTACCTTATGAAAAATCGAATAAACTTAAGTAATTAATTACATTTTCTTTTCCAAATTATTGTAGTGTGCCAGAAGTGCGCAAGTATATTTTTTACCATCGATTGTTGTATCTATCACTTAAGAGCAAGGGAGTTAGTTACCATCGGAAACATTTAAAAAACCGGAGAGATTTCGACATATTACGAAAAACTGTCGCGTGAAAAGTAATATCAGCGATACGGTAGACAAAGATGTACAGCCAGTTTTTAAACTTCTATTTTATTCAAGGATGCTTCAAGTTTTGGGTCGCAGACTTCATTATTTTTGATGTTCTAGAGCTTGACTTATTTTTCAATGTTGAACAAGTAATGTGAGAAATGCAACTAAGCTATTCAAAGAGTTCAAGATTCATACACACTTGTTTTGACGTCAAGTTACATATAAATTATATTTTTAAATACTCGGCGTCACAAAAATCGCACCTCTTTAAGACTTCCCTTCAGGATAAGGTATCATTCGAAAGGCAATTTATTTCAATTTCAGAATAAATCAATAGATTTGGTTTTTTAATTACCCAACAATAAGCTAATATAAATGATTAAAAGTTAAATTTTATTTTATCAGCAAAAAATACAAAAAGATCCTTAAAAACAATTAAAAACCTAGTGTTACCCCCCCTAGCCCTGATGATTGCTTCCATGCGTTCTCTCATGGACCTAATTAATGTGACAACAGTCTCTTGAGGAATGTTGTCCCATTCTGCAACGACGGCATCTTGGAGGTCTTGGCGAGTAGTAGGGCAGGATCACGTGCACGTACTCGCCGTTTCAGTTCATCCCAAAGGTAATACGGTTCAGGTCTGGACTCTGCGCTGGCCAGCGCATAACAGGGACCCCAACTTCGTGCAGGTAGTCTCATACAATTAATGCTTTGTGACAGCGGGCGTTATCGTGCATTAACGTGAACCAACTGCCAACAAAACCCGCATAAGGGACAACCTGCTCCTCTAAGATCTCTGTTATGTACCGAGGAGCAGTCAGCGACCCTTGCCCGCGAGCACTTCCAGTCCGAGAAACACACACAAGGTTCGTTTTGCCGTCGAATGACATGCCGCCCCAGAACATGCACGAGCCACTCCCGTATTCCACCAGGCTTGTGCGAATCGTTCCCCCTGCCTCCTGTACACTCTTCTACGCCTGTCATTGCAGAAATGACACACCCTCGTCTCATCCGAGAAGAGCACAGCCCCGCATTGGTCTATTGTCCTATCCACATGGTCTCGGGAAAATTGCAACCGGTCTCTCCTATGCTGTGCAGTCAATTTCGGTCCTGTAGCAGCCCTGTGAGCTGCAATTTTCTTCTCCCGCATTCTTCTTCTAATCGTGGAGACGCTTACAGAAGTTCTGCGAGCTGATCGCAGTTGCAGCTCAACAGCATTAATAATAATAATAAAAGAATTTATTGCATAAAACAAAATCACATTGCACTACATACATTCAGTTGACGCTATTCAATACAACTTTAGCGTAGGAGTACAGTAAATTTCAACTCTATCCCTTAAACTAGGTCAGGCCTGTATCTTAAGAGATAGGGTTCAGCCATTATGTGGACTAAGTTATTATATTTATTAAAAGACAACAACAAGTTAAACCAGTGACGATGTGGTACCTAAAAACGTGCATTAATGAAAAGAATAAAAATAAAAACAATAACAAACCAAAAAAAAAAAAAAATATAAGGTATGAAGGTATGAATCGGTTGCGTATATTTGGGTAGATGATTGTGTGGTGTTGAGTGTAGTGTATGTGTATAGTATGATGTGATGGTAGGGGAGATGTTAGGCATGTTTGAGTTTAAGAGATGTATGTCAGTAGATTTTCAGTTGTGATGTAGTCCTGTTGAAGTAGCCACTGTGTGATCTTGTGTTTTAGCGCGTATCTGTTAAAATCCAGTAAGTTAAGTTTACGGTGTAGTTGTTTGTATAAATGTGTACCTATAACGTAGTGTTGGTGCCTTGCAAAGGATGTTTTAAGTCCTACCCGGAGGGGATGTTTTTGCGCTTTTCCGGGTTGGACCTGGGCATGGTTCTATGGGTTCTGAGGACCACTTGCAGGATAAAAAGCTGCCTAACTGTTAAGACCTTGCATTCCTCATATAAATGCACTGTGGGAAATCTATATGGTTTACGAGTCATTGTTTTGAGGACTGCTCTTTGAGCTCTCTCTACCTTCAAGAAATTTGTTTTCATTGCACCACCCCAAGCAGTTATACAGTAGCCGATGATCAACTGGCATAGCGCATAGTAGACCATTTTTAATATATTGACGTCAGCAGAATCTCTTAGGGATTTGAAGATGTAGACGAGACGCATTGTTCGGCTTGTTACTGCTTCGAGTTGCCTGTCCCACCGTAACCCACTATCATAATGAAGACCCAGGTATTTGACACAGTCGGCTCTTGTCAACGAGGGACAGGAGCACGAGGTTGGGTTCCGACAGGAATGGGCGGATATTGCAAAATTAGACGACGGCCTTGTATTGCGCTTAATTGCGAAAGGAATGTAACTGGATTTATCGAGATTCAGTGTAAGTAAATTCTTGTTGAACCAGTTCATAAGACTTTTCAAGGCAGCTTCCGCCCTATCTTTGACCACGTCCCAAGTTGGACCGTGCACTAGAATCGCGGTGTCGTCGGCATATGTAAAAATCTTGCAATTCGGAAGGATCATCTTACAGAGATCATTAATATAGATTAGAGAACCGATTACGTAAAGACGTCGAAAAAATGAAGCGATCGTCTCTTTCGGATGTGCACCGTTGTCTTCCAGAGCCTCGTCTTCGGATATAGCCACCAGTCTCTTGGAAGCGTTGGAACACTCCTCGAATGGAAAAATGACTCAAGTTTAGTTGCCGAGCAACATCACTCTGCCGCATCCCTGATTGCAATAGTGGGTATTTTTCTAGCTGTAGCTGTTCACGTGTGTTCACTTCAAAGGTTGGATAGCGAATGACCCATTTTTTTATCCTAGTTGGCAACTCGTAGTTGTGACCTCTGAGGTCCTGGCTACTTAACCGCTCTGTCCTGTGGTGCCTTAAGCTACTAACTTAAAGCCTCCAGCCAGGGGCGAATTAGTTAATTTCTAGGTGACCGCACGCTAAGGGCACCCCCTGTGGGGTACGGGCCTCGGCTTAGGGCGTCACTGAGGGGAGGGCAGCAAGGTGGGACAGGCTGGATCGAATTTATAATATTATTATTAATCGGGGAAATTAAAGCTACAGGCTCAGCTACGGCGCGGGCTGGCGCTTCGTCGAGCAAGGGGCGGACAATTACGTCGGGGGCGTCGCGTTGAACCTCGACGGCGAGGTCGGAACGATGGCGGTCTGTGTTTGTGCACTGTACTGGTGGCCCTACTGTTCTTCTGGAGGATGGTTATGGGGTCATCGGGGTCGGTGAGGACATGCCTTGGACGGCGGGTATGACTGATACGGGAGGGGGTATAACTGGCAGCCTTGACAACCAGAGGGTTGCGATGTGAGGCTGCGGAATCAAAGAAACGCTTGGAAATGCGCTTCATGAATTTTCTGATAGTGGGACCCACATTTAACCCGGGTCGTCCGTTTTGTACCATTGTAGGGTGGTGCAATTAGTGGCCGTTGTAATGCGTATTTTGAAAACATTTTTTTTTTAACGTTGCGTGCATTAGCAAGAATTCCTAAACACAACAGATCTCATTAGAGATCTGTTGTGTTTAGGAATTCTTACTGTTGTTAATTTAAAGGTCGTTAAACATACTTTCAATTGATACCGATATTAATTAGGTTTAATGTATTCGTTGATGGCGAGACATGCTTGAAACTTATTTTCGGAGAGGTGCGATTTTTGTGACGCCGAGTGTATTAAAGTATAAAAACATTTAAAAATATTAAAAAAAAAACAGTAACCCACCGGTATCGGGAATAGGGTCCAAGTTACCGGTGGTCAGGGCTCCAGAGAGAGGAATCTCCTAACAATGCGAACCGTGTCCTGAAGTACCTCTTTCTGAATCAAGCCCTTGATCCGGCGCCCAACGAGAGCCTCCTCAGGTGTTGGCTGAGACTCTTGGCTATTAAGCCATTGGCTGTCATGACTATCGGCACGATGATCGCTGAGACCATGTCTCACATGTCAACAACCTCGCGAGCCAAGTCAAGATCCTTGATTTGTTTATCTTTCTCGGCTTTCACGAGATTTCCGTAATGCGGGACCGTTATGTCAACAATCATTGCGCGCAGCTCTTCAATCCGCCACCACCGATATATCAGGCTTATTGGCAACAATAGTTCTGTCAGTGATGATGGAGCGATCCCAATATAATGGGATATTTCCATTTTCGATGACTGGGTCGGGCACGGGTGTGTAATGTTTGAAATAATAACAAAAGTTCTAATGATCACAGGACCTAATTTCATTTAATATACTTCTTTTTATATAACGATGAAATGATATTATGAATTATTGACATCATTTCATTTTACCTGATTTCATATGGTAAAAAAAACAGTGCACGCATTTTTCAGTAATGGTGCAGCTCAACTCAGGAAGTCAGGACTTAAGGATCTCAACGATTCGTCGAACAATATCAAAGAAAGGACATTTGGGTACGCCACATAAACTACTTAAACTGCCAGATCAAGAATAAAACTGAAAGAATGACCCACATAGTCCTCATATTCACAATAATGAAAATAATATAATACTTTTACAGTAAATATTCATGTCTAAAATAGTTAGCAAATTAAAATCAACATTCACCGTGTAAATTTATTGGAGTAGCTCAATCCCAAGCCTTTTTGTCCTCATTATATAATAGGCTTAGGTTATTTGTTTTTATAGAGTAAGTAATATATGATTTAATTACAAAATCTCTAATATTTACAACTGAATCTATAATTTTATTTGATATAATGATCAGTTAATATAATAAACGATTGATATAATTTTAAAGTAACTAATTATTATAAGCATAACATACATTGAATATAAAATCGTGTGATATACCACTCAAAAGACATAAAACCTATTTAGTCTAATATGATAAAACGCCTAATAAAAAACACAAAGCAAAATTTCAGATATACACATTATAACATTGTGTTATTAATAAGTTGTGAAATATAGGTAACTTAACAGATATAATTGTTAGTTGTCTCTTTGTGTGCATAATCTTGCTCAATTAAATACTAATTTATTTGTTTAAAATGGATTCATATCAGTGTGAGACATACAAAAGTTCAAAGGGTGCAGTAAAATTATTTGTGAATGGATACAGCTATAATAGAAACAGACTAATAAATAATAAGTTCTACTGGATTTGTGAACTGACCAAACGAGAAGAATGCAATTCTCGTGCCATCACTACACTAAACAGTGAGTCAAATTTACATTCTGCTTTGAAATTGGATGATCACAATCATGACCCTCAGCCATCGAAATTGGGAACTTCGACAATAATTGAAATTTTAATATTAAAAGAGAGGCTTTTCAAAGTTATGATCGTAAAACTTGTCGTATTTTACAAAACTGTAAAATAAATTATGATCAGTCGGTGCTTATCAATTTACCTTCAACGTCAGCTTTGCATCAGATTGCGTCTAGAGAGAAACAAAAGGGAAAACCAGTTTACCTTGAACCTAAAGATATTTATTTTACTATTAATCATGAAGATTTGCAACTAAATAACCACAACTTTGTAATAGCTGATGAGTTTTTTGGTGAACGCAAAAGAATCATATTTTTTTCATGCATGAATTCAATGAAAAATGTAGGTAAATCAAAATTATAGATTATGGCCGGAACGTTTGCTGTAGCAGGTATATTCCATCAACTTTTTGTTATTCATGGAAATATCTTTAATGATAGCAAACAGACTTTTCCGCTTGTATTTGCGCTTTGTACTCATAAAGATAAAGTAACATACAATAAACTGTTTGATTTAATTATTGAGTACACTTCTGAAAATGATATTGAAGTTACTGTTGAATGGTGTTGAAGTACCCACAACCGGCGTGCGTGTATGACCAGATGTATGAACGTAAAGGAGGCAAAAGGAGTATGTAAGGATCGTAGCAGGTGGCGTTCTGTAGTTTCTGCCTACCCCCATGGGAAGAAGGCGTGAGTTTATGTATGTATGTATGTTACAAATATTATAATGGATTTTGAGATGGCTGCAATACAAAGTGTCAGAATGTTTTTTGAAAATATTAAAATAAATGGGTGTTTTTTTCACTTGGGCCAAATAATTTACTGCAGAATACAAGAGGCAAGTAAATCTATATTATATTTATTTATTTATTTATTCATAAGGCAACTACAACAGGTGACAATCACAATAAGTTTATCACTACGTACAGATTATAGGTTTTGACCTGATTATCACCCAAAGCGTAATCGCACAACATGACGAGCAACAACACTAGTAATGATGCCAATTACAGTAAAAGCTATTTTACAAAATTACACTTACAAAGTTTGTGCGTCTGCCCTCCGTCCGACACACTCCTACTTAGGCACGGAATGTGTAGGAGACCAGAAACGCCAGGTAAAGAACATAATAGACACAAAGTTACATTATTTAAAGAAAACAGTATTTAAACCGTTACAATATTAAAAAGAAAGAGTACATACAAGCCTTTTGAAAACAGCGGTACGAGAATCGAAGATGTTAATACTGTTTTTGTCTTTTGAAATTTCATTGTAAAGTCGACACATTCTTGCAATAGGGTTGTAATATGAGGTGTTGTTTATAAAGACCAGAAGTGCAAAAGTCTTCGGTATCCGGGTGTTATACCTAGTATTGATGTTTATGAGGGAAAGCAGAGCTGAAGAGTCCAACATGGAATGTAGGATCTTATGCAGGTTTTTAAGTCTTGCTGTCTGCGACGAGCATGCAAAGGTTCCAAATTGAACTTAAGAAGGCGCTCGGAATAGCTTAGTAGCGTTCTAGAGAATCCATACCGGTACGAGACCCACTTAAGGGCTTGTACTACCTCAGATTGCGAAAATTATCTTAATATGAATGGCTGTAGTTTCAATAGTACTGTAGTATTCACTTTGAAATTAATATGCAGTACAGATAAGGACTTGTACTAAGTACTATGTGTTTCGAATACACGATTGTTATTTTTTTTTGTTAAACTAAACAGAAAAAAAAGTAATTTAAAAAAAGAAGTAGGTACTTCTATTGTAATGTATGTGTAGTGGGCATGTGAAGTGTAAAGAGAGGTAGAATGATTGTGTGACTGTGAGTGTGTAGGGTTTGTTACAGTCAAAAACACAAAATTATTAAACATTATGAGGGAACAATCAGTAGCAGCCTCCCGTGGCATCATAGTCCAATCATAATTTAAAAATTGTATTTTAAATTACTATAAAAAAAAAACTATTCAATTTTATTTCATTAGCTTAATGTGTTGACTCTCTGGCGTCATCCCATATTCCTAGCACGGCGGGCTGTGCTGGAGCGGCTACTGCAAGTGCGTAAAATCTCAAACGGCGCAAATACTCCAATCTTATTGGGACTTATATGTTCCAGCCGTACGAGTATTAGGCTAACACCTAGGGCCATGCGGTCCGAGTGCCCACTTAGCTTTTCGAGAAATCGCCAAGCGGTTGGTCGACTCTTCGCGTGACCAGAGGGCTGGCCTATTTTTTGGCAAAAAAATCAGCCAAGAGACATGTAATTGTATTTAGCTGTCGCTGTTTTAGGATGACAATGTATGGCAGCAGAGCAATTTTCTTTGGTTGGTCATTGAAAACTAATCCGGTATATTGCAGATTTCACAGTAAACTTTGCTTCCGTGATTTAGGATTTTGACGTCAGTCACATGTCTTGCGTAGTTCATTTGTGGCGGTATAAACGTCGGCACTGGCCACAGATCCATCCCATCCATCCATCCATCGCCATTTAATTTTGTCGTTGTTTCTATACAAAATTTGAAGGCCCCCCATGCTTTATTTTGTTATACTTATTATTTACCTGCCCATTTAAAAGGCTATAATTTTATATTCACTGTACATACAATGTGAAAGCAATTTTTTTATACTAATGTAATAAATTAATGATAAGTTTAATCATTTTATTTCTGGCATCCTTCCAACAATAGTTCCGTTCACCCTAACCGAATCAGTTTGACAGAGCGAGCGGGATAGAAAAATACAAGGCGCGGGGAAGTGGGGTTGAAATATGAATTTCAGCTGAACTATTACAAGCCCTTAACACATTTTCTTTGCACTCTCGCAATTCTGTCAGAGTGTACTGCGTAATACGGTGACCAGATTATGGAACAGTATTCCAATATACTTCTTACTAGAGTTTTATAAAGTAATATGAAGCTTTGAGGTTTTTTAAATCCTTTGGTAGACCTAGATATAAAACCGAGAAGTTTCAATGCTCTATTCGTAATGTTATTGTAATGATCTCTAAAAGTTAGTTGTTCATCAAACAACACACCGAGATCTCTGGCTACGTTCTTTCGTTCTAACAATTGACCCTCGAGTCTGTAGTCATAGGTGTACTTTATACGTTTTTTCGTAAAAGTTATAACAAAGCATTTATTTATTTTTATATGGTACAAATATTAACTTTTCAATTGAAATCAAATGTCTTCTGGCATTGGCGTTTTTGGAACCCATTGAAATTCCGCCGTACTTTGAAAAATTACTGGAATCATGTTCACCTGACGTCGTAAATATAATTATGAATTTTGGCAAAGATTATGTATTGGGTGAAAAAAAACCAACCTACAAGATTTCCTCCTTCTATATGGAGCATTAGGAATCTTCAAGCAAGCGATTTTCCAAGAACCCAGAATAGTGTAGAATCCTCGCACCATCGATTCAATCAGATTATCGATAAACCGAATCCAGGTTTTTACTATTTGGCTAATGAGCTTCTACATGAGACTGTAAAAATACTCAGATATAGAAATATTAAAAAACGGCGTAACACCCCCAAAACGCAAAAAGTTGTATTAGTAAGAGCAACAGAGAATTAACAATATACTGCAGCGGCAAAAATAATATTTAGAGTGTGAATTTTACGAGCTCTGGCTTCTAATAATTTAAGCTTGAAAAAACAAGAACTTTTGTAATCGTTTTTTTTTGTTATTTGATAGTCAATCAATCGAAGCATGAATCATTATCAAACAGTTGATTGTGAACATATGTGGTTTTTATTTCCTTGTAAAAAACATGCAAACAAGCATACACCATGCATGCAGCAGGCATGCAAACAATTATACACCATACATGCAGCAAGCATGCAACATGCAGCAGGAATGGTTTCTGTCACGGCTCCGGCGCTGCGGGGCTCCGGCGGTCCCATGCGAGCTTATCGTCGCATATGTGTTTCTCGCTCACCACCGCGGCAGAGGCTGGCCGGCTATGCTGGCCAGCAAGCCGAAGCCAAAACGAGTGTTAAAACCACTTGCTCCTCAGCTCGTGGGCCGCTTCGCCCCACCGCGCCTACGCGATTTTAAATAACACTAGGGGTAGGGCAAACAAGACTACGTGGAGTCGGTTTTGCAGCGATTCGTTTCTGTCACGCCGCTCCCGCAATACGCTCGCTTCACTCGTTCGCCTTCGCGCGTTAATGGTCATTGTTTTAACCAAACCTAACCCAAATGATTCACCAACATATAGGGGACCTGGCACTCCGCTTGGCTCCCGCCTTAACCTTCTAACATATTATAACCCATCCGAATCGGATTGCTTTTAATCGGGCCCGGCCTAATGATTTTCGATTAAATAAACGTTATATGCAATAACGTTATACGAAATGAGTTTTAGAGTATATAAATGTTATATCTAAAGAAATTATATCAACAGTTGGTATAACTCAAGTTTAAACGTTATTGATATGAAAATATACCAAATAACTTTATAGGATATGTGACGCACCCATTTTTATAGCATATAAAAATTATATCATTTGAACGTCATTTCAAGTGATAATATAGTATCTGTTATTATGCCATATGACGGCGCGCGATTATTTAGTCGATTTATTGTAACAGTTTTTAAAAGTTGTAATCGATTATTTTTACTGTGTGGTTTAGAATTTACTTCTTTAGTGATATTTTTAACTTAGAGCGGGTAACACCGAATAGGGTCGTGAGTGTCATAGCGGCGGTGGCGAGCACATTGTGTTGCGATCGTCACGCGGTGCACACGCACAAATTCATTGGCTCTAAATGCAAGTTTAACAATTATTGTGATTAGACTTAATCAGTGATAATCATTGTAATCATTAAAGTTTATAGTTAAATCTCGTTGCGATATTTGAAAGTAAATTAAGTGCGTTATTTTGCGAGTATTATTTTCCAAACACTTGCACGTACACACCCATGATGAAGGACCAACAGATGACGGATCAGCAGCGACACGTGGTGTCTCAGCAGCTCGAACATCCGTCCGTCCGTCGGGTACATACTTGTAGTACGGCATTTCCCATTCCACTAGGCTGTATTTCAGAGTAAGTTGCTGATGGTTAATCCTGGCTACAAGGTTATGTCTATGCAAGTACGTCAACCATGCCGTCTTAAACAAGAAATCTCCGGTAATTGTTCGTCATCATAACTTCGTCCATAATTGCACAGACAAAACCTTCGGTTTCCCCGAAGAGATCACCAAAACGCAGCCAGACAACGGACGGTAATAGATCTACATCGGGTCCATGTAGGACCTGGAATTAGCGTCCATGACTCTCTTTACTCTGCCATACCTCCATACGATCATTAGTGTCAAAGATTATTGGCTTGCGCCAGTTCTCTTTAGCTAAGGCGAGCGGGGTAAGGCCCTAGTCCACCTTGGCCACATCTCGATGCATCCCTACGTCGGCTTTTAGGAAAAAATCCCTGAGACTGCATATCTCGCGATTATGGAGGATCTTGGCGTTCAATAGCCACGACGACCACACTTTCGCAGGATATACGGTCTCATTACCGATGACCGTGGGTGATGCATTCGATTCGCAGTCAGCAGCGTACGGACCCTCCTACCCAGGGCGTCGACTTCGGTCTGAGTCCATTTGAGTATGCCGAAAGAGTACATCAAAACAGGCATGACCTAACCGTTGGAGGCGCGCACCTTGTTTCCGCCTGATAGAAGACTATTAAATAAAATAAATAAAAAACTATTAAATAAATAAAATTTCTTCATGCGGCCAAAGAGCGCTCCTTCAACGATTGCTAATACTCGTAATGCATCTAAATCACTGGGTTTCATAATGCGGCTATCCAAGTGCTTTACTCAAGCAAAAACCTTAAAAATTCTATATTGTACTTTTGTTAAAAGCCACTTGGAGTACGCGTCTGAAATATGGAATTCGTGTAACCACAAATACATTGATCGAAAGAAAGAAAAGAAAGAAAGAAAATACTTTTATTTGCGGTAAACATGACGCAAAGAAAAAACACACAAATACAAAAAAAAATAAACGAGTTGGGGGAAAATATGCGTCACATCCACGCAAAACGGCAATCGCTCAGCATAATGCTAGGACCATAAGCGACACAGAGCCCCAGCGCTGATTTTCAGCGATAGCCGGTGTTGACGTGATGACGTCAAAATCAGTGCAGCATACGAAAACTAAAAATAAAAAATAAATAGGAAATAAAATAAATAAACTATATCTAGTTCTAAGTGTTTAAAAACATAATATTTATGAAGTGGTAACATTCCGTGCAACGACTCATGCGCCGTCGCCGTTCGCATAGAGAACATACAAAAGATATTTATAAAGTACTTATACTACCGACTACAACAGCTTGTTTTGCTCTATTAAAATTAATAACGAAAAGCCTTAATGATAAACTACCAATTGTCTCCATTTTTCTAGACATGTCCAAGGCTTTTGATTTCGTGAACCATACACTGTTAATTTATAAATTAGACCCATATGGCATAAGGGGAAACGCGTTGAAATTGCTTGAAAGCTACCTTACTTATCGACAGCAATGTGTTGAGATTTCGGGGCAAAAAGGAAATCAAAAGCTCTCCTAGAGGTCCTAGTATCGCGAAAATAACTGCGGTGTTCCCCAAGAGACAATACTGGGGCCGCTTTTATTCTTGCTATATTTTAATGATTTGCCTAGTGTAACTTCCCAAAATTGCATACTATACGCTGACGATACGACCTTCAGTATTATAAACGAAAATGACGACATTGTTGAGTACCAAAATGAAATAAACATGACATTAAATAAAATTATTACATGGCTTGAATACAATAATCTTCATAATAATATTAACAAAACAAAAATGGTACAATTCCAGACATATAACAGTACGCGTCCACGGCTTAAAATACAATATGGAAATGAGATAATAGAAGAGGTCGATTACGTAAAATTCTTGGAGATAATAATTGACAAAAACTGTAACTGGAAATCACATATTGATGATCTGTGTAAGAAGATAGATAGATTTGTATTCGTTTTATATAGACTAACACGTGCGCCTAGTGTTAATGCGGCACTATGTGCATATCATGGTTATGTCTCATCATTTTTGCGCTATGGCTTTATAATATGGGGTAATTCGGTTAAACTTGAAAGAATGTTTCGAGCTCAGAAAAAGTGTGTACGCTCAATTTGTGGAGCGCATCCACTGGACAGTTGTGTTCCACTGTTTAAAAAACTTAAAATACTGCCACTTCCAGCACTATATATTTTTGAAATTTGTATCTCTGTATACCAAAACAGACATGAATTTGACTTGTTTAATGATGTTGTATCCAGACCCAGCCGCAAAGTGCATATGCTGAATGTTCCTAGCCGTAGAATTAAAAATTTGGAAAATCCAAAAGTGCACGACTCATAATGCTCATTTAATTATGAAATATATAAAAAAAAAAAATACTTAAGTCGTTCAAAATTAATTGCCGAAAAAACAGCTGTAGTAGGAAGAAGGTACTGCACAAGCGCCCCTGGTGGAATAAATGTATGCAAAATATCTTGATTCCGTGAACTAACAAGGCTATAATAATAAAAATAGCCGCCAAAATGAGGCGAAAAATTTTTTTCGATCGTAAAGCACTCTCTGATGCTTCGCATCATGAGTCGTGCAATTGTTTTCTTATAATGTATACTGCATGTCCATTACTGTTTATAAAAAAATACCTGATGGCTTCAAAACTCTCAGCCTCAGAACATTTAAATGTAAATTATTTAACTTTCTTTCAAGCAAATGTTATTACTCTACTCGACTTACATACTCGACTGAAGATTTTATGAATGAAAAGTTTACCTAAATATTCGACATTATTGCCCCTTTATTCGGTATAGGACAGATTCCGGATTGGACAGATTCGAAATTCGGCAGATTCACTACTCGACAGTTTCTTAGATAGGGCAAATTCTTGAATTCGACGGATTAGCTATACGGCAGAAAATGTACAGTTGTGCACAAAATATACTTCGTGATCAATTTAAAGGATATCGTGACGTAGACTTAATCCACATAACTGAATTCACCTGGGTGCATTAAGTCTACGAAATAATATAATTTGTTCACCCAGGTGAATTGTCTACGGCGCCAAAGATATACTATACCTACTACCTACCTCACAGGAAATCATTAGACGATTTCAATATATTTAAGAAAACTCCTTGAATAGCTGGCCGCTTTACGTCATTGTCATTTAGCCAGTACTTCAAACTAATGCGTTGTCTTCTGTTTTTCTGTTATAATTTTATTGTGTTGTGAATTTCTGTATTATTCCACGGCTAAAAATATTAAAGAAATGGATCTCGCCGGTCCCAGCACTAGTAAAGCGACCTTAAAATTTATAATGAATGAAAGAAGAAAACCCGTAGTTTTGCGTTCCGGGCATAGATACAATTTTGTAACTAAAAACAAATGTGGTACTACAAACGGGCGATGCATTAATAAGGCAGAGTGTAGCACCTCCATCACATTAGATAAAGAAAACCGAATTGTTAAAGAGTCCAGTCATGTGTGTATGCCAGATTATACTAAAAATGTGGTTGATAGTTGGATAGATGAGTGTAAAACCTTAGTGTGCGAAAAACTAGAACCAATCCCGAAATTGTTTGAAGTTTTCATGGACACTGTCAACTGTGACTTAGACGATGAAGTCAAACCTACATTTGTACAGAAAAAAGATGTGTTATATAAGACCAGAAATGATTATCTAAAAATGAATACAATGGACCGCAAACACCTGAAATCTCTAAAATTACCACATAGTCTTGTCGGTGACTTATTTTTATTTGATGATGGTATCGAGGACAAAATTGTGATTTTTGGGACGCCATTGGCGAAAGAATATTTAAAATGTTGCAAGAGTTTTTACGGCGACGGCACCTTCAAAACATATCCCACTCCTTTTTACCAACTGTATAGCTTACACATAAATATTTCTCACGACGGTGACACCATCAATTTTGTTCCTATGCTTTATTATACTACTGGTCAACAAAGAACAGGCGATCTACGAAAGACTTTTCACTATTTTGAGGGACCATTTTTCCGTGATAATAGAACACTTTAAATGTGATTTTGAATTGGCAACCATTCAAGCGGTAAAATTAGTTTACCCTGGTGTAAAAGTAACTGGCTGTTACTTTCATTACTGGAAAGCTGTGCTTATAAAGAGTAAAATGTTTTGTTTAGATAAGACTGAACACGAAATATTTATAACGCGCCTTTATATGCAACTGCCATTACTGCCTCCGATTATAATTCGCGAAGCCATATTCAGTATTCAATAAGTTGCAAATCATACTGAAGAATACAATGCATTTAGCAAGTAAATTAATTTTAATGTAATGATGACCCATAATTTTACAAACCATATTTGTACGCCGGAAACGGCAGAATATTATGATCGAAATACATAATGAATATAACAACTTTGTACAATATTCTGACAAATAAATGCATTCTATTCTATTCTATTCTACCATCAAAGAGAAAAAAATCACTCTGAAAATTACCTTAACCTCTGTAAGAAATATCATTTACGAGTATTGCCCCTAATTAAACGTCGTGAGATCTCCGGCTGTGTTTTTTGTTACTAAAGACCTTTAATAATAATATTAACAGTTCCGAAATTCTATCCAAATTTTACTTCAACTTCCCCGGAAGGTCGAAGCGGTCCGATCACCCGCTTCGTTTGCCATTTGCTCCGACTAACTACAGGCATAACTCATTCCTTGTGCGTGCAAGCAGAAACTTTAATAGGGTTTGAGAACAGCATAACTTCGATCCTTTTACAACAGGTGTGTCCGTGGCCAGAAAGTGCTTGAGCCTTAACTTTATCACCTCATCCTTGATATTGCTCAAATTATTTTATCCTAAGTAGCCTTGTTTTACCACCTATATTGTATTGTTCTGTATACCTATATAATATTAATATGTATAGTTTTGGATTTGGCGGTTTATTGTTTTTGTTGTTCACAGATTTATTCTATTATTATTCTGATAATTATATGTGAAAACTTGTAATTGGCTGTCAGTCACATTTTCAATTTGTTAGTCTATTTTGTTTACCTGTAAGACTTCCAAAGGAAATAAATAAGTAAATGGCGACGTAAAATTTGAATACATCCGAACTCTTCATGAAATACAAAAACAGGAAGGCTTTAAGTTTGCGATGAACAAATAGATGAATGTTCGTTTAGTAGCTTAATTATTGAGTTCATATGTTGCCGATGCAATCGATTTCTTAAGATTTTCCTCTGACTTGACGATCAATCTCCATTCCTATCAAAGAATCTCCTGACCTAGAAAGTAATCAGGACAACATTTTCTCATAATTTTCTTTATAATAAAATAAGTATCATTGTCACTACAATGTTTAATGGTACAAAGTTAAATTTATTTTATTTGGGAAACAAACAGAAGCAAAAACGTTAAAGTTGTGATAATAATTACAAAAAGGCATAGGAGAGCAGCAGAACGATGTAATTAGTGAGAATAATCATCAGGTTTAATACAAACGCAGTGTCTACGTCGAACCAACCATACACACGTATATTTCTGAATGTTGCTCGATATAATCGCTGTACATTCCTGAAGAGCCTTTTCTGTTTACCTGAGAAAATGTCGTAATTATAATTAATTTATCATATTACAAACTATTATCTAGTTTGTGATTGGTTGCGTCGTGTGCGGACCGACATTGAAAACTAGTTCTGTAACATTCTGGCCACTCATTGGGGATTTGAGTTTGTAACTGGTTACTGTTGAGTAGCGTCGTGGACGATAGCTGATTTATATTTCCATTAGTTTGTTCAGGTAGAAAATTATGTGTCCAAAAGTCAGTCTTAAAGTGACAGTTATTCCTTGTGAAGTGTCTCGTATAGACGTCAAGAGACTGAGCTTGCTCCTTACGGGGGATGCTCCAAGGTAGCCCGCGAAATTCAAATTTTCTTACGTTTTTGTGATTTGCAGGTCAGTATCAGGTTGTATGGTGATCTAAATATGATTCGCGACCGTATCGAATAAGGCTTTAGAGAATTATAATCATTAGAATCGCAATACAACCCCTTAAGTTAGAATTGCCCTCAAATGTCACGATTTCATGAAATAGTCATTCATTAGTGTAATATGAACTTATAGAGTTGTATTGATGATTCTAATGATTATAATTCTGTAAAGCCAAATTTGTTATGGTCGCGAATCATATTTTAATCAAAATACAACCTGACAGTGACCTGCAAATAGCAAAAACGTAACAAAATTTGAATTTCGCCGTTACCCTGAAGGTTCCGCCCTAACTAATGGAAACGTAAATCAGCCTACAGCGTTAAATATTACCTTTCATTTTTAACTTACTTAGGTACATTAAAACTTCAATTAATAATACCTGTACAATCCGAGTTCAAAATAATAGCGCAACAATTTTGGGCTTTTTCCACAGCCCTGTATAATTTCTCACAATACTGACATAATATTACTTTCATCGTAAAAATTTTCATCGACGAAAATTATATGTAAAACGATGTGAGCACCGCAATTTCCTATAACGCTTCCAAACATCTTTTATAATGCGCACAGCAGAAGAGTGGAATTCTCTACCTGCGCCTGTGTTTCCGACTGCATACAACCCAAATCTCTTCAAAGTGAGAGTGAACAGGCTTCTTCTGGGTAAGCTCACTCCATCGTCGACTGTGTCTCTGTCATCTCTGACCTAGACTAGAGTCAAGAGCAAACCCATCTAAAATAAAAAAAACAAAATTCAGTAAGTTCATATATCCACCATTATGTGATACTCACACAAGTTCAATGAAATTGACAGTACATTGAAACCGTGTGTGATGATAGTAGTAAAACATTGCATAAGCTATCAGCCTATAATATTCTCACTACCTACTGGGACACAGGCCTCCTTTCTGTGACTGGGAATGAGCCATAATCCACCATGTGGCTGGTGATGATAATGATGATCGTAAATAATTTCTCTACAGTAAAACACGGTATTTTAGTGTTCACGAACTGCATACTCAACTCATTTGCTTTTTAGTTAATTGTGTTAAAACAATAACGGAAGCGTGAAAAAAGACTAAAGAAAAATTAGGTACTTCGAACTCGTGCAAAAAATGAGAAAAAATAACTGCACTAGGCACCAAAACCATTGTAACTCGTGCCGACACAAAATATGTGGAACAGACAATTAATTAAATACTTACAAAATCTTTATTTTTCATGCCATCTTTCATAATTTCCAGTGCTACTTGAAAATATACTAAAAAGTGAATGAAAACTTCTTCGGTGTAATAAAGTATCTGAAATTGATAAAGCAATAACTTCATTTTAGAAAATGTTGAGTTCGATTTTGCGTTTTTTTTTTTTAATCATTTGTAAACCATGTTTTTTTAGAAGAGCATAAAATATTATACTCCAAATGTTACTTCTAAAATCTCTCACTTCTAAGTCTTCTCTTCATTGAAATTGTTTAATATAGAACGTTTTCCTTCAATTATCCCACTTGTTACTGGTTTAAACATATTTGAACAAGTTCAAGTCATCATTAGATTTACTTTTAGAAACGTAAACATAACCTTATTCAAAGGTGACACAACTTCTTTGACAAATCAACACTATCGCTGTTAATCGTTCATCCTATATTCTAGCTATAATTTTTCTCTTTCCATCTCTGTTTTCTCTCCTTTTCTAATCATGATTATGACCCGTAAAGCCTATGCTCGCCAGGAAGAGGTTAAACTCAGCCAGGCTTTGAGCGAACTCAAGGCTTCTAAAGAGTTGTGTGACCGATTGACAAGGGAAGCTGATGACAATGAAAGCGAAGTAATGAACTTGTTAGCAAGGAACCAAAACATGAAATCAGAAATGGCTCAGTTACATATACAACAAACTGAAGCCATTGCTGCCCGGGACAAGCTGCAGCTCATTGTAGATAGGTTTGACCAGTGCAGTTCTGAGTATGAGCTTGCTCTTAACCGCATACAGACTTTAGAAAAACAGCTTAATGAGGCAAACAATAAAGTTTCACAATTAGAATGCACTCAACATAACATCACTGCCTCGTTAAACCAAAGTCTGTTCGATGAGCTGGTGGCCATTTCCCCAAGAATGGTTTCTGCTGCAATTGACATTCAACCCACAGTGACTATAGATTTGACCTGCGAAGATAACATTAAGTCTAATAACTCAACAAGGGTGGTCAAATGTAGCAGAAATAAATTGAAAAAGTATGTTAGAATCAATAAATTTATCAGAAAAACTCAAAAACTAGTTCATAGACAGAAATTCTTCATAAAAAATGTTAAATTAAATAGGGAACGCCTTTCATTATTGGATAAATTAGATTTTTATTCTCAAAAATGTAAAAACAATACTTTAAAATATGAAAATGACACACAAAATTTAAATTGTGAAATAGAAAATCTTAACCAAAAATTAATATCCATGACCAATAAATACAAAATCTCTGAACTGCAAATGAGGGAATACATGCTGGCGATGAATGAGTTAATAGTGAGTGCTAGTTCATGTTCGTGTGAGCGATCACAATTGTTGACCAACAACAGCTTGTCCCATAGTCAGACCTCACCGGCTTGTTTGACGCCAGCATGTGATACTTCTTTGCAACAAGGTTATATCTCTGATAATTCCCCTAAAACAGCTAAAGTTAATGTAAAATCTCATAACTGTGTAAAAACCCAAATAAATAGTGATATTGTGATATTTAGTGATGAAATTGGGAAAGACATGGGCCAGTTATTATCAAATATTTGCAAGGGACAGTCAGTTACCAATTATTGTATGCCTGGCTTAACTTATGTAGATATAATGAGAAAGATTATTAGTTTAAATTTCCACCAGGATACAATTTTGATAATATTAATTAGTAACAGAGGAAATGTGAATCAGGACAGTCTGCTTCATTACATTAACAAACTATGTGAGCTAGACATAGGACAGATTGTTATGTTTACATTTCCTTATAGTAACAGTTTGCCACAGAAAGAAAATAATTTTATGCACAAATTAAATGTAATGTTAAATAATATGACATTAAACAATAATAAATTTCATGTCATTGACTCTAACAAGTATGTTAGTAAATATTTATATGTGACAAAATACAAATTGTATTTGCCTAAATGTTTAAAAAGACAAATAGCTTTATCGCTATACTTTTTTTTACTTGATGTACCAGCCAAGAAATTGGCTAATAAAACTGTTGCTTCTATTGAGCAATTACCTGACATTTTCATTGATTCAGCCAATAACTTGGCTACACAAGCTGACATTAATTTAAATTAGAAATTGAGACAATAGAGAAAACCTCTTGCATTATTAATGGAGATAATTCAAATTTAAATACTAGTCCAAATCATCAAAATGTCAGAATAAATTCTAACACAGTTAACCTGGTGCACCAAAATATTCAAGGTATGTTGAGAAAAGACCTTGAAATTGAATTATTCATGAACTGTAATAACATTGATATTTTATGTATTACAGAACATTGGTTAAAAAGCCATCAGTTCATGTTTAATTTCCGTAATCACCAGGTTGGTAGTTCGTTCAGCAGAGAAAATGCAATACATGGTGGCTCATTGATACTGTTAAATAGACAACTTAAATTCAAAGAACGTAAGGATATTGTAAACCTTTCTGTTGAGCGGACTATAGAAATAGCCTGTGTGGAGTTGGAGCGGCTTGTTGTATTGAGCGTGTACCGGCCTCCGTCATCGATTTATGATTGCTTTGAGAGCATCATGGATGATGTTTTACAAAAACTTGGTAAATTAGGAAAAAATATAATTGTATGTGGTGATTTTAATGTCAATTTATTAGAGGACTCGTTGATGTGCCTAAAAATTAAAAATTTATTTCAGTCATATAACCTAAATTATTTATTTTTGGAGCCTACTAGAATTACTGCTACCTCAGCTACATGTTTAGACAATATATTTACTGACATTTTACCTATTAATTCAAAAATTATAAGCCAACTGGATTCTGACCACAGCGGACAACTGATTACATTTAGTATGCAAAATAAAAAAGTGGCTAAGAAAGATATCACTATAGTGCCAAAAACTGCAGGTCGCTTGGAGAACTTTAAAAATAAACTTAGTAGTAAATTACCCTACTTGCCTTACAGTGATGATCCCAATGAACTGTACAATTCTTTTTTTGCCATGTATTGTACAGAATTTAACTCAACATTTATACCCAAGCAGATCTCAGTTAATGGCTCTCCAACCTTCAGTGAATGGGCAACTAAAGGCATATTTAATAGTAGAATCAAACTTTTTGAACTTTACGAAGAAAGAAATTATAATAAAAGTAAAGAATTTTATCAATATGTTAAGAACTATTCCAAATTATTCAAACAAGTTTGTAGCGAAGCTAAGTGTCGCTATTTAAGCTCCAAGATTAAAAATAGCCAAAATAAAATAAAAACCACTTGGGAAATTATAAACAATGAGACTGGAAGAGACAGAAAGCGTAGTAGTGACTACAGCCTTAATATTAACAATAAAGTTATTAAAAAAGATTTAGAAGTTGCCACAGTTTTTGAAAATTTCTTTGCCGATATTCCAGTCTCAACCACAAAAACTTTAAATTCGGCACCCACTGTTGCCGAGTCCCTATTGAAAGAAAATGTTGATATTTGTAACCATGTATTTAATTTCGACTATGTTAGTGCTCGAGATATTATTAAAACTTTCAATACACTTAATGTTAAAAAAACAGCTGATCTATGGGGAAATTCCGTAGAGGTTGCAAAATGTATAATCAACACTGTAGCGCCTGAACTGGCAATTATTTTTAATAAATGTATTGACTATGGAGTAATTCCTGACTTAATGAAGAGTAGTAAAATAATACCTTTGTTTAAATCGGGAAGCACATCAGACCCCACGAACTTTAGGCCAATTTCTGTGCTTCCCACCTTCAGTAAAATATTTGAAAAATTGATGCTAGATCAATTGCAAAAACATTTTAATAAACATAAATTATTAAACAGTAAACAATTCGGTTTCACAAGGGGTCGCTCTACTACCGATGCTGGCGTTGAGCTTCTTGCACATATTTTTGAGGCCTGGGAGAAGTCGCATGATGCCCTAGGTATTTTTTGTGACTTGTCTAAGGCTTTCGATTGTGTTTCTCATGATACATTGGTCAGGAAATTACATCACTATGGTGTTAGAAACACTGCCTTGGATCTTCTTATTTCTTATTTGAATAATAGGATCCAAAGAGTGGACGTTAACGGCAAGCGATCCGCGGGATCTATTGTCAGTATGGGAGTTCCGCAGGGCTCAATTCTTGGCCCGTTTTTATTTCTCGTATATATTAATGACCTACCTTACCTTGTAAAGAACAGTCATGAAATAGTGTTATTTGCAGATGACACATCACTTTTATTTAAGCTTAAACGACAACGGACAGTTACTGACGATGTAAATAATGCTATCGCTAAAATAGTGCATTGGTTTAGTGTTAATAATTTACTTTTAAACGAGAAAAAGACTAAATGTATTAGATTTCTAACACCGAACGTTAAACAGGTGAAAACCAATGTACTAGTAAATGGGACGGAATTGGATCTTGTGGACACCACTGTGTTCTTAGGTGTTACTTTGGACTCGAAGCTACAGTGGGGCCCACATATAACCAAATTGTCGAAGCGGCTGAGCTCTGCAGCCTACGCGGTCTATAAAATCCGTCATTTGACTGATGTCGAAACAGCCCGATTAGTATATTTTAGTTATTTCCATAGTGTAATGTCGTACGGCATTTTGCTGTGGGGAAATGCAGCCGACATTCAGGCTATTTTTGTGCTGCAGAAACGAGCCATTCGAGCAATTTATAACCTTAGTTGTAGGCATTCACTGAGGGATAAATTTAAGGAAATAAACATAATGACTGTCGCATCTCAATATGTATATGAAAACCTTATTTATGTAAAAAAGAATATTAATCTATATTCTAAACACAGCGACATTCATAACATAAATACTAGATACAAAGATTTACTTATTGTGCCCTCGACTAGGCTCCAAAAAATTAGTAATTCATTTAAGTGCCAAAGTATACGTTTTTACAACAAACTCCCAAGTCTTGTTAAAGAACTGAGCCTCAATAAATTTAAATCATTTATTAAACAGAAACTCTGTCAAAAAGGTTTCTATAAAGTTAAAGATTACTTGGATGACAAAAAGGCTTGGGATTAATTAAGCTACTTCAATGTACCCCCAAGCAACAATCCATTTTATACTGTGATTATGTGTTTTGGAATTAATAATGTCATTTTTATTGAATTACATGACATAACATATTAAGATTTTTTGATGACATTTAAAGAGAAACCTGTCTGTGAATGTGAGTAGCATGCAGGCTAGATTAAATACATGATATTCATTTTAATATTGTGAATGTGAAGACTATGTGGGTCATTGTTGTTTTTTTTTTTTTTTTTTTTTTCCTTTCATGTAGTTTTATCTTAGTCTGGCAGTTTGAGTAATTTTTGTGGCCTACCCAAATGTCCTTTCTTTGGTATTGTTCGTTGAATCGTTGAGCTCCTTAAGTTCTGAGTTGAGCTGCACGATTACTGACAAATGCGTGCACTGACTGGACAGGTCCACTCAATCTGTGTGGTTTTTCTTCAAAATACCATTTCAGACAAATCTACATGGTCTTCACATGATCTGACCAAGATTATGTCTGGACTTTAAAAGAGACTGTGACCTCTGAGTTTGTTTCGGCCTTTCTTCTCAGAGTAGTCAGATAGGAAACGCCGACCTCATCTAGTTTTAAAATATCATTGACGTGTAAAAGTGTTTGTACAAACCTATTTACAGAAATAAAATCATTTATCATTTATCATTTATCATTTATCTACATTGGAATGGATAAGATTTAAATTGACCATGCAATACTGTACTTTCCATTTTTTTTAAACACGCTTTGTAGATTTCATAACATTCCAATATATCAATGTAAGCATTAAACTTCATTTGATTTCATCCACATCCTCAATTCCTTGCAAATTCATTGCACGAGTATTCCATAAATTGACTTTATCTTCCAAAAGTTTCAATACTCGAATGACATAAATTTAATTGAAATCAAAACTAACCAAAGAGTAACAACTCGAAATATAGAAGTATGGCAAATCTAGTTTTAAACTGCAACTGATGAAAATGATGGCAAAGAAAGTACCGGCCATAATAATAAACTCAAACTCAAACTCAAAGCATTTTTCAAATAAACCAATTACAGGCACTTTTGAATTGTCAAGGGGTCGGTCAGTCAGAAAGATGAAGCTAGTTACCCATTCCAAAGCGTAGTAGGTACCTATGGAGAAGAACGGGCAAGAAACTCCATGGACACTCTTTAAAATCAAAAAATGGTTACAAAATATTGATTACATCGTTCATGTTGAAATTATGCATGTGAGAACGATGCAGAACGTTAAAAGCGTCCGTAATGAAAAGACAAAAGCAATTCAAATATTAAATTAAATTAAAATAAGCCATGGCACCTAAGAAATGACCAGTCCCCACTTACGGCGCCTGTTCACGAACATGACGCACGGATCAGCACCATTCAGCTCAACCATTTTGAAGGGAACTTAATGATCCAACACACACGCCACCACCAGCGAGACATTAGAGTGAGCATGACAAACTCTCAGCTGCCAGGGCACATTCAAGTCAATGAAAGAAAAACCTATTAAATGGTAGCTTTATAGTAGGTACATAGGACTCACACATGTGCTATGCAATTATACAATACTAAAACATTGAATTTATACAATGCAAAGATAAGTTTTTAAAATCTTCAGCAGCTCCAACAGTAGTTTCAAATGCTAATCAATTATTTTATGCGCCCTTGTGGAGCAGGACCACCGTTGAGCCAAGCATTTTTATCAGCGATGTAATCCCCCAACTTATAATATGCTTGGCTGCATAGTGTGCGTTTTATACAAGATTTGAATTTAGTTTCATTCAGTTGAAGAATATGGGGAGGTATTTTATTTTAACATTTTAAACAGTACCCCATGAAAGATGAGTCTACTTTAGCCAGCCTGAAACGTGGTTGAACTAATTGATCCCTATTTCTAGTGATATAATTGTGTCTTTCACCTCTTTTACTAAAAAGATGTAGATTTTTCCTTAGGTACATGATGTTTTCATAGATATATTGACAAGGTACCGTCATGATGTTAATATCTTTAAACCGTTCCCTTAGAGAGTCGCGCCTGCGGAGGCCATATATGGCTCGGATGGCTCTTTTCTGCAGAATAAAAATAGACTTGACATCTGCAGCCCGTCCCCATAGTATAATACCGTACGACATAATACTATGAAAGTAACTAAAATAGACTAGCCTCGCGGTACCTACATCAGTAAATTGACGGATTTTTCTCACAGCATATGCTGCTGAACTTAGCCGTCCTGCAAGGGATGTTAAATGAGGACCCCATTGAAGCCTTGAGTCAAGCGTGATGCCCGGTGCGTGATGCGTGGTGAATACTTTACGCTTTGACTTTTTTCTATCATAAAGGAACCTGCGAACGTTTTGAAAAACTAAGACGAATTAAATGTATCTTTTCGTTTTAAAAACGCCACTGATGAAGTTTAAGCCAAGGCCGAAGCTATAGTAGCCGCAATCAAAGAAAGAGAACACAAACTGTACAACCAGATTATCTGCCGGTTTATGAATATATAGAATGTAAAGACGATGGAAAAACTGCATAAATAAATTTGCCAGTTCCGATAAACGATACAAAAATAAATAAGAGGCCAATTGGACATATAAAATTGTTTTTGATACGATATTTTGGGTAGAACATTATATTTTCGACTGCGCACGTCTTTTTCAACAAAGTTATCACTATAAATATATTAATAATATAAATAAGATATCACTTTTATTCGGCATGTCTATGAACATTGTTTGCAGTAGCTTTTAAAAAAATTAAACTGATAATATAACATAACAATCGATGGATCAATCGATCGATACTATAATCACTTTAAACTCGTTTGTATTTAAATAATCAAAAGGTACTCTAAGTAATACGTTTGACAAATATGTCTACTCTTGTTCATTATAAAAGGCATCACGATTGAAAACGAATTACTCGGTTACTAATATACTAAGCCCACATTCTAGAACAATTTAATCAAGAATAGTAAATCAAGGATCATGTTTGAGCATTTAGATGTTCAAACATGATCCGTGACTTAAATTATATGTTTGCGTTTGGATCAGTAATTGTCTCTATCATTCTGAATTTGACTCATAATTCATAATTTTACATAGTTCTAGAATACAACTCTCAATTATTATGATTTAAAACCGGATTTAACATCATACTATTTATTTCGTTTGGGAATTGATAACCAATCGCTCAGCCACGGCACCATTTGATTTTTCAATTTTATTTATATATATTATGTTCTAATATTGAGACAAAGTGTTATCGGGTTTTTCCATCTAGAATTTCTCGGTAGCAGCCCGGAGTCTGGATTTGTGGCCGGTTGCGGCAATAGGCTCGCCCCCTATTACATGGGACTTAAACATAACTGGCGAAATGTGGGTGTGCTATAGGTACACCTCTGCCTAACCCTTCGGGGAATACAGGCGTGATGTTATGTATGTGACACAATAAATAACAAAATAATTCAAACATTATATTCAATTTCACAACAGAAAGATACAAAGTCAAAATAAGCCGCAAAACATCTAAATATTACAGAAACGCAAACTGCAGCAGTACTATAATGTAAGTAGTGACAAGGTTGCAGAAATTTAACAGTGTTGCCGCGTCTACGACAAAAACTCCACACGCACTGAGCTTCTCAAAATCTCCTTGTATTATACGATACATGTTTTTCCACACCCTTTTTGATGGCACTGAAATCAAGAAAATGATCGCTGAACCGGCCGTTTAAGAAAGAATTAGTGATACAACACAATATACCAAATGTTAGTAGACCTTCCTTCGAATCATTTGTATTAGAGGCAATAGCTACACGGGTCGTGAATTTGAACCCAAACCGTTACAGTAGTTACGTTAAAGCGTTATAGCGTTAAACGTCATAATATGATCAAGAGATTCATAGATGACTTTAGTGCAAATATTGTGGTGCTGTTCCTCAACCGATGGTACACTTAATATTGTGTCCTCCGTGTCCTACGATAAACACATTAATTTATTTATTAAAACTTTATACACAAGTAAAAAAAAAAATACTGTACAAAGGCGGACTTAATCCTGATATCGTAGGTACAAAGCTAGTTAGTATAGTTATGTTCAGGACACATCCGTCGCTAAAAGCGGTATACAAATATTTACAATATTACTTGGCAACTTGTAGTTGTGACCCTAAGAGGTCTTGGCTACTTAACCGGACTGTCCTGTGGGCGCGGTAAGCGAACTCACAGCCTCCAGGCAACGGCGAATTTCTGACAATACTAGGTGACCGCAAGCTAAGGGCACCCCCTGTCGGGTACGAACGTCAGCTTAGGGCTTCACTGAGGGGAGGACAACAAGGTGGGACAGGCTGGATCGAATTTTGATCACTATCTCGTATGTAGATATTTTAGTTACAAGAAAGCTGTGGTCAATGGATTTGTTTAGGAACGTTTCCACATTTTGATTTTCTTTTTTAAAGTGCCAGTAATTTGGTGTATGTATAAATTTTAATATTATGTTTAATGCTTATTGTTGACCTGAGCAAATACCCAAAAGCTTACACAATTTTTTTAATGTTATCATCTAAGTAATTCCTGTTTACATTACACTAATATTTTATGGCAGGTTTCCTCTTCAACCGGGAATGGTAATGTTTGGCAACTGTTGGGATCTGATAGGAAAACTTCGTGAGTGTTTCCAGTTGAATTTTTTGTTTTTTATAATCTAATCTAAACAAGAAAGCTGACGTATTGGCTTATGTATATGTAGACTTAAGCCATAGTTAGATATAAGATCTTAATTTTTAGTTGTACCGTTGCTTTCTTTTAAGGTATCAAATATTTAGGTCTCCTGTTACAATAATACGTTTCTTTTGTTTGGGTAATTTGTGCAATACTTTACATTTGTTTGAATTTGGAACTCTATAAATACAAATAACGATACAATTTAAAGAAAATATCTCTATTCCATAACGTTCACATATTTTTTCAGTACATTTTATATTTATCCTGTTGCCTGCACGTTACATAAAATGACGGGCGCTACTGATGGCGCCAAACTAGAAGTGAAATTCTCGGCAGCTTCAATTTGGATTCGCATCGATACGTTAATAAGACACTGTCATAAATATATACATATTTTAGAAACCTACATTACTATTTTTATAAAATAACTTTTTCATTTAGAATTGGTACTTACAGTCCTCGGATAATTTCAAAATCACGTTAGTATGAGCTCTCCTGATTTTTCTGTAAAATCCTTCGCAAGCAATACACAATTGCGTTTCCACGAAGAATGCCTTGGATAACAACAGCACCATACCAACGGCATGGCTTAGAATCATATTTTCTTCCCCCTAGAAATGTATAAATTAAATTATTGAAATTATGAACAGGGACACTTCGTGAAGAAAGATTTGAGTATGATGGTGGACAGCTTTAAAACTATAACAGGGGAAGACCAGCGAAACGATGGATGTTTTAAAGATGATAATTATAGCCAGAAAAGAGTTTATTAATGACTGATATATTACTGGATGCACCCCTGCCTAACCCTTCGGGGAATACAGACGTGATGTTATGTTATGACTGACAGAAATGTATATACGATGAAGACACCACAAATTATTAATTTGAAGAAAAAAAACTATTCAATACTTACAAAATATGTTTTTGACCATGCAATAAGAATTGCGGCGTAAAACAGAGATTGTATAAACGTTGTAACATAGTGAAAAACAATCTGTAACAGAATGTAATCTTTTAATATTGTCTTGAAAAAAGGCTTTTGGTAATAGGTTAAGCGGATGAAACATCATCTTTTTAAAACAGACGGTGAAATAAAAAGGTTTAATTTACTATAAATCCAGAAGAATTTCTTATTAGGTCCCAAGCTTCACTAACATACATTAATACTCGTACGTTATTCATTTCTTCTAATGGTGTTTCACTGTCCACTCTGATTTCGTCATCATTAACTTTGCTAAAATGTGTATTTACTACAATCGTGTTCCAGTTTCCAGTTTGGATACTCAACATATTAATGGTAATCATGATTTGTACTAATTCCATGTCTAAGAGTGCAGATATTGATACAAAAATACCTCTCATGAAAGACCAGTGTTCGTCGTATGTGACTTTGAAAAGTACTAGGGCAATACAATTGGATAGGATCAAGACAATTGACACCCATGTGAAAATCTTTAGTTTCCACATATCTTTGTTGCTATGAAGGTTTTTGTCAATCTCGTACAAAACTGATAGCAAACGTACACTTTTGCCACTATAATATAAATTGATGACAAACACAGCTGAAAAATTGAACGCATATTCTAAATAAACAAAATAGTAGGACAATTTGAAAGCCAGACCAAAATTGGTGTATGTCATAATTAAACAGTAAAAACAAAGCATCAGACAATTAATGAATATTGCACACATAATGTTTTTCCTTGTTACAATTTTCACCCAATTGTCATAGATATTATATTTCCGCACACATAAGATAGTATTCATGTAGTAAAAAGGATAGAAGACACTTAGAAAGTCGTCATTTAACAATACTTCGCTTGTGGATTTCATAGTTATTTTTATCAAAAATTCAGAAGAATTGAAACGTCCACCTTCAGACTAGAGAGATATTAAAAAGCAATTATGTCAATACCACTATTGACATATTGTTTTGTACTGTCTCTATGTTAGCATAACAGCCACCTGTTATGCTAACCAATATGACTGATGTTGATAGATTAATATCGTTAGAGCAATTTTAAAAGTACTGACAAGGTACCTCGGATACTTTTTTATATATTGATCATTGTGGTATGGTTTTAATACCAAACGCCGCGCCGCCTGCACGTACATACTGCGCACATTTAACCCACCTAAAACATTTCATTTAAAGTAGGTTGCCACAACTCACATTTTCACTGTTAAAATGTTATTAGATCTAATGTAAAGCCAAGCCCCTAACTCTACGAACCTCACATCTTGGTCAAAAAGTATGGTTTGGTCAATCCAATGAACTATTTAATATAGGGGCTTGACATATTTTCTATACAGAAGCTGTTAAACCGCAAAGAAGAAGGGCAGTTTTGGTGTCACTTCATTTCAGAAGCGTTCATGAATAAAAGTATGTAAGTTATATGAAACAGTTACAGGGCTTTACTTTAAATGCATTAGCTTTTTTTTTATTAAGCTGCGCAAAGAAAAAAAAGAAACACAAAATATTTTATTAAATCTGACTATCAAAACGCAATTATTTTTAATATCCAAACGCATAACCTGGGTCTGTAGCTTTGGAGTTACCATACTTACCAGAATATGGTAATTCTATTTCTATAATTATGCTAATCAGTAGGATTCTGAAGGTAATGGTTTCATCGTTTAAACTATTATGAGACATTTACTACCTCATCTTTTTGTGATAACTTAGTTCTGTTGCATCAAATCTAAGTCATTTTTAAAGAGCAGACTTCTGTCCCTTGAAACACAAGATGTTAAATATTATTAGATATTATATTATTAGATATTCTAAGCTTTGGATCGTTTTATATGAATTAATATGTATTAGCTTATTGTTCATGATAGTTAAATGAATCCACTATGTACCAGAGTTTAACTTTCATGGCAACATTAAAATCCATTGATATCAGCTTCAAATCAGAAATGTCTTAATTTTCATATTATAAATGTCACTACTCTGTCTTGTCATGATGTGTCTTTGTTTTATCTGTTTTGTGGTGAAATATAAAACACGAGTATTGTACGTAATCCTGGTGTGCAGAGATGATCGAGGCTAAAACAATGCCATAGGTTACAGTTGCTGCTAGTATGTGCGATGAGCATTGTATGGTGATGCTGAGGACAACCATGATGCCCACGGCAACGCCGGCTTTTCAGTTATTCGACGAAGTTCTTCTATGATTAGAATTTAATAATATAATACAAATGCTTTATTCACCTACCAAATAAATGATTTATTTTTGCTTAATCATAGGTAAAAATAAGGCGACCAAGGTAGTAAGGAACATGATGAGCACCGCGGCCTCCCTAGCCTGAATACTTTTACAGATCAAAAATTCTACATTATCTTTACTTAAATATATGATGAGATATTAGGTATAGGCAAAAACAAATGTACACCTAGTAATATTGAGCATATTTGTAAATGACATCATGACTGGCAGTTGTTCCATTAAGCCCACTGGCAAGTATTATCAGAGAAAAAGCCTCGTATGCACTGGAAAAATGTCTCGCAACGACAGTCTCTTGAAACGTCGGGCGATGTCGACCAAACGTCTCTAGATATCTTGCCTCACGACCTTATTCATCGGTAACTATGTTGCCAGACATGTCGGACGTCGCCCGACGACACTCGATTTCGCCCAATATATCTAGGGACACGCGTCGTGGGAAGCTTTATGCGTCGGAGCCTGTCCGGCTCTATACGATGCAGAATGCAAAGCGATGGCGCGTTGGTTTGCAGTTGCAGGGCAATAAACCATTGTGCACAGAATATGTTGGACGTATTCCTAGTTGGCATTTTTTGTTTTCGTTATCTTAAGCGTTGTTTTCTTTGATTTGCCTTTATATATGAGTTAACATTCAACATCACGTAATTGTGGCTGCTAGCTTTGCATAGAAGTGCATGGAGCACAATAGGGCATGATGCTCTTCTAGATGTCCAATGTGTACAGAGCTTAATATACTAGGTCAGCTGACCATATACTAAACTACATAAACAAAAAACTTCATAAAAATAAAAAACAAAACATAAATACAAACATACATACATACACACTTACAGGAATACTTAGACTGCTAAAATCATAACCCTTCCTTTTGGCTTTGCTGCAGCCGGGTAAAAATGTATATAGTAAATGTAAATGTAAGGAATTGACTGGTAGAAATCGTCACGTAAGGAAAAAGCATTATGGCCCCTCCATGTGACTTTCACTGCCTCTCTGTCTCTTTCTTATATTTACGAGTGTGTGTGCGTGCAAGTATCGGGTAAGGAAGTTGGTTCGTGACTGGGGTCCTTCTACCGCACACGTTTTTTTTTTTACGGGATTTTGACGTGAATACGTTTTTAGATTTGCTGTCATAGTGGGAGGCAATCCAAAAAACTGATTGTAACAAAATCGGGGGATACAGTTTGGTGTTGTCGCTACATATGTATGATCTACATCCAAAATATAATTACACCATTCGATAGCTAAAGAATAATAGAATTTGTTACGTTGAGTCAGGACTGTGACCACGCGCGGCGGAGGGGGAGGCGCCGCCATTTTGAAGTAATTTCGCTGTGTTACATAATTTGTGTTTAGTATAGATTTTGACTCGGTGAAGCTACTACACTCGTTTGAGTTTAAATCATCAGCTCTCGTCAAGATATATCGATAGAGTATATTAAACATTAGTAGAAAATAGTTCAAGTGAATATAAGAAGGAAATAGTTGAAGTGATACGGTATGAAAGTAAAAAAAAAAACAGCATATAGGTACTCGTCAAAAATTAATGTCAAAATATAGGGATCCCATTTGGTTGGAAAGGGCTTCTCAAGAGAAATCTAATGATACCCGTAAAATACCATAATTATGACAGAGTAAACCGGTGCCGGGAATGTACAAGAATGAAAGCGTCCGAACTGATTAACGACGTCGCCAGGACATCTGCAGCTGGGGCGGCCGAGTCTATGGAAGTGGATGATGTAATCACTTCTATAACAACGCCGGACTGTATAGTCGTCGATTTTGTGCGATCACCGATTATGAAGACACATTGAGCAGCAGCTAGTGCACGTTACTCGTTACGTTCCAGTATTGACGGAAAACACACGGCCGTGTCCACGACACAACCACACCCTTTTTTATCATATCTTTGCGTCGACGGTACTTAAATAAAACTTTCTTATAATGCTTGGGCCAAAAAGGTTGCCACGTTAATCGTTGCAATGGTTGCGATCTCGAAATAGTTAACAGTTCAGGTGCAGTCAAACACTTGGGAAAGAACACCAAAAAGTCATAACATTTCTCATAGTTACTATTTTACAGAAAATTACATTGCAGCAGAACGATCACATAATTAGTGGTGAGTTTCATAAAAGTTATTGGTAACGTTGCGTCTGTGTAGAACAAGCCACATGTAGTCATCCTACAAAACGTTCGATTTGTCCGTATGACGTTCTTGCAAATAAATTTTTGACTACCTGTAAAAACAAGACGAAATCAGATTAAAAAATGGTGAAGAAGAAATGAGTACTTAGTTCAAACTCATGATAAACTATTAAGATGTGGCGACATCTATTACACAAGACAACATCGCGCAATTTAAGTTAACCGTGAAATCTGCATACGAGGGCGACATTGAAAGTTTTTAGAACTGGCCACTTGTAAAAATTTAATAAAATAATAAGTACAAATTTTGAAAATGGAACTCTTTGCCAATATGATTGTGTATGTATTGTATTCATTTGTCATTTGTTTACGATTTGGCGGCAAATTGAAAATTGTCTGTGTCACGTCAACATGAATTTAACGCGAGAAAATTTTTGTACAACGATTTTTTATGACTTTCGATGTCAATTAAGTCAAGAAAAAAGTTATGATAGACTTCGATTGGCCTTTCACGATGAAGCCCCATCTTGTGCCACTGTTTACAACTAGTTTAATGAGTTTAAACGTGGTCGCACTAATCTCACCGATGATCTGCGTGAGGGACGGCCTTCTACGGCGACGACTATAGATAACATCACTGTTGTGCGGCGTATGACAGAGACTGAAAAAAGAGTGACTTATCAGCAGTTTCGGACAAGCTTAGGCATCGGTATGAGTCAAATGTACAAAATCCTCCATGAACATTTAGCGGCCAGGAAGCTTTGTGCTCGGGGGATACCTCATAATTTGACAGAGGCCCAAAAACTCCGTCGTGTTGAGTGGTGTCGTGAAATAGTTCAAAGATTTAACGGAGGTGCCTCAAATGCTGTGTTCGACATACTTACGGGTGACGAAAGCTGGATTTATTGTTATGATCCTGAAACTAAGAGACAGCCTGCTGTCTGGGTTTTTCCTTCTGAGGAGTTGCCAACTAAAGTGAAGAGAGGTCGAAGCGTGGGAAAAAAGATGGTGGTGTCGTTCTTCGGAAGGACAGGTCATTACGCAACAATTGTTTTAGAGGATCGAAAAACAGTTACTGCGGAGTGGTACACTAACAATTGTTTGCCACTTGTCTTGGAAAAAGTTTGGGAGAAACGACCTCGCAGTAGGATCCTCCTTCACCACGACAACGCCTCGTCGCACACCGCCAAGCAAACAATCGACTAATTGGCGACGTCAGACGTGGAATTACTGGGTCACCCGCCCTATAGCCCCGCCCTCGCACCTTGCGATTTTTATTTATTTCCGAAAGTAAAAGAACAACTTCGAGGAAAACGTTTTATGGACGCCGAGAAAGCTGTGGCTGTGTTTCAAAATGCCGTCAAAGAGACCCCTAAGGACGAGTGGGCAAAGTGCTTTTCTCAGTGGTTCCATCGGATGCATCGATGTATTGATGTGAATGGACACTATTTTGAAAAGATATAATAAAACTAATAACTTGCTAGTTTGTTCAGATTTTCTAAGAACTTTCAGTGTCACCCGTAACTACGTATATAATTATATACTCGAAATCATCCATCTGACAGTAACCCACCAGATACAACAAACGTCAGATCGGAGCATCCTTCCTTTTCAATTGAGGATGAAGGAAGTTCCCACTCTGTTCCTTACCTATTAAAACATATTCTTACTTGGACAGTGTCTGTTCTTCATAAGCTGTAAACACGCCGTCTCTGTATCATCAACAGTGGCATAGAACTTTTCACAGTGTACACTGTGCGTAAATATTATAACCATATTCTTTGTTAGCCAAAACAATATCACAGAAACGTGAAGCACTGCCTGAAAATGAAAAAAATATATATATAGGTAGCCACAGTAGCTTACACTAACAAAAAATCTAGAAAAAATAATGAATTATAATAATAATAATCGTTTTATTTCGGACACAAAAATCCATATAGTCTTAGTAAGATACAAAAAATAACTTAGTGCCTAGTGTTAGCAAAGATTAACCTCCGCACAAACTGCTGTACACTCGAAGAGCCGAAGATCTCGGCTACAGTCTTCAGGATGCTGTTCCGACTGCCTCTCACTCTCCTCAGTAGCGACGCAGTTTTTTTGCGTATAATTGCATAGAAGCCGTCGGTGCGGGCTTGAGCAAATATTTCCGACGCGCTACAGTAACGAGGCAGGCAGCCTCAACAACATCCTGAAAGCATTGTTATATTGGACGCGCAGGACATCCAGCGATCTATTAGTATAATTGACCCATAGACTGCCCGTGTACAAACTTTGGCAATAAGCCTTGAAAAGTGTTACTTTAACTTGGTCTGTACACCGCGCAAATCTACGGGACAACATATTGCTCCAGACCGCTAGAGCCCTGCGCTCCCTCTCAATGTCTACATCGCCCCTGAGGTCAGCGGCAAGACAATGCCTTAGGTATTTAAATTTTGACACCCTATTAATTGGTGACCCGTTCAAAAGCAACTCAGGTCCTTCTCCACGGCGTTTGCCGCTGACCTCAAAGACCATGTATTCACATTTTTTTACATTTTATTTTAATCCATGTGTGGCAGCGTAGGTCTCACACGTTTTAAGCATCTCTCTGATTGCTCCCGCCGACGGACCCAGCAGCACCATGTCATCTGCATAGCTGATGTTGTTAATTCTAACCCCATGAACACTGCATCCGACACACATGCTGCTGAGTGCGACATACCACGTAGAGGTTGAAGAGCCTGGGGGACGTCAGACCACCCTGTTTCACCCCGCACTTCAACCTATACGGCTCAGAGACTGTATCATCCCATTTCACCAGACTGACTTGATTACCTTACCAATACTGGAATAGCCCACATATTTCCGCGGGTATACCCCTGTCTCTATCTTTCTCCAGAGCACTTCGTATGAGACAAGATCGATCGCCTTGGAGACATCAAGGAAACAGGCGTACACCGGCGTACCGCCATCTTTATAATATTGAACGGTATGCTTGAGACTTAAAATAGTACTTTCAGTTGATAGTCCGGGACGCAACCCGAACTGTGCATCATGAAATGAGTGATTTCCAGCTTTTAAAATTAAATTGAATTAAGTACTGCTTCGATTCTTGTGGTGGTCATGGAGTATGTGACAAGCAAAATGTAAGATGTAGGTGTAGATGGCTATAATACGAGATTTATAGTGTAAATGATAATTATTATGCTTCAGGTATGCTGCACTGACCTGACCCCAAATAAAGTCAAACTCAAATCATCTATTTCAATAAGTCCATTTAAAGGTACTTTTGAAACTACGGGCCTCTTCTAAAAGATAGTTTCCTATGGATAAGATTGGATGATGACAACGACGTAATGATTGATAGTGATAAAATATCGAGTTCATGATTTCAGAACTGCATGTGACTTGTAAAGTACGTTATACTTACTTGGTATTTCAATTCTGTAGACTTCAGCACAGAGCATATTAAGTTGAAATAATAGAGATTACGGTAAAATATGCCAAACGTGTGACATAATACCTATGAAAAAGAAAATATTGGTTAACTTGGTGACAATAAAGTTGTTCCATGCGTACCTACTTAGAGTGCTAAAAACGCCAGTTACTATACATATATTTATTGTTTTTTTAATACAACTATTTAAGTAAAATATTCACGAACGTACCAATACTTGGAAAATTCTCTTATACAAATTGTAAGCTTCCAAGATACTTTCGTATATCTCAAGTAATTTCAGACTGTGTTCATCGTTTATGTGTTCATCATTCATCGATAGAACTGCTTTAATCCACTCGTCAAGGTATTTTCTTAACAGTATTATAATCCGAGTGGCTATAATTACATTAATTTCCAAAGCGTAGAAAAGTATGCCACAAATATTGTCAAGAATTAAGTCGAGGACATGGGGGTAGTAACACGTTAAATAATACACAGTGTGCATACAAATATTGATAAAGATAAAAGTAAGTATTGAAATCCAATTCCAGACGATAAAACTCAGGGCACTTTTACGAAAATCAATGCTCCTGTGTATAGTTTGGATCTTTAAAATAAGTAAGACGTTGTTGTCCTTATGCACTATGTCCAAAATGAACATAATTGTATACCAGACCAAAAATACGATAAAGTAGACAACGGTGAACAGTGACAAGAAGTCGTTTTCTAAACTTGACATATTCTTATTTAAATCCCTGACATCTACGATGAACATTCGATAGATACACGACGTATTCAAAAATAACACACAGCATAATGAAACTATACGGCTTATTTTACTATTTGGATAAATATAACTACATCGTACATTATATTTTGGATTCAATAACAGACTGAGTGCAAAGTTAAAAGAATACACTATTCGTTGAATATCTTTTTCCAGTCGATTGTTGAGTAATACTTTGAAAGAGTTCTCTGGATAGAATATTTGATTTTTGAAAAAAAAGAATACTTTCCACTTGATCCTGTCCATAGTTGGATGGCTTATAATTCCATAATATTATGATACTAAAGAGACAATACGGCACGGAAAAAAAATGCGTTTCAACATTTATAGACTGATCTTATCAACTGATCGATCGTACTCATTTGATGTTATTAATTGTTGTAATACATTAGTCAAATTAATATAAATAAATAAAATTGTTGTAATCATAACAATTCGTTATGGAAATTACAAAAACTCATGGTTAGGCATTCACGAGCAGGTTTGAAAAAACAATCTGAAACGGAAACTTCTAAAGTTGCGCCCAGGCAGTATGAGGCATGCGCCGCAAATGCGTTATTTTATATGTCAGTTGCCTCAGCCTAGCCTGGGGCATGTGTCACATGCGTGGATTACCATTCGAAGAACATGCCTTGCTGTGTATGTACGCACCTTTACTGGAGACTTCCTTAAGTCTCTACTATCAAGTATCCGACATTAACGTCACAACTAGAAAACTAAGTGGGACTTTAAAACTACCAAGATACATCAACGACGAGGACGGCGGTTTTAAAAACGACGAGTAGAATGAGGATTAAATTGTAGACAATGTTTCTTTAGCTGTGATACAATTAACATCAACCCCTCCAACAGCCAATACAATGTAAACGTCGTATGTCACAGATAATTAATTTGCAGTAGGACAATAACGTGATGAGTGATATATCCAAACAAACACATTGGTAGCGTAGCGTCTACATATATATCTGTCAAATGTGTAATAAAATAACAAATGGCTGTCACTGTAACATTATTTAGATGAGACAATTCAACGAAGACATACTTAGTGTGATAATCTAAATCAGCCTTTCCCAAAGGGGGCGATAACGCCCCCTTGTGGGCGCTGCAGGTCTAAAGGGGGGCGGTAAGAGACCCAGAGAAAAATGGGGGCGTTGTGTAGAGGCTTGGGGGGCGATTTGTAATTTCATCTAGGAGGACTCTTAGACACCGACTGCGCTCTCGACTCTCGACTACAACTTGTAAACATCAACTTATATTAATTAACAGATTGTTCAAACTAATTCGGTTCGATATTTCTCAAAATAAAATAAAAATCATGTCAATCGGTCGCTCCGTATCGAAATAAAAGTAGTCACAAACAAACAAATAAAAGGCAATACACACTTTCGCATTTTAATAGGTATTGGTATTCCTAGATAGGTCATTTTCGTAGATAATAGACCGCGAGCAATCATGTTTTAAAAAGTTTTTGTTAAATTACCCGATTTGTGCATTTCGGTATCAATCGGCTGGTTAATAGAATACTTGTTCTTACTTGTTGAGTACGATTGAGCGTCGAATGAGATAAACGAGTTTATGTATTTTTGTCTTATTCCTGTCGGTGCGTGCTGCTTAAGCAATTCAGATTCAAATTCAGATCCAATCAATCCTATATAAACAACGTAATATTAATTTTATTTTCATTTGCGGTTTCGCGCATAATAGATAAGCAGTACTTAAGTTCAACACTTACTTACGTATTTCTCAAACAAAACAATGTCGGAAGTAAAAAAGAAGAGACGGCAATACTGTGCGGAATATACTAAATTCAGATTCATTGAAAATCCTACAAACCCATCGTCGCCTTTGTGCCTTCTGTGTTAAAAACATTTTCGAATGAAGCAATGAAGCCTTCAAGACTGCAAGATCATTTGGATAAAATGTATCCAGATAAGAAAGACAAGAATATAGAATATTTTCAAGACCTAGAGAAGAAGCATAATACTCGGCCAAGTGTAGCAATACTCTTTTCGGCGGCTGCTAAGCAAGATGACGATGGACTTCGAGCTTCGTACAATATCTCTTTGTTAATTGCTCAAAAAGGCAAACCACACAACATCGGAGATGAGTTAATTTTGCCAAGGAAGTAATAACTACTGTGCTTCATAAACCGGCCGCAGATATTATCCGAAAAATTCCTTTGAGTGTAATAATTCTGTGCAAAGACGAATTGATGACATGGCTGAAAACATTGAAGAATCATTGTGCAATCATCTGAGGACTAGTCAATTCTCAATTAAGTTCGATGAGTCCACTTTACCAACTAATCAAGCATTTTTGCTGTCTTACGTGAGGTTTATTAAAGATGAGATACTCGTAATATGTGAAGAACTATTGTTTGCTAGAAATTTAGAGACCGACACAAAAGGCGAAACCATATTCAATACCGAAAAAAGACCGCATCCTTAATAAGCAGCATGAGGGCTAGCAACAACAGCATTTTGAAAACCCTAGCCGAACAAAATGATGCACCAATACTGGAACACTTTGTCCGGTTGCACGTGCGGCACTGATATAGAAGAATTATGTGTACCTAGTTAATAAATACTAACTCTTAGTTGATAAGTTTCTTACTAACCAATGGACCAATGTTGTCAAATTAAATAAATATTATTATTATCATCTCTTTTATTTCATTAAGTATATACATATAAATTATATTTTTAAATATTAGAATATGCACTGACTGGACAGGTCCACTTAATCTGTGTGGTTCTTTCCTCAAAAGACCATTTCAGACACCAATCTACATGGTTCTCAAACATTATGTCCGATTTTTTATATACACATTGACATTGTTGAATTTCATATATACAATGACATGAGTTTTTACTTGTAAAGTATTATGTTATTTTAATTATTGTGAATGTGAGGACAATGTGGGTCATTCTTTTTTTCTCAGTTAATTTTAATCATTATCTGGCAGTTTGAGTAATTTATGCGGCCTACCCAAATGTCCTTTCTTTGGTATTGTTCGTCGAATCGTTGAGCTCCTTAAGTCCTGACTTCCTGAGTTGAGCTGCACGATTACTGAAAACTGCGTGCACTGACTGGACAGGCCCACTCAATCTGTGTGGTTCTTTCCTCAAAAGACCATTTCAGATTCCAATCTACATGGTCTTCACATGATCTGACCAAGATTATGTCTGGACTTTAAAAGAGACTGTGACCTCTGAGTTTGTTTCGGCCTTTCTTCTCAGAGTAGTCAGATAGGAAACGCCGACCTCATCTAGTTAAAAAATATGATTGACGTGTAAAAGTGTTTGTACAAACCTACTTACAGAAATAAAATCATTTATCATTTATCATAAAAAATATAAAAACATTTAAAAATACAAAAAATAGTAGCCCACCGGTATCGGGAACAGGGTCCAAGGTACCGGCGGTCAGGGCTCCAGAGAGAGGAACCTCCTAACAATGCGAGCCGTGTCCAGAAGTATCGCCTTCTGAATCAAGCCCTTGATCCAGCTGCTCAACGAGAGCCTCCTCAGGCGTTGGTCGAGGCTCTCCGCTATTAAGCCATTGGCTGTCACGACTATCGGCACTATGATCGCTGAGTCCACGTCCCACATGTCGACAACCTCGCGAGCCAAGTCAAGATACTTGATATGTTTATCTTTCTCGGCTTTCACGAGGTTCCCGTCATGCGGGATCGTTATGTCAACGATCATTGCGTGCCGCTCTCTTGGATCCACCACCACTATATCAGGCTTATTGGCAACAATAGTCCTGTCAGTGATGATCGATCGATCCCAGTACAATGTGATAGTTCCATTTTCGAGAACTGGGTCGGGCACATACCTGTAGTATGGCACTTCCGATTCCACAAAGCTGTATTTCAAAGCAAGTTGCTGATGGATAATCCTTGCTACAAGGTTGTGTCTATGCAAGTATTCTTCGTTAGCTAGACGAGAACACCCAGAGATAAAATGTCTAATTGATTCCCCCAGACGGTGGCATGCCCGACAGATGGCAACCGTACCGTCTTTCACAATAAATCTCCGGTAATTGTTCGTCATCATAACTTCGTCCATAATTGCACAGACAAAACCTTCGGTTTCCCCAAAGAGGTCACTGAAACGTAGCCAGGCTACGGACGCTTGTAGATCTACATCGGGTCCATGTAGAGCCCGGAAAAAGCGTCCGTGAAGTTCCTTACTCTGCCATACCTATAAAGTTGCGTTTCAATAATCATTCTCATTGGCAGGTCTAGCCCATAAGAGTTAACTTGAGACCTAAGCGCCGTTGTGTACTACCTACTGCGCTCAGGTCTCAAGTTGCGGGTTATAATAAAAGTCTTATTTAGAATGAATGTTTAATCTCCGCTAATATAGCTCACAATAATTAATTTAATTTGAAGTTATAGTGGTTTTTAAGTAGGTGAAAAAATGGGGGCGCTAAAAAATAATTTATTCTCAAAGTGGTCAGTATACAAAATAAGTTTGGGAACCCCTGCTCTAAATGAATATTAATGTACCCTGTAACGAGCAAAAATACATATACTTATTTGCTTTAGACGAACTAGTTTGTACCTGACCCAACCAGTGTGAATGTTTAGTCAATTTTTTTAAAGCAATTTCTTAATTATTTCTGTACTTAATCAAATTGATTGCATCCTATGTTCATATTGCTTTTGATGTATGTGGTTCATACGTTAACCATCGATTATAGTATCACTCTTGGGCTTGGGGACCAATGATCTTTTAATAATGAAGAAATTCAATTTTATTACAAAAAAACATCCTGTGAATTATATTTCAAATAATACGGTGGACGAAGATGTACAGTCGATGCTTTTGCCTTTGAATCTGATGCAATATATTATGTTTTGCCCTAAGTATCGCATAAAAAATAATTGTATAATTCCAAACAGCCTCTTCTCTGACATTATTTCTACAGTTGCAACATTAGTATTCATATCTATATTTGTTTATCGTAGCTATATGCTCTCTATGTTTAAAGATTACGTTGGAATGACTGCTTTCATGTATGTTATTTCTTTTTTTGACTGCATCTATTATAGTTTCGGATTCGCCATAAATTTCGTGGTCGGGGTAATTAACACCAAAAAAAGTATAAAATTCCTTTTGACCTTTCAAAAGGTGCACAGAATTCTCAACGATGAAGCCAATTTTAGACGCTTTGTCATATTTAATTGGACCTTTGTAATGGTGACATTGGGTGGCTACGTCTTTGTTTTCACATATTTTTGCACACAGCTATCCTTCGAATATATGTTTAATGCTTATCTTTTGGTATTTTTCGATTTAAATGTAGTATGTGCCATTCGAATTTTTAATCTGTTGGAAGATAAAGTCATTTTGTGGAATATTCAAGTTTTATGTTCTCATGAGATAGATATAGCGCGTGATTCAAGTTATAGCAAAAAGTTGTTTCAGGCTTACTTTGATTTACTAGAATGTTATGAAATCCATAAATTCTGTGTTCAACAATTTGTAAGTACTTACCTTTTCTAATTAATTATTTTTCTTAATTTTTCCTTTTTTTTATTTTTTTATTTATTAATTAGTATTATCAAAGTATTGAATATATTGTAATTATGAAGTGAGTCAAATTGACAAAAGAAATGTCGTATTTGGAACTGAATAAAGTTTGTATTCAATTTGGACACTTTTCAGATACTTTATTACATTATAGAAGTATTCATCCACTCTCTAATTTACATTCAAGTGGCAATTGACGTGCTGAAAAAAGGCATAGTCCTTAATGACGAAGTAAGTATTACTTTAATACGTACATCTTCATTTTCTTGCCACTATCCCAATTTATTTGGGGACGGCGCAAAATGTTTTTTCTTCCATACTTCTTTATTGGTCATCATCTCATTAATCATCCCGTTTCTAGCCAATGCCCATTCTACTTTAAAAGGTACATACTTATCTAATTTTAGTTCTCATCATTTGGTGCAACACTTCTATGATTGGTGTCAAACGTTCATTTTGTTATAGAATGCAGCTACTGTAGCGTCGATTTCCATATACTTTTGGATGACAAAAGAATTGCTGTTGCAAACAATGATGAGCCAGCGATGCGAGAAATTCTACATAACCATACAAAGTGTTCAAGATACATGCGCACTTGTTTTGAAGACAACTTCCTATGGTAGTTTTTTTTAAATACGCTACGATCTTAATATGTCTTTACATCCCAAAGCCACTGTTAGATCATCTGCCAAAATAAAATAATAATATCGATCGTAAGATTCGTAAGCGATGAGGATCAAGATCAGATGTAAACTATGTTAGCTTCATAACCTTTAATTTATGCTTTGATACAATCGACAGATGATGAGAAAAAACTGTGCAAGAACGTACTGCGCTTCCATCGAGCATCTTTCAGCAAGATCCGCGTGTGTGGCTTGTTCTACGTAGACGCTGCATTACAATTAAGTCTGCTGAGTCTTCTCACCAACTATATTGTTGTGTTACTACAATTTGCTTATTTGTAATTCAGACTTCATTATATCGACTTTACGGAACATCTTTACGTATTATTTATTTTAATTAATAACCGTTAAAATTGTTCTACTACGGTATGTCATTACCATCACAAATAATATCTATGTTGCAACTATCAGCATAGTGCAGTAATTTGGGCTCCACATGAAGCAAAATAACAGTGTCATGCTGGAGTGGGTCCAAAATAAATTCACAAGACACTTTGTATTTTTAACTGTACGGGCTATACAACTCCGTTCTATTCACTGATGTACCTTATACTATATTTTATACTGGGTATGGTGGTGTATAATGAGCTCAGGGTGCGCCACGAATTTACTCTCGTCGCGCAAGTAGTAAACCCACTGAAAGTGCGTGTCGGACCAATACTGCTAGCCGTGCCGGTAACCAGGACCAATCTATTGGCCAAAACCCCCTTCACCCAAACAATCCGCGTAATAAACGAAGTTCATGAGAGAATTGTTAAATATAATTATTTTCGTGCCATGTGAGTGAATTCGCAAAAGTTCTATTAAGTTTTGTATAAAATAAATATGATTAGACTTTGTTTAGGCTCAAGCCTCCTAGTTATTTTTTTTAAAGAGAGAACTTTTTATTTTAGTTGTTAAGTTCTGATGATGGATGCAGGTTTAGAATAGCTAACTAAGTAGTTTTTTTTCCGTTTTTGTGTATTTTAGCTTTTTAAGTTGGAGTTTCCTTCTGTACAATGGCTTTCATAAGTCGATTAGCAATCTCAAAAAGCAATAGCTTGACGCTTCGGTTTGACTTACGACTTTCTTCTATAAGTTGGTTCTATACTATAGACACGCACACGCATTTACTTTGATGAGTCGCTTTTCTCTAATAACCACAGAATTGGTGCTTCTTCATCCGGACCATGGTTTGTATTTAGCACAAGTTTCATAATAGTGGCATCTGAAGTAGTGGCCGCATATGGGCCAGTAACTTAGATAATATATGCGACTGTGCATATTATCAAGAATGGCTTTATGAGGTTCTTGATTTTGTGCAAGGTGTAACTCAGTCTTTGAAAAAGATAGTTAGAACTTTTCTGTAGATATATGTAGTTGTGTTCCATAACAGATATAATAATAATAGCCTTAGCGTCATTACCAAAAATGTAACTTGGCATTACCAAGTCACATCTATGTCTTCGAATAGTTTCATCACGGGTAATGTGGTCGAAACCTAAATGCAGTGGAACATAATCTTGCGAAAGAAATGCTCTTACCAGCTTGACGTTCTTATCCAGATATTGCCTCGACATGCTAAAACAGACCCTAATCTCACTCTAGGCTTACCAATCCGTATCTTGCTTAAATATACTGCTACGTCACTAATAGGGGTCTTAGAACTTTCACGAAGGGATGGAGTATGATCCAGAATGCTATTGAATTGAGTCTAATTTACACCAGTCTAAAAATGAAGGGTAATTTCGTCCATTTCACTCAAATTTTCAAAGTTAAGTTGCGTTTTTTATTCAAGTGCTTGGGTGTAAATTCGAACTATGTCTATTATATGTTCAGCTTTGAAGTCGTTTGGACGACGGGTCGTACGTGTAGCCGCCGTGTAGCCGTTTGTTCAGCTATGTGTGGCCCACTGTACAAAGAAATATGAGTTGACCAGGACAAGAGCCAACCCCGCTAAGGTGCCACGTTTGCCTTTAGCGGACTCCACATTCTCGCGTAATGCATGCCGTATATCTGCGTGTAATTCACGTAGTTTTCACATCCCGAGAAACCTTTTAAGCGGGCAAAATACCGACTCTGAACGGAAAGCAAGGCGTGAACACGCGTGAAAAGCATGAACAGCGCGAAAGCCATTTGAGGTTGACGGCAGCATTCACGGGTGATTAATGCGCGAATGTGGACCCCGCTTTAGTACCACATACAACGCTATGATGACGTCAAGTTTGACATTCGTATAGTTGGCTTGGTTAACTTATAGTTCGATATCGATTCGGATAAAATTTCGAAGGGACGACCATTATTTATTAACTATATAATCATATATTATAATCCAATCAGTACATACCTCTTGTTGAGGCACTGTTCTGAATATGAGCTCATTAAATTCTTGATGCGTTTCGAGAAAGTCCATTGACAGTAGATACATGGTGCTGTCTACGTGCCAAAGAACGGTCACAAATCACACAACGATGGTTATCACTAATTTTAAGTTCAATATCACAAAGCTAATCGCTGTCCATAATACAAGTCCTAGTTGATCGTAAATTGCAGATTCGGAGTCCGGTGTGAAATGAAGGTTCGTCGGCGTGAACATAAAAACAATATCCAAAACAAAACGAAAGAAAACGAAGGACTCTGCTTGTGCAGAGAACTGTAGGGCGGAGCGGGGGGCGAGAATACTTTTGTTGTTTCTGATTAGGTCCTCGTAGTGCTTTGTCAATCCTCGACAACAACATCAGAATCACTGATCTGTATAACTGCATAGCACATGTGTGAGCACTACGTATCTACTATAAATCTAACATTTACTAGGATCGTCTTTCATTGACTTGAATGTGCCCTGGCGGCTGAGAGTATGTCATGCTCACTCAAATGTCTCGCTGGTGGTGGCGTGTGTGTTCGATCATTAAGTTCCCTTCAAAATGGTTGACTGAATGGTGCTGATCCATACGTCATGTTCGTGAATGGGCACTGTCAGTAGGTACTGGTCATCTCTTAGCTGCCACGGCTTGTTTTAATTTGTTTTTTTTTATCGTTATTACGGACGCCTTTAACGTGCACGTCTTTTTATATCGATCTCACATGTATAATTTCATCATCATTCATGATGAAAAAAAATTTGGTTACATCATTCATGTAACCAATTTTTTTTTGTAATTTTATGGTGATTTAAAAGAGTGTCCATGGAGTTTCATGCCCGTTCTTCTTCATAGGTACCTACGCTTTGGAATGAGCAACTAAGCTTATTTTTTCTAAATGACCGACCCCTTGACAATTCAAACGTGCCTATAATAGGTTTATTTGAAATAAATGCTTTGAGTTTGAGCCAAACACGTTTTTACGCTATACGATTTGGAATTTCGACACATAGTGAAAAATAGAGGCTCGCGTGCATGCCTGTACACTCGCTGTGTGACATCTTAAGGAAATTATATCCTGTCTCAAAACTGTATACATGTTTGAGTATGGTATGGTTTGGTGGTGGTATTCAAAAGATAGGTCATATTTATATAAATATGACCTATCTTTTGAATACTCAACCATTACTCTAGTAAACCAACAAAAAAACGATTTCACGTCAAAAAAAAAACAATGTTTGTTTTGACTTCACTATGATTTTATTATACGTATTTACAGAAAGTAGAATTGCAATTCTATGATAGCGTAATGAACGATAACTCCCAACAAACATATTGGTAGCGTAGCGTCTACATAGAACAGGCCACAGGCCGTTATCTTACAAAATGTTCGATATGTCTGTAGCACGTTCTTGTATAGAAGTTCTTGACATTCTGCAAAGAAAACAGAAATAGGTTTAGGATACCTAATGAAAAACAAAAGAGAACTATGTTTGATATAAAACAAGATTATTTGACATATTAAATGTAGGGCAAGTTAAACTTATTTTAACAACAAAAACAGTTACCAGCTTGATACTGAATGGCTGAGCTGTCCTTCAGATCCACGGAACTACTAGAATAAAATTGTGATTGTTCAAATTCTTACTTGGATACTTCCTGTTCATCACTAGCTGTATACACACCGTCGTAGCTTCTTCAACAGTTATATAGAACTTTTCACAGTTAATAGAATGTAATATTACTAATACTATATCCTTTGTCAGAAATAAAATAAGACCAATACTCCGAAGCCTAGCCTGGAAAATTAAATTAATTACATGTGTTCTTGGCAAAAATCAGTCAAAGTCAAAACTCAGCGACATCGTTAAAATTCAACTTATCTATTCAAAAACAAATCCTGTTTTATCAATAAACATTTCACACTTACTTCATTTCCCAACTCAGCAGAGTTTTTCATCACGTAAATCATATACGTGACATAACATAAAGCGCGTTGGAATACGCAGAATGTGTGATATAACACCTAAAAAATAAACAGTGGTAGTCTACTCAGTTATCATCAAAGTACTAGATGTTATGTCAGTAGTCAAGTCAAACAGCACAAGAGACAGTGCTTGGTTGCAGAATTAAGTATAGATAGCTCAACTTATACCTGCTCATGGCGTGTCTTTGTGACCAAGTTCCCGCGGGGACTCTCTGTTAGTTAGTTAGAATCTAGTTCTTTAGATTTTGCGTATGGTGTTCTACAGCTTAAAGAGTCATAAAGGCAAACAGGTGCGACGCGACAGCGCGACGCGAGTATAGTAGAACAATTTCTATTAAAACTTCATGGAAATTGTTCTACAATCACCTGTCTGAAGGAGCCTTAACCTTTACCTATATTATGTTTGCCTGATATCAAACTCATCTATGCATCGTCGCACAAACGTCATCCACGAGTATGTATTGATTCATTATGTGTGGGTTAGTATAAATAATTCTCAAACTTACCAATACCTGGAAAATTTCATTGTACAGATTGTAAGTTTTCAATATATTTTCATATATCCCGAACAGTTTGAGACACTGATTATTATTGTCGTTTTCATCATTCATCATCTTGACGTCATTGATCCATTTATCTAGATATTTCTTTAACAATATTATGATTCGAATAGCTATTACAAAATTCAAATCCAATGGAATACACATTAAGTCGCAAATTTCGGAAATAATAAAACCGATTTCAATAGAAATTAAAGGATTAAAATACATGACATTCATTAAGATATGAATAATGATAGTTGTTGTAGTTGCGCTCCAGTTCCAAATAATATAACTCCGGATACTCTTACTAAAATCAATGCTTCTATGTATAGTTTGGATCTTCAAAACAAGTAACACGTTGTTTTCTTTGTGCACAATATCCAGAATAAATATCATAGTGAACCCGATTGCGCAGGAGATGAAATTGATAACAGTAGCAAGTGAGAAGATATCGTATTTGAATTGTGTCTTATTCACTTCTATGTCTTCTACGGTAAAAATTCTAACGACACACAACGTATTTAAAAATAACATTAAACAAAACGCAAATCCATGATATTTTTGTCTACTTGTATAAATAAGACTTTTTCGCAGATAATATTTTGACGTCAAAAAAAGATTAAGAGGAAGATTTAAAGAATATGCTATTCTTTGTATATCTTTGTCCAGTCGATCTTTGAGTAACTCTTTTTGTGTTTGTGACATGGTGTTTAGTATCTACTTGAACAGTTCGTAGCCTTATGGGTACCTGACTAACATCACTGAGTAAAAAGACATTTTAACGGAGTAATTAAAAAAATGGTTTATAACTAATCACATTGATACGATGACAAGGCAAGGACGCGGAAAAAGATTAATGTTAGAAAAGGTTTTGGTACATAAAAAATATTAATGTTTTTGGGCAAAGTCATAATGCATAGTAATATATACTCATACTAATATATATACCTATTACTAGCTTCTGCTCGCGGCTTCTCCCGCATGAATGTTGGATGTTTTTTGAACAGCTAAATGATAAATGATGAAAAAATATTTTATCTCTGTAAGTAGGTTTGTACAAACACTTTTACACGTCAATCTGTACAAACACTTTTACACGTCAATCAAGCTTTTTATGATTCTAACAGCCGAATACTGAAACGCCACTCAAATTTAATAATCATCTAAAAGCTACTTAAATATAAGCATCCCTCAAATTTAAATGGTATTCTCAAACGCCAATCAAGCAATTAAAATGTCTAACTTAAAAATAACAATAATTCATTTGAATATTATTATCATTAATTTGAAATACTCTAGTGTCACCATTGACCACACATTACCTACATATTAGGTAATTTATTTCATAACTTCAAATTATAATAACTTTTAAGCAGGTGGACCGATTCAATTGAAATAAATACGTAAATAAATAATACCTCAAGATACGGGTTCCGAGTATATTACCAATTCCTTAAATCTTTTAAACAGAGGTACAAAAAAAAAGCAATAATCATGAGAATTTTAAAATCATCCCCTATTTTAGCCCCTTGGGCCATGATTTTACAAAAAACGTTGAAACTAATAATTTTTATTTCTTACCAAAAGCATAAATTTAAATTTTCACATCCCTTACTTAAGAAAGGCTAAGTTTCACATCCAAACTTTTATCCCCTATATCATCCCCTTTTAGGATCACTGTTTAATTATGAACTGGCCTATGTCCTTCCCTAGAATTCCATCTATCTCCTTGCCAAATTTTATCGAAATTATTTCAGTGGTTTAGACGTGAAAAGGTAACAATATAAATAAGTATAAAATACTATGGTGGTGGTAAAATACTTACCATTATCCAATGCGATCTGTTTAAATTCCTAGACTAGTTGTTTTCCCCGGGTCTGCTGTTGTGTAATATAGGTATTACAACGAAAAAAAAATGTAAATACCCATAGTGTGTTCACGTTTTTTTTTGCATTACATTTTTTTATATTAGCCTCCTTCTGAAGCATTCGACCCAGAGGGTTAATGTTTTTCGAATATAATGTCTATTTCTAGTAGGTATATAAAATATGGTCGTGTTCGTAATGAGTAAATAATTTTATCTTATATCTTATATATAAAAATGAATCCCTATTTCCCTTGGTCACGCCATCACGCGTGAACGGCTGGACCGATTCCACATTTTTTTTTTGTTGTGTTCGTTATTGTCAGGAGAAGGATCTTATGAAATAAAAAAATAAGGAAGTTGATCGGAACGTTAACAAATTTAAGAAAACTTAACGCCAATATTAATTTTACATAACTGTCAGTTGTTTGAAATAACTGTCAGCGATTTACAGAATCCGCGCTGCAAATATCGTTCAACACAGATGGATCGGTTGATAAATAAGTCCATAGTTTTAGTTTTAGTCAATAGTCAAAACTAAAACTAAACGACATATGACATTCATAGTTAAGACAGGACAACGTCTGTCGGGTCAGCTTGTTAATTATAAAAAAACTTTTTTACAAAAAAAAAAAACAACTGACTTCTAAAAAAAATACTACAAAATGCAAAATTACTTTAATTTCGAAAGTCGCTGGCAAAAAACTAAAATACAGATTCAAAAACACTGACTTCCGAAATTAAAGTTATTTTTCACTTTGTAGTACCTATTTTTTTTAGAAGTCGGTTGTTTTCTTTTTGTAAAAATGTTTTTTATTTTTCACTTTTTAGTGGGTCAGTTATATGATAATACTAGGAAAGGACTTTCGAAACCTGCTGGAAAGAGAATTTTCATGTCCTATCATCACGTTACTGTTTTTTAAAGGTAGGTATGTTGTTTTTTTTTTTCAGTTTATCATATTGCACGACTCATGATGCGAAGCATCAGAGAGTGCTTTACGATCGAAAAATTTTTTTCGCCTCATTTTGGCGGCTATTTTTATTATTATAGCCTTGTTAGTTCACGGAATCAAGATATTTTGCATACTATTGTCGAGATAATTTAATGGAGATTAATTTCATACTTTTTAAAAATTGATTTACTGCAATAGAATTGGAAAAAACACCAAAATAGGTCAAAATTTTTTTCCTGTCCGTCATGTGTGAAACCCGGAAACACTGTAACTTGTGAAAAAATCCATTATTTGAGTTAATTTTTTTTTTTTAATTCTAATCGACGATTGTAGGTCACTGAATGCGAATGATTAATTAATTCAGTGTCGTTTAATTGCAATTAATAAAAAACGAAAACTAATAGACTGTATATCTATATATATCCATAGAAAATTAACATACGGATGGTGATATATCTATAGATATTATGTACATTTATTCCACCAGGGGCGCTTGTGCAGTACCTTCTTCCTACTACAGCTGTTTTTTCGGCAATTAATTTTGAACGACTTAAGTTTTTTTTTTTTTATATTTCATAATTAAATGAGCATTATGAGTCGTGCACTTTTGGATTTTCCAAATTTTTTTTTCTGCTGTTACAATATTACTGCGCTAGGATCATCGCCGCTGAAAATTTGATGAAGATCCAAAACTTGCTCTCAATAGGGAAAGTCTTGTTAAAAATCCTTACCACTACACAGGATGCCTTAGTGTGCATACACACGAGCGGCACGCGTCAACGGTTTTTTTTTTTTGTTTTTTCTAATGGGCATCTCGTAGTTTTGACCACTGAGGTCGTGGCTACTTAACCGGTCAATCCTGTGGGTGCCTTAAGCTACTAACTTAAAGCCTCCAGCCAGGGGCGAAATTCTTAAATACTAGGTGACCGCACACTAAGGGCACCACCTGTGGGGTACGAACCTCGGCTTAGGGCGTCACTGAGGGGAGGGCAGCAAGGTGGGACAGGCTGGATCGAATTTATATTATTATTATTATACGGGGAAATTAAAGCTACAGGCTCAGCTACGGCGCGGGCTGGCGCGTCGTCGAGCAAGGGTCGGGGGGGGGACAGTTACGTCGGGGGCGTCGCGTAGGACCTCGGCGGCGAGGTCGGAACGATGGCGGTCTGTTGTTGTATACTGTACTGGTGGCCCTACTGCTCTCCTGGAGGAGGGTTATGGGGTCATCGGGGTCGGACAGGGCATGCCTTGGACGGCGGGTATGACTAATACGGGAGGGGGTATATCTGGCAGCCTCGACAACCAGAGGGTTGCCATGTGAGGCCGCGGAGTCATAAAAATGCTTGGAAATGCGCTTCATGAATTGAAGGATAGTGGGGACTTTATGATCGAGATGGAGGATCTCGTTCCGAACGAACCAAGGGGACCCGGTTGCCCTACGGAGGAACCTGTTTTGGAGGGTTTGCATCCTATGGGTGTGGTGGGGGTTTCGAGTGTGCGAAAACCACGCTCGCGTAGGTCATGATTGGGCGAATGCACGCTGTGTAAATGCGCAATTTGCACTTGAGTGACAATTTGCTGCGTGCATTCAATAGGGAGTGGAGTCTACCGAGAGCGAAAGCGGCACGCGAACGCGCCTGCCTTATGTGCTCTCCGAAAGAGAGTTTTTGGTCCAGTATGACACCCAAGTATTTGGCTTGCTTCTCCCAAGGGATAGGCTTGCCGAACATGGTGATCGGACGGGGAGGCGCGTCAACGGTGACGTGTCGCTCGTATTTATGCACACCTAGATGTAGATATGTCCGTCGATTCTTTAGTCATAATGCTGAATTTAGAACATTTTACTTTGTTTGCGAATACTGCTTTATGCCCAGGTACCACGCCTTTGTATATACTTTGTTTTTACTTTTGTTCTATTCAAATATTTCAATTAGGACAACGATTTTGCAACATTTTTGTCAGGTGATAAAATGCTAGGTATACTCGTATTATTGTGTTTGTGTCTCTGTTGGTTATAATAAAAATAAATGTCTATGGTTAGGTGACTGTTAATGAGAAATCCCGTGTGCTTACAATCTACAGTTGTATTATTTTAGTGATAGCTGTTCGTCAGAAATAATTTGTAAGAAAGCATCAGTCAGTATATTAGTTGCAGTAGGTAGTATAATATATACAAGAATGCAGGAGTTCATTACTTCACTAAAAACGAAAAACTTCGCAAGCAATGTGAAATTACTACTGAAAGCTACGGGTGTCGACCTCAGGACGAACTGCTTCTCACACGGATAACTGTACGTCAATTGCTCCCGCGTCACCAGTCCTGCACCCAAATTGCGTAACACACTATCAATCACAATCTGAATAATTTTGAAGCCTATTGCTAATCCATTGATTCATATGTTCGAAAAATTTGTTTGCTCAACAATGTAAATCACGCAATAAATGTTGTTGAACTGTCAAAATGAAACCCATTCCTACTGTAAGTGTGTTACGTAATTACCCCGCTGACTCTCTTCAAATTTCAGCTGCTGAGACCAAAACTACAAAAGTAGTATAAAGTTTTTTAAATGTGGTTGTTATTTTAGTTAATTGTGGTGTCTTACGACTTCCACTCGAACTAAGTCGCGGACAGAAGCTTGTATATAAATATTTTCAGAACAGTTTAACTGGACGTGAAATTAAAAAATATGGTAATTTCGCGTACAATCCTGGCATTGCGATAATCATACTACGAAACTCAACGATGTTGCGACGCCTCCTCGTACTTGGCTGGTTTTAATGTATTAAGACCATTCATATTAAAGACCTCCTTGCCTTATTCTTTTTATAGATCTAATCGTCTGATTGACTCATTATGTTAAGTAAGTACAACCGAGTCAGCTATTACTTAGGCATAGAGTGGCGGTCAGTGTGAGTCGATACTAATACAATGTCTGAAACACGAACAGTCATTCCAGAGGTTTCATTGCAAATTTCCCTGCATAGTAACAAACTGGATGAAGAAATAAAAACAATAGTGTACTCACTTAATTTTCCACTTAATCTTTTTCTAACCTCAAAATATCGTGTACAAAATAATCATATTTATGCAAGTGGACAAATATATCGCGTATTCGCGTTTTGTTTAATGTTCTTTTTAAATGTTTTGTGTCTCTTTAGGATTTTCATAGTAGAAGATGCGAAAGTGAATAAGACACAATTCAAATACGACATCTTCTCACTTTCTACTATTATCAATTTCATCTCCTGCTCAATCGGGTTCACGATGATGTTTCTTTTGGACCTTGTGCATAAAAACAACAACTTCTTACTTATATTGAACATCCAAACTATTTACAGGAGCATTGACTTCAGTAAGAGTATCCGGAGTTTTATTATTTGTAACTGGATCTCAACTACAACCACTATCTGTATTCATATTTCTCTGAATGCTTTCTATTATGGACCTTTGATTTATTTTGACATCGGGTTTATTATCGATGATATTTGTGACATAATGTGTATCCCATTGGATCTTAATTTTGTAATAGCCATCCGAATTATAATATTATTGAAGAAATATCTAGAAAGGTGGATCAATGAAGTCATGATGATGAATGATGAAAATGACAATGATGTGCAATGTCTCAAACTGTTCAGGATATATAACAATATAATAAAAACTTACAATATGTACAAAGAAATTTTCCAAGTATTGGTAAGTTTGAAATTTAATTACACCTAAGACGTCAATACAAATACAAACACTGGTCTGACTAAATATGGTGCGATGACGCACAAATGAGTTTGAAATCAGGCAAACATAATAATAATTTATCATAAAATGACTCTTAAAGTTATTGAACACAGTTTAAATCTAACACATTATAGCTAACTGAAGATTTCCCGGAGGAACACAAAGACAAGCCATGATTTTCGGAAAAAGAAAAGATTGAGCCATACTTATTTCTAGTAACGTTAGAAGTGTTAGCACCATCATTTCATTGACGGTGTTAATGCTAAATGATTCCCTAGTGTCAGGTTGGCACCCGATGCTATTGTCAATTAATTAGTAACCTCACTATATAGTAGTCCACTGCTGGACATACCCTTTCCCAAGGTGTCACAATACCCGGTTCTTCGCCTTTCGCATACAATCCGCCCCGGCTACCTTTTTGAGGTCGTTCGTCCATCTAGATGGGGAGTGTTTTACACTACGCTTGCTCGCGTTCAGTTAATGTTTAACATTATGGAAATATTTAGTAACGGTGTAGGCTTGGGTAAGTACATTTTTTATATGAACTAACTGCGAGGTGCGGGAGGGGTGTTCCCGCCCGTCAGTGGGCACATGATTGAGCTCTCGCGACACGTTAGTTACCACACCCCTCACGCACCGTGCAGCTACCCCGTTAACACGGTGCAAGTTTCTGGAACATTCAACACCAATAATTGTATGCCAAATAACACGTTCAGTTATTGCCATTAAAGAATTATAGGCAAGTGTTTAGACGCGTGCGATTTCCATAAAATGGCATACAATAATTGAATGCAAGTTTTGCCATTCAATAATTGCACGCGACTTCTGTTTGCTCCAAGGCAATTATTGCGTAAAAGTTTTGCCTCGTCTAAACACGAAGTTGCACGTCCTTGTAAAATTTATTCAAGTATTGCCCGTATTTGTGCTGCCAAATATTTCATTCAATATTATTGAACCTCTTTTCAAGATGAGAATGCGATTTTATTGTACGTGCTGTTTACACCTATACCAGTTCTGAACGGCAACTAACTTGCCCGTATCGTGCAAAAGTTGTACGTGTTGTTTAGACGGCGCCAGTCAATTGTTGCTTCAATTGTATGGTATGCTACAGGCAATAAACTTGCACCGTGTAAATAGAGCTTTGGCCACCGTCTCCGTTAAGCGGTCGGTCTGTACTCTTTATGTTTTTGTTTTAAAGTTATCACCTAAGAAGTTTTTTATTTTTATTTTCAGGTGGTTTATCACACATTTGTCGCATTTCAACGTGCTTTATGTTATGTCAACTTTATGATTTATGTGATGAACAGACCTACTGAACTGGGAAACGAAGTAAGTAATAAAAAGTTTTTACGATTATGCCGATTCAAAGATGTCCTTAAACTGATTTTGATTTTTTTGTGTATGATCTTTCACTAGCTTCTGCCTCGTTATTTTATTTTCCAGGCTCTGAATCGCAGTCTTGGTCTGATTTTATTTCTCACAAAGGATATAGTATTAGTAATTATACATTGCATTTACTGTGAGAAGTTCTATATTACTGTAGAGGAAGCTGAGACGGCGTGTATACAGTTTATGAAGAACAGGAACTATCTAAGTATGATTTTTTAAAACCACAATTTTATGTAGTAAATCGGGATAAGATATTAATTTGCAATATTCGATTCAAAAGCCTAAACAGATGAAAATAAGTTTAACATTTATTTCAGAGTGTCACTGCCGTCTCTACAAGAACTTGATAAAAGCTAATCGATTGTTCAGTAAGATGACCGCGTGTGGCCTGTTCTATGTAGACGCTACGCTACCAATGTATCTAATGGGCGTTATCTGTCATTACGTTATCATGCACGTGCAGTTCTATTTTCTTTGAATTAAATGGTTTTGTGAAAAACATATGCCTTTTTGTATATTATTATATCACCGTTTCGGCTATCATCATCATAATAATCAGTGGAAGCCCCGTTCCACCCACTGCTGAGTGTATATCCTTTCTTTTGTACTTCACTGTCTTAGCCGCGATTCTTGGGATTGTTATTATATTATTCAAATCGTTTTATATGCAGTACAACATAGACACGCTTTAATGTATAAATAAGATATAATGTAATGACTGCCACACGGGTCGGCCGTAGGTTAAGCTATGATGGTCGAGGTCGGTCCGTGGATGGTTGAGTATATGCAGGAACGCAAGCGTTGATGAATTCACTAAAAACGAAAAACTTCACAAGCAATGCGAAATTGCTACTAAAGGCTGCGGGTGTCGACCTTAGGACGAGCTGCTTCTCACACGGGCAACAGTACGTTGGTGTCGCTTGCTACTGTGTCACCAGTGCTGACTCAATATATTTTGGCTGCTGACACCAAAACTGCAAATGTAGTACCTATACAAAGAAGTTTTATAAAATGTGGCCGTAATTTTAATATATTATGGTATCTTAAGCGAAGTCGTGGGAAGCAGCTAGTTTAAAATAAGACAGAGACTAGGCAAGTGGCAATCGCTTTCACAACGTTTTGTATTTCTACAACGACTTTCTACAAAATTGACATAGATAAGCTTTTTGATAGCTTATGACAATCCAATACGTCATTGTTGACTTCTCTATCGTCGATGTCGCTGATAGAATGTCACTTTGTCCAGGCCGTAAGGTCAGGAAGAAGACTTGAAAGTAAGAATAGAAAAGAACAAGAAAATCAATTAAAGGAATCTGAGAAAGTGCACTATGACGACCGGAGAGCATTCAGCTCTCCGGTCGTCATAGTGCACTTTTATAATTTCTAGTGTGACGATATTATCGTGGACGTCTGCGTCGACGTCCATGAAATGTATGGAAATACGACATACGTGCACGTCATAACTTTATCGTGGACGGAAATTTAATAAGCGTTTTAATACTTTCTTTCTTCCCTGTAGATCGTGATGACGTGGATGTCCACGATGGTATCGTCACATTAAAAATTATACCCCGCGTCCTAATAGAAAGCGATCGTCGCGGGAATATGAGATCTTTGCGTTTTTATGTCACTTTTTGTTTGGTGAACCGGAACGCGTGGTCGCACCGACAGAGGGTACCTTCCGGTTTTCAAAACAAAGAGTTACATATGAACGATTTAGATCGCTTTCTAATAAAACGCTGCCTGAGTGTGGCTTGCGGGTGGCAGATGTGAGGAGTCGGTCGCCTGAATAGACACAGGCACGAGACGGCGGTTCTCCGTGTGACACGCGTGCCTCTCCAGAGGAACTGCGGCTGCAGAGCATGACGAGGTTCGGTATAGAAGATATGCGGCATCATACCTGGCCGGAGGAGGGTGACGAACTGCGCGAGTGCTGCAGCACCCCGGCCAAAGGTAGTGGAAGAACACCGTGTCGTTTTAGTCATTAAGAGTCTGACAGACCCCACCCCCACGGAAGACATCCATGACGACTTCCACACGCAAAAAATAAGGAATTTCAGCCTAATGACTTCAGTCTGTCAGTCTAATGACTTGGACAAGATTGTGGTCTTACCTTCTATCAGGTCCTCGCCTTATTAGTAATGGTGCTAACATAGATACTAAACAAAAAAAAAGAAGCAGTGGATACAAAAATGGGCATATAGTGCGATACTTCTGCTCTCTCAGGCAGCTTGAACGTCTTATTCAGCAATGATGTGTTGGAAAAAGATGAGTTTTCAGTTACGAAGCCTGAACTAAAGGTTGCGTCGAATAAGTCGCCTGGGTCGGCTAATTTTATCCAACTATTCGTAAGCATTAAACGAAAACTTGTACCGAAATGGTATGAGAAAAGCTCAATTGAGCTTTTCAATTATAATGATTACCCTACTGAAAGAGTTGAATTATGAGTTATGTTAGATAATGGAATATGGTAAGGCCGTTGAAAGCGTGACTTACTGGCCAGTAATAGCTGTTCAGTTCGGCTTTAATAAGGTCGGTCGTCCGCGCTTCGCGGCACGGCATTCCCCGATCGATGTCAGTAATTTATCTCGCAATTATTGATGTTCCGAAAATCCGTGGGAGAAAAAAGATCCGTATCCGTTACATTTTTGACGGATATTTTACGGATTTTTACCTTATTAATTTTTAATACATAGATTCAATTATATATGTAGGCGATTAGGTAGCAATAAAATACTATTAAATTTTAATCAAATATTTTTTTATTTCTAAAAATCAAATATTAACAATTATTGTGATTAGACTTAATCAGTGCTAATCATTTTAATCATTAAAGTTTATAGTTAAGTCTCGTTGCGATATTTGAAAGTAAATTAAGTGCGTTATTTTGCGAGTATTATTTTCCAAACACCTGCACGTACACGCCCGTGATGAAGGACCGACAGCTGACGGATCAGCAGCGACACGTGGTGTCTCAGCCACTCGAACATCCGTCATATATTTAAACACTTACTATATTATAGGAAGTTATTATAAAATATTAATTTAAATATTTTTATGATCTTTTTCTTTCTTTATTAAGATCAATTGAATTTAAATCTTTGTAACATTTATTATAGAAAGTTATAAGATCACTTTTGTAACAAAACTTAAACCTTTATAATATTATAATTGTAATTAAATTACTATTCTAATTAAGTACATTAATACTTTTGACACTCAAAGTGTTAACTTTGGATTAAAAATACGAGTACAGTGACAATTATGGAACTTAAAGAAATTATAAGGCATAATTGAAATTCAGTAATGGTAAATTGTACTCCAAAAAGAGTAACTTGGCAGCATTACCCCCAAAAGTCTGTTTCAATGAGGACCATAAACAATTCCTGCTGCACTGAAAAATAAAGCAAAAGAAAGACCCGCGCAACGCAAGTCGAAACAAGTTCTGTCACGCAAAGCGTCGAGTGGCGTCAACTATCGTTTCAACGTCACGCTCACCGACACCGATTGAGTAAGAAAGTTAAGATCCGTATCCGCGGATCTTGACGCCAATAATCGGAATCTGGATCCGTATCTGCGGATCTACATTTTTAATGTCAATCACTACTCGCAACAAACGGTATACGCTTGGTTCGCGCCACGCGAATCCGAACGCATCTACACCAAGGAATATATTTACTCTAGGGAGATCTACACTCGTACTATTTTCGCAATAACGTGTGAGACGTAGAGACGAGTGGATGTTTTCAAAAATGAGTATTTCGTAGAATAACGACCGTGAGCTAGTCAACAGTTACTTTCTAAATAGCCAATAAAAAACAGTTTCTTCTTCGTTGTTTATGTACATGCTACTCTAGCTTTCATAACAAATGGAAGTAAGTATATCATTATCCGTAAGAAATACAGGCTTTCATCTCCCTTGAAAGGGGTTGGAGAGTGAAAGTTCCGGATTTCTTATTTTCAATATGTAACTTTGTTATGATGTAACTTTTATGTAATTTATATGTGAACTTATGAATAAAATTATTGATTGACTGATTTTAGTTTTCCGTAGTCAACAAGGAACCCTTATAGTTTCGCCATGTCCGTCTGTCCATCCGCAGCTTAGCTCAGGGACTCTTAGTACTAGAATGCTATAATTTGGCATGGATATACATATTAATCACGCCGATGAAGTGGTAAAATAAAATCATGACAACAATTCTTTTTTAGGTTAAAACCTGTAAACGTACACGTAAATTGAAGTATTTTTTTGTTGTTTTAGTTGTCCCATGGTGTGGGGTATCGTCGGATAGGCCATTCAAAAATATTGCGGGTCTGTGGAATTCAGGGATCTGTTTGCGTAAAATTAAGTTCTAAATTGCTAATTTTTGTTAGAGTCAAGCCCCCCCCCTCCCAGTCAGCTAAATGGTTGCTTTTGGATATGTAAAAAAAATCGCGGCAGTAGTATATACCTCTATCGAAATTAAAAGGAAACTATCACAGCTAAGTAGGCTTTACAAGTTAAAGAATAACAGTCGATCAACTTACATTTGCAGTTGGAACGTATGGGAGAACATGTTCTTTAACTATAATGTTAAGTTTGTTCTTGGGATAAATTCATCCCAAGGAACGCTTCATTGTGCGTGGTTAGACAAGCAATGGGCCAGTTTTTTTTATTGTTTGTGTGCAAATCCTAGCCTGAATACCAAGTTTCAGCTTTCTAGGACTTCGGTAAGTGCCCTAAAGGTTTTGATGAGTGACGAAATCGACCAGTCAGTGATGAAATCGTCGTATTTTAGGCATTAATAAAATCTAAAACTGTTTTATAAGCTTGCTAACTACATTTTATCCTGAGAATTTTAGCTCGCTAGCGTTATCCAGGCCGAAGCTATGAGGGTATGAAAATACGACAAAACGCTTCGTGAAAAGGAGTTAGGGCCCCTGCTTTTTGTTTTTGGCCCATCTTGGCAGGGATACTATCGTGCCCCCAGATCCCAAGACCAAACTTGACGTTGTAGTTGTAAAAATGTTCTCCCATACATTCCAACTACAATTGTAAGTTTGTACGCACAATATTGAAAGATTTGCTATGCTATTTTAAGACTGGACTTTTTATAGGTTTTCCTGTAATCTGTAAGTATAGAACTAATTTCAGTATTTTTTTCAAAATTTTAGGTTCTGTAGTTTCGGAGATTAGGGGAGGGAATGGTCAATTTTCATATATTTTTGTTTGTAACTAATAACTTCAAAACTGTTTATTTTAAAATTAAACAAAAACAATAAAAAAATGATCTTTTATATATATTTTTTAGTATATTTATTATATTTAGTATATATTTTTTTATAGCCCTTTCATTTGATGTCACACGGTACAGTTTGCAAAACTAATGATTTTAATTTTCTAGTTTGCCCCCAAAAGTGGCCCCCCATATTCTAAATTCATTTATTTACGTTATACGTCCGCGTTTGGTTCACAAAAATTCATATGTGAACCATATTTCAACTTAATCAGTCTAGTATATTCGGAGCAAATGGGCTGTTACAGACGTACAGGCAGACAGACACACAAGTGTTCCTATAAGGATTCCGTTTTTTTTATTAGGATGTACAGAACCCTAAGAACAAACAAATGAACATATTGGCGCGTGAAAAATTGTTGTTATTCGTCATTGATTCTGAATTTATAATTAAACAAGCTGACCCGACAGACGTTGTCTTGTCTTAACTATGAATGTCATATGTCGTTACTTTTAGTTTTGACTATTGACTAAAACTATCGACTCATTTATCAACCGATCCATCTGTGTTAAACGATATTTGCAGCGCGCATTCTGTCAATCGCTGACAGTTATTTTAAACAACTGACAGTTACGTAAAACTAATATTGGCGTTAAGTTTTCTTAATTTTTGTAACGTTCCGATCAACTTCCTAATTTTTTTAATTCATAAGGTTCTTCTCCTGACAATATCCGCTGGGACGCTTTTGGTATATAAAGCATACCAGACTTTTCTAACACTAAATTGTACTCACGCGCTTAGGTATTCCCACTACATTGTACACGTCATATGACGCGTCGGCTCGCGCGTCGAGTGTTTGTAAACAAACCCGATAAGCGGCGTCATTTCTTGGTATTCTGCGACCGTTGTATTTTTTTATGAATGCTAGTGAGTAGGGCTATATTAAAGTGTGCGTTGTATTTGAATATACGATGTTTCAGTTTGTAGACGATTGTTTAAGATGAACAAAGACACTTTTTTCACAGATTCCAACAAGATTTTTTCTAATAAGAAAAACAGGGGTTGTCCTATATGTTTTATGGTTTAAAAAACATGGTGTGTTAGTTCTTCATACGAAACATGAATAAAACCACTTACCACAGTACAATATTAATTATTTAAAAGCATCCAAAGTTGAGACTCACGACGGGTCGCTCGTTCAATGACAGCGAAAATGATATTTTTTAATGTCATAGACTAATTCCTTCTAGGGTTGTCATATCTCAGACGGTTCGGAAACAGATAACGTATGAAACTAAATCCATGGAATTGGAAAGTACCGCTTAATAGTGGTGATACAAGGATAAACAAGGATGAAAATAAAACCAAAAAAAAATGGTATGACTTTCACACCATGGGCGCAAAACTCTGAAAACGTTTTGGTAGGAAATTCACACCATGGGCGCATTGCGGTGACCTCACAAACTGATCAAAAGCGTCCCAGCGGATATAGAACAAAACAAAAAAAAAAAAAAAGTGAAATTGGTCCAGCCGTCCACGCGTGATGGCGTGACCAAGGGAAATAGGGATTCATTTTTATATATATAGATAGAAGATAGATGGTTGATTTTCAAAATGACCTACATAGGTGTGCTACTTAGTTCTAATTTCCGCGCATTATTTGAGAAAAGTAATAAACAAGTGTTAGTCGTAACCAAGCATTGTTAGGCACACGTATGTGTGCCTCGGCCCACATTTTCATGTTCATCAGTGCCTCTTTTGCACGCCGATGCAGTAATGTACTAATAATCCATGCAGCTTACGTTCTCAAAACGAACTAGACACTTAGTTGCCATTTATTTACGTGTCATAAAATCTTCGTTTTAATTAGGTTTTGTTATTCTATTTTAGAGTGTTTTATTGATTGTTATTTGTACATCGACGTGCAAGTATTTTGTTTTAATTAAATAATTTCATTGTAGGTACCTACATAATATGTAAAATGTGATTACTTATGTCAGATAAACATGACACCAAGACATAAAATAATTTGATGTGAAGCTTTTAATCAATATTAGTTTTAATAGAGACATAAATTTTTGGAGAACATCATTTAAAATGGAGTTTAGATCGCGTCGTGTCAATGTGCTTTTGAGTACCTACTTAGACAAAGATGTGCAGTCTATGTTTCTGCCTTTGAATTTGATGCAAACTCTGTCGCTAAATCCCAAGTATCAAATCCAAAATAATTTCGTGTATCCAAATGATCGTACAAGTAATCTTATATCATTGTGTGGGCTTGTAATTTTCATGTCGTTGAATTTATATCGAATGAGTTCGATGATGTTAGACGAAAATATGCAACGATACCAGACTGTCAATTTCCTTTATTTCGCGACTGTTTTCGACTCCCTGTTCTACGTTTTGGGTTTCATCATGAACTTTGTCATCCATTTCGTTCATTCAAAGGACAATGTCAAATTAATTTTGACTTTTCAGAAAGTTCATAGATTCATTCACAAATTTTCCAGTACCAAGTTCGTTGTTAGAAGAAACTGGTTTAATGTCATTTTACTCGTCTCGTTCCATATCATGACATGTATTTATGTATACGTAGTTTATTCACATCCTCCGTGGTATGTCATTTGTTACTTATTTGTTTTGGGTAGTATCGATTGCGATGTAGTTTATGCGATTTGTTTGATTAAGTTACTAACGGAGAAGGTTGTACAATGGAATGCAACAGTTATACTTTCTTTGAGCAATGGCGGTCGTGTATTACATTGCAACAGGATGGCCAATGCTTATGTTCAAATACTTGACTGCTACAATATTTACAAAAAAGTTTTTCAACTATCCGTAAGTAGACAGTATGCAATTTTGTTCAAATACTGTTTTATGAGTTTCTGAAAATAAAAATATTTAAGTAATAATTATAATTTTCAGGTACTATTTCACACAGCAGAGACTTTTTTCCTTGGTTTAATTAAGGTTCAAGTATTGATAGATTTTTTACATTTCTATTCCAGAAATCCGGATTGTGTGAGTATGTTTGATATATTCATTGTCATTAGTTTAATTGTTGTGACAATTTAATTGTTGTTATTCTATTCTTGTTGTTTAATTTTTCCAGGGGATAGTCGTCGTACAGGGATTACTATATGTATTTATGTTGAAGTGCTTGTTGATACAAATCGTACTCTGCTATTATATCCATGCGTTTTATGATGCTATCAAAATCTCACAAGATTCATGCTTACTTGTTTTGGGATCAAGTTGTACAGGTAATAATAAAATTTTGTTGGAAGGATTTCTCAAAATAATAACATAACATCACGCCTATAATACCCGAAGGATTAGACAGAGGTGGAAACTATAGTACACCCTAATTTTGCCATTTGTGTTTAAGTCCCATGTGATAAGGGGCGAGCCTATTGCCATCACCTGGGTACAAATCCAGGCTCCGGGCTGCTACTGAAACATTTCTGATGAAAATACCCAATAACATTTTGCCCGACCTTTTCTCATTTTTTTTTTTGTATTACGCTTAGCTAGAGAGCGGAGAAGTCTCAATTAAAAGACGTATCTTGAATAATGAATCTTGCAATATTCATAAGATCTTAATAGACTGGCAAAATGTAATTGAGTTTCTCCACTAGGAATTAGCAGTAGTTTTAGGTGCATTCATCATCATCATCATCATTTCAGCTGGAAGATGTTCAGTGCTGGACACAGGCCTCCCCCAAGCCGGTGCTTGGGGCGGTCGAAGTGGCTGGCCACTTCGACCGGTTCTGTGCGTCTCACATCCAGCGGATTCCTGCGACCTTCACAAGATCATCGGTCCACCTTGCGGGAGGCCTTCCAACACTACGTCTTCCGGTACGCGGTGGCCACTTAAGAATCGTTCGGCCGCATCCGCCATCTGTTCTGCGAGTAATGTGCGCTGCCTTTGATGCATTGAGTCATATTTTTTTCTTAAATACATTTACAGATGAGGAAAGGAGGCTTTGTAAGAATATTCAGCGTATACACCGAGCTTCATACGGCAATATGAGTGCCTGTGGTCTGTTCTACGTAGACATTAGTCACCCACTAAGTGTGATGGCGCTTCTCACTAACTACGCTATTGTACTGTTGCAGTTTGCATTACTGTAATTTCTTGTATTTAATAATTAGATCATTAGTGTGTTAATTTTGCATTTGTTTTATTTTAATAAAACCTCATCAATCTAGAACTATATAGGTTATTAGTATGATGAAATAATACTAGAGCATAGGTAAACTTTAATATCTCGGAAACTAAGAATAATATTAGCTTATTCAAAAAAACCAAAATTTATTAAATTACTTTAAGATACGCCTTTTTTTTGGGTGGGAAGTCATCAAATAACTTCTTCCGCTCTGGGCGGAGCAGGAGGGGGCGTGTCAGACTTTTACTGCTTAAAACCCACCCATGGTTCTTTAGTTGCCTGTGCGCCAGGGCCACGGTAACTCTTTCGAACAATCCGCGACCCCGGCAGGCATTGGCCCTATCGGACCCCGTCAATTAGTGCTGACATATCTATGAGGCGCGCGTGGAACACAACGTGCCGTCGACCGGGGCCTGGTCCTCACCGGACGGCAAGCTACCCATTGCTTGCCGTCCGCAAGCCCGCGTCTACGGTGGCCGGGAATCGGCTTTCGACTCCCGACGCGCCTGAGGATCCAATACGATCATCAAAAGTAAATGTATTTAATTGAACATATTATATAACACATGGTAATGGTATATTTTAGTAACACATGGTAAAGCATTCATATTTTATAAGTCCTGTTGTTATGACATCTATGAAAATCGCATAGGAACCACGTAGCAATGTAGCGATATTGAGAAATCAATAGATGGCGCTACTGAATCCTGCATCACGCAAGTAAAATTACATAGTAACTAGGTATCTTATATAATTATCATCATACATATTATACATTATAATCGCTTTTGGTGTCCGTCTATGTGACCACGTTATTCTTCCAAACTAGGCAACGGATTTTGATGTGGTTTACACCATCATCTAAATGCTTTATTCCGGAAGGTTTACGTGTAGGTATAATAAATATACGTTTAAACTTACATGTAATAAAGAAACGATGCTTTGTCATATCGTAAAAACCGTGCAAAACAGGAGCAGGTAGCTAGTAACATTATATAGGTTACTTAACGCCACTTAGACACTACGAAGGCTGTCAATTTTGAGAAATCAATTGATGCGCTACTGAAACCTGCATCCCACAATTAATAAATTTGTGTAAAAGCGACCAAAAAGTAATTAGTTTTAGCCTTGCAAGATTTCTCTCACTCCAAGTACTAAGTTTTTTTTTAAAGATAAGATAAGATAGATAAGATAAGATAAAAATTTATTTGCCCAAACATGTGTATACATACAATAATAAAAAGTGCATGCAGGATAACATAATGAAAAATTGGTTCAGACATGTTTGCCATACTACGGCGTGCAAATGTTTAGAATTACAAGTGATTTTCTTAATAATTATATCCTTCAGTCCAAAAAAAGGCAATTTTAACAAAAAATATACATTACAAGAATAAAAGAATTAAACAAAACAAAATTTAATCTATGACTGCAAAATTTGCAACTAGTAGGTAATAAATGTCAAAAGTAAAAAAAAAAGAAAAAAAAGTTGAAATCATAATTAAAAATAAAGAGGAATTAATAATTCATGTCAAAGTATACAGTCATGTCAAAAGTAATTAATAAAATCATAATTGAATCCATAATAATCATAATTTATAAAGTCTTTCAGAGTCAAATTATTCAAAAATTGTTATGATTATTTATATAATAAAACATAGAGAACAATAGATATGTAAAATATTATCAAAATTTCTCATCTAAAAACTCATTCAAATTATAATAAGCCTTATCTGCTAGAAAATTATTAACTCTCTTTTTGAACGCTGCATCATTTAACTGCTTCCAGTCTTTTGGAAGTTTATTGTAAATTTTCGGAGCCATGCAAAAGACACTTTTGCGCATAAGTGCCGTTCTATGTTGTTGTAGGCAAATTTGGGTACTGTCACGTCTATTACGAGGGAATCGATCTGCCATGCGAGAAAATAGGAGAGGGTTGGATCTTACGAACATCGCATTTTCTAATATGTAAAGTGAAGGTAGGGTCAAGATTTTGTATTTTTGAAAATAAGGTTTGCAACTCTGAGTGGTTTCAAGTTGGAACATCGACCTAATACAACGCTTTTGAGTTTTAAATATAAGTTCCCGGTCAGTCGAGTTACCCCAAAAAATTACGCCGTACCTCAGAATGGACTCCACCAAACCATAGTATGCGGTGAGTAAAGCATCTATACTAATTACCGCTGCCAGTTTGTAAAGAGCATATGCTGAGGTACTTATTTTCTTACTGATAGTCCGTATATGTGCCTTCCAATTTAATTTCTTGTCAATAATAAGTCCTAAAAATTTTGTTGTATCAACTTCGTCAATGTTATTATTATTATAGTTTATATTTAGATTATTAATTAATGTCAAGGAGCGCTGATTAAAGTGCATGATTTTAGTCTTATTTATATTTATTTTTAAATTATTATTATTTAACCATTCTATAATTGCAATTAGTGAGTTATCAATGTCAGATTTATATGTGTCTCGGTTCTTACACGTGATTGTCACTACACTGTCATCAGCAAAAAGGCTCATAGGTTGTTCTGTGGACTTAGGCAAGTCATTAATATATAATGTAAACAAAGGAGGTCCCAGGACACTTCCTTGTGGAACACCGTACCTAACTTCACGTTCTTGTGACCGATGTGACTCTTCTCGTTTTGTAGTTATGTTTACCCTACTGACTTCCGTTATTTGCTTTCTGTTTTGAAGATATGACTCAAATAGTTTTAGTATATTACCTCTAATGCCATACGCTTCGAGTTTCTTAAGTAAAATATTGTGCTGAACATAATCAAACGCCTGAGTCATATCGCAGAATATACTGCACACCGGTTTATGTTGATCCATATTCGTCATCACTGTATATAAAAAATCATAAATTGCCATATTAATCGTTTTTTTTTCCCTGAAACCTTTTTGTTCATTGCACAGGATTTTATTGTGTTCTAAATACGAGTTGAGTTGTTTATAAATATATTTCTCAAAAAATTTGGAAATTACTGGAATGAGCGATATCGGTCTATAATTCACCATCAACTCTTTATCGTCTTTCTTAAATAGCGGTTTTACTATTGAAGTCTTTAGTGCGCTTGGGAATATGCCAGCACTAATACTCAAATTAATTATGTGACTTAAAGGAGAACTAATAACGCCCGCTACCGCTTTGAGTACTTTTGTGGAAATTTCATCGTAGCCTACACTATTTGTATTTTTGAGTGTTGATATTATTTTTATTATGTCATATGGTGAACTAGGTCCCATAAACATAGAGTGTCTTGTATTTAAAATATTTTGTGTTACTGTAGTTCCAGCATTTACAATGGGTTGAATTTTGTCGATGAAATAATTGTTAAACATGTCCGCTATGTGTTTTGGCTCTGTGATGGATTCATTATTAATTTTAATTTTATCTATAGAAGGTTTCGGTATATTTAGTTTGCTTCGTTTAATTATTTGCCATGTTGTTTTGGATTTATTTGTTGATGTTTTAATTTTATAATTGTTTTGGGCGCACTGTGTCAGCTTTATATTTTTTTTATATAGCTTGGTGTAATTTTTTAGACTCATTTTATTTGTCTGGCTAGGTTTTAATCTATAGTTCCACAGCAATTGTCGTTTCTTTTTGCTACACATTTTTATACCGCGGGATACCCAAATTACTTTTTTCCTTAAATTTACTGTTATCCCAATATTAGGGAAGCATAAATCATAAAGTAGTATGAAGAAATCTAAAAAAGCCTTATATGCAATATTGGGGTCGGTAGCATTATATACCTCTGTAAATGTCAAGCTACTTAAATGATTTTTAAACTTAGCTAAGTTTTCTTCACTATAATCCCGTCTTTCTATACGCCACTTGTTAATTGCGCAAATTTTGCTTACGGGGAATTTGAGAAGTTGCGCCGTGTGATCAGACAATGCGAGTTCTAGAATTATAATTTTGCAGGACTTACTGAAATTATGAGCAAAATTGTCTATGCAAGTTTGGCTCTTCAATCGTGTAGGTTTGTTAAGCGCTAGTTTTAAGTTAAAATTTAATAGCAGATTTTCGAATTCAATTGTATTATTGTTTCTTTTTAATATGTCAATGTTAAAATCTCCCGCTATGACAATATTTTGAGATTTCTTAGTACAAGTCTTTAACAGTGTTATTAATTTTTCGAAAAAATTGGATACATTTTTGCCATTAGGAACCCTATAAATGCATATAAAAATGGTGTTATGGTTAATCAGCTCTATGGCGCAACATTCGAATATACCAACAGAAGCCATTTTAGCAATTTTTGGTAGTTCTTTCCATTGGAGTCAGTTCTTCACGAGTATACACGATCCGCCTCTTTTACTTTCTTTTCTACTGAAGCATGCTGCCAGACAATAATTATCTATGCATAATTGATTCTCATATCCCTGCATCATCAAAACTACCATACAACTTCATAGTCGAAAGAACTGTAAAAAAATGTTAAACTAAAAATATGTGTTGAATTTCCGTAAAATATTTGTTCTTACTGAAATTTTGTACATTAGTTTGTAGTTTGTGTCAATAAAACCTATTAATTATTAAACTAGACTATCTAAGCTTTTTTTTGATACCCATATGTCCGTACTTGGTTTGCTCAGAGTAGCACAATACACCAAAACAAACACCCCATTCCCGCAACAATTTCATGCCCCCATAAGGGTTCTGCGAAACGTGTGTTTATAAATAGGATTTAATTTATTTTACATGATTTTTGTGTAATTATATTTGAAATGATAGGCAATCATTTGTATGCAATAATTATATATACTTTACAACAATTCAGTACCGGCATACCAAAAGAATTGGAAAAACAACGAAGCGTATGCGCGGTTAAACATTCGTCTGAACCCTTATCTGTTAAATTCGTGAACGTGTTAAAACGTCCACGCCTCAACTGTTGCTGATTACAAATTGTACTGCGGAACGAATTAGATTATTCGTGATCTTGAACTATCTTCATAGTATTAAAACGTTCTGAGCGTTTTAAAATACTAATAATTAACTTATGTCCATATTACAAGCATTACTTTAGTAAATTATTTAGTAAAACACACGTAATTTAACACGAAAATGCCGGCGCGTAGCGTGTCGCTACGGCCTCAATTTATCACAACGAGTTTAACACAATAAAACTGATTCAAAACCTATGACACATATAGATATTCGTAAACCTTGATTAATGAGGATTTTTATGATATATAACACTAATACATTGGGTTATTAACTACGCCATCAACACATAATATGTACGGAGCGCGCATCGTTCGTCATCCAAAATGGCGGAGCGCTGACTTAAAACTTTTATTTTGCAAAAAAATATTTATGGTCGCCACAGATTATAGCATAATATTGTACGCGGAAACTAATAGGGCGCCAACCGGCGGATTTTTTTTTTGCAACAGTACAGTGTGCCAGTGGTATTTAAATCGATTTGAACGCAGCAAACCGAACAGCATTCATTAGACTCTCGGCATCGGTCGCGAACGGTTGTGTGCTTGCGCTCTCCCGTTTTCGATTTTTGTCGAAGTTTAATTCTTCTCGCTGCGAACCTCGTAGCGCCCCCGCTGCCGCCCCGGCCGCATCCGATCGTCGAACAATTAATTAAATTTATTTAATTAATTGGTCGTATCAAGTGATCAATTAAAAACTGCCTTTTTCAAGGCAAGTGATATTTCTTTAACTGCGCGTTTGTGTGAGTAGCTTCACTAGGCCCCTTCTGGGCAAAACCACAGTTTCGTGGTCCTCGGTGGATACCTAGCGGTGTTAACGATCCGAGTGGGGTGTTGTCCCAACACACCCGCCGAACCCTTTCAGGGTGAGGCAGTCAGTTGGACGGGTCCCAGAGCTAACCGGCCTTGGGGGATCTCCTAGTCGGCTCTGGTGACAGTTTTCCTTCCCCAGCTACTCACCTAGTGTCTCTAGGGTGTGTCTACACCCTTCGCGCTAGACTGTCAGGGCCCCGTTCGCACAATAAGACTGGCGACGGGTTTACAAGCTTAAGGCTCACCATAGGTACTCACCTCCCTGTCTATACCCGACAGGGAGGGTAACTCATCCCCGGGAACACCCACCCGGGGAGTTAGGCATAGGGAATTTTTAGGCCGGAATCCTATATTCCACCATCCCCCCCAAGTAGTAGCCCCGCACCCCCAACATGGGGGATGCCTTAATATTAGCATTTTTCAAGGAGGTCCTCTTCAAGGACCCTGAGTTCATCGCCAAATATGGCGCTAAGTTCGCTGCTTTGCAGCCCCCCACCCCCTGTCCTTCCGACAACTCTGCCGCTATCGCTAACTTTAGCGATGCACTAGAGGCCCCCCCCCCGGTGCAAACCGCCCCCCTCCCCCCCGTACCGATGGAAACCGACCATCGGACAACAACTAGACGCCCCGTCTCCCCGTACTCCTCAGGCTCGGAAACCCTGACGAACTCCTCCTCCGAGGATGACGGTTTCCAGACCGTCACCTCTTCCTCCAAGAGGAAAAAGAACTTCGCCTCTTCGCAGGCAAATAAACTTAGGGACCAATCGGTCACTCCCCCGCCCACCCTTGCGACACCGACCCCCGTCGTCGCCATCACGACCGGCCCCCCCCCCGCGTTAAGCCCCCCCCCGGCTCTCAATGCTTTACTTGAAAGCAACCCCAAAAAGACCCCCACCCCCCCCCCCTGTCTTCATCCAAGACAAAGCTAAATGGACTGAAGTGTCCAAATGGTGCGTCGATCTCAGGATCGGCTTCACCAGTGCCCGTTCAACCGAGCAGGGCATCAAAGTCCAAGTCCCTAAATCTAATGATTATAGGGAACTTACTAAGCTCCTCAGAGCACGTGGTGTGTCCTTTCACACGTACTCCCTCCCCGAGGACCGTCAGACCCGCGTAGTCATCAATAGGATCCCAAAGGAGATCGCTACCTCCGATCTTAAGGAAGACCTTGTCTCACAAGGCATCCCTGTAGCCGAGGTGCACCGCATGCACCGTGCCCGAGGCGGCGAGCCATACAACATGGTCCTTGTTGTATGCCCCCCCGTCGAAGGACACCACCCGATCTTCAAGATCAAGTCCCTTTGTCATCTCACTGGATTCGATATCCAGAAGCCCCGCAAGACTGGAATAGTTGGCCAGTGTCACCGCTGCCAACTATACGGTCACTCCCAAAAGAATTGCCATGCCACACCCAGGTGCGTCAAGTGCCTGGGTGGGCATGGCACTTCCGAGTGCTCCCGCCCAAAGGACCGTACTCTATGCACGGAACCACCCAGCTGTGTGCTGTGTGGCCTCTCCGGGCATCCAGCCAACTACCGTGGCTGCCCCAAAGCCCCTAAGGCAACGAATCCCAAACTGGCGAAGCGTACGGACGCTCGTCAGGGAAGGGAAGCCCCCTCCACCCAACTTCCCGAGCGTCTGAGTCCCCAGAGACCCAACGCTTGGAATTTATCCCAGCACCAACAGGCCTTCCCGCACCTGGTACGCAACCAACCCCCCCCTCCACCCCTCATCGCTCATCAGATGGACCCCCGCATTCGCGCACACGCGCTCGCGGCCGCGCCCGCACCCGCGCCCGCGCCCGCGCGCGCACCCGCGCCCCTCGCTACTAACCCCCCGGCTCCTAAAGCCACCACCCCCGCCCCAGTCGCGCCCGTTCCTTCCTCATCCACACCCGTGGCTGTAGGCCCCAACCCCATGGATCCGTTCAACGTGATCTCAGGCACATTCACTGCCTTCCTCACCCCTCGCGCCCGTCAAATGGCCAATGAAATCGTTGCCGCCAGAAATGCCGGCAACCTTTATGCCATTCAGTGCATATATAACGCGTACCCGGACATTACGCACGCGTTACAGTCATTCGTAAACTCTCCCAATCCCACTAATGGATAACGGAATCCTCTCGCGTTTAAAACCCCGATCCCTAAAGCTAGGTTATTTCAATGCCAATGGCATCCAAGGTCAGCGCGACGAAATCGGTATCTTCCTCCGCGACCACCAGATCGATGTCCTCCTCGTACAGGAGACTTTCCTAAAACCCCACACGCGAACGCCGTCGATAGCGAACTATCGGGTTGTTCGAAACGACAGGACTCGGTGTCACAAGGGTGGCACCCTCATTTACTACAGAAAATCCCTCTACTGCATCCCCTTGGACCCGCCCCCCCTCTCACGACTAGAAGTCTCCATTTGCCGACTAGGCATGACAGGCCACCAACCGATCACCTTGGTATCGGTCTACCTCCCCCCTACGAGCCATTCAGAGAACTTCCAACTCTTGACTGACGACCTGACCTTACTCCTCGGCCTGAGTGACTCCGTTATCATAGCGGGGGATCTCAACGCCAAACATCACGCCTGGAATAGTACCAGAATCTCTACCCGAGGGAGACACTTGTTCGACCTCTGCACCCCTCTAAATTTTGATGTCATCGCCCCGATGACTCCCACTCACTTCCCTCACTTGGTTGACCATACCCCTGACGTGCTCGATGTATCACTTTTAAAGAATATCAACCTACGGTTGGATTCTATAGAGGTGATACACGAACTATCATCTGACCACCGACCAGTTGTGCTTAAGCTAGCCCCTCGCGTAGGCCTCCCTGACCCCGACCAACCCCCCTCCACCAAAGTGGTAACGGACTGGAGGAAAGTAAGCGAACGCCTGAAATCCAACACGTCCCCCCACCTAGACTCCATCCCCGACCTCTTCGACTCTATCGCTGACACGACGGCCGCGATCGACTCATTCACTGGACACGTACAATCAGTCCTGAACGATTGTTCAAGGGAAGTTCCAGCGACGGACGACCGTCGCTGGAAGTTGCCGGACGATGTACGTGAACTGATGACTGAGAAGAACGCGGCTGTCCGTGCGTACAGCAACTTTCCCTGCGACGCGAACCGAGCCCATATGCGCTACTTACAGCGAGCTGTAAGGACACGTGTAGCGGAGCATCGGGAAACGGGCTGGGATGAGTTGCTGAGCGAACTTGAGCCTACCCACCTAGCATTCTGGGAGCTTCAGAGGAAACTCAAATCCCGAGAAGTAGTCCCTATGCCCCCCTTGATCCGCCCAGACAATACCATCGCTTTCGATGATGTCGACAAGGCCGAGTGCCTAGCCGACAGTCTTGAGGCCCAATGTTCGCCCAGCTCTCAACCTGTAGACCAAGCTCACCTCTCTGAGGTCGACGCCGAAGTCGAAAGGAGAGCCTCCCTCCCCCCCGTAGAAGACCCCGAGTGCCCTCTGCCTCCCGTCACCCCCGACGAAGTGCAAGAGCTCATAAAGGGCCTTAAGCCCCGTAAAGCCCCCGGTTCTGATGGAATGACCAATAAGGTGTTCCAACTGTTCCCTGCCCACCTGATCATGCTAATGACCACCATCTTCAATGGTGCCATGAGCAATAACATCTTCCCCCAAGCGTGGAAACAGGCCACTGTCATCGGTATTCCCAAGCCGGGCAAGCCCAAATCCGCTCCCTCCAGCTACGGCCCCATCAGTCTCCTCAATGTCATCGGCAAAGTCTATGAGAGGCTTATTTATAAGCGTCTCAGAGACTATGCCGAGACGAAAGGTCTCATTCCCAACGAGCAGTTCGGTTTCCGAACCCAACACTCGTGCGTCCAACAGGTCCACCGTATCGTCGAACACATAAGCGTTGGCTTCCAACGTGGTTCGTTGACGGGTGCTGTTTTCTTCGACATAGCGAAAGCGTTCGACAAAGTCTGGCACAATGGCTTATTATATAAGCTATACCAACTTAAAGTGCCAGATCGTCTCGTGCTCATCCTGCGAGACTTTTTGTCGAACCGCACCTTCCGATTCCGCATCGAAGGAGCGCTATCCTCCCCCCGCCCCATTCGCGCCGGAGTCCCTCAGGGCTCCGTGCTCGCCCCTCTCATTTTCACGCTTTTCACCAGCGATATCCCCAAGAGTAAAAGGGCTCAGTTGGCTCTGTTCGCAGACGATACGGCCATTTACTACACCGGCGTAAGCCCCGACGCGATATCTCGCACTCTCCAAACCACAGTCAACCAACTCGGTGACTGGTTTAGGAAGTGGAGAATTGAAGTCAATCCCGATAAGAGTCAAGCGGTTCTATTTTCGAAACCGAGACTCAACCTCACCCCTCCCCGTCCGATCACCATGTTCGGCAAGCCTATCCCTTGGGAGAAGCGAGCCAAATACTTGGGTGTCACTCTGGACCACAGACTCTCTTTCGGCGAGCACATAAAGCAGGCGCGTTCGCGCGCCGCTTTCGCTCTCGGTAGACTCCACTACCTATTGAATGCACGCAGCAAATTGTCACTCAAGTGCAAATTGCGCATTTACACAGCGTGCATCCGTCCCATCATGACCTACGCGAGTGTGGTTTTCGCACACTCGAAACCCCACCACATCCATAGGATGCAGACCCTCCAAAACCGGTTCCTCCGTAGGGCAACCGGCTCCCCTTGGTTCGTTCGGAACGAGATCCTCCATCTCGACCTTAAAATCCCCACTATCCGTCAGTTCATGAAGCGCATTTCCAAGCGCTTCTTCGACTCCGCGGCCTCACATCGCAACCCTCTGGTTGTCGAGGCTGCCAGATATGCCCCCTCCCGCATTAGTCGTACCCGCCGTCCAAGGCATGCCCTGACCGACCCCGATGACCCCATAACCCTCCTCCAGGAGAGCAGTAGGGCCACCAGTACAGTGCACAAACACAGACCGCCATCGTTCCGACCTCGCCGCCGAGGTCCTACGCGACGCCCCCGACGTAATTGTCCCCCCCCCCGACCCTTGCTCGACGACGCGCCAGCCCGCGCCGTAGCTGAGCCTGTAGCTTTAAATTCCCCAGTATAATAATAATATAATTTAGATCCAGCCTGTCCCATCTTGCTGCCCTCCCCTCAGTGACGCCCTAAGCCGAGGTTCGTACCCCACAGGGGGTGCCCTTAGCGTGCGGTCACTTAAATTTAAGTATTGTTCGCCCCTGGCTGGAGGCTTTAAGTTAGTAGCTTAAGGCACCCACAGGTTTGCCCGGTTAAGTAGCCAGGACCTTAGTGGTCAAAACTACGAGCTGCCCAATAGGAAAAAAAAAAAAAAAAAAAAAAAAAAAAAAAAGCAAACCGAATCGGTCACGATCGGGGGGTCTGACGTTAGACCGGAAAATATTTTCGGTCACGCTCGGGGGGTCTGACGTTAGAGCGGCTAGGATATGTTTGGGATTGCTACTTTAAATATAAACAAATATGCGAAACCAAATAAGCTTATCATTGTGAGGAGAAATAAAGAACTTATTATTATTATTAATATTGTTTTAGTTAAGCCTTTGTTGCACGAGGAGACAAGACTACTCTTAACAAAATGCATATATTACAATAAAAAAAACTAATTTAAAATTCAAAATTTGACTATGATGAAGCGACATAGTATTGTGACAAAGCTCCTTAATAAAGAAAAAAGAATACGATTCAGCACTAGTATTTGCATCAGGTTTAAAGGTTGAAGGATCTGCACATCTTTATTGATCAGGTTTTTGAGACACGATTCTTCTCGTGTACTTCTCTTGATTCGTCGATCTACTTTTAGTTGTAAAGAATTCATTTTTATTGAAAGCTTCAAAGCAAATCAACACGACGAAGTTAATATTGGAGTCCGAAAACACTTTACTAAGGCTTAATGGAATTTGAAGAGGGTGTTTGTGTAACCTTAACTATATTGTTGTTATCCTTTACTGTTTGTAACATATCTCCAAAATTTACTAGTAATATTGCTTAATGACATTATACCCTAGAAATTTCGAGTATTTGATGAAAGGGAGAAACTATAATTCTGAGTGTCTGGTGTGGGGGAAGTATTCAGAATTAACACCTTTCAAATTGATTGTTTTTTTTTATTGAACTTTTCTCTTTCAGCGACAGCTCTTTCGTCCCTCTTCATCATTCAAATTTATTCTTATGTACCTATGTATTTTAAATAAAGATCTTATGCCTCAATAACAGTTTTATTTTACTCCACATTGTTTAAATTCAAATCTCTAATCTATATTAATGACCTTCCTTACATAATGGCTAACTTATCGGATATAATGTTATTATTTGATGGCACTTCCCTTATTTTTTAAATAGATAGAAAATATACGGATGTGTTACAAGTCAACTATAGCCTGGCTGTTCTTTCGAAATGGTTCGCAGCTAATAATCTTTTACTTAATGCAAACAAAACAAAATGTCTGTGTCCCCACATTAGAGTTATTTCAGGTAGATTAAGTTCAGCTGCATATACAGTAAGAAACATAAGGCACTTGACTGATATAGCCACAGCTAGGTTAGTATACTTTGTTTATTTCTACAGTATTATGTCTTACGGCGTTCTGCTGTGGGGATCGGCAGCTGACGTAGATTCAATTTTCATTTTACAAAAGAGGACAATCCGCGTGGTCTATAAAATGGGTCCTCGCGAGTTTCTTGGAAGATAATTCAAAAAAATTGGTATACTAACTCTGCCTTCTCTTTTTATCTTAGAAAGTATTTTGTATGTTTGCAAAAATTTAGGTCTTTTCAAAATAAGAAGCGATTTAAATAAATTAAATTGTATACCCAAATTTAGATAAACTAAAACTAGCAAGTCATTTCTTCTAAACAGTATCCGCTTTTATAAAAAAAATGCCAAAGTCGGCTACAGAACTTAGCCATGGAAAGTTAAAAACCCACATCAAACGTATCCTTATACAAAAATCTTTTTTTTTTTGTAAAAAAGTTTTTATTTTTCACGTGGTCAGATAATAATTTATTTAAGTTACAATAGCCTAATGTCAACTGCTCATCACCTTTTACAAAATATTTGTTTTTCCGATGCAGGGAAAAGAGGAGTTTATTATTGAGGAGTTCTCTTGGTAAAAACCAGAAGAACTGGAGCTGATGGTGAAGCCACCAACAGCTCCATTTCACCATATGCATTGTGGCAAGCATAAATTGCTTAGCAACCAACGAAAGAGCATTGCTAGAGATGACTGGATTACGCAACTTAAATTCAGTCTCAAATTGACGCATCAGCATGACTATTAGTTAGTGGTTGTCCTATGTAAAACATCAATCATAATTAGGTATTATTTTTGTACGAACTGAACATTTTGGTATATTGAACCGTCTGAAGTAAGCCCAAGAAATGGTAACTGCTGCAAATCGTTGAGGAATTCCCTCGACTGTCTTTGGTCTCCATCATCAGACCTGTAATGCCACTTATAACCCATATGGGTGCAAAGTTCTTATCAATATAAATGAATTAAGTCCAAACACAAGGTAGCTACTGTAAACTGTTGAGGAGTTCCCTTAACTGTCCTTCGTCTTCATCATCAGACCCCTAATGACAGTCACAACCCATCTAGGTGTAAAGTTCTCATCAATACAAATTAATCAAGCCCAAACACAAAGTAACTGCTGTAAATCGTTGAGGAATTCCCTCGACTGTCTTTCGGCTCCATCATCAGATCGACTCCAGACCTTCATTAAATTGTAGTGCTTTAAAATACTTAATGCAAAAATTAACAAGCGCACTAGTCGCCCCTACGATTTTCGAAGGTTCCCCTTGATTTCTCTGGGATGCCATCATCAATCTTGGTTTCCTAATCATGGGACCACCCTTGGGATATCATCAAGCAATGAAAGTACTGAAAGAGCTGATGAATTTTCTGAAAAATCTGAAATCTGTAATAATCCATGTTTGCTTGTTGCTCATTTGCTCGAATCGTTGTTATCTTACACGTGCTCTAGTACGAGGAAGACTTACTTTAGATGTACTGGCTCCTTGTTCTTCGTGTTGTCTTTAATTAGCTGAAGCAATAGAACTATTTGGAGTGTAGTTTTTACGACACTGCACTGCATGTTCTTATATTCCCAAAATATAAAAGAATCTATAAAGATTCTTTTATATTTTGTGAATGTGAGAACGTTGTAGGCCTAACTTGTTGACTGTAGATTTGTAGACCATTTTCTATTTACCTGGTACTTGTTGACAGGCCTACACTGTCCTCTCATACCTATTGACACTGTAATTTTAAAACATTGTAAAAGCCAATTACTTTTAAAACAGTAACCGTAGAGTTTCTTGCCGCCTCTTCTCTATAGGAAAGGACTAATTGGAACCGTGCACCTAGCTTCTGACGTTTCCTAAATGCCCATGTAGGTTTATGTGAAAAAAAATACACTCGAGAGCAATGAATCCGGGTCACTTAAAGAATGTTAAAAATCTCGGAAACTAAAAATGATAGGTTAATGCAATAAATTGTATTTAATAGACAATGTAATACTCCTTAAATGAAAGTAAAAAAAATATGAGTCACCATACATTTTATTAACACAAAATTACATAAAGAAAAAAACTGCTGATCTCTCCTTAAAACAAAAATAGGAAACATTAAATTTTTGAACTTTATTACGATTTTCTTGAATTTTAATACTTCGTATTGCCTCCTCGTGCTTCCATTACTGCGTTTACGCGGTTTGGCATGCTGTACACCAAGTTCCTTATACGATTTTGGGGAATATTCTCCCATTCCTCTGTGAGAGCAATTTTGAGCTCACGAAGCGTGATTGGGGGAGGGTTTCGTTGTTTTACGCATCTGCCTAGGTCGTCCCAAGCATGCTCGATCGGGTTGATATCCGGGCTGCGCGCTGGCCACTCCATACGAGTAATGTTCATCTCTTGAAGGTAGTCATTCACAATCCTACCTGTATGAGGTCGGGCATTGTCATGCATAAATATAGCATCCTCACCTAAATTGACCATAAATGGACCAACGTGATCATTGAGGATTTCTTCCACATATCTTACGCTAGTTAAAGAGCCGTTTTCTATGATCACCAGCTCTGTGCGACTTTCAGAAGAAATTCCGGCCCACACAAATACAGACCCACCACCGTAGGCTACTTTTTCTTCGATGCATGCTTGCTTGAATCTTTCCCCTGGTCTTCGATACACTCTGTGTCTTCCATCGTGCTTGTAGAGCATAAATTTTGATTCGTCGGAGAACATAACTTTTGACCAATCTTCAATACTCCAATTTACGTGGCTCTGGGCATATCTTAGTCTTGAAATACGATGCCCACGCTCCAGTTTAGGGCCGTTTGCAGGTCTAAGGGGTTTTAAGTTAGATTCAGCAAGCCGACGTCTTACTGTCCATGCACTTGGGTTACTTCCTCCGAGGCGTCGAAACTGATTTGTGAGTTCAGTTCCTGTGAGAAAGCGATTTCGAAGCATGGTGTTCACCAAGTATCGGTCTTCTCGTGCTGTGGTACACCTGGTTCTGCCCGTTCCTGGTCTGCGTAGGTTAGAACCAGTTTCTTCGTAACGTCGGAGAACTCTTTGTACTGTTGACAGCGACACACCGACAGTCCTGGCTGTATCGCGCTGACTCCGGCCGGTTTCCAGCATTGTAAGTATTCTGGTGCATTCTTCAGGCGTAAGCGACATAATTTTAGCTTGAATAATGAATATAGAGCACTATCAACATGGTTTATGTACCCACATAAATGACAGATTACAAACAAAAGCAAAACCAAATGCTGTAATTTCGTAGTTCCATCTTCGAAAGTGGCCCTTTTTCAAATTTGATTTTTTTATGATATAACTTTACAATAACTAAGAAGTTTTAATACCTTCATTTAAGGAGTATTACATTGTCTATTAAATACAATTTATTGCATTAACCTAGCATTTTTAGTTTCCGAGATTTTTAGGATTCTTTAAGTGACCCGGATTCATTGCTCTCGAGTGTATTTTGATTTGATTTTGAATCAGCAGAAAAATGAAGATCATTTGATGCATTTTATTTTAAATATTTGCACCACGGAACAAAAAAAAGGCTGATAAACCTAATAATTTGCAATATTTAGAAAGGAAACAGGACCATAAATCGCAAACTGTATTAACACAACAGTATAGTTGGTAATTAACGCCATCATCTTTAAGGGGAAACTGGCATCGACGTAGAACATTCCACAGGCATTCACCTTGTCGAATGTTGCTCGATGCAAGCGATCAATATTCTTGCACAACTGTTTCTCAGCATCTGTAAAATTTTGAATAAGCGACTTATTTTTGATCATAAAAATTAAAATTACTCGTACCATTAAAATCACTATCGATATGACTATACCTGTAATTATACTTCATTTCCTCAGAATAATATACAAGTTGTAATTGCAATAACTGAAAATTATAAAAGGGGTTATTATGAACAACCTATACTACGAGATCAATCCTGAAATCGCAGTAAATAATCAGCTGGTCCATACATTTATGGCCGCATAGCTCGACAAAATGTAGGGAAAAGCTGTATTTTTCTTGATATTAATTTCAGGGTTGGTCCTATAGTAAAAGTTGTTAATAATGATGAGGATAATGACTCACTTTCACGTTTTCAATTACACCTTGGGTAAAGTATCTTAAAAGGCTTCAAAAAAAAAAAACAATACCATTAAGTACCTGAACAGTTTGTATTTAATATGAGAGCACATGTATCGGTAACATTATTCATAGCTATGTAGAACTTTTCACAGTACGAGCTCAAAACAATTTCTAGTATCAAACTCTTAATAACCCAGAAGTATAAAGATATGAGTGTGAAACATGCTACAACCTGTAAAAATACAAAATTTACGTAGATTTATAGACTTATTGCCGATTCACCTATTCATGTCGTCTCTTCAGTCATAGTATATCTACACTACAACATATCAAGCTATATATGCCAGTATTGTGCCCTCACATTGTGTAGGATTTCCGTACACTGAGAACTCAGCTTATACTAGGAATGTTTAGCTTGATATGTCGTGCGTACAGTGCCTACTGTATTAGGGTGCTTGCATAAAGAAGCGAATTCCTGGTTATGACAAGTCAGTATCGATCAGTGTGTGTGAAATAGTCCCGTGTTAACTTATACGCCTACACATACAGAATTTGCTAAAACATATGCCTAACCATTTCCTTCCGAAAATCAACCTGCAGCGATCCGTACCGGGAGTCTGGCCCGAAAACCCGCTTCTTTATGCAAACACACATAAACTTCAACAAAATACACTCGAGAGCAATGAATCCGGGTCACTTAAAGAATCCTAAAAATCTCGGAAACTAAAAATGCTAGGTTAATGCAATAAATTGTATTTAATAGACAATGTAATACTCCTTAAATGAAGGTATTAAAACTTCTTAGTTATTGTAAAGTTATATCATAAAAAAATCAAATTTGAAAAAGGGCCACTTTCGAAGATGGAACTACGAAATTACAGCATTTGGTTTTGCTTTTGTTTGTAATCTGTCATTTATGTGGGTACATAAACCATGTTGATAGTGCTCTATATTCATTATTCAAGCTGAAATTATGTCGCTTACGCCTGAAGAATGCACCAGAATACTTACAATGCTGGAAACCGGCCGGAGTCAGCGCGATACAGCCAGGACTGTCGGTGTGTCGCTGTCAACAGTACAAAGAGTTCTGCGACGTTACGAAGAAACTGGTTCTAACCTACGCAGACCAGGAACGGGCAGAACCAGGTGTACCACAGCACGAGAAGACCGATACTTGGTGAACACCATGCTTCGAAATCGCTTTCTCACAGGAACTGAACTCACAAATCAGTTTCGACGCCTCGGAGGAAGTAACCCAAGTGCATGGACAGTAAGACGTCGGCTTGCTGAATCTAACTTAAAACCCCTTAGACCTGCAAACGGCCCTAAACTGGAGCGTGGGCATCGTATTTCAAGACTAAGATATGCCCAGAGCCACGTAAATTGGACCTACTTATGCAAAACAGAATCAACCCACACAATGATAGTTTTGAGAAAAAGCCATTTTTGTCTAAATTCTGTATACAGTAAAATTGTTGGTTATTTTGAATAAAGTTTATTTGCAATATTGTGCCAAATTATTTGTTCTATGTATACAAATATAATATTGAAGAAAATTATTAATATTTTTGATAATAATAAAAGGAAAACTCGTTGGTTCCTGTTTGCAAAACTGTATGTGTGTTTGTTGGTTCTTTGTTAATTTATCATTATGCCAAAAGTTTATAGGAAAAGAATGAAAAGTCCCATGTTTCTTTTATACATAGCCATATTTATTAATAATAAATTCAAAACTTTAATTCTTAGAATTATATGTTTATATAAAAAGGACAAAAACTACAAAAAAGTTTTTATTGAATAGGAAATGAAAGTTTTTATTCTATCTAATACTTAAGGTTAATCCAATTCTACATCGAAATCCGGTTGACCTGAAAAGCCTTCAAGATCGTCTTCTATATCATCTTGTCCGACAAGTTTCACATAAAAATCATGTGAGTCTTGCGGAATCAGGTGTAGCATACTTTTTAAATCCCTTAACATAGCGTCAGGGACGGGTTTCCCTGTTGGCCAAAGTAGCTCCATTATCGCTTTTGTTATAAAATATTCTCTTCCCCGAACATTTTTTTTTATGTCTACTACCTTAAAATCTTCATTCAAGTTAGTTTTCATGTAAATTTTGAACATTTCATCCTTTTTAATCATAATTTCTCTAGTATGAAGCCATGAAACTTTCTCTCCATCTATCGTTTTCTTTCTAATAACTATATTTTTTTCTAACTTCGACGATGACAAGAAATCTTCCTTTTTCATCCTATGCACATGCATTGGTTTCGTTTTTTTACAAGCTTTCATAACCTGAATATAACCATCCGGTGTATAGAGTCTCTGTTGACGCTTTAAGGCACATTCTATCTTTCCAAAATCTGTATCATTTGGGAGGAAGCTATGCCCAGATTCAAGGAATTTTATATTTATCTGGTCTAAAGTTGGATGTTCATTCAACATGGCTTTTAGCATTAAAATCAATTTTATATTGCGGTTCTGACCACCACACGAATCGCTCCATAGAATCAGACATTTTACGTTGCCATCAAGCCTTTCCGTTATATGTTTGATGAGGCAAGATCCCACCTCTTGAGCACCCCTGCCAGCTTCTCCTTCTACCCACACATTACAGTGAGCTTCGTCTTTACTCCCAGTATGTATACCTAAATTGTATACCCAGAGTTGTCTTTTGTAAAAGACGATATTTGTGGGTATACGGGGTAAAGGTAATGTTTTTTCGAGATCAAAAGTCAGAGTTTCGACACTAGGATCATCTTTAGCTAGCTGCATATCTGTTCTAAATTGGTTTTGTAGAGATTTTGCGATTTCTTGATGCGCTATTCGTTTTTGTTCAATGTCAGCTCTATTTTGTTCCGAAGACACATGCATTTGACTTTCAAAAAAATCACATTTATTACACGTATCTTTCTTCAGAGGTTTGGTGCGCAGGTTAAATTTCGTAAAAAACAATTTATTGACTTTTCCAGCAGACAATATTTTCACGCCAGCGGTTTTCGCTTCATCGCTGTATAACTCGTATATTTTTGATAAAGTCATATCTGCTCTCAAAAACTTAGCTTCTCCTGTTTTTTCTCGGCGATAGTGAGATACATATGTCGGCAACCTTTTAATAAGGTTAATCAAGAACTCCTCGCTTTCAGGAGATGCTCTATTGCAACCGCCATGCACACCACGATTATCTGTAATGCTATTGTGATCGCATCTTACAAAGTGACGTATTTATTCGTTTTGCCGACGTCTGTAATGTTTTGATAAACATATCTCTACAAACTGATATACCATCTAGAAAATATTGGCGTGAGTAAGACTTTTTCTTTGAAACTTTGGTTTTATTGTCAGTTGCAACGTAATGACGCTTTAGAAAAACTAGTGAATTACAATAATGTATGTAGGTATCACTGACTTGGATGAATAATTTTATCAAGGAGTTTATTATACAACACAGATTCAAAGGACATGACTATTTAGATGTTGTAAATAAGGTTATATCATCAAGGAACCAAGTAATGTGAGTCATGGTAAACTTAAAAGATTAAGCCAATTTTAATATGCAAACAAGAACCAACCCGCATGATTCTACATAATTGATTAAAAAATAAAAAATGCAAGGGACCATGTGGTATGGGTCTTATTAATTACAAAAAAAACAACCGACTTCCAAAAAAAACACTAAAAGACGTGAAAAATAACATTAATTTCGGAAGTCGGTGTCTTTGGTGTTATATTTTCGATTTTGGCCACCGACTTCCGAAATTAATGTTATTTTTCACGTCTTTTAGTGTTTTTTTTGGAAGTCGGTTGTTTTTTTTTGTAAAAAAGTTTTTATTTTTCACTTTTCAGTTGCGGTACCTACCCCACGCAAATTCGTATACCACTTCTTGGTGTGTAAATAACAATGACAGGAAATTATTAACACATCATCCATATAAACTACGTGGAAAAATATGCAGTATTAAGGATAACTCAAAAACTACTGGTCAGACCCTGATCAAATTTAAATGGGACCACATGTAAAGCACCACCTATCAAATAAAAAAAGAATCATCCAAATCGGTTCATCCAGAAAAAAGTTATGAGCTAACACACATAAAAAAAAAAAAAAAAAAAAAAAAAAAAAAAAAACATACAGACGAATTGAGAACCTCCTCCTTTTTGTGAAGTCGGTTAAAAAAAGTAATTTCAATGATTTTTTAGAATTGTTGGGTGACTATGGGGCATGAATCTTGTTAGTTTATTGAACAACTCCTGTTATGTTGGTTGATAACTTTGTCATAGAAATGTTTTGTTCTGTCAAAATTGTCAGATCATTTTGATATTTACAGGGTTGATAGAAGGTTCATTTTTATAAGCTTCTGTGTCCTTATCTCGATTTTGGCATGTGTGTGGATTGGTTCCTGTTTGCATAAGTAGGTCCAATTGGAGTATTGAAGATTGGTCAAAAGTTATGTTCTCCGACGAATCAAAATTTATGCTCTACAAGCACGATGGAAGACACAGAGTGTATCGAAGACCAGGGGAAAGATTCAAGCAAGCATGCATCGAAGAAAAAGTAGCCTACGGTGGTGGGTCTGTACTTGTGTGGGCCGGAATTTCTTCTGAAAGTCGCACAGAGCTGGTGATCATAGAAAACGGCTCTTTAACTAGCGTAAGATATGTGGAAGAAATCCTCAATGATCACGTTGGTCCATTTATGGTCAATTTAGGTGAGGATGCTATATTTATGCATGACAATGCCCGACCTCATACAGGTAGGATTGTGAATGACTACCTTCAAGAGATGAACATTACTCGTATGGAGTGGCCAGCGCGCAGCCCGGATATCAACCCGATCGAGCATGCTTGGGACGAGCTAGGCAGATGCGTAAAACAACGAAACCCTCCCCCAATCACGCTTCGTGAGCTCAAAATTGCTCTCACAGAGGAATGGGAGAATATTCCCCAAAATCGTATAAGGAACTTGGTGTACAGCATGCCAAACCGCGTAAACGCAGTAATGGAAGCACGAGGAGGCAATACGAAGTATTAAAATTCAAGAAAATCGTAATAAAGTTCAAAAATTTCATGTTTCCTATTTTTGTTTTAAGGAGAGATCAGCAGTTTTTTTCTTTATGTAATTTTGTGTTAATAAAATGTATGGTGACTCATATTTTTTTTACTTTCATTTAAGGAGTATTACATTGTCTATTAAATACAATTTATTGCATTAACCTATCATTTTTGGTTTCCGAGATTTTTAACATTCTTTAAGTGACCCGGATTCATTGCTCTCGAGTGTAAATACATTACATTATTAAATTCACTATCAGTTATCTGAAATGAACACTCACAGACTCGCCATTGAATGCTGCTGATTTAATAACTTCAATAGTTATTTGCAATTTGATCAAAGCGTGACAAAAGAACCCCACTGTGTGATAAACGAACTGAAAAAAAAAACATTTGCTTTAGTTAGGTTATCTGTATATTCATTGATCGTTAATTCATCTACAAGGTTGAATTGAATTAGGTTACGAACTTCACAGGTGTGCTAAAACAAACACAACAAAACAAAAAAAAAAATGCGCTTATATCGTGGATCACTCGGTTGGAACGAAGTTCCTTTCGTAGTTTTTTAGTCAAATTGTCAATTAATTGGCTATAAAAAATAAGAGAGTAGTAATAAAGAATGAACAATGGCGAATTCTTTTTTGAAATAAATTTCAGCGTCTAAAAGTGACACTTATACGAAATAAATTCAATAATTTATTTACGTTTTTTTTGACAAAAAATTAAAAAATAATGTTTAATGAAAAGTTATTTGACTACTTCGTCCTATAAGATTAAATAAATGTTGGTTGGATGGGTTTAGTATTGCCATTTTATATTTATTTTTCTAAATAGTAAGTATAGCGTAATTATCGTGGTGTTGATAACATTTTTTAGTTTCTTATTATATTAACCTGGAGTAAATGAATAAAAAACACATTTATTTTGTTATGCCTATCTCTAAGTTTATTCTGTGTTCTTACTTATGTAAGCATATTGCAGTAAAGTACGAAATATATCAAATGTTATGCAATTCTGAACTAAAAATACTAGTAAGTATTTATTTAAAGTCTTGAAAAAATATTTTTTCAAGACTTTAAATAAATACTTAATAGTATTTTTAGTTCTTATATTTTTAGTATAGCTTGGTTGTTGACATTGACAACCGTTGACAGATTACAACTCTTGACCAGAAGCTTGTGCTCTGTCCTGCGTTGTTCAAATGTTCAACACTGAATATCTATTAATGTCCGCCTTCTCTAACAAAAAGTCTTACACAAACTAGATCAGAAAATGACGCTGAGTTTAATAAGATATTTTTCATTTAAAGACGTAATAATTTAATTTGACAATGTATTCAAATAAAGTATTCAGGCATACCATTTGCTGAAAACAAGACTTGTAGATGTCATAACACTCCAAAATATTTGCGTAAGCTTGAAACATTCTATTGCAATAAGTTTCAATGTCACTATGATCAATCTGTTGCAAATGTAGAGCTTTAATATTCCACCAATTAACTTTGCAGCGTAACAGCCCGATTAGTCTGGTAGCGTACACAATGTTCACGACAAACAATATTGAAGCTACCCCACAAAAGAAATCGTAGATAGGAAGCTTGATTCTTATGCAAGTATAGGCAATGCTTGAAATATCAAAACCTGTGGCCGAAATGATACTAAACCAATTCAGAATGATGAAGTGCTTGAAATTCTTCTTTTCGTTAAGAAATCTGTGAACGTCTTGGATTTTTAAGACAAACGAAATATTCCTTTTCGTATTTATCACATTGACGACATAATTGATGACGGATCCGGTACAGAACAAACCGAATTCGATGTAGGAAACGTTGTACATAATGTTAGTGTATTTTCTTCTAAATTCGTCGTGATACAGCTCGTAGATGCGATATAAGAAAAGAGAGCTGAATATTATCGTGCCACATAATGACACCAAGCTCAATGAAAAGCTGTTTGGATATATGAAGTTATCCTTAATACGATACTTCGGACTCAATAAAATGTTTTGCATGAGGTTCAAAGGCAAAAGCATTGACTGCACATCGTTGTCGATCAAGTTGTCTGGCATTACTGTCACACGATAACTTTTTTTCTTTTTAGAATATTTTCCTCTTAGCGACATATTTTCAGTTGAATTATACTGACACAAATGTGCCATTGAATCTATAGAAAAGGTTATTTCCAAACATGCAATTAATTAGAGGTTGCAATTTAAATGTAAAGAAAAGTCCATTAGGAATAATTACTCTTGCTCTGCCACTTTAAATTTTATGTAAACAGAGACTGTCGTTTGGCAATATTGATTATTGTTGTTCACTGTATAAACTGTTATGAGACCATCTAGTCCTATAATTCACTATTGCCCAATACAAACGTATACAAATAATAAATTTAGAATCGTTTCTTGCCGTCTTTATTAAGCAATTACAATTATTGTATTAGAAAGAAAAAAATAATTATACAAAACAACCACAACACACTACAATGCCTCATAAAGTGGATGTTGATTAAAATACATGATTCTAAAAAGTCGGTGGTTTATTTAACTCCATTTTATTAATGTAAGATTACGATTAAATCGTTTTGAGGACAGTAGTATAGTAGAATATAGTTAGAAAGTAAAGCCATCATTTTTAACGGAAAGTTGCATCGATATAGAACATTCTACAGATATCCATCTTGTCGAATGTCGCTCGATGTAAGAGTTTAATATTTGCAAATCTTTTTCTCAGCATCTGAAAATAATATTTTCATTACATACTTATTTTTATTCACAGTCAGGAATATTATGACGAATGTAATTTTGGAGATAACACCATGTTTTGATTTCGAAATGTACGCGCATGAGTTTTGAACATAATTCATCGCTATGTAAAACTTTTCACAGTACAATGTAATTAGGTGATTATATAATTACCTTGTTATTTCCTTTGAATAAGTTAAAGCAAATCAGTAAACTATGAACTTTCCACTTCAACAAGCAACTCTGCTCTCGAAAAGGACGCTGCTTGCTCCGATGCTATTCAAATACTACGGTCGTTTCGGCATCGGCTTCTGCTCCGCTATTTAATTATAAGATTTCATTTCAGGGAAGTAGCTACTAGGAGCCGCCCCCTCTCCGAGTACTTCAAAGACGTACGAGAAAATAGTTATTTGATATACAAGAGTGCAAAGTTGCTTTTTAACTGCGAGCTCAATTTTGATGATCGAGCAAGCGAAGGATTCTAAAATTGAATCACGAGCGCAGCCAGTGATTCAAAAATAAGAATCCTGAGCGTTAGTGAGGGAATCAAAAGAGCACGAGGTGAAAAATCTTTGCACTCGAGTGCAACGCGTAACTTTTCATCCCACCTCAGCGAGGAAATGACTAAATGCAAAAAAGCATTTACAATCACAAGATACTTTTATTTCAGTTTAGGTATTAATATTTATTAAGTACTACATTATGATAGGTACCTAAGTATTACAGAGTAATCTTTAAATTATTTCAAATAATACTTAGGTATAATTAAGAAAAATTTAAAGTAACGTTGCTACAGTTAGGTACTTGAGTGTAATATATTTGTTAGGTACTGTAATGTTGGTGTTAGTGACTTGTGTACTGTTTTTCGGTAAACTATCTGTCATACTTAATAGTTGTACCGATTCATCGGATTCCCTTGGCGTAAATGTTGGCGAGAGAGGGCGATGGTTAGGTGTTTCGTAACGGCTCATTTTTGATGTAGTAGGGCCAGTCCAAGGATCCGACTGAGACTCTTTCAGTGTAATGGCTCCTGTGATGACTTTAAGAATCCTCTATGTATCCCTCTACAACCGAATTGGCCTTCCAGCCTCCATGGCGCTTAAGAGACAGGTGGTCAGCTCCTGAATAGGCCAAACGGTGTTGCAAACGAAAAGATATTTCTTTTCGTTCGATTGCTGGTCGGCTGGAGAGCCGTGCCGTTAGAGCGGTTTACTCGTGTGTGGGTTTCCAGGTGTTTAAGGTTCTTAGTGTAAAAGGCGATTGTTAATGTGGATAACGATGGTACATAGCTCTGTTTGATGATTTTTTCTATAATTAATCAAAGTTTGTTTAGTTAATTTATTTAGAAGAAATTGTTTCGTCAAAACAAAGATTGAGGATAGTTTTGTGATTTCAAAGTTGGAAAGCGAAAATGGTCAGAATTGGCCGAGTCGAGTGATAGTGGTGAATCTTAGTTCGGCTGGTCGGACCGTACCAGTAGCCATTTCGTAGCTATAGTCCGTTAGAAGTCGGTAGCTGCTTTTAGTAGCCCGTGGATGCACGGTGCGTGGGTGGATCTGGCGGAGGTCGGGTCTTTTAGAGACCATAGAGTCCGTGGAACTCGGAATTCAGGGGAATTCAATGAAACAAACGTAAGGTTTGTTGAAGGGGCTTAACGAAAAGCCACAGGCCACAAATAAGATTCCTGCTTTGTGTTTTGTGATGCTTTAAGGATGATTAATGGATAGCTCAAGTCAAATTAAAACAAAACTATTCTCATTTCATTTTCAATCCCTAGTTAGTACTAAAGCTTGGTGTCAGGAGTGACCGAACGGTATGTACTGTGCTATGTTTTCCTTGTTATAGAATACACACGAGGACGTCTGCAAGCAGGATGGCCGTGTCGGAGGCGGTCATTAGTATGGACACTAAATTCTTTTACACAGCACGTGCAGCACGTGTCCGGGAGGTGGCAGCACCGTCGCGATGACGTGCATTCTCGGCTAACTTCGTGCTATGACAGAGCCTGGCTGATGGAGGAGCGCTGATGGGACGAGTGGACACTTAGCATTCTGCCTTCGAGGAGATCAGTACCTCCACCCTAGGAACTGTCACGCGTTCCGTATAGTTGTGTCGTGTACCTACAGTGTGTGATTCGCTAGTGTGACTAATTTGTTCGTAAATTATAATTTGATTTGAACTGCAAACGGTTTTTCTATTGTGCAATAACCAACACTATCCATAGTACGCCCACAGTAGTTAAAATATGGCTGATAAAAACGAGAGAGACATACCTTCTCCGTCATATATGTATTTAATAAAACTTCCTGCAGCTAAGATTATAAAACGCGAACTGTAACAGTACAACAATGTAGCTGGCAAGTAAAGCTATCATCTTAAGTGGAAAAGTAGCATCAACGTAGAACATTCCACAGCCATTCAACTTGTCGAATGTAGGTCGATGTAGGCGTTTAACATTCTTGCACATCTTTCTCTCAGCATCTGAAATATTTGCATTATATTATTTTTATTATATCTTGATCTACTGCAAGCCTACCGATTAATTGAGACTGTATTAAGGCAGCTAGACGGCGCGGGAGGGGTGTGGTGACATATCGCGAGAGCACAGTCAGTCGCCCGTATCAAATAGTCAAGCAATTTTCGTAAATTGTTGCCTTTCATTCGGCGTCTTTCACTCACCTACCGATTGATTGATAAATGAAAAAGGAGCACATGAAAGCTAATTCCTGTATAATTTTGTAGGAGTCGTGTGAACGTGCAATGAAACAAAAATGAACCACCACTCGAGTGAAGCGTCTGATATTGGCTGGGCGTCAACATTCAATACCGTCCTGCACCGCGCGGCTACCTCACGCACCGTCTCAATTACACTGTAGGCCCGTAACCTAAAAACGGTTGTGGTTATTAAAATTACCTGTATAACCTGATTTTAAAATAATTGCGCATAAGTTTTGTACATTATTCATTGCTATGTAAAACTTTTCACAGTACGAGCTCAAAATAATTTCAAGTATCAAATTTTTTATCGCCCAAAATTTGTATCGCATCAAGTACAAAATAATGATAAAAAGCGGCGCAGCAAAGTGTAAAAATAAAAATAGTTATCAGAAACTAACTCTAAGCTGTCCTTGATACACATGTAATCCATTTGAAGCTTAACGTAACTCAGTTTGTGTTTTGGCATAAAGAGTTTGTACGCATTAAGCTTATGATTCTTAATTTTAAGTTTTATGACCGTCACCGTTTCTTGAGTTTTTTTTCATACATAAGACAAGGTTATAGCATATTATAGTAAACAGTTCTGGTCCCTCTCTAAAGCGGTTGAAACGAATTTCTGTCGTCCCACTTTACCTCCAATGATGAAACCTGATGGCTCGCTAGCTCACTCTGCAACTGAAAAAGCAAATCTTTTTGCATCTCTCTTTGCAAGCAATTCACGTCTGGACGCTGGCTCTGAGCAACCACCTAGTGTACCTCAATGTGACTCCACGATGTCGGAGATCGCAGTTCACATTAAAGAGGTCCGAAGAGTATTGTGCAGTCTAGACGGGAACAAGGCCAGCGGGCCTGACGGCATTCCAGCGACAGTGTTGAGGCAGTGTGCGCTTGAACTGTCTCCTGTGTTGACACGCTTGTTCCGCCTCTCTCTTAAAAAGAAAACTGTGCCAAACTCCTGGAGACTTGCGAATGTACAACCAGCGCCCAAAAAGAGCGACCGTGCAAACCCTGCCCATTACCTCCATTCTGTGCCAGGTTATGGAAAGGGTACTGAACAGTAAGTTGCTGACCTACCTTGAAGACAATGATCTCCTCAGTGACCGTCAATATGGCTTTCGCCGGGGACGGTCAACTGGTGATCTTCTTGTGTATGTCACGCACTGCTGGGGCGAAGCCATCGAGAAACACGGCGAGGCACTTGCTGTATCGCTTGATATCTCGAAGGCCTTTGACAGGGTCTGGCACGCTGGTTTACTCAGCAAGTTTCCTGCTTATGGTATCCCGGCTGATTTTTGTAGCTGGATATCAGACTTCCTTAGTGAACGGTCGATCAGAGTAGTCGTAGACGGCTGCTCCTCCGACCTTATGGCTATTGATGCCGGAGTTCCTCAAGGGTCTGTTCTTTTTGCAACTCTTTTCCTGCTGCATATCAATGACCTACTTCAGCCTGGTATTGTTGGGTACGCAGATGACAGTACGGTTTCAGAGAGATACTTGTCCAGCGCAAAAACCAGCGGGGCTGAAGTTTGTTCCTTGAGAGAGGCCATGGTAGAGCGGACAGATTTGACCTTAAGCCTTGTCTCCCAGTGGGGTGATGACAATCTGGTCTCTTTTAATGCCACCAAAACACAGGCGTGTCTTTTTACCGCTAAAAGGAGTCAAATCAACCGATCTCCTACTTTTCGGGGTACATCTGTTCCTGTAACTGATCAGCTCGAGCTCCTAGACATGAAGTTGACATCTGGTCTCAACTTCGGCGCCACCATCGAGTATAAAGCCCAAACTGCACCTAAGAAGCTGAGCATCCTAAATAAGGTGAAGCGATACTTTACGCCTGGACAGCTTTTAACCCTGTACAAAGCGCAAGTCTGGTCCTGCATGGAGTATTGCAGCCACCTTTGGGATGGCTCAGCTAAATACCAACTTGCTGCGCTTGACTCGGTGGAACGCAGAGCTAAGAGACTCATTGGCGACATAAAACTGGTGGATGCCAAGCTTCACAGCTTGGCTCATCGCCGTAAGGTTGCCTGCTTGTCGGTCTTCTACAGATTGTACTTCGGTGAGTGTGCCCAAGAACTCCACGACCTCATTCCACCGGCCCCCTTCTGCCATCGGACATCTAGGTGCACTGCAAGTTACCATCCCTACCTGGTTGCTATTCCACCAATTCGCACTAAGCGCTTCCAAACATCTTTTATAATGCGCACAGCAAAAGAGTGGAATTCTCTACCTGCGCCTGTTTCCAACCGCATACAACCCAAATCTCTTCAAAGTGAGAGTGAACAGGCTTCTTCTGGGTAAGCTCACTCCATCGTCGACTTTGTCGCTGTCATCTCTGACCTGGACTAGAGTCAAGAGCAAACCCATCTAAAATAAAAAAAAATAAAAATATTATTACTCAGCTAACCCATTTTGGCTCAAGCGGCGACCCCACTGCATATAGTTTCTTATTAAAGTATATAATAGTTGCGCTAAAAGACACTTGAGACTACAGAAAGTCCGTAAGGCTGTTGTATTTGAAGAAATGGCTAAAGTTCACCTAGGAGCTCGATAAACATATTGTGTCCTGTTGTTCTGTAAAGGTACAGAAATGAAGGAGTCCAAGGGATTTACACTTTCTTTAGATTAGCCGTCTCATAACCATTATCAAGGCTGTCGGAGGACTCCTGAGGCAGTATGAAGCAACGGTCTTCACTTCAGAAGGCCACATAGCTAGGAGATGCGTCAATAGTCGTCGCTATCTGCTGTAGTGAGGGAACGAGGTAGAAAAAGAAGAAAAAAACAATTTGAACTAAGTAAATAGTGAAAGTTTAGATTTTCATTTGATAAATATTTTTCGATAGGTATGCAACATCCCTCGTGTAAACAGTGTCTAGATTATTAGGATATTATGTGAACTTAAGAGATGATTGTGATAATAGAAATATAATAAAGTTGAAAACATGATTTGTGGTTGTCTGTTATTTATTTTTCAATAGAATAAAATAGAATATTTATTTATAAAGAATGTACAATACTAAAATCAGTTGTTACAGTTGTGAGGAATCTATGTACATTGTTCCTAATATAGCAGGCTAATTTAGTACATAATTTAAATTAATAACAAAAACTAAATTAAAATTAAGTTAACCTATCGGCTAAGAAATCTTATACAGAATAATAAAACAATCTATTAATGATGCTGTTAGCTGTTTTCAAAATTTTTACAATGGTGTATCTTTAATATTGTTAGGTATTGTATTATAATTATATACAGGGTTGATTTTTGAGATGGGGCAGCAAGGGCAGCTACCTTACCCGTTGTAGCTACAGGAAAACGGTCTTAGGAGACATTCCTTAACTTTTTGAGAAATTTTGATTTGCATTCACAGATTTTGAAAAACATGTATAGACAGCAGGAAAATGGGCAATTTTCACAAAAACTTTTTTTTTATGCCAATCGATCTTGTTTCATATAAGGATCAAAAACCTCTATTGGACCAACTGCGGTTTGAGTACTAGAAAAGTCAGGAATTGCAAAAAACTTTTCCTATACACTTCGTAGGAAATGAGATTACGACTTACTGTTTTACCATCGATAAACTGACAGCTATAAAAAAGTCTAATCGAAAAACAAATAAAAAATAATAACTTCTACTTTTTTTCATCTTAAAATTAAAAACTTGAAACTTTACATTTGGACTCACCTAGAATTTTAACTTTTATGCTCTAAGCTATGAGGTGCTCAAAACGTTAGCCGTTTTGTCGTAGGCATAGGTTTACTCTACAGAGCGGGTAGCAACTGATAAGGTGAGACGATGAATGCCATACAGAATCGTGGTAAGTGAATCTTGAGCTCCTGTCAAAACTATCGTATTTCTTTTTTTAACCGACTTCACAAAAAGGAGGAGGTTCTCAATTCGTCTGTATGTTTTTTTTTTTTTTTTTTTTTTTTTTTTTTTTTTTATGTGTGTTAGCTCATAACTTTTTTCTGGGTGACCCGATTTGGATGATTCTTTTTTTATTTGATAGGTGGTGCTTCACATGTGGTCCCATTTAAATTTGATCAAGGTCTGACCAATAGTTTTTGAGTTATCCTTAATACTGCATATTTTTTCCACTTAGTTTATATGGATGATGTGCTAATAATTTCCTATCACTGTTATTTACACACCAAGTAGTGGTATACGAATTTGTGTGGGGTAGGTACCGCAACTAAAAAGTGAAAAATAAAAACTTTTTTACAAAAAAACAACCGACTTCCAAAAAAAACACTAAAAGACGTGAAAAATAACTTTAATTTCGGAAGTCGGTGGCCAAACACGAAAATAAAAAACCAAAGGCACCGACTTCCGAAATTAAAGTTATTTTTCACGTCTTTTAGTGTTTTTTTTGGAAGTCGGTTGTTTTTTTGTAAAAAAGTTTTTTAATTTTTAAAGTGAAACTTTTATTACATCGTCTCAAATTTTTTCGTCTGTGTGTTGCATGTCGCGTGACGGTCGGCCGCGGAGTAGGAATAAAGTGAAAGAAAGGAGGTTTTTAGTTAAATGTCTATAATATGAAAAAAAGTTTCACTTTTACCGTGGTTTCATAAAACCACACAATCCTTTTTTTTTTATAGCCCCGCATACTAAAATCTAGAGGCATGAGATCAGGACTGCGAGGTGGCCACGGTATAGTACCATATGTTCCTATCCACTGCCCCCTTTCCGGTTCAAATTAGAACGGGTTTGGCGGCTGTTGTGTGGCGGAGCGCCATCTTCATCTTCAGAGGTCATTTTTGTCACAGGATTTCGGAAATCATAAGCAACCAGGCAAAAAACTATCTCGATTCTGTTTTCAAAGCCAATTAAGTTATGACGCGTATTCGTTCGAAATTCGAAGTTAATTTTTTATATTTTTATTTTCGACCTGTCTTCATTATAGCGGTTGGTGTACCTATAATAAAAAATTAAGTTGTAGTCTCATTTCCTACGAAATGTATGGGAAAAGTTTTTTGTGATTTCTGACTTTTCTAGTACTCAAACCTAATCTAATAGAGGTTTTTGATCCTTATAAAAAACATGATCGATTGGCATAAAAAAAGATTTTATGAAAATTGCCCATTTTCCTGCTGACTGTAATTTTTTTCAAAATCAGTGAATGCTATTCAAAATTTCTCAAAAAGTTAAGGAAAGTCTTCTAAGACCGTTTTCCTGTAGCTACAACGGTTAACGTAACTGCCCTTGCTGCCTCATCTCAAAAATCCACCCTGTATGGTAAGGTGCCATACAGATATTTTTTTCTTGAGTAAAGCAGTTTAAGAATCCCGTGCATAACAAGTTCTGATATTGCCCATTGACATTGTGTCACCCTATGTAAAATTTCTACATTTAGATCTGTAATTTTTATGGTGTACATAATAAACAGTTTTCTATCCATCTATCTATTGAGATCTCATATCTGTACCATGTTTTATAGATTCATTTGAGGTAGAAAGTACATGTTTATTGGTTTTTACAAATATGGCTACTTCAAGGATGTGAAAGCATGGGAAGGTTAACCATGAGACACCAAACCTTAAAACAGAAAGTACCAAACCATGGTAAGCAACCAATATTTCGACAGCTTAACTTTTTGGATAAATTATGCAGCATTCAGTAGCATACATGCCGATGTACCAGTCTTTTTTTAAATTGTCCTGTGCCTGTGCCTTTTGGTTAACTGGCTGCCAATTAAGATCCCTAGAAATTTTGTGATGATTACATTGTTTTTCTACAGTTTGACTAGTGCAATTTATATTCATGGCTCTCACAGATAATTTGGAGATTTATATGAAAAAAACCTATTGTTGAGCCACTTTATTAAACTAATGAGGGCATTGTTAATGTCATGTTGATAAGTATGCAACATGTCTCGTGTAACCAGTGTCTAGAATTAGAATGTGTGAACTTAGGAGAGCATTTCGATATTGGAGATTAAATAAAGTTTAAAAAATTATTTGCAGTTGTGTGTTATTTATTTATATACGAAGATCGGATGATTCGCTCCCTTCAATATTATTTATTTAAATAGGTGGACTTAAAAGCCTAATCGGTACAGAAACACAGACACACCTTCGAGTACGCCCATTCCGCACAATTTTTGGTAATAATTACTTGCAAACACCAAAACATTATAGTTTACGGTGCTAACAAATCACTTTGCGGGCTGTCAAAAATAACTTTGAGTGTCGAGTACCAAATATCGTTACATTCGGATCGTTAAGACTTTGCGACCGAATTAGGTGGTAAAGTGATCGCTGTCTATGTCGAGACTGCAGGCCCAGGTCTGTATATAAAATAAAACCAGTAGGGTACTTCCCGAAGTCATTGAATGCTGTCTGATAAGCAGACTAGGTTTTGTAAACAAATAACAAAAATAAAACTGTAATTTCCACACTCCAATCCCCTTAAAGGGAGGTGCAAGTCTGTATTTCTTACGGATAATAGGTTTACCTACTTCCATTTGTTACGAAATCTAGATTTACATGTACATAAACAACGAAGAAAACACGGGACGCCTGGCAGATGTGAAACATCGAAATTATTTTGGTGACGTGTCGCCACGACATGCGTCGCCGCGCACACAATTGGTTTTACCCGCGGCTATAGATGTCTCACATAAAAAAAAAGAACACTGTAGTACCTACCACACATAACTTCGTATACCTTCACTTGCTATGTAAATAACAGTGACAGGAAGTTATCATAACATCATCAACATACACTAAGTGGAAAAAATACGTATTATTGCAAGAAATACCTTTTTACCCGACTACGCCAGAAATAGAAGTTATGATTTTAACATGTATGTAGGTAGTTAATTCGGAACGCATCATAAGTTTAAGAGAATATAAGTATGAATGCATCAATGAGTGAATGAGAGAGTATGTGTGGGAGTGAGAGGAAAAAGGATGGCGACCGAGCTATAAGACGAACAAGACGTTAAGATATGAAGAAGTATTTTTTTTTAAATAATTAAAGAATTTTTGAAGAAGTCAAGATTCCTTATTTCAGTCATCCACACCATGTATGTATGTGTAATATCAGAACAATATCACCCCTAAAATAAAAAGAAATAGAGCACCCTACATAAAGAAATTAAATGCCATCCAAAACATTTCAGGTAAAGAAGATTGTAAAGACTGTAAAGATTGTAACTTTTAGAAGTGAAAGCGTTACATCGCGTTCACTTTTAAAAAGTTATTGGATGTAATGTAGAGCCAAGCCTCTAACTCTACAAACCTTTTAATATATCTTGGTCAAAATATATACGAGTAGCTTGGCCGTTCTATTGAACTATTGACACTATTGTCTAACTATTGTCTATTGACACAACATTAAAGACCAGTGACTTAATTTCTTACCATAAGCCGAGTGTCTGTGCGGCGACCGCAAGACGGCCAAGCCGTGCATCTTAACAGTGAAAGCGGTAATTAAGTCTTGGCAACCTACTTTACATGAAAAAAGGTGCCAAAAAGCGTGTAAAATATTCATCATACGGATCCCTCTCCACGCGATTTCAACTCGTACTTGTCCGGTTTTTTTAATGAAATATTTGGTTTTTAATTTCAGTTTTTTATACGCTGTGTTTGTGGCTACCCAAATATTTATGAAGTGGGATATAAACATATTACAATAACGCATCACGCACAGCGCGGTACGAATGAGAGTCATTCGGACAAAGGAGTCCACTTACATACACACAGCATCATTCTTTTACCCTTATCCCAATTTATTTGGACTCGGTTTCTTCCATACTTCTTTATTAGTCGTCATCTTGGTATTCACCCCTTTCTAACCATATTATATTTCACACAGTCCATCCATCGTTTCTATTGAGGTTAGGTTAATAAACAAGACTTCTTTGAGTTTGAACTTAATAAACGTTTTTATTAGCTAGTTCACACGGTGCACAGTAAAAGTTTTACAACGACATGACAGGGAAAGCCCCATACAAAGTGGCGCCATCTGGCGTTACAATATAAAAGTAAACGGGCAAACAACAAGTAGCATACAACCTAGATTTAATTATAAAATTGTATCCAATACTCCCACTAAACTTTATAAACAAAAATCTCTCATATTTGCCTACTTTTAATAGAAAATAAACTTAACTTACATAACTGACAATATTTCATCTCTTATACGTTCGAATTTAACAGTAGGGTAGAGCCTTAGTAAAAGTATCAGCCAGTCGATCTGAACTTTGCACATACTTAATAACAATTAATTTTCTTTTAACTTTTTCTGTAAGGAAATGGAATTTAACATCAATGTGTTTTGTCTTTTTATGATAAACAGGATTATTTATTAGTTTGATTGCACTTTGATTATCAATAGACAGTGTTGTTCAATTTTGAATGATATCAATTTCTTTAAAAACTGTCTTAACCATAAAATATTCTTAGCAGCTTCACAACCAGCCACAAATTCAGCTTCTGTTATTGATAAGGCAACACAAAGTTGTTTTTTACTAGAAAAATATATAGTTCCACCATTTAACATTAAAATATGACCACAGGTTGATTTTCTTGTACATATCTAAGTCCCCATCAAAATCTGAATCTGAATATCCAATTAAACTTTCATGACCTTGATATTTTAGACATACATTTTTAGTTTTTATAAGATATCTAATAATCCTCCATGATGTATACTAGGATTAATGATATATCTACTTAACAGATTTACTTTAAGAAATATCTGGCCTATTTGCTGTAGATAAAAACAGTATTGACCCTATGGCTTCTCTGTAAGGAAAATCAATCTGCTTATTGTCAATATTTTTAGTTAACTGAACATTTACATCAATTGGTGTACTGCTTGAGTGTGCAGTACTCATATTATATTTACTTATTAACTGTTCATTATATGGTCTCTGACTGATACAAACAGAATTATCATCTTTTAAGATTTCTAAACCAACAAACTGATTTAAAATTAACTGTTTGATATTAAATCCCTGCTTTAAATAACTAACAATTTGATCTAATATTGAATTTGACTGTGATATTATTAGAGCCTCATCTACATACAATATTAACAAAGCTTTAATGCAATTAAAGTTACCAACAAATTTATTTGATAGCTGGTGCTTCACATGTGGTCCCATCTAAATTTGATCAATTTCTGCCTTGTAGTTTTTGAGTTATCCTTAATATTGCATATTTTTTCCACCTAGTTTATATTAAGAATAAGAATAATTGTATTGTATAAGTAATTACAATCGAATGCGTTGATTCCTGGAACTCACACTAGGATTCCCTGTGTCGTGAGATCCAGGCTCATACGTTCCATTTACATTTATAAGTTTAATAGGTTTACGTTACAGGGAATTTCAATTTCATACACATACAATAAAAACTAATTGACAAAAGAAAAATAATTAAGACCAATACTAATCACAACCAAGTATGTACGTATGTTGTATGTGATTGTGATAGAAAGAAAGAATAAAGTTTATTTGGACACAGTTCGTGAAACACAAAACACAAATAATAAAAAATATAAATAAAAAGTGTTAACAAAAACAGTGTGTGCCTCACGGCTGCGCCAAAAAGGTTAATTTCAGCATTAATGTCAGACAGATGCTGTCTGACGCTGGTTTTCAAATGAACCTTTAGGGACGGGGAGTACAAACAGTTTCAACATATTTACATACAGTTCAATAAATGAATAAACTAGTACAAACTTACTTTGTATCAAATATTGTTACAAAAACAAAAAAAAAATAGAATAAGAAAACTACAAGAAACTGTCTCAGCAAAACCTGTTCTTAGAGATTAGCTACATTGATCAGTGCACGGTGCACTCATAAAGCGCCACAGGCCGCCGAACGCGACGGACAATACACCGACGCGACAGTTAGTAAAATAAATACTGTGGATTCTTTGAATAAGAAATAAATAAAAAACATCCAGGCATGGCTATAATAATAAAATAAAAGAAGAAAGATCAAAAAAATAAAACTAGTCATATCTTGACGGAGAAAGTGAAGTACTCCTACCTACCTACAACAATAAATGAAGCAACAATGTTCATCTAAGACGGTAAGCGTCATTTAATGTGATAATTTACTTTTAGCTGATCCGTAATTATTAATTTCGTGCTAGTTAAAATAACGATTATTGCTCCTTTCTTTTTTAATTTTTAATTTTCATTACAAGAAGTAATGTGTCCATTTACATTACTCACCGGACTCACAACTGCGACGGCACTTAGGTGCCGCGAGCAGATCGAGTTGGGGACAACTGAGCCAGTAATGGACGGTAAATCACCGAGTGTACGCAACTTCCCGCATAATCTATATATATAAAAATGAATCCCTATTTCCCTTAGTCACGCCATCACGCGTGAACGGCTGGACCGATATCACATTTTTTTTTAAATTGTGTTCATTATTGTCAGGAGAAGGATGTTATGAAATAAAAAAATAAGGAAGTTGAGCGGAACGTTACAAATTTTAAGAAAACTTAACGCCATTATTAATTTTGTATAACTGTCAGTTGTTTGAAATAACTGTCAGCGATTGACAGAATGCGCGCTGCAAATATCGTTTAACAAATCGGTTCGGTTCGGTTCGGGGGGATCGGTTGATAAATGAGTCGATAGTTTTAATTTTAGTCCATAGTCAAAACTAAAACTAAACGACATATGACATTCACAGTTAAGACAGGACAACGTCTGTCGGGTCAGCTTGTAAAATAATAAATATTGATGATGTTTTAATAATTTCCTGTCACTGTTATTTACATATCAAGTAGTGGTATAAGTATTTATTTTAGGTTAGGTACCGCAACCAAAAAGTGAAAAATAAAAACTTTTTACTACTAGAAATAACTTTAATTTCGGAAGTCGTGGTCCAAAAATGAAAATACAGAACCAAGACACCGACTTCCGAAATTCGGTTCGAAGTCGGTAGTTTTTTGTAAAATAGTTTTTTTTTCAGGACTTTTCTGTTAATTGGCAATAACATCCCTTGATATTGTAATTATTTTTGTGATTGGATCATATATTTTGTAGTTTTAATTATCATATCCAACTAACATCATCTTACAAGTTTTACTATCAAGCTTCTTTCTAACTGATCGGGCACATGGACATATCCTTCGCATCCAAACACAAACATGATCTAGACTAGGCTTAACACCACTCCACAATTCCATAGGGGGTATTTAGTGGGGTATTATATATAATATAATATTTAGTGTCTGACTTGAAGACGTGCGATTTACAAATAAACAGCACAATTTATTGCTTCTGCCCAAAGATTGAGTGGTACCTTACGGGCATAAAGCATGGATCGAGCACTTTCAACAAATTGTCCTAATTTCTCGTTCTGCCCGGCCATTTTGTTCAGGCGTGTAAGGGGCAGTGAGCTCATAAGAAATACCCTTACAGTCTAGATATTCTTTAAAGTCTTTGCTTATGTACTCTCCACCATTGTCAGTTGAAATTGTCATATTTCATGAAACAGTTTAACACATCACATTTATTCTTTAAAAAGTACACATACCTAAAACTTGTAGCAGAGTCTTTAAAAATGACAACATATTTCATACCTTGTACAGAACGCACACTGAATGGTCGACAGATATCACTGTATTCAACATCACCTGGTTGCTGTGGTCCTCTGTTTGATTGCTTGGTTGACGAGCATGCTTACCGACCCGAGTTTCATAGTAGCAAATATTTTATTGAAAAACTGTTACTAGAATTATAACAACACAAACTGTAGTAATACGATGGTATAGTTAGTAAGTAAAGCCACCATTTTTAACGGAAAGGTAGCATCAACGTAGAACATTCCACAGACATTCATCCTGTCGAATCTAGCTCGATGTAGGCGTTTTATATTCTTGCTTAGCTTCTTCTCGGCATCTGCAATATTAGAATAAACGACATTCATTTGATGAATTAAATCTTAGTTGATATGAATAACTACGATAACAATCAATCAATCAATCAATCAATTGTTATCAATTATTGTTGTTTGTTGTTATTGTTGTGTTGTGTGTTGTTGTGTTTGTGTGTTGTTTGTTATTGTTGTTGTGTTGTTGTTTGTGTGTTGTTGTTGTTGCGTTGTTGTTGTGTTGATGTTGTTGTTGTTGTGTTGTTGTGTGTTCTGTTGTTGTGTTCAATTGTTATATTGCCAAAGTTAAAATGATTCTTGAACGCTTTCCAAGAATTATTACATTATTAGCCTTTTAGTCGGACAAACATAAAGTGTAGTCGTCAGTCTCATATTTGGCGTTTGTTTATGTATTGTATGTCCATTTTTCAGTCGGCAAAGGCGTCCTCGAAACTTCTCCACTCCTGTCTCTCTTTGCCACTGTGCTCAATATTGTTCCAGCGACTTGTCCGATGTTAACATTCCACCTTTTCACCAAGAATTATTTGAACTTCAAAAAATAATCCTGATAAAATTACCTGTGCAATTTGATGTTGAATTAAGCGCGCATGAACTTTGAACATTATTCATCGCATTGTAAAATTGTTCGCAGCACACGCTTAAAATAGTGTGAAGCGTTAAACCCTTTATTGCCCAAATGTACAAAACTAAGGTGGAAAAAGTTACATTGGTGGAAACCTGAAAAAATAATATAAGCTCTGTAATGCTGGGTACTGTAGAGGCTTTATCTGCATGGCTTTGCCAACTGAAATAAAAGTTACTGGCATAACGTCAAGATAAACACTATTTCATATGAAAGAAGAAAACGGTCGAGAGTCAGCGCCGATGGCTGACAGTGGTTGTAGCTGGTCTATTCTGTAAAAACCTCACCGTGAAAATTTAGGTGAAGTTAGCCTGAAGGTAACTGTCCTATCTGACGCTTGGGAATCTAGGAGTTGACAGCTAAAACTCACTTCACCTAAGTTTTCACGCTGACATTTTTACAGAACAGCACTACTGGCTAGCTTACAGGTGTGTAAGTGAATATTAATCTACTGAATTCAATAGGTATAAACAGATTTTGATAGTCGTTTTGTCACTAGCAATGTCAAAATCTGTGTGTGGACGTGAGATTTTGAAATTGTCTCCACGTCGCCGGCGATCAAAGTCACTGCGAGTGGACTTTTGCATAAGATACCTGCTATTATACTAAAACAGAATCAATATAAAGGAAGAGATACTCACAAACTCATGTCCGCCAGGTGCAGTTAATTTAAAAAAATCGAATTCTTGTTGCAATTTGATCAAAGTTAGACAAAATAACTCTACCGAGTGAAACATGATCTGAAAATCCAATGTTTTTTTATTTATAGCTTAGCTTTTGGAACAAAATTTCTTTATCGCACGTTACACTTTGCACACTAGGCGAATGAGAGTTAGACTTAGCTAGACCAAATCTTCAAAAGCGGAAGGAACTTTCCAACTAGGTGTCCCTGACACCTCTCAACTGTTTTTATGTTATTCATAGCTTTATTTTGTTAATATGTAATAGTACTAACCATTTGCTGATAGGAAGTTCTGTAGATGTTATAACACTCCAAAATATTTACGTATACTTCAAACATTTTTTTGCAATTAGTTTCAATGTCAATAGGATCTATATGTCGCAAATGTTGAGCTTTAATGTTCCATAAGTGAACTTTCTCCCTTAAGAACTTAATAAGTCTGATAGCGTACACAATGTTTACATCAAAACACACCGCAGGTAACCCACATATGAGAAAGGTTATGTTATGGTGTAATTCTATGTAGATATAAATTTGCATGCAAATATTAAAACCTATGGTTAGAACAACACTGATCCAATTCCAAATAATGAAGCCGCTAAAATGGGTATTTTCGTTAAGAAATCTGTGAATTTCTTGTATTTTCAAGACAAAAGATGTACTTGTTTTCGTTTGCAACACATTGACGACATAATTAATTGCGAATCCAATACTATAACAGACAAAGCATAAGAAAGAGTAGATGTTCATCGAAAGCACATATTCTTCCATTATAAATTCGTTGCCAATAATGCAATATAAATGACAAAAACGGTATAGTATCATTCCACAAAATGACACCAACTTAACTGTAAGACTGTTTGGATATATGAAGTTATCCTTAACACGATACTTGGGATACAACAAAATGGTATGCATTAGGTTTAGAGGCAGAAGCACCGACTGCACATCTTTATCAACCATGTTGTCTAAAGTTTCTGTCACACGGCAACTCGTTCTTCTACCGAACTGTTTGTTTCTTAAGAGCTTCATTTCACCTAGGTTAGTGAACACACTAGCACCAGTGAATCATCAAAACTTCGTGTTACCGGAACATCATTTATTAGTGTTGAGGAAATATAACGATACGTGGATACGGCCATTAGGATTATTAACTATATATAAATAATGCTATTTCATTCTAATGAGCAAGAAAAAGTCGGTGATGGCTATTACAAAATAATACATACGTACATATATAAACTCACGCATTCTCCTCATGGGGGTAGGGAGAAACTACAGAACCACTTCTACTTTTCTATGGAGGATGAGTAAACTTTACACCCTGTTCCTCATACCTCTATAACTTCTGTTCATTGCTATGTCGTAATGACCCAGTGGTTAAGACCTCGCTTCTCATACATACCGGGTTCAAATCCGGGCAAGTACTAATCTGACTTTTTGGATTCATAATTATACTTTTTAAGTTTATCTTATTGACACCGGTGAAGGAAACACATCGTGAGAAAACCTGGACTTATCTATACTAATAAACAGGGTGTATTTTTGAGATGGGCAACAAAGGCCTTAACCGTTGTAGCTACAGGAAAACGGTCTTCGAAGACTTTCCTTATCTTTTGAGAAATTTCGATTTGCATTCACAGATTTTAAAAAAATTTATGGTCAGCAGGAAAATGGGCAATTTTCACAAATACTTTTTTATGCCAATCGATCATGTTTTAATACAATAAACATAATACATATTTTAAAAAAGTAACAAAACCTAATCATTTTCCTTTGTATTGCGAAGCAGTAGATATTTTTTTTAGGCTAATTATTTTGCAGACGACTAACAACTTAAAGGGCTACTAACTATTTGCTACTAGAAATCATAGGCGAGGTACTATAAATAATGAAATGGTGACTAATATTAACAGTAGGATAGGATGCAAGAGCGAGCGAAGCGAGCTCGGGACTTGGGGCACTCTGACTCGGACTGGTTAGGTTAGAAGGGGATGGCGGGGTCTGGAAGACCGTGGTTATTTTTTTTTAAACCGCCCAGAAGTAGGAGCCCCGCGTAGCGGGGCTCCGTCGGCTACGCCTTATTATGCAAATCAGATAAAACCCAGGATAAACCAGGATTTATTTTTTGTCCAAAAATAAAAATTCAGAAATAGGAGGCCTCGCCAAAACAGAAACTCGATGCCAGTTTAAATTAAAACAAAGCTAACAACTGATTATTAAGCTGCTACTTTCTACTTAAAATTATTCTTCACTGTAGCTGCCAACCTACTATTTTTGCTACCGGCTTTAATTATTTTTTAATCCCAATTTCAGATTAATTTGTCGCCGCGTTAAATACATGCCTTTTTTTATACTCTTTTGATAAAAAACGAAGGAGTAAAATGGTTTCATCTCAATGATTTGGAGGTGATTTGATGTATTTTTATTTTATTTTGTGATACCGATAGAAAAATTATGGCTAAACCAAATTACGTATTATATCATTTAGATTACTAACATTTTTTTTCAGATGTAATTTCTCTGTAAATGCCGACGAAAAGTTGCTTCATCTGCATGCTTTTTTCAAGCTTTTTCGAGAGAGCAAGCAGCCTTAAAGGTCCAGTTTATCAAAACCATCACTGCTTATACCGTGATATATAAGCAGTGATGTGAGCTGTTACTGCAGTTTCCTTCCTTGTGATTAATGATACAGTACCAACAACTCTGTGCTATTATTTAGTTCACAAAAAAAAAGTGTGATTATTTTTTGTCCAACTATTTTTATTTTTGTTGTGAATTTCGTTGTTTACGGTAGTGCACAACGAAACGTACGCAAAACTTTGAACTTATGGGTACATGCAACAGTACAGGGGACGTGAGGGTATTTAAAGTTGTGTTTTAACATTAAAAACTTGTTTTCGTAAAATAACGTCAGTTAAAAGTTGCAGTTTTGACCTTCAATATATCTGTAACCAGAAGTTTCCCAGGTATAGTCCAGTACAAAAAAAAAATACAATGACAGGGAGTACAAGTGACTCTCGGCTTCGTTAAGTGTCTTTTTACACCCATTATAATTAATGTATTTTATAATATAATAATGTATCAAAGATCCCATTAAGTTACGGTTTAATGTAAGTACCATGAAATCTGTTATCCTTTTACAAATCACTTCAGAATAAAATACTTGGACCCGAGGTTATCTTAACCACACCACAACAAATCTCGACGCATGATCACACGCTAGGAAATAATTATTTGAAAGGGTTGCCGCTATCGAAACAAAGGGTTAGGCAGACGTGTATACCCACATTTTAACAATGTATAATTGCATAGCACATATGTGAGCACTATGTACCTACTATAAAGCCACCATTTACTATCAAATCAAATTATTTATTTGCTTGAATATGGGTAGGTACATGAGGTGATACATAACATTAACAAAAGTCCTTTGAAACCATATCCTACCTTAATAAGTGTGCAAATATCTATTATACCTACTTAATAAAAATATACACATACATAAACTCACGTCTACCTCCCATGGGGGTGGGCAAAAACTACAGATCGCCACTTACTCCGATCCTTACATACTACCTTTGCCCTGTTTACGGCCATACATTAGGGACGTACAAGCACGCCGCGCCGGTTGCAAAAAATATTTACTACATTAATTAAAAACAACAACAAACATTAGACTATAAAAAAATATTAATATTAGAGTATTTATTTACATTTATTAATTATTTATTTATTTATATAATTTTATTATCATTATTTAATTTATAAATTAATTACATTTGTCATTTAAATAATCATTATCTTTATAATAGGCTTTATCGATCAAATAAATCTTTAACCTATTATTAAATGATATAAAATTCGTTGCTTCCTTTATATTATTAGGTAATTTATTATAGTATATTCTAGGACCCATACAAAATGCACTCTTGTCAAACATAACCGTTTTATGGCGTATTGCTCGAAGTGTACTGGCCAGCCTGGTACTTTTTAGCGTTTCATATTTATTTAAATTATTTCTAAGGTCTAATGCTAGTTCATAGATATACAGTGATGGGAATGTCAATATTTTCAAATATTTTGATATTCCCATCACTGTATAGGGTGTACTAGGCTCGTCTTTCATTGACTTGAATGTGCCCTAGCGGCTGAGAGTATGTCATGCTCAATTGTCTCCCTGGTGGTGGCGTGTGTGTTGGATAATTAAGTTCCGTTCAAAATGGTTGAGCTGAATGGTGCTGATCCATGCGTCATGTTTGTGAACGGGCGCCGTCAGTAGGGACTGGTCGTCTGTTGGCTGCCACGGCATATTTTAATTAAAAAATTTGAATTGTTTTCTTTTTTGTTTTTATCTTTTTATTACGGATGCTTTTAACGCGCACGTCTTTCTACATCGTTCTCACATTTTTAATTTCAACATGAATAATGTACCCATTTTTTTTGTATATATGTTGATTTAAAAGAGTGTCCATGGAGTTTCTTGCCCGTTCTTCTCCATAGGTACCTACTACGCTTTGGAATGGGCAACTAGCTTCATTTTTCTGACTCACTGACCTCTTGACAATTCAAAAGTGCCTGTAATTGGTTTATTTGAAATAAACGCTTTGAGTTGAGTTTGAGTTTCGCTCATAAGTGTGGAACAAAATACTCTCTACGCTCTTCCTCCTCTTGTACGGTGTCCGCTGAATACGACGAGGATAACAAAATATCGCCCTCCAAATCGCTTTTTTTGTTATCCGGCTCAGGTTTATAAAAAAAAAAAAAACATACACAAAAAAAAAACATTATATTTATTTTCATGAAATTATGTTAATATGGATGGGTTGAGTGAGAGGTGGTATGTACGAAAAGGCAGCAAATAATTACGAGACAGCATTTACAAGAGTAGTAACCAGGGAGAATGGAAGAGGAAAACATTTTGTGTCAAGTCCTAGTGAGAAAGAAGATTTATTTTGAAGAAACGTGCTATATTAAAAACGAAACACTAGTTCAAACATATTACAGAAAAGTAAACTGTAGTAAAACAATTGTGTAAGTAGCTATAACATTGCAGAAGTTTAGCAGGGTCGCGGCGTCAACGGCAAAAAATCCACAAGCGGTCATTTTCTCGAAATTTTTGTGTAACACCCGGAAGATATTCTTCCAGACTTTTTTTGATGGCACTGAAATGAAAAAGGTGAATTAATTCTACGAATATTATAATATAAATTAAAAGGGGGGATTCATAAAACAATCTAAAGTTTTGAAAGAGAATACTAAAAGTGTCGGACACGACAACCTTGCTTACTGGCAAATACATTACTGTTTTTCATATGTGATGCGTTTCAGCCTTCCCACTAAATAAATATTCTTAAATTAGTATAATCATTTAGATTTATAAAGTTCTGGTTTTATACTCACAGTCCTGTGATACTTTTCTCACAACATTACTCCGTGCTTTTCCAAGTTCTTCATAAAATGCTTCGCAAGCGAGACATAGCCTCAATTCCACAAAGAACACCTTGGTTAACCACAGAATTACTCCAAATGTATGGCTATTGAAAACTTCATAATTCTCCTGAAATTGTAACTAGTTCATTTTAGAATAGTCGACAAGGATCCTGCCCTTATATTTACTACTTATATACACTACATGTGCCGTCTACAAGGACAACCTGAGGGCCGGATCAAGTGACATTCTATCAGTGATAACGATAATGGGAAAGTCAAAAATGTATTGGATTGACATACATAAGCTACCAAAAAGCTTCTGTCAATTACGTTGAAAGCGAGTGCCACTTGCTAAGCCCTCTGGGTCTTCTTGTGAAGGTCGTTGGAACACACTGGATGTAGGAAAGACCAGTCGTTATGACAACGTTCAGGAGAGGCCTATGTTCTGCAGTTGACGATTTTTCGGGTGAGATGCTGATGATGGAAGAAGATAAGGAACAGGATGAAGATGAAGATTGCCATCATCATATTTGGCATTCCATCGGACTATGAGAGTGAGGGAAGAGTGAGGGCACCTGTGTCTGCGCAGACACCTGAGCACTATGATATTTATCTCCCGCGTAGATGGCTAGTCTCGTTGACATTGGCTGCCATAGCCGAACTTCGCTCTGGGGGACTATTATTTGGCAAGAATGTAATAATAACAACAAGAATAGAAATAAGAGGGCGTTGGTATTCATATACTTAATATAATCACAAAGTTGCCTTTTACAGCATCCATCGATATGAAAGACCAGCTTTTGCCCGCGGCTTCGCCCGCGTGGAGGTCGACAATTATCCCACGGGAACGTACTACCGGGATAAAAAGTATCCCACGTGTTAATCCAGGTTATAAACTATCTGTTTTCTAAATTCCATCCAAATCCGTTCAGTAGTTTTTGCGTGAAAGAGTTACAAACATCCATCCATCCTCACAAACTTTCATATTTATAAGGAAACGCACGGTCAGCTATAAAAGGCAATTAAAACTGCTACTTTTAAGCGTCATCTAAATTAAAACAAAATTATTTGATAAGTACATTGTATTTCAGCATTTCTTGTAATAGCCAAAGGATTAATTCTTATACAAGGTGGGGCAAGAGCAATGTCATTAAGTTAATGTGCCATAATTTTTGCTAATGGCGTCATAATATCAATGTGATTTGATACATACGAGTATGTTAAAGACATATAGAGAATTAGTTGACAATGCAATGGAGTGATATACACAGTCACACAGCACATGCAACGATGGACATTTTGAAACACCAATTTCGGGGCCGTGTTGTCTCCCGTTTTGGCGATTCGAACTGGCCGGCCAGATCGGCAGATGTGACGGCGCCAGACTTCTTTCTTTGGGACTTTTCGATATCGCGTGTTTACCACAACAAACCACAAACCTTGAAAGTCTTGAAAGCCAACACTGAAGAATAATTCACCTGTTTGGAGGATGTTTTACGAGCAACAATTAAAATGTCGTAAAACGAGCACAATATTCTGCATCAACTCAGGAGGTGGTCATTTGACCAACATAACTTTTTCAACTTAATGTCATAAATTTTACACCTTTAAATAAAAGTTTCGTGAAAACAGAGCCCTTTTTTCATTTCCAACCAAATGGCAGCCAATTCAGTTTATGACATTACTTTTGCCCTACCTTGTACTTTTAATTTTACTTCTGTTCCGATTTGAGTTAAATATTTAGTTCAATAATTATGATTAACAACTGAAGTGTTAATCGATTTTTGTCGCTGACTTTACTTTAAAGACTACACGAAAATAATGCTTATTAAGAATACAACACCTATATTTCCTATGTTATCGCAGCTATCCCTACCATTAAAATAATACAATAATACTTACTAAATGCGTTTTAGACCATATTATCAGAACACCTACATAAACCAGGGTCTGCACAAATGTGGTTATGAAGTGGAACAAAATCTGAAACAGAGTTTTGCATGTAAATATCTTTTTTACAGCAAGTATAGTGGAAAAAATCTTTTTTACAAAAAAAAAATATCGACGAAAAAATAAAGTGAAAGCAAACAATATACCTTTTGGTCTAACTAAGCTCATAAATTTATGTAAAATACAAATTTTGAGTCGGCGCCAAACAAACAATCAATCATAACCAGTGATCGGAGTAGGTAGATTGATTTTTAGTACTTGTATCATAAATGCACACAGAAAGAATAACATGGATAAGCCATTTTTCCGGAAAGTAATTCCGGTATTTCCGGATTTAGTATTTCCGGCGGGCGTACGCATTGTTCTGATAACCGGTTATTGTACCACCCATGATCCTTTGTTCTGATTGGTCGTTGGGTTTTGTCAAATCGTGACAAAAAAAAAAATAGGAAGAATAATAAGGAATAAAATTGCTCATTTTATTACAATTCCTACCTTTTTTTTGAGGATGGCAAATCATCAAATGACTCCTTCCACTCTGGCAGAATACAATTCCTACATAAGTTCCGGTTTTTTTTTTAATAATCCACCAATTCCGGAGGAATGTCCATAGTAATATATACGTTTCAGATCAATGACCCCAGTTCAATCTACCTACTCCGATCACTGATCATAACAGAACAGCGGATCAATTAACGACGATCAATCAAGCTACCATAAGTTTTCTTGGCGCCTTTATGTTTGTTTGGCGCCGACTCAAAATTAGTTATTTACATTAATTTAAGAGCTTAGTTAGACTGAAAGGTTTATTTTTTGCTTTTCAGATATTATTTTTCGTCGATTTAATTTTTTGTAACTCTTTTATAATTTTTCGCTTTTCAGTTTCCTTTTCAAATATGAACTGATTTTTTCAATTAGGGCTAACAAAAATGGCTTACACTATTGACATCTTTGAAAAAAAACATGGAATTAAAACTTAGTATAGTGAAACAATTACTTTAAGGTAAACACCACATTAACAAAATTAAATTTTCTCAAACATCCTTGGAGATTCGAGCATTATTTTGACAACCTTCTTTGAGATAAATCGAAAATGCTATACTGGTCAAATACATGCGAGCAGCGGCCGGCAATGTTAGTATGAAAATCCATATCGTGTTTAGCGGCTGAATAAATGAGCCACTCAGAGCACTGATTCCAACAGCACTTAACCGAACCGCACCTGAGCACTACCACTAACCGCACTGAAACAAAATTTTGGAACGTGCAGTTCGGTGGAACAGTTTATTCATATTATTTTCAGTCTCCTAACAGCACCTACGTAAAATAAGAAAACTCACATCTGGCGTGTAATTTAATAATGAAACCAAATTTTTACTTCGACCCATGGCAACCGAGGAAATAACTTATCAATCATTGTATTGAAATTTCGAACTGCTTAGCAAATAGATTTGTTTTAAGAGACAAAGAAATAAATGAACATATTGCCGAGAGAAAAGTTATCGTTATTCGTCGTTGGCGGCGAGCCTCCTTGCCGGATTGCCGCCATGGGATCTGGAGGCAAAAGTCCTCGCGCACATTTGGGAGTGGCGCGAGGAGGCGAAACGCCGGGGAGTTACTCCGCTGCCGCGAGAAATCGCGGCACAGAGGACAGAGCTCCGGCGGAACCTCATGGCGGCATGGAGCGTGCGAATGTCGCAACCCAGCGCTGGGCACGCCACAATTGCGGCAGTAAGTCCCCTCTTTGAGGAGTGGCTTGAGAGGCGCCACGGCGTCCTCACCTTCCGCCTGACGCAGGTCCTCACCGGACATGGCTGTTTCGGGAGGTTCCTGTTTCGGATAAGGCGGGAGGAAACGGCCGGGTGTTGTCATTGTGTGGATCGACCGGAGGACACGGTGGAGCATACGGTGGAGGTCTGCCCAGCTTGGGTGAAGCACCGCCGTGTCCGCGGCTGGGATCTTTCGCGTCCAGCCCTGGTTCAGGCCATCGTACGGAGCGAGAGGGAATGGGAAGCAGTCACCTCCTTCTGCGAAGCAGTAATGCTCGCGAAGGAGAAGGCGGAGCGCGTGAGGGAGAGCCAATCGTTGCGCCCTCACGCCCCTAGTCACCGCAGGAGGAGACACCCTGGGCGTCGGGAGTCGATAGCCGACTTCCGGCCACCGTAGGCGCGGGCCTGCGGACGGCGAGCAATGGGCAGCTTGCTGTCCGGTAAGGACCAGGCCCGGGTCGACGGCGCGTTGTGTTCCACGCCCGCCTCAAAGAGATGTCAGCATAATTGAAGGGGTCTGATAGGGCCGATGCCAGCCGAGATCGCGGATTGTTCGAAAGAGCCGTACTGAGTACCGTGGCCCTGGCGCACAGGTAACTGAAGGAACACGGGTGGGTTTTAGTCAGTAAGAGTCTGACACGCCCTTCCGCTCCGCCCAGAGCGGTAGAGGTCATTAGATGACCTGCCACCCAAAAAAAAAAAAATTCGTCGTTGATTCTGAAATTTATAATTAATATACTTAGTTTGAATGTCCGCGCATTATTTGAGAAAAGTACTATACAGGCCTTGGCCGCGACGAGGCATTGATGGACTCACGTATATGTGCCTCAGCTTCGCCTTGGCCCACATTTTCACGTTCTTCCATCAATGCCTCTGTTGTCGGCCGCTGCAGTAATGTACTATATGTTAATTGGCCACTTGGGTACATAACAAGTTTTCAGGCAAATTTAGTAGTAGGGAAAAAAATAACCTAAATATAAAAAGCATCATAAAGGCTTCTTAACAAATCAGACAAACAGTTAAGAATTCTAGATTTCTTCTTAGTTAGGGAATCAAAGTGTAAATCGATTAGATCGCTACTACATATATAAAACCTTGGAAAACCTAGCATATAGACAGTTATATCCCAATACCGTTCTTCTCTGTGGAGGACAAAGAGGAGGAGGTCTAAGCAGAATTCATGACGGTCGGAGTACGCAAGATAATGAGTGCGAGCAGTGGCGACGAGTCGACTATTCCTTTAAAAATTTTACATACAAACATTGCGTCGTTTAAACATCTTCGTTCTTTTAAAGTGTTGAAGAACTTCAATCTATTTTCGTAAGAAGATGTTTTTCGGATATGCCAACAGAGAAATATAGATGCCAAACGAAGCGTTTTTGAACGTGTTCTAGACGCAAACTATTCGTACCATAGTGCGGCCGCCACACCATACTACAGTATTCTCCTACATACCAAACCACAGAAAAATACGCTCACTTATGACAAAAACCCAGCAACTTCGCCGCTTTTTTAGTTATGTGGTCTAAGTATGGTGTAAATGTAAATTTTTGGTCAAATAAAACTCCGAGTTCACGTACAGTGTCCATTTAAGTAACTTTGTCGTCATTCATGTAATTCACTGCTTTTCCTTAAAAGATTATTTGTTTGTATATTTAACGTCGTAATGATTGAATTTGAACAAAGAAAAATTGAATGAGACTATCAAGATCCATCTGTAAGAGCGAGAAGTCTCGGACAGACTTAATTATTCTGAGAAACTTTAACTCTTACGCATACATAAAAAAATCGGGTGCCGAAAACAGCTAAGAATGTCATTAATGAAATCGTTTAATTAAATTGGCGCCATATGTAAGCCATGTGGGACTCCAGAGGAGATATTTTATACGTAAGATTGATAACCGTTTAAATAAAGCTCTATCTGCTAAATATGAAATCACCCATTCAAGTAAGCTGCCAGTTGAGTGCCATAAGCACGCAACTTAGAAGAAACGATTTTGTGGGGAACCCTTATCAAAGGCCTTGCTTAATTCAGTATAAATGACATCAGCCTGATGACCAGCATCAACCAATCAAAAGTTAGTCCCCAATTTAAAGTTCTGCAAATGAAACCAGATTAGTACTTGCTGATCGTGATCCAAAAAATCTGTGCTGGTGACCGCTAATGAATAGCTTGACAATAACTCAAACACTTTGGCAAACGTTGGAACAATTTAATTGGCCTTTAGGTTTTATGTTGTTATTGTTATCCGATTTATGTACCTATGGGCACCACCTTTGCCATTTTCCATTTTATAGGGAATATGCCAGAAGTTAAGGATTTGCAGTACCTATATGAGCTTAAGTGGACACACTAACTCCGCCGCACAAGCTGTAATAAGATATAAACTTTGTTAATTTTTAGAAATTAACAAAGTCAAAAAATTCAAAAGTTTAGGCTTTTGAATTTTTCGAGTATGATCTCACAGCTGATATTTGGAACTTCCCTCGACAGCCTTCCGTCTCCAACACCACACCTTCGATGACAGTCATACCCCAGCTAGGTATAAAGTTCTCATCAACATGAATAAAATAAGCCCACACACGATGTAACTGCTGTAATATGTCGAGGAGCTCTCTCGACTGTCTTTGACTCCATCATCAGATGATTTCTAGGTCTCTTTTTTGTTGAAGCGTCATTAGAACTACATATGTGTGCCAAGTTTCAAGAAATCAGTTCACAAGTGAACATTCAGTAGGTGAAAGATCATTTAAGCCCTATTTTTCTACCCTCAGGGCTGGATTTTGTTTTTCAATCTTAAATAGGACCAACTTCAAGGTATACCCTTTCCATTAAAATAAGAATCCTCAAAATCTGACTACTCTGTAAAAACCCACGCGTGGTCATACAAATATATATATTATATAATCGTCGACTTGAAAAACTCCTGCTTTCTTCGTCTGTTAAAAAGCATCGGTATTCTTATTTGAATGTTTCTAATGAAGAAACTTCAATCTCAAGTGGCTATGCTGATAACGGCAACTTTATTACATAAAATTTGGTCATTAGCGAAAAGCAGATGGTTCTCATTTTCCTCTACTTAAAACAACAGTAATGATAATTACACTAAATCCAGAAGTTTTCAAGGTAAGATCCCATGCATCATAAATTGATATCATTGTATTTTGCATTTCTTCCAGTACTGTTTCTCTGTCCACAGCTATTTCATCGTTGCCGTTTTCAAAATTAATATTCTTTATGTTATAATTCCATGTAATAGTTTTGCAAGTCAGAATATGAGTGTATAGCATGATTTGAATTATCTCTAAATCCAAGAGTATCGATGTAGATACATAAACTCCTCTTAACAATGTCCAATAAGGGTCGTAAGTTATTTTAAAAACTACCAGGATAAAACAAAATAGTAGGAGTGTAACTGTTAAGGAACACGACATGGTCTTGAATTTTTTTGTATCATTGCTGCTGTAGAGACATTTGCTAATCTCGTAAAGAAGTGCAAGCAAACGCACGGTGGTTGTGCTGTAGTACAAATTGATTGCACATACTCCTGCAAAATTGAACAAATACTCCAAATATATAATGTTGTAAATACTCCCGTATGTTTTTACACTAAACTTGGTGTACTTCATAATTCCGTGATAATAACCAATCATTGCACAAATCATGATTACAGCGTACACTACATTTTTTCTTGTAATATTCCCCACATAATTATTATTGATATTATATTTCCGCATACAACAGATAGTACTGATGTAGTAGAATGGATAGAAAATGCTCAAAAACTCTTTGTTTAAGTAAACTTTTCTCTGATAAATATTGTTGAAGAACATTTTTCTTTTATTACAGCGATCCATAGTAATAAAGTGACCGTAAAAAGCAATTCTGTTAGAGTAAGTGGGGTATATTGTCGTGGTCAGTCAATCATCGCTAATGATGCGCTGGTATTTTCCCTATAATATTTACTAAGCAATAATCTTGAAAGCTATCTCAATTTATAGTCTGCAAACATTAAACTACGTTTTTTTTATTAATTACTTAATGGATGGTCGGACATTAAGTAATGACATTGGTAACACATTCTAAACTAGAATCGATAAAAATAAATGTAGATAGTATCGTTGTAGACAAACACATTAATATTTTAATGAGCAGTGCTGTTTACTTAGTTGCTGTTACTTACCTATACTTTATTCAATGAAGTACCCTTTATTTATATTTTTTAGGGTGGGTAATCATCAAATGACCCGCCCTCCCGCTCTGGGCAGAGCGGGAGGCCGTGTCAGACTCTTACTGACTAATACCCACCCGTGTTCCTTCAGTTGCCTGTGCGCCATGGCCATGGTAACTCTTTCGAACAATCCGCGACCCCGACAGGCATCGGCCCTATCGGACCCCATCAATTATGCTGACTTCTCTTTGAGGCGCGCGTGGAACACAACGCGCCGTTGACCCGGGCCTGGTCCTTACCGGACGGCAAGCTGTCAATGTAGTACCTAAGTTTACATTTTTATTTTTTAACAGTCTGTTGGTTAATATTAAACCGAATAAAAAAGTCTTTGATGAACTTCAAAAGAGATCATGTAACGTTATTAATACTGATAATATAATACATGAAGAACCACGCAAAATCAATGTCCTTTCAAACCTTAACTTAAATCTTTCAAACAAGGCAGTAATGCTTTATACTAAAAAAACCAATATAGTATATATGTGTCGCCGCAAGAGCGTCTACCTGTTAAGATTATTACATAATCTTATTCGTAACGAACTAATTATTCCTATTTATCATAATCTTGCTAACTAAGCCTTCTGTGGGATATTCTTACAATCAATACAACATGTTTTGTTTGACTGCTGAAGAGATCGGTGCCATGTATTGGCTTCTTTTGTTTTAAGATTAATCATTAAATTGTTCTCGTTAAAACTATCGTTAAAATTAAAAGGGAACATTTTTAATGACTTGGTTTTTTGTTATACTCGTATTAACAATTCCACATTTGACAGAGTAAGTGTTTATGACGCGGCGCCCCAATGATGTAGAAAATAGCGCCGATTACGTTTTAATGGTGAATACATCAATGTTATAATTTAATACGAGAACTAAATCAGTATCGATAATAATTTACAAGCTTTAAAGTAACAAGATTATTCAACACACACATTTATATATGAAAACCTGTTGTTTGATTAAATTCCTTAAATTACCGGAAATGTTGATGGGTAGTAATATTTGAGTTGTAAAAAGTAATGACGTTACTAATTAAACTTTCATGTTAAAACGCCTTTGCATTTGTGAATATTAGCATTGTTCAATTATAAAAGAATGAACTGATAAGCATTTTAGCATTGTTACTAAGTTTTATTGAACTAACTTAGTAATAAGATTCTGTACTTGGTACGTCCGCCCACTTTTGAAGGAGTCACGATTACGAAGGCGGGTGGTATCGCGATGAAAGTGTGTAAAAAGGACTGACATTGTAACTGTCAAATAAGAAACCTGTGTAATATAATGTTTTGATTTAAAAGCGGGTCCATGGAGTTTCTTGCCCGTTCCTCTCCATAAGGAACCTACTTCGTCTTAAAATCGGTGAATTACTTCACTTACTAACTCAAACTGAACGACTCCCTGTGATAATTCAAAAGTGCCTGTAAATGTTTTAATTGAAATAAATGCTTTGAGTTTCAGTTAAGTGTTGTATGTGATTGAAATCCAACTACCTATCTACTATCAATGAAGAATTACACCGGATACTGGTTGGATACCACTTTCCTTTGGGGTCTCCTTCGTGTATTATTACACTTTTTTTTATTGTTGGAACTACACTCGCGAGCAACCAAATCGACTCAAGCCTAGACGGCGCACATATACATTGATTTTCCTAAAACGATAAATGGTAATTACAAAAGTGATATGTCATTCGAAAGCTGAAGAGTTAGGCTTTCAATTAACATCAATACCTTAAAAAAAAACTAAGCGCTGATTTATTGACACATTTTAATTGGCCGTCAGCGTAAATTACCTCTTTAGGAATCCACGACTTGCGCTACCTGCTCTCGCTATAAAACCCCCCCACTTCGGGTTTATCTTATCACTTGCCCGGTTAAGTAGCCAGGACCTTAGTGGTCATAACTACGAGCTGCCCAAAAAAAAAAAAAAATTATCTTATCAGTTGCTTCTTACAAGTTGACCGGTACACATCTCCGTAAATTGCAATCCTTGTTTTCGCTAACCCATGGATACCACACCAGAAGAAGCCGCTCAAGTTGTTGCCTTGTTGCAACAAGGGTTAAGTCAGCGAGCAGTCGCTGCCCAGCTCCACTTGAGCCGGTCTTCTGTATCCCGAGTATACAGACGGTTCCAAGAGACTGGTGCCTTCAATCGGAGACCAAGAACGAGCCGCCACCGGTGCACTTCAGAGAGAGACGACCGCTTCATTGTCTCAACCTCGCTGCGTAATCGACACCTTACGGGCGTTGATGTGCAGCAAGAACTGAGACGTGTACGACAAGTGGCTGTCAGCGAGTGGACAGTGAGAAGACGCATGAAAGAAGCCAACTTGACGCCAAAAAGACCTGCGACGGGCCCTAAATTGACTGCAGGCCACCGACAAGCGCGCCTTCAATTTGCTCGAGAGCATCTCAATCATCTGATGAGTGCAGAATGTGTCTGCATGGCAGTGACAGGAGAGGCCGAGTCTGCAGGCGTCCGGGGGAACGATTTGCCCAATGTTATTTCGCTGAAACAGTGGCATATGGCGGTGGTTCCTACATGATGTGGGCTGGTATCTCTTTAGAGGGAAAAACCGAACTTGTTTTCGTGGGCTAACAGCTGATCGGTACATCACCGACATTCTACTGGATCATGTTGTGCCCTACGCAGGGTTTGTCGGTGAAGACTTCGTGTTAATGCACGACAATGCCCGCTGCCACACGGCACGAGTCACTCGGCAGTTTCTGCAAGAGGTCGAATTACGCACGATGGACTGGCCTGCGCTCAGTCCTGACATGAATCCCATCGAGCACTTATGGGACGAGCTTAAAAGAAGAGTTCGGGCCAGAAATCCAGTCCCTTCAAGCGTAGACGAGCTAAAGACAGCATTATTAGAGGAGTGGGACGGCATTCCTCAAGAAAATGTCAAAAAATTGATAAGGTCCATGAAAAACAGACTGCGGGATGTAATTAGGGCTAGAGAGAGCAATACGAAATACTGATTTAAATAAATTAATTTTATTTTAAAAAAAAATTGTTTAATTTGTCAAATACGAGACACATACCCTTTATCCTAAATTCCCGTTTTTTACTCTTGGGTTCAGACATCATTTATTTCAAAAATGATGGATGGATTTCAATAATAATGATATAAAATTAAAGCTGACATCTTAAGCTTTCGAATGACATATTATTTTAATAATTTCCATTCAAAATTTTAGTTGTATCAATGTATGTGTGCGCCGACAAGGCTTGAGTCGATTTGGTTGCTCGCGAGTGTAGTATAACGATACTATTTTATCGTACCTACAAGAAAATCTAGTATAAGAAAGTTGAAGAGTTCAAGCCAAAATACAAATCATTAGTTTCACCAAAGTTTAATTAAATATGTAATCAATATTACAAAAATCACCGCAACTCTTTAAGCATCCACTTTTCCTGCCTCAATGGCTACTGCATTTTCTCTGTCTATCCTCTTCTCTTTCTTAGTCTTCAAGTCTTCATAAATTTCTTCCAAGATCCTTTGTTTAGTTTCTGGCACACAAATGTATACAAAGACGGTTGTGCTTAGACAAACGGCTCCGTAGAAGTAGAAAGCTACATGGGCTCCTACTGCATTTACTAGAGGCCTGAAGAACAACGTTTGTAGGAAGGCAGCAGTTGACGCTACGGACATTGTTGTCGCCATTACTGAGCCACGATACTGAAATGAAGATAGAGTTGATAAGCTTTTGTTGTAATTAAACATTATTATAACTTAAAAGGTGCATGTTTGCTCAGGTTGATGTAACCCAGTCATAAGTTGAGTAAAGGAGAAGAGATAGATTTACATAATATACTATTGATTTACAGGTTGGTGCTTATTGACCAGACAGACGATGAAAATTTGTTTAATAGGTTGCCTTTTACAAAGATCATTATATGGTTTTCTCCAAATAATTAATTGACGAATGCTGGACATGAGCTTTCCATTGACCAAAAGCGATCGAAGTGAATTATCAAAGTTTAAATGGCCATAAACAAAACGTTAAACAGACGATTGGTAACCACATTTTTCTGTAATCAGGCAGCGGATTAGAAGACACTGCTGCCTATGTTTTATCTTTAATTAGAAATAGTTACAAAAACTAAAAATATATTACGTGTGGAGTGTGTATCATTGACACCTACCTTAAAAGAAAAGATCTCTCCAGTAACAATGATGGAGACTGGCAGCAATCCGAGTGCATCACAGAAGATGCATAAGCAAAGAGTGACAACTGGCAACCAAGCCGGAGTGAAGACGTTATAGTCTCGAGCCACGTACCAGGAGGCCAGGGCACACGTGCTCAACCCTGACACGAAGGCTGTAGCTATAAAGAGGGGCTGTGAATAATAAGAGAAAAAATTAAGATCCAATGCATGTAGTAATCGTTTAGTGTTACTTACAGAACCTAAGCAAGAGACGGTTTCTAATTGGAGAACTTTGTTCACTCTCTGAAAATGTGATTAGTTATGTTTCGGAGAGTATTTTCTAAATCGGTCCAGTTCACGGTTAGTTCGATTTTTGATTTTCAAATCAATTGTTGAAGGAAACACAGTTTTGCTGTTAACTCTAAATTTATATGAAGAAATTTATAAAATTATATGAAGATACGAAAGAAATTAAATCGAGCCCTATATCACGAGGACGCAAACATTTTGCTAGTGCTCAATAGCACATCATTTAAAGATTATAATTATAAATGGTAAAATTGATGATCGGACAGTGGCTATATGCATATTATGACCAATTTTTTCTTTCCCTTTTTTTAATAATTAGTCTTGCTTTAAGAAAGTAAAATTAATAAAGGTGTCAATCTCACCTTCCTTCCAGCTTTCTCTACAGGGAAAGACGCCAAGGCTGCTCCAAGTACTTGCACAGCTCCCAAAGCCATGGCCTGTTGATTTGGAGTCAGGACCATGCCAGACCCTTCAGAAGACTTCAGGAATATCTCCCCAGCAAAGTTTAGTACTGGGTTAGAGCCACATGTTTCTCTCGATAAAGACATTACCATAGCTATTATGAAGGCTCTGATAAGGATTTTGTCTTGTACTGTAAAATAAAATGGTACAGTTAAAAAAAAACAGAGTTGATATATTCATTCTTGAAGACACAGAATTTAAGAAGATGTTTGGCTATAAGTATGTAAGTAAGAAAAATGCAATACATCTCTACTTACCTCTTTGGAGGTTACAGACGTGATGTTATGTTATGTAATGTTATGAAATGAGATACAATTGGATATTACACTGCTACAAGGATCTTCTGGCGCCTGAATCACATTTACTGAGTTGTTGGTAAACATTTATGAAATTGTCACAAAAATTGTATTAAGAAAACAAGATGGCGGGTTTGTTCGGAAGGTGGGTAACCACGCGCCAAAAGATCCTTGTACGGTACATTCACAGCTATTTTAGAATTTGCATCAATGTCAAAATCAAAGTAATCTTTATTCTCGTTATAATAAGGTTGCTGTTGGGTTGTTGCCACTGACTAATCTGTCAAAATCACATTGCTCTTTATTCTTGTCATTATTCTTGTTTATTTATTCTTCTTTCTTGTTTGTTTATTTATTCTTGTCTTTATTCTTGTTGCTGCTGTCAGAGGTAAAGTAACTATGAACGGACTGTAACAACTTTGAATACACGCGCTAACAAACAGCTGTACTCAAGCAATCAGAAACAATTGAATAGCACGCTTGGACATACTTCAACGTTGAAATGAGCTTGATTAAAATGATTAAAGTCGTAGCAACCAAAATAATATCATTAGGTGAATCAATACAGTCTGATATTGATGGCATTATATTTGGCTTTTTCCAACATTATATTTTGGTAAAAGTCGTAAAGTTTAGCAGAATTGATATCATAATCGTTCCTATTATTAATACGCTAAAAATAAATCTAGGCAATGTCTTCACATTGAACTTATTACTTTAGCATTCGTGGTTTGAATTTAGGAAGATACCGTAGCTGTAAATTTTGAGACGAGGTCATCATGAAAGCACTTAAGCTCAATTATGCTCTAGAGAAGCCGATGTATTCCTCCAGTTATTGATTGCTTTGCCCGTGTCGGCAAGGCATGCTCAATCGTTGTTCACTTTTAAAATTATGGTCCGTATGTTAAATATGAAAGAAAAAAGTCCTCTCTCGTTAACCTTCATCATTATTAGCTCTTGTTTCATGATAATTGTTATTGTACAGATAAGTACCTATATGCTTTATGTATTATTTAATGTATAATTATGTAACTGATACATCAAAGACTACCTACAGTATTGTCTCTCCTTTGCCCTTTAAATCCATCCAAAGGTTGTCTTTAAAAGATCGCTTTTAGCGATAAGACTGCCCACTGTATCACCATTTGTAAAATTTCTACACATGTATTCTATTTGTATTCAATTATATGTAATTACATCACCGTTACCTATATTATTATTCGCGATAACATTCATAAACATTGCTAGATTTTTATCAAACTTCTCCAAAATTAACATTATATTATGCATAAACTTACGAATAGCCTTTATAACGAATCGGTTGCTGTCTTCATCTTTCATTTTTTCTTTCTTGATCTGGTTTACTTCACTTATCACTTTAGGGTCATCTTCTTTTCTGCATCGGAGCCATGCCATTGACCTGATTGCTTCCTGACAAGCATTTGATGAAAATATAAATACATAGATTAGGCTGCGATAAGTTGCGTTGATTGAATAATTGACACAGATTGAGAATGAATATTGTACTTCTAGGCATAATTAGTGATGTTCAAAAGTATTATCTAGCCTTTTCCTAACTGTCTTACAGTCGACTTATACTCGTATTCGAACCGGGTGCAGACTGTTTGCCAGATATCAGAGCTTCTGACTACCCGTAACGAATGTAAAAGACCTACGAATGAAGCCAGAGCCAACGGCTTTACATGTTTTTCGAGGCACGGAGGGGTCTCGATAAGTATGGGATGGTACCCATCCACGGTCTTACCTCGGCAAGCGTAGATTAACTTTCAATCGACCCGTGTGGCTGTTGTTATTTATCGAGAGCTCCTCGTATTGTTAAAAAACATGTCATCAATATTTTTTTTCGAAATGCAAGCAGGATCGCTGAATGTAGGTTAGGGTTTCTCCTGGTCGAGATATGCAATTCATTTTTTTTAGGGTCAGTGGCAGTCTGAAGTCTAGATTTGAGACTGGAATTATAGCATAAAGTAATCGACGAAATGTCGCTTACCCCTTCGTTAAATACAGGCGTGAAGATGATGCAATGCGTAATTAGTTTCAGTATTAAACTATTATTGCTATCAGTCAACTATAAGCACGTTATCTATTTTACAAAGCCTATGTTGTGGAGGAGATTATTTATTCAAATTTATACAGAACGTTTGAAATTTCGTTATATCTTACTGCTCAAATATTGTGGTTGCTACCGTAAATATTGTTAAATGGAAGGAAACTTACAATTGTTATCTATGTTTGGAATGCGTCGTAGCAAGTTCAATTTATTTTTTGTACATGCTTGGTGTCACTATCGAGACTGCTAAGATGCAGCCTTAGCTTAGCTAGTCCTGCACCGGAATTTTGAAAGAAATTGCTAATATATTGCTACAAATGTTGAAAAACTCGTCTTGTCGACAAGGTAAATGAAGGACCTAATGAATGTTGTTAAATTATTGAAATGAAAGGTATTGCCATTTTTAGTGTGTTACGCAATTACCCCCCCGCAGGATACTGTCATTTGGTAATTGGAAGTAACAGCCTGGCTCATGGATCTGTGCCCTTTAAAACGGCATTAGGCTCTTTTCCTTTTACATGGCAAGAATGGGTTACACCTCATTTTTTTGGGGGAATTTAAGCGTAACTTAACTACACTTATGATTCTTGGCCATAAAAGGGCTAATCCTATGATCGATACATTCAATTATGTATTTATAGCCAAGATAATGGTTCCCAAAATATATATCCTTAAATAATAAATGACGTTACGTCAATTTTTTTTATCTACGTTTTTTTTTTTTTAATGTAATAAACGTGTTTCTGTTTCACAAAGTCAAAGTCAAAGCCAATAATAAACACATTTCGAACGGAATAGAAAACATAACGTATATATAAATAACGAAATTATTGATATATTACCTCAGTATCTCCTTTTTTTATCAGGTACGAAGGTGACTCAGGCATCATTATGAAGAGCACCAGGTGGACTGTCGGCAACGTCAGACAAATCCACAGGATAGTACGGTAACTTAGTATGTCACCAATGACGTAGAGGAACAAGTTACCCGTTGTGTGGAATAGGATTACCTGGAAAGGAATAAACAAAGTAATTTCAAAAAGATGGGCCAGAGTAATCGTTAAATGTGCCCTTCATCGGGACGCGATTATTGCAGCATTAAGTCATCTGACAAATAACTCGAAAGAGTATGAGGAAATAAAAAATAAAAAACAACAAGACGCTAAATTAAAGTAATTTAGTATTTTGGATACATTATTGGGCTCCTTCTTTGAAATCAACACCTTTATGTAACAACTTATGGTGGAGTAAAAGTACTTTCAGGGAGTGTAGTACTCACGAAAGTGAGTTACTTTTACTGATGTAATATCCTAGATTTTGTCGACTTATACGAAAATGAATGGAGCAGATGATTTTCGCAATTACATGGCTACGATTTCGGTAATACAAAAGCGCACTGTTGAATTTTCAACTATAGGCTCACCGTCGAAGAGTTGAAAATCTAACGTGCAATAATAGGCATTATATTTAGAATTCGCCTTAGAGTTAGAGAAAACGGGCATAAACTTACCAATGTGCCAAGCATCCCTCTAACGTTAGCTGAACTAATCTCCTTAGTATACAGTGGACATGTGACGTAAGCGCCCGCCATTGTGAGACCAAACAATGCTCTGGCCAGGATGAAAGCCCACACTTCCATGGATGACAGTTTAATTGCCCAGCACGTCTGGAAAATTTGTATCATTAATGTTTTGATTTTATAGAAAGAAGATTATGTGGTTTTAGTTAGTGTGTCAAATCCATCAATAACACGATATTTATTATATATTAGTAGTTGAAGACTACTCATGGTAGTTTATTGATGCACTTGTAGACCAAGTGTAGGTTTACTAATCAACAGGGAGCTCCCGAAAGGAAAGTAAATTAGTCTGGGTTGCTGTCACCGGATAAGGGGAAGAAAACTATATCATCAAACAGCAGTCCACTGCCGGACATAGGCCTCTCCATCTACACGCCATTCAGCTCAATTCTCGGCAACTCTCATCCAGCTGCTACCAGCCACCCTGCGAAGATCGTCGCTGCATCTAGCCTGAGGGCGGCCTACTTTACGTTTGCCGATTCGCGGTCTCCACTCAAGAACACGTCTAGCCCAACGGTCATCAGTTCTACGGCTTATAAATGATAAAAAAAAGATTTTATTTCTGTAAGTAGGTTTGTACAAACACTTTTACACGTCAATCATATTTTTTTAACTAGATGAGGTCGGCGTTTCCTATCTGTCTACTCTGAGAAGAAAGGCCGAAATAAACTCAGAGGTCACAGTCTCTTTTAAAGGCCAGACATAATCTTGGTCAGATCATGTGAAGACCATGTAGATTGGTCTTTTGGGGAAAGAACCACACAGATTGATTGGACCTGTCCAGTCAGTGCACGCATTTGTCAGTAATCGTGCAGCTCAACTCAGGAAATCAGGACTTAAGCACCGATATGACCGACCCATTCCACTCGGCATCGGCACTTCAGCTATAAGACATATAAAACGGATAAATAAATCGTTTATTTACTGGCACTATTAAAATGACCCTATTGGAACCAATCATATTATTTTTATTCCTAAATATGCTTATTTGGTTTGCCACAAATTGCAATTCCAGTTTTTACCTCCTAATCAGCAGAAGATGCTTTTGCTATGACTAAGCTTGTGGCCGTACTACAACGGTTGGTGTTTGAATTCACGGCCTCCAACATGAGAGGCCATTTATTTTGCTGAATACACATGCGAGGTCAAGCATGAACCTCTTTAGACACGTGTATTTTGTTTTGAGAATCAATTGGCATAGCAGGAATCGATGTAGAGGTTTCATGATAACCAGGATAATCAACGTACAAATCACACACTCCCCGCAGTAATACCTAGTCCTAATAATCATAAGATACTTCATCATGCCCCGCAAGTTCACTTTCCAAACAGGCTCCCGGTGTGTGCCTCTATACAGTCAAGTCTTTTATATTTTCGTTAGTTATTCAAATTCTTTTCTTTATCAAGTCAGGACACAATACCTTTTGAAGCTGAGCAGACTATCGCTTATAGAAAACTACACATGCACCTTTGACTAATGTTGAGTTGACGTTAACCTAAATAAATTATTTAATACTTACGAATGTAATACCAGATATGAAGAATAAAGTCAGTTTTCTCCCGAACTTGTCACTTAGTATCGCCATTAGGTAATTTGCTGGTATACATGTTAAGTACGGAGCCGCTGCTATCCATGAAATCTGAGAAGAAATTAAGAATATTAATTGGTCACATTTTCGTATACGTCACACGGTTCGGTACGGTTCACATGCGTCATTGTTCACATAAAGATGGATGGGTTAGTCCACTCCATATTTGTCCAGTTTTGAGTCCCATGTTATAGCGGGCGAGACTTTTACGGGTACGATACTCTGGGTTTCAACTAAGAATTAACCTGTCCGAGGTTCGAACCCAAGGCCTTAAGGCGAAAGTGCCAGGGTAGCCCGGGAAATTATTTTTTTCTAAAGATAAACCTAAGAAAATTAGATTTTCGCGGGCTGCCGCGCTGCGCCTGCCACAATGCTTTTGTATATTATTTCTAGTTGACTAGAACAACGAGATAGAAGAAATTAAATATATATTTATTATTGGAATTGAACTTATTTTCAAATTATTTATTTATTTAAACTTGTCGCACTCAATAAACGTTCAAAGGCGGGTTTAATGCCTAATTTTTAATTTCAGAAATACCGTATTTTTAGCTCGTAGAGCTAGAAAATTAATATTGTCATTTTCCATCTAACCAGCTGCTCATCTCTACAAGCTTGCAATTTACACGGAGTACATAAGATTTCTTATTCACATTACTACGAGTATTTTAGAAATCATCCAATAATGTTTCCTACATTCACTGTCTCGCAGTACATAATGTTGTAACATTGATTAGTCATAACTTTACCTCATAATCTGTAAGTGGGGTCCGAGGCGAGTTTTTAGACTGAAGAAGTAGTGACATCGGAGACACCCATCCAATACTGGTGCCGTAAGCAAATACTGGCAAGTTTACTGCAGACAACAAACGATGATTTGGAAACATTAATAATTTATTGGAAAAACTTAAACGGTCTTATTTATTGTAAAACTAGGATTGTCGTTTGAAAATATGGTTGAAACCTTAGATTTCTAGACAGATCTATAGTTTATACCATCGAGCCAGTATTGTAATAAAAACGTAACTGTCATTGAAATACAGTTATTTATACAATACTGACAACTTAGTCCGGTACTGAGTTGTCAGTTTTATAGTAAGAACTTTACCAAAACTGGGTCTGTAAAATATCTTGCTTTGTACTAAGACGGAATAGGTTTCTAGATAAAATAGTGTGATAAAATGAGAAATGTGGATATCACTGCAAGATCAACGGTCGTTTTAAGGCGAATTTGACAGAGGACTGTTGGACATAGTTATTTCCAATCGCATGCCATTCAACTCGATCTTTGGCTTCCCGGCCACCATAAAGTCAAAGTCAAAGTCAAATCATTTATTTCAAATAGGCACATAAGCATCAGTAGTATGTAAATCATTGAAGGTGTCCAGTTTATGACTGTCTTCGTTCCATACTTGCAGACGCAAAATGTTAATGACCGTTCATTGATTTTAATGTGATCGTGAACTCCGATTGAGATGTAAAAAATGAATAACGTGTTTATCTACTTAGAGTGCGCATAAGATAAGTCTGCGCGCGTGTTTGACCTTCAAGTATTATATCTCTGCCAGCACTTTTAATAACTTTCGACGTTATGATGGCGATTATTTACTTTGGAAAACACGGAACACAGCACATTCTCTTGGCACCTCACATAAACGTCGAGATGGCGGCAAACGATTATTTCCGATTTCGGCTTATTTTGCGTGCATTTTACTAATCAGGCAAAATACATTTTACTAAAATACAAAAAATACAAATACATCTTTTAAAAGCTATAAAAAAGGAATGAGAATCGAAAGATTTGTTATTATTAATTGTTCGTTACAATATTCAGTAACTGGATGGGCTGGGCCGTGGTTGTGACAAAAAGTTAGTACTCAACTGACTAGATTTAGATGAAAACATACAATATAATATTGGTACATATTGCTATAAAAGTAATTGAATAGTTATTCCTCATTACAAACTCAAATTCAAAGCATTTGTTTCAATTAATCGATTTACAGGCAATTTTAAACTGTCAAGAAGTCGGTCAGTTCGTCAGAAAAGAGAAGTTGAAGTTAGTTGCCATAGTTCTCATTTTCCATTTAAACATATACTACAGTAAATTTCAGAAAAAATACTAACAATTGGCACTTGAAGCATTATGGAAATAACGAATACAATATATGAATAATAATAAATAATAATAATAAAAAGGTGGTTACTTACTTAGCACAGCACATAATATTTGGTTGATCTTGCTCCCCTCGCCGAAAAGAAAGTAATATTTCGTCATTGTTGAATTCTACTTAAACAAATAAAATTACTAAATTCTCCTCAAATATTTACTAAACATGAAATAAAAACATTATTTTACATATATAAGGTAATTTCTGACTTTTCAAAATAATTACAATAAAATAAATGGTAACCAAAAGTCTTTATACTCATTTTCACTGAAAACTACATAATTATTATTGAAACAATTTTCATATAAAATCTAAGACTAAGGACGGCAAAACTGCTCGTCATCCGGCTTTCGCGTTCACTTATAAACTGAGTTTAGATACTAGAAAGCGCTTTGATATGTCTAGATGTTATTTGTGCTAAAGATCAATTATTTATCAAGGAATCAAAGGCGGAGGTAGCGGTAGGTAGGTAACAGAATGTTTCTTTGAAAAAACAAAATACATAAAAGATAAAAATGTACATTTAAAAAAGTAAAGTTGCTTTTCGTGTCTGCCTGTGTGTCAAATGAGACAGAAAGAAATCTGAATATTTTGTCAAGTCTTATAAATCGCACCCAGGTTGCCCACGAAATTCGTTTTTTTTTTAAGTTTTTTTGCAGTTTTCAGGTCAGTGGCGGTTGTATGTTGAACAAAATATGTTTCGCGACCGTAACAAGTATGTATTTACGGAATTATACTCACTAAAATCATCAATACACCCCTCTAAGTGCAAATATTATAATCCTATTGAATGACAATGTGATAATATATCGATCAATAGGATTATAATGTATAATATTTTACTAAGATGTAGGACAAAAGTCTCAATGTTCGACATGTCGCCATTGCACCTGTGCGGAGCAAAGGCGGGTTGCTAGTGTAGAGTGCATATTTTGAATGAAGCACTGGTAACTGAGAGATTGATAGCTAATTATTTTTATCTTAGTCGATTTCTTATAATCTCTGAGATAATAAATCTTAACATACCTACCAAAATGGTCTCTTTAGAGGTCTTGATTATCTGTATAATCATTATCATAGCTGGCGTCCACTCCAGGACATAGGCCTACTCTATCCTGCCTATATCCTCGGAAAAATGTGTGGCGGCATCTACATCGCTGCTTGCGAACTACGTGTACCACTGACGTCACGCAAAATCCTGCATCGCGCAAGCAGAGTTTACCGCGCAACTAGTATATATACAATGTCCCAACACGTGCAGTAGCCCACCAGACACGACACCTGTCTGGTCGGAGTATCCTCTCTTTTGTATAGAGCATCAGTGAACTTTACACTCTGCTCCTCATAAATCATAAAACCTAGTGAAAGGTTAAAAAATTTGGAAAATCCAATTCTATAAAAAAAAAATACAACGAACAAAATGTCCAGTCGTATTTTTATATTATTAATTACAATTAAACTACATTGAATTAGATCGTGATTTTCGAAAGGACTTAGTTTTCGATAATACTGAAGCATTAGAAAAAAATGGACTCGATTAGTTAATTTTGTCGGGAGTTATCGTGACCACGCTAGGATCCATACATACATACAGACAAACGGATGTCCACAGAATATTTTTTTCATATTCATATTCATTTATTCACACTTAAATAGAGTAAGTCCAATCGGTGGTTTCACTTGTTACATTATTTGGTCTTATATTCTATTTAGCCTTGCTATGGCATGTGAAGCTTAATCATGCAAGATAATATAATGTAGTTTTTTTTTTATAATTATTTTTATGGCCTGGTTGCTAAGACCTTTTAGCCAAGTCTTTAGTTTATTTAATTTCCTTCACAAAATTTCTATGAATGTGTTTTTAATATATCTAAATATTGCTCGATAACAAGTCTTATTTTTTAATAATTCGGTCAAGCGGCGGCGGGAGGTATTATTTAGTACAACACTTTCGCTACACAATTCACTTAATTCACTCGCTAAAATCAATCTGTGTAACATGTGATTTTGACAGTCAAAAAGCATATGATCAACGTTTCCAATATTTAAACCGCAACTTGAACATTTGTTGTCTTGAACAAAAAATTTGGACAGTCTATTCATCGTAGTTATGAAGTGTCGACCAGCTGTTCTCAGTTTATAATACCACGGCTTAGAAGGTATCTCCTCTTGAATATATCTACCTTTTGTTTCTTGATCTTTTTTCCAAAAACTATCCCAAAAAGCATTTACACGACACAGGGAATCCTAGTGTGCGGGTCCAGGGTATTTGTAAAAAAAATAGCAACTAAGGCTCCTATGTAATCTGTTACTAGTTTTTTTTTAAATATTGTACTGTTTTTTTTTCTGAACCGAATAAACTATTTTTTTTTATATATATTTTTATTCCTATTTCAGTATAACAGTCAGTGAATGGAATTGCAGAAGTTAGGCACACATCTAATGAATTGATCCCTTCATAAGCAGTCTTATCAGCTATTTCATTTCCAGTTATACTCATATGTGAAGGAACCCACAAAAAGAAAACTTTAACTCCTTTTTGAAGGTAATTGTATATGAATTGTTTAATATTATATAAAATATAGTTACTTTTAAAATGAACGTCATAACTTTCAAGACTTTGAATTACGCTAAGTGAATCTGTCAAAGTCAAAAAATATTTATAGTTATTTACACTATCAATACACCTAAGAGCTTCACAGACTGCATATGCCTCTGCTGTGAATATGCTACGTTTTATTAAGAACAAAGCTTTGAGCAAATCTTATCTGGGGATCATAAACTGCACTTCTAACATGTGACTCTCCGTTACTACCATCACTGTAAAGTTTATAGTAACCCTTATTATCATCTAAATATGCTTGTAATTCTTGATTGTTAGATATTTCAATTTTGATAATATTAACTTGATTTATCAAAACCTTAAAAGGTTTTAAATAAAAAGGCCAGAGATGATTTTGTTGAACATTACGGAATTTATTTTGCAGGTGTAGAAGAATATATGGTAATTTGGGAAAAGGATGACTTAACAAGTCACTGCCTGATGTCAGTGGAGATTGCAGAGTTATAGGACAAGGTATGATTTTCTTTATTATCTGCTGATTGTTGGAAGATAGTAGTTTAATACAGTATCTTTCTATTAGTAACAGTCGCCTAAGTGTAAGAGGCATTATTACTGTTTCAACCTCCATGGCTCGTATAGGGGTAGAACATACTATATAGCTCCAGATATAATTCTCAAAGCCTTGTTCTGCACTATATAAGAATGGGCAAGAAACTCCACCGTTACTCTTTTAAAAATGTTTTACAATATTATGTATACATTAATTATATGTGAAGACGATGCACCTAAAATAAAATTACTATACCACAATAGGTAAAAATAATTAAATATAACGCATGACAGGTAAATTAATTATGAGATAGATACATGGTGCTCACATATTTACAAATATTGAAAAGTAAATGATTTTTCCAAAATTTCACAAGTAATAATTTAGTGTGTCAGTTAAAGTAGTTATATAATGTAAAAAACAATGTCATAAAAATTATAAATTATACAATTAAATTAGCAACCAGTTTGATTTTGTCTAGACTCAAGATTATCCTATGGAGCAGGACCAGCATGTTTCCGAGCATTCTTATCTAGGATATAATCCTCTAATTTGTAATATGCTTGTTTACAAAGTGTACTTTTAATATTAGGTTTAAATTTTCTTTCATTTAATTGCAATATATCACAAGGTATTTTGTTGTAACATTTAACACAGTCTAAAAAATGGTTGATCTATTTTATCTTTATTTCTAGTATTAAAATTAAGTCTATCACTTATTTTATTAAAAAGATGTAGATTTTTTCTTACATACATAATATTTTCATAAATGAATTGACAATGCGCCGTCATAATATTAATCTTTTAAATAGTTCCCTAAGAGATTCGCAACGACGTAGATTGTAAATTGCCCTGACAGCTATCTTTTGCAAAATGAAAATGGATTCAATGTCAGCAGCCCGACCCCACAGTAAAATGCCATATGACATAATGCTGTGGAAGTAGCTAAAATAGACCAAACGCGTGGTTTCTACATCTGTTAACTGTCTTATCTTCCTAACAGCATAAGCGGCCGAGCTTAACCGCCCCGCAAGAGTTTTTATATGGGGTCCCCATTGTAATTTCTCATTTAGCGTGATTCCCAGGAAAACCGTCTGATTAACAAATTTTAGTTTTTCTCCATTCAATATGATGTCACATTCGCAACATCTAACATTTGGTAATTGAAATCTAATGCATTTGGTTTTTTTTCATTTAGTACCAAATTATTTACCATAAACCACTCTTGGACCTGAAGAATAGAGTTATTCACGTCATCAAGATTTTGTGACTGTCGGCCTACTTTAAAAATCAATGATGTGTCATCTGCAAATAACACCATCTTCGGTTGATTCTGCAGTAATTGGGGTAAATCATTGATGTAAACTAAAAAGAGGAATGGACCCAATATCGAACCTTGAGGTACGCCCATTGTCATTTCAGACCCTAATGAGTTCATGCCGTTTACTTGAACGTTAACCTTTCTATCTTTCAGGTATGATCTTAGTAGATCAAGAGCTGTATCCCTAATCCCACAGTGCTCTAGTTTCAGCAGAAGTGTCTCATGGTTTACGCAATCGAACGCCTTAGAGAGGTCGCAAAATATTCCAATGGCATCTTGTGCTTCTTCCCAGGCGTTAAAAATGTTCTTTATTAGGGTGACACCAGCGTCAGTGGTACAACGCCCTTTGGTGAAACCGTACTGTTGTTCATGAAAGATGGAATTTTTATTAAAGTGACGTAACATTTGATTAAGCATTAACTTTTCAAACACCTTACTGCGAACTGGCAGGATTGACACAGTTCTGTAATTGTTGGGTTCTTTGCTATCACCGGATTTGAACAATGGAACTACTTTACTGTGTTTCATAAGATCCGGAAAGACTCCTTGGTCTACACTGGTGCTAAATATGAAAGCTAAATAGGGCGCAATGGTTTCGATGAGAGATCTACAAACTTTTACAGACATTCCCCAGAGATCCTCTGCTGATTTAATATTAAGATCTTTAATAGCTTTTATAACAGCTTGGGGGTTTGTATGCTGAAACCTAAACTCCAAAGGGCATGCCTTTACATTATTTTTAAGTAAGGCAGCAGAAAGCACGGGTGATGAATTTAAAGCTTCAGTAGTTTTAAGGGGAATACTAGTAAAAAAGTTTTCAAATTCCTGAGCTATTTCTACATCTGAGTTGATGGGGCCATGAGCAGTCTCTAATTAAATTCTGTATTATGCTGTTTTTTTCTGCCTGTTTAATTATTTATTATTTGCCAGGTAGTTTTATTTTATCATGAGCTGATTTTATTTTATTGCTAATATAAAGAGTTTTTGCTATTATGCACACACTTTTAAAAGTTTTCGAATATTTTGCAACAAACTGATGAAAGCTTGTATTATTCATATGTTGGTTTAGACCATAAAGTTCAAAAAGTTTTCCCCTGCAAGAGCAGGGGAAAACTTTTTGAACGTGATTGGGCGACTCCAGGTATTCGTAAGAACGAATACCTGGAGTCGCCCAATCACTAAATAAAAACTTTGTGTAATTAGTTTTAGTCTTTAGTGGAAAAGTGTTATTAAATTGAGTGTTTAATAGTGAAAAGAACTCGGCATAGAACTCATTTGGGTCATCTATATTATTAAACCTTTGGTCACATAATGTACTGGCCAAAGAATTATTTAATTTCTCTAAATTTTTACATGTAATTGGCCTTTTTTTTTTTTTTTTGGGTGGGAAATCATCAAATGACCTCTCCCGCTCTGAGCGGAGCGGAAGGGCGTGTCAGACTCTTACTGACTAAAACCCACCCGTGTTCCTTCAGTTGCCTGTGCGCCAGGGCCACGGTAACTCTTTCGAACAATCCGCGACCCCGGCAGGCGTCGGCCCTGTCGGACCCCGTCAATTATGCTGACAACTCTTTGAGGCGCGCGTGGAACACAACGCGCCGTCGACCCGGGCCTGGTCCTTACCGGACGGCGAGCTGCCCATTGCTCGCCGTCCGCAGGCCCGCGCCTACGGTGGCCGGGAATCGGCTATGGACTCCCGACGCCCAGGGTGTCTCCTCCTGCGGCGACTAGGGGCGTGAGGGCGCAATGATTGCCTCTCCCTCACGCGCTCCGCCTCCTCCTTCGCGAGCATTACTGCTTCGCAGAAGGAGGTGACTGCTTCCCATTCTCTCTCGCTCCGTACTATGGCCTGAACCAGGGCCGGACGCGAGAGATCGCCGCCGCCGATCGCCGCCACGAGGACACGGCGGTGCTCCGCCCAAGCCGGGCAGACCTCCACCGTATGCTCCACCGTGTCCTCCGGTCGATCCACACAATGCCAACACCTGGGCGTTTCCTCCGGCCTTATCCGAAACAGGAACCTCCCGAAACAGCCATGTCCGGTGAGGACCTGCGTCAGGCGGAAGGTGAGGACGCCGTGGCGCCTCTCAAGCCACTCCTCAAAGAGGGGACTTACCGCCGCAATTGTGGCGTGCCCAGCGCTGGGTTGCGACAGTCGCACCCTCCATGCCGCCATGAGATCCCGCCGGAGCTCTGTCCGCTGTGCCGCGATTTCTCGCGGCAGCGGAGTAACGCCCCGGCGTTTCGCCTCCTCGCGCCACTCCCAAATGTGCGCGAGGACTTTTGCCTCCAGATCCCATGGCGGCAATCCCGCAAGGAGGCTCGCCGCCTCGCAGGAGACCGTGCGGTATCCCCGGATCAGCCGGATGGCCATGACCCTTTGGGACGCGTTCAAACGGCGTGCTGGTCGGAGCCTCAATGAACGCGCCCACACCGGTGCCCCGTAAAGGGCCATGGACCGCACGACCCCCGCGTAGAGCCTCCGGCAGGAGGCGTTTGGACCCCCTAGATTGGGCAGGAGCCGCTTCAAGGCAGCCCCAACCTGGTCCAGTCTGGGAGCCAAACGTCGGAAATGCTCGACGAAGTTCCACCGACTGTCGAGGACGAGTCCCAGGTACTTCATCGTCGACTCGACGCCGATGTGAACCCCTCCCGCCATTATTTGGGAACCCGAGAGTGGCGCGTTCCGAGGACCATGAAAACACATGGCCTCGGACTTGTGCAGGGCCACCTCGAGTCCCAATTGCCGGATCCTCTCAATGACTGTCGCAACCCCGCGTGTCATTAATTCGGCCGCCGCCTGGTGCGACCTCCCCTGCGCCAGGACTAGCGTGTCGTCAGCGTAACAAACGACGCTGACGCCGCTAGGGAGGTTGGCGCGCAGCACCCAGTCGTACCCGATGTCCCACAGATGCGGCCCCAAGACTGATCCCTGTGGGACACCGCACGACATCTCTCGCCGGTTCCATTCTCCCTGGTGACCGGGGTAGATGACGGCCCTATCCGTCAGATAGGCCTCGACTATGCGACAGAGGTAGGTCGGCATCCGGTGATACCGGAGTGCCTCCCTGATGCAACTCCAGGGCAGGGTATTGAAGGCATTGGCGATGTCTAGAGACACCGCCAAGACGACCCCACCCCGGGCCACAGCATCCCCCGTCGTGAGGGCTCGCACGCGCATGATGGCGTCCACCGTAGAGCGCCCCCTGCGGAAACCAAACTGGCTCTCCGCCAAATCCGGCCCCACCCGCACTAGCCGCCCGACGAGGCGGTCTGCAATGACTCTTTCAAAGAGCTTGCCCACCTCGTCGAGCAGCACAATGGGCCGGTAAGCGGACGGAGAGTCCGCAGGGCGCCCCGTCTTCTTAATGAGGACCAGTTTCCCCGTCTTCCAACGAAGTGGGAACTGGCCCCCTTCCAAGCATGCGCTTAGGAGCCCTCGAAGTCGAGGCCCGAGAGCCTCCAAGGCCAGGACCCAGGCTTTTCCAGGTAGGCCGTCGGGTCCTGGGGCGGTATTTTTGGCACTCAGCCTACGTACCGCCACTCTCAACTCTACCTCGGTCACCTCAGGAGAATCGTCGTCGTCGTCGGTTATGTGGTCCACAGTGGGCACCGCAGGAGGCGGAGCCATGGGCGGGGGAGTGTGCTCCCCTCGCGAAGGGAACAGAGCGCTCACCACGCCCTCCACGAGCTGAGGCCGGAGACTCTGCGTTAGTGGGGGAGCCCATGGGCGGAGTTTCTCCCGCACCATTTTGTATGGGCGTCCCCAAGGGTCCCTGTTCAGAGTCCCCAGCGACTCCTCACGGGCCAGTCCCCTGGCCCGCAGTATCTCCGCTCGGAGGGCGGTCTTCGCCGCTCTGTAACCCTCGTACAGCTCCGCCTGAATGGCTTCCGTATCCGGAGGACGGACACGGAGCCTGCGGTGCCTGGTGTACAGGCGTCGCGCAGCAACGCACGCCTCGCGCAGAGACGTTAGCTCCGGCGACCACCAGTACACCTGGCGCGAGGCGCGTCCAGGCTGGACCCGGGGCATTGCCACGTCACATACTTCGGACATGGCCTCCCGGAACCACTCCGCCTCGTCGTTAATATCAGCAGGCCTGTCCGGTGATGACACCCAGGCCTGCACGATCGAGGCTTCCAGGAGGAGCTCCCGGTCCAGCCGCTTCAGCGCCCACCGTGGACCACTCGGGGCCTGTCGGACCAGCGCGCTCGAGGTCTGGGGGGAGACGTCAAACCGGATGTACCGGTGGTCGGAATACGTCTCCACCCCCTCCATGACGCGCCAGTCAATGACACGCGGCGACAGAGCGGGGCTGGCGAACGAAATGTCCACCACTGACTCACCCCGCATCCGCACACACGTGGGGACAGAACCCCGGTTTAGGACGACTAGGCCTGTCTCCAGAGCCCAGTCCTCCACCATCCTACCCCGCGCGTCAGTATACCGGGAACCCCAAGCCGTGTTCTTGGCATTGAAGTCCCCGAGCACGAGCACGGGGAGGGAATGGTACCCGACGACGACGACTCTCAACTCCGCAAGGGAGTTGTGGAACTCGGCGAGAGTTCGGTTCGGGGAGAAGTACACCCCTACGACAACAATCTCCCCGAACCGTGCTGCCACGCAACCCCGTCCCCTCTTAACTGCCTCGAGCGACGGGGTACCGGCGGCGGCCGACGAAATTAGGGTCACTGAGCCGCTCAGGTCCTCCACCCAGTCATCCCTGGGCGGGACAAAGTACGGCTCAGCGACCACGGCGATATTAATCGACCACTGCGCCATGCTCTGGAGCAACAGATCCTGAGCGGCGACGCAGTGGTTGATGTTCGCCTGGAGGAGGCGTAATGGGGCCATTAGTGGCACTCCATTTCGGCCCTCTCCCGAGGCTCTTGTGAGGGCCCTGCCGCGGTTTCAGCGGCGGTGACGACTGTGGAGGCAGCAGCGGCGATGGCAGTGGCGGCGGGTGCGGCAGTGACGGCGGTTGCGGAGGGCTTACCCCTGCCCCTGGCTTTGGCGGGTGGGGCGCAGGCCTTACTCCCAGCCCGGTGATCGGCCGGCTTGCCAGCTGCCGCACATAAAAAGCAGTGCGGCGTGGCATTGCACGAGCCGGCCTTGTGCCCGGGCTGACCGCAGCGGAAACAGTGATCGCTGCGGTCCACCTCCGAGGTGCATTGCACTCCCACGTGGTTGCCCACCTGGCAGCGGAAGCACCTCAGAGGTCTGGGTTCCAGCAGTTTCACCTGCGCGGAAACCCAGCCCACCAGGAGCCTTCGGCCCTCCCCGGCAACTTTCCGGGCCGCCGTCACGGGGCAGCTCACCGTCACGGCTCGCATCCCCGTGTGGTCAGGACGAATGGTGCCCGCCCTCACCTGCTCGGCAGAGCACCCCCCAGTCCTGACGACGGCGGCGACTACCTCAGCCTCCGTCACACAGTCGTCCAGGCCCAGGATGCGCATGTCAATGCACTTGGAGGGCCTGGAGACTCGGGCCTCGTCCGCATTTAGGGACGCCCTAAGCCTTTCGGCCAGGGCGTCAGCGGTCGGGCCGCTGGCCGCACCAGGAACCTCCAGCATCCGGGCCCCAGTCGCAGTGATCTTCACCCGGATGCCATTGGCGACGCCTAACTCCTCTAGGTTCACGGCCGCCCTAGCCTTGGCGAGCACGTCGCGGTAGGACACGCCCTTCTTCTCCGCTTCCGGCTGTAGTGTGATCACTACAGCTGCGGACTTCGGGGCGCGGAGCCTAGCCGCGACGCTTCGCTCCTTGCGCCGCTGCCGCCTCTCTTTACGTTTGGCCGCCCTTGCTGCCTTGCCCACCTTCTTCCTCGACCCAGCCACTTGCCATTCGGCGTCGGACGGAGGAGAATTAGGAGGTGGGGGGGCCGGCTGACTTGCCGCCAAGGCTGGCGCCCTCGCCGCCTGCGCAGCCACCCCGCCCTTCTTGGTCTTGTGTGGCGCCGACTTCGCCGGGTGCGGCCCCACGGGTTTCGGCACGGACCCGCCTTTAGTCCGCTTTGCTGATCCTGGCTTGGCCGCAGCGGCAGCAAAAGAGACCTGCCGGCTCGCCGCTAGCGGGGGGCGCAGGGCAATGGCCTCCAGAGCGGAAAACCGGCTCTGAAAGGCAGCAAGCTCCCGCCGCACCAGGGTCAGAACCCGGTCCTCGGCAGGTTCCGGCACTGGCCGGGCTTGCCCATGTTGCACCCTCTCCTGTGGTACTTCCCGGGGGCCGGCTGCCCGAAGGCCGGCCAGGTCCGCTCGGAGCTCCTCGTTCTCCTTTCGGAGAAGCTCCATTGCGGCTGTCAAGCGGCTGACCTCCGCCCGCATCTCAGACATGCCGTCCAATGGAGGCATGAGTTGAATGGCCTGCACTGCCTCCATAATGGAAGCCGCGGCAGCGGGTATGGCCTTGTCTTTAGAGGACTGAATCCTCTTCAAGGCCACACCCTTTAGCGCAGCTACCACGGCTACCTCCAGCCTGGCCAATTGCTCCGACTTAGAGCCGCCAGCGGCGTCCGGCTCACCACCTGACGACTCCGAGTGGGTCGCCCTGCCACTGGTCGCTCCGCAATGGTGCCCTTCCGTGTCGAGCCCTTCGGCGGGCTGAGACGGCTCGTCTGGGCTGGTGAGGCCTCTGCCCGCACCCCTATCCCAAACTCCACTCCGCCGACTGGTCTTGCCGATTTTACATGTAATTGGCCTAAACCTTATTAGATTTTTTTGTAAAGGCATGTAGGAGCAAAATGTTATTGTTTGGCTACTGTGATCAGATGGCAACTTATTTACAATTTGTTTGTGTAAATAATCACAATTACAAAAAATATTATCTATACAAGTGGCAGAAGAAGCTGTCACTCGGGTTGGTTCAATAAAAACATTTGACTAATCAAATGACCCAAAAAGACTTAATAATCTAACAGTATTTGAGTTATTTTCCAATAAATTCATATTAAAATCTCCACATACGATTATTGACTTACTACTAGTACTAAATTTCTTTAACACATCTTCAATTACAGAATCAATAGATTCTGGTAACTTGGAGGTCTGTCTACACATACTATAACATGCTTATCAAGCTCAACTCAGGGCAATTCAATGGTGTGCTCGACAGACAGTCCCATGATGTCTTTTCGTTCTTTCGATTTAATTGAATTTTTAACTAATATTAATGACCCGCCATGTTTAAATACGTTTTCGGCTGAAATGGCTAACTACAAAATAATTTTCATAATTAATTGATATTACTTGATGATCTTTTAACCCATGTTCTGTTAAACAAATGACATCAAACTTAGTATTTTCCAAAAACAATTCTATTTCCAGTAATTTGGAAGCGCAACCTTGGATATTTTGATTAAATAATTTTAAAGTATGTTGCACTCCCTTTGGTATTTTATTTTTATGAGTTAAATTGCCAGAAGATACCTTTTTATTATTCTCTAATAATAATAATAATTGGTTACTTGAAGGGGTAACTTCTGTTGTCTTACTGACTAGTTTAAATGATTATCCGGAGTGACCTCCACAACTACAACTGAAGTGTCTAGAATGCCCGTAACAGTTCAAGCAGGAAGAGAATACCCTATCTGACTGGTAGTGGCCTCCAAAGATGTTGATATTATAGGTGGATCCTCCTTCGTACAACATGAGGATTCATAATTAATCACTATGTTGTTAGTATGACTAGGCAACACAGACTCGTCCCTAATACTAAAAGTTGTTATATTATTTATAACCTCATTAATACTATATGCTATCAACATAGCATAGGAATCAGATGTCTACATTCCCAAGACAGAGATAAAGTTCTCTGAGTTAACTTAAACCCACTAACAAACTTGTTAGTGTGAAAATACAATAATTTGTCACTATGACAACATGTCAGCTTATGAATAGTATTATTCAATTTATATCTATAAATATAATTATTTTCGTCATCTGTTATAGTATCAGAGTAAGGAAAAACACACAACATCAGCTTTCCTATATTTAATTTTAATAAGGTGTTCACACCATCCACTATGTCCTTTCTAGTAATACCCGTACTATTACCTAATAGCAAAACCATAGTATAATAATTATCTAAGTTTGTGTGCAATTATTTTAATCATTTGTTTAAAACTTATGTTATGTTAACTATGATTGGTAAAACTATGACTAAGGTAATTGAGTAAAATTATTCCAAAGCCTGAACCTAATTCGTCACAAAAAAATATGGATTTGTTTTTGTGTGTATTAACATATGTCTCTGCTGGAAGAGCCAACACCGGAAGGAGCAAGTCCGGCTGAGACTGAAGAGGTTGTGGTTGGCTGGTACAGCTGCATGAAAGATTATTAGCAAGAGACTCATACCTCTCAGCATTGCCATTCACCAAATCCAGTAGTTCCTCAGCCTCAAACATGCGGTCACTTAGTTGTTGTTGTGAAGTCTCATATTTTTCAAAAATATCCTTCAGCAAGTGCTGCTTGTGTAATATATCATTATATAGGAGCTGGATATCAGTGTCATACTTTTCCCTACATTTATCTAACTCAATAGTTCTAATATTTAAACTTTTTGATAGGACAACATGTTCCTTTCTAAGCGAAAGATTTAATTTTAAGAGATTTTGTTTTTTAATTGCTCTCTGTGACCGTTTAATTAACTTCTTGATTTTAATATATTTCTTCAATTTGTTGTGACTCATAACAATAGGACATAATAGTATGGTATCATCACCAGTCAAATCTATTATTACAGTTGGCTCACACACTGATTTTGACGCACTACCTACCAACTTATCTTAACTTATCTAAATAGATTACTGGTCCTAGCAACCTGTTTGGTAACCTGAACACACTCTGAGAGAGATAGAGCCATTTGAGCTTCACACAATTTCTGTTCCAGTTCTGTTATTCGATTCAAAGCCAGCTCATGGGTGTCACTGCACTCCTGAAATGTTGACACTAGATGTTGTAGTTGACTGTGCTGGTCGGCTAAGTCCATGTGTTGTATATGTAGCTGAGACAGCTCACTTTTGAGGGAGGTGTTTTTTAAATTAATGTTTTCCACTTCCACTTCGCTGTCTTCCCTTTCCTGGAGCAGCTGTTTACACATAGCTTTAGAAGTCTCGAGTTCCTTCAACGTAGCTCTTAGTTTTGCTTCCATCTCCCTTATTGTAGCACTGCGGGTCATCATTTTCTTTGAAACGTCAGTCACCTGGAATGTGTGAAGTTATGAAGCTAAATAACAGTGTAAGAAAATATGTTCTAATATTTAGATTAGAAGGAGGTAGAAGAGGAAAAAAAGTAAATTAAATTAAGTTAAAAATAATTAATGAATTGTTAAAAATAGATATTACAATTAGTTGAAGTTAATAAGGAATTAGATAGGAATGTTAAGCAGAAGTGAAGTTACAAGGAATACACTGTTTTTTAAATATTATTATGACACAAAGAAACTTGATCGACAATAACAAGTTTTTGACTCATTACAGGTTTTAGATGAATAAATAATCACTAGGTTTTTTTGAGTCTATTTTTGTGTAGCAAATTATGTAGTGTTTATTGTCTGAGCGAATGTTTTCGTCATCGATTTTGGTCATTTCGTGGTATTCTTTAATATCAAATTTATATGTGGTTCAAATGATATTTTTTTGTCAACCCCTAACAATTTATGTTGATTAACTACAGGAATTGTTTGATTGTTAAACACTATTTCAGAATTAGGAAAGTCTTTGCTAAATATCATAACACTGCTTTTACTTGGGTTCATTTTTAGTTTAAGTTTATTATTGTAATACATTTGCAAATCATTTAAAGCCAAATTAACATTTTGATTAGCAGAATAAACATTGTAATTTATACTGTACAACACCAGGTCATCGGCAAATTGTAGAATATTTACGCTACTATTATTTACATATTTACATATTTCAGATGTGTACAAATTATAAAGTAGAGGAGGCAAAGTTGCCCCCTGCATTGTACCTTGTGATGTAGTTCTAGGTCCATGTAAAATATTATTGTATTTAACATAAATAGTTCTATTTAAAAAAATCAAGAATCCATTTACACATTAATCCAGGAATACCCAAACTGGACTATATTTGTACAAGAATGTCTGGTTGAACATTGTCAAATGCACCTTGGACATCTAAAAAGACACATGCTACACTCTTATATTGTTTTGCATTTTTCAGGTCTGAAATAAGTGAAGTGAAGCTGTCTGAACAACTTCGACAACGTCTCAAGCCATTCTAAATATTAGGAATAATATTATTTGACTCAACATCATCTTTCATCTAATCGAAATTTAGGAATATTTTCAAAAAAAAACCCTAAACAGGATGATAATGAAATAGGTCTGTAAGAGTCTGGACTATCCAGAGGCTTATCTGATTTTAGGACAGGAATGACACATAGTGTTTTCCAAGACTGAGGTATTGTTTGTTTAAGCCAAACTGCATTAAAAACCTTTAAAAATAAATTTTGTGATTCAATATTCAATTTCTTAATTAAAATGTAAGGAAAATCATCCAAGCCTGGTGTAGTATTCGTTCTAGATTGCAGACTAATTAAGAATTCTGTCCATGAAAAAGGTTCTAACAAGTATTTGGAGCTATCATCATTATTATGAAGATTGTAACATTTAAATTTTCAACACTTTCACAAGAATTTCCTGATAATTTATTTAAAAATGGTTCATCACAATATGATTTGTTACTAGTCTTTATTCTTTTAAACTTTTTAATATTGTTCCAAATGATTGTAATAGGAGTTGTTCTGTTAAAACTTTCACATAATTTTCTCCCACCATTATTCCTTTCTTCTGCTATTGTTCTTTTCTTAATTGCATCAAATGATTCATATGATATAAAATTACTAATACTAGGATTATTTCTATAATATTTTAAGGCCTCTTGGGACTTAGTAACACTGTCTTTAATTTTATAATTCCACCAGGGTGCTGGCAGTTTATATCTATACTCTGAAGTTTTGGTAAATTTTGGAAAACAGTCTAATTTGAGTGCATCAAGTGCCTTACAAAAGCGATCATATGCTATTAGAGGATTATTAAGGTCAATATTAATATTACTAAAAGTTGTTTTAGAGAGGTCATTATACTTGTTCCAATCAGCTTTATTATATAGAAATTTATCTACAGGAGGATTAACATTATAATGGTTGGCTAAAATTGTGATTACTGTAATAGTTGGAAAATGATAGCTTCCCATATTATCATCATGAACAGACCATTTTCATAAAGACGTAATACAAGGACTAGCCAGACTAACGTCTATAGCTGACGGATTTCGATTCGGATAATGTATACTAGTGAAATCTAAATTGTCTATAATGTTATATAATTGTTGTCCTCGGCTTTTGGTTGACAAACAGCCAAAAGCAATGTGATGGGCATTGAAGTCTACAGCCACAAAAATAGGTTTCGGTAGATCTTTAATTATGTTATTTAAAATGTCAGTTCCCAAAAGCCCTGAGGGAGGCCAGTACACACAGAGAATAGATAATTGGCCACAAGAAGTAAATAGCGACATAGCTATGGTTTGCAAATTTTCATTAAACGAAGTTTGCAACAGTTTATATAAAAAAAAATGGCTTTATCAAAATTGCAACACCTCCATACCCATTTGAAGTATTTTTTTAATAAATATTATAACCAGGTATATGACAAGGTCTACTATCGTTCATCCAGGTTTCATTAACAAGACAAACATCTATGTTGTTTTCTTGCAAAAAGTTAATTAAAAGAGGTTTTTTACTGTAAATACTTTGAATATATGCAATTCTTAAAACAGAAGTATTATTACTATCCCTAATTAAGTTAGATTTCTAAGTAACATTTCTTTGTTAAACATTGTTGTAATTGGACTGTCATCCCCCTTATTTGCTATAGCAATTAATGTGCGTACCATGGCATTTGTAATCTCATTATTATTTATTAAGTGAGCCTTCAACTCATCAGTGGAAATCAGCTTTTGTTCATTTGTCTTATTGTTAACATTTTCATTGGGCTTGTTATTTGTATTTGTCTTTTTATTTACATTATTTACAGGTTTATTAACTACTAGAGGAGGGAATTCTGTATTTAAAATTCTCTCCTTAGATAGGGCAATAGCGACGTAAGTTATTTTGCTTTTTTTCTCTTGTATCTTCCTCATTTTAATAGGATACATGTTAGAAATTGCCAAATGAGGTCCACTGCAATTCACGCAGCAAAGATCATTGGGCTTATCACATTCTTTAAAGTAATGGCCTCCAGAGCAAATACTACATCGCTGTTTCCCATTGCATATTTTTTTTGAGTGATTAAATTTAAAACACCTGTGATATTTGCTGGAACAAATCTAATTATGCCTGTTTTCTCTATCTGAGCAGCCGGAATAAATGTCTTCATATTATATTTATCCAGGAAAGCAGTGTTCATTAAAAGTTATTGGCGTTATTGTACTGCTTAAATATCACTGCAATTTTATAGAATAGAATAGAATACTCTTTATTATGTACACCATAAAAATTACAGATATAAAAGTAGAAATTTTACACACGGTGACACAATGGGCGGTCTTATCGCTAAAAGCGACCTTTTACAGACAACCTTTGGATGGATTCAAGGTAGAAGGAGAGACAATAATGCAGGTAGTCAGTGGTGTACCATTTACATATACAACAAATACATACATACAGCAATATGCATACAGCGTATTAGCATTTACTCGCTGTATTGAGACAACACCTTTGACATCCGTGGTGAAAATGTGATTTAAATAGATAGGGCTCTTATTGCCCAGACGATCACTATTTCAACCAACACGAAATTTAAGGTATTCGTACAAAGTATCAATATACTTTGTACGAATACCTTAAAGTCCGTGTTGGTTGAATTTTCTGGATATAGTCTTTTATAATTTGGTTTAAAGTATGGTAAGAAGTTATCCTCACCGCCGCTGACTAATACTTGGTCATTTATTAACCTATCCCGTTTACCCGATGTACCTAGCCCTCTAGTGGCTGGGGGATTTTCACCCCCGGCCCCTTCTTCCAACATTTTACAGCTATTTACAATTAATATTAATTAACTTTGAAATAGAATTAAACAATAAACTGAACTTTTGTTAAAGAAAAATTTTAAATTTGAAAAATTTGCGTCTTTTCAGTTCAAATTCCCGCCAAAGAATCATAATGTAGCTTATAGATAATGTAGATGTAGATAATATAAAAAAGGATGGATATTTATACCCTAAGTCATCAATTCAGATAATTTATGTAAACAAATGTGATAACAGATCAAAAAAATATCGTCTTAATGGTAATTCACATAAAATGGTGGAAAACAAGGTTAGATTTGCTTTTAAGTTCTGATTTTTAAAATAATAATTAAAAAATTATTATACCGTGTTAATTTTTATAAGTTTTCGGTTTTAAACAAAGTTATTAAAAAAAGAAAATTTTGTGGTATAAAATATTTTATGATACTGGTAACACTACCGGAGTTCCCAACATTCTCAAATTTCGTTTGACATAATTACAAAGTCGCGTCTTTTCACAACATTCGTTTTCTTTTCCCGGATAATACTATTCGCTGCGTCTTTGTTAATTGTGCTTTATTATCATCGTGTTAACTGTTTCATCTTGTTGTTAGTTGTTATATTTCCTTGTTTTAACTTGGACTTAAAAGGGCTGATTATGATGATAATAAGCCGCGACTCCGACACAGAACAAACACTGTTCGGCTACGATATTTTGTTTGCATAGCTCGTATAAATAGTTAACTGTAATGAAAAGATAGAAAAATTTAATATTAAATTGTTTTGTACCACTGTCCTGTCATTTTGACAATGACATTTCTTTGTTTACTTAAATTATCTGAATTGATGACTTAGGGTATAGTCATAATCAATACATGTCTCTGAGGTTCATAGGGCTTAATTTCAAATACCTAGTTTTGCCATAAATATTGTCAATTTTTTTTTTTTTTGTTGCAAATAATATTTATTACTTTTACAGTGTGTTAGTTTAATACATAAATATAAAACAATTTAAAATATAAAAAGCTTGTTCGAAGTGGTCTCCATTGGCTGCAATACAGTCCTTTTAAACGTTGAGGCCAGTTATCAATAGAAGCACGCACTCTTTCCATGGGAAAATTCTTCACTGCCAATCGCATGGATTGTTTTAGGGACTCCAAATTATCATGGCGTTTAGAGCAAACCCTACTCTCTAAAACTGACCATAAATCATAATCCAGCGGATTAAGATCGGAACTAGACGACGGCCAGACTTCAGCTCTGATGAAGTCCGAAACGTTCACTTCCAACCAAGACTGCGTGGACCGCCGAGTCTTGTTGGAAGGACCATACTTGGTTATTGAACATGGTGTTGTTAAGGGGCTTAACTACCTTCTCAAGAATGGTATCTTGATACACTTGTGCCGATGTTTTGATACCTTTTTCACAAAAATATGGCTCAGTCACTCCTTCATAGCTAACACCGCACCAAACCATCACTGAAGTCGGATAATGGCCACGTTGCACTCTGTCGACTAATTGGGAAGCTTCCTTAGAGCTTTGAGCATAAATACGGTCATTTTGTTTGTTAAAATGTTGCTCAATTGTAAAGATTTTCTCATCTGTAAACAAAAAAGATCTGTGACCGTCCTTTGCGTACCGCTTCAGTAGTTGTTTCGATTTTACCACCCTATTCTTTTTTAAATTATCAGTTAAAAAATGACCAGTGCGTCTGTTATAGACTACAAGTCCTAAGTCATCTTTTACAATACGCGACATGGTTCTGGGTGCTATCCGAGATAAAATCTTATGCTTTCGGACAGAATTTCTTCGAATTCTTTCCCTTACTGCTTTGACCACCTTTTTCGTACGAACACTACGTGGACGGCCAGATCATTTTCTGTCACAAACAGAGGAGGTCTCATTGTACCTATTAATAGCCCGATACACAAACATTTGACTAATACCAAGCGTATGGAGAGTTTTAAAAATTGCATTTGGCTCCATACCAACTTTGTGTAATGCAATCACAGCGATTCATTTCTCTTTATCACCCCACTCCATTTTAATATCGCAAAATATTGTACAATATATTGGCGCTAAAATTAGAAAACACAATGAACAATCGTATAAAAATGACAGATTCCAAATTCAAATGTAATATTTTTCTTATTTTTAACTGTAACAGTATTTATGGCCAGACTAAGTATACATGGCCAACTACAGTGTCCAGTAAAAAGTCAGTTTTCTTTTTACTCTTTTATAGGACACGCTTTAAAAAAACAAACATTATTTTAAATAGCAAAATGTCTTTTCAAAATAACATGAGTGTTGAAACTAGTGTTTTTTCTAGACGTTTGTGTGTGAATATTATTCTACAAGGGCGATATGAAGTAAATAGAGACATTTTTTACTCAAGGAATTACTTGTTCTCTGTAAGGCGAGAGTAGAGCACTACCTCACGCGCTTCGCTTATGAGGCGTGCAATTACTTTATGCAGACTAGTCCTGCTACCCTCTCTAGAAGTCCTTTGATACGATGAAATCAGTGACAATTTTAAGCCGAGATCTATAAATGTTACTTAGCTCGTGCTTTGACTTAGTCTTGATCTTGCACTTGTGTTTTAACAGTTGTGCGATAGTAACAGGAATAACGCTTAGCGAAAGTATATACGTTAAGTTTAAATACCTAGATCTCGGCCTTAGTACCCAGTTAGTTACGAATAGTAAAGCTTACAGCGTTCCATCAAAACAATATTTGTTTCTGTAGTTTTAGTCGCAATTATAATACCTACATTAGACATTTGCGCCTTATTAGAAGTAACAAACAGACATACTATCCATGTTAATCCATACTTCCGTACTAATATTACAAATGCAAAAGTTTCTCTGCCTGCCTGTCGGTCTGTGTGTCTGTTACCTTTTCACGCCTAATTGGCTGAACAGATTTAGATGAAACACACGGATAAACCATGACTTGGGGTAGGACATAGGATATTGGAACGAAGTTCCTTATCGCACGGTACAAACTTGGCGGATGGGGGCTAGGCGAAAAAAAGTGTAAGAATTTTCCATCACGCGCTAATCACAGGAACTACTGATTGGAATTGAAAAAATCTTTTTGTGTTGGATAGTCCATTTAACATCACGCTACAACTATTAGGAGCAAAGTATAAATAAAAAATGTTTCAAAAACGGGAATAAATGATTCCTTTTGAGAGCTTCCGTTGCGTGCGCTGCGTAAACGGTTAATGTTACGCAAAAATCATGTATGACGGAATTGTTCCCCAATAAAAGTTCTTAAAATAATCCACGACAGCATATATGTCTAAATATACTTCGAAAGGAACTTCGTTACAACCGAGTGTTCCATGACAGTCACGCATTTCTTTTTATCTCAATAGTACGATCCCACGGAGTAATTTCCGCCCACCACGTGGGCAAAACCGCGAGCAAAAACCGCGGGTAAAAAAAAAACTGAACTGGTACAATGTGGTAGCTTGATTCGCTGTATCTTTAATAGTAAGCGCAAGATTGTGTAAAATTACATAGTCAATAGTGATAAAACCGTGTTACATTTATTTTGTTCATGTTTATTTAACTATGTAATACGTTGTCATAGGATTTGTTAAACGTACTTTTCCACTGCCGCCATCTTAGACAGTAAATGTCAAGTCATTTTGACATACGCAGTCATTGACAATTATAATCGTTGTATTTTTATCTTTGAGTTTTAAGTTGGAAAGCCAGTATTTTTGTGTATTTCTTGCTTTTTAGCTTGAATGAGTTGGGTTACAGGGTTCCCTGATTCTGTCCTAATACCTTCACCAATCGTTGCCCAGACCCAAAAGCTTTATGGTGGCAACCAAGTGTTATGTCGTTGATTGCAATACAAGCTATAAAACTCTGGTAATTTACCAAGGCTGGCTGGATGTGGCTACCTTTCTAGATACGTGCAACTTGTTAGTGGTTTTTTAAAGAACAGTTGAATGTTGATATGTACACAAATAACAAAGCAAGCCCGCATTTAAACTCGTCACGAATGCAAAACTTACAAACACGTTGTTCACCCCTATAGTCGTTTATTTATCACCTTTGAGACAAAATTACGCACATGTCATCCTTGTTCTCTTCTATTGTTTGATTAAAATATTTCGATTATATCTCTACTAAAGAAATAGGTGCTTTACTTTTAACAATTTTGGTAAGTACTACATAATTTCTCGTTTTTTTTTTGTGTTTTTGTTTCAGTGCGAATTTCAGCAACAAAACTGAACGCCACCAGCACATCTAAACTGCATTCAAGAGCTGTCAGAAGAGAAAATAATGACACTGACAGCTCTAAAACGTGGTTCATGTGCTGATCGTGTTCAGTTTCATTGGTGAAATTCGTCCTTAATGTTTAGTCTTGTAAATTGTAATATAACCTATCCGCTTTAGCTAAACGCATGTGCGATCTCCTGATGAGAAGACATGGTCAATGGTGTAAAAATAATTCTACATCCCAGAAAAAGTGTCAAAGAATAACATATCAAAAGTAAGACACTTATTTACACGCAAACACACATATTATCGGTACAGTGCTTCACTTTTCGATAGTGGCGCGGAGTCCGTCTTTTTTTTCTATTCCGTAGTCAAACACTATAATTTCTGTACTATATTATCTCAATTGAATATTAATGTCATACATATTAATCAGAATCTTCCAGAATAAATCATCTCAATGATGAGAACCGCATCTAAATCCTTTGTGGAGTTTAGAAGAATTAATTGCACACACGCAGACAGTTAACGCGACTTTTTCTTACACTATTTATAAAGATATAGATAATCACACCTGCGTAAAAGGTACTGGGGTCGACTACTAGGTTGGGCGCATTAATATTAGGTACTTCCATTGGCAATTGAACTGTAATTTGTTTGTTTCAGGCAAAGGAAAGGATGGTGAAGAAGTAAGTAAAGTAGTAGAAAAATATTGTCCACGCCATGTACACGACGCGACGGTGAGACGCAATAAGATGATTAATCGGACGCGACAGAGGTGCCATCTATCGGTGAAGGGAAGAAGATAATTATCTCGATCGATTTGAATCCGGTCATTCCTTCGGTCGCTCACATTCAATCTCTCGTTCACTTGCGCCTCCTTCAAAATATGTAGTCTCTTCCCTTGCAAGCCGGCAAACCGATACGGCAAACTTTGGTAAACCAAAAGGTTTCGACACAACGAATATATATTCGAACTGTTTAACTAATCAAGTCATTTAATTTAGACGAACAAACCTGATCCTGCACAAATATTATATAGAAAAGTTTCAGATCTCATCTATAACTCTATTAATTCACATGCCTCGCCACACTCGCGAAACATTGGTTTTAGGCAAACAACAATAAAAACATTAACAAAAAATCAGTGTGAGTTGGTTTGGCACTCACGAAAATTGATGTGTAAACATGTGAGCTCGCATCAGTTTGGTTCACGCGCTCACATAGACACGGGTCTTACGCTGACGTCATCTGACGCTCAAAGTCTTACGCTTACGCGTCTGACACTCGAAGTCCCAGCTAGCCCCTACCGTAGACCGAGCGCTAAGATGTTTACACATCAATACTTTCAGTGTGCTTTCAACTGTGGTACCTACTCATAAAAATATGGTGACTGAGTTATTTAATAATTAAATCGTTATAATGCACAGCCGCACGCTGCAATACCTACTCGAAGAGGCTCTTGTGAGAAAAACATATCAGAAAAATGTAAATGAACCATGGAACCAACACAACTTTCAAAAATATAGGGCCAATAAGTTAAGAAAAAAATACTGATTAATATTATGTATCTAAATCTAAATTCTCTCAATCTAAATTACCTATTAATTCTCATGGCATGGCAAATTCATCTGATCTCAATAAATACATCTACCTTAATATTTATCACCAAAATCTATGTGGAGTTATGAACAAGAAAAATGAACTAGAAGTTTATGTGGAAACTCTTGATAAAAGGGTGGATTACGTGTGTATAAGTGAACACTTCTTGAATGAGAGCACTGCAAATGTTTTTAATATAAATAGCTATAAGCTAGTAGCTTACAACTCTAGAAAAAATAAATTAAGAGGAGGTAGTTTAATTTTGGGGCATGTGGATAGACAGACCGAAATTTGTGAACAAATAAACAAATTGTATAAAATGGAATGTTTTGAAATTTGTGGTGCTAAAGATACTATCACTGGTCTTTATATCTGTTGTTGCTATCGAAATCCTGTTGATAAAAATTTTGAACAGTTTTTGGAAAAATTGGAGAAGTTGTTGGACTATTTATTCAATAGGAAAAGCATAATATGCGGTGATTTTAATATTGATCTGCTAGTGGACAGTAAAAAAAGTGCCGAATTCCTTAGTTTGTTAAAATGTTATAATTTTAGGCACCTAATCTCTTCTGCTACTTTCATCCGTAATCATAGTACTTCATGTATCGACAACATCATAACCAATCTGCCCGATGCAGGTGTTTTGGGTGTTGAGGTAGATCACAACGGTTTGGCCGACGGGCATGCAGGTATTTTTGCTGAGGTTCATTTGAAAAATCGATCCAATTCTTATTTGAATGAGAATCAGTTCATTGTAATAGAGAAAAGAGTATTCACCATTAAAAATAGTGCGGCATTCGTACAGGGTATTCTTAAAGAATCTTGGAGTGGTATGGGTATTAATACTTTTCTTAAAAGTTTTTATAGAGTGTTTCGTAATAGCTACAGGAAGAGAGAATGTAAAACTAACCTCAAGAATAAATCACAATTAAAGTGGATCACTAAAGGGATACGTACCTCCAGCAAAATGAAACGTTTTTTATGTGCACGCAATGGAAATAACCTTGAACCAAGTGTTTTAAAATATAAAAACATGTACGTTAGGCTATATCGAAATATTGTTTCTAAAGCTAAGAAGCTTGCTATAATGACACAAATAAATACATCAAAAAATATGGGTAAGGAAATTTGGAAAGTTGTAAATAAATGCACAAATAAAGATAAAGTGATTCAGCGGGAACTTAGGCTTAAGGTTGATGGACGAATGGTAGTGGATCCAGAGGAAATAACTAATTTACTAGTGAATCAATTTAACTATAAAGGTGCTACTGACGGAAATGAAGGCTACGGCATTTCTCAATCGATACACGGACAAGGTTAGCAGTGACTTACATATTTCTCCTACCACTCCAAACGAGATTTGTACCATAGTCAAAAGAATGGAAAACAAACATTCCTGTGGGTATGACGAAGTGCCGATTTGTTTGTTCAAGGAGCACCTTGAAATGTTAGCTGAGCCTCTCTCTGACTTCTTCAATAAATGTATAAAAGAGGCTGTCTTCCCAGAACAATAAAAAATGGCAAAAGTAATACCTGTGTATAAGAAGGGTAGTAAGTCTGATCCTAAAAACTATAAATCCATCTCTCTTTTACCAGTGCTGTCAAAATTATTTGAAAAAATACTTAAAATTCGACTTTTAGCACACTTGCGAGTAAATAAAGTTTTAAATAAAAGACAATTTGGGTATCAAAAGGGTGTTGGCACTTCAGATGCCATATATACGTTATTGGATGATGTGATAAGCAAAATTAATAATAAAATGAGAGTTGCAGGGATTTTCCTAGATTTAAGCTCTGCATTTGACACAATTGACCATGAATTACTTCTGACTAAAATGAGTAATTACGGAATAAGAGGAAATGCTTTACGACTATTCTCTTCCTACTTAAAAAACAGGCGGATGTACGTTGAAATTGACAAAACTCAGAATAATTATAAGAAAAGGTATAAATCCAAAATTGTACGCATATCAACTGGTGTTCCACAGGGATCTATTTTAGGGCCTATTTTATTTTTAATATTTATTAATGACTTGATTAATTATCTAAATACAATTTTACCGGACATTGAATTAGTAATTTACGCAGATGACACAAATGCCATAGTGGCAGCAAATGACATGGTAGAGTTGACAGAAAGGGTAAATGCTACGTTACAAGCATTTCATGTGTGGTTCACGGCAAATAAATTATTTATTAATAGTAAAAAGACTCAAGTAATGTTATTTAAAACTACAGCTCGTAACAAAGATAATTTAAATGTTGCCTTAAATGAAGTTGACATTGAGCTCGTTGCTGAAGTCAAATTTTTAGGTATATATATTGACCTACTGTTAAACTGGAAACCAGAATTAAGAGCAATTGATGCATCGGTATCATCTGCATGTTACGCTCTGAGAGCCCTGAGAAATGAAATCAACATAGAACAGCTAAAATTGGTATATTTTGCGCTGGTGGAGTCAAAAATTAGGTACAGTATACTTTTTTGGGGAAATAGCTATGAATATAATAGTAGAAGAGCTTTTGTACTACAAAAACGTGCAATTCGTACCATGGTCCGCATCTCACAAAGGGAAAGTTGCCGACAACATTTTATCAATTTAGGCATACTTACAGCACCAAGCCTTTATGTACTGGTACTTTTAAGTAATATGGCCAAATACATACAAGACTATGAGACAGTAGAAGAACGGCCGATAAGGGAAGGCACCCGTAGACAGGACTTGAAGAATAAATTTTTGACTAATCATAACTTTAGAATTGTTAAACACTGTCCACGATACCAGTCTGTAAAATTATTCAACAGGTTGCCTTTAGACATAAAAAGTGCTGTCTACAGTAGTGATTTCAAAATAAAATTAAAAAAATTCCTATTGAATAAGTGTCTATATACTGTAGAAGAACTGTAATGTTAGATTTTATTGGATTATATTCATACTGATTTATTGATCTAACTGTAATTTTAATATAATTTTTATCAATCTATGCTAATTTGTCTTTAATTAATTATTTTATTGTTATTATTTTAAATTTTGAGGTGTTAGCCATATTGTTTAATTTAATATCTAAATTCTATTGACGTAATGTAAATTTATTATTTGTAAATTGTTGATGTAGTTTAGACGAAATTCAAATGTAATTTATGTTATTGTTTATACTGTAATTGTGTAATTTTTGTGTGTAACTAGTGTTGTAATTTTGTGTGTACATTCAGATACAAGTTACTTGTTAATCAATCAATCAATCAATCAATCATTTTATTTCAGGCAGCTGAGGGCCCATACATAAAATACACACATTTACATTTAATAAAACAAAAATAATAAACTAATACATAATTTTAAATCCTATAACTATAACTACACACGCAATGTTGTCGGCGTCGTGTTTCGCTGCGTGGTGTCGCGTAACCGTCCTCGGAAACGTCGATACACGACACCCTTCGGCCAAAAGTCCTCCTTCATGCAGGCCTGTAGATGGTGGGTTGGAACTCGCACCACGAATGACTTAAAGTTGATATTGTGGCGCGACTCCAACCTTTCAACCCTCAGAGTCCAATTTGTCTTCACTTTGACGTACTGCACGACCTCTTCAGTTGTAGTGGAGTGATGCAGACGCGAAAGGTACAGCTGCGTCGTAGGCACAGCAGGACGCAGCAGCATGTTGGGTCCACTCGGTGCGGTACCACACAGGTTACGAGAACAGGGCTTCTTCTTCTTCCTTTCGACTTTAGTGAAGCCTTCCTCATCAACTTGTGTCGTTCTTGGCACGGAGCTACAGACCACAGTCAGGGCAGGTTGAGCACCCACTTTCCGTTTATCCCCTTTTCTGGTTTGTCGCTTAGGCTGCGACGCATCAGATTTGCCGCTGGTGACGATAGCAGCATAGGCACGTTTAGGGGTCGACGTACCTACGTGTGACGTTTCCGCAGCCGGTGTTGTGGCGCGGGCGACGACGGCGGCGGGCGGCGCTTGCTCAGCGTTATCGGCAGCTAGTGACGCACTTGTGTTCGCCGATTCAAAACTGCCGATGGTCGCAATTTGCGCCCCTCGACGTGTATTCACCTTAGAGGCCTCAGGTGACCCAAATACCGAACCAACGTTGCGCAGTAATGCTATTTCTGCACGTAGTTCAGTATTGGTTTTTTCCGATACCTCCATTCTGGACTGCATTTTGGTCATCTCCGCCTTCAAGGAAGTGATGTCCTTAAGCAGCCGTGTAACGTCGACGTGATCGAATGTGACGGGAGGCAATTTACTCAGCTCCTTCGCCACGAAATCCGGCACGTCGTCCGGGTCAGTCTTCTTCAACATATCTATGATATCCTGAAGACTCTTCTCGGTTCCATCTCTGCGCCGAGAGGGCATCTGGTCTAATTTTCCAAGAGACTGGAACAGCAACAGCTTTCCGCTGCTGACGTCGTCCTCCTTGAAATTGGACCGGCATATCTGCAGGATGCTCACCTCGTCCATGTAGTCGATGGCATGGACCAGGAATGCCAGCAATTCATTCACTATAAGTTTTTTCGAACTCATTGTGATTACGGGCAGCGGCTACAGCCGCGCAACACGCGAATAAAATTCTTGCCGTGCACAGTGGAAACACGTCCGTGTTCGAGCGCGCATCGCACTGCACATAAAAAAAAAAAAAAAAAAAATGACTATAAATGACTATCTTATTGACAGTCACTCTTCATAGCTACAGTCTTCGTATCAGGGTTCAGCATGTGTGCCCATTTTTCCTAACACTCGTTTCACTGACAATTAAGATATTCTGAGCTACGTCTCGTTGCTTGGAGCATGTTTGAAACGGTGTGACGCCTTGCGCTGTTTCTATAGGAGCAGCATCCATCTTTATGCAAATTAAAATTAAGCTTCCAAGAGAAATTCCAGATAATCCAATGAAAAGGTAACCTACAGTGATTTTAACTCAGTATGTAATTAATATTTCGGACGTCCATAAAAGTTACAACGTTGATAAAGTCGCAGTACTAGCACGTAGCAGTAAAAAATAAAATGTAATTTCAATAACTTGGCTTAGACAATTAACGAACTTTTGTTTCATTCTGTGCTAATCAAAAAGAGCAACAATGATTATTAAAGGCAATATAAATTCTTAATACAAAATAAAAAATATACATAATAATAGGTCTTTACCTATGAAATTGCCGTTTTGTATGAAAAAATTTAAACGAATTTTTTTCATGAATTTTTTATTTGTATTAATCGAAGTAATCACCCATGCAATCAATGCATCTTTGCCATCGCAGTGGCAGTTTATTGATGCCCTTCTTAAAGAAATCAGCTGGACGGGAGGCAACAAATTCTTCAAAGGCATTTTGTACTGCCTCTCGGGTATTAAAGTTTTTTCCCGCCAAGAAGTTATCCAAATTCTGGAAAAAGTAGTAGTCTGTAGGCGCAAGGTCTGGTGAGTAGGGCGGATGACGGAGAGCTTCCAACCCCAGTTCTTGCAACTTGGAGACCGTCTGCTGTGCAGTATGAGGTCGCGCGTTGTCGTGCAGGAGCAGCGGAGACGAGCGATTGACCAATGCTGGTTGGAGATGCGCCAGCTTCTCCATCATTGTGTTCAGTTCTTCACAGTACACATCTGCAGTAATGCTCACCCCGTTTGGTAAGAAGCTGTGATGAATCACACCAGCGCTAGACCACCAAACAGTGACCATCACTTTTCTAGGGGTAAGTTTTCGTTTAGGGCATTGTTTAGGTGCTGAACCAGGATCCAACCAACTTGCTGAGCGCTTACGGTTATCAAACAGAATCCATTTTTCATCGCAGGTAACAATGCGGTTCAAAATTCCTTCATTTGTGTGTCTGTTGAGCAGTGCAAGGCACGTCTCGACGCGTACTTCGCGCTGGCGATCATTGAGTTCGTGGGGCACCCATTTGTCAAGCTTTTTTACCTTGCCAATTTGACGCAAATGGACCAATATTGTTTTGACGCTAACGTCTAAAGCTGCTGCTAATTCAGCCGTAGATTGTGTATCATCAGCTTCCACAATCGCCTTTAATTCGTCATTGTCGACCAAAGTCTTCGGACGACCGCGAGGTTCATTTTTCAGGTCGAAATTTCCAGAACGGAAGCGAGCAAACCAATAACAGGTGGTGCGTTGGTTTGTAGTGTTAGCTCCGTAAACGTCGTTGATGTTGCGTGCCGCTTGTGCCGCGTTGCTGCCACGACGGTACTCATATTCCATAATTACTCGAATTTTTAACGTATCCATGATGACGAAAAATATTGAAATGCGATGAAAATGTAACACTAATCAATAAAGAAATGACTACTTTTAGAAAAAAAAAACCATGTTTTTAAAATAAAATTAATTTGAAATTAGAATTCTTAGCCAAACAAAAATTATTTTGATTTGAAATGGCCAGTACTGCAGAACGGCAATTTCATAGGTAAAGACCTAATAATACTGTCATTGTTGGAACTTGTATAATGCTGCTATTTGTATCGAAGGTAAAAGTAGATCCAGTAAAGAAGGTTGCAGACTTCAAATCAAAATACAAACAATTAGTTTTACCAAATTTTAATTATATAAGAAATGCTACAGATATAACCACAATTCTTTAAACTTTCATTTTCCCTGCCTCAATAGCTAACACCTCTTCTCTCTCTATTCTCTTCTCTTTTTTTGTCTTCAAGTCTTCATAAATCTCTTCCAAGATCCTTTGTTTTGTTTCTGGCACATACATAAACACATAGATGGTTGTGCATAAACAAACGGCGCCGAAGAAGTAGAATGCGACATGGGCTCCCACTGCATTTACTAGAGGCTTGAAGAACAACGTTTCTAGGAAGGAAGCAACTGACGCTGTTGACATCGTCATCGCCATTACTGAACCTCGGTACTGAAAAGAAAATAGAGTTGATGAGCTTTTGTAGTAAGCGCACATTATTATCCACTAGAATGCCCGAAACTACAAAGTCAGTAAAGAAATTTAAAAATGTATTACTTGTGGAGTTATCATTGACACCTACCTTAAAAGAAAAGATCTCTCCAGTAACTATCACGGAGACTGGTTGCAACCCAAGTGCGTCACAGAAGATGCACAAGCAGAGGGCGACGACTGGCAACCAGGATGGGGCGAACACGTTGTTGTCTCGAGCGACGTACCAGGACGCCAGGGCACACATGCTCAAACCTGACACAAAGGCTGTGGCTATGAAGAGTGGCTGTGGATAAGAGAGATAATGCTCATTAGTCGCTACACGTAGACACATGGCAAAGATGTGAACCTAATTCTGATACCAAGGAACACTGCTGAACCATCTTTAAAGTCCAATCCGTCTTAGAGTCAATAACGAAGGCTTCAAAGAAGGCAAGTGAAATCTGGAAGTGGTTATGTGGAAGACAATGTACACATATATGCTGGTCATCTTTGACAAGGAAAAGATAGAAAAGTAAGGATTTCTGCGTTATTATTAGGAAGGACAATAAAAACTCTAGAAATCTCACCTTTCTCCCTGCTTTTTCTACCGGAAAAGATGCCAAGGATGCTCCAAGTACTTGCACAGCTCCCAAAACCATAGCCTGTTGGTTAGGAGTTAGGATTATGCCTGACCCTTCCGAAGACTTCAAGAATATCTCCCCAGCGAAGTTTAAAACCGGTATAGAACCACACAATTCTCTCGCTAAAGCTAATACCATAGCTATTGTGAAGGCTCTCATCAGAATTTTGTCTTGTACTGTAAAAGAAAATAGTAAAATTAATCATCTGCTTAGCTTGTTCCCAACTATGTTGGGGATGGGCTTCCAATCTTGCCGAAAGCAGCTGAATACAGGGTTATTTTAAATTGGCTAGCTAAACTCCGAAGACGCTATGGATATCGATATCTAAACATGAAAAAAACAAAAATTAAAAAAAAAAAAGACTTTTTTTGTGGGGTCATCAACCGAAGTTATTGTAGCCACTTGAATATCAATTAAAAAATCTGTTTTTTTTTTTGTAAATTTTACAGATGATATCAAAACACGATAAAACATAAGAAAACTGCTAAATTATTCTAATCCGCTAAACAAACATGTCGATGTCGCAAACACGGCAAACTGCTATCTTAAAGATACAAATTATGATTATTTATACAATACTTAGTTAAGAAGTTCTTTTGACATAGACAAAGATAAAGGGGAAAACCGAAACCCACACTTCCTGTGTAGATGTTTTTAAGTGTCCTTGATTAATTGGCTTAGTTAGTAGTCTAGCAAAATGGATATAGGTCCTTCCGACCCCCAGTGCGAGTCTAAAGTGTCCCTACTCCTGCACATTTGAGATCCTAAAGAACGCTACTTAAGCCGCGATGAACGTACCACCACGACCACGAAAGCCACCTACTGAGCCAAAGTAAACTAGTTAACTATAGTTGTCGCGTTTTAGCAAGGCAATAGCGGTCATTGCCCTTTCCCTAATATCTCTCCGTAGGAACCCAAACATTAAACTATATATTGTTTTTCGTTATTTGAACACGTTGAAGATCACGATAGATATTGATTAACGATTTATTTTTAACGGACTTTATTTCAGTTTTTTTTTTTTTTTTTAGAAAATGTAGTTGGTTCAATGACCGCTATTGCCGTGCTAAAACGCGACAGTTATAGTTGAATGTTGTATTATCGATTTGAAAAGCAAAAGAAGGTAAGCAAAACAATTTTGTTTGTTTATGATTGGCTGAATACCAATATTTAAATTATTAGCAATTATTATAGCCATCGCCGTTATTTTTGTGGTGAAAAGTGCGACTGCTGAGGGTGTGGTTTTATCCCAGGATCGGACAGTGTCATTGGAGTTTTCAATTTGGAATTTCTCAATTACAGCTCATAGTCTGGGTTTGTACCCGGTTAAATTAATAACAATAGGCTCGCCCTCTCTGTTACGAGACTCAGACTATAACTGGCAAAATGGTACTATACATACTTTTCTACCTACACGCCCTTCGTTGAGAGAATGCGTTCCTGACTCCTATCAGTTAAATAATTATCCTACAAATATTATAAACTAGCTTTTGCACGCGGCTTCGGTCGCGTTAATTTATACTTTGACAATCAATTCGGGTTATAATTCAATTATGATTCGAAAGACACGTGGCCCGTTCGTGTCTTTCTGTACACCTGGCAACGTATATGCAAAATTTCAGGATGATCGGTTCAGTGGTTTAGGTGTGAAAAGGTAACAAACAAACTTTCTTTCGCAGTTATTATATTATAGGATGTGAAAGTTTGTGAGGATGGATGGATGGATGTGTTTTACTCTTTCACGCAAAAACTACTGAACGAATTTGGATGGAATTTGGAACACAGATAGTTTATAACCTGGATTAACACGTAGGATACTTTTTATCCCGGTATTAAGTACGTTTCCGTATGATAATTTCAACATCCACGCGGGCGAAGCCGCGGGTAAAATCTAGTTTTACATAAGGCAGGAACCTTATAACAATGACAATAAAAATCACTGTGATTCAGAGTAAAATACCAGTGAAAGGACTTTAAACGCTAAGTACCAAAGAATACGTGTTTTACAATTTTATTTTATTTTAATAATAAGGAACAACAAACAGCTACACTATGGAGTATTTATTACAAACAGAGAAACATAAGCATAACAGAATTTGAACTTTATTAATTCCTAATCGTGTCCAACTCACACGTGATAAGAACGCATTCTCTCGGTGGCCAAAATATACCTCTCTGGAGGTTACACGCGTGATATAGTGTTCTGAAATACGATGAAATCGAATTTTATAGTAACACAAATGTGAGCCCACTGATAAACAGCTATATACGCGCAATGAGATACAATTGAATGCTTGAGTATCTCTCAACGAGCTTAATTGAAATTATTAGAGTTGTCAGCAACCAAAATATCATTGAGTGAATCAAAACAGTATGATAATTGATAACAGACGACTGGAGTATTTATAGATGTCTGTTTATTTAAAAGCTTATATATTTTTTGAATACACTGCTAACTCGCAACATGGGTCATTAACAAAACATTGACATGAAAAAAATACACATAAAGTTTACCAAAATTGCTATAATTTCATACTTTTTCATTTAGAGCTCAAACTATCTTTTACGCATTAAACAAATTACTTCTACCGTCACGGTTTGTTGTAAGGTAAGTACCCAACACTTATGCAACGTCGTCTGCGAAGCCTTTTCCCAACTTTTTTAGGGTCGGCTTCCTATCTAACCGGATGCTGATTACCAGTATTTTACATAGAGCGACTGTCTGTTTGACCTTCAAAACGCAGATGCTGGGTAATACAATACCCCTTGGTGGTTAGATTTTCGGGCTTCTGACTAACCGTAATGACTGTCAAAGATCCACGAATGACAGCGCCGGTACCAACGGCTTAACGCGTTTTCCGAGGCATGGAGGGGTCTCGGTATGTAAAGATGGTCACCCATCCACGGACCGACCGCGGCACGATTGACCTGTGCAGCAGTTATTACTTAGCCATGAACCCCGTTAAGCATAATTATGTTTATTCTCTCAAGGGAATACAGGCGTTTTTTTATGTGTTATTAATCTAGTATAAAGTAGTATACCGATAAACCAGGAAAGGTATAAGCGTCGGTAATCTTCATGTTTCCAAATTAGCATAAACGGAGTGCTGCAAAGTAACCCCATACTGAAGCAAAGCTTCTAATGTCTGTACTGCCGCATTTTGTGCACCTATCATTAAGGCTCCTTCAAACAGGCACGACACAAAAGCACCGCCTGTCACGTGCGATTCGCGTCACGTGTCGCGCATGTTGGAAGGAGACTTTACGCGTCTATATGAAGTTTTCTCGCTGTCGGGTAACCTAGTCCAGTCATAGATCGTCTTTTGTCACTCAAAAGTATTGATTTTTGTTTTAGAATTGCTTTGAGATTAATCTAACGTAATTATAGTAATACAAAATAATCAAGTACTTCCATGGTTGGGATATCTGTGTTTACTTTCTATGTCTATCATATTTGCGAGACGCGTTTACATCTACTTTAAAAGTTACTTACGTATAGCCTTAATAACGAAGCGGTCGCTGTCTTCATCTTTCATTTGTTCTTTCTTAATTTGGTTTATTTCACTTATCACTTTAGGGTCATCCTCTTTTCTGCATCTGAGCCATGCCATTGACCTGATTGCTTCCTGCAAAACATTTTATCCAAATATAAATACACAGATTAAGAATGCATATCGAATTTCTAGGCATAATAGATATTGTTCAAATCAAGTCATTAAAAGTCATGATCATATTATTTTTTTCGGGTTGGTATGTAATTAAGTTTTTTAATTAGGGTTTTCAGACACAGACCGTAGTCTGAATTTGTGTCCTGTTAGTGACAATGTTCGCCTACTACATAGGAGCACTACTGACGAAAGGTGGCCTACCCCCTTCGTGGTATAGAGGTGTAAAGATGAAGCAGTGTGTATTTGTTTGAGAATTACGAGTATACCACGTTATCTGTTTGACAAAGCTTATTTTATTGAAAAAGATTCTCTTGTTCAAATTTATACAGTACGTTTGAGGATCTTCGGAAATTTTGTTTTATCAAACTGCTCAAATATTGTGTTTGCTCCTATCAATATTATTAAACGGAAGTAAAATTGGAAGAGCGGCATCGTATCAAAGGATTTCCTTCCATTTCGTGTTTTAGTGTTCCGTATTTGCTATTTAAAAAACCAAATGATCTTACCTCTGTTTCTCCCCTCTTAATCAGGTAGGAAGGTGACTCAGGCATCATTATGAAGAGTATCAAGTGTACTGTTGGTAGTGACAGACAAATCCACAGGATAGTACGGTAGCTTAGTATGTCACCAATGATGTAGAGGAACAAGTTACCCGTTGTGTGGAATAGGATTACCTGGAATAGTAGATGTAGATGAGATAAGATTAGAAATAAATCAAATCAAATATCTTCATATTTTATGCTTTGTTAGGTTAGTGGTCGCAAGCTCGCCTGCTCAGAGTTGATTTTGGGTTAGATCCCTGGGTAAGGAAAATGTGGAGTAGTCAACAGCAGCCCTCTGTCCAGATTTGTGCCATTTAATATCAACCGCAAGCATGCAAACAACAGAGCAAACGAATCCTGAAGTGGTTACCACGTATCGGCAAGTGTGGGACGCACCCTAGCTAGATGACCCACGACCATAAAAAGGAGGCTGGTACAAACTAGATGCGGAAGGTAAAAGACAGGGTGTTGTGGCGCAGCTTGGGATAGGCCAATGGTCCAGCAATAGATTGCGATGGGTTGAGTTGATTTCTTGATGTTGAATGGCAACGGAGTCGAATCGCTTCTATTACAAGGGACTTGTGCGTTCAGCAGTCGCACTTCCGAACACTGGCTAACTAGACAGTCTGGGCATTTTTTTTTTCCACCCGTGTAGCTAATAAAACTTTTCCAATAAAAGTTTGAAACTATTAGAAAATTAATTATGAGCAACTTACCAATGTGCCAAGCATCCCTCTAACGTTAGCTGAACTAATCTCCTTAGTATACAGTGGACATGTGACGTAAGCACCCGCCATTGTGAGACCAAACAATGCTCTGGCCAGGATGAAAGCCCACACTTCCATGGATGACAGTTTGATTGTCCAGCAAGTCTAAATAATGGGCATGATTAATGTTTTAATAATACATCATGTAGTTTGATTTAGAATGAAATATTAAGAGATACTTCATTATGCAAATTGACCTTACAAACAAGGGCTCGTGGTGTGTATAGTCTGTTTCAAAAGTATCTGATGAAAATGTTAACAAATGGTGAACGTACCTGTGAATGCCAATTTGTAATGCCTCTCACAAATTGAGTACTTTGATTTCATTATTGAATTACTTATTTTAAAATCATCAATCTCCAAAGATGTTTTTCATTTGACAATTGAGGTTAGTTTTGAAACCTCAATTTTTGCCGATGAAATATAATTCTCATTAGTAGGTAAGAATTTAATCTGAACAGGGTTTGTTTACACTTTCATCAGATATTTTTGGAACAGACTTTATGTACTCACACACGTTTTTGGAAAGGAAAGACTGCGACAAGAAAAAGTTTTAAGGGGTGATGATCGTAGTACTTATTAAGTCGAAAGGTAAGCATCAGAGGCTTGGCTGAGTTTTGAACTCTATTTGTTCTATACTTACGAATGCTACAGCAGACATGAAGAATAAAGTAAGTTTTCTCCCAATCTTATCACTTAGGATTGCCATTACATAATCAGCTGGTATGCATACTAAGTACGGCACCGCTGCTATCCATGAGATCTGAGAATAAATAAAAAATATTGAGCACTTGCTACTTGTAGGAAATCTCGGGTATTTTAGCACCGATATCGAACGAACAAGGACCGCTGTGGCAAAGCTCCTACGGAGCCTGAAGTGAGCTTGCGCCCCGCAAAGTCGATTATACCGGTGTATGTACGTCTCCCGCCTACACTAAACCACTAAGGCGGAGGACATCGTGGAGTAGGTGTGCCAGGAAACGAGGTACACGCCGAGGGTGCAGTTACTTGAGTCGCACCGCAACTTTAACTTCGAGGCGTTCATGGTGCGAGTACCGAATTGTTATCTGCCCGTCGTCATGAAAGAAGACTTGGCCGCAGGATGTGGTGTTCTGTCGCCTCGGTGGAAAAGTACCCCAGGGGAGCACGCAGCAGCACACGCTAGTGAAGTGATGTGCTACTAACATAGTTTTAAGCTATATTTATTAACACAAGCTTTGTTACTTACTTACTTTATTTGGCTACCCTAAAGGGTAACAAAACAAAACATAACATAACATCACTAACATTTTTTTTGCAACAAATTAGCTAATTTAATTTGACTTTGTATAACACAGACATGCATGATATTTTTATACTAATTAGTAATTAATGAACACTGACCTCAAAATCCGTAAGTGGGGTCCCTCTAGGCGAGTCTTTGGATTGTAGTAGCAGTGCCATCGGAGACATCCATCCGATACAGGCGCCGTATGCGAATACTGGCAGGTTTACTGCAGAAAACAAAAGACGATTTAGAAGGTCTATCATCATTGGGAAAAATATACTCAGCTCTAAACTCAAAAGAAAAATACAGAAACGGTGGTTTTTGAATTGAATTTCAAATAATAGGATTTTTAAATTGCGATTTACGACATGCCATGTCATTATTAATCGTTCGGTTCAACCCGTTTAAGAGCTACGGTGCCGCAAACAGACACACACACACACACATAGCGGTCAAACTTTTAACACCCCTCTTTTTGCGTCGGGCGTTAAAAATATTGTTTAATATTGCTACACTGACTATATTTTTCACTGGTATATTATTCTTCTTCTTCTCAAGTCAATGGTAAATACATGTATTATGTTATTAATGTTGGGCCCAGTAGGTGGCTACGCCGATCAAGGCATCAGTGGTGATTTTTTAGGTCCTCCGAAGTGCAGGGGTGTATGGACACTTTGGGCACTCCAACACAAGGGTCATGGTTTGACTTGCCACAATATCAAATAATAAAATTGTGATTGTGGTGAAGCAACCACCTACATAATTATGGTGGCTGGTGTAGATGAAAATAATTAAAAATTACTTACTAAGTACAGCACATAATATTTGGTTGATCTTGCTCCCCTCGTTGAAAATAAAGTAATATTTCGTCATTGTTGAATACTACGTAAAATTATGAAAAATACTAAATTCTTCTTAAATATTTACGTCAGCTTAAACACTGTTTTATATTAAAAATAAATATTTGCTTCTAAATAATATCACTTTACAGTAATCACTGCTAAATAAATAATTACATTAAAATAAATGTGGTAACCTAAAAAGGTTATCCTTAAAAAAAATAGGTTTATTTGCAACCCATTGTTACTGAAATCTAAGATTAAGCACGACGAACTGCTCGTCGTTCGGCGTTCGCGGTCAGTTTTAAACTGAGTTAAGATACAAGGAAGCTCTTTGATATAATATATCTAGACGTTTTATTTGTGTTAAAGATCAATTACTTATCAAGGAATCAAATGCTGATGGTAACAGACGTGTCTGTGCAAATAAAACAAATACTATCAAAACGTCATAATACAGTTAACATACATAGTATAAAACAAATCTGCTTTTAAAGTATGTCTGTGTGATCGCTTACATCTTCTAAACTCACAATGGATTTGGATGCGGATTTCACCATCATTTTAGAGCATTATTTTCTTTGTGTATGGCAGTTCGCAGGTCAACCTAGGAGGATGTCGGCTGCTTAACCGGGCTATTCTGTGAATGCCTTAATAAATTAAGGCGTCCAGCCAGGGCGTAAAACTTATGAACTAAGAGACTACACGCTAAGGGCACTCCTTGTGGGGATCTCGGCTTAGGGCGTCGCAAAGGGCAGCAAGGGACTGGATCGTGATTATTTAGGGACAAAGGAGATGTTTCATTTTTGGCTAGCATTTGAACATTATATCAAAAAATGGGGAAAAATACACTGAATTTAGGAAAAATATTAATCCGTAAACTTGAGAATGTTATCTTTGTTGTACATACGAATTAAAGTTATTAAATTATTGCCATTGTTGATCAGAATGGATCTGAAATTAATGAGAAACCGTAAATACAAACATATTAAATATAATTATAAAAAGGTATCGCTGTATTATTAATTCATCTATGACACCTATTTCTAATGTGTTATTAATGGAAACATATAACAATATCGTAGGTCGATTAATAAAATCTACTTGGCCAGTGTACTTCCGATTTCCAAACGTTTTATATTGACATAAACTGTCGGGAGCGTCGTTGTCAATCATAAATATCCCCGTTTTAGGTTAATGAAAGATGACATTAATGTCATTGTCATCTGTCATTATGTCTCCATTTTTCTCACAACAAATGTCAAACATTTTCAATTCTATGTTTGTACGTCTACAATATAAATGAATTCTATAAATCATTGCCTGTTACATGTTTATAGATACATTTCACAGATTTTCTGGAATGTACCTACCTAGCCAAAGGTCCATACAAAAATGAAACGTCTCCTTTAAAACTACAGGCTAAACGGTGCGGGCTGGCTCGAGCAAAGGTTGAGGCGGTCCTTTTAGAGCAGTCATTCCGGGAGGTTTATGTGTTTAAGTAATACGATAATATGACTACCCTATTTAGAAGTCTGTAGCTACTCTACGGAGTCAGTGACAATGTTAGTAGTTAGTAACAAATTGTTAAAACCAACAGCGTACAAACAAACCAGTGTGAAATATTTGTTTCTCTGGTTTTAGTCGTAATCACGTGCGACATTTACGCCGTTTAGAGGTAGACAGACATGTTTACATAATTAAATATTTGTTTAATATATTTTTTTGTTTACTCGTCTGGTAAAATTACTCAGTAAGTAGATCCGCTATATCTTTAAATATTAAACGTTAGATTGTCTAAAATAACTCGGTCAATAGAAAAAAACCGTGATTTTCCTACGTTTTTTTAATGATGTAATAGTCGTGACCAGTGACGTAAAATCTTTGTAAACTTTGTAATTGACAGGATTATACTGTCGGTGGTCATGTTGTATTGTAACCATTCCGTAACTTTTTTACTGCAGAGTAGTTGCCATTTTATCGTAAAGGACCCCGAAACTATAAATTGCAATTGTCAATTCTTTCGTGATTGATACAAAATGATGCGCAAAATAATCGTCTACAAAATTGAAATTCAAGCGATTGGCGCAACGGCGGAATAAACGCAACCAGCGTGCGTGTATGAACGTAAACGAGGCAAAAAGAGTATGTAAGGATCGTAACAGGTGGCATTCTGTAGTTTCTGCCTACCCCCATGGGAAGAAGGCGTGAGTTTATGTATGTATGTATGTGTGACATTAAACGCGTTTTTAACATTGACAATTGCAATTCATTTCGGGGACCCTTAAAAAGGAGGATAAGTAGGTACTCTCTTTATCAACTCGTTGGTGATTTCTTACTATTAATTTTTAATTTCTAATTATTGTTAATCATTAATTTCTAACTATTATTAAACCTTAGTTCCCAGGTGGGGCAGTGTTGTTGAGTTTTTCTAGCAGGAATTTCTCAGTAACAGGCCGGAGTCTGGATTTGTGCTCGGTTTATGGCAATAGGCTCGCTCCCTATTACATGGGACTTAAACATAACTGGCGAAATGTGGGTGTACTATAGGAACACCTAATTCTTCGGGGATTACAGGTGTGATGTTTGTTATGTGTTATTATTGATGTATATAATCTATAAAAAATGTGCCTTTTGTATTGTTTTCTTTTTCACATTTTTTTTTGAAGTGAAAACTTCTTTAGACACGACCACTTTTTGGGGGAACATCAAGCGTGAATCTCGCGTCATCGTCACCGCACGCTTCGACGTGACGATACAATTCACAAGTTACTTAGTTTTCACTTCTATCGGCAGTCCTCAAAGACTGCCCTGCATTTTTTTTAATATCGTCGACATACGTGATAACTTTTATAATGGAAGAACACTGACTCCGCACAGGTATAAACCTAGTTTGAGAGCCATTGCTGAAGGTGAAAGTGAATTAGTTTCGAGGTTTAATATTGAATACAGAAGAGGTGGATTTGTTTAATTTTTTTTAGCAGATTCTTCGGGGACCTTTCAATATAAATGTAATGTCTGTAACAATATTGTCCCTTTTTTTTTTTTTTTTTTCTTATGTGTGAACCTTAGTTTTCTCACAATGTTATCCACCGTCATTTAGTAGTATATAATTAAAATGTTTTATTTATCGTATATTATAAAATACAACCTTTTTCCTCAAACCTTTTCCGCTTTTGAAAATCTTTGATCTGTTGACAGAGGCGTCAGAATAACTATTATGACATCTGCTATCAATAGTTTCCAAAATGTAGAGCATAAACTCAAAGCCTAAAACATAATGCACCAAAATGAAGAAATACGGATATAATTCAGACTAAGGAAATAGCAACAACGGTGACCTAGAAATTGTCCGAAGGAATTTCTTGGGTGTTAGCAGCGCAGCAGCGGTTGTTGGGGGAGGCCTCTGTCCACGTGTGGAGAGTCTCTTGACTAATATTATGAAGAGTTAATATTTTTTTTGATTTAGAAGAATGTCCATGGAGTTTCTTGTTCGTTCTTCTCCTTAGAAACCTACTGTGCTTTGGAAATGGCAACTAACTTCACCTTTCGGACTGACTGACTCCTTTGTCAATTCAAAAGTGTCTGTATATGGTTGAATTGAACCGAATTGGTCTTTGAGTTTGAGTCTACCAAGGCCTATTACTGTTAAAGCCCGCTTAACAGATCAGTGTAGTTGACTTCAATCTTATTTTTATGCAACAAATTAAAATATTAAAAAAAACTTTTTTCAACAGATTAATCTAAGTAAGTAGCTAACATAACATAACATGGTATACTGGATGTGGGTAGCTTCCTATGCTATGATTGCAAGTAAGTTCTTCGAAAATAATAAATTTATGTTGTATCGGGACCAGCACCCTAATTGCAATACTTTTTCTATCACAATATAAAGGATATCGTAGGAAATTCCAAATACATTGTTTCATGTGTTTGAAAAAATCGTCTGCTCGACAACGTAAATAACGAAATGAATGATGTTGAATTTTCTTTAAATGAAAAACACTGCCATTGTAAGTTTGTTAAGTAATTACTCCGCTGAATTATCATGCCTGGAAAATTGTATAGAGGAGCTGTTTTTGCTCCTCTTTTTTTCCACCAATATTACCCTTTGGATGTGAAGTTGATGGTATCTAATTAGGAGTAGAACAAAGTAGACGTTGCGTGACACTGCTGTATGTGGACTGCCCAAGACTGGCAGTTGTGGCGATTCTTAGGGGAGGTCTCTATCCAGCAGTATTTGGTTCTTGAGCGGCAAACAACGTGAATTGCCTACAGCCGCCCGATATTAATGTATTATATCATTGTCTAGTTTAGAAGAACTAAGCGTTCACACAAACAGACATGAACATCAACTTCGTTTTAAACTATGTATTTGATGTAGAAAACAAAGGCCTGCATATAAATCTCACATCTTTTTCATCCACAGGTGCAATAGTGGCCTATAACGACGACTTCAGGATGGAGGCTTTAGAAGGATTCACAGCAAAATTCAAGATCCTGGTGGAAGAGCTAGCGGTGTGCTTGAAACCAATGAACTACCCCTACGACCTGGTCACCAGGTTGTGTATGGAAAAATTGCAGAAATAAACTCAACGGTAATGGATTGCACCGTGGTGTTCGGTAAAGAATATCCTGAGGTTAAATATGCCAGTCTTCTATATAGTGTCGCAAAAGGTGGCTAACCGATTTTGCCCAGAAGATCCTGTAGTCGCTTATAAAGGCCCCCGTTTACACGGCGGCCGATCAGTCTGAATTGTTTTTAACTTATTATTTTGGGATCACACGGCAGTGTTTATATAGCATTTTGTTTTTAGCTCTATGAACCACGGAGTGTGTTGACGTTTGATCTTAACATTTTACTGTAAAATATCGCACAGTACAACGACCTCTATTTAGACGAATATGGTGGGTCTGGCATAAAAGAATGTCGGGACTCAGTGGTAACCCACACGTGGTATGACTCTGTCTGGTATTGACTTAATTTTGCTTCCGAACTATGCTTTTTATTAGAAGTAGTTAAAGAAAAAACAGACTTTTATCTTGAAGGCAAAGGTCCCGTGAATGTAGTTACAAGTCACTGCTTGTAAATTATTTCGTTTGGTTGATAATATTCAATTAGAGTAACAACCTACTGTATTTTGTAGGTATATTTAAGTCACCAACTTTTCCCTTGAAACCTTCTCAGCTCAAGTTGCTATGTAGGCCTAAGGTATGGTAAATTCGGCGCTAGTACGAGTATAAGACCGTACGATTCAAATTCTGCACCATTTTATTCTGCTGCGAAAGTCTAGGTAAATTATAACGGCGCTGAAAATAATGTTCTCAACGTTGAAAAATGTTGCTAATTTAGCCGGGAATTTGATTCATACTGTCTTATCCCAACGCTGAACTTACCTCAACACAAGTCCTACTTTTCTGGACGTTTGATCAGGTTCTTCTCACACTAACTTGTCATTAATGATGTTCTGTTCATTATTGATTTGATTTAAAATGCTTGTTTTTGGAGTGATTCAGAAAGAGTTACAAGTGTATGTTGCTGAATGTTTTTCAAAAAAAAAAACAAATATTAATAGGTACTTTCGGTTTCCACAATACTTTATCGCGATTTTGTTAAAAAATGTAGAAAATTAAATTTTAATACTTAAGGATTTTCAAATCAAATCATTTTATTTCGGACAACTAAGAGATCCATAAATTGTTAGTAGCAGGTATGCACTTAAAAAACTATTTTAAGAACTTAAACTAAAGATAAATCAATGAAAATACCAACAGAAACACAAAAACAGCAATCTAGGGTATAAGCCTTCGCACAAATTGCCTTATTGTAGCGAAGGATGAATCTGCTGCTACAGCCTTCAGGATGCTATTGTGACTGCCTCTTATTCTACTCAGAAGTGAGGCCGCTTTTTTTGCGGAGGATGGCATAAAATTGATGGGTATAAGTTATTGCTATTTACACAAAGCTTCAATAATTGGCAATCATAATACTGCGACCGCGGTAAAATATTGATGTTTTTTTAATAATTTAAAGAACTATTTTTAACTGTCAAGTTTATTGTCAGTCCATAGCATGATAAAATGTTTTTAGTTGGTAAAAAGTCAGTCAAAAATGTTAGTCTTTTAAAATTAATAAAAAAATTACGTGAAGATGATTAAGTAAATAAAATAAGAATAATTTTAAAATCTTTTTATTGGTTTGTTATTACACCTGGCAATACAGGGTAGACTATGATTATAGAGTATAAAAAATGTTATGAAATGTAGTTTAAATATTTGTAGATAAATTGAAAAAATGCAGTTTCTATTGACTAAAAAGTACAGTTTTTGTTCAATTATTATTAGGCTAATAATTAAAAAATAAATACGTAAATCTATGTTATTTGTATGTCGATCAAAATCGTTAATATAATCATTCGGTATGCTATGAAAATAAGTGATTCATTTATACAATTTTTTGATTCATAAATCAATTATTTGTAGCATCTTCGTTTGGCGTTTGAAGGTGTTCACTATAATAATTAAATTATTTTTCATAGTCTTTTTAACATTAATGTAATGTAAGGGTGTGTACACATAATACGTATTGCATAATATTCGAAAGCGCTTCAACGATTTTATGCCAAGTTGATGCGCGAATGATACACACCCTTAAACTTGAGCGATTTGTTCAAACCTCAAAAAAAATATGAAACAGTTATTGAAATAGTGGAATGCTTGAAAACCTATTTAAAGGTTTGCTTAAATAGACGGCAAACGCACGCCGATGTCTCCAATTCGATTTAAAATTCTTATTGTCATAATCGTTAAAAAATAAAGTCTTCTTCTAAATGCATCGATTCTTATGAAAAAACAATAAATACGTCGAAAAATTCACTAATTATTTACAAAAAAGAATGATCTTACTTAATATCTACGCACAGATAATAAATAGAATAAATAAACAGTCAAGTATTAATTCTAAAATCACTAAACATTATCTAAACAGTTTTTAGTAAGGTCGGCCATTTTGTCCGCCATCTTGCGAATTTGAGTTCGAATGTTTGTACTGATCTATTTAAAAAATGTAAATGAAGTCGTGAAATGATGTCGTATTGAATTGCATAATTTAATCGATTCTTGGTCTTGATATAAGACGAATAAGAATCGCCACACTAATTTATACGAAGCGGAAAGATCCAAATACCGTTACTATTAAAAACCCAGTATGAAAAAGTATTTGCGATTGATTAGTGTGCAACCCTTATCGATTTTTAATCGATTAAACTATGAACATAAATTAAGTGATACTTAAATTTATCGATTATTGGAAGACGAAGATTGGTCGCTTACATTATTTTACAGTATATTTTTACTTATATAAAAGTTGGCACTAATAATGGGACTCCACTCCCCGAGAATATGATTATGGAAAGAAAGCGATATATCGATATGACTGTGATAATCGATTAGTTTATCGATAAAGATAGTTTTTCGGTTCTTCCGCAATGGGGTCCGTGCATGTGCCCAGGTGTTTCAGTTGTACCAGACTCCTGAAAAGAAAGAAACAAACACCCATTAATCTAAATGTATCCTCATAAAGTAGAAAGTCAAAGTTAATGTAGCTTAGGAAATATTGAATGACGAAGCTGCCATGGGACGGAATTAATTTTTGTTCATTAAAACTACGGTTTCCTAGAAGAGCGGTGGCCGCCACATGCGACCGCAGCGCCCAAATACAGGGCATTTCTGACACCTTAATGTCAAATACTGGTGAAAATTACAGATTTTTATGATGTCCGTTATAAATATGACGAAAATGCTCTTGCAGGAAACCATAGCTTTAGCCCTCGTTCGGATGTCCGGCACGATAATTTTACACAGCCTTGACAAATTCGAGTGTTCTCGAATTGGACGACAAAGCTGGACTGCCTTGCCCGAATTCACGCATCTGAATTCGGGAAAACGACCAAAAAAATAATTGCGCCTTTTTGTCATTTAAATCTGTCAACAGAGGCAATGAACGACCTTCAAGATTAAAATATAGCACAAAGAAATCCTGGGAATGGAATTATTTAATTATTTACAGAGTACTTTAGCATGTGATATGTTTTACTTACGTTGGTTACGAAACATAACCAAGGCAAATAATGTACATATTTACAAAGATTTATTTATGTGTTCAGAAGATAGCCAAGTTAGGTAACCAGTTACTATGTTTTCGTTAAAGCAGGTGGTTTGTGTAGTATAAATATTACATTATAAATATATAATGATGTAAATTTAAGCCGGTATTGCATCAGCTCATTAAGATTATTCAAAACTAGCTTTTGCCCGTGGGTTCACTTGCGTGGAGGTCAGGAATTATTCCACGGGAACGTACCACCCGGATAAAAGTACCCTTTGTCCCAATCCTAGCCATCATGGTCTACCTGTGTGCCAAACATCGAAATCCGTTCAGACGTAAAGGCGTGAAAAAACCGGCACACAGACAGACGGAGTTACTTTTGCATTTATAATTGACCGAGTGAGCGCGAAGCATCTCCGTTTCAGCTTAGGCAGAAATGCTTTCGTGTGTCCGAATGTCCGGCTGTTCTCCTCTACAGGTCGCATTTCTAAACCGATTCTTGGGAAATTTTGTGAACACGTTCGATAATTATATGGAATTTTTTGTCGATTCAATTTTTCGTTTTTTTTATAATATCGGAGATATGGGGGTCGAAAACGTAAAAAAAACATATTTCACCCATTTCGCGCGCTTTTTGTTTTAAGGAGCGCGGTGAACATTTATAATACAAAGACAGACTCGCGAGGCCTACAGCTCGCAGAGCCACTAGTATTAGTATGGATAGTATTAATCATGGGCCTTCTCTTCCATCCTATAAGAAGGGCCATTTAATGATCTAGTTAAAAAACCAGCCAAGTGCGAGTCGGACTCACGCACGAAGGGTTCGAAGGGTACCATTATCCAAAAAAACGTCAAAAAATTCACGTTTGTTCTATGGGGGCTCTCTTAAATATTTATTTTATTCTGTTATTTAGTAATTATTGTTATAGCGGCAACAGAAATACATCATCTGTGAAAATGTCAACTGTCTAACTATCACGTTTCATGAGATACAGCCTGGTGACAGACGGACAGACAGACGGACGGTGGAGGACGGAGTGGAGTCTTAGTAATAGAGTCCCGTTTTACCCTTTGGGTACGGAATCTAAAAAAGCAAAACCTTAAAAATGGTGACCATGAAATTGTTTGGAAATCGGTGGTCATCATTATGGCATTGGCGTGGCATACTCGTATGTGGAGGAATGAAGAAAATTTCGTGAAGATTATAAGAGTAGAGGAACACCAAAGAAACGCTGGATGGATTTTATGAGAGATGATAATTATGGCTAGCAAAGCTAACTACTGAAATAACGGCTAACGGAGATATATATGGAAGACCCCGTTCGGCCTCGGGCCTCGCTCCATACAAATTCGAGAAAATTCATGGTTAATAAAAGCAAATCTTTGGCAAACGAAATAATGATCACAGATTGTGATATTATTATCGCAGAACAATAGCCATGACGCAAAATGCAATCCTCACAATATTCTTTTATCGTGGGGATTCCCTGTTGAATATTTGATTTACTGTCTTAGTCTAGCTATAAGCGGGAACTACGCAGTTGAAAATACCCACTGATAGAAGAATATTACATACCTAGTCTAACGACTACAGTCCTTTCACAGTATTGCTACCTCTGATTTTGCATCACTGTTAAAAGCACAATGATCTTTATACTCGTTGCAATAAGGTTGCTGGTTTGTTGTTGCTTGGGTTTCTGTTTGAGGTAAAATAACTGTCAAAGTATTGTATATTCAAAATTCCATGAATTCAGTTTTTCTTGGTACTTTTCTTTCATCGTCGCACGCCAAACCAACGCCAAGCCAAGTTAAGCAATTTATACTTGGAAGGTAACATGATGCTGAAAGTACCAGGCTCCCATAAGCCCAAAGAACTCACTTTGACTCTTCTTCTAGTTCTCCGTCTCCAAGGCTAAAATGTATGGTTTTTAGTCCGAGCTATTGAAACTTAATTTACGTTCACAATAATTATGAAGTGAAAGGACCAGGTTCCCCTAAGCCCCAAGAGCTCTTCATCTCTAAGGCCCGCTTGCACTACAAACCACTAACACATTTAACGATAAACAAATTTAGAACATCATTCTTTTCTGTCAATCATTTGAAAATGACAGAGACAGAATTATGTTTTAAATACGTTTAGCGCTAAATTTATTTAGTGATTGGAGATGCAAGCGGAAAAAGAAGCATTTGTAGATGATATCAAGCACATTGGAATTATTGCTTAGGAATTGATGATATTAATTATGAGTATGAGAAAAGTATGTTAAAGATATTAAGACGTGAAAGTACCAGGCTCCCACATATTCAAAGAACTTACCTAGACCGGCAGTTCTCCATCTCCAGGAAGCATTTGTTGGAGTAGGTCTTGTTGTCCGTACCGCAGACAGGATCGTACTCAGGCGGGCACACGCGCGCGCAGCCGGAGTACTGGAAGCGCGCGAGGCAACGCTTCAGAGGTACCACGAACACGTGCTTGCTGTGAATAGAGAACAGTACTCTTTGTTTAGTATGTGTGCCTGGTATCCGGTTTCTTGTGTGATAAGGGTTTTTTTTTACAACAAACTTCTGTGTCTATCCGTGAAGTTTGTCATTTGAAAATGTTTTCATTGTGATATGTAAACCCAAAAATACGCCTACGATTAAATATATAGTGGTACGCTAAGCTATAACGTCTTCTAATAGAACTATATCATTATCATAGTGAAGTCAGCCAACGTTCGAGTTAGTTGCAGTCATAAAAAGTACGGAGTAGGTACGCAGTTTACAGTAAAAAAATACAGTACTAACTATTTAGCGTCCTTTTCGCACGTTTTATGACAGCTACTAACAAGCTTGGTGGTTAGCATATTTGATGAGAGTATTATGGATGGCCATCATTTGTTTTGAAGCCCAAGTTAAATTATTTCTCACAAAGTTCAGACTCAAAATCAACAAGATGTTCTTGGTGGCTGATTTGAAATTGGGACTTGTCCTGACGATAACCATTCATTTTACTTAAAAGCAGTGTCATTATCATGTCAGAAGAAAGACATCCACTGCTGAATAGGCTCCCCCAAGCGTCGCCACATCAACCGCTCTATGGTTTTCACATCCAGCGGAAAAAGAAAACCGATGGTACTCACCCGCAATTCTCCTTCTTCATCAAACACTCATTCTTATAGAACCGGTTGTCGGAGCCGCAGATGAAGGCGGGTGTGTCGGGGCAGTCCTCGTGGCACAGCGCCGTGGTGCGGCAGTGCGGGGCCGCCACCGGTACCACATGCTGCCCGCATGTTGCTAGGCGGAGCTCGCATTCTGATCTGGTGGTAAAGAGGGTGTTAGTTCGTTTTAGTACGAGGATAATGGAGTCAGATATATGGTCATTACTTTGGGAAAGAAGTCTGATCGAATAAAAGAATTCGTTTATTGTTTTTTCGTTGGATTTTATTTGATCTTTCTGAAGACCTGATTTGTGTAGATAAAGTTTAATTTACGTTTGATTCTCTATCTAATAAAGTTTTATATATCTCCAGTTACATTAAAATTGTAACTATCGAGACGAATTTCTCTTCAGAGGACTTGAACTTATAAGCACAGTTCTCCAATTTACACCAAAATACTTGTTATTGCATTGATTTCGAATCCCTGCACTACACTACTCGAGAAGTTGATCGAAGTTAAGCGAATACGAAAGTGTAGAAGGGCACTTCGGTTCGCTTCGTGCAAATTCGGCTCGCCTCGGATGACTTCCGATCGTTGGCGGTTTTTGCGCCCTAGTCAAAGGACTCGAAGCGTCCTACAGTTCTTAGCATGAGTGTATAGTCACGTACTTCGGACTTCGGTCAATTTCGACCAGTACTTCATCGAAGCAACTTCGCGAGTAGTGTAGTGCAAGTTTAAAACCGATGTGAGGAGAAAAAACACGTATTGCTCGAACCACAAATAAATTGAGATAAGGTGATGATAAATGATGATTGCACCAAATCTACTAACTTATAAACATTTCCATCGGACCCACAGACGGGTTGATCCACCACATTCTCGCAGGTATCGGGACAGTCCTCCTTGAACCGAGGCAGTAGTGTGCAGTTGCCGAAGTGCGCCAGTTGAATTCCTTTACTGTAATCAATTACACAATGTTTTGTATAGTAAAAGAGTTGGTAAAAGGCTAGCAGATGATGATGATGTATGTTTTGTAAAAGATAGTGAATGTAACAAAATAAGAACCTGTGGGCAAGATTTCTTTAAGATCGAATAAAAGTTGCTAATATGATATAAAGTTAGCAGTAATCTAATAAGTAGGAAAAATATAAAAATCCTTCTTTTATGTAAATGAGCACCGACCTCTACCTTAGGTAGATAGTAACGGCTGGTGTCCGAAACTCCACGACAAAGCGCACGTAGTACGTACGTATAGCCTCTACCTTAGCTTATAAAATCAGACTGCAGAATGTTTTGTAGTCACAAAATTATAAAAGGTCAGCTAGGCTATGGATTAAAAAACAAAAAGTCTTCTCAAGAAATATATTTTTAAATAAAATCATATAATAAGAATTTTCAAAGGAATATTCAGAGCCAAGCTATGAATGAAACATTAAATATAAGCAGAAACTATGGGCACGAAAAAAAAAAACTACTAGGATAACATAAACACTTAATACTCACAGGCAAGTAGCGACCTTCAAGAAGCAAGGGTTGGTGTACACCTTCTGGTCGGTTCCACAGACGGGGTCAAGGTCGGCGGGACACTTGACCTTCATACATCTGTTCATTTTGCCGCGACACTTCTCCATGTCCACCTTCTTCACAATCTTACGGTTGCTTACACTCCTGTTGAAGATATTGAAATGTTAAGATTATAGAGACCAACTTCCGAAGAATTTCGACTATCTTAATTCTATTCAGAACACAGAGCACGGAATCGCCGCCGACAGCGTCTAGAAAGGGCAGAACTTATGAAATGCGAGGCGTCGAAAGAGTGTTGAGCATACATCTTTGAAGGACCTCCTTCAAAGTAGTTATACGGGATTAGTGTCATAGTGCAAGTATAATGGTGACACGCTTGGTTTTATGGAAAGTGTTGACAATGCCGTCACTAGCAGCGGCCGCCGACGCGTCACCGTGCTCCGTGATTCAGAATTTCAAATCCTTGTTTGCAATCAAATAATTATTGACGTTATTACTTAAGTGTAAATACAGTTGATTTCAGAATGACTAACACTACTATACCCTCAATAATATAATTGTCTAAAGAAGTCGCCAACACAATGTAAGCAAGCGCTTTTTACTTATTTATACCTACTTCTGCTTTCTTTCCAGCTTATTTGATTGGTTGCCCCTAAATCCCTGTTGCAACTTACCGGATGGGTGGAACAATGAGTAAGTAATGGTTTCCTCAGTACTATAATATGTAGGATTGTTTATTTATTTTATAGAACCGACCACGCGCTGTCCAATATCTCTTGCGGTAGTACCTCAGTATAGTTGAGCTCGCCATTGCTTCACTAAAGTTGAAACCATTCAATTGTCACACAGACAAATATACTTTTTCGTGTTATTAAAATAAAACTAGGACCATTTGGCGCCTGGCCTAAATTTGAACTAACGCCGCCATTTTGTTTTATCAATACAATTGCACAAAACATTATCACAAATGTTTACCAACAGCGCCTCAATCAATGTCATTCAAGCGCCTAAAGATCTTTGTAGCTCTGTACGTGAAACTGACATTGAACGTTAGGATGATAAAGCAATTACGAAGTCGACTGTACTTATTTTTTAAAGAAAAGCGGTCCAGTCAAAATATTTTATCATTTGAAGCGCTTGATTTTCGGCAGCGTTTGCTTATGAAATCACACCTAAACTCGGTAGTACAGCTTTCTTAGAAGTCGACGGGTTAAAAATCACTCTGACTTTACCACCACTAGCACTGTCAGTGGTGGTAGTCTACTAAAATTCTAGTGGTCTAACGTGTTTTATTTCGTTCAACAGTTAAGTACACAACGTGTTATAGTTTTTGTGACTACACTTTAATACAATATTGAAGAACAAAGATTGTAGACAATTAAATTAATTCAGGTCGATGTATACATCTTTTTGAGTACTTATCAAGTTGTTTTTATGCATCCAACTTTTTTATCCTTTCCTACATATACATATAGACAGGGTTATTTTTCAAAGACCTGCAATGTTTTAGTGATAATTGAGAATCCATAATATATTCAACTAGCGGATACCCGGCGTGTGCTTCTACGATAAAACAATGCATTAGGCACATTCGGTCAATTCAAGAAGTTCTTTTTTTTTGTGGTTTAAAACCATCTTCGCATTATTGCCTTTCTTATGAAACTGGGTTGGGGTACATCGGTTGGATGGATTCAAAGTCTATAACGGACATAGGTGGAAACAATTTTTGTGTTTTATCTAGATTGATTTATAAATTTAAAAAATATACCTTTTTAGAAAAAAATTAGTCCTGTCCGCGTCTAAAAACAGAACGTGTGTTAATCAATTCAGTTCAACAACCAAGACCGCCCGCGCTTTTAGGTACTTGTAACATAATTTGGCAACGCACACACACAAACACGAATCCACATTATTGTATTGGTTCCCGCCCGGCACACGGGTCGTCTACGCACCTCTCACGCCACACCCCTTTCTTAATGCGCATTCCAATATCAGGTTTTTGATTTGAATTCTTACTTTTAAGTTTCAAATGTGAAGTTTGATATTTAAATCGTTTATCGTCGTGAATTCCTACCTTATAAATCGCACACCTAGATAAAAAGTAGCACAACTCAAAATACTTACCTGTTTTTTTAGGAACGGCAAAAAACGTTTTACTCGTTTTCTATTTGACCGATTTAAAATTATTGATATATGATGTTGTTTATTATTTTACTTAGATATTAATTTGCTCAATTAATATCTTTTGTAAAATAATTTACAACATCATACAGATTCCGATAGTCGCAATAATTCGATTTTGGATTATTTTACCCTTTATCTAGATGTGCGATATCACTTATAACAATACATTGTAGTAATAAATTGTCGATAAAAAAAAACATAAATTGAAAACATTATCGATTCTGAACCATCTCTATAAGTTTGGCCGAACTTTAAAAACTGACCCTGTATAGCGTTGGAACTTGTTTTCGTTTTTATCTTTAACACTTACCCACAATTCAACATCTTCATCTCACACTCGTTCCTGTACACCATTTCATCGGAGCCGCAGACCAGCTTCTCTTTCTGTCCTATACAGTCCTTAGGACATGACTCTCCTCCTGATGTTCTCTCTTGTGATACGCAGAATGCCATTGGTACTTCGAATACGTGTTTTCTGGAAACATAAATGATATTACAATTAATAAGATGGCCGAGCCAATTGTTATAAAGTTTTAAACATGGCAACTGACAGAAATGGCTCAGAAAACTGTCGTTATGTGGAGGTCAACTGAATTTCCTTAAGTCATCTTCATTTAGGCTTCTTAAATTGGTCCATTTAGTCTCCTCTAAATATGAGTAAGACTAACTAAACTAGGAGTTTCAAATTTAAATCTGAAAAACAACAAATTCTGTTCCAGTAAGTTAAAAATCAATCGAAGAAATTAAACTTTGTTTTTCTCCCATGAAAAAAAATAAAGCTAGCTATAATATTTCATTATGTTCAAAGGCCAAAGGGATACAGTTTAAAATCTCCTGTACAAACGAAATGACTCATTTTTAACAAGGACCAAACCTATCCTGTCTCATTTAAAATTTATTCTAGCTTTGGTCCAAGCTTTAAAAACCTTAGAGCCAGTTTTCATATTACGAACCTTATTCCTAACTGTCTACCTTATTCTTATCATAATACAAAATTCACAACGGAGAGTCGGCTTTAAAAACACATTTTGATTAAAACTTTGTCAGCATAAAGTTTGAAATTCAAAAATGGCCCGATGATTTTTAATCTTTAAAAACCATAATAAGTTTCTGTCCAACTGTAATGTTGGAATATTTCTAGTAAAAGTACAAACAAAATAAAAGTTCACCGGACAGCCCCCCGGACTGGGGGACCGGGTGCGGACCGGGTCGGGTTCAGGTGGACTCATACGAAGACTTGGATGTTATAAAAGTTGAACTCCTGAGAAAGTTGGATTCTTGCGAACAGAGGGGTTTATGGCCCTGGTTCTAAAGAAAAACCTTGTTTGTAATAAGGACCATACAGTTTACTCTTCTGTAAAAGCAAAATGACCAGTCAAAATTCCTCTTTTCTCTCTATACTTTGAAAGTACATACCCGCAATTGCTAGCCTTCATCCTGCAAGCGTTGGCATACAGCTTTCCATCGGACCCACACGTCGGTCTGGCGACGCGCCAACAAGATTCGCGGCAATGACGGGTAGTCTGGCAATGCTTTTTATTCGTTCGTACTACACCTTGCCTGAAAATAGATTGTTTAAAAATGAAAATATATGGAACAGCTATTATTATTATTATTATTTTAGATGGGTTTGCTCTTGACTCTAGTCTATATTTTTATTAAAAAAAATCAACGCAGGGGGATTCAGAATCATGTACTGAACCCATGGTATCAGGTTGCGCGTAGATGTCTCTGCCATCCTGTATAATAGGTAGTATTAAAAAAATTAAAAAAGGAAGCACAAAATATATCAGTTGTTGGGAATCGTACATAGGGTTGCAAAGCAGTCGTCAAACTGCTAAGCTATTTGCATTGTTGAAAGTTGACTAAAATAGCCGTTCTTATATTATGTCATGATTGACTGCTTAACTCAATAAAGGTAGGTCATTACACGAACAAATTGCAATATTGCTCATCCCCCGTATCAAATAGCGTGATAATCCATAGCCTACAAACTGACCTGACTTATAGGAATTATTTATGCAAAATTTGAACAAAATCTATCGGGTAGTTTTTGCGTGATTCTGGAACATACATTCAAACAAATAGACAAAAATTCAAAAAAAAAAAATGGCTTTATAATCGCTCCAAGCACCACAAAAATTAAATTAAACATAAAAATACAATGTACAGTTGTGCGTTTGCTACGATTTTATTATATGTATCGATTGTAGCAGTTTGTTGCTCCTTTTAGATAAAACACATTGAATTTTGCTGCTTTTAAAAGCTTTCAACGCCCGGGCGCATGTTGGAGCGCCGCGCGCTGCCGGTTGAAATGCAAGCAGTAAATTATATAAATAAAACCTCATTCTGCAAATGATTAATAATATGATTAATAATATAATTGATAATCTTGAGTAACAAAGACAGCTTCGACGCCTAAGTGTCCTTTTGTTTTTGTATCTATTTGTATACATAATTAGTTAGTCATTTAATATAGTACATCGTGTAAATAGTTGTGTTATACATTGCATAAAACCATTTTAATGATGAATTAAATAATCATATAATAGTATACAAAAAAGACAATATAATTTTGCTCGGATATAATCAAAAACTTGTGCCAGGTAAGAACCATCCATGAAAAACTTTATAAGAGTCTACCCAGCACAATTTTCAGATAAATTATGAGTACCAAAAACAATAACTTATGTAGGAAAGTACCTTCCCCTTTTTAACCGACTTCAAAAAAAGGAGGAGGTTCTCAATTCGACTGTATGTTTTTTTATGTGTGTTACGCCAGGTTTTTTTTCTATGTGAACCGATTTTGATGATTTTTTTTATATGAAAGCTGGTGCTTCTTCTCATGTGGTCCCATATAAATTTGATCAAGACCTGACCAGCACTTTTTGAGTTATCCTTAATGATGCGTATTTTTTCCACTTAGTTTATACTGATGATGTTTTCATAATTTCCTGTCACTGTTATTTACATGTCAATTAGTGGTATACGAAGTTATGTGGAGTAGGTACCACAAATAAAAAGTGAAAAATAAAAACAGTTTTTACAAAAAAAATAACTTTAATTTCGGAAATCGGTGGCAAAAAACTAAAATACAAAACCAAAGACACCGTGTTCCAAAATTAAATTTATTTTTCAATTGTATAGTGTTTTTGGAAGACGGTTGTTTTTTTTGTAAAAAAGTTTTTTTTACAAACTCTTCAATTAAGGGTTCTATTTTCTGCTAATTATTGTTTAAGCTACCTGAATCAGATACCAGCCACCAGGGCTTCCTAAAACAATGACACTCACCCACAAGTTAACAGCTTCATCTGACAAGTGCTTTTGTACACGTTTCCATCAGAACCGCAGATAGGACCATCGAGGGGAGCCTGGGAACAGTCGACAGGGCAGTTTTCTCGGTGAGCACTGATGTTATTGCAAGCACCCAAGTGGGAGAGCCCAATACCGACTCTGAAAAACAAGAAGCAAAATTAGTTGAAGATTTTAAAGGTATTAAGATAAATATAAAAATAAAAAAACAAAAACATGAATGTTTATGTTTATGTCACAAACATGAACGCTAATCGAAACATCATTTTTTTTTTGATAAAGTTTTGGAACCATATAATCAATTTCGTAGTTTTATTTTACTTAAGAACTGACCCCAACGTAGTTGGGGTAAAGGATGGGCAGATGATAATGGAATGTATTTATTCTTTCTTTCTTCCTTTCATGTAGGGAATTTATCGTCTATCTTCGAAAATAAGAACGCGCGATGATGAAATCTAATATAGAGTTATTACAACTATGGAAGTATTAGCCTATTGTATTTTGTATTATCATGATGATAAAATGATTTCATGATGATGATTTGATGATGAATGATTTCTACTACAAAGCGCGGCAGTACAAATATTAGATGTGTGGGTTTACTTTGTGGCGTGTCGTTCGTGCTAATTCGGAAACACGAAGATTACCGAAGCACATGCATATACATTATATTGACAACTTACCTGCAAATCTCGACTTGTAGCATGCATCTATTGAGGTAAGTCCTGCCATTGGTCCCGCAGACTGGGTCCCGCTCCGACGTACACCGATGATCGCATTTCGACCCCTGGGCTCGGGAGCAGGATGTTTGGTCCTGAGCTAGGCGTACTCCTAAAAATATTGGGAAGGAATTTTATAGTTTCTGATAAATGATTTTTATTTTAGTAGGCAGGTTTATACAAACACTTGCACGTCAATTATATTTTAGAAACTAGATGGAGTAAGGGAATTTGTTTCGGTTTTTCCTCAGAGTAGTCGGATAGGAAACGCCGAAACAAAGTCAAAGGCCACAGTCTCTTTTGATGTTAAAATCTGTCCAGTCTGAATTACGTTTATTGATTACTTTGGCCTGTTTGCTGTGAAAAATGATATTTTAATGTGCACGTTTTTTTAAATCTTCTGTGACAAAACTGCATTAGTTTTGGATTGGTACTGCAGTAATTTTGTTATGTATAAATCTGTAAGGTACCAAACAGCAAACTTTAATATTATGCCAAGTAATAATTAATCGATTTACATTAATCCAACGGCTAGGGTGCAACAGGTTTCTGTATAGATATGACCTGCTTTAACGCAAAATCATAAGCATACTTCGACTATTCGAAGGGACTCAACTACCACCTCCTTGCACAGCCAGTGCATGCCAAAAAGTTGGTAATATAAAGATATTCGTACCTTTCCCACAAGTCTTCTTCCTCATCTCACAGAGTGAAGGGTAGATGTACCCGTCAGTAGCACAAACCGGTTCACTTTGCAGTGAAGGCCCACAGATCCTGGGGCAGGTGGCGTCGCGGGCACCCTCGCACCATGATGCAGCTGTAACAAAGCGATAAGATGGTGAGCAATCAGAAAGAAGGATAAAGATTGTTACGAACATGATGAGGCTAGTGATGTAATTCAACTACAGGAGAGAAAATGTGCCCGATTTTGTGTTAGGTCATGATGACTCCCACCATATTCTCGCCAATTTCGATCGTGACTATATTTGTCACCGGCTTACAAATCAAATAAAATCACACCACCGCAATGAAAAGGTATAAAAATTAGACGACTGTCTCGTGTTCCTGGCGAGTATTTAGATAAATTAAATAATTTTCTTGGACATATCAAACTATATGGCGGTTGGTAATTAAGCGTTAGTTTCGATAAAAGTGTATCGTGTCCAACTTGGCTATTATGTAATTTTGCTAAAAGGCGTCACTGAGACATGGGATCACAGTTTTTATGACATTTCTTCTGATAGCCTCTCTATTGTATTTTAAATCTCTTTGGTCTACGACTGAAAATATAATAAGCTATTCTTATTATTTCCAAATTATAGGATGTTTCGTAAGAGAAAAAGACATACACGTAATTGAATGTTTAGTTTTTATCAGTCCCTGTATGTTATTCTTTTGATATAAGCAGCCCATGACCTTTTTTCTCGTACATAGTTGCGGTAGGTATTGCGGTAGATAAAGTAAGTAAATAAGTATTTGATAGTGAAGGCATTAATAAACATGATAATTTGGCAATCTTCAAAATACACACTTCACATTCGTGATAAAAATAGGTTTCTAAATTAAACAATACTGAAAAGTTTCTAATAAGAAATCTAACAGAACAAAATTCAGCGTAAAAATCTCTACAGTGTGGTGCACAAAATAAAATAAAGGCCCTTTGAAATTCTCTAGATAGGAAGACTAAACTGAATCTCAACAATACAACACTCAGATAAGACGTGGTGGATATAAAATACGAGATGCAGTGTGGGGCCAGGAGATATTGCAGTAATGCACACTGCAGATACACAAATTATTTAATTTCTTGCATTAATGTAATTAAACTACCCTGTGTTAACGTTAACATTTGTAGTAAAATAATTCAGTAAAGGGAGCGTAAAGATACCACAGGCTGTTTTAGAAACAAAACTTTGACAAATTCTACCAGTTAAGCACATTTCGTGATACAGTCCATTCACACAGTTATTGTACTTCTGATAAAAACAAGCAACCTTAAGGCAACGAGAATAAGGATCAGTGCTATTTTGACATGAATGCAAAATCGGAGGCGAAAGAAGTAGGTTAGTAAGTGTGAAAGAACTGTAGAAAAATTAGGGCACATTTAGCTGAGATAGCAAGTATTTGCTAGTGAACAATGATATCAGCCAAAACCACCAAAATATTTTAGCGCCTACGATAATTTTAATAAAGTCAATCATCAAATTCTAAACCAATCGCGTTTCTTTGCTACTCAATAGGCATAAAGGTAAAAAAAAAAACACGTTCAACATAATTCGTAGATTTTATCAAAAATCCTAATAAAACATACTGAAATCTTAGAAGATTCAACCATATTTTAATCAGATTCGGCAAGTTCCTGACTCCTAAAACGTATTAATCGATTAAAATATGGCAACAAGAATAATTAATATCACTGTGATTTTAACACGGATGCAAAAATAACTGTGAAAGGACTGGAGATATATTGGGACACATGCGGCTGAGACAGAAAATATTTGGTGATTCATATAGTGAAGTTTGTAGAAATAATATCTGCCAATAACATGACTGTTAATCGGCTACAGCCAAAACCAGCCATATATTTTTTTAAATATTTAGGATCATTTTATTCAAATCTTCCAATTCTAAGCGTTTTTGTTTTATTACATTACATTTCGTTTTTTTATTACATTTTCGCGTTTTCATTACATTACATTTTCATACACATACATTTTCTCAAAAATCCACCCTTCAAATAGATCACGAGAACCCGATTCCCTAAAAACCGTAACACACGAAACCTTTCTCGATATTTTCTCAATCCGCTCACTTATCAGCCATACCCACAGCTAGCAAGTCGCCGCGGGCTCGCCCGTGACTAGGGAAGTCCATTAGCACAAACCGCGAACCGACACCCGCACTTATCTTACTAGATAACCTTGTTGCATAAAAATGTTAGGGTAAAAAGGAAAGGATATTGCTGTTTTGTGTCTACATGTGCCGTGATAGATGCTGTTTTGTTTTATTTTATAGACACAGATTTGATAGTAGTGGATAGAATAGGTACTCATTTTAACACACCAAAAAAAAGACTGTTAAGAGAGATGGAATATTTTTTCTTGCACATCAAATAAAGGAATAGAAAATACAACCATAGTTACATTACTTTTTGAAAGTGTGTCGGTTGGTAAAGTGCTTAGTTTCTGTCATAGATTAGAAATAATTATTCGTATTTATGCGACATTTTCGCTTTGATCACATTCAAATCGAACCATTTACATAAAACGGACGTTTGAAATGTACTGTTTCTTTACTTTTAGTTTACTTTGTACCTGTAGAAACAAAACATGATCTTTTTCTAAGATTCTGTGTGCTTTTTTAGTATTCATTGTCTTCGTAAACCACCACTACCAACTAAGTTCACATTGTGGAATACAATAAATATATTGAGTATTGTAGAAACGAAGACAAACATTTAGGTGATTCTAAGTAAACAAGAAAAAACAAAATTAAAAAGGTGATTCGTTAAATAATTAAAGCCAATCCCGAATCAAGACCAATCAACACTAATGCAAAAGGAGGACCGTACAAAATGGTCCCAAGATCAATAACAACCACATTAGATAAGCATTTCAATATAGAACAATATATGGCAAGTCTTTTGATATTGCTGTGTGAAAAAAAATATGGCAATGTTTCGAAGGACTGACCTGCATGGTAGATCAAGGAATACTTGAATAGTTAATCACTCCTAGAGGTGTTATTTCGAATATTCGCAAATGTATGCATTCCGATGATAACAAAATAATATAGTACCATCGAGCTGGTGAGATGATACTCGTAGACCTGGACGCTACATAACGGAACTCTAGAATAGCTACTAGTTAACCTTTCGGGTGTATCTCAACGAGTCCTGTTCATTTTACCTGATGACGAGGATCTGATGACTGACCTGGATGCTAGATAACGGAACATATTTTTTTGCCGATTACTGAAGCTGTAGTAGGTATGTAAAAAACTAATAACTGACTAGAGAGCACGTCACTTATGAGAAAACACTCAAGAAAGATAAACCAAATCAAATAGTAATCAACAGCTAGACATAGAAAACGGCACCAGTAATAAAATATAGGAAAATTGCAAAACTTAATTATTGCGCTGTTACTTATAGTAAAAGTAAATTGTCCATCTATACGATGAAACTGCAAATCATGTTGCATACGATCACATAATGATGAAATATGAAATTACTGTAGAAATTGTATAAAACTTGCCAATTAATTTGGAATAAGTCAGATCAGTTTTTTTTTTTTTTTACTAGTAGTTTATAGTTTTACTATAAACTTCGATCAATAATAGCACTATTGATCGAAGACTATAAGACATTCAGTTTATTTGTCTGTAATTACGCTTTTCTACAATTGATCTCCATCTTTGAAACACAGTGTTGCAAGAAAATACATAAGGTCCACATAAAAAAAAAATGGGCCTTCTTTCCTTAGAACGGTCATCAGCAAAAATTGATTATTACTACAGTTTATAAAATCTTAATTAATGAGCAAAATATTCGGAAAATATCCGAACTGATATAAGTTTTTTAAAGTATTAGCTATTACATGCAAAGCTGAAAAGCAATGTATAGATAGCAATAATCAATTTACTTCGCTACAATGAATCAAACTCAAACTCAAAGCATTTATTTCCATCAAACCAATTACAGGCACTTTTGAGTTGTCGAGGTATCTTATTGAATTCAATGGATTCATTCAAAACATAAGTTTTACCCTAAATCCTCGTCTTACTTATAATTTCTTCTACGACAAATCCAAAGACACAAAACACATCTATCTATTATATATAAGTAATTAACTAGGCGATCATAGATAGTGCAGAGCGTACGCTCGCCCTTGAGAGCTCGAATTGGGTCACATCCCTATTGGTAGCCTGCAATGTATGCAGCTGCAGTCCAAAGGGTCTGATTGGGGTCAAGTTCTTACTATTGAACTAGCCTGTTCTATAAAGAGCACTCTCGTGTTCATGATTGCCTGGTAGTCGCGTAGCTTACTTAAAGTAGATGTTTCTACACCTACTTTAAAATAAACAATCGCGTCGCTCTGAAAAATCCTGGTTCACACATCCTGGGTTCAACTCCCATGTCAGGCAAATTGTTATTAATTTTTTCCACTAGCAGCCCGGCTGAGGTGTCTGGATTTGTGGTCGGTGATGGCGATAGGCTCGCCCTCTATTACATGGGTCTTAACCATAACTGGCGAAATGTGAGGTGTATAATAAGCACACCCCTGCCTAACCTATCGGGTAATACGATGTTTGATGGCGATGTATGGTGTTATGTCATATTGAGAATAAAATGTTGTAATTTCACGATTTTTTTTGTAATGCATCTTTTCTTATTATAGTTGGATTAGAAGGACTACTCAGATTCTTGGTTATTTTAATTTCCGTATAGTTTTTGTTTTTAATTACGGTCGCTTTTAACGTGCACGTCTTTCTACATCGTTCTCACATGTAGAATTTGAACATGAATGATGTAACCATTTTTTTATATGAATATTTGGATTTAAAAGAGTGTTGGTAGAGTTTCTTGCCCGTTCTTCTCCATAGGTACCTACTACGCGCTTTGGAATGGGCAACTTGCTTCATCTTTCTGACTGACCAACCCCTGGACAATTCAAACGTGCCAGTAATTGGTTTATTTGAAATAAATGGTTTGAGTTTGAGCTTACGTCAGATTTGACAGCCAATAAAACCATAAAGGCAATGATAAATATTCGGCAATTTGCCACGATTGGTTCTGTATCAAATTGATTGATTCTATAATCTTTTCTATTACATACTAGGTTAACAGAAGTAGCAGGGGACAATCATAATCCTTAGGTTGCCATTTTTTTTTATTAAAAGTAATAAATGTATCGTTAGAAGTTTTTTATCTGACTGTACAAAACAGCTTTTTTTATTGGTGTCCGAATTATCAGTGAAAATAATTTTATTCGGATTCGGACCCTGTATCCGAATATATTGTGACCGAGTCGTCAGCAAGCAAAAAAAAACATAAATAAAACCTACTCTAACAACAGTAAACGTAATTTTCAAGACTCTAATTGCCTATAGATTTTAATTACACAATAAAAACTTGGCTTAGTTGAGATAAAGTGATTCCTAATTATTTCTATACCTAATAAACGCCGTCTGCGCGTACCAGGCAATCATGAACGCGAGAGTGTTCTTTATAGTTTGTACTCAAATAAATTGTGTGCAGTATCATCGCTCGAGTAAGTGCATGCTTTAACATTTTTTATTGACTTCTGAGAAATGGAGCATCTCTTAATTATTATGTGGTCTTCGTGTACGGTTTCAGATTTTTGTATGCGTCTATGTTTATGATACCCTGGTACACGAGAAGTTATAAATTACCTTGTACATACTCGCTCGCAGTGTGTACTAAAACTTAAAAAAATCATAACATAAAAATATATTTTTATGAGAATATAATATAGTAAATAAATTGTGGGACAAACCTAGCTGCAATTAGTCGATCGTTAAACTAAAATAAATTCTGTCGATGATTGTCCTAATTGCCTTTACATTAAAAAGTGCATGAGGTTGTTAAAAAATATTATTCTTGACTTTTGTCCGCGGCATCCCTTGAAATATAGTGACTGACAAAGGACAATTTGCAATAACTATGATTAAGGCATAAAGCCGGTATGATTCAATTGTAGTCATAAAAACGAATAATTGAATCTAAAGAGCCGCTTTGCCTTTGTATGTATATTTAGGTTGATTTCCCGTTTTACTAGATTTGGCTGAATATGGGAGCTTTTTTTTTTTTTTTTTTTTAATCCATACTAATACAGAGTTTTTCTAGTTTAATATAACATCTGACAAACTGCGAAGCAACTTGTCGGCAGTAGGTTCTCATAGATTTTGCACGAATTTTTGCTTAACTAAACATAATTAAAATTAAATCGAAGACGAAGTTAAAACGATGGCTATACAATGACTCCGTTTGTGGATACAGAGTAGTTACCCACACAATCAAAAAATTTACATGTTGTTGGTTGTTTAGGTACAACACGTGGCATCAGCCACCGAATACCATGAGACCATCCCATAGTACCTACTCAGTGTTAGATAAGTTTAAACTCTTTCAGAGATTTCGAATTATTGATTAAGTTGTATGAATTTTTGTTCAGTTTAATATTGCTGTCATTCATTCAATATGTTCGACGATATCACATTTATGGATATATGGAACGTGTTCCCTAATGTCTTGCAATATCAATAGTGAGAAGAATAGGTAATCCAAAATCCAAGTCGAATCTCTATTAAATTGACTCCATTGAAATTTCATTTGACGTCAACAGAGCAAAAAACTGGGTCAGCCGGTGATTCCGAATGAAATATTGCACTTCACAATTTTTCATTTCTATATTGGTGCTGGTCCTATAAAAGTAATGGCCTGAAAAACGAGCCACTCCTTCCAGGATCTGTCTGTTCCATAAGTTAATAAATCGGACTGATTTAATCGAAGTCGTTGATAAATTGGACTGATTTATTCAAAACGGCTGATAAATCTGATTTGCTTTCGTTACTCAGGAGCTTGTCTGTAACTGTCAGGTCCATCAATTAGATTTTCTCTATTCGCCGCGCCGATTTGAATGGAATATTCGATAGAAACTTAAAATATTGTGCTGAAGTGTTACTATTCATCTATATTTCTATAACATCTCTGCCATGCATACGGAAAGAGTTAGTTCGCTTCTCATAATTAATAGTGTTACAAAATGAATAAAATCATTACAAAAACCGAACTCCCCTAATCAACCTGTACTACTGGATCAGTCTGTACTAATATAAAATAATGATAATAATTTACTAACAATCGCTTTTCATAAAGATTGCGGAACGTAGACATCAGGCGCTTCAAAAAAGACAGACACTTAATAAAAAGGTAGGTTGCCAAGACTTACATAACGCTTTCACTGTTAAAAAGTTATCAGATCTAATGTAGAGTCAAGCCCCTAACTCTATAAGGCTTAACTCTACAAACCTTAAATCTTGGTCAAAATATACGGCTTAGCTGTTTTGAAGCCGTCGAGTCGCACAGGCACTTAAGGCACGTACACGCTGGCGCGACGCGACAGCGTGTCACAAAGGCACCGCCTGTCGCGCGACGAGCGGTGCCTTTATATCTCGTTGTCGCGTCGCTCCTGTTTGCGGGAGCCTTTATAGTAAGAAATTAAGTCACTGATCTTTAATTTTGGGTCATACAATAGTTTAATACCTTCCTACAGCAAAATGTTAGTTTGTACGAACATTATTGAAAACTTTTCCATATTATTTTAAAACCATAGACTTCTTATAGGTTTTCCTGTAATCTGTAAGTTATGAACTAATTTCTGTATTTTTGTGTCTCTAATAATTACAGTAATTTCTGTTATTTTTTAAAATTTTAGGCTCAGTAGTTTCGGAGATAAGGCGGGGGGAAGGATGGTCAATTTTCATATATCTTCTTAAATAACTTCCAAATTGTTTATTTTAAAATTATACAAAAAATATACTTGAGACCCTCACAACAAGTTCTTTCATTTGAAATTATGCCACATGGTACAGTTTACATTTTTTTTGTTTTTAATTTTCTAGTGTACACTCCAAAAGTGACCCCTTTATTCAAAATTCATTTATTTTTGTTACACGTCCGTGTTTGGGTCACAGAAATTCATGTGTACTAAATTTCAACTTAATCAAATGATAAATGATTTTATTTCTGTAAATAGGTTTGTACAAACGTACAAGAAGACAACAAGACACAACAACACAAGACACACAACAACAACAACACACACACAACAAGATACACGCCACACACACACGGACAACACGGTACAAGATTATGTCGGGACTTTAAAAGAGACTGTGACCTCTGAGTTTGTTTCGACCTTTCTTCTCAGAGTAGTCAGATAGGAAACGCCGATCTCATCTAGTTTCAAAAATATGATTGACGTGTAAAAGTCTTTGTACAAACCCACATAAAGAAATAAAATCATTTATCATTTATGTTCGAAAAATTTGTCTGCTCAACAACGTAAATAATGCAATGAATGTTGTTGAACTGTCAAAATGAAACCCATTCCTACTGTTAGTGGGTTACATAATTACCCCGCAGATCTCAAACTCATCAACCGGTAGGATATACATAAAACTTACTATGGACAGTATTAAAACAGGATTTACTGATCGTAACAGTAGCATTGAGCCGAGTCGTTATACTAACCCGTTTAATAAAATCGAGTTAAAAGCAGGAAGATCAATCAGTGCTGTTCTATTTTTAGCAGACTGAAAAAGGTTTGTCATTTGACAAGCTGCAGTGTCAGATTATTTTTTGCAACAATCATTCAAAAATTTTCAACTGTTTCGCTGAGACCCTAATTTGTTTCAACGTAATTTCAGAGCGTAGGTTTGCATATTTTGACTGATGACGACATAAAGGTTATTTTTTTTCGTGTTGATGGTTTTTTTTTTCGTTTATGACGTCCGCGATAATTAATCCATGTTGAGTATGTTTTCACGACTTAATGCTCATGAAAAGAACTTAGTAACTTGAAATGAAAACTCCTCGTTTACTATTAAATATTATTGTGTATGTAAAAAAGTTTATCATATCATTTATCATCAATGGAACGTACGTTTACGTGTCTTTCATATAGAAAAATTAAAAGAAAATGTTTTTTCTAATTTTGCCAAACACGTTGTTAACATTGATTTAAGACACCAAGGCTGTATCAGTTCAGGTTGAGTTAGTGCGTTGACACACTACACGATTTCTAATACTCGTATACGTTGGAAAGTGAGTGTTTAAGGCTGAATACCAATTTTTCTCGGTCTTAGTGTGGGAACTGGGTATGTCCTTCTAGATTTCTTTATACTATAGGTTTTGAGATTCTCAGAAGTAGGTCTTGTAGTGATTTTGCATTCATAAGAGCTGGTGTTATTATTATTCTTGATTGAATAATTTGCAAGCACAAACAGGTCCACCTGATGCAAATTATGTTATATTTAAATACCTTGCACACGTGACACTGTCACCCCTAACACATGGTAGTAATGATATGACATATTTCCATAATCACTTAGCAGATGGATTAAAGATTTTTCATTGCATTTAACTCTTAAGAGAACTACATAACAGCCTTTATTCGTAACCTACTTTAAAAGGAAAATTAATTACCTTTTGCAACACCCATGGGTGGCCAGCTGACCAAACGGTACCCTTACCAGTTCATAACCGGGAAAAGGAACTAAATAATAGCCGTTTACATAAAAGTTTAAAATAGCAGATATTTAATTCGAATTACTGTGCATTTTTTTTTAATCCTTATAAAAGCAAACACTATGAAAACCAAATCCCTTTTATTTTTTTATATAAAGAATGAAACAAACAAGTAACCCTTACTGTTAAAAATGTGCCCAGTACAACATGAACTCCAATTGAAAACGTGGTCCTTCGAGTCTAAGGACCAGAATATACGCGTCCTTCGTAGTGTTTTAAAAAAGGCCAGTTTAACTTGAGCTCTGAGTGCAAAGCGTGGTATTCGCAGACAGGTTGCTATCACCCTTGGTGCGGACAACCCGTTTAAACTATATCACAAGTAGGTACAGGATAAATGTACTGAATAATGAGTGTGTCGCTTAGAATACTTGGGTTGGGGCTGCGTTTTCAGTAAGATTTACTTTTGTTTAAGTTTTTGTTGTTTTGTTATTGGGGCTCCCGTTTAGCAACTGTCTTACTTAATATAAGCGATGATACGCTTCATATTTGCTACATTTAGAATACCTGCTTTTGATATTTCTATTTTATATATTTATTTATATATTCAAACCTTTTTCCTTTCCTTGAATATCTGGATAATGTTTGTCTGATTTTCGTCACGTTACTTAGAGGTCAATCAGCGTGAATGAATTATGAATACTAACTGGATTTTTGTGTAAGTAATGTTCCGTGCTATTCAAGCTTAGCCCATGCCCTGTGATAAAAATTGACAATCAGCAAGTTAGACAGCGAAACTGAGTGTAGTACGCTTGTCGTACTAGAGTAAAGTCACTACTGGAAACATATACTTTAAACCTGAAAGATAAGATTTTGCAATTTAATAATTGCCAACACATTTTGTCAACCCTACACTATCGTCATGCAACGCGCGAGCCGTGGGCGACTACATGCGCCGCAACCTTCGCTTAAATTCAAATCTGTGCGCGCTTTAAATGTGATGCACGCGTAAGGTGAAAGACCCCACATTGTCTGCGAAAATGGTAATTTACGCTATTCAACAATATCTCGAACAGTATGCAATCCTGGTGCAACGGGACTTTGTTATGATGTCATTGCTCAGCAGTGACATAATAGATCGCTTATTTATGAGGTCCTTGTCTCAAACAGTAACTGCAGTAGAAATGTATTGGGAGTCATTTGTGCTAGGGGCACAGGAGATGTGAAGTGATGTATTGCTTATTCATAAGTTCTTAGTCCTGAGTAACTGCATAAGCCGACATTGTACTAGTAGTCATTGGTACTAGGAGCTCATATTTTCATGAGTATGCTAATAAAGGAGTCCGTTACTCTATTTCTGTTGGTCCTAAGAGACGACGGGACTGGTGACAGCAATGTGGTGATGTGAGGGCTGGAGACGATGCCTTTAATCATTTTGACTCAATCGCTTAGTAACCTTTTACGATATCAATTCAAAGACCACCCAAAGGTGACCTAAATCTAAAGTTAAATCAAAGATCTGAAGCAAGAAATGTGAAACACTGAACTTGTAGGTGCTGTAATCGTTTGTCGTACATTTGTAACTCAGGTAGCAAACATTCACAACCCAATAGATATTTATGGGCTGTTCAGACATTGTACGCGACTATGGTCATAAAACTTGGAATGGTATCTTTACCAGTATGCTACCCTGGTACAACGGGACTGTTTATGATGTTATGACGTGCATAACTGAGATTAGTAGATATTATGCTGAATATTCATTGTCACTACTGGTGGTATTGTGGTCTTTTAGTACATTCTTGCTTCTGCTGTGTTGAGTTGTTACTTTTGAGGCAATATTGTCAAGAATAAAATAAGCTGGGCTTGTTTGTGAGCACAGTATCTATAGATGCGCAATAAACTAATTTTTTCAAAAACGTAAGCTGTTAACTAACTATACTTTATAGTACAAAGTCGAGATTTTCTATTTTTGTCTAAACTATAAATCCATTTTCATTCCAATAACGGACGACTTAGGTACTTGCCAAACCATTCCCAAACTTTCTACACTTCGACGACCTCCAAAATTCACTATGCACATGTGAATATAAAGAATCCAAAAAATCTTCATACATTTACATACATGTGCTAAAACAAAACACTGCTGCCTCTAAAGTCGCGCCTTTGTTTGTCGTACATGCGTTTATTAAGTACTTAGCACAATTTCTCTGTCCAAAATTTAAAAGAAAATTATTTGGAGAATCTATTTTCATTATTTATCTTGCCACCAGGTGTGTGATGCATGGAATTACTTTCAAGTCAAATGTTTTGGTACCAATTAGTTTGCTTAGGTGTAAAATTCAAATTCACTGTTTCAAAGACAAGTCTTTGAAACTGTGAAATTGAAAAAGCAAAGCTACAGGAAATTATGGTATTTTAAACTTTTGAAGACACTATTTGATATATCAATCATCGTTTTAAATGATGCACACAAGACACATAAGGGTTTAGATTGTATTTTAAATCTTGAAGCATAATTATATTATGTTAAGATTATATCGACTTAGTTAATATGCAAACCATTATTATGCAAGATTATCTTGCACATTTTATAATCATGTCAAAGATTTGGCTTTGACAAAATCGATTTAGGTGTTTAGATATCAATTACTAGCTGATCAATGTTCTGCTTGAGGCAGAGATTCGGCTCGAAGGACGAAATCATTTTGTTAACATTAATTTATCAACAGCTTGTAACATAACTTTTAATAAGTTCGGTAAAAATGAATAACTCATAACATAAACGATACTCATATCCTTTTTTTTATTACGTAGGTTATGGTTTTCATTCAAACATTCAGAAAATATAAAAATATTTCGACGTCTATCCTTCGCTTCTAGCTTACTTGGTCAGGTGAGGGTACTCCGATGAACTGCAGTGATGCAACTGTCGAGCCATATCACAAACTTTGCCCCACTTCTCTGTGCACTAACACCTGCACTATTTGCGAGGCCAACGATAACGCTGTCGAAGTGGCCGAATTCTGGTCGAAGCTTATTTAAAACAAACAAATGGGATCATCAATACGACGAAGAAGAAGCTTCCCTGCTGGACAGTAATCAAATTTATCCGTAACCATTCGGATATTGACTGAACTTTTAAGCAGGTACAACATATTTTTTGTTGGAAACAGTAAAATAAAGAACATACAACCTTAAAAATCTTTACCTACTGAGAAAGTTATGTCTTTAAATTGACACCGTATTTAATGAGTTTCATCCAAACTTTTAAACATAAAATTTATAGTTATAGGTTTTCATTTCAAAAGTCCTTAGAAGGAAATACCCATTAGTTTACCCATCATAAAAGTGAAATCATCGTTTTCGAATGCGACACATGACATCGAGACAAGATCGAAAGTACCATGTCAATTACCATCACCTTGTACCATGAATAATGTACCATGTGGGTAGGTCGTCGTAAAACATAGGTCCGTTTCACTTTTCCTGTTGATGAGCTTATTTAGAGTATGTTAAATGTGATTTCCTATCATAAACATTGCCCATTTCAAAGGTTTGACGAAAAGGACCAAAGCCGTAAGTAAGGACCAAAAAAAAACTTTGTACGTAAAGCTCAAAATTGACAGAGCTTTAAATATTAACAATGTATGTACTAGGAAAACATAACGCGACAGCAATTTCAAGAAGCTAGCGCAATTCGTGCTTTTCAAAGTTTATCCCCGCATCAAATCTTATATACCTGCGAGCTTATGCGTTCCTGGTAGGTATTTATACAAAATTGTCTTTACTGAGAAAACGTTTTGTGAATCTGGAGCGTACGGTACATCCAGTCCGTGTTGCCGTCTCTTTCTCGCATCACGTTGTCCTTGTTAGGCATCAAACTTGAAGAATGTCGGTATTTGGTTTCATCAGCTGTTATTTTGTTTGAACGAGTGCAGTGGCCATGATTAATGATGGAGCGAGAAAGATCCTGGTTTCCGATTTTGAGTAACGAGTTGTCTCGTTAAGAATATTTACATTGTGGGTACATTAACATTCCTGATTGTAAAGTGCAGTAAAGGTATATTTATACCTTTCCTGCACTTTACAATCAGTTTATTTAAACAAAGAGGTATTTATTTATTTATTTTATTATTTTGCAAGTTAACAGGGAGGTGTATTATTACATGTACCAAGAGCTGTCATTGAATGCAAATTATTTTTGTGTGAATCAATTTTGATTATCTGTTTTAATTATCTCTTTCAACTCCCAGTATATCAACGGGGTCATCCATATTGCCTGGTAATAGGAAAGATTTCAATGACTTTGAATTCAATGTAATTTAGGTGAATAATAATAAAACAACCCTAAAAAGAAAATCAAACAAATGAAAATATAGCCGTGCCAAACCGGTCAATGTAAAACCGTAATGTGCCAACCTGACCGAGTAGCCCACGACGCCCCTAGGCCCCTGACGGAAAGTGTTTACTGCATATTTAGGCACTTGGAAATGGTTGCATCTTATCATGAACCCCACTGGGTAGCGTTTTACCACTTAAACAATGATGGTGATGGGTGAATTATGAATATTTGGAAATACCCGACAGCCCTATGACTAAAGCCTGGTTTAAAGCCTAACGTTTTAACTACAATGAAATGACATTAGATTTTTGGCTCTCTGCCCGCAACATCATATTAAAAGGAATTTATTTAATTCTGTTGAATTGCAGTAGATGTGGTGAATGATAATCAGGGGTACCACAGGTTTATCCCAGTTTTTATTTATGTTATGTGATGGATCACTGAATTTTGATTAATTTATGTGTCTTTGTCATACTTTACTTGCACTTAGTGTAAATCTGATAAAATACTCTCGTATTGACATGCTCTGCACGAAAAAGGCTCATATCGCGTTAAAAAAAGTACTCAGTCAACTTTAGTAATGTGGCTGACTGCAAAGGGTTCGTCAGACTGTCATTGTCAATCTTGAAGTTTTTAAATAAATTATCTGCTCAATAGAGTTCCTACTGAGTAGATAATTTATTTTGAATACAATATTTACCTTGGTGACTTCATCTGTGAATATTGCATACGTGGATCGTATGTGGATTCAAAGACAGTCAATATATGAAGTAGTCGTTTTAAAGTTATGTATGTATGGCACGGCACCAGCTGTTGACCTACAAACCACTTCAGCCATAAAAGAAAGACGAGTCTATAATATTATTCTGTCTAAAAGTATGCTAATGAAGAAAACAATAAATTAAACGATTATTCCGTCAGAATAGTAATAGCATGGTCTTCGTAATGGCCATATTACCATGCAGTGTGATAGCTTTTGGGCTTGGATAGTATTAAATAATGATTGATCTTATAATGTGCCTGGTTGGTCCAGTGGTCGCAAGTGCTACTGCTGAGCATGTGGTCCTGGGTTCGATTGCCAGGTCGGGCGAAATGTTGTTGGGTTTTTCCATCAGGAATTTCTTAGTAGCAGCCCGGAGTCCAGATTTGTGCCCGGGTGACGGCAATAGGCTCGCCCCCTATTACATGGGACTTAAACATAACTGGTATAAAAACAAAATATATATTATACAAGCTGATCCCACAGACGTTGTCCTGTCTTAAATGTGAATGTCATATGTCGTTTAGTTTTAGTTTTGACTATTGACTAAAACTAAAACTATCGATTCATTTATCAACCGATCCATCTGTGTTAAACGATATTTGCAGCGCGCATTCTGTCAATCGCTGCCAGTTATTTCTAACAACTGACAGTTATGTAAAATTAATATTGGCGTTAAGTTTTCTTAAATTTTGTAACGTTCCTATCAACTTCCTTATTTTTTTATTTCATAAGATCCTTCTCCTGACAATAACGAACACAACAATTTTTTTTTTTGTGTAATCTGTCCAGCCGTTCACGCGTGATGGCGTGACCAAGGGAAATGGGGTTTAATTTTTATAAACTAACATAACATACTCCCATTCCATGACGGAAGTTGGCAATAAAGGTAGTGTAAAAAAAATATGTTTATGTTCGATGAAATCTAATCCATTAAATGTCTTTTGCAAGATTTACTACATAATTATTTAAGTTTTAATTTTGAAATAATATTTTATTATTTTTAGAGCTTATGTCCTATTCAAGACAGTGGTGGCCCAGTGGTAACGGCCCCGACTACGAGTTGTAGGCCGTAGGCTCGAACCTAGGCAGGCGCTTTACTTTATGAAAATAATTTTATCACTACTGGTCTCAAAACGGTGAAGGAAAACATCGTGAGGAAACCGGCATGTCTTAGAACCATAAATTCGAAGTCATGTGACATCTACCAACCCGCACTGGTACCGCGTGGTAGATTACAGCCCATTCCCTCTCACCGAAAGGAGGCCTGTGCCCCAGCAGTGAGAACATTATAGGCTGATTATGCTATGTCCTATTCCAGATACAAATCTAAAACCTCTCAAATCTAAATCAATCACACCGACAGAAAATCACACTTTCCTATCTTAAATTAAAATATGGAAGTTCTATTTCAAACTACAGTACTAAATGTCATTCCAGATAGAAAAAGTTAATCCCTTCGAGCCGCATAAAATTTACTAACACAGAAAACTAGGGATTAAAATAACCTCCAATGTTTATTACAACATAAACTATCTTTTACGACAACATGATCATAATACGTAATATAAAATAATATATTTTACCTTGCAAATTCCCAATAATTACCTAGAAAGAGCAGACTGTAATAATTTTGTAAAGCAGTTTGAACTTAATATCTTTGATTTATGGTTTGGATTTTATTGCTGAATTTGTACCGACAGTAGCTTAGTTTGATATTATTAAAATAATTTGATGGTGAAATTCAATTTAATTTAAACGTTTAAAGCCTCTTTTATTAATTTAAATGAACTTCTTAACCTAGTCGCATAATAAAAAACGTTGATCACGTTTTCTCTATAATGCGAATAAAAGCCTGTGACTGTGCTACTACAGGGAAAACCCAGACTCAGATTTCAGACCATTATATAGCCCATAAAATAGCACATTTAATTCATTCAATAATGCACAATCTATTCAATGGTAGCAGACCAATATCTAGGAGGGTGGACGACCTACAGAAGATCGCGGAGAAGACATACCAGGGAAACATGGCACAAAAGGGAGGCCTACCTTCAGCAGTGGATGAAACAAGGCTGGTAATGATGGTGATGATTATGAATTCATAATCTTTAAAAGAATAACCCGATAATCAGTTACTGTTATTGAGATACAGCATTTTGACGAATAGACGGACTTCGTAAGCTAAATAAAGCTAGATGGGAATCTGTAGGCAACCTTTAGCTATAGCACAAAACCATAATATTATTATAATAAATTATGCACTGTGCATTGAAATACGAGAAAAATAATAAATATTAAATGAACCACCATCTCAGAAATAAATAATTTATAGCAAATTAGTTCATTATAATAATATTAGAAATGTAATAGATATGTTAGGTTTCATTTATTATTAAATTGGAATTATGCTAGCTTGCATCTTATGCCTTAGAATTATTAAACTAAACTTATCTTCAGCGGATTTAATTATGTATTTTCTTGGCATGGCTTGACTCGACATGTAGGCCGCATAATAGCTTGAAGTAAAGTAGGAAGTTTTATCAAAATGTGTCAAGAGAGAGAGTTACATGCCAATTGATAAAAAAATCCGTTTATAATCTTGATTTATATTAGTTGACGTAGTAATGTCATATTTAAGGAATAATCTACCGTGTTTAATTTTATTTTATTTTATATATAAGCTTCAGTGAAGTTACAATATTACATCATTGCATGCTATGGAAGCGTCATCGTTATTATGATTGGCGGTTTTGTTCCACCTCCTGTTGAGTATAGGCCTCCTCCCTTTTGTGTCATTCTTCCCTGGTCTGTACGAGTCTCATCAAGGTCTTCCCCGCGATTTCTGAAGGTCGTCCACCCACCTGGTATATGGTTTATGGAAGCGTACCTAATAAAAATACAAAATTTCAGCTGTGTCATACGGTTCGTAGTTAAATGAGCACACGTACCAAAGATATTTTCCTGTCTTCCCGAAAAACCTCTAAAATCAACTTAAAAGATTATACTTAATGCAAAAATAAAGTATGATTTTTTGTACTGACTAACTTTTATAAATCGTAACACTTTACTAAGACAGCATAAACGTTAGAAAGATGACTACCGATTTATCTATTATTTGACATAAATAGAGAGGCAATATGAATGATCCGTGGTTACCTGCTTTTGATCGATGGGCGTTTTAAATGATTTATTGTGGCTCTTTAGACGGGTATTAATTAAATTGCGCCTGCTATATATATGATCCTGGTACTGCTGTGTTTAGAAATAATATATTTCTGAATGGATTTGCAAGAACTCGTCCATCTAGATCGAGGGATCACAAAAATAATTGGACACTAAACAAAATCTATACGACATAACGAAACTTGAACCAAACTACTTATTTATTTATAAAATATAAAATTAATTATCGATAAACTCTAGACTAAGCAATAGACAAAATTACAGTTTTATATAAGTACTTTTGAAAAATCGTAGGAAACAAACAAAAAGCGATACATGTATTGACAATTGTCTGAGTACTAAATCAAAAAAAACTTTGAAAACCAATTTTTTCTAAAGACTCCTTTATGAGTTGTGTCGTTTTAGTATAGGTAACAAAAGCAAATCTACTATCGTTGAAAATTTTACTCAAAGGAGAGCTGGAAACGTAAAGAAAATCTATATTTATCGGTGCTCGGGCCGAAATGTATAAACGATGCACTAGCAATTGCAGCTACATGATCAGAATTCATTATCTCACGGTATCTCTCCTCGTGTTTTCCTTAATCGATTGTAGGCTGTGATACATTTAAATTGTGTATCCTCATGCTAAACGCTTTGAAAGTTAGGCTGGGAAACCACGGCTTTTGTTTTCTTTTTTGTTTACTCTTTTGTTTTGTGCGATCCTGGTAGTTAGATGGTCTTTAGACTGTGAATTCTATTATTAATATTAACACTTTGAGGGACACTAAACGCCTATAGCATAATAAAAAATTATTAATCTTTTATTGTGTCTCGTTCAATGTCCTTTAACCGATTAAAAGCCACGTAAATTAATATTTATCAAGCTTAAAATTATAGCAGTAAAATCATTAATATGTTTGCCAAATCTGGTGCTTAAAATTTATCAAGAGCAATTCTTAGGAAAGGCAGTTCAAATATTAGTCTTACATTTTTATCATTAGGAAAGGCAGTTCAAATATTAGTCTTACATTTTTATCATATCAGAAACAGCCAACGACAGCAAAAAAACGCTTCGAAACAACTTGTTTACATTAAAGACACTCATTAAGACTTTTACTAATTTTGTCTAAGACACATAAATTATGAAGTAGAGCTAACAACTTAAAGCTTATTTATAACTTAGCTACCAGAAGTCAAGGTAACCGCAGTGTTCTACTTTCTTGAGAATCTTACGTTCATAGATAATGGCAATCATTAATCAAAACTGTCGGATGCTTATTAAGATGTGAGATTTTTTAAGTAAATGATGTTAAGCTTACTCCTGTTTTGTGTTACTTTTGCCGTAGGAATGAGTCACTATGTCGGTACACAGCTTTTTTTTAAACAAAGCTGTCTATCCTCCTGCTTCTATGGACCTCTGCAATATCGGATATACCGCAGGTACATACGTTGCTATCCCGCGACAAAAAGCTGCAGTGTCTCATCATCGACACCCTTAAAAACCGAAACACAGCAACACTTTGTGAGCATTAATAACTAATAAGTACGGTGGTATTACTTCCCAGGACTAGCTTCTGAAAGACCTGTACCAACTACAACTCATTTGGAACACAAGATTTATAGGGCAAGTTAACCTCCGCAATCGCTCTCCGTCCATTTTATCAGAAACTCCTCATAGAAATATTTACGGTTACAGGTGTTGACAATATCGAAAAAAAATATATTAAGATGTATATTTTAATTGAAAACAGGTTCTAATTAATAAACTCAAATCAAAATGATAAAGATGTCAATTTCAAATTAGAATCCACTTAAAATTCGACGAAATTATCGTTCCATTCAATTTTATGTGTGATGAATAAATGATGGCTGCGTTCTGATAAGTCAATGAATGAATTGATTCATAATGAATGAACATGGAATTTTAAACGACATACAAAAAAGCTTTTTATATTTCCGTGGGAATATTCATAACAAGGTAATTGACCGAGTCCAAATATTATTTTGAAGACTTGATTTTAGATTGTTTCTACTAACATGATTCTAGATAGTTAAAGGCCTCGAAATTAATAATCCTCGAATAAAGTAACATGAATGCAGAATAAGGTAGAGTGAAAATAAAATAACTCATGGTTCATGATGTACGAAGGACCAGTAATATTCCCCGTCTTACTGGTCCTACGAGTCACCTACTTTTTCTCAATTTGGTTTTCTTTGTTCCTTTTTATGACGGTTGCCCTTTTTTATAAATGCATTTATTATAGTATAATAAACAACATATAAATCGATGATGGCCTGTATGGAAAGATTGTATTTCATTAACCATCATTCTTTTGCATAAACCAAAAGGCCGGTACCAGGGCCGCATAAACAGGGCAGTCTACCACAAAAGCCACAGATCAATAGATTACGAAAACAGTTACACAAAGGCAAACAGTAAACAAAATGCACGCTCGAACGTAAGACAGAGTATCTAAATCATGTTTATGTTAATCGGGTATGCACGTAGCGACAAAAAGTCGCATAGCAGCCAAGATCGGCGCAAAAAGTCGTGCGTCTGTAACGGTACGCTACTTAATGTGATGAAACTGTATCTATTTTGCATATAACATGGCGCCCTGGGGAATGGGGCAGTAATTTCGTTGAGTGTCTATCTTGTTTCATAGGTAATGATAGTCGGTAAAATGTTTATCTGAAATGCGAGTTTTGAGGACTTCCATTTCGGGTTGGTTAATCTTTTTCTCATCTTGGAAAGTGAACTAAGAAACTCTCTGAGAGTGATGATATTCTATGTCCGTCCAGAGTAAGCTCATAGCAGCCCAGCTTGCCATCAGCCTTGCAAGTTTGTTAACTAGCTGATCTTTTCAAAATGACATTTTATTAAGGGAGAAGCGCCAGGGTAGCCCAAGGGTATTTCATGAAAAACCTTTTTTAGAAAAAGTCATTCAATGGAATTATATGAACTTAGAGGGGGTTATGATTAATTTGCGGGGAGCAATAATTATAATTCAGTAAATACATACTTGTTACGGTCGTGAATCATATTTTATTCAACATTCAACCTGTCACATTGCGGAAACGTAAGAAAAATGAATTTCGCGGGCTATCTTGGCCGCTTAATTGGTCCGCTTTTTAATTGCACCTAGAAAGCGATTGATGAAGTCTGGGTCGGAACTAGCGTACCCAGAAGATCACTCTTTTTAATAAATAAATAAGGTTGAAGGGATTAGTTATAGGAAACACAGGCAATCTGCTTCTTCTTATATTTAAAAATCAATTCCTGCTCTTTAGTCTCGCTAAAACTAAAAAAGGCTTAACCGATATGAATTTAAAAAAAAATGCCCTACACAAGGTTGACTTAAAAAATAATCAAAGGCATTGCAACGCATGCCGGGCATTAGCTAGTAGAAAATAAAACTCCCTGCCTCTATGACTGGTAGACCGGAACAGGGTAATCATGTGAGCAGACGAATATAAAGTATTTAAATGACACCACTGCAGCATATCACTGCTGGTTGTGATGATCTGAGGATCAAACGACCGACGAACCATGCGATTTCCCTCACACAAAAAATTAAACGTGCATTATTTGAATACAAAAAAAAATTGTACAGATACAGAAACTCGTTGTTAAGTGCGTCGGCATCACTTAAAGCAACTCAAACGTGTCGGGTCTAAAGATCACCTCTAACTTTATTTGTACGTGAGTGGCGACAGGCTGAGTTATAGTCTACCTATTCTTTAATAACCTACTTCTCACTGACTTCGTATTTAAGCGAGATATATCACACGCGTCCATGTTATGTATAAAACATTTTTGGACATTATAGTACCAATAAAATTGTAGCTATGTGCACTAAAAGGAGTCAATAAAGTATTACACAAGTGCCAAAAAAAATGCAATAAGGTGTAAGAGGATAGTGTGTCAAAAAATGTATACTGTCTTAATATTTATTTTTCTTTATTTCAAATTGCAGTTTATAGTATTTTAAAGCCGGTTTTTAATCTTTATCCCAATTAAGTAATTCCTGCTACCGTCCTGAAATTCAATATTAATTAATTTCACTATAATAAGAACTTAACATATAATTTTTAATATTTTCTAAATTAATATTTTAAATAAAAAGATTAGATTTATGTATGTGATTTTTTTATTGTTTGTTAAACTTTCACGCTAATACGGCTGAACGATGAACTTTGGCAGATAAATACACCATCACCTGGATTAGGACATAGGATACTTTTTTATCCTGATATTTTGACGAGATCGAGACTTTTGCGGGTGAAACCGCGGGGCGCAGCTAGTTATTTATAAAAACCCGTTGCATCCAAATTCCCTTTTACTCTCACATCTTCAATAGCCCTCATTAGACTAGTGAAAAATAATAAATGTAATTAATGTATACTTTCACATGTGTCGGATAGATTCGATAAACACGTGTTAGTGGGTTGGCGCTTACTGATGTAAAGCGCGTTCGTGGTTTTAGATACAGGTTGATTTTTGTTTGACTATACCTACGAAAAAGGTAAAGAAGAATTGGCTTTGAAGAGAATTTATTTAAAGATCGGAGTAGATTTTAGTAATCGACGGAAAGATAATATGTTTATTATTATTACTATTTGTAAAAAATATGTAATTATTTTTGTCTACAAAAATATCCTACTAATATTATAAATGTGAAAGTTTGTATGGTTGGATGGATGGATGTTTGTTACTCTTTCACGCAAAAACTACTAAACGGATTTGGATGAAATTTGGAACACAGATAGTTTATAACCTGGATTAACATGTAGGATACTTTTTATCCCGATAGTACGTTCCCGTGGGATAATTTCCGACCTCCACGCAGGCGAAGCTGCGGGCAAAGCTAGTATGCAATATAAATAACATATTTTAAAACTTATGCACACGTAAAAGGCGTTATAAAAAGATTAAAAAAATAAACATGTATGTCAACTACATACTTATTTTAACACTCGTTGAATACTAACGTGCTGATTACATTTTTGTTTTTCTTCCAAGGCGTTAAGACGTCGCTCTCATTTTTCTGCATTTCTCTACTAATGGCTATCGCTTATCAAGTCAGCTACATTCTTGTTAACGACTGTGATCTGATAAGACTGGTTTTTATTTTAGTTTTAATTAGCACTAGATTCCAAGATATTCCCGGCTTAACGGACAGTTAGCTGTTACATAATGGATATTGATATATCGAGTATCTATAGAGGAAGTGAGAGATTCCGGTATAGGCTGGAAAAGATTGATCTAAAGCATAGGTTCTCAACGCGGGTGATAACGCACCCTGCCTCGTGGGCGTTTGAGACTTTCAAAGTGGGCAGTGGGCAAAATATGGTTGAGAACCTAAGATCTAAAGGATATTAAACAAAAATAAACATGTCATGTTTATTAAACTTTATGAAACGCGAAAGGTACAAACACTCAAAATAACAACACGCCTGTAATCTCCAAAGGGTTAAGCAGAGGTGTACCCATAGTACATGCACATTTTACCAGTTATGTTTTAAGTCCCATGTAATAGGGGGCAAGCCTATTGTCATCAATAAAAGGCGGTCTTTGTCTTTACAATGAAAATATGATTAGAATAACAATACATGTAGGTATTTAAATGGCTTTTTACGTCGACATAGGTAATAATTAGCAGATTTTAAAATTATTTCTATAAATTTAATGTTCTCGACAATAAGAAGGTAAAGTCTTTACGACTATAATTTTAAACAACAACTAAAAGATTACTTCAAGAGAACTTTTATTACGAAGTGTTTATGACCGATATAACTTAAAATTGCTACCTGTAATAAGTCCACAGATATTTTACGAGCCATAAGGGAAAACTATTTCAGATTCTCTGCATCCAAGCGAAAATATCAAGTTATTGAAGAAACGCTAATAATAATAATCAACAGTGTTATTAAACCGGACTATTTTCACACTGTTTGTCATTATTTACTAGTTTTAATAAGAAATGTCCGGTCTTTAACGATCTACGTGTGATTAAAAAACTTGTTTCAATGATGTTACTGATTTTGCTCCACTTTTAATATCGTATTGAATGTGAGAAAGTGAAATTGTAGTCGTTTTTTAACAGATTTATGATGGTACTCTTTCTCATGTAGGTCCGTGTAAATACTATAGCGCCAGAGGCTGTATGCGTAAAATAAATAAGAAAAACGTGTTTTGATAATGCGGTAAGTAGAGTGGAGGCTGATCGAAATCAGACCAATGTTCTTTTTATTTATTCGTCGAAACATAAAAATATATATAACACAAATATACGTTTTTTTTTTTTTGCAAACAAGTAATTTATTCACAATATTTTTACTACACTTTTGTTTTTAAAAATCAGTTGGATAAATTGGCATTATCATAATAGCTAAAAATATGCAGTTTCGAAAAACAAATAGCTAGTATAATGACTTTACCAGAAAAAGAAATTTAAAAAAAAAAACGGCAAAAAACAAAGGAAAACTTTGACCGATTACAAAGTTAATAACGGCATTTAACTTATTTTAACAAAAAACGTACGCAAATGAAAAAAAAAACAAAGCAGAAATGTTAACAGCCTGTGTAAACGGATTTACCGCTAAGTTTTATTCGTCGTGCAAAAAAACAGGCTCAGTGTAACACAGTCGTACGTGCGAGCATGCGTACCCAGTTTTAGCCAGAAAACGTGCGGTTTTATGCAGAACAGCATTTTGGCACTACGTAGACAATTTTAGCTGCTAGATAAAAAAGGTGACGAACTGCGATTACTGTGAAAAACACTATAGATATTTAGCATGTTTACGCTGGAAATGGGTGGACTTTAATGTAAAAATTGTAGGTACTCGATGTAATTAGAATATTCACATTAAACTTGGTACTTTTTTTGGTTAGGTACTGGAAATACTACATATTAGGAGAAATGCTTTCTTCTGAAATAAGTGGCATATTTTGGTGTATAGTCTTTACAAAACCTAAAAATGTTCTAAAAATAGGGATATTTATGTTTATCTAGCCTCATCCACATCCGTGATAATAGCCAAACCATGCATGTACTAAAACGGTACTAAATTCGTTGATAGACCCAACGAATTTAGTAACGGTGTAATAAAAACGGAGAACTTATGTGTACCTGGAAGTTTATAAAAGTCATTACATTTGTTCTAAAAAAATATAAGAACTTTAATCTAGTTTCAAGTCAAATTTCGTGGAACTAAAAGTGCTAAAATTCTTGAATAACCCGAATTTCAGCACTAAACCACGTATCTGCAACTTTCGAATTAAACGCTAGAACTTTTAAAAAGCTTTTTTGAAGCCAAAGTTTTGTGCTACCGACTCTACTGCCGCATTGCACCGAAAATCGTGAAAAGCCTAATTGCATTTCAGTATGATTTTTGACGACCCATTTTGAGAGTTCGCGTCCTACACCCATTGATTTTAAGGTCAGCAGATATTTGCTCCGAGTCAGTCTGCATTTAATGTACACTCGCGAAAAGACGAGCCTTAGATTTTAAAACTAAGTCGGATAAGGCTTCTTGCTGTATGAATAATTTACCTAACAAGGTTTTGGTGCGGTTTGAAATTACATATTTTTAAAGTTTTTTATACAACCTTACCATGATTAACTTTGGACTCTCTCTCTACTGGAGCATTTGACGCTCAGATATCTTATGTATTAAGGGCAATCTATTATTGTTATGATTTTCAGCAGGAATAAAATAAGTTGTTCAAATTAACACTACTGCATACAGGCGCGATGTCGACGGCGCGACGCGATTTTGGTAGAACAATTTCCATGAAGTTTTCATAGTATTTTTTTTACTAGAGTCGCGTCGCGCCTGTCTGCAGGAGCCTTAATTAACTACCTTCACTTACATGTTTGTAAACACACGGGCAAAGCTAATAAGTAGTTATTTTGTATGTTCAAGAACACTTAGTTTTCTATGCAAATAACCGGATAAATGATAAATGACATCTAGTAAATAAATACATTTTTGAAACGCCACAATAATGTTCCTAGATCATTAATAACAAAAAAAAAAGAATGGAATAATAAATCAAAACAAATGTCGTATTAACGGTTATTGACGGCCGCGCACGCGTCATCGATCACGATCTATAGATCATTGATCTAACATCGAATAACATTAGCGCCATTATCCACTATAAAGTTGAAGTGTAGAAGTTCCACTTCACACAATACGCGACGCATTCGTAAAAATTTGTAGTCATAGAAATTGAAAAGCGATATCAGAATAAAAAAACTCACAACGATGAAGCTAATTAACACGTATGGTTTAGGCATTTTAGATTTATTCTCATTTTCACTAATACTAGGCGAAACCTAAATTAATGCCGAAATAAAAGCGCGCTGTTGGATAGTTCGACGCTCGGCTCAGCGCCAACAGCACGCTTTTATTAAAGAATTCATTGAGATGTCGTGTTAGTGAAAATAGGCATTAGAGACAGGCATAGCTTCGGATGCTGCGACACCTACCTACCTAGGGTTCTATCTCCCTGCAAATAGAAAAATTCGCACTTCCCGCTTGTTGTTGCAACTGACAGCTCTCTGATCATTCGTGCCAGTCACAACAGAGTAAAACATAATTTTATGTTAAATCTCTGGTTATAACTTTGACATCGTTTATTCTAGTCACCCCATACAGCCCGATGCAAACCTTATGACGGCTCTGAACACGAGGCGAGTAGCTGCGCAGTAACAATTCCATATGACGTAAGGGTGAGGCGTGGGTTAGTTCGCATCGAATAGCCCACTTCAGAAACGCCATATAGTTTGACGTTTACTGTACTCTTGGATAGTATGAAGTGGTCCTTCTGTGTCTCTTCATTATTATCTTCGATCGAGATAAAGCTGAACATCAGCGCCATGATCAGAGCAAAACAAATTAAATTATGATTTAATTCATCCTCAGTTTTTTACAAATACATACAGACAAGTGCAGCTTGATATTTCTGGGTTAAGTCAGTTTTAAAGATAGTAATGATCGATCGTAATCTTAATAAGAAAAGAAAGGCGTGTGTTTTTTTTTTTAAATAAACATATTTTACACTTTTTATAACTTTATATGGTCACTTGGAGATATGCGCTCAATGAAGCTTGTCGTAAGGTTTATCGGTTTTAAAGAAATCTGGTTTTCAGAATGTGCTGTCCAGTTTATTCTTGTTTTTTTTTATGGTCAAATGTGGCGTTTCACTTTTAGTTGCCAGTTGTGAGGACCACCACATATGAGCGAGAATGTCAAGCGAGGAATGTGCATACAACTAACCAATAACAGCGATAGCTTAGCTCAAGCTATGAAAATGAAGCGATGTTATTGAATAGTTTCATACACATCCTTCGCTACGCATCCGCGCTCTTCCCTGGTGGAAAAGCAGCCTAAACATGGCCTTAATACACGGTGGATGGGACAATGCGATTGCCTCGTTGATCTAGTGGTCGCAAGCGCTAATGCTGAGCATGAGGTCCTGGGTTCAATTCCCAAGTCGGGCAAAGCGTTATTGGGTTTTTCCATCAGGAATTTCTCAGTAGCAGCCCGGAGTCTGGATTTGTGCCCGGGTTACGGCAATAGGCTCGCCCCGTATTACATGGGACTTAAACATAACTGGCGAAATGTAGGTGTACTATAGGTATACTCACAAACCCTCTGGGGATTGCGGGCGTGATGTTATATTACGAAAAATTTCACCGCGTGCGTTTTAGAATCATGTTCTGAATCCATGGTAAAAGTTTGGGTCACGATGACCCTTCCACCGTGTATATTAAAGCAAAAATGGAAGAAAAGAAACTGAATTTTTGCCTTTTTGGTTAGTCAAGGCTATTGATAATATGTGTTATTTTATTAACTATAGTATGAAAACTAAGATCTTAACTGAATCGAAACATGAATGCTGTAAATATATAATTAAAATTGTAACGTAAGTAAGTACTATTTTGAGTTTAACTTCAACTTTTACCAAGTAGACACATCTATCTGATCATTGTATATTTTTTATACTTAAAATTCTTCTAACAGCAATACTTAACATTAATGATAAATACAACAAAATGCCAAACATTTAATCTCACTCCATTCGCTAATAAACTCACTCGATACAAATCCGCCACATAAATATTTAAAAACACGTCAAAAAACCTTTCACCTTTCAGTTTAAATAATTTACATGCCAATAAAAATACCTCGGAGCGTATTAAACGATAAAAGCCGATGCGAGTCCAAGATTCTGTTTCGAGGAACTAATTACTGCCTAATTAAGTACTGTTATGCTCGCAAAGTGTCATGGCCGCCTTATTTTATAAAATAATTGGTGCGTCTCGATTTTTATTATCTTCATGATTTATGGTGAAGCCACACTTGAGTGCTTTGCCAGGCTTTGGTTGAGTTGGCAAGGTATGCAATAAAACACTTTGTTTATGCTTGATATCGAGTTTGACATAGAAGAAGCTTTTGTCATCTCATGAGAATACTATTCTGCGTTTGACGAATTATAACAAATCAAAAGGGAACGTCTAAACGAATACTCTATACTCTTTATAGACGTAATCTTTGGAAGTACTGATCCGATTACAAACATGATTTTACTGTCAAAACCGGACAAGTGCAAGATGAATTCGCGTGAAAAGGGTTCGATTCGTACGATGAATATATTACCCACCAAAAACATTTCATGTAAAGTTGGTTGCCAAGACTTACATAACGCTTTCACTTTTAAAAAGTTATCAGATTGAATGTAGAGCTAAGCCCCGAATCCTACAAGGCTTAACTCTACAAACCTGACATCTAAGTCAAAAAGTACGGCTTGGCCATTTTGCGGCCGTCGCACAGACACTTCCATGGGCTAATAGTAAGAAATTAAGTCACTGGTCTTTAATGTTGTGTCAGAAATTTAACGCGGATGAGGTCGCAGGCTGAAGCTCGTCGTTCATTAGAGTGTTAAGAGTGATTCAATTATGAAGCAGCCGATCACATAAGAAAACTTACGTGAATTGAGCTTGAGGTGACCTGACAATAGTGTCAGTCCCTAGCATCACTTCACCTAAGTTTTCACGGTGAGATTTTTACAGAACAGATCGGCTATTTGGCGAGCTTGGTGGCCTGCTCCATAAAGCTCTTTTCAGCAAGATACATAAACACACAGGCTAATACAAAGACTATATTGTAAAAATCTCGATTTGTGCCCGGTTATGCCAATAGTCTCACCGCCTATTACATAGGACTTAAACATAACTGGCGAAATGTGGGTGTGCTATAAGTGCACCTCTGCCTAACCCCTCGGGGGATATAGGCATGATGTTATGTTATGTAATAAGAAAACAATTAAATGATATAATTCGTATTTAATATTACAAACATACAATAATTAAATTGTGTTGCGGCAAAGTAATTTGTTTAATGCCGAATAGAGCAACATAAAATAGTTAAGTATTTTATAGCAAATAGCTAATAAATTTAATGACTACAACTTTATTATAATGATATTATTAATTATGAATACTGCTTTAATGGAGTTAACTTTTATTGCGATTCGAAATATACAACGATAGCGGTTTAATTAATAGTTTAATAATTATTTAATGATTTTAATTAAACAGTTATTTATTATACATGTAATTAATTTCATTCAATTACATAATTATGAGGCAAATGTAAATTGCGATGAAATAGAGGACAGTTTTGATAATTATTGAAATTGGGAAAAGATTACTTAATCATCTTTGCACTAATCACTTGCGTAACAAACCATGACTTAAGGGCCTGGGCAAACTAACATTCTATGTGATAACATTGATTGAAAAGTTAACATTTTATGGGAGCTACCGAAAAGCTTATGTCAATCCTGCTAAAAAGCGCTGTAGAATTACGAAACGCCTTGAAAGTGATTGCTACTTGTCTACGCCCCCAGAATTTGTTTTAATTATCTCATAAAAATATTAAAGATCAGTGGAAGTTCTTAACTTATAGTTATGATAGATTTTATTGATGCTTGCAATATGTATTATTAAACTACCGTTTAAAACTAATAAATATCATGTCTATTAAATCTATCCAAACTGTCTATCATAATCAAAAATAAATTCCAAAAATACACACACAAATTAGTCAAGCTATTTTGCTATTTTTAACACCTTCATAGTTATATACCCGTTTTTTTTTTGCCAATTTCATTTATGTATAATGTGGTCACACCATTATCGAAAACTGGTTATAATCAATTATTTGATGCACTCTTTATGTTTCGGAGTATATTAAAAAAGACAGCTTTCTTTTAAAGCATCGACTGTTTTTTGCTTATGTTATCGTGTGAGGATACGGATGCAAAAAATTGAGGAGTTTTTTTAGCATGAGCACTCAATTGGAATGGTGATTTATATAAGTGACAATGTTTTGAGGTTATGAATCAAACTTGATTAATTTGATTTTGGTAGTCTAATATATTAATCAACGTATTATAAACGATTTAAAAAACATATATTTTCGTAATAACTTGTCGTTTTCTTTACAGAAAACCTAGCATGTAAACCATTTTTGTTTTCAAGAAAACATAACAGCGCCTATTTGCTAAAACTAAAAAGATTGGCATACAAAAACAAATACTGAATCAGAAAAAACCTCCGTCTAGCATGCATGTAGTAACAGGCACTAAACGCTGGAATTTTTATTTATAGATCGTCTTTTATTATCCCTCATGCTTGTTATAAAATTATTGAACAAACTACAGGTTGCGGTCAAACAAAATAGAAAGATTACTTTAACCGCATGACTGGCACTTTGTAGGCTATTTGCATACAAGTAAAGTAAGTTGTTTTAAAGTTAGGTGTGACTGGTTGACATGTCTTTACCGCACGACATATTTTGTGCATTATTTGATAAACTATCGGACATCATACAAATAGCAGTAGATAGATTCTAAGTTGTATAAATAGGTAACTATGTATCATTTTCTCCTTTCAAAACCATTTTTTTTTAAATTAGTTCCATACTCACAGCACCCACAATTTTTGACTTACTGCCAATGTAATGATATTTTGTTTAATGATTCTTATTGTTATCGCTATTTGTCTAATTTAATTTATTATCTTATTTTAATTTATGAATGGAAATGATGACTAAATAATTGTTCTTACCCTATCTTAGATTATATCATGACAGGTACTTATTTAAATAATTAATGTTGGACATCTGTTAAGCATGCTGAAATTAGTATTTTTGTTTAAGCACAGTGGTTTTTATTATTGTGACACTGTAGCACATTAAACTATTTATATTGCTTTGCCCTAGCAGGGTTCATGTATGAAACCTATACCGTAAAACGGGGTGAATAGGAACGCAGGGGTGAATCGTAACGAAACTTTAAAAGGAATTTTAACATTTAAATAATATAATTTGTTGCCAACAGGGACACGTAATCGGTTAATTATAATACAGTATACACGTTAGAGTCCTTTTTGGCGACAGACTATAATATTTCAATGTTAAAATCCCTTTTAAAGTTTCGTTACGATTCACCCCTGCGTTCCTATTCACCCCGTTTTACCGGTATATACTTGTAACAACTTGTAAACTACATGAATGCAATAAATGATGATTATGATTAAATATTTACGTATCCTAAATGGTGTGAGATAACACCGGGTTCTAGGAATGAAACCTGTTAATGTGACTTTATCAATGCAATAATAATGGTAATTCTTGCCACTGAGTTACTACAAGGAAATCATAGCAAAGGAAAAACAAATACGCTCTGGCAAAGCGTGGTGATCAATGCTCGATTCTTCACATTATGGAAAGAAGTATAATTTAATAAAACAATTTAAGCTCAAAATGTAGTTGGAAGAACATCGTGTTGTGTTAGTCAGTAAGAATCTGACAGCCCCTTTCATCCACCATCGGGCGGAGTACATCCATGACGATTTCTACACGATACCTACGATGAACTATCACTTACCAATTATAAGAAGCGCGGCAGTCGCAAGTATATGTGTCTTGGCCTCCATTTTGTATAAACAAACACTTGAACACAGTTTAACACTAGTCAGTCTTTAACAATAACTATAAATTAAATAACACTGAGCAGTACAGTCAGTCGTCCATGATGTTGAGATTCTGAAACAAAACGAAAGAAAACGTTAAAAATCTAGCTAATTGCCAATTATTGCAAAGCGTAATAAGTTCCTATGGAGAAAAAAGGGCAAGAAACTCCATGAAAACTCTTCTAAATCAAAAACATAAGGATAAGGAAAGAGGTAGGAGGGAGGGTAGGGGGGGTAGGGGGGAGGTATGTAAAAAAACATTTGACTACTCCGATGTGGGTAATAGAAGGCGAGCTTATTCCCATCAACCGGGCACCAAACTCCGGGCTGCTACTGACACATTCCTAAGGGATGACCCCTTAAATTAGTTAATTACTCGTATCTATAGCAGCGATAAATATGTAACAAGCTCGTTACATGGGGACTATTATGGCGAAATGTAGTTTTCACTATACACCATAATGTCTGTTACTGCGTAAATACACAGAAAGTTACAATTTATTTAATAGTCACTCCAAACACTTAATAATAGTATTGCTGTACAAATAGCAGGCTTCTACTTTATAACATGGTATTTACCATTTTCTACACGTTGAAGTGTAGCTAATACAATGTTGGAAAGCACTAGAGGGCACTTTAAATACATGACATTTAAAGCTTAACGCTTGCAGACCGAACAGTGATAATTCAAATCCGTTGAAAGCTGATAAATCAATGCTTTTACTGTTCTTATATTTTTAGTTCATTTTCCACATAGTGACTTAATTTTAAATCATGCTATCAGGGTACTAAACAAAAATCCTGAATTCGTAAAGATAACGCCTACGCATAAGATAACGCTCAGCCTAAACAGCAGTGTCTAGAAGCATGAAATTTTGCAAAAGGTTTTCTTTTAAAACGAAAGTGAGCAATAAGGAAGGATTTTTTGAAAATGCACCCCCTTTAAGGGTTATAGGGGATGAAAATTTCTATGTAAGTAGTTTTTGGCAATGGGAAATCCCATCGGTCGCGTGGGGTGTATGAATATAATTTGCCTGTAAAATTTGTCCGTTTGTTTTTTGGTTTCGCTTATTACTGTAATGACTGACTCGTCGTATCTCTTACTTTATAACGGAATGGTCAATAAGCTTTAACTCTCAACCTTCACCTTTACCTCAAGTTCGACCATTAGCATTTATTTCTATCTAAACAAACGGAAAACAATTATTGTGTAGAACGCCTTACAAATCTCCAGCGCATTCCTAACTTTCTAGTACTTTAGAATGGCCCTTCCCTCGCGACGTCTCACGACTGTGACCTTGTAGTAAATGCCATTAACCATGTCTTGCTTTATAGCTATCCACTCAATACATTTGTGGACTTTCCCCATTTTGCTGAGAAGATGTATTAGATTCTATTTAGTGGCTTTTAAAGGCATAATAATCATGTTTTGCTTCACTAACGTTCACGGAGGTCAAAAGCGAGAGTCAATTGAATAGTTAGTAGTAGTAGTAGTAGTAGTTAGTATCACATTTTCTTTTAAAGAGTTTTATACAATTTGCTCAATAGAAAATCGTTGAACCGTTGATCGTTGAGTGAATGGTGCTACACATGCAATTGTAACCAACCAGTTAATGTCCAAAAAAGCACGACTGGCTGTTCACAATGGTGTGCTGGTGCCTACGCTTATGTATGGAAGTGAGTGTTGGGTGTGGCAAAAGAAGCATGAAAGTAGAATAAATGCTGTGGAAATGCGTTCCTTGCGAAGCATGTGTGGTGTGACTATGAATGATAGACTGAAGAATGATGTGATAAGGCAACGGTGCGGTTTAAAGGGAGATGTAGTGGCATAAATTGAAAAGAGTATGCTAAGATGGTTTGGTCATGTTGAGAGGATGAATGGAGGGCGATTAACAAAAGGTATTTACAAGGCAGATGTGAGTGGAAACGCCGGAAGGGGACGCCCTAGGAAGACATATAGTGACCTTATTGGTGATGTTCTTCAGAAAGGTCAGGTGCGTAGTACTCACAACCAGCGTGCGTGTATGACCAGATGTATGAACGTAAACGAGGCAAAAGGAGTATGTATGGATCGTAGCAGGTGGCGTTCTGTAGTTTCTGCCTACCCCCATGGGAAAAAGGCGTGAGTTTATGTATGTATGTACGTATGTGTATGTGTAAAATCGTTGAAAACATGAAGACAGATAGCTGCTATTACGAGATTAGCCAGTCAGTAACTTGGGTACCAATGTTACTGACTCTGCATGAGCTGTTTTTACAAACATATATCGTGTCGATACGGGAAAAGGTGAAGAATACCGACCGAATAGAATTATAAATCAAAGGATTAATTACAGAATTAGGATTATTAGGATCTTTGTATGTACAAATAACATTATTGATTATTGCACTTCGTGGATGGCAGGATCTTTGTTTTACAAATATATTATTCTTATTCTTATTCAATAATTTAAAAGCCACCCAAAAACCCCCTTGCCTTCTGCACGCGCGTAGAATGCCCGCCGTAGAAACGGAAGAAACGAAAGACAAAATGACAGATTGTAGAAAGATTTCTACGACGCGTCTTACAAAAATTTGGAAAATAAATGTCACTTTGTACGGAAAGAAAGTACTCTACGATGAAAAGACTCATCGTCTTTTCATCGTAGAGTAGAGAGTGCGGTGCTCCTGAACAGACTATGACCCATCTGCTAGAGTGACCCATTCACCTACACCCTTACCGATCTGAACAACGCCTCTGACGCTGCAATAAATGTAGCCACCTCCTGGGCCCAACATATATGTACCATCGAAACGAAAAAGATAGAAAGAGTGAAGATAGAAGTAGTAATGCTAGGCGCGCTGGCTGCTATAAAAACTGATACAAGTATTAGGACAGTAAATAATACACAAGAGAAGTCAGACAGTTTCTCGTATTTCCCGTATATGTGTGAAACGGGGCACCACAATGCATATTCTTCGATAGTTCCGCCACAACCGCAGGTACCGCTCGGAATGCTAGTATTAATCTCGTTGTCAATGGTACTGTTAGGGCTGGCTGTCGTTGCATTCGTAGAAATGGTTATAATTATAATCATTTTGATAAATATCTAGCAATTACTGACGATCGTAATCCAACATAATTATCTATCTTGAGAATAGAATAGAATAGAATACTACTATACTATAAGAACGGAGTCAGAAGCGATGAAATAGAGCTTAAGAGATGGCAAGATTTAAATTGAATACTAAACACATCATATTTTTTGGGACCAGCCAAACCCATGTGTAAATATTATATTTAATAAAGAAGGAAGAATTATGCAGTTACTGATGAATCAATGAATGTAACTCTGATGCTGACGCAATACTCTTACAATGGCATAAGGACAGATATTTCAAGAATACATTACTTTATTTAAAAAAAAAATGCCAGCCCTGCTTCTGCGAAGCAGTAATGCTCGCGAAGGAGGAGGCGGAGCGCGTGAGGGAGAGGCAATCGTTGCGCCCTCACGCCCCTAGTCGCCGCAGGAGGAGACACCCTGGGCGTCGGGAGTCGATAGCCGACTCCCGGCCACCGTAGGCGCGGGCCTGCGGACGGCGAGCAATGGGCAGCTCGCACTCCGGTAAGGACCAGGCCCGGGTCGACGGCGCGTTGTGTTCCAAGCGCGCCTCAAAGAGATGTCAGCATAATTGACGGTGTCCGATAGGGCCGATGCCTGCCGGGGTCGCGGATTGTTCGAAAGAGTTACCGTGGCCCTGGCGCACAGGCAACTGAAGGAACACGGGTGGGTTTTAGTCAGTAAGGGTCTGACACGCCCTTCCGCTCCGCCCAGAGCGAGAGAGGTCATTTGATGATTACACAGGCCTGCAAAATGAAGGTCATAACTTCCTCTCTGGAATTTGATAGCTGATTCTGGAGTATTTTGATGCGCTGATTACGAATATGTACTTAGTTTTTCTCCATCACCTCCTGATTTTTCAAAAAAGCTACAGATAGAAAATTGAGAAAAAAGACAAGTTTTCACTTAAAAAATTATATATTTAAAAAAGTACCTAATTTTTAACTTAAAAAACTATTAACACGTAATAACAACTTATTGCTGGGTTAAAATACACTTAAATTTTATTTGTGGAACCTGGTCCTTTTTTCCTGGAAGCTTCTGTTGTGCGATTTTCGCTTATATTTCCGGTTTGGATCATCACGCTTCAACAACCAACAATAGTCCGCCATCATGCTGACATTCCATCTTCCTTGATACCGGACTTCAAGCTCTTTTAAATCTTGGTGAAATCTTTCACCTTGTTCTTCGCTAACGGCTCCTAGATTTTCTGGGAAGTAATCAATGTGCGAATTCAGAAAATGAAGTTTAACGCTCATATTACAACCCATTACACCAAAATTCGTTATCATTTTGGCTACTATTTCTTTATAGTCCGAGCTTTTATTGTTCCCCAAAAAGTTTTTTACCACTTCCTTAAATGATTTCCACGCTTGTAACTCGACATCATTGAGTTTTTGATCAAATTTTTCCTCCGACATCAATTTTCTTATATCAGGGCCGACAAAAATTCCTTCTTTTAACTTAGCATCTGATAAAGATGGAAAAACTGAATGCAGATATTTGAAACCTTCCCCATCTTTATTTAAAGCCTTCACAAACTGCTTCATTATACCCAATTTGATGTGTAAAGGCGGCAGTAAAACTTTTTCTCTGGGAACCAAACTCTGTTTAAGCACGTTTTTGATTCCTGGGGTTAGTTCAGTTCTTGGAGGCCATTCCTTTTTGGTCCAATGATGTTGTTTATCCCGGCTATCCCATTCGCAAAGAAAGCACGGGTATTTTGTATAACCACCTTGTTGGCCGAGTAGCATGCTTATGATTTTCAAGTCTCCACACACCATCCAGCCGTGATGTTCGTAAGCTATAGTAGCTAAAAGCTTTTCCAAATTTTCATAACATTCCTTTAAATGGACAGAATGTGCAACAGGTAGTGAGGCATATGTATTCCCATTATGTAGAAGGACTGCTTTTAAACTTCTTTTTGAGGAGTCAATAAACAATCTCCACTCCTTAGGATTGTATTCAATGTCGAACATTTTCATCAAGCCAGGAATATCTTTACAGTACACCAAATCATGATCTTCAGCGAAGAATGGAAGGAAATCTTTTTCTCTGTGACGGTACCATGAAAATGAAGTACCAGGTGCAAGCATATTTCTTTCTTTTAATCGTGATCCGAGGAGCTCAGCTGCATCTTTGGGGAGATTCAAATCTCTTGTCAAGTCGTTTAAATCTGACTGTGAAAAGAGCTGACACTCGTTAGAATCTACTTGAAATACAGGATCAGATTGGGATGCATTCTGTTCATTTGTATCATTAGCAGAATCTTCAATTTGTATAGCTGGATACGGGGGCTGCACCATTTCTGAATCTCCGAAAACTGCAGGCGTAACTGATGACACATTTGGATAGCTTATGTCACTTTTATTTTTAGAATTGTATCCAGTTATGTCACAACAACAAAAGTAGCAATCTTCAACATGGTTGTTAGGCTCTCTCCATAGCATGGGCGAAACGATTTTGAAGCTATTTTTCTGTCCTTTTGACCACTTGCGAAGTTCAAGTAAACAAGTCGAACAAACTTTTTGAGGTGTCCAAGTTTTGTCTTGGTTACATAAAGAATGTCCAAAATAACTTTTGTAAATATTTTTCACATAGTCTGTAATGTTGTTTCGTTGTTTTATCACCATGAATTTCCCGCAAATATAACAAAAACAATTCGAAGAGTTTAAACAACTTCGCGACGACATTTTAAAGTTTAGGTTGCAAGATGCGCACTTCGACTGTTAGTTTTCTAATTCAGAGTAGGTACTTATACAAAAAAAAACCTTTTGTTTTCTTCATTATACCCTTTTTGAACAACATTAACAACAATTAGGCAATATCACCTAAACATCGTGTATTAATGAGCTCATTACTAAATGAAGCCAAAATGACCCGTTTTCGAAATGGTTAATGCGAATTACTTACACTTATTATGTAGTAATTAACAAATTACTGATTTGCATTCATTTCTATGTCGTCTTAAACTAATTAAATGCAATAAAAATTAAGCTGAAGTAATTAAGTGACGTTTTATAGATTTTAAAATGTATGCGCTCAGACATTTTTAGTTAAAATCTTAAATATTCAATATCAAAGAATCCTGACGTGATAGAATTTTTTTATTATTTTTCTCGTAATCAGCACATCAGAAACTATAGAAAACGTTAATCAGATCTCAGAGAGGAAAACCATTGCAGACCTGTGTTATCCAACCAAAAAAAAAAAATGCCCTGTTTCTCGCCAGTATGTCACTCGGTCGGGCATGCATTTAATCCGAACTTAAACCGTTCTTTGAGAAACATTCCTTTGAAAACCGCCGACCACCCAGCATTTTATATTTTGACCGTCCTAGATTATAACTTTAATTTTGAAATTACGGTCAGTTCTGGCACCTCGATACGGTCAACCGCATGTCGGAATAATAAAACAAATACGATTTAAAGGTGACGTCAATGTCAAATTATTACCATAGACGTGCAGTCGCCTATACCGTCGTGATCTTATCAGAATCAACTAAATCTTGCTTCAAGAAAAACTAACGCCAGTCAAGGGAGTGCAGAATTATCTTTGGTTGTGAAATGAAGATCAGAATAAGATTTAAATATATTTAATTTGACCGTTTTAGTTTACAAACAAAGCTGTAAATATTTTTTTTTTAAGATAGAGCGCGATAATATGACTTACTATATTGATGAGGCGGAAAATTAAATGCTAAGGGGTTTATTCATAAACGTTGCTTAAAGTTAAATAATGATTAGCGACTTTAACCATACATTTTTGACATTTAAACGTCACTTTCAGTAACGTTTATAAATACACCACTGTTTGTCCAAAGCTCAAGTTAAGACATCGCAAAATAACATTCGTATGTTACGCAGCAACAAAACGTTCAAATCAATAATTCAAAGGCTTTCTTGAACATCTTATTAAAGTTAATTGCGTACTTAACATTATACTATTGTTCTATGTTAATTGACTTTTCACCGACCCACATTGTGCTAAACTTAAACTTTATACCAGGATCGCAGAATCATAATGCGTTTTAACTTTCATCTCTGATAGTAATAAGATTATTGCACTTCGTGGACGGCGCGAGCATTGTTATTAGGGAGTTAAACATGAGCAGGAGTATATTTATTAAGTTATTTCTTTACTGGGTCAGTAGAATAAAGTTGTTTGGTAAGTATGGAATAGACAGCAGCTGTGGTAAATTAATGCTGGCATATGCATGGGTGAAGATAAACAAAACACAACAGCACAAGTACGAAAGAGCATTTTGAAAGATACAAACAAAGTCAATACTGAAACAAACGAAGGTAACAAGCATAACAAAAGACTGCGAACTTAACATACTTTTGGGAAAACACAGTTGCAGATAGACCCAAAGAGAATGCGTGCAGACGTATAAATTCAGTTTAGCTCTAGAATTTAATTTGTTTCATATTGGCCTCAAACACTATAAAGTGACAAAAAGAAAATAAAATCGCATCTAAAAGTTATCAAATCTTTAACAGCTCTTCACCTATTAAATATTTTGAATAGAATTAACACCTCGATCATAATCATCATACAGGTATCAAAGTGAAACATCAAAACTAATCACGTTGTAAGTCAACAGCCTTTGATATTTTACAATAATACGATTCGAGGTCACCGACGGTTATGCCGTAATATTATCTCGCTAACGGCACTAAGACCTTGACATTGGCTTTGAACGGATAAAATCCTTCACGTGGGTTAATTCACCTAATTCTGTTGTGGGTCAAACGTGGATGACCGTCTGAGGTTGGATTGTGGTCACTTGAGTTGGGTTAAATTCTACATTCATTTTTATTTTTAGAAATAACTTTCATATACGAATAAATATGGAATGATGTCTTTCAACGTGCGAAAAAATACCGTTTAGGACTTTACAAAGGAAATAAATACCGTGCAAACTTGTTCCACAGTATCAAGGCAAAAAACAAGATGATAATGCACGCATGAATTAGTGTCAACAACTTTAACCGTGTACTAACACCGATGTACTAAGTAATCGTAAAATCAAAGAGGTCACTGCATTGACCGATCAACCTTGAGTCCGCGTGACCCATGACCCGGAAGAGTGCAACGAAAGTAGTTCTTCGCACAATAACTTGAAAGACTTTCACGCGGTTCACGCCGGCCTGGTATACACACGTTTAGAACGGTTTTTGCACAATTTTGCAAACTCCATAATTGCCTTTGGTGTACAATCGGTTCTATACGGTGATTTTGTTAATGACAACGGACAGGCCCTACTTCAAACATCGTCAATCGATGTCTGCGAAGGAAGTACCGTATTTCTTATTTTTTATGCTTCTCTTGTGGAGGGTACTAAATAATAATTAACCAAACGGCCAAAAACAACTTGAATGTCCGTAATATTGTCAAAAACCAGTCCTGTGAGGTTAACATTATATTTAATATACACATGGGGGAAATATGTCTTTCAAATAATTCTGCTGTATATGTTTATTCCAAGCAAAAATAAAATTATATTTACTTTTAACTTTAACACTTTCAACTGCACGTGTTTGGCAAAGTGCACTTCAGTTCCCGCAAATTATGCTGGTACATTCAACATGATAAAGTTACATTGATCGCTTACATTCAATGCAAAAATGCGGGTGTGGGTCCAACATCACATAATAAATTCGATTTACATAAAGTGATAAAAATGCAACCATAACAAAGAATACACATGCATAAAGAGGACAAGTATTTGACGCATGATTGGCTAACGCATGTTGACAGCGATCTCGACAAACATCGATTTAGATTTTGAGGATAACACCAAACAATAGCGGCAATTGACATCTTTTCTGTATACATTAAGATCACGAACGCCACATTACCGCCCTTTACATGTAAAACCACAAAAGAAACAATGATTAGGTACTCTACGACCAACTTTTTTTTTACAGATGTTTTCGCGTCTTTCAACGAGGTTGGCCATCATTTCCGTGATATTTCCATAATATTTAATAAGATGTGTTAAGGCTCGTGCACACTGGCGCGATGCGACAGCGTACACAAAAGCACCGCGTGCCGCGCGACGAGCGGCGCCTTTGTGTCGAGCTGTCGAGTCGCGCCTGTTTGCGGAACCTTTAAACGGTTATAGATTTTTTTCGTCACTCAATTTGGGAACCTGTTTTTGCCTGTATCGACACAACTGAGAAGCGTGTCAAGTTAGCTACCATTAGTATCGGTTCATTTGCGAATATCTTTTTAGGAATGTCCGTGAAAATCTTACTGAATTGATAGATTAAAAGGACGAGCAAAAAATTTGGAAGATACAAATTTACGAGAGAGAATTGTGATAGGCCGAGTTGATTGACGGATTTGATTAAAAAGTTAGATAAAAATAACTGCAGGTGACCATGTAACAGAAAATTTATTTAACAAAATTAGCTGATGTCTCAAGCTGTGCAACATTCAATCAAACACAAGTAGCTAGTAAATTAAATGGTTATGTATGATGATTCCAAAACTGAGCTCAATGAAACTTACATGCACAAAACCAGAATTCATCTTAATTTTATTGAAGAGTGTAACTACCAGATCAATAAATTGGAGGCAAGAAAAAGATTCTCTCTATATTTTACCACAGAAGACTAAACTTATTATAAAGTGCAAGAAACCCATATCATAATCACAATGATAGATGATCCAACCGTCTTCAAAATTCAGCAAAAAGTCTACTCAAAGAACAATAAAGGAAAATAAAGTCATAACCATTAAGTATGATATACACAGAAAAACAGAAGTGGGTGAACGACGATGACCCAGACGGACGAAATTACCGCATTATTGGTCTTTTAAAATATCCGTTAAAAACGTATACAAGTTATTTGGATGACCTAATTGCAGTTGTAGAGGCTGAGTGTACTAAATGCTTCAAGATGTATTTGACGAGGGAAAATTGATTGAATCTTCTTCAGAATTTAACCACCATCATCATCTGTTTAGTCTTTTCGCGACTATGTTGGGGTCGGCTTCCAGTCTAACCGGATGCAGCTGATTAGCAGTATTTTACATGGAGCGACTGCCTATCTGACCCGCACAACCCAGCTATTGGGTAACACGATATATCTTCGTGTGGCTTGATCTGGTTGTCTACTGAATATAAGCCGTGACAGTCTGTGAAGTTTCTCCAACTTATTTAATTTGACCCTGTATATTTTGTCGGTTATTTGTGCAATTCTAACTGTATGTAACGGCAAGCACAATGCAGAGGATCTTTGTCATCAGTGAACTAAAAAACGTAAGCGTACGCATTTTCTTTGTTTTATTATTTCTTTCTTTTCTTTTTTCTTTCTTTCTAACTTATGAATCATATTAAATTTATTTGTGAATGGCATTAAACATCCTTTAATTTTTTGTTACAATTGAATGAGGTCGAATTGGTTTTTAAATTTTGCGATCCATTAGGCACATTATGTATTTTTATAAAATCACAATCGAATAATAATGTTGTTGTGCTCTAACAAAAAACTGTAACGAGACGACATAATAAATATAAGAAAAGGCCACCTGAAAACGATAAAATGCTGATACGAAAGCAAAATTAGGTAACTTTTTCGATACTAAAAGTATATCCTTACAAGTTGAAACAATAAATGAGAACAAAGAAGATGATGACTAGCAAATCAAAACAAGAATCCTCATTTCCAATCCAGTTACCTCACACCAAAATGAAAAATGATAGATGGCGCCACCGTTCTCAGGACGCGTAAAGATTTAACGAGTAAAAGATTTTTAAATTGCTGTACAATACGATGACCTAGTTCACAAGATGGCGCCCATTAAAATAGTATTACGACATAATGATGAGTCTGTGTGGTCGTGGGATCGAGGATACGGGTAATATGGAAGTAATACCGACTGTGGTTTACCCTCGGGAGAAAGCATTGCACTTAGTACTTGGTAAATTACAGAGGCTAAAATGTTTGTGAATCCTTTTGAGGTAAGTGCAGTTGCAAGAGCTAACTAAAGCTGTCTCTCTCTCTGGTTAGAATTCAGCTGTGTATTTGGTATCAGTTTGCAAGTTGTGATGGTGTACCTATTAGCAAAAACAAACCCCGTATGAATTATGATTAGTAGAAAATGAGCTTCACTGGCCAACTTGTTAACTTGAGTACCATCATTGGGGTCCAACGCATTTTTTCAACCAACATCCTGGATCATTATTACCTAATCCTGTTTAGTTATATTTTTCACACAATACATCCATCTTTTCTTTGAATTGCATCTTTTCTTATAGCCATCCACAATATTATACTTGGCACTTTTTGACTCCATTGTTACTTACTAAAACTCGGAGTTTTCACTTAGAGCGAGTAATTCATCAAGCATCTTTTCTGATTCATTAATTGCGTCACTGTCATTAATTTCATCCTCTTCGATATTATGCGACAGTGTTGCTTGTCATTTTATGGTGTTAATTAATTCCTTATTCATCATGTCAAATAAATTGTTGACCACAGTACAAAAGAAATTGAAAAATCCATGATGATAAGGAAGAAAGAAAGATAGTAATGACGAAGAATTACACGAGCGTAACCACGTAATACTAATTGTACCAGAGCCACATAAATTGCAGGCAGTCGTTAGCTCTACAACAGATGAATTAATTACAATTATCCCTCAATCTTACGGCTAAACTATCTTGTTAATAATGATTAACGGTAATCCGAGGAACCGCAGCACGGTTATCTGAATTTTGACCGTTAAACTAACCTTAGATTTACAAACTGTTGATGTATACGGCATAACGATAATGGTTTAGTTTTTTGGAGTATTACTTGCTAATTGTAGGATAGAAATCACGGTGTGCTAATCGTTATGGTTTTTTTATGCGGAGAAAGGAAATACGAATATGATCGTGATATGAATTACTTTGGCGAAGTTTGATGGAGGCCAATGTTCAGCGGTGGACTGCTTTTAAGATGATAACGAATTACTATCAAAGCATTTTTATTGTGGCATAACATCAGCACCACCATTTAATTGGAAGACCAAACTAGAGTACCTATTTTAAGTTTCTTAAATTAACATTTTTATGAATACTGTTAACGACACAGACCTTCATTCTTTACTGTCAATATCTAAACACAAAGTTTTAAAGCTTTCAGTACCTATCTTTCACTTTTCGTAACGGGAATTCTCACAAAAACAGTCTGTGCAATGTCTGTGAAAAATTAATGAACAAAACTTAACTTTCCTCTTACCCGAATTTGCATGCTTTCAACTTTTTGCAATTCATCACTTTTTCAAATCATTGTGTGAAAAATCAAGGTATTATCATTCAATCAGTGACCACATTTACTAAATTGTTAACTGACCGATAAGTCTAATTTGGCACCGCCGACGTTCATCACGAAAAAGTGTCAAGTACCATCCACTTTTTGCCACTACACTAACTTGAATGGAAACGCACACAAAGAGCCATTTTTTGCTCAATAATGACTATACGGATCTCGAATAAAGACGGCTACACAATATCGATTAAATTAAAGCGTATTTTTTGCGACATATTCCGATGGAAAAAAAGTCGATGAAAAAATTTTCTGATACGATTTTTGCAGGTTTGTTGTGGTTTATTTTTGTTAAATAAATGAATGGAATAAAAAAAATTGTGGAATAAATGAATGTTTATTATCCGGCAGATAAGCAGTAAAAGTGGAAATTGGAGATCTTAGTAGCTGTTCTTTGTCAACTTAATTCCCATGCTGGTTGAATGAAAAAAAAATGGGAAGAATTTTCATTTTCGAAATAGTTGATTCAGTTGATTGGGTTTCGTCCACATCTTTTTATAACTCATTTGAATAATGTTTGTTAACGAGTGATTCGTCCGTAGCACTTTACCAATAAACCGTAATTCCAGTAACAAAAATCAGCTTACTTAACTATCTATGTAATCTAACGAAACTTTAGTACAAAAAGCTCGGCAGCTGGCAGTCTGTAACAAGCCTATAAAAATAAGAATGCAGCTGATTTGAAAGCGAATAATGAGTGCTTTAAAAAAGAAAGTATTAAACAAACTCGCATGTTTGACATGTGAATTGGCAGGTACTCATTTAGCTTGATGAGTACCTGATAATACACACTGATGGAGCGGCCGCCAAACTAAGCAAATGATGAATTATGTCTTATTTTTAAAATTGGTATTGTATTTTTTTGAAGAATTTTGTGCAGCTGATTGAAGAATGCGTTGCTGGAAGCTTATTGCATTTGAATACAGAATCGGAAAGCTAAACATATTCGCATAATGAAAGTCCGTGTAAAATCTATGAATATGTACATAGTACAAAACAAAGTCACTTTTCGTGTTTGTCTGTGGGACCGCTTACTTCTAAACAACACAATGGATTTTGATTTAGTTTTTACCGTCATTTAGAGTATTTATTCTGGAAGGTTTATGTGTAAAATAATTTAATATTTATATTAGATATAACACAGAAAACTCGATGTTTTTGACATGCCGCCACATCGGTAGATTGCACCCGTTTGAAGCATAGACGGGTCGCTAGCCGGTAATCTAATATATAAAAATCTCGTGTCACAGTGTTTGTTATCGAACTCCTCCGAAAAAAAGGCTTGACCGATTTGTATGATTTTTTTGTGTATTTTTTACTAGGTCTATGAATAGGTCGTAAAGTATATTTCATACCGCTTCGGGCGAAACCGCGGGGCGCAGCTAGTAATTTTATAAGTCTCTACACGGTAGAAGCTATCACCAACCTTTTTAATGTTAACGATGATCGTCACCATGAATGATAACGAATCACAATTTTATTCAGTTTTGGATTTGGATTGGCTAAATTCGTTGATGGTAGCTTGGTAAACCTTAATTCAAAGTAAAAGCTTTAAAATAATGATAAAAGACATGCATTTAATTCATCTTCCTTGCATGGGCATGACCGTTAAGATTAATAAAATGATGCATAACATTATTTCCTCAATACTCTTTAGGAACATTGAAATATCTTTTTTACCGGTTCCCTTTTTTGGAGCATCTCTTTACCGGTTACTTTATACTAAAAACTGGTTTATTGATTGAAACCTTTAATAATTTTGACGATGGGTACTCATTAATGATATAATGTGTGTAATAAGAAACGACGTTTTGGGGGCGAAGACCTCATATACAATGTAACTTATTCGTAAGCTTTTACGAACATACAGCATTGCGTGTTGAGATTTCAGAGCATCAAGTCTTAATTTCCTCATAGTATTTTTCTTCAACGGAAGTTCTTTTTCCAAACATTTATTAACCACAAGCTCTGTATCTGCACCCCTTTTCTAACCATATTGCCTTACACACTTCTTCTGCTGTCACTGCCACTCATCACGTCATTGGATAAGCCATGCTTAAATGGCAGGACCCATAACAGGCCTATAAAATACAAGACCACCATACTTGCAAAATAGAAAACTACGTATTGAGTAATAAATGTTAAACCGACTAGACTAGCTTTATAAATAACAAAAAAAATAAAACCCATTTTCCAATTACCGAACAAGGATTTTCAAAACCCCTCTAAGATTTATAAGTTATTTTTTATTCAAGGAATCTGCTCAGTACTCAACGTGCAAGATACCAATAGATCACTTTCTCGAAGTGAACTGTTTAACGCTGCGGGTCAACCGAGGCGGTCAGTGTAATTTAATAGTGTTAGTGAACGAACGAGTCATCCATCACTGATGTTAAGTGCGTTGTTGTATTTAAGAGTCATAAATTAACCTTTATTGATAGATAGTTGAACTCGGTAAGGTTATAAGAAGAATAGAAGAGGATAAGGGGAATAAATATTAATCTTATTGGATGCTAAAATGAGCCTCTACGAGGGATACTTAAAAACGTCTGGCACACTCGGGGTATTCTAATAATTTTCTCCGTGACATCGCCTACTCTCGTAAAGTTAATGCTGGGTGACACGAGACAAGATCTGATAGGTCTGTAAGCTTCCACTGCTAAACAAGAATGGGAGATCCACGCTAACCCAATTAATCCAAATAACAATAAAACGAGAGAGAAGGGTATTCTTATTTACACTTCACTTGAAATACAAAAATGATGCTCCAAACCTGATGAATCCATGATGATCCTACATACAAATTAATTCAGGTTACACACATATTCCACTATTTATTTACTTATCATTGTTTTTGACGTTAACCTAAGTAGAATTTGCTTTGAAGCAAAAAATCATAAACCATAAGATGAATATTACACCAAACAGTTCCCCAAATTATCATCTTGGCGCTCAACAACATCCTTAATCACCTTAATGATCAAAATCCGACAGAATGAGGTTTCTCAATCTATGTATTGTTAATCGTTACAAACCTCTCAGGGCGGTAACATTACCCAAACTTGATTACAGTACGTATTATAACTGTCAGAAGGTGTTATTAAGTCAAACAATCCGTTCCATCTTCAATTGTTTTGACAGCTATTGTACTGGAACAAGTGAAAGTGGTATTTGGAACTGTTATTTTTTTAACTTTCGTTTTCACATCACTACGATATGTGAAATACTTGAATTAGTTCGAGTGACTTTTTCCTCCTTGAAGCATTGTGTCGATTAGAATCAAATTGTTGTCAATTAGAATTCGATTTTTCGAATGAGGAGTCGATTTAGCAGACACAAAATTCGATTCTTAAAATTGATTTGTTTCAATGCTGATTTAAGTTGCTTTTATAGACTCATCTTTTACTTGAATTTATAAAAAGAGATAGAACGAATAGTGTTTTTATGCAGCTTAAATAATTAATTATGATTTTAAAAGCCGTGATTATTGATTTTAAAACTTATTTATTCAACCATAAAATAATTTTGTAGATAGTAAAGGCTTTTATTTTCAGCATTTTGCACACTAGAAAATGCAGATTCAACCTCCCATTTCACACAAAAGTACCAGGCAAACATAAATTCCCAATACCACAACTTAATGAACTGTTTGCACAACCATCCGTCAATTTACCACCAACGAATAATAAAAAAACCCTTTCATCATTACAAACAGACCCCGGAGAGTTATCTTCCAATATCACCAATAAGTTCCTCTCCTGACAATAGTACTTTTAAGACCCGATAGCGGAGACCAGTTAAGCTTGACCTCTGCCATCTCTGTCTTGCAACTGACTGATGAAGAAAACGAGGGGTCTTATAAACGAGATGGCTGATATAAATGGTTGGCAGATGCCGTATGTATTGAAATACGCTACGGCATTCTCGTGTGACTGCATTGAGTCTACGTTCCAGTACAAGACGATATTATTCTTTATTAAGTATGAATATGTGCATAATTTAAAATTATTGTAGTTGTGGTTTTGCGTGGTGTAACTTATCTCCCTTATATTCATTGCGTTTATAGCAAAGCTGCCGTAACTTTACAAAATACTTGGAATTGGAAAGTTTATTTTGTATCGCTTGCTTCAAAGACGTTGATAAATAAATTGTAATTTAGTGTTTTGAGAGACTTTTGAGGATTGCTTTAGGCCGAAGAATAAAAAAAAGAAAGAAAAAAACGAAAGAAAGTGAAAGAATGTTCAATGATCATCAATAATTGATTTTTCAAGTATGGTAGTCGTGGGTGGCTTTTTACAATCTGTCATCGCATATTTTATGGAAAATATTTAAAAGATCCTCTAAAAACTTTTTGGGCTTCATGCGCAGTTTTATTACTAATGGGCCTCTCTTTAACTTCATTGCCTTTTCTCACAGTCGGATGCCCTAACTAAGCTAGGACACTCCGATCAAACTGATTTAATGATATTAAAATGCTATGCGTAATATTAATATCACTATGTTCATCCCATCATCAGGAGAAAATATTTGGCTAACGATAGGACCTATCGTACTTATACAGGGTTATTGGTAAAACACCAGCAACCTCTTAAGGGGACATTGTATTCATCTTTATAAACAAGTTTTACTATGGACCAAAACAGAAATTGCGAAAAAAATAACAGATTTTCCCTACATTTATGTTCGCCTATCACGTCAATACGTAAGGAAAAGCTGATATTTTTTTCGCGATTCAGATTTGATCCATAGTAAAAGTTTTTTATAATGATGATTACACATAACACATAACATCACGCCTGTATTCCCCGAAGGGTTAGGCAGAGGTGTACCAGAGAGGTGTATGATGAGTACAATGACCCCTTAAGAGGTTGCTGGTGTTTTACCAGTAAGGGTGGATATCTACGGTATACCTTTTATTGATGTCAAATTGACAATATCAATAAAATAAAAAGCAATCGTTTAACACAATGCCAACAACAAACGACAATGTCCCAAAAAAGAAGATCGTAAACAGAAGCCATAAAAAAGACACAAATATTCAAAGGACTTCAGGCCTCGCTTTTTAAGAATTTGAAATCAATTACCACTCTACTAAATAATTATGTTACAAACTGCATTACAACAAACTTTAAAAATTCCAGAGCAAATTATGCAGAATATCAATTTTCCCTGCCATTTTTGTACCAAAAAAGAAGAACTACATTTTAATGAGCGTACCTTTTTCGTGGAATCCTTATAATTCTTGTTATTAAAAAAAAACCCACAATAATCACGCCAAAAGCGTACATTCACGGTCTGGTACAACTATCATTGTCTTTGCCTCCTGCCATTGTCCGCCATGATGGTTTTTTATTATTTTTTTATATGCTCGCACCACCCCGCGCTGTCATTAAACTTTTTAATATTTGCGGCCAGCGTAGATTACTGTCCGGTTAGGTTTAGTTAAAAGTTTATAAATAGAATAAAAACGCGTGGTGCGCGACAGTTACTTTAGTCACATATTATTATTATTTATCCTACATTATAACATATATTGTTTTGAAAAATAAACCTGATTCCGAACTATTCCTTTAGATAATTGGTTGTTTTTCCACATCAGCATTAATTTCTCGACAACTACTGATAAAATGATGGTTACTTTTTCCACAAACTATAAAATACTTCCAATAATTTTAAGCTATAAAATCTTATGAAGTGCATCAAGTAATTGATATATCCACGCAGCATCAAAAGGAACTAGTCTTTATTAAACCGCAAATAAGATGTAAAACAGAATGGCAAAATAAAAGCCTAGATCATCTTGAAATAACAAATTTTCCGATTAACTGAACAAAAAACTCGTTTGGCACTTTTGTAATAATTATATAACCTTAAGGTACACAGCACCTAAGTTTAACAGCTACTTAGATATTGTGAGTACTAATAAAGCATTAAGCTACTTATAAAAACGGGTAAAATAAAAAAATAAGTATTAAACAGCCCTGGAACTGACAGATAATAATACATCGCCAATATTACTGAAGAAAGAAACATCATAATTGGAAAAATATACCTTGTGTCTTAAAGAAGTATTGGGAAGAACTGGAGAGGTTGACAATATTATACAAATAAAGTAGCAGGCAAAAACTAGCATTTTAAATAACAGATAACTAACAAAAGAATTGAACATCAAAATAATATCAAAGGTACAGAACGGCTCTCTTGTATTGATTTTACAATAAATAAAATAGACAAAGACCCTGTCTATTCAAACAGACCCACTTCTATTTTAATTCCGATATATTTTACAAAGGAATCGCTTCGTTCATATCCGATAAATGTATTCCTCGTTCATTTGTTACTGTGTTTATTGACGTCAGGTTATATAGTTTCAATTAAACTTTTCAATGATGCGCATATCTTTACTTTGAATAGAAAATAATACAAAAACGTATTTGTGAGTTTGTATGGAGGGGGTATTCTTAGTAACTACTGATTCGATTTCAAAAATTATTTTACTAATGAAAAGCTACAGTAACACAGTTTGTTAAAACAAGAACATTCACGCGGACGAAGTCGCGGGATGAAGCAAGTGTAAGATATATGTATTTGAGTCTTTCGATTAACTTATCTATGTTTGAGTTTGCGACATCAATATTAAAAGGATGGACATCGCTTTCTGGAATTCATTGTTTTTTTTCTTATTAATTGATCTGTTCTCTGACATCAGCAGTACACACGGCATCATTACCAGCTCACTGCTGGACTAAGACTTTGCCAATGGAGCTCAATTCTTACCCACTCTTATTCATCTATTGCTAACTATCCAATAATATAAACTGTTTCTCCCACTAGCTCATTTACCTTTATTCGTATAATATTTAAACCAAGTACATTGTTACTATCAGCTACTCCTCTATTTAAAACTGGCACAAATTTACAGCCCTCGTAACAAAAAACGATCTAAAATAAAATAAAAAGCCGAGCTCACACCACCTTTACTTAGTGCATCAGATCCTATAAACTTTTATAGGGACATTGGCGTCTTAATGGCTGTACGAGCCAATAATGCTCATACAGCAAAAGTACGTTTACGTGTACCTAATTAATAATCACTCAATTCTCAATGTGTGGGTCGATCAACAATAACGTAACATTAAGTGTGGCTCAGATAACTTAACAATCATAACTTTAACCTGGTTCCATAAATAAACTATTGAACTTAATAGTGGTTTAGTGTAACTTAACTAACTACCTACAACAACTACCGGCCGGGGTATCAGTCAACGACGAGAAAACCCAAAAATGCAGAAAATGAAGTTCCTAAAATCTTAACTGAAAAGGCAAGCAGAAAAGTTAATCAAGCACATTCCTGTGAGTGCTGAGAATTATGACACGTGCCTTGACATTATTCAGCACCGCTACGACAACAAGCGATTACTTTTCACCTCATACATAGGCACACTTCTCAATCACTTATACATCGAAAAACCGAACTCAACTAACATGAAGAAGCTGTATTACACAACGAAAGAGTGTTTAAATGGCCTAGAAAACATTGACATCAATATTCCAGTATGGGGTCCACATTTTGTGTACTTACTATCCTTCAAACTGAATGACGTCACTTGCGATGACTACATCAAAACCATGAAACATTCAAGAGAGCTCCCAGACTTAGTGGAGTTTATGGAGTTCCTGGAATTGCAGTTCATTACGTTAGAAACATCTCGTAACAAAAATAACGGTGGCAAATAATATTATTCAACGAATAACCAACATAAAATTTATAACAACAACAAGTCAACGAACTTTAAAGACACAGAAAAGTGGACAAAAACCTTCCATGCAACGCTGAGGAAATGTCCACTCTGCAAAAACGAACAGACGCTTAGGCAGTGTTCTACATTTTTGAACATTGATGTCGCAACGCGAAACCAAACAACAAGTAACTTGAACTTATGCAAAAATTGTTTGTTTAGTCACGGCGGAAATAAATGGAGTTCATCGAAAACATGCCATGCACGTGTAACTTTGAACATCTTTCCCTTCTTTATGATGATAATCTGAAAGAGAAACAATCACAGCCAACCACATCAATGGTGGCTGAACGAACATCTAACCACATTAACGGTGAACAAAAGATACTCATAGGACTTTTCAAATAAGTGTCAAGAATAAGGAAGGAGATTACGTCATTCTTCGGGCGTTACTGGATCAAGGCTCTCAGTAACCTTGGTCACAGAAAATACTGCTCAGCGGTTGAACTTACCCCGAAAAAAAATGAACGCTGCGGGATGATACAATTGGAATGCAAGTCTATCAATTCTTGTTATACATTCCAAACCGAAGCTTTAGTGCTGAGTAAACTCATCAACAATCTGTCTAACTCAACGATCAAAACAAACTGGACGCACCTTCATAACATCAAGTTGTCTGATCCAGACTACAACATCTGTGGACCCATCGATCTACTGCTTGGAGCTGATGTTTACTCCGAGGTGATCTTAGGAGGCATAATCAAGCATAACAATAACTCGCCAATAACGCAACACATAAAGTTTGGCTGGATACTGTGCGATGCTATAAAGCAGAGTAACTGTCTAGTTACTCTATCAGAGCTAGACAACCTTACAAAATTTTGGGAAATAGAAGATATCCCTTCACAACCCGAAATTACAACGGAAAACGAATTCTGTGTAAAATATGTATGACGCAAACAACAGAACGATTAAGCAGCGGGCGTTATGTGGTGAAAATGCCCATGAATAAACCTTGGTAACGCGAAACCTCAAGCTACAGCAAAATTTCTTCATTTAGAAAAGAAAATGGCGAGACAAGAACACTTCGCTAAACTATACAAAGAATTCATCCGAGAATACATCAAATTAGGTCACATGAAACCAATGACAGAATCCAAAAGTCGAGTTCAAGCATACTTTCCACACCACGGCGTAATAAGGGAGGGCTCAACAACAACCAACCTACGAACTGCTTTTAACGCATCAAAGAAAACATACTCCGAGTACAGTTTAAACGATTTGATGGAAATTGGGCCTAATCTTCAAAAGGACATTTTATCCCTGATCATAAAATGGCGGAGCTATAAATATGTTCTAACGGCGGACATTGAGATAATGTACCGTCAAATCCTTATTCATCAAAATCAACAATGTATTGAAAAAATAATTTGGAGAGACACCAAGTGAGAACCACTGAGAGATATTCAGCTGTGTACCCTAACATACGGGACCACCACCGCGGGAGTTGCACCATTCATAACCATGCGCACTCTCCAACAGCTGGCCAAAGATGAAGACAAAGCTTTCCCTCTGGCCCAAAAGGCACCAATTAAATAATGTTATATGGATGACGCCATTAAGGGCCCCATCCCATAGAATCAACAACGCTACTGTAAAACGAGCTAAGTGCTACTGAATAAAGGTGGTTTTGTTTTACGGAAATGGTTTACGTACGAATCATCTATTCTCAAAGAACTACAGAGGAAAGAGAAGAGTAACAATAACGAATATAATTTTAAGCAACAAGAGTTCAGCAAAACACTTGGATTCGTATGGTATGACGCAAGCGACACATTCCATTTTATAAGCAAAGCGCCTAGAAACAACAAAAATGCACCATACACTAAACGCAGGCTATTGTCAGAAATAAGCAAGATCTACGATCCGCTCGGTTGGTTGGCTCCAATTACTCTACAAGCAAAACCGCTTTTCCAAAAACTATGGAGTGATAACTGTCAAAACATTGGCTGGGACAAAACTGTACCGGATTCCATAGAAAAGGAATGGATGCAAATTTAATCTGATCTGCCAAAGACTTTACCAAGATGGATAACAAACTAAAACAATACGGTGATCGAAATGCAAGTCTTCTGTGACGCGAGCGACAAAGCCTATGCATGCGTAATCTACAGCCGAACTACGTCACCCACTGGCGCGTACGAAACTACACTACTCAAAAAAGACAACTATGATACCGATGTTGGAACTATGGGCCGCAATTTTGCTAGCGAAACTGCTACAAAGGATAACTATGATCCTTGAAGATGACAATCTAAGGATTACCTGCTGGACCGATTCTAAAGTCGTTCTAGCATGGTTTCAGGGAAGTCAAAGTAAATACGAAAAGTATGTAGGCAATAGAACCACACAAATATTAAACATCGTGCCTGTGATAAACTGGGGTTACGTGAAGACGAACGAAAGCCCTGCCGACAGTGCAATAAGAGGACTACCACCGCAAAAACTGGTCAATTTTACCCTGTGGTGTGAAGGCCCTGAATGGCCTAAGGACCAAAAAAACAAGCCCTTATCTGAAAAGAAACTTATACCGCAAACAAGGGGTTCCTTACAAACTGTTACACGACCAATAATAGTACGGAACCCACGGTGACTAATAATTAATTTCCTGCCTACGCAAAAATACGAGGTGGACATTCAGAGGACTGCCGTCCGCCGCATTCAGCAATTGGAGCAAGATTCAAACTATGGTTAATTATTTAAGAATTATTTCTTGCTAATTTTTCTTGCATATTTAATTTGTAACGCAAGTTTTCTGATCTGAGAGTACGTTTATCGTTCCCTCGGGAGCATGTACGAGCCAATAATGCTCATACAGCAAAACTATGTTTACGCGTACCTAATTACTAATCACTCAATTCAGTCGTAACTAAAACTCCGACACGCGCTATTGTGCGGCTCAAATAACTAAACAAACATAACATTAAATTGTTGCCATAAATAAACTATGGAACGTAACAGTAATTTGGTGTCACTTAACTAACTACCTACAACAACTACCGGGGTATCCGTCAACGACGAGAAACCCCAATAATGTCTATTGTGATGGTTGACACTAAAGCTACAAAGTAGTGCAACAGAGCCGACAGATCAAGCCATTATTGGTACAATGGCAGTCTTAAAGCACGAACTGAACGGATAAAATGATAGCATACACTTACAATTCAATGGTAATTTTCGAGATATGAATCGTGGATATAAATGTTTCGAGTTTTGCGCTTAGAAGGTGTTAAATATTCTGCTAGATTATAGGAGAGTATAGGACTGCGAGAGTATAGGACTCTCGAACAGTATTATATTTTGTTGACTAAAATCCGTTATTGCTATTTTAGCATGACAGTTTCACTTTTTCATCAAGGTTAATCAAAGCTTGCCGAGGTCCGTCGGTGGATCGGTGACTATCCATTTCATAGCGAGACCCCTTCGTGCCTTGGAAAGCACGTCCCAGCTCTCATTCTTAGATCGATGACAGCCGTTACGGGTAGTCACAAGCCTGAAAGTCTGTCAGAGTTTCAGGCTTCCAGCCTTACTTAAAGTTATTGTGTTACCCAATAACAAAGTTGAAGAAGTCAGATACGCTCCATGTAAAATTGTGGTATTTAGGTTTATTCGGCAAAGCCGACTTCAACAAAGTAAGGAAAAGGCTAGGTAGATGAGGATGATCATCAATAAATTTATCCTGTCAGTGCAAATAAGGAAGCACCTCTTCCCATTAAAAAATTACACTTTTTTTTGGACATTAATGTTCACCTATTAAATCTATCTCATACACTTAATTAAACACATAAACATAAATATATTAAAACTAGACATTTATGTTTCCATTCATGCGAATAACAGAAAAGAAAACTAGTTCCAGACATCCTTCACAATTCACTATTGAGAACGCAATTGAGAAGTGAATGAAATAGTCGCCGCAAGCGTCAAGTCGTTAGTTTATATCCTGTGTGCATTGTGACTATTACCTTAACTGTGTTGTTTAACATTCTAGTAAATAAGATATCCCCAGGGCTTTAAGAAAGGCTTCGTAAGATACCGTTTGTATCGTTAATACCTATTTGTATTTAAAAGCGTTTTTGATTAATTCTGAACTCTTGCCCCGTTGTTGGCAATAGGCTTGTTGTTGTTGTTCGTTGTTTTTTTAAAAATAACCTTGCCCCACACTAGGAATTTCTCCTGTATTGTGGGTGCGTTTACAAACATTCAAACTCACATACACAAACAACCAGACCCGGAACAACTACTTGTAGGTCATACAAACATTTGTTCCGTGCGGGAATCGAACCCGAGACTTGTTCTTTATTATATGTCTTAATCTTGACTGGTGAAATGTGGCTGCTTACTTCTTCGAGGAGTTATAGATAGTGATAGGGAAAGATAGGAAAACATCTTCTAGGCTACTTACTTTCTCTACTAAGCATCTTTAGGCAGTTTAAATTCTTTTCTATGAGTCACACAACCTAGAGCATTCATTTCCTCCTCAAGAATTTCTCAGTAGTAAATCTCCACCAATTTATATCTCAAAACATGCCTAGACTAACAATTCCAATACTTAAAATTGTATCAACACCGTCGATCTGAATTTCGGAATTCAGTGAAATTCTAGAATTACATTTTTAACGTGGAAAGTAACACTTTGGACCTAAAAGTTTCTTTTAGGTACATTAACATGCTATCCACGCTGTTTAAGTGGGTTTTTACGTTTTATTCGCCATGTTGGGAAGGTCAGAAACGCTTTTATGCACTGATTTAGTTCTGAATGTACCAGGAGAGCATAACGAGGTGGCGATTTGTATTCAGCACTCGTAGTTGATGAGCACTGGGGCGGTGTGCCGCAAGAAGTTATGTACGGTCCAACAAATTTATGCAGACCACACGGTTTGTTTACACTGATCATTTACTAATTATCTCTTTTTGATTTTTGTTTTTCATGCTTAAGATTTAAGTCGTGTGCAAATAAATTGAGGGGTCACAAATCCATGTAAATTTGTTTAGATATTTGCAGATACGTCTTTAAAAACCTGGTCTAACTTTAAAACTACCGTAATTCAATTCGAAAAATCGAAATTCAATTTATAAAAGCGTCGCCACTACAACAACTATTGCCTATTCTTTTCACAATCAAAAGATCCATTTAGATAAAAAGACGAACTTGTAGAAGTTGTTTATTAAAGCAATATATCAAAATAACTATATACCCCTAATTAACAGTTTTTAACATTTTAATAAAGGCACATCAAATTCTGCTTTCACATAAATTTTATAAAGTTTATAATAAAAATTAAACAAATATATCTGCATAACAAGCAAGCAATAATATAGCAATATATCTGTATTCAAGTAATCATTAAAATAAACCGTCACTTTTATCTTAATTAACATTTACCTGCCTCGTTGGTAAGTTAACCTACTTTCACGAAATTATTAATCTGCTGCTACATGTTATTTATAACAGAAAGTAATATAGTATAAAGTATAGGTACTGCAAAAAAAAAAAAAAAACATTTTTTATGTCCGATGCAAAAAATCGTCATGTATAATGGGATCATGTATTTATCGAGACTAGATAAAATTGTTAAAACCAAACATCTTAATTCTAAAATATCTAAATTAAAAGTACGCCATAGATAGAAAACGTCTACAGGTTTCCAAACTCACTTTACCTACATACTAGAATTATAACACTGAGTTTTATAAGAGATACAAATATCGCAAAATATTCTTCCAATAATTCAACAGGAACCTCATTGAAAAACAAACAAACCACAATATTGGAATAACACATTTCCGATTAAAAGACTCCGAACGTTACTATACGCCAATGAGCATTGCTGAGTGCATACACCAGGGTCACTGCTCTCCGCCATAATTGAATTCTAACAAAACTATCGAACCGCTAAATCAGTACCGTAAAGCGCTAGCCGCTAGCATTGAACAAAACTGTTCATTGTTAAGTTTATAAGTAACAAATAATACAGCGATACAGCGATTGATTTACATAAAACTAAGATGGTGACCGATTTTCGTGTGATTGTTGGAGGTAGACTTCTGTTTTACTGGGTTCGTTGGGAATATTGAACTTGGAATCCAGAATAACCTGCTCTGTGTGAATTGATAATGAAATTATTTCCTAACAGTTGTATCCATAATTTAGTTTCTACGAGTAATAAGTTTATAATCCGTGGTGACGTAGATTTAGTGACCAGCATTAAATAAGTATCAGATTGCTAGTTCAAAGTCGATGTTTTCTGGTCAAATATTGGATACCACAAACTTTTGGTAAAAGAAAAAATCATTACGAAGCCTACACTTAACAACCTGAAACCGTCAACAACCAAAAACGTTGATCAATTTGATGCTCTTTGTATGGAAAAAGGCTTTGCAACAAGACAATATAGCATCGAACGGGACTCTAAAAACTCCATAAACATACAAATGTAAAAAACAATCATTTATATTCCGCAGAAAGTTGGGTCTGGTTGAAAGCACACAGCCTATTGACAATTATTATTGTAGTTGTTCACAACAGCGCGAACTATTACACAATACGATGCGACATTGTTTTTAAAATCGGTCACCATATTTTTTTTTTTTAGCTCAATTGAATTGAATCCCGTGGTGAATTGAAATTTAGTTCGCGCGTTCGTGCGTTCGTGGCATTTCGAGCAGTGACACGGAAGGATCGAAAACCAAAAAATATTGTTCTATCAATTTTAATTAACTTTATCAGTCAATTGACAAACGATTAAACAAACAACATCACGCCTGTATTCCCCGAAGGAGATGGCAGAGGTGTATGATACTGAACATTTCGTCACTCATGTCTATTATTTAAGTCATATGTAATAAAGGGTGAGTCTTATTGATGATTGCCATCAATTGAATACAAATCCAGACTCCAGGCTACTAATGAGAAATTCCCAATGAAGAAACCAGGAAACTTGGTCAGAACTGAGAATCGTAAGCAAGACCCAACGCTCAGCAGTTCCACTTACGACCATTAAACCAACGAGGCAGTCAATAAATTAATTGAATATGATATGTTGAGATTTCAATATATTGAAATTACTAACATTTCTGTTCACTAGACTTGCATTTACATACTTGCATATCTCAACTACATCGTCTTATCTGGTATATATCTTGTGTACAGTTCGCAATTAATGACGATGATGCTTCTTCCAATCATCTAATAACATATTTGTATAATATTTAACTAGCTACCGCATTGATGAAATATGAATGTATTCTATACTAAAACATATTGAAAACCGCATCAAAATCCACATACAAAATTAGTTTGACGTTTACAAAAATATCTAGTACAAAACCTTTGTCAAAAATGAAATTTTCCCGTGTAACTCGTGCCGACAAAATGTATGGGGAAAAAGCTATGTTTATTCTTTTGTTACCTTTCATAATCAGTATTTTCAGTATTAATAGTCAAATGCTAGACTGGTCACTAAAGCTTTCCTCACTGCGGCATGAAGAATCACTAATTTAATTACCAGCGACCAACCAAACGCCTAAAAATTCTCTCTTGCCCTCAGGCACTAACAGAGTTAAAAGGCTTAGCAATTTCATTGAGGTCGTCGATCTAGCTTCCTCCAATATTGATGAGTTGCCATAGCTAATCAGTTTACTAATCGACCAGAAAATTGTCTCTCTAATACTCGGTGCAAAAAATATCTGGCTTAATTGGCTTAAGTTTTTAAGCGCAAAAAATGCATTATGTTTTTATTTTTGCAAAATGTAAATTTTAAGGGCAGGGTTCTTTTCTATTTTATTTAATACGTACTTATGTTTTGTGGGCGTCTTTCTTCACTTTTTGTTTTTTTATATAAGTGGTTATAGCCCATCAGTTACAGAGTCTGATTTGGGAGCAAGAGGATGGCTTTGAAACTCACCCGTTCAATTATTAGTATAGACTCACTCCTATTATAAGCATAATATTTAGCTCAATTCGACGGGTTTACTGATATAGTAAAGTCTAGTCTTAGTCAACCCGATGTGTACTCGTTGTGTAGCAATCATTTCTTGATTTTGCAATCATTAAGCTTGATAGCATGCAGTTATCTTATTAGATCCCGTTACTTTTCTATCATTTTTTTCCAGAAATCATTCACGCGTATTTATTATTTCCCCAATAAAAATAATACGGAAGCTTAAAATTCTCCTAACAGCACATTTAAAACGGAGCTTTTTGTCAATGATTAAAAACTTTGCTCGCCGCTGCATTGCGTTGAAAAAATAACCACAGATTCATGAATATTTAATCTTATGGTATGCTTAACGCTTTGTAGTTTCCCGTTGAACTTATATTTAGACATATATACTGCACTTCCACCGTTATCTTTACGTATGGTAACACAGTTACGCATAAATTTCAAGTCGAGATATTCGGATTTCCTGATTTTTATTTGCACTAGCGTTGGTCATGTTTTGTCCGATTTGCCGAATTTGTGATTACACATATAACATTTTGCAAGATCCGTCGTTATTGCACCTATTGCTTTCGTAAGATCCGTGATTTACGAGTATCATCATCTAACTTGCCTGGCCTTTTTCAAACTACGTTGGCGTCTATTTCCAGTCTAACCGGATGTAGCTGAACACTGGATCCGTGATTGCTGTCACGAAATTGTAAACTTGCAATGGATTTGAATTAGTTTAATATCTGCTTCTATAATTTGACTGAATCCTTGCTATGATTATGATGTCTAGCGATCGTGAATACAATCTTGTGATGCAAAATTGCTACCCCATCAAATATATATATCATAATATAAATCAATCGTTAAAATGCCATCATCTTCACAATTGACTGGAAAGTGTTAAAATCGACACAAAAAACGTACAAACCATTCCACAAAGAAGAATTCGATCAGATGATTGGCAATTACCAGCCAAATCCAGAGGGCTGAATGCCTATCTGAAGAAATACTGGTCGAAACTAACGTCAAAACTATTTCATTGAACCCAATTCTACGGTTCTATTGCACAGAGAAGCATGGTAGTTTTGAGCATCGATTGCTTTACAAAAAGCATTCTTCCAAGTGTGTTGCACTTTCCAAACGTTACTTATTGAAATAGCTTTACTACTATTGTAACGCCGGCTTCAAAAGCTTGAGTCTAAATTCAATCATGCAATAGGTGGAGATTGATTGAACTGAAGGTATTTTTATTGTTAGTTCAACGTAAAATTTCTCATTTTATATCTTCTGTTTAGTCAACTGTTAATATCGCCGGATTTTGGTCAGCAATCTCAATAGACACTGGAGGATGCAGGCGATATTATACTGCGCAAGTGTGTGCGCAGACATAAGTACACTCCCTCTTCTCACACTCTCATAGTCCGATGGTCAGCTATTGCTGTATATTTCCTATTATGCTAATAAAGCTAATCTTCATCGCTTTTTCGTCGTATATTATTCCGGTAAACTTAAGTATCATCTTTTCAACATCTAGTTTTCATCTCCACCATTTCACTAGCAATTAAAATATCGATCACTATCTCAGTCTTGTTAAGAATTTCTTGACACAAATCAGTAACACTTATCTTGTTAGTAAAAATAATAATAGTACGGTCATCCGCAACCGTGTGGTTACAGATGCTGCACATAACAGTCATAACACGCAACCTGATAATGGTAACATTATAGTTATTACTTCTGTCATTATTCCATCTCGCTGTGTTGAAGTAAGTCATTACGTTCGAAAGTATATTGATACGATTTTAATTCGCCTGCTCGTAGTGGATGAAAGTTGTGATTACGCTAGACAAGGTTCGGACGTTCCAATTCGCACACAATTTGCTAGGTGATTAATAGCTAGATCGAACCAATTCTGTGGGATCAATTAATTACACGTTGAAGTGTAAATTTGCACTGATATCATCTGTTGCTCCATACACCATAGCTGGCGCTATCTAAACCGGAACCGCCAGAGATATACATTAGACAGTCTGTAGAATTTTCTTAGCAAAAAAACTCACACAATGATTTGGCTTATGAAGCTGGCAATTTTTTATGAACAGTCCCGGAACTTCCTGCCTCGAATAACAGTTCTACAACGAATTTCTCTAATCAAAGATTCACTGGACACGAAAGATCATATAAAAAACTCGAAACCCATCAAAACTAAACAAGAGAATTGAATTAAATCAATTTACTCAATAAAAGAAGGTCTACCAACAGAATTTCTTGCTCTACATTCATTCAATTGATACCAATAAGTAGTTGAATTAATTCTTAACGAGCATCGAGAAATTACTTGAGAGTGACCCGAAGGCCTGAATAACGCGATTAAGGCCATACATTGTGTTCATTTACATCTTGGACTTGGTCCACCACATTAAATGGCTGATGATACATGCTTTCTAGTTTTTATTAAATGGGGATTTCTGCAGTGAATGTTTTGATTTTTTACACGATAAAGCAATAATAGTCTCAGGACGGTATCAGAGTTACCGTGCTCCTGGCGCACGGGCAACTGAAGGAACACGGGTGACTTCCCATGCAAAAAAAAGCCCGAGATTAATAAATGTAACTTAGCACGTGCTTTGACTAAGCATTGTTCCTGTCACTTTCACACAACTGTTACACTACAAGTGCAAGATAGAGACGGGAACGTGTCTAAGCCAAAGCACGTTTTTTAATATCGGCCTGAGATTGATCTAGAGTTAAAGGGTGCATATGCACATAACTGCTCTAAAAATTCCGTTCTAAGTAAAATTTCTCATTAACGAAGCATTTCAATTCTAGGTTCGCCTTTTATGTTCACTTAGGTAGTAAAGTTTAATTACAAGAGCGAATTATGTAGTTTGATGGACTTCAGGATGCGAGTTTTCAATCACTGTTAATGATCAGTGTTGGGAATACACTTAAAATCGTTTATTCTCCTCATAGTAATCAACACTATTATGCATTTTCTAGTCACGAGCAAAAATATGTAATCAAAAGTGATTTTCTAGTGCGATAACGACAACAATTTTGAGGTGAGGCCTATTTCATAATTGTATGGGTTTTTAAATACAATTTTCCTAATACCAAAAAATTACAATTAATACAGTAGGAGTAAATCACTTTTAATCAATACACATTAGTGTTCGTGACTACGTTTTAGTTATTTGCTGTAGTTTGCAGACTAGGTTTAGGAAAAATTGCTAGATTATTTTCAATTTAAAACATTTAGTATGTATATTAACACTTTCCATCATTTTTAAAGAGTTGTCAGTCAGAAATCAATGTACCATTTCGCCTGTTTCCCAAAAGAGTAAGCAGTAGAACACCAACATTTGGCCAGTTCAAAATATATTCCATAATATATTCTAAAAGGAGGAATCTATTGCCACATACCAAATTCAATACAAATCCAGCCTCCAAGCTGCTACTGAGAAAATCCTGATGAAAAACCCGTAACAAAGGTACAACCCTGATCAGTTAAAACCAACATGTTTAAATTATGCTTTCGATTCTGTAATACGACGGAATTTAAGAAAATGCATATAAAACTAATAGTATCTTAAAGCTATAAGTGAATATAGATCACTAAAGAATAATTGACGAAGATGACAAGAAAGGACAGAGAAATTAACTTTAAAGTGCTGTCGTATGGTATTAAAAATATCAGAAAAGGGCTTAGGCAAGTTATACCACCATAAAATGCTACTGTCCAAGAATAAAGATACAAGAAAAGAACCGCTTTTAAAAATAATAATATTACATGCACTTGCTAACAACATCGAAGCTTTGAAAGACGATATATTTCGTAAACTCTTACCATATACTGTCAAATAGAAATATATTCAATGCAATCCAAACAATAATAAAGATATTAAACTTATTGCAACACAAAACATCGTAGACGAAATAACACTCAAGCATAATAAAACTGTCAGTTCGAAAACCCATAATAATAATTGTCATGTCACCTCAAATGCCTGTGATTTCATTCACAAGAATGAGTCACTTGACCTTTCACTATCAGAAGAAAAGGATCATAATAACTTCAAAGGAGACCAACAATATACCAATTGTGGTCCACTTGCACACCGTTAAGATCGCAGCAGGCATCAGTAACGCCCAGACACAGAATGAATAGGTACAGAAGATAAGCTGCACAGAACGAGCGAAAACAAGCGCCGCAAACAGATACATTCGTACGGAGATTTCAAACAAATGCCAGTCCCGAGCGCGCTTGCAATCGCTTTACGTGAAGCGTGTCTATATGTGCGTGCGTTTTCACTCGTAGTATGGAGCCGACTCTCTGTATCTATCTATTCTGTGGCCAAGAACATCGAAATGATATTAAAACTGTGCCAGAATCTGACCCAAATCTTATGAACAATACTGGTCATTTTTTGCTTTACCGATTGATGGTTCAAAGACTGAATAGGATATCGATCCTTTATATATGGTGTAACGGATTTTTTGTTCAAGTTTTTTTAAATTTGATCGACAGATGTGCTTCTTATGTTGTTATGATGAAGTGTTAATGTTTTGTTGTGGTTTATTAGATGTTCGAATATGCAAGTTCATTTTCGATCTTTATCATTCATTAGCCGCTTTGTAAGTTAAAAGTTTTTGAAACTATACTTTCTTTAACTATACAGTATGTCACTTTTACTCCTTTGAGTAGATCGTTGCGTACCTATATTATATTTCCTTAATTTGAGAATTGGAACACAAATGACAGTCTATTTAGTTTATCAATATCCCTATCATTAGGTGGATAGTATGACACTCGGCTAAAGTAATACTTTACTATCCTCTGATTCCAAACCACACGACTTAAAGCTTCCATCAATTAATTACATAGATCTTAAATCGCGACTAGTACGCCCTTAACACTTCCTATTTTAAAGTCTATGATTGCCCAGAACTGACATTACCAGTTTCAACCAAGCTAGATTAGTTTTTTATTACTTCCTTACTGTGAATGAAGTGATTAGCTGCTTGTTACCCACCGTATAGGAACCGGAATCTTCTTGTTTATTGTGATGTGCGATAAAGCAATAAAGTCATTGGCTACTTCATTCATCAAGTGAGAGCAAACTGTCTCACTATAAAAAATATAATAAAGTTGTTGATTTAAGACCTGGAATGAATTTCCTGATCATGATGGGCCTGATTCTCACGGACCATCTTCAAGACATACATTGAAATGATCTACTTAGGAAGTCCAGTATGAAAGAATCATGAACTGGTATACTTTACCAAGGAAGAAATAAAAAATAATCAATAGCAATAGGCTTCCATAGAAGTTCAAATTGAAATAAGAGAGGTATTACTTTGTAAGAGTATATCTTGATGGCCGGCTGATCCAACATTAATATTATATTACTATCGCTACCATTGCAACCTTAAGACCTAATGACCTCGGTAATGGTGCTATCTGTGCATCATCAAGCTATTCAGTAACCATTGAAGATGTTATCTTGATGGCTGATCAACTTTTTTTTTTATTCAATGACCTAGTTGACCACTACCTCACCTGATGGTAATCCATGACGCATTCGACGAAAGTGTACGGCTTGAGGAAAGGGAGGAACCTATTCACCCAAAACTTGAAGTCTCACAGGCTTAAACAGTGGTTTAGTCTATTGCCGTGGTAACATTATAAAGTAAAGCTTTCACGAGTGATAGTACTAAGCGTTTTGTCCAGCATACACTGGGCCTGAGTAGTCAGCTGGGCCACCTAACTGTTGACTGGTCACTCTTTTTACCACGACATAGGCTGATTTCTCTTATAGCTTAGGCCAACGTAAGAGAAGAAGAACAAGAAGTCAACGAGAGGACAAGAGGGCCTAGACAAGTGACAATCGCTTTCAAAGCGTTTCGTATTTTTACAACGATTTGAACGGGATCGTCATAAGCTTTAAGTAGCTTTTGTCAGTGCCATATATTTTTGACTTTTCCATCATCGTTATTGTTGATAGGATGTCGTTTTTTTCAAAATCCTATAGATAGGTGTTTTTTTTATAAATTACTGTGCAGTGATTGTGTTTTTTTTTAATGTATTTTTTCAATAATGATGGTCAATTTTACGTCACTGCTTTTAATAAACCTTCTCCTATTTTTCCAGCATTAACAGAAACAATAGATACACTGGAGTAAAACATAGTCGTCAACAAGTAATTCAACCGCACGCTTATTTGATTGTTTCTAATGCTTAAATTGCCGTGTCTGGACCGCACAGACAGTATCACAGTACCGTATGCAGTCTATCGATGAAGCCATAATGTCCGTAAATGATTCGTTACTCATACGTTCTGGTTTTATGGTGGTAGACTATGGTTAGTTGATTCTTCTTTAATGGGTGATGTTTCTCACAATGATGTAGTGTAAGTAGTTATTGGTAGTGCAAGTGCACTTTTACAGTTTTGAAATCTATTGTAAGGTTGCTATCATATATATTGCGATAAAATTAAAATTATGAAGAAGATTATATTATTGATTTAATTTTATGTAACGGACTATGTCTGAAAAAGAAATAAATTATTATTATCAACATATACTTTTCAATCTTTTAAAGATGGTGGTGGATGGTGATTGATGCGTCTTATTTGATCAATGTTCATATTTATTGATAATATTCTTAAGAGCTTTCCAAGAGTGAAAAGTTAACCGTGGATACAGACATATTTCTCACCAGCATCTCTCATCTTTTTGGTCAATCTTTAAATGCATTCAGTTTTCAACTTTTGGTCATTTGATTTCACAATATTTTAGTTGCATCCGATGTGCATCAAATTCTGAAAGCTCTCAATAAGATCGTAATTATCGATGAGTAATTAAAAAAAAAAAACAATCAACTATCGATAGCGGAGTAAGTAAACCCAAAGCTGTAATCTTTTAACCTTTTAAAATAATAATAAACCTGCCAGCTTTCAAAAATATTCCCCGTTTGAAAACCGCGCATTGCGGTAAATAACTTCTTTAAATGGCAAGTATAAGGCGACAGTATTCAATGAACATCATAGATTATCCATGGCTTTCCATGAATACCAATGTAGGTAATGAGCACTACAGAACTCGTTTGTAATTTAAAAAATTGGCCTTTTAAAGGCCAGGTGAAGTTAATTCACATTCGTTGGTTAATTTTATTGAATATACTTTTTGCGTTTTTGTAGAAAAATAGGCTGAACCGGTATTACGGAAGATTTTGAAAAATTAAGTAAGGGTTAAATAAGTATAATGCAAGTTACATCTCTAAAATGTGTTTACAAGTAGGAATGTAAGTAATATATTATTTACTGGGTTCTATCATAATGAAAAAATAACCTGACGAAAGTTAGCAAAAAGTCCACTACATAAAAGCTCAATGACTTTCTTAACTGTTACTTTTGTTTTAAACTTAATTGATTAATTATTTTTAATTACATCGTTAAGATTTTAATTCCTTAACTAAAAAATATTACAAACTTACTCAAAATAATTCCAAAGCACGCTTCAACACACAAACACAGCCAAGTTCCAGCAAAATTCAAATTTGGAACGCTCTAACGCGATCGGGATTGAGAAGGGCGATATACACGTGCGGTTCCGTCCGCGGACGCTTCGCGACTGAGCCCGCGTTCGCTTCACCACAAGCTAATATATCTCGTATACTAGTTTTCATCGTCTTTCACTGGTTTAGCTTCGAGTCGACGGCCACCACTTTCTGGGTTAATGAGGAGCCTGACGGAGCCCGCACTCGCCCGTTTTCTACGTTTTCGAATACGCGTCGGGTGCTGAGTGGTTTTCGAACTGCTGCGTTGCTATGCGTTCCTGGTACATCTCTCATAGTTTTTTGGCGTGTTTTTTTGTGTAATTATAAAATAGCTTCTCGTAAATTTTCCAGCTTTTTGGCATGTCCACTGTCCCCAAACTCATGCATATGTATAGAACAATCGAAGTGGCCACACCAATGCTGCTGCTCAGGTGGCCATATGTGACTAACAATATTTAAATTGAAGCATTGACACGAAAAAAGCTTTCTGATTTTTGAATCATCGTCATCAACTTGTAGCAGTCTATTGTTGTATGACAAGTCGAATTGAATCCACAAATTCAATCTCTTGATTCAGAAAAGTTAGCGTTTATTTTCGCCATGATTGTGACAGCACCAATGGTGTAGTTATTTATAATAATAGGCAAAATGGAAAGAAACTAAAATGCATTTAAGACAGGAAATACGTAGAAATTCTTATCCATTCTAATGGAGGAAATATAAATTTCCTCCACTGGCAGTTAATTTTTTTAGTGTCAACTAGATCACTATTTATCCGTTTAAATAAAATACTAATACGGATCTTAAATTCTCGCCTTAATTTAGAACTTTCCTGGAGTTAAACTACACAAGAGCTAGGTTAAGAAGTAGCTAAATAGAAAGAAAAAAAAGGAAGAAAGAAAAATTGTTTATTCTGCACAAACAAGACGCACATTAGAAAAAAAACCAGACGAAATATATACCCTAATAAAAAGTAGCCAAAAGCCTGCTCACAAAGTTCAAAACGTTAAAAGTTTGACAATGTTGTCAATTGCTTACATGTCAGGGCAGATCAAAACCAAAAACATTATATTACGTATATTGCGTAATGCGTTGCGACACTGGTAAATGACAACAACAAACAAAACATAAAATGATCTACTTTTGTAACAAACAACAAATACAAGTAAGATAAAACCGTGCGGCGCACCTGTACAAGAACAGGTCGTCGCTCAACAAAATGCTGTGACTTCGGACGAATCTATCGTCAACAGCGCTAATTTTCAGCAACTAAAGTAGAGATATATAAAAAAAATAAGGACAAAGACTTCACTCGTTGGTTTAGTGGTCGCAAATCGCAAGCGCTTTGTTTAAGCATGGGTTTTCATCCCTAGGTTGAGCAAAGTGTTATTGGGTTGTCCCATATTAGGAGATTTTTAGTAGCAGCCCGGGGTCTCAATTTACTTATAACCTACTAGCTTTACCCGGCCCGGCTTCGCACAGGCAGCATTAAGTATATAACACCTATCCTACTTACCTACCTACCAACCCTACCTACCAGCCCTACCTACCCTACCTACCCTACCTTCATACCCTACCTACCCTAATTACTTATCTAGCTGACCCGTCAGACGTCCTGTCAAAAATTTTCCTTTCGGTTTTTCCTATTTTTTTTTCTTTTAGCAAAGAGAAGAATAAAAAAATAAAATAAAAACGGTCAAACTTTTTGTGAGTTTTAGCGAGACTAACGAACAGCAATTCATTTTTATATAGTTTTGCCATAAATATGGTCATAAAGTTTTTTTTTTTTTATTGCAAATTATATTTATTACTTTTACAGTGTGTTAGTTTAATACATAAATATAAAACAATTTAAAATATAAAAAAGCTTATTCGAAGTGGTCTCCATTGGCTGCAATACAGTCCTTTAAACGTTGAGGCCAGTTATCAATAGAAGCACGCACTCTTTCCATGGGAAAATTCTTCATTGCCAATCGTATGGATTGTTTTAGGGACTCCAAATTATCATGGCGTTTAGAGCAAGCCATACTCTCTAAAACTGACCATAAATCATAATCCAGCGGATTAAGATCGGGACTAGACGACGGCCAGTCTTCAGCTCTGATGAAGTCCGAAACGTTCACTTCCAACCAATATTGCGTGGACCGAGCTATAAGACCCGGCGCCGAGTCTTGTTGGAAGGACCATACTTGGTTATTGAACATGGTGTTGTTAAGGGGCTTAACTACCTTCTCAAGAATGGTATATTGATACACTTGTGCCGATGTTTTGATACCTTTTTCACAAAAATATGGCTCAGTCACTCCTTCATAGCTAACACCCCACCAAACCATCACTGAAGTCGGATAATGCCCACGTTGCACTCTGTCGACCAATTGGGAAGCTTCCTTAGAGCTTTGAGCATAAATACGGTCATATTTTTTGTTGAAATGTTGCTCAATTGTAAAGATTTTCTCATCCGTAAACAAAATTTTTCTGTGATATGCGTACCGCTTCAGTAGTTGTTTCGATTTCACCACCCTATTCTTTTTTAAATTAACAGTTAAAAAATTACCAGTGCGTCTCTTATAGGCTGCAAGTCCTAAGTCATCTTTTAAAATACGCGACATGGTTCTGGGTGCTATCTTCATCTCCCGAGATAAAATCTTTTGCTTTCGGACAGGATTTCTTCGAATTCTTTCCCTTACTGCTTTGACCACCTATTTCGTACGAACACTACGTGGACGGTCATCTTTTGCTGTCACAAACAGAGGAGGTCTCATTGTACCTATTAATAGCCCGGTACACAAACATTTGACTAATACCAAGCGTATGGAGAGTTTTAAAAATTGCATTTGGCTCCATACCAACTTTGTGTAATGCAATCACAGCGATTCGGTTCTCTTTATCACCCCACTCCATTTTAATATCGCAAAATATTGTACAATGTATTGGCGCCAAAATTAGAAAACACAATGAACAATCGTATAAAAATGACAGATTCCAAATTCAAATGTAATATCTTTCTTATTTTTAACTGTAACAGTATTTATGGCCAGACTAAGTATATAGTTAGATTTTGGCGAAATATGGGTGTAGCTGTATATTACAGGCGTATAGCTACGGCTGTGTGTACAGGGTAGCTAGAGGTCTGCTGGGGAATTGCTTAACAAACTTAAGAAGCAATGGATTAATTTCCTTCAAGTTCCTTGGGATTGTCATTGCGAAGTGCAATTGGGGTAATAGTTACCCTTTCAGAGATAAGGAGTGTTTCACAAAATTAGGGGGAATTATAGTTTACTAGCATTTGCCTGCGTCTTCGCCCGCTTAGAGGTCGGAAATTATCCCACGAGAACATACTACCGGGATAAACAAAATATATGTTCTAACCCAGGCCCAGGCCATTTATCTGTAATATAGTTTTTACCTACAACAGACACCAGTATCTATTAAGTGATATCTTAACTTTGTACTGTTTGTAATTATGAGAGAACAATAAAGAAATAACGATAATTTAAAAAAACAATGTCTGCCTGTGTGCCAAATTTCATCGAAATCCGTTCAGCCTTTATAGCGTGAATACGTAACAGACAGCCGGAGTAACTTTCGCATTAGTAATGTAAAAAAATATATAAAAAATACTTAGTATTGAACTAGCCACTGCCCGCGGCTTCGCCCTCGTGGATTTCGGAAATTATCCCACGAGAACGGGATACTACTACCGGGATAAAAAAAGTATCTTATGTCCTAACACAGGCCTTGGTCTATCCGTGTGCCCATCCCAAGCTTTTCCAGCCGTCTAGGCATGAAAAGGTTACAGACAGTTACATTCGCATTTATAATATTAGTATAGAAATATGGATGTCGTCAGAAATAGACTAGCCAATCAGTAAAGGTGGTTAGCAGTGTCACTTGCAACTACTAGATCAGCGAGGCAGCTAGCTTCAAACAGTTCCCATCTTAGAAATTCAAATCACTTTTAAGACACTACTTGAGAATAACAAACATAACATTAACTGTAATGAACCAATAAAGAAGTCTGCTGTAGACTATACGTAGTCTGATTCAAGACTGTCAATTATATGCAAACTGTCGCGCAATGAAAAACAGACTGTCTTTCTATCTCAACATAGGGATCAAAGGGGCAAAGTGAAGCGCTACTAACATAGTCTTAAGCTTTTTACTAATACAACTTTTGTTTTTATAAAAATATATATGTTTAGGTTAAGGTATTTTTATATGGGCCTGTGTCGCCTGAAATAAATGGTATTATTATTATTATTATTATAATTCTCATTCCCTCATATCAATTTATCGTTTAGCGGTGCAGCATGTCCTCTTGAACCATGCACCTCTATTAACCATCATCTCATTAGCCACCTTGTGGCGTCACGTATTGTGCATTTGTGAACGCATCTTAGAATACGTGGCGTCGCCTGTATTATGTTTATTTAAGCATGTATAAGTTAGGAAAGCACCCTTGTTAAGTGGCAACACTAAGCCACAATCCGGGCGCTACCAATAGAGTTCCTCAAATGGCGTCTATTATATCACGCTTGTCTACCGTCACGGGACACTGACTAGATTTTAAGTCATTACTTTATTTTGTCACCACTACTTTAATTAATTATATGACTGTGTTAAATAGTGTACCTACCTTTGAACTGTAATACGTTTGTGCAATAACAATATTATTAACTACAAGTTGGAGTTTCACTTCCGCTCTTCGACCACAACCAACCTGTCTCCTCTTACGCGTATTGGATTCACCTACAATACGCGTAAGAGGAGACAGGTAGATTTCCTACCACCTATGCTTCCAAAACCTCCTTCTTACCCAGTAAAATAGGTTTTCTACTTTGGAATGATAAACAGTAACCTCAATATAGGCAAAGACCTTTTGTACCTTGCAAGCACTGACTAAAACACACAAATTATTATATTACAATTTACATGTACGTCCGTTCCATGGTCCGTTTCGTGTGATATGGCCGCACGTCAATGGTAACTGAACCAATATCAGGTGGCCTTGTATTTTATTAACCGACTTCAATAAAAGGAGGAGGTTCTCAATTCGACTGTATTTTTTTTCTGTGTGTTATGTTAGTTCAAAACATTTTTATAGGTGAACCGATTTGGATGATTCTTTTTTTAATTGAAAGCTGGTGCTTCTCATATGGTCGAAGTTCTGACCAGTAGCTTTTGAGTTACTGTTAATACTGCTTATTTTTTCCACTTAGTTTATACTAAGCCACCTACAAACTTTACCATTAACGCTCACGCTTGTAATGACCAGTCGCACTGCCCATGCTTGTCACTTCATGAGGTAAATTCTCTCAAGTATCTGGGAGTTGTGATTGATGGCGGACTCAACTGGTACTTACACTTGGATATGATAAGTACCAGAGTTAGAAGATTTTTTTATATTTTCAAGCTTCTTATATCCTCTGCTGACTTCAACACGATTAGAATGGTTTATATGGCTATCTGCCAGTCCGTCATCACCTACTGCATCACAGTGTGGGGAGGTGCAGCTAAGACTAGGTTTCTTAAGTTGGGGCGAGCACAGAGAGCAGTCCTTAAAGTGATGTCAAAGAGACACTTCAGGTATCCCACTTCATAATTATACAAAGATGTTAAGGTGCTCTCTGTGAGGCAGCTGTTTGTGCTTCGATCTGTACTAAAAAAGCACTCCAAAGTCCCCCCACCTGACCCGACACGCCGTAAGAAAAAGCCTCTCTGTCTCACGGAAACCCGCAAGACTGCTTTTGCTAGACGGCAGCATTATGTTCTTAGCTCACACTTATACACAAAGATTAATAATAAAATTGGAATAATTGAATTGGATGCTTACAGGGTAAAGACTAAAATTGCGGATTTTTTAAATGAACAAGAGTATGAGGCCGTTGAAGGTTTACTCACCTGGATCTGTTGATTCTATTACATTGTTTTTCTTCCTCCCGACGACAGTACCCCCCCTCATCCCCTCGCACACGTGAATCACTACACTTCCTACGTATACACACTACACTCATTACACGCCATGACACCCCACACACATGTACCTACACAACATACATACATCACCACATTACCCAACCACACCACATACACTTTATACATACATCACCACATTACCCAAACACACCACATACACTTTATACATACATCACCACACTACGTAAACACACTACATACAGAATATACATACATCACCACACTACCTAAACACACTACATACACATATGTACTTTTCCTACACACTGTTTTTCATCTCACCAGTTCATAATCTTATCTTTGACAATTCTCTAATTAATAATTAAAAATCTTTCTAATTATTTTTTTATGCTCACATAAATCGCTTGACCTGTTTGTATTGTAAATGATAAATGATAAATGATTTTATTTCTGTAAGTAGGTTTGTACAAACACTTTTACACGTCAATCATATTTTTAAACTAGATGAGGTCGGCGTTTCCTATCTGACTACTCTGAGAAGAAAGGCCGAAACAAACTCAGAGGTCACAGTCGCTTTTAAAGTCCAGACATAATCTTGGTCAGATCATGTGAAGACCATGTAGATTGGTATCTGAAATGGTCTTTTGAGGAAAGAACCACACAGATTGAGTGGACCTGTCCAGTCAGTGCACGCATTGTCAGTAATCGTGCAGCTCAACTCAGGAAGTCAGGACTTAAGGAGCTCAACGATTCGACGAACAATACCAAAGAAAGGACATTTGGGTAGGCCACATAAATTACTCAATCTGCCAGATCATGATCAAAATTAACTGCGAAAAAAAAGCAATGACCCACATAATCCTCACATTCACAATAATTAAAATAACATCATACTTTACAAGTAAATACTCATGTCATTGTGTATATAAAATTCAACAATGTCAATGTGCATATAAAAAATCGGACATAATGTTTGAGAACCATGTAGATTGGTGTCTGAAATGGTCTTTTGAGGAAAGAACCACACAGATTAAGTGGACCTGTCCAGTCAGTGCACGCATTTGTCAGTAACCGTGCAGCTCAACTCAGAACTTAAGGAGCTCAACGATTCGACGAACAATACCAAAGAAAGGACATTTGGGTAGGCCGCATAAACTACTTAAACTGCCAGATCAAGAATATAACTGAAACAATGACCCACATAGTCCTCATATTCTCAATAATGAAAATAATATAATACTTTTTACAGTAAATATTCATGTCTAAAATAGCTAGCAAATTAAAATCAACATTCACCGTGTAAATTTATTGGAGCAGCTCAATCCCAAGCCTTTTTGTCCTCAATATAGTCTTTCACAGTATAATAGGCTTTCTGGCATAGTTTCCGTTTTATAAAAGATTTGAATTTATTAAAGCTTAGATCTTGAATGTGGCTAGGAAGTTTATTATAAAAACGTATACATTGGCATCTAAACGAGCCACCTATTTTCTTGAGCCTGGTTGTAGGAACAATAAATTTGTGTTTGTTTCTAGTATTAATATTAGTTAGTCTCGTAGTCTAGCTAGTCTAGTAGTTATAATAGGTCTTTACCTATGAAATTGCCGTTTTGTATGAAAAAATTTAAACGATTTTTTTTCATGAATTTTTTATTTGTATTAATCGAAGTAATCACCCATGCAATCAATGCATCTTTGCCATCGCAGTGGCAGTTTATTGATGCCCTTCTTAAAGAAATCAGCTGGACGGGAGGCAACAAATTCTTCAAAGGCATTTTGTACTGCCTCTCGGGTATTAAATTTTTTTCCCGCCAAGAAGTTATCCAAATTCTGGAAAAAGTAGTAGTCTGTAGGCGCAAGGTCTGGTGAGTAGGGCGGATGACGGAGAGCTTCCAACCCCAGTTCTTGCAACTTGGAGACCGTCTGCTGTGCAGTATGAGGTCGCGCGTTGTCGTGCAGGAGCAGCGGAGACGAGCGATTGACCAATGCTGGTTGGAGATGCGCCAGCTTCTCCATCATTGTGTTCAGTTCTTCACAGTACACATCTGCAGTAATGCTCACCCCGTTTGGTAAGAAGCTGTGATGAATCACACCGGCGCGAGACCACCAAACAGTGACCATCACTTTTCTAGGGGTAAGTTTTCGTTTAGGGCATTGTTTAGGTGCTGAACCAGGATCCAACCAACTTGCTGAGCGCTTACGGTTATCAAACAGAATCCATTTTTCATCGCAGGTAACAATGCGGTTCAAAATTCCTTCATTTGTGTGTCTGTTGAGCAGTGCAAGGCACGTCTCGACGCGTACTTCGCGCTGGCGATCATTGAGTTCGTGGGGCACCCATTTGTCAAGCTTTTTTACCTTGCCAATTTGACGCAAATGGACCAATATTGTTTTGACGCTAACGTCGAAAGCTGCTGCTAATTCAGCCGTAGATTGTGTATCATCAGCTTCCACAATCGCCTTTAATTCGTCATTGTCGACCAAAGTCTTCGGACGACCGCGAGGTTCATTTTTCAGGTCGAAATTTCCAGAACGGAAGCGAGCAAACCAATAACAGGTGGTGCGTTGGTTTGTAGTGTTAGCTCCGAAAACGTCGTTGATGTTGCGTGCCGCTTGTGCCGCGTTGCTGCCACGACGGTACTCATATTCCATAATTACTCGAATTTTTAACGTATCCATGATGACGAAAAAGATTGAAATGCGATGAAAATGTAACACTAATCAATAAAGAAATGACTACTTTTAGAAAAAAAAAACCATGTTTTTAAAATAAAATTAATTTGAAATTAGAATTCTTAGCCAAACAAAAACTATTTTGATTTGAAATGGCCAGTACTGCAGAACGGCAATTTCATAGGTAAAGACCTAATATTATAGTAATGCGAAGACACTGCCGCCCAAGATACAGGATTTTCCTAGTTTGGGGGGCAGGGCACCTACTTTATTGGACTTTCGACCTCTACCTACCTTTTACCCAATCTTTAAAATTGTACTTCAGTTTTTTATTTTTTACTATTCGGTACACCTTTTGTCAAAGTTTATGTTTTGTGAATAAAAAATATTATTTCCTTTATTTCATTATTTACATATAAATTGTATTTTTAAATATTAGAATATAAAAAATATAAAAACATTTAAAAATACAAAAAATAGTAGCCCACCGGTATCGGGAACAGGGACCAAGCTACCGGCGGTCAGGGCTCCAGAGAGAGGAACCTCCTTACAATGCGAGCCGTGTCCAGAAGTACCGCCTTCTGAATCAAGCCCTTGATCCAGCAGCTCAACGAGAGCCTCCTCAGGTGTTGGTCGAGGCTCTTCGCTATTAAACCATTGACTGTCACGACTATCGGCACAGTGATCGCTGAGTCCACGTCCCACATGTCGACAACCTCGCGAGCCAAGTCAAGATACTTGATTTGTTTATCTTTCTCGGCTTTCACGAGGTTCACGTCATGCGGGATCGTTATGTCAACGATCATTGCGCGCCGCTCTTTTCGATCCACCAGCACTATGTCAGGCTTATTGGCAATAATAGTCCTGTCAGTGATGATGGATCGATCCCAGTACAGTGTGATAGTTCCATTTTCGAGAACTGGTTCGGGCACATACCTGTAGTACGGCACTTCCGATTCCACAAAGCTGTATTTCAAAGCAAGTTGCTGATGGATAATCCTGGCTACAAGGTTGTGTCTATGCAAGTACTCTTCGTTAGCTAGACGAGAACACCCAGAGATAATATGTCTAATTGATTCTCCCGGACGGTGGCATACCCGACAGATGTCAACCGTACCGTCTTTCACAATAAATCTCCGGTAATTGTTCGTCATCATAAATTCGTCAATAATTGCACAGACAAAACCTTCGGTTTCCCCAAAGAGGTCACCGAAACGTAGCCAGGCTACGGACGCTTGTACATCTACATCAGGTCCATGTAGGTCCCGGAAAAAGCGTCCGTGAAGCTCCTTAATCTGCCATACCTCCATGCGATCATTAGTGTCAAGCACTACTGGTTTGCGCCAGTTCTCTTTAGCCAAGGAGCGCGGGGTGAGGCCCTTGTCCACCGCGACCACATCTCGATGCATCCCCATGTCGGCTTCTAGGAAATATTCCCAGAGACTGCATATCTCGCGATTGTGGAGGGTCTTAGCATTTAAAAAACCTCGACCTCCACACTTTCGCGGGATATACAGCCTCATTACCGATGACCGTGGGTCATGCATTCGATTTGCAGTCAGCAGCATCCGGACCCTCCTGTCCAGGGTATCGAGTTCGGTCTGAGTCCATTTGAGTATGCCAAAAGAGTACATCCGAACCGGCATGACCCAACCGTTGAAGGCGCGCACCTTGTTTCCGCCTGATAGAAGACTATTAATTACTTTCTTCAGGCGGCCAAAGAAGCGCTCCTTCAACGATTGCTTCATGTCAGTATTATTGACGCCCAGCGCTTCCGACATACCCAAATACTTATAGGTTTCGGATACCGAGAGGGCTCTAAGGTTCATGGAATCCGAGAGTTGGGTTCCCACGGATTCCACAATGTCCCCTCGCTTTACATGCATGACCGCACATTTGTCCAAACCAAATTCCATCCTGATGGCACTACTGAAAGTTTCAGTTACTCTCAGTAGCTCCATCAGTTGCAAATTGTTTGGGGCAAAGAGTTTGAGGTCATCCATGTAGAGGAGGTGAGATATAACCCGACCACCTCTCCTCAACCGATAGCCTAGACCTGAATCCTCCAGCAGTGTGCTTAGAGGATTCAAGGCAAAGCAAAACCAAAGTGGACTCAAACTATCACCCTGAAATATTCCTCGCTCGATCCTTATCGGCTCGCTATTCCTCTGGGTATTTCGACATGCTGGATAGCGAAGGACCGTCCTCCATTGCCCCATACACGACTTCAGGAAGGTGCGCAGAGTTGCATCTACTTTATACAACTCCAGCATCCTCATGAGCCATGTATGTGGCACCGAGTCATAGGCCTTCTTGTAATCTATCCAACATGTCGACAGATCCTTTCGGGAACGACGAACCTGTTGGCTAATAGGGCTTATTGGCAATAATAGTCCTGTCAGTGATGATGGATCGATCCCAGTACAGTGTGATAGTTCCATTTTCGAGAACTGGTTCGGGCACATACCTGTAGTACGGCACTTCCGATTCCACAAAGCTGTATTTCAAAGCAAGTTGCTGATGGATAATCCTGGCTACAAGGTTGTGTCTATGCAAGTACTCTTCGTTAGCTAGACGAGAACACCCAGAGATAATATGTCTAATTGATTCTCCCGGACGGTGGCATACCCGACAGATGTCAACCGTACCGTCTTTCACAATAAATCTCCGGTAATTGTTCGTCATCATAAATTCGTCAATAATTGCACAGACAAAACCTTCGGTTTCCCCAAAGAGGTCACCGAAACGTAGCCAGGCTACGGACGCTTGTACATCTACATCAGGTCCATGTAGGTCCCGGAAAAAGCGTCCGTGAAGCTCCTTAATCTGCCATACCTCCATGCGATCATTAGTGTCAAGCACTACTGGTTTGCGCCAGTTCTCTTTAGCCAAGGAGCGCGGGGTGAGGCCCTTGTCCACCGCGACCACATCTCGATGCATCCCCATGTCGGCTTCTAGGAAATATTCCCAGAGACTGCATATCTCGCGATTGTGGAGGGTCTTAGCATTTAAAAAACCTCGACCTCCACACTTTCGCGGGATATACAGCCTCATTACCGATGACCGTGGGTCATGCATTCGATTTGCAGTCAGCAGCATCCGGACCCTCCTGTCCAGGGTATCGAGTTCGGTCTGAGTCCATTTGAGTATGCCAAAAGAGTACATCCGAACCGGCATGACCCAACCGTTGAAGGCGCGCACCTTGTTTCCGCCTGATAGAAGACTATTAATTACTTTCTTCAGGCGGCCAAAGAAGCGCTCCTTCAACGATTGCTTCATGTCAGTATTATTGACGCCCAGCGCTTCCGACATACCCAAATACTTATAGGTTTCGGATACCGAGAGGGCTCTAAGGTTCATGGAATCCGAGAGTTGGGTTCCCACGGATTCCACAATGTCCCCTCGCTTTACATGCATGACCGCACATTTGTCCAAACCAAATTCCATCCTGATGGCACTACTGAAAGTTTCAGTTACTCTCAGTAGCTCCATCAGTTGCAAATTGTTTGGGGCAAAGAGTTTGAGGTCATCCATGTAGAGGAGGTGAGATATAACCCGACCACCTCTCCTCAACCGATAGCCTAGACCTGAATCCTCCAGCAGTGTGCTTAGAGGATTCAAGGCAAAGCAAAACCAAAGTGGACTCAAACTATCACCCTGAAATATTCCTCGCTCGATCCTTATCGGCTCGCTATTCCTCTGGGTATTTCGACATGCTGGATAGCGAAGGACCGTCCTCCATTGCCCCATACACGACTTCAGGAAGGTGCGCAGAGTTGCATCTACTTTATACAACTCCAGCATCCTCATGAGCCATGTATGTGGCACCGAGTCATAGGCCTTCTTGTAATCTATCCAACATGTCGACAGATCCTTTCGGGAACGACGAACCTGTTGGCTAATAGCCATATCAATGAGCAGTAGCTCCTTAGTACCACGGGACCCGTTCCTATATCCATTTTGAGAAGGAGACATGATGTAGTTGGTGTCTATATGTTTGTTAATTTTATCTCTCAAAATGGATGTAAGAACTTTATAGACCGTCGGTAAACACGTGATCGGATTTTTGGGTTCCGCAGTGCTACCTGATTTATGGAGCAGGTGGGTAACTCCAGTTGTTAGGAATTTGGGTAGCGAACCAGATTCCAAAGCAACCTGGTACTGAGCAGCCAAGCGAGCTTGCGACCTACCGAACCATTTCATCCAGAAGTTGTGCAGTCCGTCCGGCCCTGGAGACTTCCAGTTAGGCAGCGGGCAGACTGCACGAGTTACATCTTGGGGGCAGATGGTAATAGCCCCTATTTCTAGTATTGGATCGCAGGCACGCTCGACTTCCCGAGTCCAATCACCTTCGGTGTGACTGACAGGCACCGACCTGATATTGCGCCAGAAAGAACACATGGCATCATCATCTGGTAGGCACGTGTCAGCCACACCTTGATCCGGTCGCTCCCAACCCTTATAAACCCATTATTATTATTATTCGTTTATTTATTTATATACTTATTTATATACATTTTTAAATATTTTTATAAAAACATAGAAAAACCATTTAAAAATATAAAAAATAGTGGTCCGCCGGTATCGGGAGCAGGGTCCAAGCTACCGGTGGTTAGGGCTCCAGAGACAGGGACCTCCTCACGATGCGAGCCGTATCGAGGAGAACTGCCTTCTGGATCAGGCCCTTAACCCAACCGCCTAACGAAAGCCTCGAGAGATGTTGATCGAGGCTTTCGGCCATCAGGCTATTCGCCGATACGACAATCGGCACAATGACAGCCGAGCTCACATTTCACATGTCAACAACCTCGTGTGCTAAGTCGAGATATTTAATTTGTTTCTCGTTCTCAGCTTTCACGAGGTTCTCGTCATGCGGAATGGTAATATCGATAATCATTGTGCGGCGCGCTAATCGATCTATCACCACTATATCAGGCTTATTGGCGACAATAGTCCTGTCAGTAATGGTAGACCGATCCCAGTACAACGTAATATGGTCATTTTCGAGAACTGGGTCGGGCACATACTTGTAATACGGTACCTCAGAATCCACTAGTTTATATTTCAAAGCAAGTTGTTGGTGAAAAATCCTGGCTACGTGATTATGCCTGTGCAATTACTCGCCGTTAGCCAGACGAGAACAACCAGAGACAATATGTCTGATGGACTCACCCGGACGATGGCATGCCCGACACACGTCAACCGTCCCGTCTTTCATAATATGTCTGCGGTAGTTATTCGTCAAGATAACTTCGTCCATAGTTGCACAGACGAAACCTTCGGTTTCCCCGAAAAGGTCACCAAAACGTAGCCAGGATACGGACGCTAAGAAATCTACACCGGGCTCGTGAAGAGCCCGATAAAAGCGTCCGTGTAGCTCCTTGCTTTGCCATACCTCCTTGCGGTCATCGGTAGTCGGCGCCAGTTCTCTTTAGCCATGGAGAGTGGGGTGAGGCCCTTGTCCACTGCTACCACATCACGGTGCATACCCACTTCGGCTTTTAAAAAATATTCCCTGAGACTGCACACTTCGCGGTTGTGGAGGGTCTTTGCATTTAAAAAGCCTCGACCCCCGCACTTCCGCGGTATGTACAGTCTCATCACCGAAGATCGTGGGTGATGCATCCGGTTTGCGGTCAGCAGTGTACGGACCCTCCTATCCAGGGCGTCGAGTTCAGTCTGAGTCCATTTGAGTATGCCGAAAGAGTATATCAATACTGGCATGACCCAACCGTTGAAGGCGCGAACCTTGTTTCCGCCTGAAAGAAGACTAATTAATACCTTCCTCAGGCGACCAAAGAATCGCTCCTTCAGCGATTGCTTCATGTCAGCAACATTGATGCCTAACGTTTCCGACATACCCAAATACTTATAGCTTTCGGATGAGAAGAGGGATCTAAGGTGTATGGAATCCGAAAGTTGAATTCCTTCGGATTCCATAATCTCACTTTGCTTTACATGCATGACTGCACATTTGTCCACACCAAATTCCATCCTCATCAGGATGGAATTTGGTGTGGACAAATGTGTGCTACTGAAAGTTTCAGTTACCTTCAGTAGTTTCATCAGTTGCAATTTGTTGGGGGCAAAGAGTTTCAAGTCATCCATGTAGAGGAGGTGAGATATGACCTGACCACCTCTCCTCAACCGATAACCTAGACCTGAATCCTCCAGTAATGTAGTTAGAGGATTCAGGGCTAAGCAGAACCAAAGTGGCGGCATCATCCGGGCGGCACTCATCTGTCACATTTTCTGTCATTTTTTCTCTATATACCATCTCTCATCGCTCTGGAACATGCGATTCTGTGTGTACCGATCAACCGCCGCTTATACCGCCGAATACGGCTCGCCCATGCACAAACTTTCTGCTTCAGGAAGTCTATGCGCTCTGTGACACGGGACATGTATTCCTGAGGGCTGATTTCAGTCCCCGAGAATGCCCGCCTCACAAAGCGCATCACTCGTAGTCGTGTATTGCCCTCCCTGAAGCAGTATAGTTTGCCGATGAGTACCCTGGCCTCATCGATACGACGCTCGATCCTGCACTGCCAGGCTGGTATGGCAGGTTTTGGTCGAGTAGCCCCGTCACAGTTTGGGAACTTAACGTTCGCTAAACGACATACCGCAAAAGCCGCGCAATACAGGATCGAATGTGTATCAACGAGATTCTCGCTGCTCTCAAACACATTCTTAAGGTGCGAGTCCAGGGCACACACCAGCGCCCTATTTTGTTTGTGCATGCAGTCGTGGTAATCGGGGTCTAATTTCGGTCGGAGTGGATCTGTACTCACGGAATGCATCCTCCAGTGCGCTCCTCAATCGGGCGTTGCATTGGCTACTTACTGAAGCAACCCTATCATCTCCCAGTTCTACACCATGATTAGACCGCGGCTATATTATTATTATTTATCTATTCACATTTCTCGGGACCCTGGGATCCCGGACCTTTGGAAGGCATACGAGGGGCCGAAGCCAACTCGCAGAGGCCCGTTAGACGTTTTTAATGAAATGAAGCACCAACCGACGATTATCCCTGATCGGACTATATAAGTGCACCCAAGGACAACCCCCGGTTGGTGTAGGACTATTGCAAGATATGGAAATAAATATATAGGACTATGGATTTGGGTAGCTTAAGTGGACTGGTTATCCAGGACTATGTAAAGACTATGGCCCCTGCCTGACCAATGTTTTATATAAAATACACAGATAAAATGGCAGGGGGTGACTTGCACACTCAATAATGGGCCCCGAAAATGGTCGCTAGCACATAGTGTCGAAGTGACAAAGGGGTAACATGTCCTGAGGTGCTTATGAGGAGTGGAGAGGTATCCTACGGCTATCAGGACAATCCCGGAAGTACGGTCAAGATCCCTACCAGCATCTTACTGGAATACTTCCTTCCTACGAGCACGTTTGCTCTTGCGAATCTCCACTCCAGCCGGCCAATAAAGGCAAGCCAGAGGTGAGGAACAAGACTTCTCCCGGGAGATAGGGTCCGTGGGGTCGCTACTGCCCAACAGCTCGCCACATGCTGCCCTGCGGGTTTTCAGAGCCACGTTAGCCACGCCAGTAATTTCTTATTCATGTGTCCGCCCCCCACGTGATTAGATGGTCAATCAGGACGTGTGGTTGTTTAGGGGGCTTATTATTATTATTATATTGATGATGTTTTAATAATTTCCTGTCACTGTTATTTACATATCTAGTAGTGGTATACGAATTTGTGTGGGTTAGGTACCACAAATAAAAAGTGAAATATAAAAACATTTTTACAAATAAACAACCGACTTCCAAAAAAAACACAAAAAGTAACTAGTGTCGTCGGATACAGTTGAATTTTAGTAAGAACCCGATGGAAGTTTTTGAATGAAATTTAATTTGATAAATAATCTGTTTGTTTTCTATTAATTAAATAAATTTTATTCGCAAACATTCATCGGTCTCTTACTAAACTTCAACTATATCCAACGACCCTGGTTACTTATCACTTCTGGTGGCCGTACGGCCGACTGTACACTGTAAATGTCCACAAAATTCGTTACTGTATGAATCAAATGATAATACTCACGCGCAACAAAATTGTCTCACAGTCAAAGTGGTCGAAGTATAAAACTTTAAACCAAACTGTTCTGTTCATGATAGACGAAAGCTGTTTTGTTTCTAGTGTGCGCACTGCCTTAGATACCAGTGTCTTACAATAAGATATGGACGATCGTATATCATAAATTCATAACGGAATGGAGCCGATGAAGCGCTTTTACGCTTAAGGGCCGGGAAACTGGGTTGATTTTATTTATAACTTTGGTCTAAAGTGTTGGCTAAAGCTAAGTGAATTTCAATAATTAGAAAGCGTCTATGGGTTGCTATCTTTATATACATGTCATACATTATATACGTATCATTACTTTATGAGATCAGTTTTTCGATGGATTCGGTACATACATACATAACATCACGCCTGTATTCCCCGAAGGGTTAGGCAGAGGTGTACCTATAGCACACCCACATTTCGCCAGTTATGTTTAAGTCCCACGTAATAGGGAGCGAGCCTATTGCCATCAACCGGGCACAAATCCAGACTCCGGGCTGCTACCGAGAAATTCCAGATGGAAAATCCCACACACACTTTCACACACACTTGCCCACACACACACACACTTTGCCCGACCCGGGAACCGAACTCAGGATGGATTAGGTGACCCATCTTAATACTCTCTTCTTTCTCAAATACAAAAGGTGGATAAAGCGTTAAATCTAGTTAAAATAATAGAATAGAATAGAATAGAATACTCTTTATTATGTACACCATAAAAATTACAGATATAAAAGTAGAAACCTCCCTCCTCCTCCTCGTCCTTTATATACAATCCCATTTTGTTAGTAAGTACATAAACAACTTAAACACTAGTGTTGGTACATACATAACGATGTACTAATGATAGGCGTAACGGGCATAACCAAGTGACCATCGTATTAAGGCTCCCACAGATAGGCGCGACGCGACAGCGCGACGACAAAAAACTTGCATCGTGTAAATGTGGCTTAAGTTTCAAACTGGGAAATTTTGTATGTCTACTAAAGCGCAGTCTGTTGACAAAGAAGGTATAAATATTTGAAACCAAAGTTTCCTAAAAAACATCTTGTCATTACCGAATATGAATCACCATTAGGAAGTATAACGATTCGGTTGTTGATATAGCAACAGCGCGAAAGTATTCAATTTATGTTTACAGTACAAAGCTGTTATCGCATAACGGGATTTATGTTCTTGGTATCCAATTCGGACAAGGTGACTTGTAGAGTTATTTCATTAAGAAAAATTTACTTGTATTAGTTCTTCTTTTATATCCAATGATTAAATCAAAAAGCGTGGAGCGTTTTGCTTAAATTAGGTATTTAAAAGTACCTACAGACAACTAAAAGCGCTCCACGCTTTTTGATTTAATCATTGGATATAAAAGAAGAACTAATAAAAGACGATTTAATTATTTTATAATTTTTAGTGCGTGATAAAAGCGTGTTTTTTTGTTTTTTTTTAATACATATTTTTATTTTTTAGATTGACGTCTAGTACATTATTTATTTAGTTAATAAGTCTAAAGTCAACGAAGTTATGACTTGAGAGGTTTCCTAGGAGCCACTGAAGAGTTCCACTATCACCTCTTGGCTACATCATCAGACCCCGTTGCCTAAACCAAATATATTGAACTCGTCATAGCGAATCATATGAGCCCAAACTTGAGGGAATACTAGTAGCCACAGACAAGTTCCACTATCCACCTCATGGCTCCATCATCAGATCAGCTCCAAGATACTAAATTATAGTTTTGTCATCCTAGCTACAAAGTTTAATTTCGATACGATAGTTAGAAGTAGGTTAAAATTGGTTTCTAAGAACATTGTTAGTTACAAGTGAAGCTAATAACGTATAAAAGCGTGTTAAAAATCTGAGATAAGACAAGTCTTACGGTCGAATGGTTGTGCGTGGTTACTGAGCGTGAGGATCTGTGTTCTTACACTAGCTCAGGTAACTTTGTGGAAAAGTATTTATATTGATCTTAAAGGAACCTACCTTAGTATCATGGGAAAAAAAGAGGATGTAATATTTACAAGTATAGAAGATTTAAGAAAAGATGGAAGATTTGTGTGGAAGACAGTGTTACAAGGATGGAAGTAAACTGAGTCATAGTAACCTAAAAAGTCGTCATAACAGAAATTGGGATAATAATATAAGTGAAAATGACAATCAGAATTAATTTTGAGTTTTTTGAAAATACTGCGTGCTTACACCAAGCACTTTTCTGCGTCTCTCACATCTATACCATGACAAACAAAATTAAAATATATTTGTAGCTCATGGTACTGGTTCAAACTTTACCCAGCCAGCAAGGTAGTTGAGCTAACAGTCAAGGGTGCGCCAAACATACATTAGGATCACCGAAGGCTATTTTAACGCACAATCTATACTTAGAGAGTGTTAAAGCGAAAGTGCTCAAATGTTTAACATGGATATTAAGACTCTTAACACGAACTAAGCTTGGTGTACACATACCTATGAATTGCTAATCATTCGCCTATAGGCATTAGTAACCTACTTCCCACAGAGATTTAGCCTTAAAGCGTTTTTAGGGTTCCGTACATCCTAATGTAAAAACGGAACCCATAATAGGATAACTCGTGTGTCTGTCTGTCTCTCCGTCTGTCACGGTCAATTTGCTCCGAATCTTCTAGACTGATTAAGTTGAAATTTGAGACACATATGAAATTCTGTAACCCAAATGCGGACGCGTAATGTACATAAACGAATGTTGAATACGAGGGTCACTTTTGGGGGGCAAACTGGAAAATTAAAAACACAAGTTTTGCAAACTGTACTGTGTGACAATTCAAATGAAAGGGATTATTGTGAGGGTCTCAAATGCATTTTGTATATTTCTAAAATAAACAGTTTTGAAGTTTTTTAAGAAAATATATGAAAATTTACCATCCCCCCTCCCCCGCTTATCTCCGAAACTACGGAGCCTCTACTTTTTAAACAAATACAGAAATTAGTTCTTTACTTACAGAGTACAGGAAAACTTATAAGAAGTCTAGGGTCTTAAAATAACATGGTAAATCTATCAATATTGTGCGTACAAACTTATAATTGCAGCTGTAATGTACGGGAGAACATGTTTTACAACAACAATGTCAAGTTAATTCTTGGTACCTGGGAGCACATTGGTACCCCACCAAGACGGGCCTAAAACAAAAAGCAGGGGCGCTGCCTACCTTTTTTCGAAGCGTTTCGTCGTATTTTCATATCCTCATAGCTTCGGCCTGGATAATACTAGAGAGCTCAAATTCTCAGGATAAAATGTAAGCTTATAAAACAGATTAAGTTTCATGTGTCCAGCTTTGGATTTTATTAATACCTAAAATACGTCGATTTCGTCACTGACTGACTCACTCACTCGCTCATCAAAACCTCTAGGGCACTTCCCGAAGTCCTAGAAAGCTGAAATTTGGTAAGGAGGCTAGAATTTACACACAAACAACAACAAAAACAAGAAATGTGTAACTGTCACCTCTAAATTTTCGTATTCATATTTCGCGTACATAGATTTTGAAGACATCTTTTTGATCAAATTTTTTGTTCGTTTAAAGGAGACACAGTCTCCGTGTTCCTTAATCCCCTCTTTTATTGTATATATATATAAAAGTTAATGGAACTACCAAGCCATACATTTTGACCAATATGTAAGGTTTGTAGAGTTAAGCCTTGTAGAGCTAGGGGCACGGCTCTACATCAGATCTGTTAACTTTTTAACAGTAAAAGCGTTATCTAAGTCTTAGCAACCTACTTTACATGAAATGTTTTAGGTGAGTAACATATTTATCATCCGGAACCCTCTCCACGCGAGTTCAACTTACACTTGTCCGGTTTTTTAATTGAATAACCCGTTTTTTTTTAATTCATTAATTATGTTATTAGTTCTAAGAGTGCCTCTTGGCGACAAAAGCTCGAGGCTAAATTCAACAACCAGAAAACAGCGTAGCCCAAATGAGTTTTTTTCCGCCATTTCTTCTCAGGGGTAGTCAAATAAGAAATGTCGACTCCAGCTACCTTTTTTTTTTTTTACGTGTATAAGTAATTCCAATATCCTATTTACAGAACAAATAATTTCATTTCATTATCTGATCTTTAATTGTTCTTTACTGAACGTTGTTTGAAACTATGATAACCTATTTTGATGGAACTTTACTAATATTTAGTATACAGAGTGTTTGGCGCATAGACTGACACAATTTTTTGAGGGGTTGAAGTGGTCATTTGTGAGTTTTCACCCAAAGACCCCATGTTCTAATCGTTTAAGGCGCAGATATACGACTTTTAATGATTTCAAATTGAACATCACATCTAAATGAATAGTCTTATTTGTTTGAAAAAAATATATGATAAACTAGACTATTTTCTTCGTAATTTGATATGTGAATACCTATTTGAAATTATATTTTTATAACATAGTGTAATTAATTTGTAAAGTAATGTCTAACGCGAACACAAAAACGATAATCACGCAAAAACTATCGGGCGTATTTTCATGAAATCTGCACCATCTAAAAGACAATTTAACTACCCAAATTTTTGTATATGGCTTTTATTTGTATTGTGTTTGATAAATCAAGGTGGGTTGTTTTTGCCAATAAACTTGATGCGCGTTGAAGCGGGGGCTCTTGCGGGCGACGGGCGGCTGTGCATTGCTGACCAATGTCCGGGTAGACGCTAACGCTCTGTGCAATTTTATTCGCTTAAAAGTTTCGCATGCTCCTCCCACTCGCTCAAGGTCGCTGGCACTTATTGTCGCCTTAACTTGTTTTATTATATACGTACTTTTGGGACTCCCAATTATATCTATACCTTGTATAAATACAACTTTTTTACAAAAAAAACAACCGACTTCAAAAAAAACACTACAAACTGAAAAATAACTTTAATTTCGGAAGTCGGTGTCTTTGTATCTGTATTTTGTTTTTTGCCACCGACTTCCGAAATTAAAGTTATTTTTCAGTTTGTAGTGCTTTTTTTGAAGTCAGTTGTTTTTTTGTAAAAAAGTTTTTATTTTTCACTTTTTAGTGAGTCAGTTATTAATAAATCTAAGTTACAATAGCCTAATGTCAACTGCTCATCACCTTTTACAAAATATTCCTTTTCCCGACGCAGGGACGTTAATTGTTGAGGAGTTCTCCTGTTAAGAACCACGGTTGGTGAAGCCACCAACAGCTCCATTTCACCATATGCATTGTGACGAGCATAAATTGCTTAGCAACCATATTAAAATCGAATCGCAACCCGTAAAGTACTTATTATTCAGAAGTTCCGGAGGCCACCTCTAGTCTTCATCATCAGTTCCACTTCACCGAATGGTGCTTTCCATGAGCAAATGCACGAGTTACTATAAAAAATACTCAAATCGCTATACGTGTGCCTATAAAATTTGAGGATTTCCCTCGTTTTCCATGGGATCCCCTCATCAGATTCTGACTTGGTGACAATGAGACCACCTCGAGAGTATACCCTTTCATACAAAAAAAGAATTTTCAAAATCGGTCCACAATTGACGGAGAAATAGGTGAACATAAATAAAAAAAAAAAAAACATACATACAGTCGATCATATAACCCTTTTTGGAAGTTGGTTAAACAGTCGGTTTTCGTGCCTGTCTATGTGACCGCGTTGTTCTTCTAAACTACGCAATGATTTTGATGCGGTTTATTATACCATCATTTAGATACCTACATGATAGTAAACTTACATATTATAATAAAACATAAGATTTTGTCACGTCGCAAAAACCGTGCGTAGCAAATCAAATCAAATCAAAATATTTTATTTCACTTAAACCTACATGGGCACTTATGAAACGTCAGAAGCTAGGTGCACGGTTCCAATTGGTTGTTTCCTACGGAGAAGAGCCGGCACGAAACTCCACGGTTACTCTACTAAAAATAAGGGTCTTTTCCAATGTTTCTAATTACAGTGTTGATAGGTATGAAAGGTCAGTATAGGCCTGTCAACAAGTAACAGGCACTCAACAAAATAGAAAAGGTCTACACATCTACAGTCTACAAGTTAGGCCTACAACGTTCTCACATTCACAATGTATAGAAGAATCTATATGAAAATAAAAGCCTATTTAAACCAAATGACATGACTGCCATTACAACTGTAACAAATCTGAATTAAAATCCTGTCTACAAAAGCCATAAGTAAGGAGCTAAAACAAGAATGTGAGGTATATAATGTCTATTAATAGCAGGGGCGGGAGGGACGCTACTTAAAATCACACACATATAACATTCGGTTGGAACGAAGTTCCTTTCGTAGTATATTTAGAACATCCATAGAACAAATTTGATTATTATAAAAAGGGCTATATTGAGTCAACCTAAAAAGATAGACATATGCTGTTGCGGACTTTTTTTTAGAACTTTTAAAGGGAAACAATTCTGTCATACATGGTTTTTGTGTAACTTTAACCGTTTACGCAGCGCACGCAACGGAAGCTCTCAAAAGGAATATCTTTTTCTCGTTTTTGCAACATTTTTCATTTATGCTCCGCTCCTATTCGTCGTAGCGTGATATATAGCCTTAAGCCTTTCTCGATAAATGGACTATCCAACACAAAAAGATTTTTTCAATTCCAACTAGTAGTCCTGAGATTAGCGCGTTCAACCAAACAAACAAATAAAGAAAGGGTCGCGACGGAAACTCGTGACGGAAAATTCTTACACTTTTTTTCGCTTAGCAAAATACACTTCTTAGTTCTTACTCCATCTTGTTCGTCTTCTTCTCTGTCAATCTTTTAACATTTTGAGATCACTTCCGCTATATGTTTTTTTAGATACAGGCTGTACAGATAATAACAATAGATAAAGCTGCATTTAGACAACATGCTACTTTAATAAGATTCCCACATATAATTATAATGTGTTTCGCATAATGATTTATGCCTAATTTTTTAGTGATGTTAGTTAGACTGACAGCGAATGCCAACAAAGTTGAGGCTACTCTTCACGAAAACAGACAGATGATTTTTTTTATAACTGTTTTATGGGAGACATTTTTATTTTATTATCTATAGTTAATTAAAACGGTACAACACCAATTACATTAATTAACATAGAAACAATTATTACGTTGACAATAACAAGTTGTATAAAATTTAATTTAAAACTAACATGGCAATTGATAACAGGTCTTCCAATTGCTGAGATTTACCACCGTGTCGGCCGTGAGTTCGAACTTCCGACCTAATTTCCTTTTCTGTTTTCGGCAATTTTCGGCTAAGTATGCATTATGGCCAGAATTTTTCGGCAGTTGCCGAAAAATTAAGTGCTGACAAATCAATACTTTTAATTAATTTATTCAGAGATAATGCATAGTTATAACCAATAAAGGCACAATAACGGAGAAAATGTAGAAAAATAACGTTTTCTGTTACATACCTACTATCAGATTGTTCGATTATGAAGTGGCTCAAGTGGCTGTGTGAGCCTTAGGACTCGCGAGTCTGTCTTTAAATAAATAATATAAAATATCTCTTCTTCTATCTTCCAGACGCACTACAACGCCGCCGCGGCAACCGCAACAGCATCCTAAAAGCGTTATTGTATTGTACGCGCAGGACGTTGTAGGCTCGGCCCGTATATGACACCCACAGGCAGCTCGAGTAAAGGACTGACAGAACGCCTTAAATAAACTGACTTTGTCGCCTGCCGTGCAGCGAGCGCACCTACGGGCGATCATATTGCTCCTCACTACCAACGCCCTGCGCTCGCGCTCTATATCGCCATCATCCCGCAGGTCACTAGTGACTACATGACCGAGGTACTTAAAACTATTCACTATTATACTATTTGCCTAGCTTTAAACTGAATAAATATTCATCGCGCTATTTATTACAAAAGGGAGCTAAATGGCTGAAATGTTTTTTTTTACGTTTTCAGCCCAAAAAATTATAATCGAAAAACTGAATAAAAAAAAACATATAAATATCGAACAAGATTTCACGAGAATCCGTTGAGAAATGCGACTTGTGGAGGAGAACAGACATCCAGACATCTGGATATACGAAAGCATTTTTGCCCAAGCTGAAACAGAGACGCTTCGCTCGCGCTTCGCGCTCGCTCGGTGAATATGACAAAGTCCCCCGCCGCGTCTGTCTGCCTGTACGCGATAAACTCAAAAACTCCTGAACGGATTTTCATACGGTTTTCAGCAATGGACAGAGTGATTCATGAATAAGGTTTAGGTGCATAAGTAATTAAAGTTTTATGTAATTTGGGTGAAATATGACAATGATAGTTGAAGAAGTCGGAAGAAATCCTGCCGTTTGAGAGCTATCTCGGCGTGCGCTGCAGAAACCGTTAGATGTACACATTAATAGTGTATCGTGGGATTGTTACTCAAAAATATGTCTAAAAAAGTCCGCGATATCATATGTCTACCACTTAGGCAAACGCCGTTATTGGCAAAACTTTGTCCGTTGCAATATGTAAATTTGGTCAAATAGTTTAAAAGTAAAAAAATCGCGACAGTGCACGTGTCCCGCTATGTCATAAAAAACCTTCTAATCATCATCTTGCAGGATTGGAAATAAAATACATAAAATACTCCAAGTAGGATGAACATCAGTTACCAACATTTTAATTTAACCCACATTCTCGACGCAACAGCCTGATACGACATTATGTCTGAAAAAAACTTGGCATATATATGCTCTACTTCCCGTGCGAAGCCGGGACAGGTCCCTAGTTATTCATAATTATTAGTTGGACAAAAGTATAAAGCTTCGCGGGATATTGATAAAAATAGCATTTTGTTAGTTTTACCAAAGAAAAACCTATCGCCAAACAAATAATCATATTTTTCATTTTCGATCTTCGGTTTTCGGCGAAAAATACAAATCAGGCCGAATTTCGTTTTTTGATTTCCTCCGAAAAAGAAATGTTTTCGGTCGGACTCTAACCGCTCAAACGTAAACGTCAAACGCCTGCAGGAGTGTCATACGCAAACGTCAAACGCCTGCAGGAGTGCCATACGACGAGGTCACTATAGTCGCCCGGCCACGGCACCGCGCACCGGTCATTTCTAACATAAAGTGTAATAACTTGAAAACTACCGAACTTATACCCTAATAAAAAATCGTGTGTGTAGCTGAAACCATACAGAATCAACAAGTGTTAAAACTACCATACAACTTCATAGTCGAAAGAACTGTAAAAAAAAAAAAAACTAAAAATATGTGTTGAATTTCCGTAAAATATTTGTTCTTACTGAAATTTTGTACATTAGTTTGTAGTTTGTGTCAATAAAACCTATTAATTATTAAACTAGACTATCTAAGCTTTTTTTTGATACCCATATGTCCGTACTTGGTTTGCTCAGAGTAGCAAAATACACTAAAACAAACACCCCATTCCCGCAACAATTTCATGCCCCCATAAGGGTTCTGCGAAACGTGTGTTTATAAATAGTATTTAATTTATTTTACATGATTTTTGTGTAATTATATTTGAAATGATAGGCAATCATTTGTATGCAATAATTATATATACTTTACAACAATTCAGTACCGGCATACCAAAAGAATTGGAAAAACAACGAAGCGTATGCGCGGTTAAACATTCGTCTGAACCCTTATCTGTTAAATTCGTGAACGTGTTAAAACGTCAACGCCTCAACTGTTGCTGATTACAAATTGTACTGCGGAACGAATTAGATTATTCGTGATCTTGAACTATCTTCATAGTATTAAAACGTTCTGAGCGTTTTAAAATACTAATAATTAACTTATGTCCATATTACAAGCATTACTTTAGTAAATTATTTAGTAAAACACACGTAATTTAACACGAAAATGCCGGCGCGTAGCGTGTCGCTACGGCCTCAATTTTTCACAACGAGTTTAACACATAAAAACTGATTCAAAACCTATGACACATATAGATATTCGTAAACCTTGATTAATGAGGATTTTTATGATATATAACACTAATACATTGGGTTATTAACTACGCCATCAACACATAATATGTACGGAGCGCGCATCGTTCGTCATCCAAAATGGCGGAGCGCTGACTTAAAACTTTTATTTTGCAAAAAATATTTATGGTCGCCACAGATTATAGCATAATATTGTACGCGGAAACTAATAGGGCGCCACCCGGCGGAATTTTTTTGCAACAGTACAGTGTGCCAGTGGTATTTAAATCGATTTGAACGCAGCAAACCGAATCGGTCACGATCGGGGGGTCTGACGTTAGACCGGAAAATATTTTCGGTCACGCTCGGGGGTTTGACGTTAGACCGGAAAATATTTTCGGTCACACTCGGGGGGTCTGACGCTAGAGCGGCTAAGCAGACATGTATTTTAGACAGCCAAATACTTTTTTTTTACGTTTTTGCGGCTGTGCCGAATCATGCCGGCCCGAACAAGTATATCACCACTTAGCACACGTGTCTCGGCACTCGAATAATTACGCCAAAAATTGTGTATTGACCCGTATTGTTCAAATTTATAAAAGTGTATTTTCGATCAAGTGGATATAATTATGTAATTAAACTACATTCAAAAAACAAACAATAAAAACCATAAATGGATGCAAATGATAAGCAACTAATCTCTTAATAATCAAAAATTTTGTCTCTAAAATTTAAACTTGAAGTCTAAGTAATATGGACAGGCAGGTTTCAGAAAAGGGTTTCCAACATTTTTTTTTTGTTTTAAAGAACTAGATTTTTAATAAATAATTAATTACAATTTAGCCTACAAGACTAATAAGTAATTTTAGTCTTTAAATTTTTTACGTGATAATTATTTTATTTTATTTAATTATTATATTTTTAATGATTGTAGATACATTACAATATTATACTTTATATACTTTACACAAGTTTGTTCCACTTTATTAGTCTGATATAACGATATAAACACTTTGTCATGTGTTATTATTTCTACACCTACACTACACTAATTAAAAAGGTTTTGTTCGTTTTAGTCTTCGCACTATATCGAGGCAATTCATCGAGGCGTAAAATCGAGGCAATTCAGTTGTTAGACCAAACAGGTCTAACAACTGAATTGCCTCGATTTTCACATGTCGGTGGAGTCGGTTTTCATGAGCCTCAGCAAATTTTTGGATTATATTGGTGACGGATTCCATTTCTAGGTCATGATAGAGGTAGCCACTTCTTATATGTCAGGGCGCATTAAAAATTTAATACTCCTGAGTACTTTATCCTGGAATGTTTGTATAATTTTGATGTTGGTCTGTTTCATACAGCCCCACAGTTGGATGCCATATGTCCATATTGGCATTAAAATATGCTTATTTATTAAAATATTATTATATATAAATAGGCAGGAACACCGTGCAACCAAATAGTACATATTTTTAAAACGCATGTCTAGTTCCTGTCTTTTCTTTTTGAAGTGCGCTTTCCAGCGTAGTTCCCCGTCAAGCGTTAAGGCTCCTTCAAATGGGCGCGAAAGGCGACGCGACACGAAGGTACCGAGCGGTGCCTTTGTGTCGCGTCGCGTGTCGCGCCTTTTTGAAGGAACCTTTATGCCAAGGTATCTGGCTGTGTTTGTGTATGGCACTTGTTACATTTTAACCAACCAGTAAGTAGCCACCTGGACAGCTCAGCGGCAGAGCATAATGGGCAGGAAAGAAAGTGAGGCATATCCTGTGACGGGGCTCCACATTGACTCTGTGTGCAAACCTCTATCACTAAGCTTTTTCAACATAATATAATGAATACCATCCAGTCCAAAAGTACTATATTTTCTAGAACAGACATCAGCCATGAGCGCCTATATATTAATAAAGGTTTTATTAAGAAGATATTTACAGAATTTGTGTCACTGGCAAGAGGAAAATTAGATTTATTATTTACATAGTCTGGGGTATATTTTTGCAGAAAATCTTGAATCCATCTATCATCATTATTATTGCAAGAATATGCTTTATTTTTCCGCATATATTTCCAGATTCTTGACAGAGGCGTACATCGATTAAAGGAGCTGCAAAGTTCAACCCAACTATTTTATCTTTCTGTTTTTAAAGTAAGTTTCTTGAGGGCTTGTAATCTTTCAAACTTAATACATGTGTCATCTGAAGGATTGTTTTTAAAATGAATAAAAGCCAACTTAGATTTTTCAACTGCTTCTGAGTTACCGTGGCCCTGGCGCACAGGCAACTGAAGGAAAACGGGTGGGATTTAGGCAGTAAAAGTCTGACACGCCCCGCTCCCGCTCCACTCAGAGCGAAAGAGGTCATTTGAAGATATCCCAACGAAAAAAAAAGGACTCAATTCGAAACTATGGACAATAAGATAAAGGGGTCAAAGCAACAATGACCTCAGTTTTGAAGTAAAATAAAACTGAATGATTTTGTTTTTTAGAAAAGACTGAAAATTTTATAAAATGTTATTTTGCTACTTAAATATCCAGCAGCCGAAGGTAGACAATACTATGCAGATCCGTATTATGCTGTCAACAAATTAAAGAGTTTAGTTGGTGTTGTAAGTCAAAATAAGTTGAAATTGACAAGAAATACAATGTATCTGCCCATTAGGTTTAGGTCAGAATATTTTCCAAAGCCCAGTTAGACATTACAGAGCACCGTTTCTACACCTAAGAAACACTCGAAGTTAATTTTATCTTTCCCACACAGTTTATTATCAAAACCGTTAACTGAATAACTTCTAACAGCTAAGGGATTGTAAACTATTACAATCTGATCCCGTGCCGGTTAAACTAAACCAATTAAAGTTAACCAAACATTACATATCGGGTACCAGGCACGCAGAGACTAAAGGAACGTTAATCACGCTTAGGAAGTTGATACAACTTCCTTGTGTGCTTGTGTGATGGAAGTTTTAAGGGTACTTTCGTTTGTTGTTTTTGTCCTCGACTAGATAGCGACGCTGTCGCAAAATTCAAATTTTCTTTAGTTTTTTGCAAATTGCAGCTCAGTTTTACGTCGTATGTTAATCAAAATGCGATTCTCAACTGTGGGAATTATATATTTATCGAATAATAATCATCCATTTCATATCAATAATCAAATTCAAAGAAAATTTGAATTTGGCGGGCTACAACTGAGGTTTCAACTAAATATTTAGCGATCGGTAGTTTGCGACAGCGTCGCTATCTAGTCGAGACTACCGGCCCTGGTAGTGAACGAAAGTTAAAGAATGTTTCTGCTTTTTATAAATCCTGGTAAAAGTAAAATATACAGGGTAGCAGGGACATTGACGCGCAATACCTACGCGGTCAAAATCAGACCGCAATTCAGAGCATTTTTTTAAAATAACCTACGAGAAATTTGAACGCAGGGGGTTCAGAATCATGTACTGAATCCATGGTAACCGTTTGTGCGTAGATGGCCCCCTGCCACTCTCTGTACAGTGACTTAAAAGTCACAGTGTTTGGATCAGAAAAAAAAAAGTTTTATAGCACAAAAGTAGGTCCGCATCGCAAACTTAACAATTTCATAGAAACACTGATTAGGTAATTGTACGCCCTCGACCAAAACCATGTGACATCGTTTTACGGCCAAAACCGTAATAAATCGTTAGTTTAGATGATTCTGAACCCGACTTGGTGGGCAATACTAGTCAGAAATGTATCAGTTTTATGGGGGTCCATTTCTGCTATGTCAAATAAAATGTACACACGGTTTCATCACAATATGTCTGATATTAAAAATGCACATAGGCTTAGACATTTTATTATGAAAATGACCTAAGCGCATTTTCAATTTTTTTTAATAAACTAACCAACCTGTCACATAGCAACCTGGTAAATCTAGGGTAAATCTTAAACAGCTTCTGAAGTAGTAAAAAACTGTTTTCAGGCATTTTAAATGTCACCTGTAATTTCAAAATCGAAATGAAGCGTTTCCGAATCGCGTAGCAAACGTGCGGTGCTAGTTACGATTTTTATCCCTCACGACAACGATGATGGAGGCAAAAGAAGGCATGACAAAAACGAGGCAAAAGGAGTATGTATGGATCGTAGCAGGTGGCGTTCTGTAGTTTCTGGCTACCCCCATGGGAAGAAGGCGTGAGTTTATGAATGTATGTATGACAACGATGATGAGTCTGACAATGATTAAAAAAAAGATGTTTTTTTTCAATAAACAGAATTTATTAAACGTTATTCCAGTATTCCTTTTGTAGAATTTAATAAAAAAGAACCCTCAATTTTAGTTCGATGGTTTTGGGTAAGCTCTATTAATCGTACATAAATATGCAGAATACGATTTATTTATAATTTCTGACTATCAAAAAGTTCTCTGATTAGTAAGGTGCGACACTAAAATTGTATGACACAATTTTCTTCTACATCTAGGCAATTTTTTTCATCATGTCTAACAATTTTCAGACAGAATACTATGTTACTGATCGGTAGAATGTTTCAACACGTTCAAAATGGTTTCACATAAGATGCTCACACTTTCTTCTGAAAAACGATTTATTCGCATCAACTGACCAATGTTCACCTGAAAAGAAGATTTTCAGACGGTTTGCTATGAGTTTTATTTTTTGCCTCTGTTACCGCCATAATTTATTTAGTTCATACTTCATGCCTAATTACTGGCAACTCTAATTATCTGATTGGTATCTGTGCGACACAAAAATTCCTTCCGCATTCCATCTCCCTTCCGCAACTCTTATAATGCCTGAGTGAGAGCGATAAAGAAGATTCGCGAAGCGAAAACGCTGCCGCCATGAAAAAACCACGCCAGTTTCTCAACCGACATCGAAACTTGTGGGACAAAAATAAACCCCAAGCCAAAAGAAACTCAAATATCACCACGAAGAACAAAGATTGTTATTAATCTGTACAAGTGCGTGTCTTTGTGTTGTGGTAAGTGCAGATTCGCGTGCGTATGTGACATCTTGGACGCGCCGCCGACACGTTGCTAAGGAAACTCTCCTTGCTGTGTCTCCGCTCCGACATAGCTCACGAAGCAGGTACCATCATCATTTTCCCACACCACTAAGAAAATTTCGATTTTCACCCCGAGGCTATGAGCCGCCGCATCATGTTTATGGTCCTTCGAGCTGGATACCTGTTTTTTTTTTATTTATTTTTATTTTAGTTGGGTTTGCTCTTGACTCTAGTCTAGGTCAGAGATGACAGAGACAAAGTCGACGATGGAGTGAGCTTACCCAGAAGAAGCCTGTTCACTCTCACTTTGATGAGATTTGGGTTGTATGCGGTCGAAAACACAGGCGCAGGTAGAGAATTCCACTCTTTTTCTGTGCGCATTATAAAAGATGTTTGGAAGCGCTTAGTGCGAATTGGTGGAATAGCAACTAGATAGGGATGGTAACTTGCAGTGCGCCTAGATGCCCGATGGTAGAAGGGGGCCGGTGGAATGAGGTCGTGGAGTTCTTGGGCACACTCACCGAAGTACAATCTGTAGAAGACCGACAAGCAGGCAACCTTACGGCGATGAGCCAAGCTGTGAAGCTTGGCATCCACCAGTTTAATGTCGCCAATGAGTCTCTTAGCTCTGCGTTCCACCGAGCCAAGCGCGGCAAGTTGGTATTTAGCTGAGCCATCCCAAAGGTGGCTGCAATACTCCATGCAGGATCGGACTTGCGCTTTGTACAGGGTTAAAAGCTGTCCAGGCGTAGAGTATCGCTTCACCTTATTTAGGATGCCCAGCTTCTTAGCCGCAGTTTGGGCTTTATATTCGATGGTGGCGTCGAAGTTGAGACCAGATGTCAATTCCATGCCTAGGAGCTCGAGCCGATCAGTTACAGGAACAGATGTACCCCGAAAAGTAGGAGATTGGTTGATTTGACTCCTTGTTGAAGCATTTTAATACATAATAGTTGTAAATACAGTCCACGTTTGATTAAAGTACCTAAGTAGCTAGCCGCCGACCGTATTAAATACGATGTATAGATATTTAAAGTTTAGTTGCCAATAAACACCATCAAAGACAGACGCTTGTTTAATTGTGACACCTACTCGCCGAACGAAATCAAACCTTAACCTACACAACATAATGGTCATAATCGAGCCGGATCATTAGTGAAGTGAATACAAAATAACCACATTCCATCAGAGATAAGAAGCCGGCGAGTGCATCGTTAAGCGTAAACAAAGTGATTAGTGATTTTTAACAAGTTTATAATATTGAAGATTAACTTGACTCACATTAAAATATGTCTAAATCAGCCGAAGAAGCACTAGGTATATTGGAAGATACGGCAGAATTACTAAAGAAGACTCAAATAAACTTACGAAAATGTCCTAAGCAACGTTTAACTAAAGGATACGTTCAATCTAGAATTCAATGCCTCGAAGAATACTGGAAAACATTTAACAGTGCGCATCAAGAATTGGCGAAGGTAACACCAAGAGATAAACGTATTTTGATGCCGTATTTTCTTAATGAAGAGTTTTTTATTTACGAAGATCTTTATTTGTGTTTGTTGGGTGAATTACGCGACATGTTAGATAAATTAACTAGACCATCGCAATCGATGAACATCGATAACGCGGATGAAGATAATCAACAGACACAAGTGAGACTGCCACGTATAACAATACCTACGTTTTCTGGAACTTATGAAGATTGGCCTACGTTTAAAGATTTATATGTTTCATTAGTACATGATAACAAGTCACTAAGCAACGTTCAAAAGTTGCATTATTTAAAAACCAGCATAAGCGGTGAAGCAGCGAACCTACTTAAACATATACAAGTAACTGAAAGTAACTATTTACAAGCATGGGAAACTTTAAGGAATCGTTACGGCAATAGAAGATTGATAATCAACTTAATGCTGAAGAGATTAGTTTTCCAAAAAAAGGCGAATGCTCAATCAGCCAGTCAATTGAAGTCAATTTTGGATACAACTTCTGAAATCTTAGACAACCTTAAAAACTCGAACGTGAACACCGACTCCTGGGATCCTATTATCATTTTTCTGGTTGTGCAGAAGCTGGACCCGGAGTCACACAAGGACCGGGAAGAGCACGCCTACAAGGGCAATCCAGACGAATTACCTACATGGAATGAGTTAAAGACTTTCCTAGATGGCAAATTTCGGGCATTGGAACTAATAACACCTTCAACGTCAGCTACGCGGGAGAAACCCCCTAAAGAACGAAGTGCATTCCATGTTTCAACAAATGAAAGAGAAATTACGTGTATAATGTGTAAAGAGAATCATACCCTGTCTCACTGCAAGTTGTTTGCGAAGATGCAACCAGATGAACGATTTGATTGTGTAAAGAATAACAAGCTCTGTTTTAACTGCCTGGCATCAGGACATTCGGTCTTCAAATGCCGTTTTCCAAAGTCCTGTCGCACGTGTAAACGACGCCATCATACTCTCATACATCTAAAAAAGAAGACGGATACTTCGGCATCATTAGAAACTGTACAAGCGGCGCCGACAGCATCAAATCAAGCAGATGTAGAAGAAAAGGTACAAGTTAATACAATGATTGCGTCGTACTACAATGCCAGAAAAGATATAGGAATGCTAGCAACAGCAATGGTGATAGTAAAGAGTGAACAAGGACACACCATTGTGCTCAAGGCACTCATAGATCCAGGATCACAAGCCTGCTTTATAAGTGAAAAGGCGGCACAACAATTAAAACTCAAAAGGCAGGTAACTAATTGCATAGTAACTGGAATGGAATCCATAAAGGTCGCTGTCAAGCATGAAGTAAGCATAGAAGTTTCATCACGATGGGAATCAAATTTCGTTCTACCTATACAAGCCTACGTGATGTCCAAGCACTTGATAGTACAATTACCTGCAAATACATGGTCAACAAACACATGGCCACATTTGACAGATCTAGACCTGGCAGACCCAAGGTATGGAGTGTCAGGGAACATCGATCTGCTTCTAGACGTACAGGTTTATGCGAAAATATTACATGAAGGTTTAATAAAAGGTCCACCAGGGTCACCTATAGCTCAGAGAACCAACCTTGGGTGGATAATATTTGGTGAAATAAGCGTAAAAAAAAATGCAAAAGAAAAATGTTTAATGGCGATAAATGAACAAGTCGATGTGAAAGAACTATTGAAAACGATGTGGGAGTTAGAAACGGATGCAAAGAGGAAATTTACTATAGAAGAACAATTATGCGAAGAGATATATGAAAAAACACATACAAGAAACAATGATGGACGATACATAGTAAAATTACCCTTTAAAAACGACAACATAAAATCTCCCGACGGAAACACAAGAGAGGTAGCATTAAACAGGTTCTTGCAACTGGAGAAAAGACTGAACAAAAATCCTGACCTGAAAGAAGAATACAAAAAGGTTATTGAAGAATATATACACTTAAAACATATAGAAAAGGTACCACAACATGAAATAAACGCAAAAAGGTCTGTTTACTTACCCCACCACGCAGTAGTCAGGAACGATAAAGAAAACACGAAGACTCGTGTCGTTTTTGACGCCTCCTGCAAGGGTTACAATGGAGTTTCCCTAAACGACGAGTTACTAGCAGGTCCTGTTCTACAAGATTTGCGAAACCTAATAGTAAAATGGCGAACACATGCAGTATGTTTTGTTTCTGACATACAGAAAATGTACCGAATGGTTTTGGTAGCCCAAGAAGACACCGATTACCAAAGAATACTGTGGCGAAGCGATTCATCTGAAATCATTCAAGATTTAAGACTCCTGACTGTTACTTTCGGTACAGCGTCAGCGCCGTATTTAGCAATAAAAACACTTATGCAACTTGCTAACGATGAAGGTGCCAAGTATCCTGAAGCAGCTAGGGTGTTACAAGAAGATTTGTATGTGGATGACGTTATGTCAGGATGTGACGATTTAGAGCAAGCCATTAAAATAAGCAAAGACTTGAAGACTTTATTACTCCTAGGCGGCTTTCAGCAAAAAAAGTGGTCGTCAAACAACATAGATTTTTTAAAATCCATAGATCAAGAGGACAGATCTATTAATGCACATTTGGATTTAAATATAGACGGTACCATAAAGGCTTTAGGGATACAATGGAACTTAGGCAGCGATCAGTTTGAATACCAACTGAACCTAGTTCCCCTTCCTGTGATTGTTACGAAGCGAAATATACTGTCAGATGTCCAAAAGCTCTTTGATCCACTCGGCTGGATAGCGCCATGCATCGTACAAGCAAAAATTTTGATTCAGAAGCTCTGGCAAACTAAAGTTGATTGGGATCAAGAAATTACTCCAGCTTTAAAAGATGAGTGGAAAACCATACGTGAAGACATGGCTAACGTTAATGGAATAAAAATAGATCGATGGACATACAATTTAAACAAGAACAGCATACAACTGCACGGTTTTAGTGATGCATCGATGAAAGCATACGCAGCAGTTGTGTACTGTCGCGTACATTATTCGGATGGTACAGTCAAAACCTCATTGATTGCCGCACGGACGCGTGTTGCGCCATTGAAGACCATATCGCTGCCAAGACTTGAGTTGTCGGGCTGTTTTGGTGTCGAGACTATTAAAACAATTTTCGACAACTATGAAGGTCCCATCACCTAATGTTTTTGCTTGGACTGATTCCTCAATCGTCATTGCTTGGCTACAAAAGGAGCCTTACAAGTGGAAGACTTTCGTTGCCAATCGTACGGTTGAAATAACTAGCAATGTCTCGAAAGAACAATGGTATCACGTACAATCGCAAGATAACCCCGCTGATATAGCGTCTAGAGGGGCACTAGTATCAAAGTTGAAAACATGTGTTTTATGGTGGAAAGGTCCAGAATGGCTTTCAAAGAGAGATATTTATTTTACTAAACCAGAAATCATACCTACAGAACTAGAAAAGAAGACAATTGTACAAACCTTTACAATAACCAAAAATGAAGAAAAAGAGAGTAGGTTGTCAGAACAATTTGAAAGATACAACTCATTGAAGGAATTACTTAGAAGTATTGCGTTTTGTAGGAGATTTTTAAGACACAAAGAGTTAAAAGAAGACATATATAGTTCTTTGACAACAGAAGAATTAGAAGATGCACTAAACATATGCATAAAAAGGGTACAAGGTGAAGAATATACAGAAGAAATTGAGTATCTAAGGAAGGGCAAACAAGTTAAAAGAACTAGCACATTGAAGACTTTAGATCCGTACTTAGACGAGTTCCAGATGCTTCGGGTTGGCGGGCGCCTAAGACACGCTAACATAACGGATCAAAGTAAGCATCCAATCATATTAGGTCATAGAAACAAACTAACTCCTTTGATCATTGCTGATGCACACTCAAGAACCTTACACGGTGGAATCCAACTAATGTTGAGCTATTTGAGATCGAAGTATTGGATAACGCGAGCTAAGGAACAAGTCAAACAATACGTACACCGATGTTTAGTTTGTGCTAAACAGAATGCGACTGCTAGAACTCAAGTAATGGGTGACTTGCCAAAGGTTCGTGTGACACCAGCTCGGCCATTTCTACATTCCGGCGTCGATTTTGCTGGACCCGTACAAGTTCTATGGAGCAAGGGAAGAGGAGTTAAAACACATAAGGCATACATCTCAATTTTTGTTTGCATGGCTACCAAGGCCATTCATTTGGAATTGGTTGGAGATATGACGTCAGAGGCTTTTATCGGCGCATATAAAAGATTCTGTGCACGAAGAGGCAAGTGTGCTCATTTATGGAGTGACCAGGGGAGGAATTTCGTTGGTGCGAACAAAGAATTAGTAGCCATGTGGAAGGAAGCAAGTTTGGAGTTCTCTGGAGCAACCGCAGACACGCTTGCATCTGATGGCACTCAATGGCATTTTATTCCTGCGTACAGCCCAAACTTCGGTGGTCTCTGGGAAGCGGGAGTAAAATCCACGAAATATCATTTGAAACGAATACTCACTAGCAATTTAACGTATGAGGAGATGTCGACAGTGCTGTGTGAGATAGAGGCTTGTTTAAACTCTAGGCCTTTGTGCCCCCAAGATGATTTGGATAATGAAAATATTGAGCCATTAACACCTGGGCACTGTTTAATTGGAGAGGCACCCATAGTCATACCTAGTCCAAATTTACAAAAATTGAAAGTGCAAACGTTATCACGATGGCAATACGTCCAAAAGTTGTTGCATGATTTTTGGTCTAGATGGCAACAAGAATATTTATCTAGATTGCAACAACGCCCAAAATGGCTCAAACGAGTAGAGGAGTTTGAAGTTGGTAATATTGTTTTGATCAAGCAAGAGAACATACCACCAGGCAAGTGGTTGCTGGGACGAGTAGTAAGCAAACATCCAGGACCAGATGGTTGCACAAGAGTGTATAGTGTAAAGAGCGGTGGCGATATAGTAAAGAGAACTGTGTCTAAGCTCTGTCCACTGCCAGTGGATACTGGCGCTGATTAATCCAACCTTTGAGTGTTGATCATTCATGTATAATAACGCATAGTTGATTAATTTGAAAGGACTCATATAGTCCTTTGGTGGGCGGCTTATGTTTAAGCATTTTAATACATAATAGTTGTAAATACAGTCCACGTTTGATTAAAGTACCTAAGTAGCTAGCCGCCGACCGTATTAAATACGATGTATAGATATTTAAAGTTTAGTTGCCAATAAACACCATCAAAGACAGACGCTTGTTTAATTGTGACACCTACTCGCCGAACGAAATCAAACCTTAACCTACACAACACTCCTTTTAGCGGTAAAAAGACACGCCTGTGTTTTGGTGGCGTTAAAAGAGACCAAATTGTCATCACCCCACTGGGAGACAAGGCTTAAGGTCAAATCTGTCCGCTCTACCATGGCCTCTCTAAAGGAACAAACTTCGGCCCCGCTGGTTTTTGCGCTGGACAAGTATCTCTCTGAAACAGTACTGTCATCTGCGTACCCAACAATACCAGGCTGAAGTTGGTCATTGATGTGCAGCAGGAAAAGAGTTGCAGAGAGAACAGACTCTTGAGGAACTCCGGCATCAATAGCCATAAGGTCGCAGGAGCAGCAGTCTACGACTACTCTGATCGACCGTTCGCTAAGGAAGTCTGATATCCAGCTACAAAAATCAGCCGGGATGCCATAAGCAGGAAGCTTGCTGAGTAAACCAGCGTGCCAGACCCTGTCAAAGGCCTTCGAGATAACAAGCGATACAGCAAGTGCCTCGCCGTGTATCTCGATGGCTTCGCCCCAGCAGTGCGTGACATACACAAGAAGATTGCCAGTTGACCGTCCCCGGCGAAAGCCATATTGACGGTCACTGAGGAGATCATTGTCTTCAAGGTAGGTCAGCAACTTACTGTTCAGTACCCTTTCCATAACCTTGCAAAGAATGGAGGTAATGGCGATTGGACGGTAATGGGCAGGGTTTGCACGGTCGCCCTTTTTGGGCACTGGTTGTAGATTCGCAAGCCTCCAGGAGTTTGGCACCGTTCTCTTTTTAAGAGAGAGGCGGAATAAGCGTGTCAACACAGGAGACAGTTCAGAAGCACACTGCGTCAACACTCTCGCTGGAATGCCGTCAGGGCCGCTGGCCTTGTTCACGTCTAGACTGCACAATACTCTTCGGACCTCTTTAATATGAACTGCGATCTCCGACATCGTGGAGTCACATTGAGGTACAGTAGGTGGTTGCTTGGAGCCAGCGTCCAGACGTGAATTGCTTGCAAAGAGAGATGCAAAAAGATTTTCTTTCTCAGTTGCAGAGTGAGCTAGCGAGCCATCAGGTTTCATCATTGGAGGTAAAGTGGGACGACAGAAATTCGTTTCAACCGCTTTAGACAGGGACCAGAACTGTTTACTACCCGGAGGGTGCGCTGCTAGATTGGCCCCAATACGTCCAACATGGTCAAAACGTGTCCCACGCAGAACCCGTTTGCATAGCTTGGCGGCAGAATTAATGGCTCTTTTCTTTGCGCGAACCCTACGCACTCTAACTTTGCGGTCGCGGACCTTGACCCAGGCTTGATAGGCAGACTCCTTTTGGGCCTCAGTATGGGCCCATTCTGCATTATACCAAGGCCGGGGCCGAGCCGGACGTCGGAGAATGGAATAAAATACTCCATCCCGTGCCGAATCACGTCCGCAACCACGTCAGTACAGCACGAGGGGTCACCCGAGGAGAAGCACACTTGCCGCCCTGGATAAGACGCAAAGAAGTGCCGCATCTTATCCCAATCCGCTGACCCGTAACGCCATACTCGCCTCGTGCCTCTAGGACTCTCATCTGGAGGAGAGCAGGTCGACATGGATTTCACCAGGCAGTGGTCAGATGTTCCCAGGGGGGCTGAGACCGATAGTGAATGACTGTCCGGATCAGTTGCCAGCAGAAGGTCTAAGAAATTGGGTGTATGGCCGTCAACATCGGATACCCGCGTTGCCACATTCGCCATCTGGGTTAGGTCTAGCGTTAAAGCAAACTTGCGCGCCTCTAACCCGGCATGGTCAGTTTTCCGGTACGGGAACAACCACTCTTTATGATGGGCGTTGAAGTCCCCCAGTAAAATGAGCTTCGCTGTTGGGTACCGCTGCTGGGCTACGTCAGTCGACTCCACGAGGAAATTAAAGAGCGCTGTCGTCTCCTGGTCACCGCTGTGCGATCGATAGACGCCGATGTAGAGAGATTGTAGTTGAGGTACGCCGCATCCGATGGGGTTGTTATCTTCGTCTCCGTTAGGAAAAACAGGTGCGGCTTCTCGGCCTCAAGGTGGTGATGGACCGGATCGAGATTGGAGTGCAACCCCCTGGTGTTAGTAAGGTGCACTTTTAGTGGGAGGAAGTGCAGCCGTTGTTTAACCTTATTTTTCTTGCTTGCTTTGGTCATTATAAGTAGAGTTGTTGGGGAAAAAAGTCGACTTGTCGAGGCGCTGCTCAGTGAACCAAGTGGAACACTAGAGCTAGCCAAACATATAGGGAACTCATCTGGAGACTGCGGGGACGCCCGAACCCCCCCGAATATGGCCACCGGGTCCTCCCATCCAATCGCCGGCTGGCACGGTGGAGCATATCGGGATTTTTCGCGAGTTGGCGGGGCAGCCTTTGGCACTTGGGCCCCCTACTGACTGCGGTTGGCCAACGGCTGGCACCGTGCTTCGGATCCCGCTACCCTCCAAAATGAGTTACCCGTCAAGCTATTCCCAGAGACCAAGACCGGTTCTGAACAGCGCAACTGACAATCTCCTTCTCCCCCAAAGGCACTGGTACTCCCACACACCGACGGAACACAGCAAGCTGCTTGGCGCCGGACTCCGGTGGGATGGTGGTCGCAAGCCAGGCGGCTCCTAGCGGAGCCTACCACCGCTAAGTGGGATCGTTCAGCCGTACCACAGGCAAGCCTGTGGTGCCGTTGCCCGGGGTGGACCACTAGGAGGTAGATCCCATCCCACCCCAATATCCTCTCGACAGCAAATATCATGATATCATCATCCCGCAACTATACAGGGTGTAAGGGACAGCCCTCCGCAGACTGATGTGGTGAATTCAGTTTATCATACTAAGATGACCGGTACATGAAATAATTTTAGGAACGTTATGAAAATCCAATAAACCTAATTTGTTTTATTACCTCACACGCAATGTATCATTACCGTGGTAAAACGCACGTAGCGAACGGCTGGCAGCGCGCTCGCGCCACTTGATTTATTACAACATCCATTGCTGTTTTTTTTTTATTTCATCTGTTTTATTTATACAGACTGGTGGGGATAATACGACATTAATTAAAACCACATACTGGGTATCGCGTATACCAAAAATTATCAAATTATAATCAACGGTATAGCCGCAGGATTATTTTTTTACTTTAACCATTTTAACACACGATGTGAATACATTACGACTTCACCACGCAAGTTCATCAGGTCATTCACATCAAAACAATTAAATTTACCTACATGCGTAAAACACAACCAAATACAATGTGCGGCTCGCTACTCAAAAATAATACAATATTGCTGATTGAATTTAGACCTAATAACCATAACGGTAAAATTCCTATTATCATAAGCAAACAAAATTTGCTGAAGCGCTTTTTCGTTTCGTAAACTGAGAAGATAGCTACGTTGTGAATTCGATATTTTTGTCTAAACGAAGTAAGTGTTGGCAAAACTAGTTTGTAATTCCGTGCACATTCGGAAGATTTATTGTGCAAGAAAAGGTAAGAAAAACATCTAGGGTTTTTGCTGGAGTATGTTTTTTTAGATTATTGTTACCTACAAGAATGAAACTTTATGCACACAAGGGACCGCCAAATAAACGGTGCCTACTACACACACTATTTATTTACTTTCGCATTTAATTTGTTTGAAAAATTAGATTTTTGAATTTTGTTGTAAGACCGAATTTGATCATTTTAAAGTGTTTTGATTAACTAGTGGGGATCGTATTTTCATTTAATGTCGTTATGTCGTCACCACTCTGTATAAATGTAGTGCTGAGTACAGAGAATGTAATTTTACATTGAAATAAAGGCATAGTAACTGTAAAAACTATTAAAAAAAAACCTGACACGTTTTCCGGTGGAATATGATTCAAAATAAGGAGCTGAATGATCACTGTTATTTTGCGGACGGCTGTCCCTTACACCCTGTATTTCATTTCAATCTTCGTTCCATAAACTCTTATAATAAACCGCGTTAATTTATTACAATACCTACGTTGTCATTGCGTACATTCACAGGTATTTCGCATCCCTCTCAACATAATATTTTAATTTACGTAGGTAGTTTGAAAAAGTACCTACCAATTCCAAACCGCGCGCGAACGTTGCAGTTCGCAATTTATTTTAGCTATTTTATATCAATCCTACAAAAATATCGAAAATGTCTATGAAAGTAACCATTGATTCAGATGATCAGATAGAATCTGCCATTCAAATAGTACTTTCATGTCGTCGATTTTTGCCCGTATGTAAATCATGGAACAGTTCAAATCAAATTAAATCAAATTATTTATTTGCTTAATACAGGTAGGTATAAACAGATGATACAAATAAATAATTATAAAGTACTCTGTATCATTACCTAATAAATTGTGCAAATTATTTATATTATTGTCTGAACCAATTAAATGATTATTCAGATAACATTACAAAATTATTATACTCAAAAAATAAAATAAATTCAGAATACTACTAATGTCAAAGTCTTAAAAATAAAAATAAAAATTGTCAGATGAGTTATAATACATGTCATAGACTTAACAATCCAAAAACTTTAATTAAAATATTGGTCCAAATTAAAATAAGACTATTATCTTAAATGCATATAACACATTAGCTTTTGTCCGCGACTTCGTCCGCGTGAAATTTCGGCCCCCGACCCACCGTATCGCATCCCATCGCCCGCCCGCGGTATTACTTTTTTTTCGCTAAGCGTTCTTTCTGACTTTATTTTCTTTTTGCTTGGCTCCTAAGGGTCGTAGCGTGATGTTAAATAGCCTAAAACCTGCCTTAAAAATTTGACTATCAAATACAAAAATATTTTTTGCCGACTGGTAGTCTCAGAGATTAGCGCGCTCAAACAAAAAAAAACGAATTCTTCAACTTTATTGTTAGTATAGGGTAGTTCACCCACTCCTTGAATTTCGTATGGAATCCTCACTATGACATTTACATTAAACGCCTGGAAAGTGTACAGAGACGATTTCTATATCCATCTATGCTAGACCGTCTGGCAAAAAGAAACAGACTACAACATTACAAAATTTCCTCGTTGTTATATAGAAGAAAAGTTCTAGATCTCACATTTCTTGACTAGGGTTGTTGACTGCAGCGATCTTTTTGGGAAGCTGCAGATAAGTGCACTATATCGCAAATCTAACTATATTTTTTTTTATGTACCGGGATCTAAACAAACCTCGGACACTTCGCCGTTTTGCCAAGGTTCCAGAACCTTGGCAAAACGCACGAACGGCGGTATAACGATATATCAAAGCGTAATGAATTGGATGTCATGCAAAACATGAAAGTTTAAAAAGATATAAAAGTCATTTTTGTCTGCTAAAAAAAGTGTAAGAATTTTCCGTCACGAGTTTCCGTCACGGCCCTTTCTTTGTTTGTTTGTTTGGTTGAACGCGCTAATTTCAGGAACTGCTGGTTGGAATTGAAAAAATATTTTTGTGTTGGATAGTCCACAAAAAAAATCAAAAATCTTTTTGTGTGATTTTTTTGTGTTTTTGTGTGGTAGGTTTATGGAGAAAGGCTTTAGGCTATAAAAAATCACGCTACAACTAATAGGAGCGGAGCACAAATGAAAAATGTTGCAAAAACGGGAAAAAATGATTCCTTTTGAGAGCTTCCGTTGCGTGGGCTGCGTAAATGGTTAAAATTACGCAAAAATCATGTATGACGGAATTGTTTTCCCTTAAAAGTTCAAAAAAAAAAGTACGCAATACTATATGTCTATCTTTTATGGTTGACTCAATATAACGCTTTTTATGGAAATCAAATTTGTTCTATGGATGTTCAAAATATACTACGAAAAGAACATCGTTCCAACCGAGTGTTCCACTACACTCACGCATTTTTTTTTTTTGGTATTATTCTTCTGTTTTGTAATTCATATTGTTTCCTTTCTATAATTTTCGTGTTATATGTTTCGATTTATATTAAAAATTTTGCTCTGTCAAACTTAGAAAGAAAGTAAATACGTTTATTTGCGGTAAACATGACGCAAAGAAAAAACACACAAGTACAAAAAAAATACGAGTTGGGGAAAAATATGCGTCACATCCAGGCAAAACGCCCCAGCCCCAACGCTGGTTTTGATGACATCAAAACCAGTTTACGCTATGTACCTAGATTATAAGAGAATGATGTGGTCTCCTATAATTGAAAGCGCACACTAGTATTTGTCCCTGTTCTAGTAAACATGCATGAAATTGTGTCCCCTCTGTTGGAGACCCAGATAAATAAATAAATTAGAAGAATCGATCTTACCAACCAGCACTTAACTTGATCCTTTATTTTGGGTCGTTGGAACAGGATATACCAACAAACATACTAGAAGTAACGTGTCTCGATTATCAGATCACAGTCGTGGCATTGCTAACAAAATTAACTCACGAAGATATTTATCTCCGAATCAGCAAGTCTAAATCAAACTGTTTAGCAACTTTGAAAGAAATCGCCATGGAACTGTACCAATAATATGGGATTCAGGTTAAAAGTATGTATGTGTATTCAATTGCATGTATGTATAACACCATACATGACAATCCCCCGCAATGAAAGACGGAGATGAACTGTTTTACACCCACATTTAGCCGACAGCAGAGGGGGTCGACTTTCATCCTTAGAGCTTGACACTTTCCTTGAAGTGGAAAGTTTTATTGGCTGCTACTAAGCACCACCACCAACCAACCACCAACCACCACCAACACCAATACTTTTTCTTGGTAGTCAAGAAACATGAACCAAAAGCCCGTTTTGCTAAACGTTTTGACTGTCAGTTCGTGAACCACATCTGCATGGTTCACGTACTGACTAATGTTAAGATATTATTTTAATTTTGTTTTGTTTTTGTATAAAAGTATAATTTTCAATTTCAGTTTAAATGTACTTTATTCCATAATTTAATTAATATTTTTAATTTAGTTTAATTTTATGATCCAAAGTTGATAGAAATAAATAAATAAAAATAATAATCAAAGCTGTAGCCATCCATCCATATAGTGCATTATGTGCCTATAGTTACCTAGAACCAAAAACTCGAAGACATGCGAGATCTACCAAACCGCACTGGGCCCGCAACCCACTCCTTCTTACAGAAAAGAGGCCTGTGGCCCAGCAGTGAGAATATCATTTTTACCGTCTGGTGTTGGACTAAGCCTCTCCAGTCGCATATCCCCTAAATCTAACTTGTTCCGCGACTGTTTGAGCCTTGCACCAGTAGCAGTCTAGCCTTATACCTTAGGTGGAACACACTCTAAAACGCGCCACGCGACGGGGCGTGGGAAACAAAGCCAAATTCCCCGCGTGGACGTACGTTTTTATTGAATTTGTGTGTAAAAAACCATACAAGTGCGAGTTTAACTCCCGTGGAGAGGATTCCGTGCGATGAAAATGTTACCCCCCAAAAACATTCCATGTAAAGGAGGTTGCCAAGACTTACATAACGCTTTCACTGTGACAAAGTTATCAGATCTAATGTAGAGCCTCAAAGAAATGTCAGCATAATTGACGGGGTCCGATAGGGCGATGCCTGCCGGGGTCGCGGATTGTTCGAAAGAGTTACCGGGGCCCTGGCGCACAGGCAACTGAAGGAACACGGGTGGGTTTTAGTCAGTAAGAGTCTGACACGCCTTTCTGCTCCGCCCAGAGCGGGAGACGTCATTTGATGATTTCACACCCAAAAAAAAAAGCCCCTATCTTTAAAAGGCTTAACTCTACAAATCTTACATCTTGGTCAAAATGTACAAAAAATACAAATACAAAATAGTTTATTCTGACAAATAGAAAATTACATTTTTATACGTGTTTGTAGCCTCCTTTTAGGCAAACGATGCCTGTATTAGAAGGCTCCGCTCTTTTACATCGTTCTCATACACTTATACTAACAAGTGTTAATATAGTGTACTGTGACCTTAAGGGTAAATTTTCTGTATTTAGCTTAAATTTATTAATCTTAAGAAAATTAAAATCTAAAAGTAAAGTTGTAATTTAAATTATTAAAAGTAAAAATAAAACTTATAAAACCTATTGCAGTTAGTGCATGTGTTGTGGTGTATAGTGTGGTGTGGTAAGTAGTGCGGTGGTAAGTAGTGCGGTGTTAAGTGTTTTAAGTGGTGAGGCCGCGATGTGATGTGAAGTTTGGCGTGGTGCGTGGTGTGGTGTGAGGTGTATGGTGTGTGGTATGGTGTGAGGTGTATGGTGTGTGGTGTGGTGTGCGGTGTATGGTATGGTGTGAGATGTAGTGTGCTGTGGTGTGATTTGGTGTAGTATGGTGCGGTGTGGTGTGTTGTGTTGTGGTGTGGTGTGGTGTGGTGTGGCGTGTGTGATGAGGTGTGTGGTATGGTATAGTGTGTGGTGTTTTAAGTTATGGTATATATATATTTCGGCTACTTAACGTGTTCCAGGAGTGCCTCGGTTTCCTCATAGGTAAGTGGTTTTATCCAGTCTATTATACTTTTTTTACAGTCATGGTAACTTTTATTATATATGTCGCATGAAATACAGTGTTGCCGACTGAAGTACTCTATGCAGTCGGTGCGCTATGACGGAGTCTAAGGACCGGAGGTCGAGGGCGCTAGAAATCACAGGAGCGCCAGTCACCCTTCCGCCCTAGGAACTGTCACACGTTCATGAGACGCGTGCGCACAGATATTAATCCAAAGTTTTATTATTTTATTTCTATTATTATTATTTCTAATGGACAAGATTAATTAGGACAATAGTTGTTAATGGTGATTTGTGTAACTGTATAAACTAAGTGTACATAAACTAAGTGTAAGAAGCTGATATAATCTTTTAATTGCCTGAGATCCACAAACAGCCCACAACAATGTCAGAGGACGGAAGCATGACCCCTCCTCGACGTCCTGTGACGACATCAGAAGTGGGATATGTCGGGCTATTAGAAATATCAGTGGTGTCATTGATGAAGATATGAAATGGAGATTATTATTAGAAATGCAAAACAAGCAAATGGAAAGTCTGATTAAAACATTGAAGAGCCCAAATGTGAGTACAAACTTAGCCTTGCCAGAATTTAACCCCGAAAAACTAGATTCAGATGCTTTGTCTTGGTGCTCCACTACAGAATTATGTGTTGGTGATAACCCAATAGAAGGCAGTCAGCTTGTTATGGTGATCAGTAAGGCCTTAAAGGGATCCGCATCTACCTGGCTATCACAAATATCCTACCCAGGAATAACATGGACCGAATTTAAAGAATTGTTTAAAGCGCGATACGTGAGCACCGAAACTATAGCGGCCACACTCATAAATCTAAACCATAATAAACCGAGCGATAACGAAAGCTTAGCCGCATACTCGAGCCGTTTGGTGACGTCATTATTAAATAGTTGGAAGAATGCGACTTTAGAACAAGTGGCTCTGTCGACTGTACTCACACATGTATCGCAGTTTGATACTCGTGTACAAAGGCTTGCTTTTACAACTGAAATCACATCAAGACAGAAATTACAACAAGAGTTGCAAGCGTTATCCTATTTAAAACGAAAAGTGAACAGAGAGCAAGACTCAACCAATGTACCTGAAAAACAACAGAGGACCCAGTCAAGTTGCCTCAAATGCTTTTTCTGCGGAAAATCCGGACATAAACAATCAGAAAGCCGTGCAAAAAGAGATGCAAACAGAAGAATAAACTTAAGATTAACAAACACACCATCAACAAAGTTGGACCATAAACATTCACCATCCAGCACCATAGTCTGCTACAAATGTGGCGAGGCAGGTCACATTTCCACCCGGTGCCCCAGCGCCAGCAGCGGCGGCGCAGGTACCCCTGGCGGCGCAGGTGCCCGCGGCGGCGGCGGTGCGACTCAGAACGAGCGGCGAGTCAACGTATGTGTGGTCGAGTCGCCTACAGGAATGCTGAAGCATAATGGTGAGGGTTTTATGTTTCACTATGATTCAGGTGCTGAGTGTTCGTTGATTAAAGAAAGCATTGCTACAAAGTTCAGTGGTAAACGAATAAACGAAGTTGTTTATTTAAAAGGCATTGGGCCAGTGAGAGCAGTCAGCACCCTACAGATTTTATGTAAAATTGAAATAGATTACTATGTATTGGAAATTTTGTTATAAGTTTTGCCAGACGTTAATATGCAGAGCGATATCATGATAGGTCGTGAGATTTTGAGTAACGGTTTCTGTGTGACCATGAGTGCAACGGCATTTGTTTTATCGAAAGATATTGTTGTAAATACATGCAGTGTACCTGAAGTTAAGTACCCAGTCGAGTTACATACCGATGCGAGTGCTGAAGGCTATGGCGGGATTCTTTTTCATATTGTAGATTGCAAACGGTGCGTCATTGCATACTATAGCAGGCGAACATCGCCAGCTGAATCACGATACCACTCATACGAGTTAGAAACGCTTGCTGTCGTCAACGCAGTTAAGCATTTCCGTCAATACTTACACGGTAAGAAGTTTACGGTCGTAACCGACTGTAATTCTCTTAAGTGTTCCCTTAAAAAGGTTGATTTAACGCCAAGGGTTCACAGATGGTGGGCCTATCTTCAATCATTTGACTTTGAAGTAAAATACAACAGTGTTAAGTATATGGCTCATGCCGATTTCTTTTCACGAAACCCACTTAGAAATCCACTTGACTCGGTCCCCCATCAATTAGAAATTACTAAAGTAGAGCAAAAACGTGTAGACTTAGCGGAGCTTTCAAATAATTGGCTTTACGCAGAACAGCAACGTGATTCAGAAATTTTAAAAATCTTATCTGATTTAAATAATTCTCAGTTGGATGAAAACTTAACAAATTTTCCATAGGTGATTTCGTTTTGATTGAAAATGAGGAACGTAATCAGACTAAGCTAGACTCAAAATTTAAAGGTCCTTTTAAAATAATTGAAATTCTACCAGGAGACCGTTATAAATTAATAGCATTAGATTCAAATCGTACTTACAAGTATGCTCATGACAGAGTCAGAAAAATGCCGGATAACCAAAGTGTCATTGAAGAGATGAATGAAGATAACGCGGATACCGAGCGAGAGTCCGGGACCTCCGAGGTCCGTCCAGAGTTCACGACCGAATTGGCCACGGCAGAGGTCACGCAGTAGCCGTAGTCCGTTAGAAGTCGGCATGTCCCACTGGGTGGGTACACCGTGGACACGCGGTACGCTGGTGGCTCTGGCTGGGGGTCGGGTTATGTTTATGACCGTAGAGTCATGTGACGACTCGGTGTTCCTGTGCGCAGGTTCACGTAAGCAATGGTTATTGCTGGGCTATGTGTAGCCGTCTGGAAGTGAACTGGTTCTTGTTATGTTTGGACCCGCTCTGGTTTGTTTAAAATGTTTGATAGTAACAACGTGAAATCGTTGAATGAAGTTATCGAATTCTGTGATGCTTTGGTGATTCGTATTATGAAAATGTTGAACTGAAAAATGATCATTCTTGTCAAATCAAGAAGCCAAATATCTTATTTGTGGTCAGGATTGCCGAGCGTGAATGTGATGTACTGTGCTCTGTGAAATATTGTTTCAGGATGAACACACGAGGTCGTGTGTCGCGCAGGATGGCCGTGTCGCATGAAATACAGTGTTGCCGACTGAAGTACTCTATGCAGTCGGTGCGCTATGACGGAGTCTAAGGACCGGAGGTCGAGGGCGCTAGAAATCACAGGAGCGCCAGTCACCCTTCCGCCCTAGGAACTGTCACACGTTCATGAGACGCGTGCGCACAGATATTAATCCAAAGTTTTATTATTTTATTTCTATTATTATTATTTCTAATGGACAAGATTAATTAGGACAATAGTTGTTAATGGTGATTTGTGTAACTGTATAAACTAAGTGTACATAAACTAAGTGTAAGAAGCTGATATAATCTTTTAATTGCCTGAGATCCACAAACAGCCCACAACAATGTCAGAGGACGGAAGCATGACCCCTCCTCGACGTCCTGTGACGACATATACATAAATAAGTTTGCTAATGTTGTTATAGAGGTGAGTAGAGCGTTTATTGAATTGCTTGCATGCAAATCTAGTTTTAGTTTGGGGAACTTGGACAACTAAATCTTTTCTCCTTTTAGTTTTTTCGTTTTCATTATATGGTAGGGTTTTATGTTTTTTTAATATGATTTGGGTTACGTACCGTTTCCTTACAGAGAGTAAATCACTTATTTGGTATAAGCTTGCAGTGCAAAATCTTTTATTTTTAAAATACATAATTTTTATTAAGGCACGCTGTGCTCGTTCTATATGATAGAAAAATAATATAATATCTATAATTTTAGTTTTTGCTGCACCGCCCCAAATTGGGATACAATATAATAGTACAGACTGGGCCAGTGCCGTATATATTTCATTTAGGAGATTTCTGGGACGCTTCTTACAGCTCTCTATTTTAGTTGGAACAATATGTCTGACTGTTTTAAGAATCCAACTGAGTTTCCTTATTCGCCCAGAAATCCGCTCAAGTTGAGGGTACCAGGACAGTGCTTAATCTACCACAACTCCAAGATATTTAGATTCAGCGACCTTCTCAATGCACGGGCAGTTTCAGCTTTTATTAGGCATGTCTCCACACATGTGTACTTTTAAATCCAACTTTTCACTAGGCTGTGTTCGATTACTGATTCTAAAGCATATGTTGTATGTTTTATTAGTGTTTAGGGAAAGTAAGTTACTTTTTAGCCGTTCAGCCATCCCAGCCATACCCGCCTCTGCACTCAGTTTCACTTCGTGCCAGGATGAACCAGAGAACACAACAGGTGTATCATCGGCGTACGAGAATACTTTAGCATTTTTTATTTCCATATTACAAAGGCCATTAATGTACAGGAGGAAGAGGGTAGGCCCTAAAACACTACCCAGTGGGACGCCGTATGATACATCTATCTCGTCACTAGAGTACTGTCCTATTTTTACTCTTTGTTTCCTGTTGGAGAGGTAGTCTTTGAGTAAACTGAGTGCATACCCTCTTATTCCGGGTTTTTCCAGCTTGTTCACAAGGATTGGGACAGAGACGGTGCCGAATGCTTTTTTAAGATCTAAGAAAACAGACAGGCATCTGTTTCCTTTATCAAGGCGCTCAGCTACAAGAGAACTTGACGCAGTTACTACATCTTCAGTAAATACACCTTGCCTAAACCCAAACTGTGAATTAGATAAAATATAGAATTTTTTGAAATAATTAGTTAGTCTGATATTTATAATTTTTTCAAGCACTTTTGATATCGACGGTAAAACGGAAATAGGCCTGTAGTTGCTGACATCGTCGCTGTCCCCTCCCTTGTAAACTGGGGTAATAACGGACTGTTTTAGTGGAGCTGGGAAGATACCCTGTTGAAAACAGAGATTGGCAAGGTGAGCCATAATGGGAACAGCTTCCATTCTTATATATTTTAAGAATTTTGTCGAGACATTATCCCAACCAGGGGCACTGTCAGATTTCAGATTCATCAGAATACCATCTACTTCAGTATCTTCCGTATCTAGTAGTACGAAGGTAATAACTTGTGATCTTAATGTATTCGCTTGGTTATTAGGAATATTATTTATTTCAGGATTCATTTTTTGAGCAAGTTGTTTTCCAATATTAGCAAAATAATAATTAACGTAGTTTATTGACTTTATGGGGGTTGTTTTTATGTTTAATAATTCTATGTTTTGACTTTTTAATCTATTTGAGTATGTGATGGTTTTTATATTTATCCAGAGTAATTTCTTGTTAGATATTGATTGTGCAAGTAAATTTCTTTCATATTTTCTGTTATTTTTTTTATTAAATTGTTGCAGTAGTTCCTGTATCTATAAGTAATTTTTAATATTTCGTTATGAGGGTCATTTCGATTTTGTTTTTGCAATTTAATTCGGTTTTTGATACAACGAAGGATGCCCAAAGTAATGGCTGCCCAAAGCAAAAGGCTTTATGATGCATTGATTGCTTGGAATATTTTTTATATTCGTGTTTTCAGTTACTACGTTGGTTAGCATATTAATAAAACTATCGGTTAATAAATCTGGATCATTACAAAACAACAAGTCTGATAAATTCCTTTCCTGTAAATCTTTTAAAGCTTGTTCATAATTTAGAGTAGTGGTGGTTTTATTTACGATTTGAATATTTTTTGACTTTGTTATAGAGATAAATGTTGTATAGTGATCAGTCACCGTAGTGTGCAGGATAGCGATAGATGCCGAGAACCTTTTGTGTATTTTAAGCATGAAATGGTCACGACAGCTTGACAGCCTGTGCCCTGGTGGGCAAAGTATGTCCAGGAAGTATACCGAAAAAGGATAACATATTTAGGTAGTTAACTCTACTCTAGTGCTCTTGGGATGACTCAGTCTCCTTGTGTTTGATGTTAATATTTATGTCACCAGCTATTATAATGTTATTTGTGATGTTAATGCGTTTAACTGTGTGCTAAGGGAGTCAATGAAGCTGTCAGTATTTGAGATAGAGGGAGATCGGTAGATACAATAAACAATATTACCCAATATGTCTAATCTCAGACAGGATGCTTGAACTAGCTGTATTTCCTCAACTTTTGGGTTTAAAGAGCCCTTAATATACACAACCACGCCGTCATTCTGGTTCAACTGACGAGTTGTCATATACGAGTGATAGTTAGTTGTCTACTTGCGGAATCGCTTTATTACCATGCAATCTACATTCCGGTAGGATTACAATGTCTGGTTTATGGAGTTCTGCAGAGTCGCATTCCACCGTGCGGGCAATTTCAATGCTATCTATTTCGGGAACAGTATGTAGTGTAATAACCATTACCTAATGTCAATTGGATAACCGTCAAGATTAGGTAGGTACTTATTTTAATGTTTTTAGACAGTAAGTAGGCCTGTGCTGAGATTTTAGTTTGTGTTTTTTGGGTGGGCAGTATTTTTATTTTACAGGATTGTAAATTTTGTGCGTAGATGAGTACAAGTGTGTTATTTTGTAGCTTCGTGTAGATTCTTCGTGTGTAAGTAAGATAGTTATGTATAGTATGTGTATATGTATAGTGGAGTTTCGTTTTTTATCAAAATAGTTTAGTTGACGGCTGGTAAGCCATAATAACCAATTAAGTATATCTTTCAACAATATGCGGTGGGAAATGATTTTAAATGATACAGTAAAAAAAAAACTTTTCCCTATTAGAGGGAAAATAGTCATTTATCTAGCAAAAGTTTATGTACCTGTTCTTCACTTCTTACGATTATCGTTGGCGAATTTTAGCCTTCTTAATTACCATAGGCAGTCCAGCAAGGAGCCGCGCCGTGCCCTTATCTCGGGAGTAGGCAGTGACCTGTCGCTGCCGGCCGTAGTGAATGCTATGGTCGGCGGCGACTAGTCCTGGGACGCGGTGATATCCTTCTGCGAAACAGTGATTTCGCAGAAGGAGGCTGCGGAAAGGGAGCGAGACATCTCATCCTCTCACCCGGCCCGCAGCAGGTGCACTGGGCGTCGGCTGAGGGTGGACAACGCCCTCTTGCAGCCCCCCTAAATAGGTCCAGGGACGACGGACTTGGGGACGTCCATCGCCCCCCATACATCAGGACCCAAGGCGGCGGCGCGTATTGTTCCACGCGTGCCCCTCTTAGACATCGCGGGGGGAGTCGAAACACCTCACTCCCCCCGATTGACCGGACGGGGCCCGCAGAGGCGGGCCGGCCGGCATCAGTCGGGGGTTGCGGCAGATTCGTACGTTCCCGCGACCCCCGGCGCAGGTGTGAGATGGAACACCGGGGTGGTTTTTAGTCCGTAAGAGTCTGACAGACCCCTCCACCCCCCCAGGGTGGGAGACATCCATGAGGATATTCCACCCCGGATCAAAAAAAAAGGCAGTCCAGTAAAACTTGTAGATTCCAGCTTTACTTAGGTCACGTGCAAAGAAGTGGAGGCGGAAGCCTTTAGCCGTTAAATGTTCCGAAATGAAGACCGGGGTGTCTTCTAGACTTTTAAATCCCATATGTACACAACTTAATTTGTTTTGATGTTTTATGTTGAAGGCCTTGGCCTTTTTCAAAGGCTCGGTCTTCAGGATTGTGGAGCCAATTTCCACGACAATAGGAGTATTTTGTTTTTCCGCTGTTTTTCCGCGTACTCGAAATATGTCCTTAATGTCAGATTTTTTATGCTACATTGTATGTTTTCAAAAAGGCACATAGCCATTTCTAAAAGATCTTCTTTAGTCTCGCCATTTTTTCTCGGTACATTTTTAATCGTTACATTACTTTTTCGACTTTTAGTTTGCATGTCCTCAATCTTATTTTCTAAAATGGAGATATATTTCTTGTCTTCTTTAGACTGCCTTTCGAGTCGGGTAATCTACTCTTGAAGGTCCGAGTGAACGCAATCGATTTTTCTATGTATGCGTTTGATTGTTAAATCTCCTGTAGTTTTGTGTTAATTTGTTGTGTCTCCTTCCCTTGTTTTTCGTTAAAGGACGAGAGCATTATTTTCATCTCATCCTTGAATTTATTTAATTGTTTGCTAAGTAAATCACCCATATCCTCTCTGCTTCTTTTGACGCGTTGGAACACATAGTTAGGTGGAGTTTTATGTGTGCCCGCTGTGTTAGTTTCCGTGTCCGACACTGATATATCCAGGTAGTTAGGATCCGGAGCAGATAGGGACTTAGGCGGCGGCGTGCGATTCATTTTTGATACAGAATCAGAGTAATAAGTTGACTCACAGTGCAGGAACGATACTGCGAGGTCGCGGTGAAGTCTTGTGATAGGCGGGCGAAGCACGCAGCGGCACGGAGCACGGCGCTGGAGCGCTAACGATAGCAAGTGTTGCTGTGTGCGTGACTGGTGCGCGCGGCCGACCTCAGCGAAGCCAGACAGGGATAGTAATTATTAGACTGCTCTCTTTCTCGCGGGTCGAGGCTTGGGGGACCTCAAACGCAGTGACTCCTCGCACAGCTTTTTAATTATCTAGTTTATTGTACTTGTAAGTAGAACTATTATCGCAATTACAGTAATAATAGATTTCTTAAGAAATTGGACAACACGTCTGTACTTGTCGATGGTTTGCACGAAAGAGAGGACGAAGTACGGCTTGGCCATTTACCGGCCATCACTCAGACACTCCTATGGGTTTATGGTAAGAAAGTAAGTCACTGGTCTATAAATTTGTGTCCTGCAATAGTTCAATAGAACGGCCAAGCCTTACGTTTTGACCATGATACAAGGTTTGTAGAGTTAAGCCTTGTAAAGATATAACTTTTTAAGTGTTTTATTTTATTTTAGCGGTGATATTGTACTGACATTACACATACAAATGTTAAAATCATAACCCTTACTTCCAGCATAGTCATGTAAAAAATGCCATTTTTTGCACGCCAGTAGTTACTTTCTTCACAGCCAACGAAAAAGAGTTTCTTCTTCGTTGGTTAAGTACATGCTAATCTAGATTTTATGAAAGCTATTGTTTGTTATGACAAATGGAAGTAGGTATATCATTATCCGTAAGAAATACAGACTTGCAGCTCGCTCTAAGGGCAGTTGGAGGGTGAAAGTTAAAGATGTCTTCATTTTTTTGTTATTTGTGTGTAAATCCCAGCCTGCATACCAAATTTCAGATTTGTAGGACTTCGGGAAGTGCCCTAGAGGTTTGGATGAGTGGGTGAGGGAGTCAATCAGTGACGAAATCGACGTATTTTAAGTATTAATAAAATCCAAAATTTGACTTATGAAACTTTGTGTATTTTATGAGTTTTCTAAATACATTTTATCCTGAATCCTGAGAATTTGAGCTCTCTTGCATTATCCAGGTCCAAGCTACGAGGGTATGAAGATACGACGAAACGCTTTGAGAAACGATAGGTAGTGCCCCTTTTTTCTTGGTTTTTGGCTCGTCTTGGTGGGGGCACGGTAGTTACGTGCCCCCAGATCCCAAGAACAAACTTGACATTGTTATTGAGAAAAATATGTTCTCCCATACATTCCAACTGAAATGATAAGTTTGTACGCACAATAATAAAAGATTTGTCATGTTATTTTAAGACCATAGACTTTTTATAGTTTTCCCTGTAATCTGTAAGCAAAAAACTAATTTCTGTATTTTATTTTAAATTTTAAGTTCAGTAGGAATTTGAAAACTTTTTTGCTTATATTCCGCTTAAAATTACTGAAGCTTTAGATTCCTCGCCCGCGCTTTCTGCTGCTATACTTAAGAAGAATGTAAAGGCATGCCCTTTGGAGTTTAGGTTTCAGCATACAAACCCCCAAGCTGTTATAAAAGCTTTTAAAGATCCTAAACTTAAATCAACAGCAGATCTCTGGGGAACGTCTGTAAAAGTCTGTTGATCTCTCATCGAAACCGTTGCGTCTTAGTTAGTTTTCATATTTAACACCAATGTAGACCAAGGAGTCTTTCCGGATCTTATGAAACATAGTAAAGAAGTTCCATTGTTCAAATCCGGTGATAGTAAAGTACACAAAAATTATAGGCCTGTGTCAATTCTGCCAGTTCTCAGTAAGGTGTTTGAAAAGTTGATGCTCAATCAAATGTTACGTCTCTATAATAAAAAATTATAAAAAAAATCGTCTGTTCCACAAAATTTTCAGGGCTTACACATTTTGGTTGCCTCAGGGCCTCCACACGCTTAAATACGGCCCTGCACACGTTATATGTCCGTGTTTGGGTCACAGAAATTCATATGTGTACCAAATTTCAACTTAATCAGTCCAGTAGATTCGGAACAAATTGGCTGTGACAGACGGACAGACAGACACAGACACACGAGTGATCCTTTATGTATACACACACGTGTAAAATTACTAACTAGTTTCATAAGCTTTCCAAAAACTATAATTGTTATATCATCTTCCGTTAGACTTAGAATAAAAAGTCGCTGAGGCATGCACGACGCGCCATTGACCCGGGTCTGGTCGTTACCGGACGGTGAGCTGCCCATTGCTCGCCGTCTGCAAACCCGTTCTTACGGTGGCCGGGAGTCGGCTATCGACTCCTGACGCCCAGGGTGTCTCCTCCTGCGGTGACTAGGGGCATGAGGGTGCAACGATTGCCTCTCCCTCACGCGCTCCGCCTCCTCCTTCGCGAGCATTACTGCTTCGCAGAAGGAAGTGACGGCTTTCTATTCCCTCTACCTCTGTACCATGGCCTGGACCAGGGCCGGACGCGAGAGATCGCCACCGCCGATCACTGCCAAGACGACACGGCGGTGTTCCGCCCACAGAGAGGTTGGTAAACCTGCCGTTGTTATTGCCGAAGACGATAACGTAATTCGTCAGTGCCTTCAAGCAGACCCTGCTGTATCAACAAGACAAGTGGTACTCTAGTGGTACTTTAATACTCTGTTCGTGCAGCAACAGCGTAACTGTCACAAAACCCAAACAAATACAAAAACTCGGCGTATTCTTGATTTTGAAAAGCAGCCATTCCACAAGGAGACAGGCGTAGCATTTTAGCGTAGTTTAGTTGTTATCAACGACACAAACTAATAAAAATGTAGGTTGGTACAGCTCGCGGCACGAATGTTTAGCGATGACCGTTATTGCGTAGAAGTGAAATTTGACACAGACATTGACGAATAATTGGCAAAAAATAATACGTTTTACAGCCTAAAATGGCAGTGACCTATTTTTGTGCAATGTTCGATTCTAAGAAATCTGCTACACGGAATGCATCAACGACTTTTTATTCTAACTCTAACGGAAGATGATATAACGATTGTAGTTTTTTGGAAAGCTTATGAAACCAGTTAGTCATTTTACAAATTTGTACGCTAACTGTCATATAGTTTTTTTTTCCAATCATGTACGTCAATTTACGGGAAGAATACAAAAATTAGAAAGAAAAAGTATTTATTGAGACTGGCACAGGATTATCAAAAACTAAACACACTCATAAAAACAAAAAATAATAAAATAAAAACAAAAGTGAAATGAAAATAACAACAGAAAGTCCTGTACGAGGCCAAAAGGCCCCTATCTCAGCATCGTGCTGCGGCATTAAAAAAAAAGTTTGTTGCTACTAAAGACCTTTTATTTCTAAGATTATGTAAGCTTTCACAAAAGTATCAATTTAATGTTTAGAGTGGAGTAGCTTTTTCATAATTAATTATTTTTGGTAACAAGTCAGAAAATTTCAAAAAATCGAGGAACCGCCATAGCTCGGTTACCATTCAGTTTTGACCCCTAGTTAACCGAACATAATTTGTTGCTAATGACCTCTAGTATAACCCCTTTCAAGGAATAGGTTGAATTTCCCTGTCACCCTGTATAGCATTTCGTTTCTAATCTGCACCATAACCTAAGTTTATGAACGAGTCTTGTCAGAAATCACAATGATGCGTATCATCTTAATTACCTAATCCACGCTCATTGTATTTATGTTTGCCTAGTACTTTATATTACCCATGATAACAGATGATATTACAAAAAATATTTTATCTACAAGCCAGTTGTATCCAGGACCCGCACCGACAACGTCTGGAACTCAGAACACAAAACTAAAGATCTGATATTTTTAAATTTGTGATAGTTTATTTTATGTTTTCAAAATGGGTGTGCTATACCAGATTCTTGGCACGGCGATAAGTGAGTACAATTGTTTTTTTTTAAACTAAATTAGGTTTCCATAAAAAAAATGTCGAGAGTTTGTTTATAAATTAAAATAAAAAGCTGGCTGTTGTTGTGGCTGACATTTTAATCGCATAGGTATATTTTTTTATGGAACAGTTTTTTTATTATAATAAATGACGAAAAGTGCCTACACAGGGGCTCCAGAATCATGTACTGAAACCATGGTAACAGGATGTGCATCGATGTCCCTGCCACCAGTATAACTTTCATTTTCGATCTCTTGAAGCAAAATGTTGTTGTAATTTATGTCAGGGTATTAACATTTATTCGTTTTCTTCCCCATTCACGAAGTAAACCCGATAAAAGCTTCTTATTTAACACTAGCTTCTGCCCGCTACATTGTCCGCGTGAAGTCGTAAGACACTAAAACATACAAACAAAAATACAGCCCCTGTTACTCGCTGATAATGTGGCTTTATATAGGTGAAATAATTTCTAAAATCGAAATGAAAGTTATTTTTCACGTCTTTTAGTGTTTTTTTTTTGGAAGTCGGTTGTTATTTTTGTATTTTTTATTTTATTTTTCACTTTTCAGTTGTGGTACCTACCCCACACTAATTCGTATACCACTACTTGGTATGTAAATAAGAGTGACAGGAAATTATTAACATATCATCAATATAAACTAAGTGGAAAAAATATGCAGTATTAAGGGTAACTCAAAAACTACTGGTCAGACCTTAATGGGATCACATGTGAAGCACCAGCTATCAAATAAAAAAAAAAACATCCAAATCGGTTCACCCAGAAAAAAGTTCTGAGCTAACAAAAATAAAAAAAAATTGAAAAAACATACAGACGAATTGAGAACCTCCTCCTTTTTTTGAAGTCGGTTAAAAATGAGTTGGTTTGTTTGCTTGTTACGTTTCCACGCTAAACCGGCTGAATGGATTTGGATGGCACATGGGTAGACCATGACCTAGAGGGCATATGATACTTTTTACCCAGGAACGCAGACGAAGTCGCGGGCAACAGCTAGTATTATATAAGTTTAGATTGCAGATAACTTATCAGTCATTTGTTATAGATTAGAGGTTCATGAAACTAGTAGTTGTCAAAGTTGCAAGAGTTAGACTTCCCCCGCATTTACAGCAACGTATAAAACACTAGCTTCGGGTTTTTCTGGGAATTATAGTTAGGAGGATGAAAAACCGGTCTATCGACACTAGACTCACAAAATTTATTAGGTACTTAAATTAAATTAAATAAATCTCTTAACACACTACTAAAGTTTACCTCGGGAACAGTACTTTTACTTTGTACTATGTCCGCTTCTGTACACCTGACAACGTATATGCGAAATTTCAGGATGATCGGTTCAGTGGTTTAGGCGTAAAAAGCTAATAAACCAACAAACTTACTTTCGCATTTATAATATTAGTTAGGAAGTTAGGATGTATTCTACATGTTGTGTCTATTGTTTTCGTTTATCACTTACACCATAAGCTACCAATAGTGCCGATTCTCTTGTACACCAAACTAAACTATCACTAAAATTCCTTACGGCTTCCTTGGCCATGAGAATCTTAAAGCTATTCTGCAAAAAAATATCTCTAAATTGAAAAATAATTTTGACGCAACTAAAATTTAATTTGACAATCGCGACTTCACGTGGTACATGTTTTTCCTACCCAGTGATTTTTTTTTTAGAGCCGGAGGCGCGCATCGTGTTAGCCTCGACGTGTTTTATATGGAATTTTTCACTTTTTGTATGGAAAATATGAAAAATTATTACCTATATGTAGAGTCTAGGTAGGGGTTTAAAGGTTTTGTAAAGGGGTAAAATTTTCTTTATTTTTGCTATAGGAAAACACCATTTTCGAGATATAAGCAAAATAAGTACAAAAGACACAGTACTGTTTTTGCACCTGAAGTCGAAGTGTTGTGGTGAATTTTAGTTCATGACAACAAATTTTATTCCACACCATTTTAATCGCAAAAAAAAAATAGCCAGATTAGACTACCAAAATTTTAGGTTAAAAACATCAAATTCAGAGTAGCTAAATTGCCATTTTCACTAAATTACTAACTCAGTGCTGTCAAACTGAAATATAGTTAAGTTGTGTCACTTTAGAGTCTATTTCAGAATGGGAAATCGTCGTTTGACAGGAATAAACAAAATTTTAGTGATTTTTAGTCTAGTTTAGAGAATTTTTAACCGACTTCACAAAAAGGAGGAGGTTCTCAATTCGTCTGTATGTTTTTTTAACCGACTTCACAAAAAGGAGGAGGTTCTCAATTCGTCTGTATGTTTTTTTTTTTTTTTTTTTTTTTTTAACCGACTTCACAAAAAGGAGGAGGTTCTCAATTCGTCTGTATGTTTTTTTTTTTTTTTTTTTTTTTTTTTTTTTTATGTGTGTTAGCTCATAACTTTTTTCTGGGTGAACCGATTTGGGTGATTCTTTTTTTATTTGATAGCTGGTGCTTCACATTTGGTCCCATTTAAATTTGATCAGGGTCTGACCAGTAGTTTTTGAGTTATCCTTAATACTACATATTTTTTCCACTTAGTTTATATTGATGATGTGTTGATAATTTGCTGTCACTGTTATTTACATACCAATTAGTGGAATACGAATTTGTGTGGGTTAGGTACCGCAACTAAAAAGTGAAAAATAAAAACTTTTTTACAAAAAAACAACCGACTTCCAAAAAAAACACTAAAAGACGTGAAAAATAACTTTTATTTCGGAAGTCGGTGGCCAAAAACGAAAATACAAAACCAAAGGCACCGACTTCCGAAATAAAAGTTATTTTTCACGTCTTTTAGTGTTTTTTTTGGAAGTCGGTTGTTTTTTTGTGTGACAAGAGAATCGGCACCAATGACTAAATTGTTGTAAACAAAACTTTTTCACAATAGTTAACACTATGTACATAGTATCTTTAACAGCGTCAATACATGTATGATAGATGTTTTATACATGACAATTTAAAAAAAAATACAAGACTTATCGAAACTAATAGTATCACAACTTGTTTAAGAATTTAAACGCGGGATTAAAAATAGGTAGGAATAAAAAGGGTTATCCTTGGTTATGTGGGACTATTTAGTGCCTTAGCACTTCTTTTTTAGGTACGTTATTAATAAGAATTTCCAAAAAATTATTCATCAACAGTTTTAACATTTATTACAGTATCTATTTATTCTATTCTAATTCGCCGCTATTTCATAAAACTAAATGGAAAGTTCTAATTAACAAACAATTTAAATGGAGATTAGAAAAACCGAAACATTAAGAGTGTTTGTGAAGCTCATAAAATTAGGATTTGCAGCATTACATTTTTAATCTGAAACACATAGTATTTTGTCAGTATTTATAATCTTACACAAACATTAAATAGTATTATGATAATAAACGGAGACGTCATAATTATTAACAATTTCAGAGATTTACCAGTTTGATTACGTTAAAATTATTTTTGAATAAGAAAATACTTTACGATTTTCGCTTTAAATTTTTTCTTGTTTGCCTTTTATAAAATATCAGGTCCAAAGTTTAGCAGTGCCAGATCGACTTTGTTTTCTTCAATTTCTTATACCTTACCGAATAAAACCCGTCTTTTGGTGGGCGAAAAGATTGTGAGCTAATCTAAACTTTCTAGTCACTGTCAGCCTACATCATCCTAACCTGAACTTATTGGTCTGAAATACAAAGCAAACACATAGAAAGTAAGCATGGAAATCAATGCTCGTTCATTCCTATGAGATCATCCCGATACAGATCTCAAGCGTCCACAAATTCTTTGCAGCTTTTAAAGACTAGTGCAATTTTGTGCGGGCCGAAAATCCCCCTACATCGCTTTTGTACATTTTGTATGAATCATCGCACACTATATGCACACTATAACGTATGAAAATACGTTGCACTTAGCTTTAGTTTGCACTCACGGTACAAAGGGGTATGGGGGGGGTTGGTATCTTCCAACTTACATCCGTTAGTTCTAAGTTGAACTACACGATTACTGACACGTACACGACTGGACAGGTCCACTCAATCTGTGTGGTTTTTCCTCAAAAGACCATTTGAGACACAAATCTACATAGTCTTCACATGATCTGACCAAGATTATGTCTGGACTTTAAAAGAGACTGTGACCTCTGAGTTTGTTTCGGGCTTTCTTCTCAGAGTAGTCAGATAGGAAACGCCGACCTGATCAATTTTTTTAAATATGATTGACGTGCAAAAGTGTTTGTACAAACCTATTTACTGAAATAAAATAATTTATCATCTCAATATTTATTTTACGTACTACAGAGAATAATAGTATATGTGCTAAGATAACTACTGCAGATAAAATAAAATTTATTGTAATCACATACCTAAAAGTGAATTGTAAAGTTTATAATCATGTTTATTATTCTTCCTCTTCCGTGGTTATAATTATAGTGTTTTGTTTCTTTTAGAAGTACCCCTAACTTGATAATTGTAGGATTAGAGAAGGGAAATTAAATCTATAGCTTTCGTTTAACTCTACGTACTGCCAATTCCCTTACATTATTGCCTGTTAGTCTTGGAGTTGTAAGCGCCACTGCTGAATGGGGGATCCTGGGTCCAATTCCTAGACCGGGTAAAGTGCTACTGGGTTTTTCCATTAGGAATTTCTCAGTTGTAGTCCGGAGTTTGGAAGTCGGTGGAGGGAAACCCCCCCCCCCTGCTTCGGAAAACAAGTAAAGTCGTTGGTCCTGCGCCTGATCTCACCCCGGTCGTGTCGGATTTCCTTTCAATCTTACTAAGAGAATGAGGGTAAAGGAGTGCACCTATGTTTGCGCAGACACTTGTACACTATAATATCTCCTGCGTACTTGGCTAATCACTGTGGACATTGGCCGCCGTGACCGAATTCGGTCGGAAGGATATCAATATTATTGAAAAATAGTCCAAAATACTCTCACATTGGTGACTATACTGGGCTTTCTGTTGATATTCCGTACTAGAGTTGCTTATCCGTCTTCAGGCCCTTTATAACCCACACTTTTGTCCACAGTAAGCACCATGGGTATAAACATGGGTATGATCTTCGCGTGGCCAGCCTTCACCATTTCTATGTTCCAAACGACAAACACAACGCTAAACAGGCCAATGACAGACATAGAGATTTCACTGTTCGGCAGCTTGTCTTCAATAGGAGCTCTCCTGTCCACACCGACCGCTGGTTATATTTTGGAGAAGTTGGGACGAAGATATTGCTCTGTTCTGAATGCCTTGGGTTTAGTTGTAAGTAATCTTTGTTTTATATGATCTATAATAGTGTCCATGGAGTTTCTTGCCCGTTCTTCTCCATAGGTACCTACTACGCTTTGGAATGGGCAACTAGCTTCATTTTTCTGACTGACTGACCCTTTGACAATTCAAAAGTGTCTGTAATTGGTTTATTTGAAATAAATGCTTTGAGTTTGAGTTTGACTTTGAATAATTGGCCCTTTATTGAAAATCTTTTTACTTTTTCAATGTATGCCTATCTATGCCTTTTGCATCTCACAAAGCTGCTTTAATATTTTTCAGTTAAATCTTATTTGATTCTCACTATGACAGTTTTCCTATTAATTGAAGTGGCAGTCCTTTATATATGCTAATACAATAAAACATTTTATTTTGTTTACAGCTCGTCTGGGTCCTATTAGTATGCACCAGGAATGTAGAAACAGTCCTAGCAGCCGTATTCCTATCTGGGGTCGCCAGTTCTGCAATGCTAGTAGCCACGGTGTACATCAGTGAAATCTGCCAAGATTCCATTCGAGGTTCTATGACGGCTTCTATGATGGTGTCATATGGAATAGGGATGCTGTTTTCGTATATGCTGGGAGGATTTCTTCCTTACAATATAATGTTGTATGTTGGACTATCTGCGTCAGTTGCTGGGGCATGCTTGCTGTTCATTTTGAGGGAATCCCCCATGCATTTGCTCAATAATGGGAAAGAAAAGGTAAGGAAAAAAGAAGGAAGGATGGAGGGAAGAGAAAAAGCTTTTTCTTCTTTTACGAAGTACCTCTGTCGCTTTGTGCTTAAGAGTAACCCAAGTAAGACACTTTGAAAATAAGGGATTTGGTTGAGATGTTGGAAAGTATCATTCAACTTTGGATCTAATGACAAACCTAAAATGCTTATCTGATATATAAAAATCTCGTGTCACAGTTTGTTATCGAACTCCTCCGAAACGGCTTGACCGATTTTTATGTTTTATTTATGTGTATTTTTGGCAGGTCTGAGAAAGGGTCTTACAGTATATTTCATACCGTTGCGGGTGAAACCCCGGGGCGCAGCTAGTAATATATATTTTGGTTTCGTTCCAAACGTATTGTTCGATCTGAATGCCAATATCCCTGACTATTTTGGTTGGTATGATAAAATGCTTTTAAATTATTACGTCAGGAGCATAAAAAATGCGTGAAATTTCAGTCATATGCATCAATAGCAATAGCACAAAATGATTTACTTCCGAATATTTATTGTGTACTGTGACTAGAAGCTAAATGAAACCTAAAATATGTACTACCACCTTTTGCCCGCGGCTGCGCCCGCGTGGATGCCGGAAATTATCCCATGGGAACTTACTTCCGGGATAAAAAGTATCCTACATGTTAATCCATGTTATCAAACTATCTGTGTTCCAAATTCCATCAAAATCCGTTTAGTAGTTTTTGCGTGAAAGAGTAACAAACATCCATCCATCCTCACAAACTTTTAAATTTATAATATTAGTAAGATTGTTCTAAATGTAGAAACTAATATCCTAATTTACTTTGTCAGGAAGCAGCACAATCTTTAGCCTTCTATAGAATGTGGAAGTTGGATTCTAAGGAGCTTTTGGATGAAATGAACAGCATGAAACGCGCTCTGAACCCAGACCTTGGAGGTATGTATCTACGAGTATACATAGTACAAAACAGGGTCCATATTCATGTCTGTTTGTGTGACCGCGGAGTTATTCTAAACTACACAAAGATTTCATGCTTTGCGACATTTTGATGCGTATTCCACCTTCTGCATCATTATGAGCGTTTATTCTGAAAGATTTGTATGTATTAATAATTAAAATTATACTATATGATAAAGAAATCTCGATATTTTGTCATGTCATAAGAACCGTGCAAAGCAGCCACTATTCAATAGTACCTAAACTATAAACAACAACTCATTTTTGCTGTGTAGGATTATTATTAAAAAAAACATTTATTCAAATTGTTCTGAGAATCAGTACTTTTTGAAGGTCGAAAGTTACTAAAGACAGCTCCCAAAACGCGTCCACTCTTCACCACTTCCTAGCGTTTTACCTGGGCAAACAGAAAAACTACAATTAGGCCGACACTGTGCTAAGTTAATGGTCTTTTTTATTTACTTATTCATTTATTGCACAATGTACTTGTACACAAACTCACAGACAATAAAACTAGGCTTAACTAATCAGTTAAATAACCAGGTTAGTATTGTTTCAAAAAATATTGCATAATAAGTAATATCACAACACTTTGATACTTGTAAGATAGATAACTATTTTTCCCACAGAGGAGACGCCTGAAGAAGAAAAGCTGAAACCTGACATGAAACCCGCTGAGAAAATGTCTATATGGAAGTTTATTAGTAAGTACATATTTATATCCTATAAAAAATATATATGAAACCCACACTCACAGTAACTACTCTCAGTAACTCTGGCTTTTGAGAATCGGGACCAGGGTCTGCTTTCCAAAGCGCAGAGACAGTTAATCAAATACAAATTTTAATGAACATAATTTTCACATACATTCCAAAACTCTTCCAAATTTCCACAGGAAAATCAAAATCATCGCAACGAACTTTCATCGTAAGCATGGTAGTGATGACCGCAGCCATTTTCCAAGGTTTAGTCGTCGTCCAAATATACGCGGAACCCATATTCACTGAAGCGGTACCTGCTGTGTCTCCTACTCTTTTGAGTGTCATGTTGGCTGTTACGACTGTTGTCTCCGGGATAGTCGCTGCGTACTGCACTGATCTGCTTGGAAGACGGGTGAGGGTCTTTTGTTTAATGATAACCTGGTACTTTTGTTATGGTCTTTAGCCTGGTGGTTGCAAGCACGACTGCTGAACAGGAGTACAATTCCCAGCTTAAGCACTGTTGGGACCTTATGATGTCGTGGTTGGAGAAAGTGGTAAATGAAATCACAGTATTAAATACAACGTCTATTGAATGATGACCTTGAACAATAAGCACAGTGACGCTTCTCACTGAATCTATACAGAACACAAGTTATTGCTACGGCGCTGGGAAGACGACTGGCCGCTAAACCGTATGCGCGGGGAACAATGCATTTCGCCTCGTTAGCATTATTGTTACCTGTAGTCCCTACATACCTCCCCCCTTTTTTTAGCATTATGTAAAAAAATATTCAGTACTGCTTGATAAACCACAGCGTGTGGTAGATGAGACCTATAGAAATTAACCATACCCAAAAAAGGACGGAGCTGTTCTACGGTATCCGGTCTTGGGTAGTATGTAATAGCCTTAACTTTGTCTGGTAACGGTTTGATACCTTTCTGTGTTACTTCAAATCCTAGAAAAGCTACTTTAGATAGATACTTTTCTTTTTTAGTAGGAAGGAGCCCGAAGTCTGTATTTGTGTTGGTTAATGTCAATTATAGGCTTACTTTCAATAATAAGAGCCTTAAACATTACTGACGAAAAGTGGGTGTATTACACCTCGTCCTACCCCGGGAAGTACAGGCGTTATGTAACGCAGATTTTGGATGGGGATAGATCTCTTCTGCATATTGAAATTTTAGCTCGTAAAGCAGCCTGCCTAATACTCCGCTTCTCCTAGATATCCATTAACATCAAAAGATATTATGTAAATAGCCATGCAAAAAGATAAAAAAGAAATACAATTCATTTCAGCCTCTCATGGTCTTCGCATCCCTGGGCGGCGGCATAAGCTGTGTGGTACTAGGAACACAGATGCAGCTTCATTGGGGACCAAGCTGGTTGACGGCACTGTTCATCTACGTGTTTGCAGTCATGTACACCTGTGGCGCGGGAACAGTGCCCTTCGTTCTTCTAGGCGAACTGTTCTTGCCTGAGGTGGGTGATGCTATTGTTTTATGTGATCCTAGTAGCTTAGACAAGAAGAAAGAAGGGAAGATCACAGGCGTTCAGATTACTTAGTATTTGAGACAAAATACTAGTCATTTACGAAAAGTGGGCTGAGAGCCTGAGATAATGAAAGTTTTATTTTGCGCAAACTAACTTCGAAAATCTATATCTATACATTATAATAAAATAGTACGTAATGAAGTCAAAACTGCTCATAGAATATTTAAAAAAAAATTGAAAGTGTTACTAGGCCTGGAAAAAGAAGGAAAAATTCTAAAAATGCGTCCGCATCGCTGTCAGTGGGAAAAATGCGCAAAAGGCTGGCAGCATTGCCACGTTTAGCAACGCTGCCGATGCGTTTTGGCAGCTGATTGGAGATTCTGCTGATTTTGTTACCTAAAAATTGGCCAGCCCTCTGCAGACTTAGCATGACGCTGTTTATTTCTTCGAAGCATAGACACGGCTATTTCCAGATAAAGTGATATTTCGTTGCTCCATTTTTGACCTCGCACCGTAAAAATCCTTTTAAAATCTGTCATTTTGTTTGATCATTTCTACCGATCGTTGTCGAGGTTCTTTTTAATATAGACTATTTCAGACGATAGTTGTCTAAGGTAGTGAAGACAATTTGTTTTTTTTATCGCCACGCTAAAGACAGTAGAAAACTTTTTATTCGACGACCACAAAGTATAAAAATGGAATGGAAAAATGTAATTATTCTCTTTTTGTATGGAAAATGTGAAAAATTATTACTTACATGTTGAGTTTTGGGGGTTTACGGGTATTATATAGGGGGTCGAAATTTTCATTATTTTTGCGATAGGACACACCATTTTCGAGATTTACGCAAAATAAAAGAAAAATGTGAATAAATTACTGAATTTAGTAAAAAGTGCAGTTGACTCTTTCTACTTTGCTGCCGTCGTACTGTTTCACGAAACGTCTTTTTTGTCCATTCTTTCGTCGACAAGACGGTACTTGTGCTAAGCCTGCTGGTCACGTGAAGAGTCGACCAATGGCTAGGCGATGTCCCGACATACTCGACGTGCACTCAGACCCCACGGCCCTAGTGTTTCAACCCCAAACGTAGTCAGTGGGTCGTCTTAGGGGTGGCTCAAACATATAGCTCCCAATAAGGGAGCAATATGTTTGAGTTAGTTTTAATAAGTGTCTAAAATAAAGGTCTCTTTTCTTTCCAGGTCAAGAGTTTCTTCTCAATGGTGCTATTCGAATACGCGTGGCTCTGCAACTTCGTGATCCTCTACATCTTCAATCCTCTCCTCAAGGCTCTCGGCTGGGGTCCTGTTTTCTACATCTTTGCAATTGTTTGCTTTTTAAGTTCCACTTTCTGTGCCTTCTTCTTACCAGAAACGAAAGGATTGACTGTTGAAGAGATTCAAGCACGATTCGTTAAACCAAAAAGAAAAGCTCCGTTGTACTAGCTTTTAGGATGTAATAAATTATTTTAGTTTAAGGAATGTTTGTGTTTTATTTATTATCTTGACATTTTCTAAATGTACTCAATTTGACATTAATCGATTTGACTGTTTCAGTGTAGTGTATGACGCAAGGCACGATCAATTTCTATTTATGTCCATCAAAGGTGTGTCACGAATATCGAGTAACCGATGGTCTATCGATATTATAATTGAAGGACTTCTTACCTCAAACAATTAACATTATCGATAGTGTTGTTTATACAGAATATTAACTAAAGAAACGACAATAAAGTTGTATTCAACATCATCCCACAAAACTCGAAAGTGAAGTTTACTAAACAAATCGATGTTTGCTGTATGAAGTTGCCAGGTAAACCGCCGTGTGATCGTTCTAGACTTTTTAAACAAAAACGATAAATTAAGTGGCTTTTTATTTTCCATCTGAAATATTAACATCAGGTTATAACTATTTCCCGTGATTTAAACCACCTGTTTAATACGCTCAGTGACCACAACTTTAAAGTACCTACTTAGCACAATCATGTATTTTTCAATTGTGCTTAAAGCTGCGCATTGCCTACCTATAGGATGGTGACAGAACTGTTTTATTATAAATTGAGTCACCTAGAGAACATCCGTACTTTCCAACCACGAAATCGAAACTACAAACTCAGCTTCACAAGAACCGAACAGCAAATAATGACCTATTAAACCTAATACAAGTTCCATGCACTATGGTGCAGTCGTCCCATTTGCCTGCTCATAAAGATATACAATGGAACAAACAATGTTAGCCATGGTTGCAAGCCATTGGCCCACTGCCCCGGTTTTGTATAATTTCACCTTTATTGAATGGTTTTGCATCTTTGTACTACGTGCGTCTTATGAGAGCCTGGTACTATCAGTTTTGTGGGTCTCCAATTTATAGATTTTAGTTATTGAACTTTCTACCTGTAAACCTGGCATGGACATTATATGGATCATAATGTTGTTGTTTCTGTTTGCTTTCGCAAAAGTCGATGTGATTGTCGATAAAAACATGGTGAAAATATAATATGGGAAGGTCTATCACAATCACTCGTTACTTTTGATTCTGTTTGATTGACAAAAGTTACTTTTGATGTCATTATGTAGCTACCTACTGATTTTTATAGAGAAATTATACGCTCACGTGGTGTGCTTACGTTTAAAATTTTCTTCTATCAAACATTTTGGTCTTTCGCGTCGGGTTGTTGAATGTGGAATCACCCAACATAAAATACTAAAACTCTCGTAGGCAACAGAGCTCGCTCTTACTGCCTTGCCTTTATCGTGTCCAAACTGACACTACTACGGACTAAAAAGCGCTTTAGACAAAATGTAATGTTCCCGGTAAGAAAATCAGGCTTTTAAACCGCTAGATAATTCTACCGGTTTTGGAATTTCCTAATAGTAGATAATTAAATCTAGATAACATGAAATGGAGACCACATTTAGCTCTGAAAACCCTCATCAGACAATGTTAAAATAAAATGCTCGTTTTTCCCAACCAAAATAACTTTATCACATGCATAAAGGCATTACAAATCTTGCATAATCTCATAATAGACATGTAAACAAAAAATAACAGTATGTAAAATTCTCAGGTTACACTCGTCAAAAGATCGTTGTACTAGGCAAACATAACAAACGTGGATATCGCTAACATTACGCAGTACAATGTACGCAACCACGCAATAAAACCTAAGCTTTATGTGTTTTCGTGTAAAATTGGTCTTTTTAACGTCTGATTTCCTGGTAAAGAGTGTCAAGTTCAAGATTTTTTTGCTCTTTAGGTACGGAATGGAGACGTAAATCAAGAAAACGCTTTTTTGAAACAGACAAATAAATATTGTCGTAACAATCAATTTTTTCCATCTTAATTTCTTTATTTTCGGTATTCTCACATAATAAATACGTTATTTTCTCGTCACAATAAAAATTACAATAGGCACTTATCATAAGAGAATAAAACCAAAATATTAATAAATAAAAATTGTTTTACTTAAAAATACACAGCTCCTGTACCTACAGTCGTACATAAAATGGCATATACACTATATTTTTTTATTACACATTCGAAATGTAAATACTTTAGACTTATTCCTCAAACCGCCTCCGCGCCAGGACTGTTAAGAGGATCCTTGACTTGTAGTTTATGTAAGTCTGAAATTGCCAACCGGTCTTGAGTTATCCACGCTCGTGCCTTCCCTGGAAGGCTTAAGTAGCCAGGAGGCCTCTTCTCATATAGATATTATGAAAAGAGGCCGTTCCCTTGCACTGGTACAATAATAGGCAGGTATTATTTATTTTTATATACGACGGAAATCATATTATTTCACATTTGTAATCATCTCTCTTGAATTTTTTCCCATATGACTCGGTTATTCAAATAACTTTATCTTCATCGCTAACATTATAAATCTAATTATGGTTATCAAACAAATCATATTTTAAAGTTTATCTTCCCAAAATAGAAATCCACATAAGTACACACATCTTTTTATGTCTTTGAAACACAAATTGTATGTATAAGTATATAAATAATACTACAGCTAATAATTCATAACATGACCGGCTGAAACCTGATTTCAACAAAGCTGTTTAAAGGGTGGACTTCTTTAAAAAAATATATAACTACAGATTTTAATTGCCTTGGAAACAACAAAACACGAAAAATACTGTTAATTTTTCGGTTCGTTTATAGTTCAGATAAAATTGTTATTTTTACTGAGAAAGGACAAAAAGGAATTATCTCTATACATAGAATACAAGCATTCAATTAAAATTATAAATCCATTCTCTCTTACTTAAAAATAATAATATTTCTCTATTAATCTCACAAAGTGCTTATCGATATTGCTATATTGCTCCAAAATAATATCATCTTTTAAAATGATTGTTCACAATATGTCCACTTTACCGATCAATTAAATTGAGCAAGTCTACATGCTCTCTTTGAAATAGCATAAAATTGGAGCAGTATTCATAGTGTGTACTTGCACTGAGAATATTAAACAATATCGGTACTATGAATTGACCCCAATATTTTAAAACGGATACTTTATCTTAAAAAATATATTTTCTAATTCTTCTTTCTCGCCCTAAAAAGATCTTGAATCTGCGCATTTGAGAGTCCTTTAGTTTCTGGCACTATTATATATGATAGAATGGCGTTCAAAAGGCTCACAGCACCAAATATATAGAAACATCCAAAGATTCCGAAAGCGGTGAGCATGTATGGGAAGACCGCCAAAATGAAGAAGTTGAGGAACCACACCCATTCTATGACCATCACTGATGCTAAGCCTTGAACCTGAGAACAAAGAAATAGATTATTGAATCGCATGCAGTGTTCCACATAATTATGTTGTTCTAACTCTCATGGAATTTTTCAACGTATTACTGCGATCGCAAATCGTTCCCCAAGCATGATAATGGCATTCCACTAAGATCATTTCTTGTCAATGTCCCATATTTAGATAACCTGCAAATACTGGTTCTCCTACTTAGTTCCAAAGCCTCGTATATTTAGTTTCATAAATCAAGAAATTATTCTGAAACGAATGCAATTATTCTATCTTATTGTTTAAATGAAGCCAAAGGTGAACTTTTAGTCTTTAGTCAGTACTCTCTCTAAAAAAGAAAAGTTTTAAAAAATCCAAAAAAAAAATACGGTCTCCATATTTACCTCAGACTCGAACACTTCAGCCAGTAGAACATAAGGAATGGTAGCGGCTCCGATGAGGAATGAGAAGCAGTATGCCATAAGTAGCACCACGGTGACCCACGCAGGAGCTGACTTCGTCTGCAGCAGGAATCCAAGAGCCGCCATGCACAAACAGACCAGCACTGATGAGGATATTATTAGGATCTGGCAATAAAATGTATGAATTAGTAAACTTTCATAATTATTTTGTAGTTTCAAATAGAAGCAACATATATGAACTTGAGCTGTATATCCATTACAGTTACACGGACATTTCGGAAAATTAAGACTGATAACACCGTGCAATTTAATTTTATTGCATTAATTAGAAGCAATAATAAAAGTTGAATCGTCTAAATAGGGGCTTCTAGTGACCGTAATTTTACTATTCTTTGACTAAGAATAATTAAAGCAACAAGTGACCTTTGGTGAACTTAAGAAAAGATATGAACAACATCAAGTTTCACTTGTCGCTAAACTTTACAAAATTATCGGGGTTAATACTCGTATCACGCTTTTTTCTTGAGGACAAATAAGTGTTCACGAAAGATGACTATCGTAAATCACGTTACTAAAACGTAACATTGATTTCATATATTTATTCTAAGAAAACTGTCTACAAAAGCTGTGGTAACCGGTTAACTGTTATTGCCAAAAAAAATATAATCTCCCTGAATGAAAGACGTGAAAGAATCGAATAAAATTGAATTCAAAAGAATCTTACCCTCCTGCCAGCCTTATCAGCAACTAGAGCCGAGGTTATACCTCCACCGAACTGTATGATAGCGAATATCACCGTGTACAGATCTGACTTGCTCGGGTCTGTCTCAGTGAACACTGTCTTAGCGTACACTTGTACCGGGACTATGCCCATGAACACCTGTAAAGGTAGATAAGATAACGAACCAATATAAAACACATGACTTAAAAAAAAAATGGTAAAAAAGTAAAAAGCTTGGGGATCAAATTAAACATCCGTATTTCTGTCAAAGAAGGTGAGAAATCGGAAAACGTGACTATGTTTCATCCCAATCGGTTCGAAGATCAATTATCAGGAATAAGAAAGTCGAAGCACAAGTTACGTTGAGGCCTTCGGGATGAGTCCAAATAGTACAGCGCCTTTTACCAGACGAGTATGTAACTGTAGAAACGTTATTTACCTGCATTGTCATCACTGTCATCACTACGAAGAACGCCCGTCGTGAAACCGGTGAAATAACTGGAAGAGCCAAATAATAATTATTAAAATTCTGACCTTAAAAAACTGCGTAAAACTGTGAAAAATTAAACTTTCGTTGTATCCACAGGAATTAAATCACATTCATAAACCAGGCATACGTTAATAAAAACTTTTCTTGTTGAATTTCATTCATCAACTTTATTGAACGACATAACCAAACAAAATTCGTCAGATAAAAGATCTTTGTAGAACTAAATCTTTTAGTTTAATAATATGACGTCTATCTGAGCCTGTAAGTACTCGTAGATACTTACATAAAAGCTTGATTGGAGACAAAGCTTTCGGTTGTTCAGGCATAATATCTTCAATATTTAATTTTTGTTTTTCTGCTTCCTCTGCTTTCGGGTCTGTATCTGTAAAAAACAAATGAAGATAATAATTTAAAGCACCAATATTATAGGTGAAAATTTTAAAATTAGCAATACATACGAAAGTGGTTACCTTGACACACTTACAATAGAGCCTACAGATCCCTTGGTATATGAATATGTTTTACCAACTTTAGAGTAATTGCTGCAAATTGTCATGTGCAAAATTGAATTTAGAAAGATCTGTGCGCTAAATTTTTCCTGTGTCAACATACCAGCTATAGCTTTAAAGCTTTTTGGTACAAAAAGCAAGCAGTAATATTATTATCACTTGAGCTGACTCCTAAATGTACTTCTACATTCTTTTAAACAAAAAGTTACTCTCTCGTATGTATTCAATGCCCGTTTCTAAAAACTTTTTATAAGTGGGTACCACTACTCTTCAATATCCTAACAATGAAGTAAGAGAACATACCTGTAACAGATATCAGCTCAACAGCTGGCATAATCTGATGCTTCAACCTCGTCAGTTCATCTATCACTACCATTGAAGATGCAGTCACCCCTCGGTACTTAGCCATCGCTTGTCTTGCATCCTGTAATTGAAATAACCATTTCATTAGCCTTGTGCATTACTGGCTGAGAGCGTAGACAAATGGCATTTGCTTTCAAATCATTTCGTATTTCTACGACTTTCAACAAGATTGACATCAGCTTTTCGGTAGCCTAGGTAAGTCCCATACAGTTTTGAGTTTTTCATCAACGTTATCACTGATTGAATATCAGTTTGTCTAGGCCCTCTGTTTCCTAAGATAACCGAACTGATCGTTTCAATTAACAATCTACTTTTTTGAGCTTTGTTGACTTTCAACACGGCTTGAAGCTTCAACTGTTTCTGTAGCTAAATCGAAAGAAACTTCTTATAAAGTATTCTCGAAATCGAGAAATCGAGGAATCGAGTCTTCTTGAAACTTTTATTCTATAAGTACATAGAATAAAATTTTCAAGAATACTACACGTGTATTTTTACACGTCATTAACATTATTGTTAGCTAATAGGTACGTAATTATCTTGATTTGATTCCTTTGCACGCGAGTTTTATAACAAACTAGGGATTAACTGATCAAATCATAATTACTGTAAGTATTACAATTATCTATAAGAAATTAAGTCGCTTCTCATATCTATCTTTGTGACCGCTTAAATTTTAAACTATACGCAATGGATTTTGATGTGGTTTTCACAATTATTTAGAGAGCATTTATTCCGTGTGTTAATGTGTCGATGACTAATATGATGATAAATGAACTCACCTCTTCTCGCTTTTGCTTCAGCAAATACACAGGACTCTCCACAACCAGCAATATGAGTAGTGTGCAGCTTATACTTAGGATTAACTGCAGCCAGATGATGGTTCTGTACGTCAGGAACCAGCCGACTACGTAGGACATTAATGTGCCCATACAGTATAGGAATATTGAGGCTGGAAGAAGGAAAAAAATATATAATTAGTATTGATAATTCATTAATTGTGATAGTAACATAACACATAAATATATGAAAGAAGTAATAAAATAAAAAGTCAATGAAGGTAGGGTGGTCTACTTGCAGCTTGCAGACAGATAATTTAAATTCTGCAAACCGGTCAATGCCTCTTTAAACGTAAAGTAATTAGATACCTCCAACACACACCAAAGTTTAAATTTATGAGCCTGTAATTGCACCTATACCAAAGACTTACCTTCACTTCAACTTACTCAATACTCAATACTTTTATTGCATTCCACATGATGGTAGTCTTAGGTAGTAAACTTATAATTAGATCATATGGACCCTGTCGGGCACAGCAAAATAAGTGAGTTAGGAGAGAGGAAGCATTTTTTAACTATATAACATAACTTAGCAAACTACTATACCAAAACAATGATGTTTTTTTTTTTTTAGTTAATGTTTTAGCTTTAATTTAAAATATAAACAGGTTGAGAGATGTAATAATAATAATAAAATACAATAAAATTTGAAGTCTCGAGTGCTTAAATTATGACTTTATAAGTCTATCACTTAGATATTCGTTTATTGAGTAGTAGCTTTTATTTAGCAAAAATTGTCTAAGTTTTTTTAAAAATATGTTCATTTTAATTTCTTTTTTTATTAGTGCGGGTAGTTTATTGTATAATTTAATGGACATTACATATGGACTTGTAGAGTGTATTTTTAATCTAGAACTTGGTATGTTTAGCCTAGATCGGTGTCTGAGTAGATAGCGTGTCTGAATATCTTCACGTTTTGAATAAAATTCTTGATGTTTCCGCACAAATTTGCATGTTTCTAAAATGTATATACAGGGAAGGGTTAAAATGTTGTGTTTTTGAAAGAAAGGTTTGCAACTATCTGTTTGCTCAATGTTTACCAAGATTCTAATCAAATTCTTTTGCAGGGTAAAAAGTGTTTGCGCACCTGTGCTGTTTCCTCAAAGGGTGACACCATAGCTAAGCCATGCATAAGCATAAGCGTAATAGGTGGAGAGAGCTGTTTGTAAATTGGTGGTCCTTTTTATTTCATGAAGGGCGTAAGAGAATTTAGAAATTTTTGAGTGAGTTTTCTGTACGTGAGATTTCCAGTTTATATGCGTGTCGATTACTAGTCCGAGTAAGGAAAATTCGTTAACGGTTTCTAATTTTGAGTCAAAGTTAAAGGTGTTCTTTGGTAAGGGTAGAAAGTTATTAATTTGGTTTTTGAGAAGTTTATCTCAAGGTTATGTTCGTTCATCCAGTTGCATGTTTTAGCGAGTATGGAATTGAGAGTTTCTTCTATATTTATATTGTTTTGGCATGAGATTAATATGGATATATCGTCCGCGAATAAGACACATGGCCCTTCTATGGTCTTAGGTAGGTCATTTATATAAAGTAAAAATAAGAGGCATCCTATGACGCTTCCTTGAGGAATTGAGGCGTTAATTGCTTTACTATATGATCGGATTTTTTCGATTTCATTATTGTTATGGTTACAGTATTCTATTTCAACTAATTGTTCTCTGTTCTTATAAGATGTTAGCCATTCGTGAGCCTTTCCACGTATACCTATTCCGTATAATTTCTTTAGCAATTTCCCAAATTTTACTTTGTCGTAGCCTTTGGTCATGTCTTGCAATATTCCTATTGCGTATTTTTTGTTATTAATAATATTAAGGGCTTCCTGGAAATACTTATAGACTGCTAAGGTGGTGGAACGGTTTTTTCTAAAGCCGTTCTGGCGTTCATCAAATATGTTGTATTTTTCGCAAAACGTATAAATGCAGTCACACATGGCTTTTTCAAAGATTTTTGAGGCTGATGGTAAGAGTTTGGATTGGACGATAGTTGTTTGGATCTGTTTTCGATTATTTTTTGTGGATTGGTTTTATTATAGATTTTTTTAGTAAATCGGGGAAGATACCTTCGTCAAATGACTGGTTCAGTAGCAGGTAAAACGGTAAGGTAAGTTCATCTGTGCATTATCGTAGAAGCGTTGGTGGTATTTCGTCAATCCCGTGACTACTTTTGTTTTTGAGGTTTTTAATTATTTTGTTTACTTCCCAAGCGTCTATTGGGCCAAGAAACATCGTGTTCTCTATGGGATTTAGTACAGAGGTGCTTCCCGGTGTGCTACTAGAAGATTTGGCGTTGTTTTCTCCAATGGACGCAAATAAATTATTAAAATTGTTGGCTACTTGTTTAGGTTCGGATATAAGGTCGTTATCTATTTGCAATTTAATATTATTATGCTCCTTTTTAGGTTTTTTGTTTGTTGTCTCGTTTATGATATTCCACATGGTTTTAACCTTATTGTTAGATTTTTTTATTTTATTTATATATTGTTACTTTTTTGATGCAGTCACTAGATTTTTTAATATTTTTTCATAGTTTTTATAATATTTTTTAATAATAGGATTTTTTGTTTTTAGTGTGAGTATTTTTAACAATCTTTTGTTATTACTGGAGATCTTGATGCCCGTCGTTAACCAGTATTTTTTATAATTGGTTTTTATTTTGACTTTACATATTGGTATACAGTGGTTAAGGATATTTGTTAATATATCATGAAATGCTTTATAGTTTTAATTTAAATTTTGGTTTTTGGGTAGGATTTGGTCCAATCCTGTTCATTTAATTTAGACTTAAACTTTAAAATGTTCGTGCTGTTAAATAATCTTTTTTTAACATACCATTTTGTTTGTGTAGATAAATGTGGTGTTGGTATGGTGATGTGTATAATTGTTGCGCTATGGTCTAAAAAACCTAGTTCCTCTACTGTTGCATATATTTTATTTGTGTTAGTGTTTGTAAATACTTGAACCGGCAGAAAAGGAATATATTAACAAAAGTCCACAATCGCTCTCTTTCACATTTGATTATTATATTACACAAAGTAAACAAAATATCTAAAGAAACCGAAATTATATCAAGGGCACCTCTCCAATCTTAATTTTTTCAATAAGGTCAATGATTTTTTGTGCAAAATATTATCTTGAACTTCCGAATTCCAGAATACCTTAGGTACCTTATTGAATACATTTAGTTTAATTTTAATCTACGTACATACATAGATAATTTTATTTTACACAATTTGAAATTTTAGTTTACCGGATTTATACATATTATAAGAGAATTGGATGCTGAATCACCAATCGTTTTGTCAGTACTACAAACATATATATTTTTTTTAATAGTGCCTTGCCCCACTCTAGGAATTTCTCCTGAATTGTGGGTTTTTTTTTTTTTTGGGTGGAAATCATCGAATGACCTCTCCCGCTCTGGGTGGAGCGGAAGGGCGTGTCAGACTCTTACTGACTAAAACCCACCCGTGTTCCTTCAGTTGCCTGTGCGCCAGGGCCACGGTAACTCTTTCGAACAATCCGCGACCCCGGCAGGCATCGGCCCTATCGGACCCCGTCCATTATGCTGACATCTCTTCGAGGCGCACGTGGAACACAACGCGCCGTCGATCCGGGCCTGGTCCTTACCGGACGGCGAACTGCCCATTGCTCGCCGTCCGCAGGCCCGCACCTACGGTGGCCGGGAGTCAGCTATCGAATCCCGACGCCCAGGGTGTCTCCTCCTGCAGCGACTAGGGGCGTGAGGGCGCAATGATTGCCTCTCCCTCACGCGCTCCGCCTGCTCCTTCGTGAGCATTACTGTTTCACAGAAGGAGGTGACTGCTTCCCATTCCCTCTCACTCCGTACCATGGCCTGAACCAGGGCCCGACGCGAGAGATCGCCGCCACGAGGACATGGCGGTGCTTACAAAAAAATAAACTCACATACACAAACAGCCAGACCCGGAAAAACTAATTGTAGGTCCTCCTACAAATATATGTTCCGTGCGGGAATAGAACCCGAATTTCAAATCACAAAGATTTTCTTTGAACTTGTTAAAATTATATATATTTATAATTTTGACATTCAGCTGCATCCGGTTAAATGATAAATGATTTTATTTCTGTAAGTAGGTTTGTACAAACACTTTTACACGTCAATCATATTTTTAAACTAGATGAGGTCGGCGTTTCCTATCTGACTACTCTGAGAAGAAAGGCCGAAACAAACTCAGAGGTCACAGTCTCTTTTAAAGTCCAGACATAATCTTGGTCAGATCATGTGAAGACCATGTAGATTGGTATCTGAAATGGTCTTTTGAGGAAAGAACCACACAGATTGAGTGGACCTGTCCAGTCAGTGCACGCATTTGTCAGTAATCGTGCAACTCAACTCAGGAAGTCAGAACTTAAGGAGCACAACGAGTTGGTTAATCTGGAAGCCGGCCCCAATATAGTTGTGATAAGTGTGGTTGTAGTTGTGTTAATATTGATCCAATAGAGATATGCTATGCTGAGACCAAATAATTAAATTAGAATAAAGGCAAAAAAAAATAACATATGACCCAAAAAGCTTGCAGCATTGCCACGTACGTCGCTACAATAGTCATAGTCATAGTCATAGTCATTTATTCATTAACAAGTAACTTGTATCTGAATGTACACACAAAACACACACAATGCTAATTGTTTACTCAAAGAAAAAGCCAGTAGCAACATTTATTCAAACCACAGCCAGTTGACTATTATAATAAACCTGACCTGATGCTAATCCTCCTCTAATAGCATCCTCAGCGACTTCTGACGTGAAGATAGGCGCCAGTAACAGAAAGCTACCGCCAGATATACCAGCTAAGAACCTGGCTGCCAGGATCAGGTTGATTGAAGTCGAAACTCCTACTATTGCCCATGATAACTAAAAAATAATAAACACTGATAAGTATTAAGAACTTTTTTCTTCACCAATAATTTAATTCTTACAATGATTGTCTTATAAGTAGCTCCCGTATAGAAAATTGTAGTATTTAAAATAGATTAAAATCTTTAACGGTGCCTTGGTTTGTTCAGCCTGGGCCGAAACTCAGTCTTATAATGGACGAAAAATTGGGACCGGGTTTCGTAAAAAAATATCCAAGCAATCAATTCTAAAGTATCGTCTGTTGCAACAATTTTTTGGAAGCATGTGTTTTGAAAACCAAAAATGTATTTCCACTTACCACAAACGGCAAAGACAAAATAACACCACCGTTTCTTCTTCCTAACGAGTTAATTAAAAAACCAGCGATTGCTGATCCAATCATAGCTCCTAATGACGGCAAACTGCCTAATAACGCCTCTTCAGCTTTAGTCATAGGTGTTGATAGAGGAGTCGTTGTGTTTGAGGCATATAGCTCTGATGTGTATGAGGGCCAGACGTTAAGAGCTCCCATGACGGTGGAGCCGAAGCCACCTGGAAATAAAAGAAAAATACCTTAGAGTAGGATAAGACGAGGATTGAGGTAAAGAAAATATTATATTATAATATTTGTTGATTATCCAAACAAAAACTAAAATAAACCGGTCAGTGACCATCCCGCAACAAAACAATTAAGGCTTCTTTCTCAAAATGAAGCCTTACAAGCTTTAACCACTATACTGTGCGTATTGGCGATTTCAGAATAATACAAGTCCAGGGGTCTAATTAATAAAACCGACAGTCGTCAGATGGCAGGCGACAATAAGACGATTTTACAAGTTTCATACAACCATTTTCTGCTTTATTAAACAGCACCTAAAATGAAAATGTGAATGTCGTAAAAATGTTTTTTTTTTTTTTGTTGACGTTACTTCGCATTGTCAGTTAAATTAAATAGGACCCTGGTTTTTGCACCATCCCTAAGCGACATCTCAGCTCAGATGAAATTGAAAGACCCCTTTTGTAATTCGTAATTTCTAGGTTTGAACGACAAAGTCTGGACCATCAATAAATTTAATGGTGACAGATGATTTTAATTTTTGAAAATTTGTAATTAGTACAGGACCATTTCTATTTTAAGTTACATAGCATAATATCACGCCTGTATTCCCCGAAAGTTTAGGCTGAGGTGTACCTATAGCACACCCACATTTCGCCAGTTATGTTTAAATCCCATGTAATAGCGGGCGAGCCTATTGCCATCAACCGGGCACAAAGTTGTGTTATAGCATAAAAAAATTGTTTTCGTAAAAAAAATGTCGGTAAAAGTTGGAATTTTGGCTTTCAATATTTCCGTAACCAGAAAGTTCATAAGTATGAACCAGTACTAAAAAATGATTACAATTACTTGACTCTGGGCTTCGTGAAGTGTCTTTGTACACCCGTTATACTTTTCATTTGTACTAAGTATAGCATTTTTATCTCATGAAGCGACGCGCGCTTTACTTGTGGTTACCAAGTGTACAAACACGCTGTGAATGTGTGTGTAAGCGCAGGAGCTGTCGGTGCCGTCCGAGACAATGGTGCCGATTCTCTTGTTACAAAATTCTCTAAACAACATAACATAACATCACGCCTGTATTCCCCGAAGGGTTAGGCAGAGGTGTACCTATAGCACGCCCACATTTCGCCAGTTATGTCTAAGTCCGATGTAATAGGAAGCGAGCCTATTGCCATCAACCGGGCACAAATCCAGACTCCGGGCTGCTACCGAGAAATTCCAGATGGTAAAACCCAATAACACTTTGCCCGACCCGGGAATCGAACCCAGGACCTCATGCTCAGCAGTAGCGCTTGCGACCACTAGACCAACGAGGCAGTCACGAGATTTTAAGTTAATAATTTGATTTGTCAGTAAATCGCAATGTAATAAAAAAAAAATGATGAGGATGATAGAAGATGAACCAGCGATCCCAATGGTCTGGTACATTCGGGTATACTCTAATTTGAGTATTTAGAGATTCCGATTTTTATATTGCTACGGCACATGTATCAGTGCCACATAATTTCACTATCGAATCAGACAAAAGCACACCACAGGATGTGTGTGATAACGAATATGTCCCAACATTGTTTATCAGTTCAATTTAAATTTTGCAGGACACATTGTTATGGCAAGCTCACTAAACTAGAAACATTAACATTCATAAATATTGCCGGTCTAATTATTTGAATCACTTAGGGCCCGTTGTTTGATCAGTAGTCAAACATAATAATAATTAAAATGCGTTAGTTAAACTAACAATTTGTTAAAAATTACATAATTATGTAAGTATGTCGTTTGACAAATGGTTAAGCTAACTATAGTTAAAAAATCGACAATTTGCTATGAAAGTTAACCATACATAGACAGAGTAGTTCAGCAGTTCTATCAGTAGTAAAACATGACCAGTAGTCAATTTAACAATTAGTCACTTGACAATAGTCAATAGCTGTCAAAGTTTAACTACTCTGTCAGCGCATAGTTAACTTTTATAGCAAATTGTATTTTTTTTAACTGTAGTTATTTTAACCATTTGTCAAACAACATACTTCTGTAATTTTTAATAAATTGTTAGTTTAACTAACGCATTTTAACTATTAGTATGTTTGACTACTGATCAAACAACGAGCCCTAAGATTCGTCTGTAGTCTTCGAACAAAATGCTCCGAGAAGTTTGGTGGTTCCAAACATCTCGGAAACCATTTAACATACGCGTATAATACATTCATGCGTAATTAATCATTCTCTAAAGAATACAAAATAGTTGTCCACAAGAACCGGTTCCAAACTACGAATATTGTCTCTATTCTCGAGTCATCGTCGTCTTTAATTGCATCGTGTTTGCATAACAATTTTTCAATACCATTTTTATCCATATTCTCTGTTTTGCTTTAAGTTCCTCTTTCAATCTCCTCTTGCAAAGCAACCCGGACAATGACATTTAAAAAAAAAACATATTAATAAACAACTTCTGGCTAAACACCGTCTGCATTTGATTGAAGGCAATTTGACACAATGTTCCACAGATTTATACTTATTTAATGACGTCCACAACTGCGATAGTTATTTTCTTTTATGTTTTCATAAATTAGGATTCTTACCCAATCCGCTTCATCATCATTGTCCTCTTCTTTCATTATGACTCTTTCTAGAACTTCTTGTTTTAATACCTCATGACCTACACCGGGAATGTCTTTGGAACACACAAATACCACACACAAAACATCCATACCCGTAACGAACATGTCGAAATTGGATAACACGTCTCTAAACAATCACTGTTTACTACCAAATAACATGGAAAAATATGTTTTATCTCCCGACCGAGACACGTCGATGCCTTGTTCCCAATTTAAATTCGCGCTAAAAAATAAGTATTTTATTTTATTTCTTACCGGCCAAAGCGGCATGGAACTGCCTAAGTCTTCCTTTATTCATGTTGATTCACTCGGAACTAACGAGTATCGTCACTATACGCTCAAGTAATAGTAACATTTCGGCAAATAGTTTATTACATAAATGAATTAGAATACACAAGATATGTAAACAAAACCTGTGTGTAAATATTTTATCTTTTGATAAGAGACTGTCATTCTTATCATTTGTGGAGCAAAATATATGTTTGTCGGAATGTTCTGATATTAATTAAAGATTTCCAAAATCAACATTTTGCTAAATTAATATTGAGATTGGTATTTTTTTTAAGTTCCAGCGTGATTTTGCTAATACTCTGTAAACTGGAAATCTAAGCGTGAGTCGGCCGACAGACAACCACGTGAAGGCCACGCGGAGCCGTTAATACAAATAAGCGAAACTTTAACAAGTTATAGAAAAAGTGCTAGGAGTTAAAAAAATATTTCGAGTCTCATTATTTGTTTATCAAATTTTCCTTTAATCAATATCTTAGTAAAATTACCAACCAGTGAGTACCACTTAAAAGCAAATAGAAGATACAAGAAAATGCAGAAAGCCTATAAGTTACATCTATTTGACATTCATGTATTGACGGCTGATTTCTGAGTGTATTTACTTCCATAAGGCTTTGTCCTGATGTACAAGGCCAGTAATGTTCTCAATGTCAATGTTATTATACTAAGGGCACCTTGCGTAACATTCATACACTATTTTGTTTAATTTATTTATTTGAAACATTTAGACAAAATTGCCCTGATCTAGATTTTACGTCAAGTCTTTCAGTAAAGTTACTACGTGTATTGAGAAAAGCATCTTCGGTTTAAAAATGTCTGCATTATAGCTACAATGAATTACTAACTATAGTCACCAGCTCTACGTTTGGCTTTAAAAAATGCACTTCTTCATGACATTTATAATGGGAAATATTTTACTGATCCTCCAAAAACTTCTAATGACGCACACTTTATGGAATAATTGAGCCTCTTTTCAACCTATCAGCTTCTCCTTGGACCTTGATTTTCAAAAATTACATCTTCTGCACATTTGACAAGGGTGTATTGTTATGGATGGGTTCCGTGAAAAGGTCTTTGAACGGTATCCTCTGATTAAACTTTCCGTGAAATACTGGCTCCAACTTTGGTGTTGATTTTTCTCGATAAGCTCCGAACTGCAGTGTTTAATGCCTTCTTCAGATCGATACATTGGTTTTCGAATCTTGTATAGCGCTCTTCATATACTGCGTTTTTGTCTCCATTGAGTTCGCACTCTATTTCTCAATGTAAATTGTCAATAGTAGACCAACGCGCTTGTAAATTCTACTTGAATGTTGGTGCCAGCTCTCATGAAGGCCTTGAAGTTCACCGATTGTTCGTGTGAGAGGTCGTCCAGTTTACTGTTGGACCCCGTGTCGCTCTTGTTAGGGCTTTGTTGTTGCCGAGGAGATGATTGATCCCTGTTGTTGCTCTCATTTGTGTTAGTGGTTTCTTCTTCCTCCTCGCTGTCTTGTCGTTCTTGTAATTTCTATAACTAGACAAAATACATACACTAATAAAAAGTAGCCAAAAGCCTCGTCAAAACGTTAAAAGTTTGTCAATGTTATCAATTGCTTAACTTCTGCCTGTCTTCTTCTGTCCAAGCATCATTCTCCTGCTCTTATCCCAATTTATTCAGGATCGGCGCAACAAGTCTTTCTTTTTCATACTTCTCCATTAATCGTCAACTCGATAGTCACCCCCTCTCTAAGATACATTTCTGTCCAATGTCACATCAAAATTATGACAATCGAGATGAGAGCCAGTAGCTATTTGTGTAAGCTACTATATCAGTTCAGTTTAACTCAAAGAACGGCAATTAATAGCAAAGAGGTATAAGGAACAGGGTGTAAAGTTAACTCATACCTCCATAGAAAAGGGAGGATCCGACCAGACGAGTGTCGTGTCTGGTGGGCAACTGCCCGACGTATTATAATGATACTCTGTGGCCCGACGTTTGATTTCGGGACTTTGTATATAATTAAGCTAGTTGCGCGGTAAACTCTGCTTGCGCGATGCAGGACTTTTGCCTAACGTCAGTGTGACGCGTAGCTGCTACAATGATGCTACAATAGTATTACGCGAGACTTGGCATAAATTATGGTTTTACTACTTATTTATATTTGTTATGTGGCAAGTTATCGCGATGGATCTGTGATGTTAACACCCATTGTTCTTTTAATGTAAGTTATTATGTTTTAATTTTTTTCCAGACTAACTCTGACTACAGGTGGGACTATAAGATGAGTGTTTATATTAGGTTTTGTGGGTGTGCTATAAGTACACATCTGCCTAACCCTTCACGAAATACAGGCGTGATGTTATGTATGTGTACATCACTGACTGAGAAACTTTAGTGGCCCAGTGGTAACGGGCTCGACTTACGAGTGGTTGGAGGTAGGGGAGTTAGAATTCAGGTAGGCGCGTGTGATGTATAGTGAAATATGAGTATTTCTCGAAAGAATGACTGAAATAAGACTTTCCTTAATGGTTGCGAATTGCCGGATTTCGGACCTAAAACTTTTTGTAGACTTTTTGAAGTCCTGAGTACTCGGATAAAAGCTATAGCTTTTGTCCGGGTACTATTGGAAAATAAACGATTGAGCACATCTTGAGGAACAGATTGATTTGTTTTGGCCTTGAAACGTGAACTCATGATTAGGGACACAGATTATTGAAATAAAACCTTAATGAACGATATTTATCCAAATATTTATATTTCAAGTTATTTACATAACAACTTCTATCTAAAAATATACGAGTATATCAGAATGTATATTTGACTCGGAGGTAGGCAGAGGCATATCAAGTCGGTACATCCACATTTCAGCAGTGATATCCTTATTCCACCAACCGGGCAGAATCTAGACTCCGGGCTGCTACTGAGAAAATCCTAATGGAGAAATGCAATAACAATGTCTGACCTACGGTTACAACCCAGAACCCTATGCTCATCTGTCATGCTGGCGACCACACGACAAACTAAACTATCAAACAAATAATCTGGTAGGTGCTTAGAGAAAGACTGCGGTAAAACAATGCCAGCGGGGTAATTGCGTAACACACTAACAGTAGGAATGGATTTCATTTTGACAGTTCAACAACATTCATTGCGTTATTTACGTTGTTGAGCAGACAAATTTCTCGAACATTATGAAGCAATGGATTAGCAATAGGCTTCAAAATGATTATTGAGATTGTGATTGATAGTATGTTACGTAATTAGGGTGCTGTAGCTTCTCCCTGATTGAATGATTGGCGTTGGTAACGCCAGGGACTTTGACTAACAAATCGCATACATTTCGGGTGAAGTTTCGAAGCTAGCGCCAAGTGGTAATAATTACTACAGTCCAGCCGTCGAGAGAATGCGTTCTTGACCCAGTTTCATACAAACGAATACGTGTTTTGCCAATTTTGATCTTTATTAGTTACTAGAATTGTCGCACTGTCAGGTGTCAGGAACGCATTGTCTGGACTGTCGGATAGTAAATGAATGAGTTTTTCGAATGATTCAGTAAAATAATTTCACTATTCATCGATTTGGGTTCAGCGTTGTCTTTATCAATATTGATTTCGGCTTATGTAGGTAATTATATTCGTAAAAACGATGTTATTATAATAATAAACAATAGTAACAATGAAACGAATATAATTTATTTTTCAGAGCTCCTTATTCTAAATCTTAACATTACGGGTTGTTAACTAACCAATTCTTGGATTTCGGTACACTAATCGATAAGCATAAAAATTAAATACTTTTATTTTGACTTGCAACCTTAATTATAATAATTAAGACTATAATTAAAAATAAATTTAATTTCATTCAAATATCTAATTATACTCCCTCCTCTTAATTTCACAATACTTAGAATTAGGCGTCCCGCAAGGATTCATTCTAGGTCCACTACAAGTAACTACGATAATGCACACGATACGTTATAAAATTATGTAGGCAAATAACTGGTAAACACTCTTTCCCACAATTATGTTCTTCCCTAATCCATCTTCATTATACCCCCAATTTAACATTTTGTGTCCATTAGGCTGGTAGACAAAACGACTAGCTATAATTACTTTTTGATCAATTTTCCGCCGAGCAAGCGAAGGGTTATGAATTTTAATCCCTGTTTAATATGCATGCAGCATTTTGCCTCACATTGTGCAACCGTAATCATTTTATACAAGAGGACATTTGTTACATTTTTTAGGGTAACTTTTTGATTTTTACAAACAAAGAGTGTCCTACATTATTTTCTTTATCATTATTTCTTTATTTCTTTATTTTAGTTTTTCTGAATATTTATGATAAATGATAAATGATTTTATTTCTGTAAGTAGGTTTGTACAAACACTTTTACACTTCAATCATATTTTTAAACTATATGAGGTCGGCGTTTCCTATCTGACTACTCTGAGAAGAAAGGCCGAAACAAACTCAGAGGTCACAGTCTCTTTTAAAGTCCAGACATAATCTTGGTCAGATCATGTGAAGACCATGTAGATTGGTGTCTGAAAGGGTCTTTTGAGGAAAGAACCACACAGATTAAGTGGACCTGTCCAGTCAGTGCACGCATTTGTCAGTAACCGTGCAGCGCAACTCAGAACTTAAGGAGCTCAACGATTCGACGAACAATGCCAAAGAAAGGACATTTGGGTAGGCCGCATAAACTACTTAAACTGCCAGATCAAGAATATAACTGAAACAATGACCCACATAGTCCTCACATTCTCAATAATGAAAATAATTTATAACTTTTTACAGTAAATATTCATGTCTAAAATAGCTAGCAAATTAAAACCAAAATTCACCGTGTAAATTTATTGGAGCAGCTCAATCCCAAGCCTTTTTGTCCTCAATATAGTCTTTCACAGTATAATAGGCTTTCTGGCATAGTTTCCGTTTTATAAAAGATTTGAATTTATTAAAGCTTAGATCTTGAATGTGGCTAGGAAGTTTATTATAAAAACGTATATATTGGCATCTAAACGAGCCACCTATTTTCTTGAGCCTGGTTGTAGGAACCCTAAATTCGTGTTTGTTTCTAGTATTTATATTGTGAATATCACTGTATTTTTTAAACAGATTAATATTTTTATGTGCATACAAAAGATTTTCATAAATATACTGAGAAGGCACAGTAATTATATTAATCTCTTTAAAATTATCTCTAAGGGAGTGTCTGGGACTTAATTTATAGATTGAACGAATTGCCCTTTTTTGTAAAACAAAAATTGTCTGGATATCGGCGGAATTTAAGTTACCTGCGTCTATACAAAGTTTTACACCCAATTGTGATACAATTAAATCTTAGTGTGACAAAAAATCTTGCAATATTATTCCGACTGACTCTTTTCTACAAATTCTAAACCAACTTTCATATCTTTTGTTTTGCAGTGTCAACAAGTGACAAGCTTATCTTCTATTGGCCATTAAAATCAGAATTTAAAATGCTGCCAATATAACAACACATTTCTAAAAAAAAAACACCAGGTGACTTTTTTATCGACATGTGTTGTCACAAAACACATTTCACCATTTCACATTTCAAAGTCTGGTGACTTTAAGAATACCTACTGACCGATAAGAATCACTATAATCAAGTACAGTAAGCCGCACATTACTGGTAACAAAGCCAGTTTATGCTGGCCTCTTACTCTATTGAAACTCCGTACTACGCTAAGCCAGCTCCAAATCAAAGTGTTAATTCCTAAATTAAATCTAGCTCTCTAAGCGCCGACTTTCCTTTTAGTCTTCTTAACAAATAATGCCTGGATAGCGTCTATAGATAGTCCTTTCGTTTCTGGTAGATAAAACACGCAGTAGGCAGCTCCAACGAATCCTACTACTGAGAAGGCATAGAATAGAGGAGCAAAGCCGACCTCTTCGACTACTGGAGTGAATATGACCATAGTGACGAAGTTCATGGCCCATCCGCAAGCCATGACTATGCTGCCGCAGAGACCACGAACCTGGAAAATAAATTGAAGATTGACGGTTGGATTAGTTTTAACAGAACTATTGATTAAAGAAATCATAGGTGAGAGAATAACAAGGTTTAGCTCCCACAGTAGGGTATGCTTTTAAGCACTTGCATGGAACATCATTCCATTCTGTCAGATACAGATGAGAGGAGCGTTGTTAGCTGCGCTACAGTTTATACTTTTGCAGCTATCATCGTTTTCCTTTTTGTACTTTGTGTTGTGTTATTGTTCCAAAATAGACGTTTTTTATTATATTATTTTTATTAAGCTAAGTTTAGAAGCTCATTGGGTTTTTATTGTTGAGCATGGGCTTCAGATTGTTGCTGATTATTACAATAAAAACTGCCTTATTCATATACACCATTACCACAGTTCGCGAAATCAGTAATCACAGTCGGGAATAAAACAATTATATTTTTGAATTATATTTTTTGTCTTTTACGACATGAACCAGAATCTATCACAGCAAAGTTCGTGTGCCATTGATACTGATCCTTAAAGAAAATTGTTGATTTCTTATGACCCAGATTTAATCCGGAAGTGAGTAATACATCAAGATAAAATCATGTTCTAGGAGTTGAATATTTATATCGCAATAAGATTAGATCACTTGAAGTGTTTCTTATGATACAATCAAACGCCAGACGATGGTCTTGTCAATATTCCAAATTATATTATCGCAACCCACATTTAAATTCCACGTTAATCGCCGCCAGCTTTGTAACATATTAAAATTATGAAGAAAAGGTCCTAAAATCCCTATGTAAATTAAAGTAGGTACTTCTGCTAACTTGTCCAGCTGACCCAAATATTTCATCCTTAGATTAAACGCTTCTAATTAACTAAAACTTGGGGCACGTGTTTTAATTTTCGTATTCATTTAGTAAAGCAAGTTCTAATGAAGACAAGATTAGAAACAATTTATGACTCAAATGGTAGGTTTGTTTTGTGGTTTGTCTAGGAGTTATTCGATGTCCCTGTAGATGGAGATACGATAGCGACTGACTGTGTGCCTTATTTTAAAATATCCTATCATATTCAATATCGCACTAGTTATGAAGATCATACATTGTGACGGTGGTAAAGGTATAATATAAATGAATGATTACCTTCTGAACAGTTTCAATTAATTAAATTCGTGAAGTAATGGTGATAAGTAAAAATGACATTATTCTATCTATACTTACTTCAGGCAAGAACAACTCAGCACTCAACACATAAGGTATAACAGCGACCCCGACGTTGAATATAAAGCTGTATACATAGATGATGACAGCAGTAAACCAATGAGGAGCCCAGTGCCATTGTATCTGTGTGCCTAGCAGCATTGTGCAGACACTGGCCAGGGTCGATGTACTGATCATCAGGGGCTGGAAAAAACAGTTTAGATTTATGTTAGCCTAGTACTTTTTGTAAAGAATCGAGGTATTTCACTTAGAGTACGATTTTTACCGCGAATTAACGAACGTACCTCAGCTATTCCACGTATGGCACCTATTTAATTTTTGTTAGGTGCCATTGTAGATCAGCATTTTTGGTAGTCTAATTTTTAAAAACGCTTTCTGTGAATAAATAGCGTAATTCCTTTTATTCTTAGAATTATACCACATTAAATCATAGGGTTAATTTTTACAGCATACACTCGAGAGCAATGAATCCGGGTCACTTAAAGAATCCTAAAAATCTCGGAAACTAAAAATGCTAGGTTAATACAATAAATTGTATTTAATAGACAATGTAATACTCCTTAAATGAAGGTATTAAAACTTCTTAGTTATTGTAAAGTTATATCATAAAAAAATCAAATTTGAAAAAGGGCCACTTTCGAAGATGGAACTACGAAATTACAGCATTTGGTTTTGCTTTTGTTTGTAATCTGTCATTTATGTGGGTACATAAACCATGTTGATAGTGCTCTATATTCATTATTCAAGCTGAAATTATGTCGCTTACGCCTGAAGAATGCACCAGAATACTTACAATGCTGGAAACCGGCCGGAGTCAGCGCGATACAGCCAGGACTGTCGGTGTGTCGCTGTCAACAGTACAAAGAGTTCTCCGACGTTACGAAGAAACTGGTTCTAACCTACGCAGACCAGGAACGGGCAGAACCAGGTGTACCACAGCACGAGAAGACCGATACTTGGTGAACACCATGCTTCGAAATCGCTTTCTCACAGGAACTGAACTCACAAATCAGTTTCGACGCCTCGGAGGAAGTAACCCAAGTGCATGGACAGTAAGACGTCGGCTTGCTGAATCTAACTTAAAACCCCTTAGACCTGCAAACGGCCCTAAACTGGAGCGTGGGCATCGTATTTCAAGACTAAGATATGCCCAGAGCCACGTAAATTGGAGTATTGAAGATTGGTCAAAAGTTATGTTCTCCGACGAATCAAAATTTATGCTCTACAAGCACGATGGAAGACACAGAGTGTATCGAAGACCAGGGGAAAGATTCAAGCAAGCATGCATCGAAGAAAAAGTAGCCTACTGTGGTGGGTCTGTACTTGTGTGGGCCGGAATTTCTTCTGAAAGTCGCACAGAGCTGGTGATCATAGAAAACGGCTCTTTAACTAGCGTAAGATATGTGGAAGAAATCCTCAATGATCACGTTGGTCCATTTATGGTCAATTTAGGTGAGGATGCTATATTTATGCATGACAATGCCCGACCTCATACAGGTAGGATTGTGAATGACTACCTTCAAGAGATGAACATTACTCATATGGAGTGGCCAGCGCGCAGCCCGGATATCAACCCGATCGAGCATGCTTGGGACGAGCTAGGCAGATGCGTAAAACAACGAAACCCTCCCCCAATCACGCTTCGTGAGCTCAAAATTGCTCTCACAGAGGAATGGGAGAATATTCCCCAAAATCGTATAAGGAACTTGGTGTACAGCATGCCAAACCGCGTAAACGCAGTAATGGAAGCACGAGGAGGCAATACGAAGTATTAAAATTCAAGAAAATCGTAATAAAGTTCAAAAATTTCATGTTTCCTATTTTTGTTTTAAGGAGAGATCAGCAGTTTTTTTCTTTATGTAATTTTGTGTTAATAAAATGTATGGTGACTCATATTTTTTTTACTTTCATTTAAGGAGTATTACACTGTCTATTAAATACAATTTATTGCATTAACCTATCATTTTTAGTTTCCGAGATTTTTAACATTCTTTAAGTGACCCGGATTCATTGCTCTCGAGTGTATTATAAGCAAGTGGCTGTTATAATTATGTAAATAATAATAATTACCGAATTATTTGGTTTGATCAAATGGAAGGATTTGAGTACTTAATTAAAATTAAAGAATTGCGGAGTCCCATCACCAAAGTTTTTATACTCGATAAACTTCTGTTGTATTTTTTAAACACAGCTCTGGGCCGGCAGTCTCGACTATACAATGTATAACTTAAATAACGCACAACCTCTTAAGGGTCATTGTACTCATCATTGTGAACAACTTTTACTATGGGACCAAAACTGAAATCGCGAAAAAAATATCAGCTGTTCCTTACATTTATGTTCGCATAACTCTTCAAAATGTAGCGAACAGCTGATTTTTTTTTCGCGATTTCAGGTTCCGTCCCATAGTAAAAGTTCTTCATAATGATGAGTACAATGACCCCCTAAGAAGTTGTGCGTTATTTAAGTTACACATTGTATAACGACGCAGTCGCAAACTACCGATCGCTTAATATTAAAGTGTACCCTCAGTTGTGGCCCGCAAAATTAAAATTTTCTTTAGATTTTTGCAAATTGCAACTCTGTTTTACGTCGTATGTTGATCAAAATGCGATTCTCGACTGTGGGAATTATATATTTATCGAATAATTATCATCAATTTCATAACAATCGTCAAATTCAAAGAAAAAATTCATTTGGCGGGCTACACCTTAATATTTAGCGATTGATAGTTTGCGACAGCGTTGCTACCTATGTCGAGACTGCCGGCCCTGGCGTCCTTTTAAACCAATAAAAAATTATCTAAACCACAACAAAGTCAAAATACCAACCTTTCTTCCAAACTTATCAATAACGAACGAGCATAACACACTCGCGACCAATAGATCTATCGCCAAGAAGATAGAACATTGGTTTGAGTCCATCAACGGCACAGCTTCCTTGAAAAGGGTCTCAGCATACACTTGCAGTGCGATGTTACCCATCAGAATCATTGTCGCCATGCATGCCAGGCTTGTCATCAGCGCACGGATTGAGGTTTGTGATTGTTCTGTGAAGGTATAATTGATCGATTAGTGTATCTACTTACTTATCTATAAAGTCCTCCAGACCGTATTTCGGTCATGGCGGCCAAACTCGACAGAGACTAGCGTTCGGCGCGGGAGATATTATAGTACACAAGTGTGTGTGCAGACACAGGTGCACTCTCTCTTCCCTCACTTTCATAGTCCGATGGGACGGCAATCCGAGCTATACTAATATTATAAAGAGGTATTTGTGAGGTTGTTTGTAGGGGGGTAATCTTCGGAACTACTCATCAAACTCAAAGCATTTATTTCAATTAAACCATTTACAGGCACTTTTGAATTGTCAGTTAGTCAGAAAGTTGAAGCTAGTTGCCCATTCCTAAACGTAGGTTTCTATGGAGAAGAACGGGCAAGAAACTCCAAGGACACTCTTTTTAAATCAAGATATATCAAAATGCTGGGTACATTATTCTTGCTGCTTCTATGTGAGAACAATGTAAAAAAAAATAAGAAACAATTCAAAATATAAGATTAAAAATAAAAACAAGCCGTGGCAGCCAAGAGATGACCAGTCCCATTCGACGGCGCTCATTCATGAACATGACGCGTGGATAAGCACCTCTAACTCAACCATTTTGTAGAGAACCGAATGATCCAACACACGCGCCACCATCAGTGAGACATTTAAACAATTATCCGATTTAAAAATATATTTTACCGATAGTAAGGTACTTTATTGTCGAGTGCTATAGAATCTAGTTGTAATATTAAAACATGCAGACGAAGTCGTGGAGAGAAGCTAGTATTCTATAAGTATACACACAAGGGTCGACGCCTGTCTTCTGACATAAATGATACAGTATATCATTGAAATTCAACAAAGAGCCATTGTTATTAATTCCCACGCTAATATCATGAATTTTAGGACCAAGAACCTAATCCACCTGTTTTCCGTTCCATCTAAGAACCCAATAAACCTATATTATAAGTCTAAATTATTTTTTACGGAACCGATACCTAGTGATACGATCTGGCGAGAGAGATGTCGTGAGTTCAAACCCATCCCATGGTGTTATTGACAACCATTGAAGAAACTTTAGTTTCAATATAGCAATGAGTAAACCATAAACTCCAAGATGGCTGCTAGATTTAGATCTACACTTTCTTTACGACCGCGACACAATACTTATTAAATAACCCAGTGCTTAGTATTCTATCTTATAAATTATTAGCAACAGCTCGTGTTTTGTTCAGCCCACGATATTATCACTACCACCAACAAATTCAGTACTCTATTTTACTGAAGATAAGTTTTGTAATTTACCAATTGGTGCTGAGAAATCGTCTTTGTGAACTTGTTTTTTCAATATTCTACGATGAGATTGCTTCATATTTAATTTGTCTTTTAACCAAAATGTTTATATTCAAATTACTTACTCAAGAACTGCCATTCTGTCAATCTCTGCGCTGGTGGTGGTGTTTCTATCAGCTCTTTAGTAATTATGGGATCTGAAAAAGACATAAACAGTTACATTATGTAAATAACGGATGGTCCCTTATTTGCAAGGAAAGACAATGCAAGTGGGTGTTTTAAACCTTGCAACCTCTTATCACACCCAGTTTCCTAGAAAGGTTCTCCTGTTTACATTGTATCTGAGGCTTCTTTCCGCACCCACTCACATCTCGGAGGTGTGCTTAAACCGCCCCTTTACTATGACACGTTTATATGTGTACAATAAGCTGTTTACTTGGTTTGACGTAATACGCCAGACAATCAAATTGAAACCTTATGTCATAAAACTCACGAGACGCTTTATCACATAAGACAATTAATATTAGAAATTATAAAGTTAATATTAGACACCAAATTCTATTCATATATTTGCTGAATTCAATTGTTTTATGACGTCGAGACCTTGACACACAGTGTTTGACGTCACGGAAAGACTATTTACTTTTATGATGTAGAATAAGATGATTAGCATAAGGATTGTAGATTGTCTAATAAATATTGACAGTAATTGTTGAAACTTATCGCCCTTTACAAGATCGACTCATACGCTTTTTCCTTTAAACTGTGTTGCAGGACCGAATTTAAACATGTTTCATCAATCTAGCTTCACGTAATTACTGAGCAATTTCACTCTCTGGTATTCCAGTGATTGCAACGAGTTTGTTATTTAAGAGTGGCTGATATCCTTAGAAAAAGTTGCGGTGACTTGGACTGCCCATCACAACTGTCATAGGTATGCGAGGTTTCCGTCCACTACAAAGATATGTCCATGACAAAATTTATTTGTATGCCCTTTTTATTCACCCCAAACCCCTCCCCCTTTTTATCCCTCAAAAAGCACGTGCAATTAAAGGTGCACCCACACCGAAGTTACTTTTTGTAGAGCAACATTCTGCAACATGATAACCATCGGCCTACCCAAATTTCCTTTCTTTGGTATTGTTCGTGGAATCGCTAAGCTCCTTAAGTTTTGAGTTGAGCTGCATGATTACTGACAAATGCTTGCACTGAATGGACAGGTCCACTCATTCTGTGTGGTTTTTCCTCAAAAGACCATTTCAGACACAAATCTACATGGTCTTCACATGATCTGACCAAGATTATGTCTGGACTTTAAAAGAGACAGTGACCTATGACTTTGTTTCGGCCTTTCTTCTCAGAGTAGTCAGATAGGAAACGCCGACCTCATCTAGTTTTTAAAATATGATTGACGTGTAAAAATGTTTGTATGTACAAACCTACTTACACAAATAATTTATCATTTATCGATAACATTAAGTAACTTTCTGTAACTTTTAGTAAGTTTACTAAATAACTTTCTATTATCCGTTGTTGCCCACTGACACTTGCAAACGTTGATCCACAAAAAGTAACTTAGATGTGGATGCACCTTAAAAGACGGTAACAAAAAAAATGCGTGTGTTTCGTGGAACACTCGGTTGAAACAAAGTTCCTTTCGTAGTATATTTAGAACATCCATAGAACAAATTTGATTACCATAAAAAGGGTTATATTGAGTCAACCTTAAAAGATAGACATATTCTGTCGAGGATTTTTTTTTTAACTTTTGAAGGGAAATAATTCCGTCATACATGGTTTTTGCATAACTTTAACCATTTAGGCAGCGCACGCAACGAAAGCTCTCAAAAGGAATATTTTTTCCCGTTTTTGCAACATTTTTCATTTATGCTCTGCTCCTATTGGTAGTAGCGTGATGTTATATAGCCTAAGCCTTCCCTGATAAATGGACTATCCAACACATTTTTTTTTTTAATTCCAACCGGAAGTTCCTGAGATTAGCGCATACAACCAAACAAAGAAATAAAGAAAGGGTCGTGACGGAAACTCGTGACGGAAAATTCTTACACTTTTTTTCGCCTAGCCCCCATCCGCCAAGTCCGTACCGTGTGATAAGATCGTTCCAATAAAATTTCCATGTGTTATCTGTATAATTTGTACAACATAAAGTTGAATGACGTCACGGAATTGGACAAACTGCTCTTCTTATCATCTCTTTGTTAATTAACAAACTGTACTGCTAGAGAACATTGTGAAATTAAAATATAGAATTCCGATATCGACGTGTTTATAAAATTATAACACCATCGGTGATCGTATCGTTCTACTGTAGAACTGTTTAGTAGAACAAGTGGGAACAAACCGTTTGTGCTTGGAACTGACAAATAATTAAAGCCAAAATTCAATAGTTAAAATTGACCCAGAAAATGTTTCATGCTCTTTGTATGGCATGACACCCACGCCTGATTATATCCTCATATTTCCGTCAGTTTCTCTTTATCCATCATCTCAGTATCCCTTTCTCGCCATATCATCTTTCTTAGAAGCCACTAAACATTTCCTTAGTCTTCCGTTCTCGTAATAATCCGCTCACCAACACATAGGTTGACGTATAACATTAGAAAATTATAACATTTTTTTCCCGTTACCCACGGTAAGAGCATGGTTTTTTTTTTTTGCCATCACCTAGTGTCACAACTTACAGATACAATGATCTCATTTAGTAACGAGCATATAGTCGCAATTTTCACTATCATATTGTGCAAATAACCATGTTTAAATAACGTTGTGATTATATGTGACAAACAAAGCTAATTTAAACTCCTTCGTATGATGTGAACAGATATGATTCTTACATCACAGTGAAGCATGTAATGTATGTTGCTATACTTGATATAGCAGACAAGCGATTGATCTGTATATCATCATCAGCTTGCAGCAGTCCACTGCTGGACATAGGCCTCTCCAATTGCACGCAATTCAGTACGATTCTCAGCAACTCTCATCCAGCTGCTACCAGCCAATCGCGGATTGTTCGAAAGAGTTACCGTGGCCCTGGCGCTCAGGCAACTGAAGGAACACGGGTGGGTTTTAGACAGTAAGAGTCTGACACGCCCTCCCGCTCCTACCAGAGCGAGAGACGTCATTGGATGATTACCCAACCAAAAAAAAGCTGCTACTAGCCACCCTGCGAAGATCGTCATTCCATCCCGAACGATCACCTATGGTCTGAGAGCATCCTACCTTATGTTTTCCGATTCGCGGTCTCCACTCAAGAATACGTCTATCCATATATACGAGGGTATAATAAATATAACACTCATTACAAGAAATCAGGAGCTCAAAAACCTGAACCTATAGACAAACATAATCTAGGGCAATCTGTGCTACGATTTTTAGGTTTTGGAATTCAGAAGCCAATAATAAAACCATATGTTTACAAGACTAGAAGCTACTGAACTTGAAAAAATAAACAGGTGATGCCCATCCAGGCAAGTATCGTTATCAACGAAATATTACTGTAAACATAGCAGAAAAATGCAAGAAGTAATTCCGCTATTCAACATTTTCTGTCTATCAACTTCTTCTTTTCGTTGACGTTACATCTTTGTTGCTTAGACTATTCGGGCCCAGTAGGTGGCTACAATTGTCTATCAACTGTACAAGAACATTACCACTTCGTAAGGTTGCTTTCGTAAATGAGGTTGACTACCGATGATGTGAATGTTATCCGGTCGTGGAAACTGGAATATTGTTGCATATTATAATAAGTATGCATTACCGTCTTCTCCTTCCAGTATTTTCTCAAGTCTCGGGTCTAATTGAAGCCTAATCTTGGCCAATTCGACTTCTACTTCTTTTGAAGTCACCTTCACTTGTCGGTAGAAAGCTATTGACTCTGCAGCTTCCTGTAACATACAATTTTGTTAGTTTTTTTTAATACAGGGTCAAAGATATTGTTAGGGGTGTTTTATAAAAGCGAGCCTAGAACCAGGTTCTGAAAGCCGACCAAGTACCTGTTCAGCAATTGTAAGTCAAATATATTTGTGGTTGGCGGAAATAAAAACAGCCCATAAAATTACTAAGACTATTACAGATTACTTAAAATAGAAAGACAATCTTTTCAAGGTAATTAAATTGGTCCAGCTTTCAGAAATACATTACGTATTGTCGCCGGCACGAAATTTGGCAAGCTTTTGGCGTAGTCGGAGTAAGTTCGCGCATGTACACTTAGCGCAACAAAAAAAAAAACACTTTTATTGCTTGTCATTATTCTATGGTTATTGCCATAATTTATTTTGAAACATGTATGTTTAGAAATAAGTTAAGGAAAGGAAAAAAAGTGAATCTAAAAAAATTAAAAATCCAATTTTGTAAAAATTGAATTTTAAAAAAGATGGAAACAATATGTCTTTATTGTTAAAAAAAGAAGACGCCTCCGACTGCATGAGATTGGGTGTGGTATTGGAGACATAAATAATTATGTCATCTTGTTTCCATTTTTTAAAGTTCGTCAGGTTGTTTGATTTTTTAGATTAACTTTTTTTATTTATACTTTTTTGTAGGAATATTTTTCTCTGACAGTATTCTTTAAATTATCTTTCAAAATATTAATATTCTGGGTTTGTAACTCGATTTTAAGAATTATATTGAAATAAAATCAAATCAAAATATTTTATTTCGCTTAAACCAACAGGGGCACATATGAAACGTCAGAAGCTAGATGGACGGTTCCAATTGGTTGTTTGCAGTTGTGTACAGTTAGAATGGTTGCTAACCAACTTTAAGTCGTTATAAATCGTAGGGTCATTGAAATTGAAAAATGATTACAAAAATCTGAAAATGATTTTCCTACCTACTCAAGGATACCCCCCCCCCCCCCCACTTGACACAGTTCTTCGACTTATTTTTTGCATTTTACACAATATAGGATCTGGTTGTCGCCATATTGAATTTTGATTACTGTCATGTCTTTAGTGACACTTACAAGATCAAGACGCATCGATTGACGTAAGAATAATCAAAATCGGGCCACGCGTTTGGTCTCTAGAGCGCCACAAAGGAACAAACATACATACATACATAAGCTGATAAACACATTACTTCTTTTTGCGTCACGCAGTCGGGTAAAAACCGCATCTAACGACGCTTGCCAAGAACGTACGGGCGACTATACATCATACATTTTTATTTTAGAGCGTCTTAACAGCGCATGGTTTGTTTTAACGACCCGTACAAAATTTTATGCTCGTAGCTTGACCCATTTCCACTGCAGTGACACATTATCATTCACGGCGATTTTTTAACATTATGCATCGGGGACATCCAAAAAGTTATTAATCAAGCTTGGCACACGGATGAGAGATCGTAGTTTTTTGTTTTTTGGAAAACAAGAGGATGCTGACGACTGTTCTCGCGATGATTTTTACGCTAAACCAGATGGTTGCACGATTCGGTCGAAGTTACGGGCGTTATCTACTCCGTACCCCTTACGGACATAAGATTATTTCGAGGCCCGAATTAAAAATTAATGATAACACCACTTGACAATTGTCCTTACTCCCTATGTGTTATTGCCTGTCCGAAAAAAGTGAGTTAATCGTGAGTTAGTAGGGTTCATTCCAAAGTGCCGAACTACTTTCGGACGGGCCCGTTTGTTCGTTGACGGACTTACGAAGTAGGCACCCAGGTAGTTTATTAGATAAACTAGACCTCATAGATGCCATAGGGCGTGGAGAACGAACCTAGGACCTCTTTGGGCAGGACGCTAAATACTAAGCTACTGCGCCATATATCATCACAGCTGAGCAGATAAATTCATGTAAATATTTTACTTTTCCTTAATTAATTTTTATCGCAGTAAAATTAAGACATAATCAAATAGAACTCGTGTCAAAGTCTGCCTCTATTCTTGCACGTGTTACAAAAATATTTAGTTTCTAAGTGTGCATGAAGTACAGATTCACACACATGCTACCATGTCGCTCACGACTAGGAGGTTTTATCTCAATAAAACCTCACGATCTTCTCGCGTGAAAGGTATGAAAGATTTAGACAATTTTATCGTATAAAGCCTTGTCCAACTTTGATCATTAGAAATAGATAATCAACTCCAAGATGTGAGACTGACCACTGTACCTAAAATTGATTTATCAACAAATCACCAATGAAAATTACGCATTTCAGTACTTAAAGTGACATACCAATGAAGTTAGAACTTGTTACAAAAAGACAAGGTGGAAACTATTTTATAAATAATAATAATATTAAATATTACAAGTCTATTATTTTCCTAATGCAGGGTAAAGGTCAAATAAGTATCATAAAAACTAATCTCACCTACTAAAGACTTGTACTACTATAACATTCAAATAAAGACACAAGTAGCGCCATCTGCTACATTTTGTCTAAACTAAAGACACAGCGTAAAGACTCCTGCGTTGCTACCGAGATCCATTACGCACAAAATAGATTAGACCAACATTAATTTTAAGTAAACATAGCGTTGGTCCCACTCCCAGTTGATTTATTTATTATTCTTATGAATACTGACATTGGAGGCTCATCCCTTTCAATGTTATGTAATACTATTAAACCTGGGCCCTATTCAAGCCCGGACTTAGACGCCCAAGGCCCCTACGGCACTTGACATTTGAGCCCCCCCCCCCACCTCATCCCGAAGCAAAATTTAGCACCACGGATATATTAGGTTTTTTTGACTACTCATACAGTAATAAGTGTTGCTTTGTCGACTTATGCAACTGCCCTGACCGTCCTCTCCGCCTGACGTCAGGGAGGCAAGCTCCGGTCGGGGAAGCTGAGTCTAGGTGGGTGGGGCACCTGGACCAGGACCTTGTAGACCTCGGTGGAAATCCGGGGCTGACCCTACTCTCAGCATTTCGCATTAGACCAACGAGTCAGTCGTTAAGGTATATTAACAATTAATAATCAAATAAACTAACCTTCTCTTTTCCTATCTGCATCAGAAACACCGGTGACTCCTTTAATAACGCCAACATCACAATATACAGAATCGACATTGATAAATGAAGGTAGACCACCACATTATAATTCAAGTACCCTCCAAAGATATATGAGACCAATATTCCGAAGAAATAGGAGGATACTACTGTAGACATCATGGATCCTCTTATTGAGTCTTGTGATATTTCTGATATGTATATTGATGATATTGTTTGGCCTGCTGTTCCTAAGCCGGCTAGAGCCATTGCTGTAAGTATCAGGGGTACCGAGTTGGTTACTGAGATTATCGTCCACGACAACTGTAAAATAAAGAGAAATATTTGTTGAATAAAGCAGTAGAAGGATAATGATAAACTAAACATTATTTCGTTGGTGTCATCAGATCGCTTGTTCCCAACGAGTCACACCTCAACGGGTAACAGTGTGACTCGTTGGGAATGTTTTGGATAATAATTCCCAACGAGTCACAGTTACTGTTACACTGTTACTCGTTGGGATGATCCCACCTTGATTTAGGGTATCATTTAAGCTATCACCAATTTAATTAGTTTTGTGTTTCTTAAATAATAGGGTTTGTCCTCAAAATAGTAGATCTGTCACCAAAATGTAGTCACCAAACAATGCAAAATCAGTTCCACAATAAATCACCTAAAATCCTGAGATATAAGGTCTAGTACCAAATAAATGTTTTTGTATGTATTATAATAGGTGTGTCCTAATAAGTATTTCAACAATAATGAGGCGTAGCCGACGGAGTCCCGCTTCGCGGGACTCCTACTTCTGGGCGGTTTAAAAAAAAATAACCACGAAGGGGACGGCGGGGTCTTTCAGACCCCGCCGTCCCCTTCTAACCTAACCTGTCCGAGTCGGGGTGCCCCAAGTTGTACCAAATACCTGGGAACAATTTTTGTTTATCTGAGAACGAAAATATTTCGTGGCGATAGATGATATAGTAACAGTGTAACAGTAACTGTGACTCGTTGGGAATTATTATCCAAAACATTCCCAACGAGTCACACTGTTACCCGTTGAGGTGTGACTCGTTGGGAACAAGCTCATCAGATCGACATTTAGATATTTTCGATATTCGGTTTTTCGATATTTGCACATCTTTTAAGGTAGGCACTGGTTTAGAACTCAGAATAATAACGCATAGAAACCTAGTACGAGTGCAAAAAGTGAGGCAACTAAAACCGAGCCATAGTGGCTTAATTCTCTCGGCGAGATGTTAGTACTCAAGGTCACGTTCTGTCGAACACAGCTCTAGTAAATAATTTAAAATGACAGTTTGTAGCGTGAAGGGATGTCATAACACTTCAGGAAAACAAAAAAAAATGTGATCAAATTAAATTTCACAAGTAAGTACTAACATTTTATACATAATTTTTACGTAAATCGATCATCAAACAAAAATTCTAATGACCTATCTTATCACAATACAGTGTTGCTATTTGTGAGGAAAAAATACCCACATTACTTTTAATTTTGTTCTAATTTTTGTTTAGCAAAAAAAATGCTTATTTAACTACTACCTACGCTATTGAATACGATATCACATTTTGCCAGTTTCGAGAAACTTACTTGGCTTTAGCTGTTTTATAATAGTGTTTGTAAATAGGATCCTGGTGGCTAGTTAGTGTGCGTCAAACTAAACTATATTTATTTACAGCCTCTTAATTATGGTCGTTATCGACACTGCTACCTACAGTGTTCTTAAACCAAAAGTTAATTGGTAATTTACTGTAGTTAAATAAAACCGGACCAAATAAATAAGTTTGTTTGTGATTATTTTCCTGTAATTGTTTGAGTAGGTACATAAACCAAGTGCTGTATTAATTACCTGGTGTGCCTATTCTGATTGTGTACTTAACTGTAAAAAGTTTCTGATAATATAAAATACTTGTGTTGATTTGATCCAACAACATTCTAGTGCGTTTTCCCATTTTTTGTGGGTTACGGCCTAGTAATGGTATCACTGAAAGCTGTATTTGTGTGCGTTCAAGGAACGTAGACACATTCGGCTCACACACATAAAGAAAATGAAGTGGACACACGATATCGCTCGTGTTTTGTTCTAGACGCGGCTTCTATGCGTTATTATTCTAAGGTAGAACTTTGTTTTACATATCATCTAATCTACCCATATTCAAGTTCTCAAAATACTAATAGTATATTGATTGGCTTTGTTGTAAACTTACCCAATTGTAATTTAATTGATAGATAGATAGATACTTAGTTGCCCCCAATGAAATAAGTGAATTATAAAATGAGATAAATAACTTAATTTTAGCCACATCGTTGTTTACCAGTGAAGCTAGTAGAAGCGTGTTAAAATGTCCTAAAAATTTCAAGTCTCTTCAAATATCTAGTGTGTATAGAGGATCTGTGTTATTGACATAAACTAGTATCAGTAAACAAAGCCCTTACCACAAACGGTAATCCAAACAGCATCGCCCCATACTTCCTCCCCAGCCAGTTGACGATGTACCCGCAGAATGGAGTAGCCAACATGGCGCCAACGTTGGTCAAGCTGCCCAGTAGTGACACGTGCACTGAAGACATTGGCTCTGATAGGACTGTGTCGTTGGACATGAAATTGGCCACATTGTAGGATGGCCAGGAGAAGATCAGGCCGGTAAGTGTGGTGAGGTAGGCGACTGGAATGTACAAAAAAAACAAATTTAGGAAAAAAAAACGTGTGAGGTCGGGGGATCTGCGTCAGGAACGAAGTTCCGAAAAATTTGAAGATTTTCGCAGCCGCCTGCATCGCATCTTTGATTTTCATTTTGACCTTACTTTTGGCTTCAGCACCTTCGAAAAACAAGAAAACTATCTCTCTCTCTCTCTCTCTCTCTCTCTGTCTGTTATATATAATAAAAAGTCGCATGGACGGCCCGTATACCACTTTTTCGTTACGCGACGATTTCTAAAAAAAACTTACTCCTACCGCAAGCTGCGTTAAATCATTTCGTTCCAAAAATCACACTCACTGATAAAACATCGTGAGGAAAGATGGACTTGGCCCCCAAACCAAAAGGTGGCGTGGTACTCAATGCTCGTTCCTTTTCTGTATGAGAAGTTGGAACAATAATACACATACATACATAAACTCACGCCTTCTTCCCATGGGGGTAGGCAGAAACTACAGAACGCCACCTGCTACGATCCTTACATACTCTTTTTGCCTCGTTTACGTTCATACATCTGGTCATACCCGCACGCCGGTTGTGAGTACTACGCACCTGACCTTTCTGAAGAACATCACCAATAAGGTCACTAGGTATATGTCTTCCTAGGGAGTCCCCTCCTGGCGTTTCCACTCACATCTGCCTTGTAAATACCTTTTGTTAGTCACCCTTAATTCATGCTCTCAACATGACCAAACCATCTTAGCATACTCTTTTCAATTTTTGTCACTACATCTTCTTTTAAACCGCACCGTTACCTTATCATATCAATAATACATTTCTGCATTTTGCAAATTGCCAGCAGAATCTTCTATAAGCTGAATACGTACTATGTTTATGCTTTTTATAGTTTAGAGGTACATTATGTATTACAAACGCCTGATTTAATTATATAAGCAATAACATTAAAAATGTATTAATAACGCCTAGTGCTATTTTTACGCAATGATTTTTTGAGACGTTGCTATGAAACTTTGTACAGGCGTATGTTTTCAAGCAAAACTTTGCTTCGGTCAGTCCATTGAAAGATAAACATTCTATACATATCACAGCCCCTTTTTTACCGACTTCTCAAAAAGGAGGAGGTTCTCAATTCGTCTGTATGTTTTTTTTTTTTTTTTTGATGTGTGTTAGCTCATTACTTTTTTCTGGGTGAACCGATTTAGATAATTCTTTTTTTATTTGATAGGTGGTGCTTCACATGTGGTCCCATTTAAAGTTGATCAAGGTCTGACCAGTAGTTTTTGAGTTATCCTTAATACTGCGTATGTTTCCACTTAGTTTATATGGATGATGTGTTAATAATTTCCTGTCACTGTTATTTACACACCAAGTAGTGGTATACGAATTTGTGTGGGGTAGCTACCGCCACTAAAGAGTGAAAAATAAAAACTTTTTTACAAAAAAACAACCGACTTCCAAAAAAAACACTAAAAGACGTGAAAAATAACTTTAATTTCGGAAGTCGGTAGCCAAAAACGAACATACAAAAGCAAAGACACCGACTTCCGAAATTAAAGTTATTTTTTACGTCATTTAGTGTTTTTTTTGGAAGTCGGTTGTTTTTTTGTAATAAAGTTTTCTAACACCTGATTACTGCTCTGTAACCTTTGCATATCGTCAAGGTCAGTTATTAGACTGATCAGGTCAGAAAGCAGACGCTAAGTGCAAGTTATTGACACTCAGTGTGCAGTCCTGGATCTAGCCACATTTTCGTAGGGAAATGGAAAGAAAGATGATGAATCTAGGTGCAGCCAATCGTTCGAGAATTTTGCGAAAATAAAAACAACATGAAAAAGTTTTTTAGTCAATATTGTTATTTGTCATTACTTTACAGACTAGCATACATTATAAAAAGAAATTCAGTCCCATCATTAACACATTGAGTTGTTTTTTTTTTTTTTTTCCTTTTTGGCAACTGAGCCGATGTCGACTATTCTGCCAGCGTCATGTAGTGACAACATTGAGTTGTTGTAAATACAAATAAAGTGTGTGCTATCTGGAAAGTCCTAATCACAGATAACGTTTTATTCTATTTGCATGGGTAATACTGAATTTCGCATATACAGATAGTGTTATGACTATTACATAGTCTGACTGCAGGACAAAGTATATTCTCGTAGTGAAAGAACTAGCAAAGATCACCATGCTTGTTTATTTACAATACCTGTGTTTGCAATCAGTCCTGGTTTCCTTACAATGATTTTCATTACCAGTAAGCAGTGATGGTTTATTTACGTCTATCATTACAGCAGTGATTTGTTGCCAACAGGCAGTGAGCAAGCGTGGTGATGAAAATCGTTATGATGTTTATGAGGAGAAGAAGCCTTTGCCTTGCAGTAGGACAATTTCATAACAATCTGATGATATTATTTTGTCATTATTATCACCGATCACTACTGTAAATGGGCTTCGTTATTAATCCACTGACAAATCGAGGTTGAGAGAAATATTGACACTTTCATCACTTTTAGCAGTTCGTTGCCAAAACATACTATGGTGCATAGTTTGGTTTTGAATTCTAGATGGAACTACCACTACTTTTGAAATAATCACTTTACCACAACTACACCAATGCATAGAAAGAAATTATATGATGCATCCATATTCATCCGGAAACACACAAAACATAAACTTAATCCAATACTAACTTGCTAAAGTCGCTACACCCTGCACGCAAAATCCTCGCACTGTCACTTTATCACCATCCATGCTTAACAATCACAGATTTCAGATCAAATGACTCCTCACTAGATGTTACTCAATATAAAGAAGTAAGGATCTCTTATACAAATAGTTCATTACTCTTTATTGTTGTAATAGTATATGATAGTGTAGGGTGGGCGGAATAGTAACCTCCTGCCGATAAAAATGTTATGAAAAATATAAGTGACACTATTAAAGTGTTATCTGAAAAGGCTGCTATCAGATATTAATGCACCTTAATGGATAATTTATACGATACGGAATTCAAGGGATTTAATGTTGTACCAGTACTAGAAAGGGCTTATGTCTCTTCGATTCCATAGAAAGACTATTTGAGACATCATCCAGAAACTGAAGCATCCCTTCCTGGAGTTGCCCATTCTTTGTTCCTATCTTTTTTCTTGATACTTTATTTCCTTTAAGTTCTCTAGTTTTCCTTAGCTTCTAGCCAATAAAATCATCAATCATGCTGCCTTTTTCATTAAAGCTCATTCAAGCTCAGTTTATCCATCAAAGCTCATTCTTCAACCTCCCACTGTGTACGGGTAATCAAGAGTTAAATATTTTCTAGTAAAACGTTTTTATTGTACAAAAGATTATCTGTAGTTCATCAACATCAAAGAGAAATGCGGTCTTAGTTTGATGTAATTTAGCTTTTTAAAGGCCATTGTCACACTGCTACGGCCGTGCCATGACGACATAATGGGGAAGAAAACTGTCAATTAGTTCCGCATAGGTGGCGCTAAGTGTTTGTTACAAACGAACTGTCAAACTCCTTAGAAATGAAACAATATTTGTTTTTTTTTACTTACATTAATATAACGGGTATTGTATGTGGATGCAAAGAAATAGGCTTTGTCAAATTCCCAAGTAATTTACACATGAAGAGAAAGTGGGAAAAAGCACTGACATAAAAAACTTAAAATCTAGTGATTTTTCGAGAGACCTCTTCTAAGACGACAGGTTGGTACGATACTGGACTGGATTCAGGACGGTTACACACACTGTCGAAGGTGAAATTCTGTCGTAAGCTTCCAAGTTTCCAAGAAAAAAATAGTTTCTTTTCAAACATCCTTACCTTTTGGAACAAGTAACCTTACGTCTTGTTTATTACTATCATTAAAAAACAAAAAGTTAGTGAGTTAAGTTTGTTTGATAACTTATAAAACCATAATATTGTTCAGAAAACTGCTAAAAGTTAACAAAATGTTAAATATAATGACAAGCTCGGCTTTCTTTGCTTGTTGTGATGCTCCTCTTTTTTTCAACCTCTCCTTCAACTGGGCGATACGTCAGGTAGAATACATTGTGAAGCAACTGTAAGCAACACAAATTGACGACAAAAATACGCAAATACTTAAAAAACGTCCTTAGAATGTACACGTTTTTAACAAAAACTTTTGACAGGTAACAAACACACAGCGCTGTCTTGCGGCGAAGCTTCCGGGAAACAACCCCATTGAAGTCGTTTCTACATTACATAATTTAAGGATATTCTTGGGCATACTATACAGAAAATCCGTTGAAACTGTTGTTGCAATTTTCGAGATATTTCAAAAGGTTTTTATAATGTAGGCCATTGGTGTGCTTACATTACTATGTAGATAATTACGACGGTGAAATTACAAACATCTCAATTTGTCAGAAAATGTATAAAACTGATAACTCAAATCGAAATTATATAAAGTCAAATATTTGGGTCCGTAAGAAAAATTAGTCTTCGCCAGGAAGCAATACTAGGTCTTGATATTTCTATTAGATACCGGATTGATATGGCTTTGTACCTTAGCTTAATTTCGAACATATGGTACACGGACGACAACCGTACACTCCACCCTACCAGATTACTTATACGACATCAAAATAACGCTGTATACTCGTAAATCTAAGATAATGTAGTCTATTTGCAGACTAACTTAGATAATTGTTAGCTTGTATAGCAGGACTCGCTATTTTAAGTTGACATTATCTTCAATGCGAATGCACTTGCATTACAATGTCTTTGATTGTGTGTGTAGCCTCCACGAGGATATGATATTTATTTACAACCCGGCTTGAATAGTCAGCTTACTGAATGGATGAATTTTTACCACGGCTTGAGCGCAAATTCTGTGAACCCTATATTCTAGCACGTATGACTTCCAAAAGCAAGTACAAGAGCGTCGCCATATACTCCAATAGTGGGACCATTTTTAATATTCAATGAAGGGTTAATTGAGCCATTTTCGATGCAAATAAACCATACTAAAAAACGAATAAAACGAAACGTAACGAACGAACGAACTACGAACGAACGACGGCGTACGACGTACGAACGTTCGTTTCGTAAATTAAATTGAATCAAACCAAACTAAACCATTCGGAAAATCTCACAAAATAAAACATAATGTCAAATCTATCAACCATAGATCGATGGGATCAACTCGGAAATAAATATGAAAAGAAAACAGCTGGTCCCTAAATTTTGTCGAATTATGCAAATATAAATGTATTGAGCAGCTGATTTTCTCTGTTGCGATTTCAAGTTTGGTATTGACACGCCGTTAAAGTTAGACCCTCGTTTAATTCAACACACTGTATAATAATTTGCACGTTTGTACTTATACTTTTAATTGAATACTTATTTCTTGGAGAGGGCTATGTTTGCAGTTTCCCTACGTGATCGAATCAGAAATTAAGAGATCTGCAGGAGAACCAAGGTAACCGACATAGCCCGAACAATTGCCAACCTTAAGTGGCAGTGAGCAGGGCACATTTCTCGCAGAACAGATGGCCGAAGGTGGCGAAACCTGGTGAAGACCGCAGGAATCCGCTGGATGCGAGAATCATGGAACCAGCCGAAGTTTAGTGGCAATGCTTGGCCTGTTTTACGTGCGTTACAATGAGCGCTACCGTAAACAATGACTTTTCACATAAAAAAAAAGTTCGTTTCCCAGCAATTATTTTTGTGCAATGTTACGAATACTTACAGTCCTGCGTCGAGAGAATACATTCGTGACACTTGTCAATGCGACAATACTAGTCTATATATATAAAAATGAATCTCGATTTCCCTTGGTCATCGCATCACGCGTGAACGGATGGAACTATTTCGCTAATTCTTTTTTTATTGTGTTATTTATTGTCAGGAGAAGGTACTTATGAAAGAAAAAATTAAGGAAGTTGAACAGAACATTAGAAAACTTAAGAAAACTTAACGCCAATATCAATTTTACATAACTGTCAGTTGTTTGAAATATGACATTCATAGTTAAGACAGGACAACGTCTGTCGGGTCAGCTTGTAACTGATAAAAATCAAATTCGCCAATTACGTTTTCGTTTGTATGAAACTGACAGGTGTCAAGAACGCATTCTCTCGTCGGCCGCACTATACTTTAATCTACAGAATGCGTAGTTGACAGCCAAAGACTACAATAGTATACTGGCAATTGACAGCTATGTGATGGGTCTTTTCACAGGTCTTTTTACCCCTTATATGTTCTAAGCAAGAAGAAGTCAGCTAGATAGTTGAGAAATCAAGCAAGCTTGTAGGAGTTAAAATCTAATCACATATTTTATCTTTTACTGGTGTATGATTTGTATGATGCCTACCTGAGCAAACATATGATAAATCTTTAATATCCACAAATATTTATATGAAACTAGAAAAAACTGCAATGAGGAAAAATAATGTAGTTAAATATTTCACAATACTTTTTCTTGGGTAAATCCTCATACGAGTATATGGATGAGTCGGACTCTTAAACTGACTAAGAGTTTCACAGACTGCATTTTTACTACACATACTTGGCTAAGTAAAGTATGTTTTGTATACGAATGTGAACATTACTAAACTTATATGCCGTTAATTAATATATTTATTAATAACCAACTTATATTTACTTTTATTTATGTTCATATTCGAAAAAAACGCTTGGTGACATTCGCTTATACGAATATGAACATCCACATAAGAGGAAGGTAATTCGTATGGAACGTTCACGTTACTTAAGTGACAATGCGATCTGTGAATCTTGCTCCAATTGTCTAAAACCCAAACGGTGTTTTAGATAGTAGGGGCGTGAACGAGGGATATACTGCTACATGCTCCATACCCCGTCAGGCATCAGCCCGCCATTTTTATGTGGCCGCAGTATCCACGCCGAGTGTGGCTTGTCCGGTAGCAAGACAGGCAGGCTCATTGTCTTACAAAAACATTTTACAGTAGCGACCCACCCCAACTTCAGACTGGTGTGGCGACATGTCAAAACATCAAGATTTCTGTACTATATCTTAGTTAAATATAATAATTTATAGACATAAGTCTTCCGTAATAAATTCTCTAAATGATGGTGATCAACGTATAAAAAATCATTGTGTAGATTAGAAATTGTATTACTAAGCAGTCACACAGACAGACACGAAAAGCGACTTTGTTTTACGAGTATACTATGTGATTTCTGATACTTGAATGAATTATCTACATCAAAATTGCAACTCTTTTCTTTGATTTTGGACTTCCATTGGAATGGACCTATATATAGGAGACTAGCTCCTGGCCGCGGCTTCACCCGCGTTATTGTCGGAAATTTTCCCACGGCTACGTGCTACCGGGAAAAAAAGCATTGGTCCTTCCCCAGGATGCAAAATTTTATCGAAATCTGTTCAGTGGTTTAGACGTAAAAAGGTAACATACAGACAGAGTTACTTTCGAATTTATAATATTATAGTATGGATAAACCAGTCGGCAAGGTTGGTAGGACACAGAAACTGAATTTCATGCATACAATACTCATATCTGATTTTAAGTCGGATGTTGAAGATGATTATGATTGAGCATGTTTCTAGAAAAGGAGCCATAAGTATCGTCACTGATTTTGATATCTTTAGATGCATCCCGAACATGAGGAAAAGCTTATCAACTCCTCTGTCCGATGAGTCATCTATCGATATACATAGTATAAATAATTTCGCTTTTCAAATGTCTCTTTGTGACCGCGTAGTTCTTCAAAAATACAAAATGTATTTTGATTTGATTTTGACCAGTATTTAGAGAATTTATTCCGAAAGATTTATGTTGTGTATAATAAATTAATATTTATGTTAGATAAAGCATAGAAATCTTAATGTTTCGAAACGTCATAACATCAGTACATTGCACCCGTGCGAGGCAGGGGAAGGGCCGCTAGTAGTTATATACATAATTATTATCATTCACTGTGAATTTATACTATTGTGTTTACATAAGATAACACAAATCAGTGATCCATCATGACTGAACAAAAAACTCAAAGTAAATAACAAAACTCAATAATCATTTATTTTATTACTTAATAAAAACACTATCACAGTCAAAGAGCCAAATTTTTAACAAACATTTGTAGACCACACAAAATATATTGGTTCCAATACTGGACCGAACATGCGATCCCGCAAAAACAGATCCACTGGCGATGACGTCGTCAAAATACCTTCCACCAATCTTCCTTAACCTTTCGTCTTCATACTCTGTCTCCTTCCTTTCAAGAATAAGGCTTGAATGGCATCAGCTGATAGCCCCTTAGTTTCTGGGACACAGAACTGGCTGTAAAGTGTTCCTATGAAGCATACGACTGAGAAGAAGTAAAAAACCGGTCCCAAGCCAACAGCCTCCACGAGTGGATTGAAAATGACTAGTGTGATGAAATTGAAGATCCATGTGAAGGCCATCACAACGCTGTTGCAGAAGCTTCGAACCTGGAAAGAGATATTTTATCAGAATACGACAGTGGCTTATTCTGCTGTGTTCCAATCTTTCTTTCTTTGATGTTGATAAAATTACAGGTACTTCAACCAATCAAAAGTAATTCAATCAACAATTCATCTTTTCTTTTTTCTATGAATGACAATCTATGATGTACAATGTACATGGCGCTTTTTAGACAGGCGTGACCTGTGAACTATTTAATTACCTTCTACTTGAAGTTAACGAGTAGGTAAAATCAATTTATTAACGTGTGTATCTGTCTGCGGCATCGTAGCTCCCAAACGGCTGAACCGATTTAATTTTTGTTTTGTTTGTAAGGTGACGTCTTGATCCAGTGTTCTTAGCAAAACAAAGAAAGAAGAAAATCTGTTCAGCCGTTTTTAGAGGTTTTTGTTCGTGACGGGGGTTTTTTTAATTTGAAATTTTATTATTATATTCGTTTACAAATTTCCAGATTAGTTCTAAAATCCTAGGACCTTTATTTTGCGAATTTCCAGTGTGGTCCTCAGTTCACACGAACATGCTTGTTTAAGAAAAAAATATAGTGACTTAACAGTTGTAACTGTAAATGGCACAAGCATGGTAGTACTATTTTCTTTACAAGCACTACTACTCGAAGCTCAACATTGACATTTTAAATCAATATAACCAATTAACCATACGTACCTCAGGCAAGAATACTTCAGCTGTCAACACAAAAGGTATGACAGCACAGCCTAGCGTGTACACAAAGCTGAACCCGTATATTAGGAACACGGTAAACCAGGCTGGCGCCCAGTGGAACTGGAGTTGGGCGCCCAGTAAGACTGTGAAGACGCCGGAACCGGCTGATGTCAGGATTAGGAGGAACTGTGGGATGAAGTAAAACGTGTTCTGAATAATACAAAAGAAGACATCGGGACAAAAATTTACTCGAATGTAGTTAGCATTAAGCTATACGTTATTATAATGTATTTATACGTTAACAATGCAGAAGCATCAATAGCATATTGAGAAAAACCATTTTTTTTTCCTAAAATATTGGTATGTTCTACGGGTATGTCCAAATATCAAATAGGACTTTGCCCAAGCTGGAAATCTAAGTTCTCACAATCAATAGCTACAAATTCAACTACTAAATGAAACTACTAGTTGGCACTAGTTTTCTGGGATGAACAGAATCGAATGTTCTTTTTCAGCAACGTTTCTTCTAATTTTATAATTATTTTATTGTCTCATTAAACATCATAGTTATTTTAAGGTCTTACCTTCCTCCCACACCTATCAATAACCAGCACACACAAAATACTGGCTATCAAGAAGTCCAAAGCCAAGAATATGGCACACTGGTTAGCAGGCATGGTCGGTGCAGCTTCCTTGAACATAGGCTCAGCGTACACCTGTAGCACGACACAGCCCATCATTATTGTCAGAGCCATGATGATGAGGACTGTAGTCAGCGCACGCTTGGACGACTTTGATTTTTCTGTAGAAGAAGAAGTTGACTTATGTTTTATTTATTTATGGGAAGTAGCTTTAAATATTTAGATAGTATAGAATAATAATATACGTAAAATTTAATCAATCTAAATAGATTACAATATCCCAGCTAACACTAAAATATATATTAACCCCTTTATTTATAAACGTTGCTTAAAGTTAAGTAACGTTTATAAATATACCCCATTATGTAAAAGTATATAACAATAATAAAGGGAAGAGCTCATAGGGCATCAAAACATTCATCCACATCGCTGTCAATGGGATAAGTGCCCAAATGGCTGGCAGCATTGGCACGACGGGTGGCAAAAGTAGAAATCTTTAAATCTTCTTGAATAAGAATTGAGTACAAAATAGAAAGTCGAAACTGGGATCGGTGCCTGAAAAGATGTGAGATAAACGGTTGTCATGGTATGTGCATGTGATGCAGAAGAATGAGGGAAATGTCGTGAGGAAAGTTTTGAGTATGAATGTGGATGGCTATAAGAGTAGGGGGAGACCAGAGAAACGATGGTTGGATTGTGTGAAAGATGATATGGTTAGAAAGGGACTACCGAGATGACGACGAATAGAGAAATATAGAAGAAAAAGACATGTTGCCCCGACCACAAATAAATTGGGATAAGAGCAGGAGAATGATGAACTTTAATTTTTTTATTGCACATTTTTTTTTATCCAGAATTTGCTAAATTGTGCGCGCTTGGTAGATGGTTTGGTGATTGCAGTTTGTTTAACAAGCTTTATATTAACTTGCTTTGTCCGTATGTGTTTCACACTCACGTCAGGCTCACTTAAATGTCTCACTGATGGTGGTGCGTGTGTGGATCATTCGGTTCCCTACAAAACGGTTGAGCTGGATGGTGCTGATCTACGCGTAATGTTTGTGAATGGGCGCCGTCGGTTGAGACTGATCATCTCTTAGCTGCCACGGCTTATTTTTATTTTTAACCGACTTCCAAAAAGGAGGAGGTTATATGTTCGATTGTATGAACGTTTTTTTTAAATGTATTTTCACCGATTTTTCCGTCTATTATGGACCGATTTTGAAAATTCTTTTTCTGTTTGAAAGAGTATGCTCTCGAGGTGGTCCCATTGTCACCAAGTCAGAATCTGATGAGGGAATCCCATGGAAATCGAGGGAAATCCTCAAAATTTATTGGCACACGTTTAGCGATTTGGGTATTTTTTATAGTAACTCGTGCATTTGCTCTTGGAAGGCACCATTTGGTGAAGTGGAAGTGACGATGAAGACTAGAGGTGGCTACCGGAACTTCTCAATAATAAGTATTTCACGGGTTGCGATTCGATTTTAATATGATTGCTAAGCAATTTAAGCTCGTCACAATGCATATAGTGAAATGGAACCGTGGTTCTTAACAGGAGAACTCCTCAACAATTAACGTCCCTGCGTCGGGAAAAGGAATATTTTGTAAAAGGTGACCAGTTGACATTAGGCAATTTTAAAACATTTATTAATAACGGACTCACAAAAAATTGAGAAAAATAAAAACTTTTTTACCAAAATACAACCGACTTCAAAAAAAAACACTACAAAGTGAAAAATAACTTTAATTTCGGAAGTCGGTGGCATAAAACAAAATACAGATACAGTCACCGACTTCCGAAATTAAAGTTATTTTTCACTTTGTAGTGTTTTGTTTTGAAGTCGGTTGTTTTGTAAAAAAGTTTTTTAATCTTATATTTTGAATTGTTTCTTAATATATTTTTTTATATTGTTCTCACATAAAGAAACAACAAGAATGATGTACCCAGGATTTTGTAATATCTTGATATAAAAGAGTGTCGTTGGAGTTTCTTGTCCGCTCTTCACCATAGAGATCTACGTTTTGGAATGGGCAAATAGCTTCAAATTTCTGACTAACTGACCGACTCTTTGACAATTCAAAAGTGCCTGTAACTGGTTTAATTGAACTAAATGCTTTGAGTTTGAGTTTCCGTTTATTTTGTTTGTAATATTATTTTTCAAGCATTTTTTGACATTCAAACTCAACTCAAACTCGAAGCATTTATTTCAAATAAACCAATTACAGGCACTTTTGAATTGTCAAGGGGTCGGTCAGTCAGAAAGATGAAGCTAGTTACCCATTCCAAAGCGTAGTAGGTACCTATGGAGAAGAACGGGCAAGAAACTCCATGGACACTCTTTTAAATCAAAAAATGGTTACAAAATATTGATTACATCGTTCATGTTGAAATTATGCATGTGAGAACGATGCAGAACGTTAAAAGCGTCCGTAATAAAAAGACAAAAGCAATTCAAATATTAAATTAAATTAAAATAAGCCGTGGCAGCTAAGAAATGACCAGTCCCCACTGACGGCGCCCGTTCACGAACATGACGCATGGATCAGCACCATACAGCTCAACCATTTTGAAGGGAACTTAATGATCCAACATACTCGCTACCACCAGCGAGACATTAGAGTGAGCATGACAAACTCTCAGCCGCCAGGGCACATTCAAGTCAATGAAAGAAAAACCTATTAAATGGTAGCTTTATAGTAGGTACATAGTACTCACACATGTGCTATGCAATTATACAATACTAAAACATTGAATTTATACAATGCAAAGATAAGTTTTTAAAATCTTCAGCAGCTCCAACAGTAGTTTCAAATGCTAATCAATTATTTTATGCGCCCTTGTGGAGCAGGACCAGCGTTGAGCCAAGCATTTTTATCAGCGATGTAATCCCCCAACTTATAATATGCTTGGCTGCATAGTGTGCGTTTTATACAAGATCTGAATTTAGTTTCATTCCATTTTATACTATTACTTGATTTTTATTAATCGCTTTTAACCTTCGATCATTTCTTGGTTGAAGCTTCTAGCAATTCATGCAAGAAATGGCCTATTTCTATAATCATCAAGATTCACTCGCCGCCTATTACATGAGTGAAACATAACCGAGGTAATGTGAGTGTTTATTATGCACGAGATGTTTTGTTTTATGTAACTTGCTTCAAAACAGCCTTTTGTTTTGTATCTGAATTACTTACTGAAGTGTTTCCATGCTGACTCACTCTTTCTTTCTTCTGGTGCTTGCAATTTCTTTTCTACGAGTTCACCGATAATTTCGGGATCTGAAAGGAAAATGTATGTTGAGTTCGACGTGTCGACTTCAATCCCTGATAATGTAGTAACTAGGTAGATTGTATGTAAGTAGAACATCATCGTAATGAAATCATGACATTTATAAGAGTCTGAGATTACCAACAAAAGCATCAAACGCGTAACCTGTAGTAGACAGTTACAGACTAGGCACAGAGTGGTACCGGACGTACAATAGCAATCCAGTTCAGCCTGGATGAGATACCAGAGGACAGAAATCTGGATTTTAACGAAAAAAATCCATCTTTGTACAATTTTCATTGTAATCCATATAAAACAAAACCATGCATGCGCCTCGACATTCCACAAAGCCCCGTCTGATTTTCCATCTCATTTTTACAATCTACAATAAAGATAAATAGTACATTATATACCTGCTTCATCAAATATTATTCTTTTGATTATACCGAAATTAGCTTTAAACACAAATAAATATTTTAAGCCGACACATACTGTACTTTTAATTAGCAGAGGTTTTCCCCCAGTCAATCTAAATTACCTACCAGGCGCCCAGATAATACTAGCAAATAGACGATATCTCTTAGTAAACATTGTAATAAAGTTATCTCAGACGTATTATGGCATTTGCGTATTTAATTTTTCACGCATTTAGCTGATAATGATCTTCAAAAATTAATGTCATTCACACTTTCTTTTTAGGTCCAGATGATGATGCGACAGTATGATCTTCTACTAATCTATGATGAAGTGTTTCAGAACGGTACAAAAATCGGTACGGAAATCTGGCAGTTATCAGAGCCAATGATCTTACAAAATAGGTCACTAGGAGTTAGGCCGAAATACTGGTCAAAACACTAGTGTCCTCATAGCTTATGAAGGCTACTAAACGACGTCAGCTCATTTAGCTCGCCAATATTGCTCAAATATCTGGCAGCAACAATACGGACGTCTGAATGCCCAAATCGCCACATAAATCTGCTACTAGTTGAACGCAAACTACGTTCAAATAGTAGATTTACAAAGGCCACTGACGTCCATATTTATAATGTGCAAAGTCAATTGTCGTATGAAGAAAAATAACGATAACTTATCATTGCTTCGCGTAATGAAACGCCTGTGTATTTACGAAGGGCAACTAACAATACTCACCAGTCAGATGTTTTGTGTAGGCGCTCCTGAATAAAAATTATATTATTTCTTCAACAGTGCTTTTAAAATTAGGATTCTGATTCAATTAGTGTAATATTCAGAAATTCAAAATTTGTACCGTTTAATGTAATTTAAAAACGTCTATTTTGTTATTAATATTATATTTTTGTGTTTTCTTCTTCATCTAATATATACCTGCGTCGGGTACAAGCGACTGTTATTAAATCCTTTATATTAGGTTAGGTTAGAACAGTGACCATTATCGCGCGAAGGCGTGCGAGTGCAGCGAGCGTGCCGCGGCATTGGCCGCCGAGCGCCAGATTCCCTCTATTGTTGGTGAATCAGTTAGGTTACAGTTTTACAAGGCGTTTTTATTTCGGAATTCTAATTAATCGGTACTTTATTAATCGGAATTCGTGTTATTGATATTTCGAATTATCATTAAGTCGGACTTTTTGTTATTCGATCTAATGAAACTCGGTATTTTGAGAATAGTAATTATAAACGTTAGGAATATTGAAATATCGGAATTATAAAAATAGGATGAATGATAAATCGGAGTTGTTATATTAGGAATTTTGAACTATTCGGAATTATGAAAATCGGTATTTTGAAATTCGTATTTGTGACTGACGGAATAAAGTTTTTCGTATTTATGTAGTGTACCCAATTTACCCACATGTTTCTTATTTTAAGAGGGTTATACTGTGCGTCACCGAATAATCACGAAACTGTTTTTTAGGGTTTGTGGTAGATGTTTAGATAGATAAGCAGAGGCGCACCTATAGTACATCCACCCCCTATCCCTATGTTTAACCCTTCCAGGCATGATGTTATGTTGATGTATATTAAGATAGATGTTGTCTTACTGACCATTGTCTCCTTCGAGTAACTTCTCTAGTCTGGGGTCCATCTGTAGTCTAATCTTGGCGATCTCTGCTTCAACTTCTTTGGACTTGACATCTAACTGACGGTAGAATGATATTGATTTCGCTGCTTCCTGTAAATGAATTGGATCATTAACGCATAATTTGGTACCTTCTGCTAGTTCCCTATTGAAATCTGTCCCATGATTTTAGAAAAGGCAATTCGACAGCTTTTAATTTTATCTTTTGTCAAGTACTTATGAGATTAAGGCATGCCTGCCAAATTCTGTTGGTGATTCTAGTTCTGTTAGTATGTAAGCTCAGTTATTAAACAAGGAGCTTACTTGTGGAGAATTCCCTACAGCCAAAAGCCGGTTAAAAAGATGTAATGTGTCATCAAATGTGTCATGTCATCCAATGCATTGTGTGCCAAACACGAATAAAACTAGATGAAAAGGTGGATGTCTGAGACGCTACTTGGCCATTGCCGTTGTCAATGTCCAGCAAGCAGGATTGAAAAATACCGTTTTAATTCATAAGTATTCAACACAGAATAATATCATACCTCTTCTCTCCCCACAAGTACCAGGAACACAGGAGATTCAGGAAGTAGCGCAATCAGAAGTATGCACAGTATTGACAGCGACAAGTTCGTGTATATCACTTGCATGTACGTGAAGTATCCACCCAGGGTGTAGGTCATCAGGATGCCTGGAAAAGTGTACCTTAAGTTATCTTATCTAACATACCATAATGCTATTCTCCCGAACGTGTAGGCAGAAGTGCACGTTTCGCTAGATGTGTTTAAGTCCTATATAATAAGGGATAAGATTAAGTCTATTGCTGCTAACCGGACACAAATCCGGACTTAATGCTACTCTGAATTTTTCCTGACCTGGGAATCGAACCCAGGACCTCACGCTCAACTGTTTCGTGCTACCATAGACCAACGGCTCGATGTTAGTTTGAATTTACGCCTGATTGATGGCAATAGGCTTGCTCCCTATTACATGGGACTTAAACTTATCTGCCGAAATGTGGGGTGTACAATATACCACTGCCTGATGCTTTGAGGAATACCAGCATTTAGTTATGTTAAAATACCGCGGCTTCTCCCGCGTGGAGGTCGGAAAGTATCCCACGGAAACGTACTACCGTGATAAAAATATGCTATGTCCTATCTCAGGTCCTGGTCTTATAAAGGTATGAGGAACAGGGTGCAAAGTTTAGGCAGCCTGCATAAAAAAGGGAGAATCCACAGACCAGACGGGTTTAGTGTCTGGTGTGCTACTGCCTGACGATTCATGTCGGGACGTTGTATATTTGCTAGTCGCGCGGTAAACTATGCTTGCGCGATGCAGGATTTTGCGTGACTTCAGGTTGATGCATAGTTCGCATGTGGCGATGTAGATGCCGCCATAGTCCATCCATAATTCCGTATGTTAAATCCGTTCAGCCGTTAAGGTGTGAAAAGGTAAAAGACAGACAGGGTTACTTCCGCATTTATAATATTAGGAAGGCTTAATTACCCACAAAATATCCTGAAGCCGAGCTAGCAGTCAGTCCGCCTCGGATGGAGTCGTGGGAGATCTCGGATATGTAAATGATGGCCACATTCTGTCCAGCAATGCCCACACCAGCTACACACGTGGCTATTAGAACTAAAGTCACGTTCCCTGTCAGGGATATTGTTAGCCACCCGAACTGGAAAGAAAAAACACGTTAGTTAAAGTCTATTCAAATCCTTGTTTTCTTTTGATGTTATTTCCACCTATGTGTGTGGATATGAAAGTAAATCTCCAAAAATACATATTTATTTACATTTTTGGAAACTAAATTACATATAGGTTGCGTGGTCTTCTAGGGTTTAATCTGCATAATGTCAGATAAAATTGGATCAATGCTGAGGACGCAATAATTGCGGTGCATTGGTATCTTGGTACTTTCCATCCGTAAATATAAGAATGGGGCATGATTCACATTTTACGATAGCGTGTGCTGTGGGCCTCGACGAAATCACTTTCTATCAGCAGTAATGGTGATGGAAAAGTAAAAAAACTATTTTACAAAAGTAACAACCGACTTCCAAAAGAAACACTAAAAGTGAAAAATTATTTTGTTTTTCACTTTTTAGTTGTGGTACCTACCCCACATAAATTCGTATACCACTATTTGATATGTAAATAACAGTGACAGGAAAATATTAAAACATCATCAATACACATAATATATTAAGTGGAAAAAATACGCATTATTAAGGATAACTCAACAACTGCTGCTGGTCAGATCTTGATCAAATTTATATGAGACTACATGACAAGCAACAGCTTTCAAATAAAAAAGAATCATCAAAATCGGTTTACTTAGAATAAAAATCCAGGTAACACACATTTGTTTTTAATCATTCGAATTGAGATCCCTTTTTTTGAAGTCGGTTAAAAAAGGGAGTAACTGGATACACATAATCGAAGCAAGTTCATACAAAGCTTGTAAAAATGTATTGGAGTGTCATAAGCTAACAAAGAGTTTATGTTAGTCCTGTCGTAAGTCGTTGGAGAAGTGTGAAACGCTTTGAAAGCGAACGCCTCTTCTCGAGGCCCTCTGGACAGAAACTTAGTGCTGAAGAATTTGTCATATACTCTAGGGTATCGAACCCAGAAGGCGCTCAGAAGTCGGGCTTGCTATCATAACACTAGAGACATATTGTAAAGATCTTATGTCTAATAAGGTACTTACCACATAAGGCAATGTAAACAACATCGTTGCATATTTCCTTCCGAAAGTATTAAAAGCGTAACCACAGAAGGGACTGATGATCAACCCGCCAATGTTGGGCAAACTGCCCAACAGTGATACGTCCGTCGAAGACATTGGTCTTAATAGCACGGTTTCATTGGACATAAAGTTAGCCACTGTATTTGATGGCCAGGCGATCACAAAACCCGTCTGACATGCTTGAAAACATACTGGAAAATAAATAAAATATAAGAATGTTAGTAAACTTAGTGTGTTCTAGCGCCAAGAAAGATTCCAATAAGGATTTTGTAAAAACGCCTAATTAGGGATAGGTAGTAGGTAGTGACAGTTGTCAAGATGATAGTCAGCAATGTTCTTCAGCAGTGTCTGCTAATAACTGCAATCACCACTACTGATGATCGAGGCACATTAAGACAAGCCGCACCGCAACGCGACAATCTTCCCTCATCACTTCATTTCACACTACAAGCGGACTGCACTGGGCTCTTTCAGTTAGTACAAGAGGTGAGGTGATCTAGTGTAGGTAAAATTTACAATATCGAAGAAATGGAAAACCAAATGGCAGATTGTACCAAGATTTTTACAGCGTGATGTCAAAAATGAAGAAAAGAAATAGAGTGGAGATGAAGTGTTCTTGAGTGGAGACAGCGAATCGGCGAAAGTAAGGAAGGATGCCCTCAGGCTAGATGCAGCGACGATCTTCGCAGGGTGGCTGGTAGTAGCTGGATGAGAGTTGCCAAGAATCGAGCTGAATGGCGTGCATTGGCGAGGCCTATGGACAAAAGACCAGTGCCAGTGGACTGCTGTAGACTGATGAAGAAAAAAGAAAGAAAGAAAAGAAAGATAATACGTTTATTTGCATTAAACATGACGCAGATAAAAACACACAAACAGAAGAGATAGAAGGGGTCATGCTATACGTGTTGGATTTTTTTTTTTCGTTTCGACAGTTCATTTTTCTTGCATACAACTGTTCGGGCCCAGTAGGTGGCCAAGTTTAGTGCTTCGCAAGTTACTGCAGCCGTCGGCACGCCTGCCTGCTTGTGCCGTGGAAGCGTTGCCGCTCGTGTATTATGAGCACTTGTTGCGGTGTAAGAGGCAGCACCCAACTGATCTTTAATAGTTTATTTCTTCGAAGTTTTACAGTTTATTTCATTCACAAGGATTGTTGTTGATGTTGATTTAACGATTTTCATTGCTAGGAATAGCATTGTTTAAGGAAATGAAACTATTTACCGATGTTCTGCTATCTATCAGCTGTTTATAGTTCTCTATATAGTCTGTGTTTATAGTGAAACAATACCTATTTGTTTACTTGTAAAGATTCAGGTAGACTTGTGATAATAAACGTCACGCGTGTCTTTCAAATGCATGTTCAATCTGAAAGCAGTACTCCCTAAACAAAATTCTAGAAAAATAGTTAAGTTTCACAAAAACAACTAACTGTATACTGTATACTGATCGTGTTATTTTCAGCAATTAATTGTATAAGACGAATTTCTTATGAAAGAAATCACATATAAAAGGTCACACATTTTTCTCTTGGAAAATTTAGTTTTAGGTAACATCGAAAATAAAGAATCTTTATTTTATTGATGATCTCCAACAATAGATATATACACAGGACATGACAAATAATGAGCAACAATAACGCTTATTTATAAGAAAAACTAACAATCAATGAGAGGTTATATGTTCGTCTGCATGTAATTTATTTTTTAATTCTGAATTTTAACCGATTTTGAACATTCTTTAATTTTACGCCTTCCTTAGTTCTTTAGTTGAAGTATTTACCGCTTTTCTTATATATATTTATAGCTTAGCCATGTACCTTTTAAATACAGAACACCATCATTTACAAATACTACCATATACCTAATTACCCTGATCCATAATTTACCTAACACGTTACTAAAACTTTTAAAGCTCTTTAGCATTCCCCCCACATCTTAGACTTAAGATTAGAATGGTAGACTAGAAAAATCATCTCAAACAACCAACCCACATAAGACCATTCCTTATACCTAGCCGGACGGCTTCACTCCCAAACAAAAATAAAAACAAAACAAAAAAATACTCACTAACAGCCGTAGCCAAACTTTGAATTAAAAACTCTGAAGTTCTCACTTTTTCTTTTTCCATTTTGTCAAAAAAAAAACTCCACTCACTGTTCCCCTTTATTTCCCCAGCTGATTATCAAATGACGACTTTCTATTAATTACTATCAACTAAATAAGGAGATCATATTATGGTATCTTTTGTAGTATTTGCCTCCACGCTGGCAAGCAAACATACTGTGGGGCGAATGTCACAATTGTCTTCCTTGTTATCTTATTATTCAATATAGGGAACGCGTAAGTGTGTTTAATGGGTATTATATCTTCGGTAGATCAGGAATCGTTAGGAGCAGGAGGTGCGGTATTGCTGAATTTTGGCATAGGAAATCGTACCTTGTGGATTTTCCTACTGAGTAATAAACATGGCAATTTTACTAGAGAAGGACGGTATTTGTAAGCAGCAGTGCCAGATTGAGCAATTTATCGTAACTTTTATCCTACATGACAGTAAATTGTGGTGGTGGTCTAAAATGGTCAATATAGCTGTATAAAACAAATATATTAGTCCACCTTCCTATTTCAACTGACAATGGAGATTTGGACATTATAGTTAGGTATGTTTCAGGAAAAAAAGAAAAAGGATAGGATGGTCTTTGCCCGGCAGTGGGACAACACAGGCTGGTGTATTTATTTATTTTATTTATTCTGGCAGCACTGGATTCTTACGAGAATGTTGCCATAATTTGGCAAACTGTTGAATAGTGGAAGATTTTTAAGGGCGAAATCGACTAAACTTTTACACCTAGTATATGTAAGTCTTAGAGACTAACCACACTTATTCAGCTTTGTTCAGCTTTTGTCCACACAAAATCGTTGTTTACTAAGTCTAAAGCTTTCCGTGGAGTGTCCTTGGAGTTTCTTGCCCGTTCTTCTCCATAGAGATCTACGTTTCGGAATGGACAACTAGCTTCAACTTTTTGACTAACTGACCGACTCTGACAGTTCAAAAGTGCCTGTAAATGGTTTAATTGAAATACATGCTTTGAGTTTGAATAAAATTGAAGTCTGACAGTTTTTGTAAAGAAAAACTGTCAGACGTTTATTCGCAGGTTGTGGGACTAACCACACTTATTCAGCTTTGTTCAGCTTTTGTCCATACAAAATCGTTGTTTACTAAGTCTAAAGCTGAACAGAGCTGAATAAGTGTGGTTAGTCCCATAACCTGCGAATAAACGTCTGACAGTTTTTCTTTACAAAAACTATCAGACTTCAATTTTATTCAAACTCAAAGCATTTATTTCAATTAAACCATTTACAGGCACTTTTGAACTGCCAGAGTCGGTCAGTTAGTCCGAAAGTTGAAGCTAGTTGCCCATTCCGAAACGTAGATCTCTATGGAGAAGAACGGGCAAGAAATTCCAAGGACACTCTTTTTAAATCAAGATATTTCAATATCCTTGGTACATTATTCTTGTTGCTTCTATATGTGGGAACAATGTAAAATATAAATATATATATATATATATATATATATATATATATATATATATATATATATTAAAAAAGAAATCAAAATATAAGAATAATAAAATTGAACCGTGGCAGTTAAGAGATGACCAGTCTCAACTGACGGCACCCGTTCACGAAGATGTCGCAGCACCGACCAGCTCAACCATTTTGTAGGTAACCAAATGATCCAACACACGCGCCACCAACAGTGAGACATTTAAGTGATCATTCCTCGGGTAAAAGTGACTTTGGGAAAAACATAGTAACCCCTAAGTGTTTCTACAGTTTTAGCAGATCACACACAGTCCGTCATCGTAGAACCAACGCATGTGGTCATATGCGGGCTTTGAGTTATATCGGTTCAACAGCTTGCAAAGCATCTACTAAGCTTTGTACTGAGATATAAAAATTCAAACAGACAATTAGGTACTCACACTTCTCCATCTCTTACTTTTGCATAGCAAGCTTTTTTTAATTTAATCATGTTGAAGAGATAACCAACCACGGATATCTATGTAACCAACGTTTCTTAACTTTGGCGTTTGCTTCTTATACATTCTTAGCTGCCATGTCTCATTATTGGGTCAAAGATAAAAATAAAACCAATAATAAAAAACAAAATGATAAAGTCAGCCCTATTGTAACCTGTCACACATTATTTATTATTTCGCATGACTGATAACTGGGGCACTCATCCTTTAGTCTCGTTTACAACTGATACGCAAACAAATGCAGACGCCCGTATATGTTTGTTACTCTCTCAATTTATTATGTACGACTACTTCCGTGATTTTGTTTAAGACATCTTTCAAAAACATCATTACTTGTATGGCCCAGGGTGGCATGGAACATCAACGCGTAACCTGGTACCATGGTTCAGTACATCATTGTGAAAGACCGTGCGTTAAAACTTTTCGTCGACCATTTTTTTTTAATATTTTGTTCCATACATTTTGACTGCGTAGGTATTGCACTTCTCTATGAAACAGTTGATTTCTTTTTTGATAACCGACTAAAATTTTCTACGATAGAGGATCTAGAATCATGTGCTGAGTTCGTCGTTACAATTTGCGCGTCGATTTCCCTGCCACCGTGTATAGTTGTGTTTGTCGATCTGTACCCCGATTACTAAAAGCCTAACTGCTGTCAAATAAGTAAAGGTACAACTAGTTTGCGGTTGATCAACGTCGACGTCGTCGGACGTCGAACGATAAAATAATTGATTGTCGATCGATATACGTACGAGTAATTTGGCTGCCAATGCCATGTCATCGATTGATGACGATCTATCGCATTCTTGTTGCTACTGTGATTAGCTTACCGAAATATCAACAGTCAATCTTATACCCTCTATTTTATTAGAATTTACTTACAGAAAACCTAAGCCGTGCATGTTGGTTGCCCATAAAAGTTACGAAAAGTTATTACGGGTGGAGAATGAACTGTACCCAAGCTGCAAGCTGCCTGATAAAGTTTTGTATTTTTAATTTAACAATTTATTTTATTTCTGAATTATTTATTTATATTATATGTTAATTGCATTAATTGAATGCCTCGTCTTAACTAACATAGTCTTTAGTTAATTTACTTGCTAGCAAAATATGGACATTGTAATAGTCTGAATTAAACGAATTTTATTTTATTTATTTTATCATTGTACACAGAATTCGGAAGAGTCTCATTTATCCGTGGCATAGTTCTTCTACAGATAAACAATATACTGGAAAGACTAATTGATTCCCAAGAGTTTTAGCTAGGGACACTCTCCTCCTATAAAAAAAAAATTAAAATAATAGCATGGAAAGCGTAACGTAGACGACTGCTTTTGTTTCGGGCACTGACTTGTATCCGATAAAGCGTTATCATCCGATTACGGTAACGATAGGTAAGCAATGGTTTTCTATCGCTTGCTTGCATGAATATCATAGTTACATACATAAACCCACGGCTTCTTCCCATGTGGGTAGACAGACACTACAGAACGCCACCTGCTACGACCCTTACAAACTCCTTCTGCCTCGTTTGTCATAGTTATTTTCTTTATTATTTTCTTGGCCGAGATTTCTCTCTGCTACATGGTAAAGTATGACAATTTTAGTCAAAATATATTAAAATAATAATTTTCTTGACATACAAACGAATCTATCTACATTACAATATATATAACAAAACAAGTAAATGTTGATAGTTTCAGCAAGTAAACACACGACTATATAGTTTTATTGTATAGGATCATACCCAGTCTGTCGACGTGGCGATATTTTATTTGAACAATCATTTATATTAGGATGCAATGAAGTTCAAATATTTAATTCTTATCGCGCTATGCGCTAATGTATTTTTTTTTTACTTTATGGCATACATTTAAAATGATCCTATTGGCTCAACAACACAACACAGCCAATCACAGAATCGACAACTCCAGAAATACGTATTAGGCCCCTACCTACCCCCACCTACCCCTACCTACCCTACCCTACCTTACCCCCCCCTACCTAGGTACCTTAGGTACCTATTACGTATTTATGGAGATGACGATTCGCCCACAAAAAAATTACCTGCGTGCGAAGCGCCTACAGAAAATAATATATTAGTTAAAAGTGTCGATTCGCCCGTTTCGGGCGAGTATATTCGTGCGAATCGACAAATAAGTCGTCGCGGGCTTCGTGTACACGGAGTCAACATCATCACCAAGCCTACAGCAGTCCGCTGCTGGACATAGGCCTCTCCATCTGCACGCCAATCAGCTCAATTTTTGGCAACTCTCATCCAGCTGCTACCAGCCACCCTGAGAAGATCGGCTACCATTGCAATAGTAATGCTGTGAGATTCTTGTTACTCATTAGTGATTTGCGTTTGTATCACATTTCTTTTGATTAACGTCGTGGATCATCGGCTTTGGGTACCAAGATACCCGTGTTACCAAGTTACTGGTTTGTGTAGGTCAGATAGGCAGTCGCTCCATGTCAAATAGTATTCAGCTGCATTCGGTTAGATTGGAAGCCAACCCCAACAATCAACTTAGTTGTAAAAAAACTAAGCAGATGATGGTAATGTTTAAACATCGATCGTATGAAGCCTCGGGTAGCACTGACTGATTGACACACTTTCAGAAAACGCTTGTTTTGTAAGCCCATGTTTATTTTTCACGCAATGGTTTTTTTATTTCTCGGTATTGAGCCGAGCATTGGGAATCCAACAGAGCGCATCCCAGCGCGTCAAAAACCACTCTGTTGGATTTGCAACTCTTGGCGCTAAGCAAAGTGTTCAAATCCAAGTGCTTGAAAAAAAATCGCCCGTGCATACCTGGGGGTCTATTGTCTAAGTCCGTCAACGAAGATACCTGTGCCCGTCCGAACACAATTTGAGCCGTCAAAACAAGTGTCAAATACAAATTTTCGGACAGGCAAAACACATCGTGCATAGGGACAACTGTCAAATCGTGTTGTCATTAATTCTTAGTTCGGATACCGAACTAATCTTATGTCCGAAAGTGATAAGGAGTAGGAAACGCTCGTAACTATGGCCGAAATAAGGGACTTCGTGACTTGTGAGGAGACCCTCTGGGCTTACTTAATTCGACATCCACGCAGGTGCCTTCACAAGCAAAAGTTAGTGTTCCAAACAGCTGCATGATTTTCGTCACTCAGCTATCATCTGGCGTTACACGTCAGGAAATACTGAAACAAAGTGTTATCTACACATGTATTAATGAAGGTCTAAATGTATTATACTTGACAATATTTACTTCTATAATCATTTGTTTGAAAAGAATCGTATCTACGAGGAAAGCACAACAGTACTGTAGGTATTGCACAAGTTGTCTCTAAAATCTTAATTGGTATCGAGACTTATTATTATTAGCATAATCAGCCTTTAATGTTCCCACTGCTGGGACATACGCCTCCTCTCTTCGAGAAGGAGTGGGCTGGAATCCACCACGCGGGCCCAGTGCGGGTTGGTAGATGTCACATGTCTTCGAATTTTTTGTTCTAGGATATGTCGGTTTCCTCACTATGATTTCCTTCACTGTTTTGAGAGCAGTGGTGATGAAATTATTTACCGCCTGCCTGGGTTCGAACCCACGACCTAAAAATCGAAAGTCGCGGCCGTTACCACTGGGCCACTGCTCGCTTATTATTATTATTGGTTCTCGGAGAGAAAATAACTATTCTCGTTCTTTATTATACGAGTATCGTCAGGAATTTCTCAGTACCAGCCCGTAGTCAGGATTTATGCCCGGTTGATGCTGTTATCTTTAACTTTTGGTTTATTGTGGTGTATAATCTCATACGAATCACATACTCACTAATCGTGGAAATCACGCCAACATCGAAAAAGAGTTAAGTCCGTCCAAAATTAAATCACAATTCGCCATGCTGGATTAACGTAGGTATGTGTGTGCTGTGTTACCGTAATCATTTCTAACCTTACAGGCAACGTTGCAATGTCTATATTAATGCGTCTGTTATGTTATCTGCATCTATACTTGTCTTACTTCAGACAGGCGCGACGCGACTCTAGTAGAACCATTTCTTTGAAAACTTCGAGGAAATTATTGTACAAGAGTCAAATTGCGCTGTCGCGCCGCGCCTATTTGCCAAGTAAAGGCTCCCCTTGTACTTGGCGGGAGCAATGGGTTTAATGGTAGCTCCCTTAGACGAGCCCTTTCACGATGTTCCTTTGATCATCATCATTGACAGCCTTGCTCCACTTACTGCTGAATATTATATCTCTACCAGCGGAGTAACTACGTAACACACTAACAGTAGGAATGGGTTTCATTTTGACAGTTCTACAACATTCATTGCGTTATTTACGTTGTTGAGCAGACTTTTTCGAACATAACATGAAGCAATGGATTAGCAATAGACTTCGAAATTAATCAGATTGTGATAGGTAGTGTCTTACGTAATTAAGTTGCAGATCTTACCCGCGATCTTCTAGAGATCGCGAGTAAGAACGATTGCAATGGTGTAAAGCACCATGCTATTAATAATGTACAGTGTACAATAGGTACACAAATTCCTAACCCTTCGGGAAATACAGAAGTAATGTTATGATACGTTAATAATGATGAATGATAAAGAGCATTCATGACCGATCCTAATACGTTATCAACCTTGTATAATAATGTTGTCACAGAGATAAAATAATAAACAAACTATATAAGATCAATACAATGGTTCAGTTCACACTTGCATTGGAGGCTGACAACTGTTTGATACACTGTATTCATTCAGTTTTAGATTATAACAGCGACTGTATTACCATTGACCTCAATTATTTGTCTTTTCATTGTTAATTTATGATCAGTAATAATATAATTTAGTAAAATGGAGCTTTATAGATTTCTCTTACACCCTTGAGAAAACGGTGGTTATGCCACCAAAAAAATGTTCTCATCAAGCCCATATCCCGATTTATTTGTAGATGTGTCTTTTTCTTCTAAGCATCTCTGTCTCTGTGTGTACGTGTTTTATCAGCATTCACCACATCTGAACAGTTTTCACTGCCTTTTAATTCGTCATCTTTTCCGTGGTCTGCCTTTATTCACATTCATACTTCTCAGTTGTCTTGTCACCTGCCCCTCATTTCTCCGCATCATATGTTTAACTAGTCTTACTTATTAATTAAGAATTTAAATAGATATAAATTTTCCTTATCTTATCCACTCTCGTGACAATGCATATAACATTCTCACGTCAGCTGAATGCATATTTACCTTTCATTCATCCCTTTTTGCCCAAGATTTAGATCTCTCAACAAAACAGTAGTTCTGCGGGGTAATTGCATAACACACTAACAGTAGGAATGGCTTTCATTTTGACAGTTCAACAACATTCATTGCGTTATTTATGTTATTGAGCAGACAAATTTTTTGAACATATGAAGCAATGGATTAGCAATAGGCTTCAAAATGATTCAGATTGTGATTGATAGTGCGTTACGCAATTATGGTGTTGGTCTTATCATAGTTTTATATATTATATGATATACAACATTTTGGTTGACTGCCTCGTTAGTCTAGTGGTCGCAAGAGCTACTGCTGAGCGTTAGGTCCTGGGGTCGATTCCCAGATCGGGCAAAGTGTTATTGGTTTTTTCCATCTTGAATTTCTCAGTAACAGCCCGGAGTCTGAATTTAAGTCGGATTACACGGTACACCTCTGCCTCACCCTTCGGGGATTACAGGCGTGATGTTATGTACAGTCAGCAAAAGAGATAAGTATCCAGGGTCGCCGGATATAGTTGAAGTTTAGTAAGAAACCGATGAATGTTTTCGAATAAAATAAAATAAAATTAATAGAAAACAAAGTAGTCATATAACAAATTAAATGTCGTTCGAAAACATTCATTGGTTGGTTGGTTGGTTTTTTTTTTTCGTTTGTGTTTCTGTGACAAATAAACCTATTTTGCTTTCTTTCTTTCATTGGTTACTTACTAAACTTCAACTATATCCTACGACCCTGGATGCTTTTCTCTTTTGCTGACTGTATATGTTATTTTGACGATCTACATCCCTCAACCTGGCACTATTACAAGCTGTTGAAATGTAATAACTATTATCGTTCAATGTAAAAGTTTTCTTTTAGAGAGACAATTTATTTATTTGAATTATATTGTGTTTGAGAATGCATCGAATATTTTTCATAATTTATTATTCCATAGCTGTATTTTAATCTGCATAAAAGAACATAACCTATTATTTACATAAAGAATTATCATTCCGATTAATTTTATTATGTAATCTTTTATAGCTGTTACGACACACCAGGAAAAGATTAAACTATTCTTAGCAGGGGACTAAAAGATAATAAAGAAACAATTGTTCTAGATATAATGTTTTAATACTTATAAAAACTTAATTTTAATATTTACACATTAAAATAACTTAATTCAATACATACTTACAATATTTTTTACAGCTACAATTAAACTAAAAATACTTTTATTGTAGGTTATCTTTATGAAGAAAAATTACTTCACAGGATTTATATTAAAATAAGTTTAGATGAATTACTTACATTTACACAATCGGCCATGCAGGCCACATTTATCCGTCTATTTTCAAAATAGCAAAAGTCCGCTATTTGCTTATGATAATTGGATCAAGACTAAGATTTTTTTTATCAATGACAAGAATGAAATATAAATTGTGGAAACAGAAATAACAGATAAGTTCATATAAGTCTGTTATTTCTCTTTTCATAATTCAGAGTCTAAATTATTAAAAACAGATATGTCAACTTTAGATATTAATGAAAAAAACTATCTTAACCTTTCGCGTGTTTATGATGCACGCGAAAGGTGATGGCATGATGCACACGTGTGCATCATAAACACGCGAAAGGTTAATAACAAACGTATTGGTAAGTTCATAAAACACTTATGATGTCTGAGGGACACACACAGCGATATATATTTGAAATAATATTTTTAGACTTGAACCCTAGTCTTATCATATTCCAATTTATTATGTAATTGATAATTGTTGTCCAAGTCTAATATATTGGTAATAACTCAAATACATCGTATTTTGTTGGCAGTGATATTTATTAAAATGCAGCCAATGAAGTGAAAGATTCGAAACAAATGGCTATGAATAATTTTAGATTTTTATGTTACATAATCTATGTTATGTAATATTTTGAGATAAAAGAAATGATCTTGTAATTGTAATATTTTAGATAAATTGACAGCACAGAATGTTTTAAATTTTTTATCGAAACAAAATTCTTTTACTACTGTATTTCATAAGAATCACATTGACAAAGTAACAACAGAATTTGATGCTATTTTAAATTAAGTAGACGATACAGAACAACATACGCCAGTACATGCAATTTTACTGGCGGAAAACAATGACAGCAAAAAAGACTGCATATAAAAAACTCGAATAGCGCAAGACGCGGTATCTCACGGGGCAATCAAACGTATGGAATATTGTAGATTTTCCCATGGCAGACTTACCATGTGGGAGGCAGTGTATTCTTGTTCCTAATGTCACTTTATTCTGATAAAATTGTTGGTTGTTTAACATTTTATATTGTTCCCTTAGATCTTAAGACATTACATATATAAGTCTGATTTTAATCTGTTATAATTTTGGGTTTATTCATATTAAAACTACTTATCAAACGCTACAGTATTAATTGTTAAATCTACATCATCCTCATAATCTTTAAATACTTTGTACCGAAACTTACTCTTCACATTTCTATATTTATAAATACTTATCAACCTATTGGTATTTCAAAGAATCATTATCGAGATTTCAGCAAATGGTTAATTTTGCTACCTCTATAAATAACAGAAAGATAGCTAAGACCAAATACTTAAAGATTGCTCACAGAAACTTAGCAGAACCTCGAGATTTCTGCCAACAGTATGATACAAGGATACTGCTCATTAATGACGCAAATAGTACTAGACTACCACCCCATAAAGCTGCTGGAGGTGACATGCAAAATCCTGTAGGTTGTGGGAGATCCTCTTCCAAAACAACCCTTAATCCTTTACCAATAATTGTGGAAGGTTCCTGTACAGTACTATTCCCAATATGGATGATGTCACGTCTCCTCCTTCTAGGTTCTATACTTCCAGGGTTAGGACAGACATCGCAGTCAGTCTTGCAAAGTTCAACCTCGCACTGAATAATCAGGTCCATTTCATCAGGGAATTTGAAAGCGTTGAAGAAAGCGAATGCTATGACTGAAGCCCCAGTGTTTCCTGTGTCTCTTGTCTTTTGAAAGGCGCCGAAGACCTTTGGTTTTAGGACACAACCATTTTCATCAGTCAGAGGGACAACATTGCGACTTTCTGAGTCTCTAGCTATACATTCTCTAACGAGGATATCGAAACCAGCATCTCCTGTTACTGATACTACTAAAGTCATGGTTTCTCCGATCTTGACTAAGCCATTTGCTTCGGCTGCGAAAGGTCCTCTTCCAGTTTGTATGTCTAATCTAGCCATGGCAGTATCTCCGCTAAAGTTGCTGGTGATCTGGTTCAACATGCCAACACTAAGAGAATGAACCAGCTGCTTCTTCAGATTTCCTTCCCATAGACATCTGACACGTCTGATGTGATCCCAAACTTCTTGGATGCCGACTTCATTTTGGAGAACAAGGACATTCTCTAAGTAAGCTTGTCCTTCATTCTCGAAGTCACTATAGAATCTAGTACCACAAGTATTTAGGCTGACTGTGAAAGAGTACTTTACTTGGTTGGAGTTCTCTCTGACATAAACGCAGTCGGGTTCGTTGTAGTGGTCTTGAGAGTAGATGATTCCGTTGTACACCTTATTGAATTCGATATTGATAGTCATCATTTCTTTGCCACAGTCGACTGTGATCTCATGAATGTGAGGAGGATGACGGTCATCATCAGTTTGAACTTGCGTTTGTGTAGTTTCAACAACTGTACCGCTGCCACTGGAAATTGAACTTGAACTGGATCCAGTATTGACACTACCACCAGTTTCTTGTGACACGTAAATCGCTTGCGTCGTTTGCTCGGTCTGGCTGGGTTGGTAACCAGGTTTTGAGTAATCGTAACCTGGCTGGGACGGTTGGGACGGTTGAGAAGGCTGATAGCTTGGAGAAGAAGGTTGGTAACTGGGAGAAGAAGGATAACTTGGAGCTTGGGATGGTTGGGATGGTTGGTAGGATGGTGAAGACGGTGAATTTGAAGGCTGGCTTGGTTGATAACTAGGTGTTGATGGACTAGGAGAATAGGAAGGCTGAGACGGTTGGTACGATGGTTGTGACGGTTGATAAGCAGGTTCAGTTGGCAGACTAGGCTTATAGCTCGGTTGGAATGGCTGCTCAGGTTTGTAAGGAGACTCAGGCTGGTACGGTGACTCGCTAGGTTGGTATGACGGTTGACTTGGCTGGTAGGTTGGGCTTGGCTGGTAGGTTGGGCTTGACGACGGACCTTCGCTGTAGGTCGGTGAAGGTCGGGTGCCAGAAGCTGGGTATCCGGTTGCAGGTGGCAAGTATTGGTTCGCCGGTTCAAATGGTCTCGGTTTTTCTGGTTTCCCTCCGAAGTACTGACGAGCTGGAATTATACGAAGAGGAAATTAGTAAAAGTGCTTTTGAAGAATTTCATCCACAAAGACCCAATGTGCTTGTGCCTAAAGTGATTGCTGGAAAATGTGATTCGTGCAAAATATTTATTGTTTGTAGGTCCTACGATTTTAAATGTTTTCTACTACGTGTACAAGTTGGACATATTCGGTGTATATGACCTAATTTACTTCCGTATCGTCATTTAGTTTAAAAAGTATGTCATCTGTAAAAATATTATTGTATAAATTATAGATTGCGCTTTCATTGAAAACATTGTCCCTAAACTCAGATACAATGACAATAATTGATAAACATATACCTAGAAAAATCCTTAAAACTAATTACAATCTAAATCTTAAAGCTAATGTGCACCTTTCCTATTCTTCTGTTGGTATAAGCCCTGTATCCACTGCAAGAGATTGTTCACCATGTCATCCACCTCCGCCTGCTTCTCCGGCTGCAGGTCCGCTGGAAACCATGGTCTTCATCAGCAACCAGGAGTTGGTTACCCCCCACCAACCATTCTACTCACTACTAGTTAGCTTTTGAAGATAGATGCTAGTATTTGACAGGTCTTGGAATTGTTAAAGCCGATGACAGAATTGAGCAGTAGAAAAAGAAGGTATGAAAATTAAAAAGTACAATGAAGGCCTATTTATATTTTCATTGCATCATGAATTAATATTTTATTTATTTATTTATTTGGGATTTCCAACAAAGGATACACTTATGGAATATAAATCACAATAATACGGGGCTAATTTAAGTGTGCTCCTTCAATTACAGGAGACCACAGCATGCACATATAACTAGGTGTGAATAGGTTAAAAACAAAAATAGTGAAAATAAATGATGAATGAAGAAAACGAATTTAGACATTTGAGAAAAGGAAAAAAATATTAACATTTCAAGATTGAGCTTTCATCAGTGGAGTCAATAGGATAAAAAATATAGTTATTTTTATAATTTTTGAATAAGCATAAACTAATGAAAATGTAAATAGATCTTTACAAAACTAATATACTCGTAATAGTAACAGAAAAAGCAACTAAGGAATACAAAGAATCTTATTAATTAGCTAAAGTAAAGTACATACATTATAGTATTAGTTGCTAAATAACCAAATTAAGAAATTAGTAATGAAGGAAAACTACAAAATGGCAAGCCGGAAAAGATTTGTGACAGATACAAGAAAGAAAAGTTTTACTAACTACAACTTAGAACAGAAGACAAAGTATGGAGTTAAATTAATAAATTCTGCTCTTATAGAAATACTACAGAAAAAGAAGAAGAAATCAAACCAGTTTTAAATTTTATATAAGCAAATTCGTAGTGTGTTTACATAAAAAGCGCTGCAACACTTTTTTTACTTGTGAGCAGGGTCTAAAGAAATTGAATTTACCTAAACACACGTTGAAAGATGACCATTTAAATATAAATGCTTAAATAATTTGCGTAAATTGTAAATATTTTTGGCAAGTAAAAGTAAGTTTTTGATTTCACAAACAATAATTTGTTAACAAAAAAGAAAACAACCAATAAAAAAAATAAAAAACAATAATATAAGCCAATTAAATATTTGCACTTTTCCAAACTATACTTGTCATAAAATTAAGTGAAGCCAGTTTTTATGACTTGTATAGTGACACAAATGGAGACAGAATAAATGTCAAAGCAAGTAATAAAAGAGAACTTAAAGACAAATTTATAATTAATTTGTATTTTTTTTACATCTTTATAATAATTGTATTATTTACCTGCAGCCGACATATGGCATAAATATGCATATAATGAAGATTTAAAAGATAATAATTTATGTATAAGTAAATTAATAAAAGCAAGTGAAGACGTCGTTAATTGACGTTAAGGTAATTATAATGCTAGTAAAAAATACTAATAATTTACTAAATCGTCAAAGGAAGAACCAGCTAGAAAGTGAAGACAGCTCGAAAGTATGAAGAATTAATTGCCACCGAAATATTTTGAATAACATCAAAGTTATATACCGTGAAAAGTTATGAATTGCGTAAACAATTTAAATTTAATCACGATTAGTCATCTAGACAAGCATACAAAAAGTTTTTTTACAAATGTATTTCTAAATGTTTGTAATGAAACAAAATGAACAATATAAAATATTCGGTTTGGTAATTGATCTTGAACCTATGTTTGTTTTGCCATGTCGCAACCTATCGGCAAACTCTGTGGGTACTTATAACATTGTTCTAGGAGGTCTAAAATTCATCATATCGGCTATTTGTATTGCGATAACAACAAATAATATCTAAGCTATAACATAAAAGAAACAGAAAGAGGTGCCCCGCGAGTGCAGCCGCGGGTAAAGCTATGTAAGTGTCCAGAAATGTCAAGAAGAATCAGATTTAAAAAAAATATGCCAAAAACGGAAGAGAAGATAGTTCCAGAAGCGTGGAGTGAGTGTTGCTTAAAAAGTGCCTTCTGCTTGTAAATTAGACCGTCCTCTGAAATTAGGAGACAAATGACTGATCTGAAGTGGGCAGTTGAAGCCGACAGAATGTAATTGATATAAAATAATGAAAAACATAAAATTTTAAACCGTCCTATGACAAGCAGTTTAATAAATTGATGGGAAAGGAGAGCATGATCGCAATGATTCATACAATTAGAGATAACCGAGAAGGCAGTTAAGGAAAGGTTATTTGTAGAATAGACAGTTATTTGCAAATGTAAATAAAAACTTGACTTCTACTTGATCGATTATGCTTAAGAGTTAATAAGGTAAAGAAACTAGGAGAGAATTAATTAATCAAAGCGCGGATAGGTTGTGAAGAATTGAAATCATAAGATTCAAATTCGGAAAGAATGTCGATAGCTCGCTATTTATGGGAAATAATCTGTAGTTTACAAGCATGGGGCTGTGTAAGTGTGGCAGAATTTTAAGTGACACATTCAGGTACATAATGCATTGATTATATCGATTTCTATTAAAAATTACATTACAAAAGTGGAACATTTTACAGACACTTTGATGTTGATCTAACAATAATAATTTATAAAAATGAAGACTACTTTAGAGAACGATTCAGCAAAAGGAGTAAGAACGAATGAATGAAAGTAATGTAATGGACTTCATTTGAAAAGGTTATCGAAAGTACTTCCATTCGTATTTCACGTAACGAAAGTTATTTTTTAAGTATTTTTAAATGGTCGAAGCGAAGCCATCAATAAATCAATGCTGTACCGAAAACGATAAGGTTGCACATAGAAGGCTGTATCTGTATGTGTACGTACCAGTCTTGCGTTTTCTTGGTTCTGTAAAACATATTACAATTAATCTAAATACATAAAAAAAGAAACGATTTACACACATAAGTATTTATATACATATTTTTACAAAACTTACACCTATAATTATACGAGTATATTACAAACAATCTTAAAAACTAACATGCATCTTGATATTTATACAAGCATTTTTCAAAAAATGCGTCCGTCTAAAATATGTACACAGTGAAATATATTATTTACATCTTTTCGCGATATAATATTGCCAGAAAAAATACCCATATTTACGAAAATGCCTTTTGTGTGGAACATTCCAAGATCTAATTAAAATAAATAAAAAATATTACCCCACACCAAATTAAGAATCTTTTTCATAAATTTTAAGACGTTTATGTAACATGGACTTTTGTATAAAATAACTTATTTAACTCAAAATAATAAGATGAACTAACAACTTCTGAGTATTCCTCAAATAGATTATTTACAATCCTTATTAATTTTGCTGTGCATAATCATGTTATGTTATGTTTCTTTTTTAGCTTACATATTTTTTTTTGTGTAATTTGCAAAAGCGTGGCGTCTGTCAACAAGTGAATTGCAAAATGAATCGATTACATGTATGCAAATTGAAGAATCAACATTTTATTCCCTCTTTCTAATTAAGTAATATTTTCTATGTTGGTGGATGAAGAGAGAGAAGAATAGAAACGAATAGAACAGAATACTCTTTATTATGCACACCAAACAAATTACAAATATAAATGTAGAAATTTTACAGAGGGTGACACAATGGGCGGTCTTATCGCTTAAAGACCAAAAAATAGATGGATGTATTGTGTGCGGGATGAAATTACAGAAAAAAGAGTGAATGGTGGTGATTTTGTACTAAGTGGGTCGACAGGGGAGAATAGAAGCAAAAAACGTGTTGCGCTGACCCCAAGTAACATGGACCAAGAGCAAGAAGATGAAGAATTACCAATCAAATTATCACCACCAACAAAAGAATTATTGAATAATGAGATAACTTTGACAATATCGGTTGTTTTTGCGATCGCACAATGATCGCACAATCGTCGTACTATTCACGCGATTGTAAATTACATAATGAACCCAAAAGTCTGATATTGTTTACCTAGTGTGTGAAACCTGTTTGTATGAAGCTCATTATGCATTCTAACGTGGATGGAGTTGAAGGCTATATTTGGCGTTCTCCTAACTGTTTTTTTCTGCCCAATCAATTTTCCATGCATATTAGTATCGTTTTGATATGCAAAGATTCTTTATAAAATGTTCTTCTCTTTTTTCATTTTATTTGACTATATTTGGCATCCTTTTGTGTGATGTTGTTCCACCAAATACAAGCCAATTCAAGCTTTCGAATAATTTGGTATTGCTTTTGATACGCTAAGTTTCTTCATAGCCGTCTACTCTCAAAATTGCCACGAGCTAAATGTAGTACCTACTAATATTTAGAACGATGATTACCCATTTTATGTAATCTATGCTAACACCACAGTCGTTGACTCTTACGACAGTGTGGTTGGCCATAAAAGCAATAGATATTAAAGTAAAGGAAATCCTTCCACTACTCACACACTTTCTACACTTTTTTGAATTTAAGTTTTGAGCTGTTAGTGACATAGCAACTGAAGCTATTCCTGCCGGTGTTCCAGGCTTGATAAGCTCTAGCTATGAGACAACTTGTTCACCTGTTCATAAATCCTTTATAAGTAGCAACGTATCATCCACTGACGTACTTGTCAGGGTCAGTGGTGTAAACTAATTAGTTTTGCCACTTGTGATACAGTGACAAAAGCTTAGCCATAGCATGTGCTAAGTAAGGTCTATTCATCTCTGCCTAGTTTATATAACAGTCATGATTTAAACTCAAAAATGTACAAGAATGCCTTATCGACATGTCAATAGAATATTTACTCATACAAGTTATGTGTTACAAACTCGAGGAGACGTGAAAGCGTCTAAACTAACAGCTGATTCGTCAAACTGTTGTACCAGGCAAACAGGAACGCATGAAGTGCATTTATAGCATAAAACTATTTTGTTAACAATAAACCGGTTGAGCATGTGTCGATAAACATGCGTTTGTGTGTGACATGCGTATGTGAGTGTTAAGTATGACATAAGTTACCGGACGTTTCTTTAGTGCGAAGTGCATAATGTTTAGACTTTTACATGTGTCATTATTATTGTGGAGGGAAGGGTTTAGGGAAACTAATCCTCTGAAATGGACAGTCCCCATTGCAAGAAGGTAGGGTATGATATTTTGATCGTAGTGGATAAAATATTTACCCATTTTTTTGGGATTAAAGCTACTTTAGGAATGGTATTGGCTCGCTAGGCCTAAAGTACTAGGTTGCTAGGTTCCAAACATATTATAATTGGTAGGCGATATAGCTTGACTCTTTCTCAGTACTCTGAACTACATAATTTTCGCAGAAATTGTTAAACATTGTGTCTGCTTTGGTGTTAGTGAAAATGTTTACTAAATTAAACAGACAGCCTTTTCTAAAAATAATTAAGTCTGTAATTCTCAACAAGAGGAACTTCGTGCTCTATTGCATGTATTTTCTAGTTTTACCTAATTTAATTTTTCATTAAAGATAATTGCCATTGGTGCTCGTATTTAAATCATTTAATTTAAATAAATAAGCGGGTACTTACGGAAACGAGATGAGCTCTCAGCGGCGCTGGCGACCGCGACAATCGTGCACAGCGCCACCACAGCGCATATGCGCACCATCTGGAAATAAACAGAGATTTCTGATAAATAATACATTTTTTTAAGAGATGATGTGGTGAGACGATTGCAGTGACTTGGTTCGAGGTGACTCAGGGAAAGAACAACCGGAATAATTTGGGGGAGGCATTTGCCCTGAAGAGGGACAGAGTCGGCTAATTAAAAAAAACAGATAGGAAATCTTAAAAAATATTACTGTCGTAGTTAAAAATTGGCAAGTGGATAATCATGATTTTTTAAATAAAGTAGCTTGGTAACTTTTCGGATGAATGAGTACAAAATCTAATAACATATTTATTTGATTAAAGCTTAAAACAAATAAAACTCTAAGATAAGTAGTTGATTAAAGTTAATGAAGACTTCAGTGCATGCCACAGGATGATCAAATAGATACATGTACATGTATAACGTAACAACTACAATTCAAACCATTGCAGCATTATTTTCATTATAAACAACACATACAGTCAACTGTGGCATCTTTACTTTCCATGGGCAACTTTACCCATGAGTACTGTACTTATATATATCTCGATTACCAAAGATCTGTTGCCAACATTTAATATCAAAGCGATATAACAGTAAAAAAAAAAAACGATTTTTAATCGACTTCAAAAAGTACGAAGTTTTCAATTCGTCCGTGTTTTTTTTTTTTTGTTTATATGTTTTCCGGTATCTCCGACAATTGTGGATCGATTTTGAAAATATATTTTTTAATAGGTAGGGTATGCCTCAGGGGTGGTCCCATATAAATTTTATTAACTTTGCTTCGGTAGTTTTTCAGTTAGCTTCAATAATACGTATTTTTCCACTTAGTGTACTCGTATATTAGTGATGTCTTCAAAATAACCCTACAAAGTGAAAAATAACTTTCAAGTAATTTTGGAAGCCGGTGACCAAAAACGAAAATACCATAATATTATTTTTTACTTTGTAGTGTTGTTTTTGGAAGTCGATTGTTGTTTTTTTGTGACAGATTTTTATAATCGATTTAATAGAGATAATACTTAAGTTCTAATGGGTAAACTTGTTCATGAAAAGTAATGATACAACAGTTCATCAATTACAAACATAAAATCAAGTCATTCCACAACTACCCTCAATTTCAGTCAATAATCAAAGTAAAACAAGTCAAGGTCTATTTAGCATAACAGCCAAATAGATAAATCTATTGTTTGATAAGCCTGGGAATCGAACCAGGGACCACAATGAACAATTACTTAACGTGTAACGTGAGACGCCTGACGAAACGTTAACGTAAACGTTAGCGTCAGATTTAGACTTAAAATGTAGATCACTGGATAGGAATATGAATAATAAAGTGTTCAAAAAGTATTGTGTATGTGGGGCGATGGCAATCAATGTCGTAAAACTAATTAGGGAACGATTGTGGTGTAAAAATATGAAATATTATTACTGTTTTTCATAAAATGGTAATTGATTATTAGTATGGGAATTTCCTGTCCTTGATATTATTGCGAACTTTGAAATTATTATCATTACTTACGATTTTAATTTTGCATAATTCTAGAAGCTTTGACTGAGTTTAACATTAAATTTTCAGTTTTTTTACTTACAATTTAAACTTAACTAATTATTTTATTGCAAAGTTTTTGGTTCTGATCTAACTGTTACTTTATTGAAGAATGACATATTGTCGGTATAGCCCCATTTCAATACACACACGTGACTTTTACTTTCATTTAAAACTGAACTGACGCAATAAATTTCCCTGTAAACTTGCTAATTCATTGCCTAAAGTTGGCCACAATACAAATACACATTACTCGTCAAAGAAATCCTGCTGTCACGAACGTAACAGGTAAATGTGTAAATTGTTGTATACATGTAACTGTTTACATATTCCGTTGTGTAATGCTATGTAAACTAGTGTAAATACAGCTTTAGCTCACACTCAATATGTTATGATTAGCTCAAAATGGGGTGTATTGTCAGTTTTGGCTACGTTTCTTTCTGTGGCTATTTTAGAAATGATAAGAGTTTACCTTATAGAATTTGGGTCAATATAAGTGACTGCAGCGATTTGAGAGCAGTGGTGGCCCAGTAGTAACGGCCCCGACTTACGAGTCCCAGAACCTAGACAAGCAGGCATTTTACTTTGTGTAAATAATTTCATCACCACTGCTCGCAAAAACGGTGGAGGAAAACATTGTGAGTAAACTGGGAATGTCCTAGAACCAAAAATTGGAAGAAATGCTGTGACATCTACCAACTCGCACTTGACCCGCGTGGTGGATTATGGCCCACTCCCTCTCGAAGAAAGGAGGCGTGTGTCCTAGCAGCGGGAACATTATAGGCTGATTATACAGTAAAAGTGCCGCCGCCGCGCCGGGGTCAAATCAATCTTAGTGACTAAAGCTCATAATTCATTTCTTGAGATGCTCTATGGAAATTGCCAAATATTGTAGAAACTTAAGGCTCGCTTGCAACACAAGTCACAAAATACGTATAGAGCTAAAGATATGTACTTAAAACATAATTCTGTCTTTGTCATCTTCAAACGATTGACAGAAACAGTACTATGTTTTAAAGACGTTTAGCGCTAAACGCATCTATACAAATATTATATAATTATACAAATACATAAAATTGAAGTGCCTGCTTGTAATGTCAAAATAACAGCCATTTACTAAATTCATATGAAAACAATTTTCAAAATATTTGTCTGTCTGTTTGTTCCGGCTAATCTGCGAAACGACTGGACCGATTTTGACGGAACTTTCACTGGCAGATAGCTGAAGTTATAAGGAGTAATTTAGGTTACTTTTATTTTAGAAAAAGATTTAGAGTACCGAGCAAAAAAAAACTCATGAAATCCAATTTGTTTTACGACATGCACGAGAACCAAGTCGCGAGCACAGCTAGTAAAAAACAAATAAATGTAATCTTGATGCCCCCAATAATTATTTTTAAAGCACTACTAAGTTACTACTTCCAGACCATTGTACGTCAAATGCGTAGAATATACTCGTAATAATGGAAAAGCCAGTATTTAATCACCAAAAAGTGTTGTGCATCAAATGCATAGAACATAATAATAGAAGGGCCAGTAACTTAGTAACCAAAAAGTGTTAGCAGAAACTTGGAGTAACCTAAATAGCTAAATTCGTACTCTAGTGAGTGATTAGAAAGAAATAATACTCTACACGACAAAACGACTTATGTAATTGCCCGATCTGTCTCATTCCGACGCGCATTGATAATTTCCGAGCAAACAATGGGCGTTAAATTACGAACAAACGTGGGCCATTATGTGCAGCAGAGCCATCACAATGGTCACAAGTAAATTTTTGTCACACCCGGATGAGCATGCCATCTTCTTTGATAATTCAATCGGGTTAAAACTTGCGATTTTACGAGTGAGAACTATGTGAGGAGAAAACTATTGTTTTTGAGTTTTGGGTCATTTTGACAATGGAGTTCATTGTTTGTAGACGAGCGATTGAAACGCGGCGGTTTTTGAACGCCAAATTTTTATTTCTCTTTCAAATACTTCCAAGGTTTTTATTTTTTTTATTTGGAAGGCGGCTTTTTTTATAGGCACTCGTTTATTAATGTCCGTCAAACATTATTGGATAAAGAAGTTGAATACACTTTTATACAGGCATTTTTACAAGTCAAGTTAATAAAAATCAATTAATAAAATAAATAAGTGCCTAAAAAAGTAACACACAAAACCAATAAGGCAGTTATTACAACAACAAATTACGCATTTTATAGTCTTGAATACTCATTACTAAATCGATTAACGATAACCTGAAACAACACTTTATTGCTCGAATATGAATATTAACTTATAGGAAAGAATATAATTCATTTCCCACACGTTAAGTTCACACATAAGCCTATTGTTCGTATAATCATATTAATAAATTCAGACCACCGTCAATCTTGTTGCAACATTTGGCTCATAAAACTGTTTAATTATCTTATTCTTAACCCGTTTATGCGTAGAAGAGAATTACTGTATTATTTTATTACCTTTTTGAAGGATTTAGAAGTGAAACTGATTGGAAATGCCTGGGATAATATTTACTTAGCGTCATGCCTTGTTTCCACGAAGAGTTACCAGAGGTCTACCAAATAATTTAAGTTGCGGGTATACTTGTATAATGTCACTCCGCGCATAACACTTTGACACAACACCAAGGGATCCCTTTCATTTCGCATATCTTTTTTATACTAATATATTTTGACATAATAATACTTTGGCATAATGTAATGGTTAGGTTAGGTTAGGTTAATTTATGGCAATAAACATTATGCATTGTGGGCCGGCCATATTAGCCGTAGAACCGATGACCGTTGGGGTAGACGTGTTCTTGAGTGGAGACCGCGAATCGGCAAACGTAAGGTAGGACGCCCTCAGGCTAGGTGGAGCGACGATCTTCGCAGGGTGGCTGGTAGCAGTTGGATGGGAGTTGCCGAGGATCGAGCTAAGTGGCGTGCAATTGGAGAGGCCTATGTCCAGCAGTGGACTGCTGTAGGCTGATGATGAAACATTATGGCAAAACATTTATGCGTAATAATATTATGTGTAATGATCGTTATGCTGAATTTCGTTATGCCAATGACGAAATACGTCCGTACGTCGTACGTTTCGTATTATATTGTGACTCAAAATTTTATGCAAATGGATAGGGAACCAAACACCAATTATTTATCTCGTCTGCTCGACGTCCGTATGTCACTGCAGGGATCCAGCAGAATATCAGCATCAGGTATATTTGCCTGACACATGCTCAGCTGCGGACTCCTATTTGGTGCAACCTTGATACGTACACCGCCCCTTGTATATTTTTTATTTGATTTGAATTATGTTAAAGTGTGCACTGAATAGATGTTGTATATATCTATATATCTAAATAGTGCACCCATATTTCGCCAGTTATGTGTAAGTCCCATGTAATAGGGGGCGAGCCTTTTGCCATTAACCAGACACTAATCCAGACGCCGAGCTGCTACTGAGAAATTCCAGCTGAAAAACCCCAAAAACACTTTACCCGACCTGGGAATCGAACCCAGGACCTCATGCTCAGCATTAGCGTTGGCGCCCACTAGACCAACGAGGCAGTCCCAGGATATTTTTTTTTTTTTTTTAATACTTATGAGGTTGAGGCTTAGTCGTAATAGGGCCTCTAAAAGAGCTCGTCCGGGGAAGTACTAGCTTACCCATTGCTTCCGCCAAGCAGGGTTGCTTTTTGATTAATAAGAGAGTTAGAATTTACAGTTTGTTATTACTCGAATTTGAATTTACTTTAGCTAAAAATTCAAAAAAAAAACTTTTGTTAAAAACGTTTGTCTATTTCCACTAAATGCACAGTCGATGCATAAAAATTATATAATTTAAAAAAACGTGTGCGGCCGGGGGACCCCCGTCAGGAACGAAGTTCCTTACGCGATACTTGCACGCACACACACTCTTATATATTATTACAAAGAGAGAAAGAAAGTCACACGGAGGGTCCATAACGCTTTTTCCTTACGTGATGATTTCTACCAGTCAACTCCTACCGCAAGCCGCGTTAACTTCGTTCCAAAAACATACGTGAGTATAGTAACATTAACAAAAACGCTCGTCTGCTCAGAAACAAAATAACACGCTGACTGACAAAAAAACAGCCTAATCTACTGAATATTCAAACATGAAATTCGCGTTCCGGTAATAATAATACCTATCGTAAGATAATATCACTATATAGAGAGGTCTCAAAAACATCCGTCTACAACGCGAAGATGCACAGTCTGTTACATAAACAAAATGTATGCCGAGAACACTCTCAGTATCACTGTTGTACGTCACATTACATAATAGTGCGTTGTCATATTATGACACTTGACCTCACGATTGTACACTTTAGAAAGGAAGCGATTTTCTATCGGATATTTTTATTATTTGATCACTTCCATATTTAAGAGAGATTATTATGATGAGATGAGATTATTACGTGTTCGATTAGATGTGATTCGATTTTAATATTTATGCGTGGAATAAAAAAAATCAAATGGCGCTAAAAGTATTATGGTAGGAATTCTTTAGTATTATTGTGTTATAACAATGAGGCTCTACCAAAATAAAGCTCGTGCCTCCGCAAGTGAAAAAGATGGCTACTAGAAGATGTTATCCAGACTAGTTTGTAGGTTAATACTATGTTGCACCTTTTAAAACCAACAAAGAACGATGGGTCACTTTGGCATATTTCGCATATCCAATAAAAACCACTTATACATCAAATGAAAGTTTAAGGCTCGTGCACACTGGCGCGACGCGACAGCCCGACACAAAGGCGCCGCCCGTCGCGCTGCACGCGGTGCCTTTGTGTACGCTGTCGCGTCGCGCCAGTGTGTACGAGCCTTTATATCATAAGCATACATTTTCATACTGTGCAGGAGGCTGTGAAATACCGGCGTAAAGAGATATCAGTTCTGCAACTACCATGTAAACGTTTATGACGCTAATGTTCACTGCAGTAATCTATAATATTAGTTATTGTCTCGTATCATGTTTTGTTAAATGTTGATAAAATGTTTTGAAACAGTAATTGCCGGTTAAAAGCAATAAGCAAGACATGCATTAGAATTCTATTTGCCATCAGGCCAGGGGGCCTAAAATGGACGCTTTGGCAGAATCATAATATGATCTGCGTACAATTCGTATATCCCGCAATTCATCTGTTTGACAGCTGCTATTTGACATTAGACTTCATTAAAGCAATGCATAATTTGTGGACCATTTTACGAAACTTCATACAAAACTGTCAAACAGATGAATTGCGGGATATTAATTGTACGCAGATCATAATATGATTCTGCCAAAGCGTCCATTTTAGGCCCACAGGCTTCATACAAAAATGCACATCATTCTTTGACGTGCCATTGATTGTAATTTATTCAGTTTTCCTAGGAGAACGATGGCCACCATATAGCGTCTGCAATTTAGCGGCGAATGACGTCACTGAAATGTTTTTTACGAAAATAAGCTGGTTTGTTTTTCTAGAGAGCGTTTGACCCGCTGTCATAATTTTCATGTCAGTCGTCACTGCGGCCGTTATGTAGCGGCCACCGCTACCGTTACCAATCCTGCATAAACTAGTTATTATAGTACTACCTCAAGTATCTATCCATATTTAGGTACAGTTGTCTGTAGTAGGCCTAAGTTTAGATAAAACTATTGAAAGGTTAAAGAAAGCCCGGTCCGGTTTCTTGGCCTTGATCTTATTACGCGCGCACGACTAGGTCATTCATCTTTGATACCGCGAGTCTAGCTTCGCATTAAGCCTTACTATACAAGGTGTAAAAAGACCGATCACATAGCCGTCTACTACGCATTCTATACATCAAACTAAGGAACATTGCACAAAAATAATTGCTGGGGAACTACTTTTATTTTTGGTGTGAAAAATTGCTGTTTACGGTAGTGCGAAACGTAACGCACGCAAATCATAGTGCTTATGAGTCCGCGCAACTGTACAGATGTCGTAGGGGTATTTAAAGTCTTGTTATTCATAACATAACATTTTTGCTTTTGTAAAAAAAACCGTTAATAAAAAATGGAATTTTAACCTTTAATATCTCCGTAACCAGAAGGTTCCCAAGTATGGTCCAGTACAAAAAAAAATATCACAATAACGGGGAGTACAAGTGACTCTCGGCTTCGTTCAGCGTCTTTTTACACCCGTTATTATGTACGGCGTAAAAGACATATCAACAACGATTTATTTCAGTCATCGATTGACATGTTAACATCAGCTTATAGAGGTATGAGGAACAGGATGAAAAGTTCACTCATACCTCCACAGAAAAGGGAGGATCCTCCGACTAGACTTGTGTCGTGTCTGATGGGCAACTGCCCGACGATTGATGTCGGGACGTTGTATAATTATATGCCAGTTGCGCGGTAAACTCTGCTTGCGCAATGCAGGATTTTGCGTGACGTCAGTGTGACGCGTAGCTCGCATGTGGCGTTGTAGATACCACTACAAGCTGTTTTCAAGGTCCATTTGATTAAGCTTGAATAGTCAGGGATATTTTAAAGGATGCATGAATATGGTATTTCTTCAGTTTTCGTAATGGAAACATTAACTCTTGGTTACTGTGCTATGCAGATGATGGTGGTCATCAAGTGTCACTGGTTTGGGACTTAATTAATAATGACACGCAGTTTCCATAGTTTAAGCATGGAGTTTATTTTTCACCGAGTTGCATGTACAGTTCCTGTCAATCGATACTGACACTCTTCGATAGAAAACCATGCATTTTTATGTCATGAAACCACCTAACGTAGATACTGCCGCTACATTACAAGACATATTACTATTGCTTCGTGTCGGTATAAAGTGGCATGATAGAATCATAGGTGACGATACAATCAAACACGAAACGATCATATCAATCTTATGAAATCCAAACCAAAATTACAAATAACGAAAGCTTTTAAATCCTGCCTTCTACCACATTTCCCAGCGACATGATACCGAAACGAAGCAATAGTAATATATCACACTGCATGGAGGCACTTTCCCCCCATAACCTAGGTTCCTAGGTACATACCTAGTAGAGATGGGCTCACTATGATTTTGGCCGACTAGCCGACTGGCCGACTAGTCGGTTAAATTAGTAATAATTAACATATAATTTAATTAACAAATTCAGTTTAAAAAACTGTAACCCGACTACGGAAAAATAAAAGTGATCTAAAAAGTATGAAACAAGAAAATATTTCAGACACAAATCAAGACATAGGAACAAAAATGGTCAAGGTAAAGCCGTGGTCGCATGCTTATATACCATGTGGGTGCCAGGAACACTTACAAAATTATAATGGCACGCGAACAAGGCTTCATTCACCTTTGGCCATTTTTCTACCTATGTCTTGATTTCTGTCTGAAATATATTAGACCGTAAATCACGCTATTTTTTTCTACCATAGAAATACAAAAAAAGCGTGATTGAAATGAAATTGTAATAATTTATTGGTAAACATTTTTATTTTAAATGAATAAATAACCGACTAGTCGGCGAGTTTTTCCGACTAATCGCCGACTACAAATATGGAAGGACAGTAGTCGGTACATCTCTAATACCTACGATTACCTAGCTCTCGTGGGAGCTCCTGATACCATCTTAAAATGCTAACAAGAAGTGTGAAACGTTTTGTTGCCTGTCTAACCAGCATTTTGCTTTCAATTATGCCTTTAATGGTAGTTTTTTACTTCGAAGGCAGTTCGTTGGTCTTGCTCTTAGGTTGTGAATGTTATCTGTGGGCCTAAAATGGACGCTTTGGCAGAATCATATTATGATCTGCGTACAATTAATATCCCGCAATTCATCTGTTTGACAGTTTTGTATGAAGTTTCGTAAAATGGTCCACAAATTATGCATTGCTTTAATGAAGTCTAATGTCAAATAGCAGCTGTCAAATAGATGAATTGCGGGATATACGAATTGTACGCAGATCATATTATGATTCTGCCAAAGCGTCCATTTTAGGCCCCCTGTTGTCAAATCGGTTGTCAATTTGTGACTGATTTTGGTGTAATATTATGTGGTCGCAAGCAAGACTACTGAGCGAGCAGTACTTCGTTCGATCCACGGGCCTGACAGTATGTTTGGGGTTATTTCAATAAATAAATAAAAAAAGAACCAACAGTGAATTTTTGAGCCCAATCATTACGTGGGACTAAATCTTTAACTTAATACTTAGTTACTGTCGAAATTTGGATTTCTATACATATGTACGTATCTGTTTATCCGCTCGAACGATTTTGGTCGCGCCGTGACTTTATGGTAACGCGCCCCGGGGATGAGACTCATCCCGAAGTTGTTTGAAAATGACGCGCCCCTGGGATGAGAGTCGTCCCGAACTTTTCCGAACTTTTTTGTTTTTAATTTCATCCTTGTATCACCACTAATAAGCTGTACTTACCAATTCCATGGATTTAATTTAATACGATATCTGTTTCCGAACCGTTTGAGATATGACAACCCTAGAAGGAATGAGTCTATGACATTAAAAAAATTGTTTTTCGCTGTCAGTGAACGAGTGATTGAATGATGGTGATGACGTCAAAAAGTAAGTATCTTCAAAGGCACTTCTGCCAGTCTTCTTCATTGAACTCTTACAAAACTTACAACACCAAACCAAAGAGGTAACAAATAAGCTTACAACCTACAAAATACGCAATACCAACATTACAATACAATAAAATCGTTTTTATGATTTATCGACGATCTATCGGCGATATTATTCGAGATGTCATTCAATACAATACTCTTCCTGCTGAGCAAGCGTGTGGTTTGATAAAAGTGATGGTACGAAATTATGTAATACATAATCTAAAATGTGCTTTTTGAAAGGTTACGTAAATGAGGTATTGTGTTTTTAAAACAGTGATTGGAAATAGTATTGCGACACTAATAAATAAGATTAGTATCGCTTTATTACAAACGTCATAATTATTGTGTTATATAAAACATAAAATGTATCTGCTTTACTCTCTTCATTGTCTTGAAATTGCTATGGAATCGTAGAATTTACAACGTGTTTATAAAAGACTGCATGAGGAAGGATTTTTTTTTGTCTACTAATGAACTATTTCAAAAGGTCTAAAATAAGTCGACTAACAATTAATGAGTGCGCTTAATTTCTAACATTTCGATCTAAAAATTATTACACGTGGTGATACAATCGAAGAATGAAAACAATAAGTAGGTAAGCCGTTTTCAAAAACATTGTTTTCCCGCGTATCGAGCACATGTCATTTATGCGAACTGTCAATTTCATTCATAAACAACTTTGATGGTCGTAGGTAAAACCTAGCCTGGTGTTTAAACTTTTTATTTCACGACTGGACTCTTGCAGAGGATGAATAAAAGGCGACTAACAAAAGGTATTTACAAGGTAGATGTGAGTGGAAATGCCGAGAGGGTACGCCCTATGAGGACATATAGTGACTTTATTGGTGATGTTCTTCAGAAAGGTCAGGTGCGTAGTACTCACAACCGGCGTACGTGTGCGTGTGTGACCAGATGTATGAACGTAAACGAGACAAAAGGAGTATGTAAGGATCCTAGCAGGTGGCGTTCTGTAGTTTCTGTCTACCCCCATGGGAAGAAGGCGTGAGTTTATGTATTATGGACTCTTGAAACCGAGTATGGCCTCATGGTCGTCTTCCAGTCAAACCGGATGCAGCTGAACACCAGTATTTTATATGGAGCGACTGCCTATCTGACCTCCACAACCCAGTTACTGGGTAATAATATGATACCCATTGGTTGTCAGACTTACGGGCTTCTGGCGACCCGTAACCACTGTCAAAGACCTATGAATGACAGTCGGTACCAACGGCTTGTCGTGCTTTCCGAGGCACGGAGGGATCTTGGAATGTAAAGATGGTCAACCATCACAGCTAAACCTGCACCTTAATTACGTACCACACTATCTATCACAATCTGAATCATTTTGAAGCCTATTGCTAATCCATTGCTTCATTTGTTTGAAAAATTTGTCTGCTCAACAACGTAAATAACGCAATGAATGTTGTTGAACTGTCAAAATGAAACCCATTCTTACTATTAGTGTGTTACGTAACTACCCCGCTGATCGATCGACCCTTGCGACTGTTATTATTTATACAGAAGTCCCTCCAACACAGCATGGCCTATGAATGGTAATTTATTTAAGAACCACATTACGTACAACATTCAGTGTGAAAATTACATTCCTAATTATGGACTCTCAATTAATTCTCTTTGCCATTACACCTATTAAATAGCGTAGAGGACTGTCTCATACATAATGTATGGCGCACTGATTAATATGGTAAATATGGTAATTTTCTCTGTCCGAAGCATTTCCGGTTTGCACTATGACTGGAATATTTAGAATATATTTATGTAGATTAAGTTAAGTGTATCATATTTTATTTGCCTACAATTTATGGTTTTGTGTAATATCATTTTAATGTGTGTTACCTAATGAGTCATTGAAATATCTAGTTTTTTTTAAATCTGTCTGTAATGGTATCTTATATAATAACTTAGATTTTTATTTAAAGATTTTCTGTCTTCATTTGTTCAGAGATAGACAGTCTTTATATTACAACTAGCTTCTGCCCGCGAATACGTCCGCGCGAAATTACTTGTTTCCCCGACCCACCCCGTCGCATCGCATCACCTGCCTGCGCTATTACTTCGTTTTCACTTTAAGGATCCTAGCGTGATGTTAAATACCATATAGCCTTCCTCAAGAATTGAACTATCAAATCAAAAAATATTTTTATAAATCCGACCGGTAGTTCCAGAGATTACCCCCTCCAAACTTACAAACAAACAAACAAATTTTACCTATTTATAATTAAAGTATAGATTATTAATGATCGCCTCAAATGCCAATAATAAAAACTAAATGCGTGTATTAAGTTAATTAATGAACGTGAAAAAATGAGCATGCTGCTATTTATCCTTCAACAACCCTTTGTAGTCTTTAACAACACCAAATGTTGAAATGTAGTCATAGGTAGGTACAGGATAGGGTTGCCGACTTTTTTTAATATCATGTACAGTATTTTCGAAGACAATGCTTGTAAAAGTATAGTAGATGGTGAAAAAATAAAAAGATATAAATGTATAAATGTTAATAATAAAAATAATAAACATATATATATAATAATATAATAATTATAATATTATATTATTGTATATATATATATATAATTATATTATAATTATTATATTATTGTTATTATTATTTTTATTATTGTTATATTATGTTTTATTTGTATGTTTTTATCGTATGTTTGATTTTGTTATTTTATTTAAATGCTTATTTTTTGTTTCTCTGAACCTTTAAATAAATAAAACCCTGTTATGTTTTTTTTTTAAATGACTAACTAGTATTTTACCTTAATTAAGGTTAAATAAAACATACCAGTAATTCAGCTTTTATGAGTTTAATACTGGCCTATTGCGCTAATTTAGCCATTTTATATTGAAATAAAAATATTATAGTAGTTTCACATACAATTTTTTTTTAATATCGTATTGTGGCCATTCAATAATAGGATACTATACTCGTATTATATAGTAGGGCTGGCAACCAGGACTACGGGACTACAGGTCGCACGCCAGTGGGCAGCACTTTGACTTTGAGCTGGCCTAGCGTACCTCGAAGTTTCAATAGAATATGAGGCCAGCTTGTGCTGGTTACTGCACAGTAATTGTACAATTCCCAGGCCAGACAGTGTTATTAGGTTTTTCCATTAGGAATTGCTCAGCAACAGGCCGGAGTTTGGAAGTCGGCGGTGTGATACCCCTGTGCCTCCAAAAGCACGCTAAGCCGTTGTTGTCCTGCGCCTGATCTCTCTCTCTGGTCGTGTCGGATTGCCGTCCCATCGGACTATGAGAATGAGAGAAGAGAGTGCACCTGTGTCTGCGCACACACATTTACACTATAATACCTCTACAATATCATACAATATTCTGTACTATAATATCTCCCACGTCGATGGTTAGTCACCACTGAGATTGGTCGCCATGACCGAAATTCAGTCAGGAGGACTACCACTGCAGAGCAAAATCCTCTTTACATACAGACAAAAAGTGCATATTTACGGTGTGTAGAATATTTCAGAGACTAGGTACGAATTTCAATAATAAGTGCATAGGTATTATATCTTCAGAGTCTTGCAATGACTTGTGAAATATTGTCATCAAGACAAGGACGATGTTCATGTTCATTAATGCAGTCTACAGTAATTGACCAATATTTGCAAGTTTTGCAATATTGAGGACTTTATGCGGGTTGCATTATTCTATGTTTGGCTTTGTTTGAGCTAATATGCGTGGAATTGTGAGATCTTTTATGATTATTAGCAAATACATGTAGTAGGTGTTTGTGGGTGTAAGTGGCAATCGCGAGGACCTAACTTCCGAAGTGTGTATTGTGTTGTTTATTCCATTTATGTGTTTGCAAAACGATTCCTGTATTAAACTGAAATTTTAATGCTTAATCATCGTATAATGTTCCCACTGCTGGGACACAAACGTCCTTTCTAAGAGAGGAGGCCATAATCCACCACGCGGGCCCAATGACTAATTCTAAATCAGGTGGCTTTCTGCAGTTTCTGCCTAACCTCATGGGAAGCTAACGTGAGTTTATACATGTAATTCGAAATGAAACTGCTGTTCGATTTGGTCGTTATCAAAACCACATTACTTTTCCTAGTACAACAAAAAAAATGAAGCTTTTTAGCACCAGCAGTTCTTAGTAGCAACGTTTTAACCTACTTCCGACCTCAAATCTTATTACGCGAGCAAGTCACGACTCTCCCACATAACATTATTATAAACGTATAGAAGCAAATTTGCACATGTAACGTTATTCGCATTATAGAGATGCCTCGTCTTTATAAAAACTATGAAAGGTCACCAGCTTCCGTATATGTCTGTCATTATGTTACGTCATGCTCGTGCTGTACTGAAAGTTATTGAAGATGATAGTGGAGCAACTCTGCCACCCGTATTTAGACCCGTGTCGTAGAACGATGTTCAAGCATAAACTCACGCCTTTTTACAACGGGGTAGGCAGAAATTACAGAATGCCACCTGCTACGATCCTTACATACTTACTGTTTTTGGTTCGTTTATATACAGATTTCCCAGAAATCGTATGACGAACTGTAGGTGTTGACAGCTTTGGTCAAGCCCTCCCGAAATAACAAAATATATGTTCTGCAAAATCCTATAGTTTTTAAAATGAATATAATTTATTAATAAAAAAATATTTGAGGAAACAAATCAAATAACAGTGAATTTTTGTTGCATTTGTAAGTTTTTATGGAGAATCAAAGGTAATTACGGAAAGAGTAACTATATAACAATTTTTTGATGAAAAAGTTATTAATAAAAATATTTTATTTACACATGAGAGTCTATGTATACCTGTATGTATGTATGATCAAGCATTTGATTCGATTAAAATTGTTAAAATCGATGCTCAAATCTTGTTAGAAATCGAGATTCATACTTGAGCACCATGTTTGAGTTCGTTACTTATCATGTAGATACGGGAAAGCCATGAGGAAAAGTCTAACAGACTCCAAGGTATGAATGAATCTGCATGGTCCTGACATGATCTGACCAAGATTATGTCTGGACTTTAAAAGAGACTGTGACCTCTGAGTTTGTTTCGGCCTTTCTTCTCAGATTACCTAGTCAGATATAAAATGCCGACCTCCTCTAATTTTTAAAATATGATTCACGTGTAAAAGTGTTTGTACAAGCCTACTTACAGAAATAAAATCATTTATCATTTTATCAATATGCAAATATGCCAAGCAAATCAATTGACATGTGATTTGGCAAATTAACTAAAACTGGATTAAAAATATAACTAGGCAAAACCATTGACTGACTCGTTGGTATAGTGGTTGCAAGCAAAACTGCTGGCTGACCATGAGGTCTTGAGTTCGATTCCCGGGTGGGGTGTTATTGGGTTTTTCTATCTGAAATTTATCAGTAGCAGCCCAGAGTCTGGATTTGTGCCGACACACACACATGATCAGCTTATAATGTTCCCACTGCTGGGACACAGGCCACTTCTCGGTGGGAGGAAGTGGGCCGTATTCCACCATGCATGCCTAGTGCGGGTTGGTGGATGTCACATGTTGTCGAATTTTTGGTTCTAAGATATGCCGGTTACGATGTTTTCGATATTTTCCCGATTTGTTTAGTCCCGTTTTTCGATTTGTGCCCGGTTGATGGCAATAGGCTCACCCCCTATTACATAGGACTTAACCTAACTGGTAAATTGTGGGTGTACCTACTATAGGTACTACAGGAACAGGCTACTATAGGTGTACTACACCTCAGCCTAACCCTTTGGGAAATACAAGCGCGATGTTATGTTGTTGTATTACAAATAAATAGACTAAGTCCCGTATTTCAGAACCTCACTCATGAATCAAGCATTGCTTAAAACTAGTTTCAACCAATCAAATGGCTCTAATATACGGGCCTTAGACCATTTATGACAATCGACAGAACAACAAAAGAAGTCATAAGTTCAAGCATTACATTAAAATCAGGTCACAAGATTCCAATCATACAGTGTTCAAGATTAATTCATTTGAAAAAATACGTTATCAATCACAATTCAATCAGATCGACTCCCACGCACGTAGAATGACGTTTTGCAAAATTGTGACAGTACGATGCATTGTTTCTACTTTAACAGTATTAAATCATAATTATTACAAAAGTCTTATTCAAGATAGTGAAGAGTGAAATTCAATCCCACCAGGTAAGGATTATTTAGAAAGCTTTCTTGTTTCACTTCTGTATGAATAATCATACTATTTCTCTCCACGGACATTAGACGTGGGTGTTATGTTAACTCAATTGAGGGATTATGTGAGGAGTTCCGTATGATTATAATTCTACGATTCACGAAGCCCAAAGTCATAATGGCAATAAAATTTTCCCATCCAATTAATGGTCATGGTTTGTCACAATCATAATCATGGCCTTTTTCCAAGTATGGGTATATATATATACAATGTACTAAAACAATGCAACCTGTTATGACCTCATCAACTCAATCACTAGAAGACGCCGATTTCTTACTATCAATTGTTCAGATTTCAAAAGTGGCTCAAATCAAACTGTCCGGAATGATCATTGGTAAATGGTAATTATGGCAATGACAAATAGAAGCACATGCTACTTCACATCCACCTAAGTTGTTCAAATAAGTAGGTCAATTACCTTTCCATACATACGCAATTCATAACATCATACATGCCATGTCATGTCATACATACACGTAGGCCTATACAGCATGTCATCAATATATAATTTGTTACAAGTTTTCTCTCCATCCCTACAATTGACTTATGAAAGTATCACCTATGACCTGAGGCCAAAATGTGCATTCTACTATGTACATAATTACTTATATTAGTTTACACATTATTTTCTCAGAGGAATACGAGTATTAGATAATCGTTGCGTAAATAAGCAATGTTCCGCAGTGAGATTTTCTGAGTGTTTGAACAAATATTTTGCGGGTCAACAATTTAGGTAAATATATTTGCTAGACTGTGTAGGATTAAGGTAAACCTTCGCTACCGTGTGTAGGATTTAGGCAAACAGATGGTGTAAAAGGAGCTCATTAGAGAAGTGACAGGGAAGGAGAAAACCGCTATTTGTAGGAAGCTTGTCTTTGCTTGTTTGTTCTATTTTTAAGCATAATCCACATCTGACTAAATAAGTAAACGTGTTGGCGGAAAATGATTTCGTAAATAAATACCTACCAACTAAGGATATTGAATAACTTGAGGGTAATCTTGATTGCAACAAAAATAAGATGTATGTACAAAACAAGAACACAAGATGAGTAGAGACTGCAAACCTACTGAACATAGATTTAATTTAAAAAATCTAAGACCGAGAAATACTGTCTTACCACGAAAAATTTAGGTACAGTCACGGACTTTAATTGATGAGCCACTTTCCACTGATCGTATTTTAGCCGTGTATAGCAAATCGGGTTTAGTCGGTTATACTCGTACGTAATACAGAGTGACTACCCAAAATCAACAAATTGCAGGTCTAGCAACCGTAACCTAGAGACAATTGTTTTAGCGTAGCGATAGTAGCGTTAACATAGGTACGGAAAAATTATGATTGGTAATTTCGATATTGGAAAAACTCGGACCCACGATTTTATCCGAACGCGTAGCGTCCAAGATGACGTTCATGACAATTATGATAATTGTTGCACATAAACCTAAATAACACCTAACTGCCGCCTTCTCGGAAGAATTTATTATGAATGTTATTTACTATTTTTGTTTTCGCTATTATAAATGTCATAACATTTGCTAAGCTAAAAAAATAGTCAACCTTTAAAAAATATTTTTATTTCGTTTATCAATCAATCAGCGTCTTCAGATAGGTTTTCAGAAATAACGTGTATTTAATGAGCTATATTTCAAAGAAAGTCAGTATCAAATAGATTGGATAAACGTATGCAACAATTTATTGATTTATCTTAGACAACTTATTAGTCAACCTTCAACCTCTGTGGTTATGTCATTTCCAATTATTAGTAATTTGTCATCTTGTCAACGAGCATGCGGTTTGAGTTCGTGTTTAATCGTATAATCTCGTGAATGTCGCTCACCTAGTAATATATAAGCACATCTGCAAAAAATGCGAATTTGAGTTTATACGGCATTAGTGTTTAAAAGTGCATAATCTACAAAGTGGCAAAACGGCACAACGGTAGTTTCAGTATTCATCGAGAGTGGTTGTTAGTGTCATTATACCATTATTGTTGTTTACCCCGCATGGCGCGTAAAACAGCGGCTCATTGTTCCGAAACAAAAATTTTTAGAAACGTAGATGTGCCAATATATTACTAGGTGAGCGATGTATAAAACTGCAAAATTGAAAAGTGTGAAAGTGGGTCAACAATTAAAGTCCATGACTGTACCTATAGCAGCTTTATTGGAACCAAACATAGATGAAAATTATATAGGTATGGATATGGTGTCTATTTTGGTTTTCGGAACAGCATGAACCTGAGAAAGCCTAAAAAAGAGGGTGTGCGCTTATCGCTATGATCACACCATAGAAGTGAAAACTTACAATTGGAGCCGAGTATACGCGATTCAGCGCGGAGTATAAACGATTCAGCGCGGAGTATACGCGATTCAGCGCGGAGTATACGCGATTTAGCACCGAGTATACGCGATTCCGTTGCAGAGTATATGCGATTCAGCACGGAGTTTACGCGATTCAGAACCGAGTATACGCGATTCAGCGTCACCGACCCGCGCGTAACGGTTCAGTTTCGCTCACTGTTCAGAAATAGTGCAAAGTGCTCCTAAAGATGTTTCTAAACCTGAAGGCCTATCAAGGAGGGCGATGTAGAATATAGTGCAATTTCAAGAGATCCATGATCGGAGTATCAACTACAGAGAGACAAATTAATTTCCACAAAAACGACTTTAATATAAGTCAGTCACAGCCCTTTTTATCAACAAACTCATAAATGTATAGATCTATGACTTTAACTGTACCATGAACCAAGCGTGGGAGACTACGGTTCTTGCACAGATATCATCGCGAACTGTCGTAAGGAACCTCATTATGTAGCTTAATTATTTGGGTTGCATTTACACGCACAATCACGTATTGACGGTATTCAAATATAGTTGCTATAGGTACATAAAGGCACAGCGTTTCGGCAAGGAGTCGTGGCTTATAGATAACAGCCACAAGGGTCGATCGACGGCTAAGTCACGCTTGCCGCGGTCGGTCCGTAGATAGGTGACTACTCATTACATATATCAAAACCCCTCCGTGCCTCGGAAGCACGTTAAGCCGTCGGTCCCGGTTGTCATTCGTAGATCTTTGCCAGTCATCACGGGTGCCCAAAAGTCTGACAACCAGTCTTACTATCGTGCTACCCATTAACTGGGTTGTGGAGGTCAGATAGGCAGTCGCTCCATGTAAAATACTGATATTCGCATGCATCCGGTCAGACTGGAAGCCAACCCGAACATAATTCGGGAACGGCTATGCAGATTGTTTTTTTAGTACAGCGTTTCGGCAGTTTCTTCTCTATATCTCTTTTAAAGGCTATAAAATGGTAAGGAAGCGTTTTCTTGCCCCGAGTTTGGATTTTGGATGGACTGAATGTTTTCCAATCAGACCATAAAATAGTTTAAAAAAAATTAAGCATGGACCGCCTTAAAAGGCTCAAACAAGTAACTTTAATGCGTAGAAGTAATAAATCAAGATAGGTACGTACAGAATTGGAGTGATCCATTGCAAAAACAAGAATTTTCCATATGAATAGATTCGATTATTCTTTGAAAACCCCCTGAGCAAAAAATACTCACGAAGAAGAGGATACACACATGTCATGGTACGTTCTCTAGCAGAGCTTTGTTACTTCAAAACGCTAGGACAAAGTAATGAAAACGACGTTATGAGGCTCTAACGATGTCTTAATACACTCTTATGTATAATCACATACATAATTATATATTTTAACTTAACAGTAATGTGTTATGCGTAGGCTTAAGTGCAACTTAACCATTTGAAAGGTAAAATCATCTACGCAAATAACTTAAATGTCAAAAGGCTATTGACCTTGTGTGACTTACACATAATGTTATAATGTGCACTTGTATCACTTTTCGCTCATTATTATCAAAGCAATATCCGGGTTATAACTTTGAATCCGGTCTGCTTGAAGACTCTTAGGAAAATATATAGTGTTGAAATACATCGGGTACTGTTTTCATAACTCCATTCGAGCCCTGTAAATTTTGCCTATCGAATCGAAACATAGGGAAAATAAAAAGAAAATCACGAGTAGGTATTGCTGTCATCGTGGGGTTCTTTTTCTTATCAGAGGCGTAGACATTTTATCATAGATAACGGAACTAGAAAAGTCAAAAATGTATTAGATTATTTCTTATGGTTTAACATTAAATTGACCCAGTGAAAGTACCTCTCCAATTGAAGGTGTTATGACATTTAAGTACGAAGCATTTTTAGAAATATTTATGCAAAGTCATTATAGTAACGTAACATTACCATTTCGTTACCGACTTGCCCTCAAAATGGTGGATTGATCGATTGATTAAATAACCCAATGAAAGGTTAGATCGCTACTAATGATGTGGCGATTGATAGGATTATTATCTAGTACATGATTGTTTGATTCATCATGTCAATACAACATACAAAGAGCATGAATTAAAGGAGATTGAAAAATTTTAATATAAAGAAAAAAGACAAAGTAAATCTCAATCATATAAGAAGAACAACAAATGTAGCAGACGTGACCTACAAAAATAAAAAAAAAACCCCCGACGAAAACAAAAACCTCTAAAATCGGCTGACCAGCTTTTCTTCTTTTTTTTTAGCTACGGACACCCCCGATCAAATTCACACAACTATTCTTCCCAAAATGGTGCAATAGACGCAATTCCTTTAAAGAAAATTCGATAAACAGATACTTCCTACGTAACAATAATGACGAGAAGCTTCGCCGTAATTCGTATATCTTCGCTACTCTTCGTGTACCTTCGTGAATCTTCGTCATTATTCGTATACCGGCAGAGTTCATATACAGGGTGTAATGATTACAGCCGTGTCTTTGATTATACACATTATGTCACAAAGGCGTGCGTGGTAGCTTCGGGCAATGAGGCTAAGTGCACTCGTTACAATGATGTGTGGATATGATATAACTAGTAAGTTTGAGGTAGTCTTATTTATGTTTTGATTGGGATATTTAAGGAAACGGATTTAATAGATTTGAACTTAGGAATAAATCTAAATCAGGTAAAGTATCTACAGCCAAAACAAGGAGGATACAAATATAGCATAAATAATATTACAAAGATACAGGCTGTTTTTATGTGACATGATATTGATAGTCGAATATTTGAAAAATAGATATAAAGTATACAAAAGAGTATTTAATCGTAATAGGTTATATATATTTTGAAAATATATTTTTAAACACAGGAAAAACAAATTGAGACTTAATAAACTGCTTAGTGCTTGTGTACCGTTCTAAATTAGCTTGAAATAAGGGCCATCTTATTATTTAAGCTGGACCTGTCATTAACACAAAATAGACATGTCATAAGAAGAATTTGACCTCACACCCCAAAAAAGGAAAAGAGCTATAACGAAACTAATACCATAATAAATGGGTGCTTCATAACACTTATATCTCTATGGCTTCAACTCATCACAAGCTTCAACGGTAAATTATGTATAACAATACATAATACCTTTTTAGATGAAGTCGGATAAGCCACATTAGACTTATCTCTATGGGAATGTTGACCATAAGGTAACTATAATGTGTTGAACATTGTTCGTTGAATTTGAGGTCAATTGTTTTGAAGCAGTGCAGTGGCTATAAGTGAATGTACTTTGGCTTGGCATGTTTTAAGAATTAGCTACTTAGAACCACATATCGTCGCTCGCATGACTAAAAGTCCTATCTCATTTTTTTGCCGATTTGAGTTAGGACAAATAGATTTTTCTATTCGTGATTCTTTACAGTTTTCACTAGCCGTTGTTTACGTCGTTCAGCATAGAGAAACGACGGTTAATGAAAAATGTAAAAAATCACTAATAGAAAAAACAAGTTAATTAGAAGCTTGTAAAAATGTTGTTGTCCTAACTCAAATCAGCTAAAAAAATGAGATAGGACTTTTAATCATGTGAATGACGATATAATGTCGCCTCTTTAAGCAATTTAGCCTCTTTTAGATTTGTTAAGACTAATGTCTTATTTTCGCTCTCGATCAGAACTGTAACGACACTTAACAGATATTTTACTACTAGGGATCTACTGCAAAGTAAAGGGATTTTCATCGTAATTATCATTTAGTTAAGTTCATGGGGTATCGTGTTAGTCAGTAACAGGGTTAAGGAGATTGGATAGGCAGTCATTCCATGTAAAATAGGTGGGTTTTAGCTGAATTTGGTTGGACTGGAAACTGACCCCAACAAACTTTGAAAAAGGCAAGAAGGTAAGAAGATGAATAATGATTATGATTAATGGACAAATTGAAAGAAAATTCATGATGTATTATTTTCGATATTAAATTAAAGTGCTAGGCCATAACAAGCAAATCAATTAAAGCGTACCAATAAGACAGATTAATCGAAACTGCGACAAACTAAACCAACCAAAAGAAAAAGAAGCCTAATTGTTAAAAAGTACCTAAATACTTTTATCTGAAGTAACGTCTAGAAAAATTTACAACAATTGTTAATGTGTTGATTGTGGGGACAGAAATATACCACATTAGTAAGCCTTTACTGGACACCGTTAATAGTCCGTACCTATAAACGCGATAGCCATAGTCGAATACAATTTCAACCATTAACACCCCGGGAAACACCATTCAATTATCACACACGCAAATCACCGAACATGATTGGTGGAAATCTTTCAACTCGTGCTGCAACTCGCCAATTAGCCAATCAGGAAACGTATTCTTCTAAATGCCTGACGCAACGTCAGGGGGCATCCTCACGATTCGTCGGAGAAATGACGAGTAATCATGGTAAAAACGGTAAGGTCGTGACAGGAAGATGGACGGAAAACGAAATTATGGAGTGGACAAGAATTGATTAGGGGATCATGACGATGTGAGACTATCCAGATGCTGATTTAATTTTTATGGTATTTGGTTACGACGGCAAAACTGTACCTACCTACACCTACATAATTAATCTACCTTATTCTATTTTAAAACAGCTCCCATTCCTTAGTAACTTTTTGTAACAGAAATTTTACACCTCTCAGTAAAAAAGTCTGACGTGGATCTAAAATTTCTCATCTATTTTAGTGCAACATTTTTTCGATTTCTGATTATGCTCTCCAAATGTTTTATTATAATGATTTGAAGCGACATATTTATATCTTCTTCCATACTGCTTTATTAATCACCATCTCAGTAGTCATTCCTTTCTAGCTATATCATCTTTCACACGTTCCACAGACCATCTCTCGTTTTTTTTGGAACAAAGTTCCTTAACGTGGCTTGCGGTAGGAAGTGACTTGTAAATCGTCATGTAAGGAAAACGCGTTATGCCCCCTTCATGTGACTCTCTCTTTCTCTCTGTCTCCTTCTATTATATACAAGAGTGTGTGTGTGCATGCGAGTATCGCGTAACGGACATCTTTTCCGACGCGCTACTGGAGACCCCCGAACGCATAGGTTTTTTTTCGTCTTTCCCCACTCTTAAACCCATCTAAATTCATACTGAAAACTTTCTTCACGACATTTTCCTAAACATCACAATCTATAGAAAAGAAATCTGACGGTAAATAATGGTCAATATAGTATCGACAGTCGACACAATTCTCGTTTCCCACACTCGCCAATTTACAAACGAAGTGCCTTATTAAATAACGAAGAATTCACGATATAAAACCAGCCAGTGCCTTTAATATGCACGAACGACTGGTGAAAACGAAAGGCATGAACTGTCGGGAGGTCGGGGGTCGGGGAAAGTTCCCATAGGACCCGTTCCTAGGTCCAAGGTCTGGTCTAGCGAGATGACTGCATCAGTATGCCGTAGTACAGGTTTGAAGCGATAAAATTGAATGAAGTGAAATCTTTTGATTGCTGGAGTTTTGTTTCCGAGTTCCATAATGTTTGCGATGAGAGTATAGGAAGTGAACGTTTTATTTTTAGCTAACGTATCTATTTAAAAAAAAAATACATACATACATAACATCACGCCTACATTTCCCGAACGGTAATGCAGAGGTTCACCTAAAGTACACCCACATTTCTTTAGTTATGTTTAAGCGAGCCTATTGCCATCAACCGGGCTCAAATCCAGGTTGCTGAGAAATTCCAGATGGAAAAACTCCACAACACTTTGCGCGACCCAGGAATCGAACCTCGAACATCATGCTCAGCAGTAGCGCTTGCGACCACTAGGTCAGCGAGGCAATGAACCGTCAGTAACGATGTTCATCTAAAATACTAACTTAACTCGGTCTACGTGTGCACTAGTGTTAAGTTTTATTTTCTTTTTAACTGACATCAAAAAGAAGGAGTTTCTCTATTTGTCTGTATTTTTTTTTTGTATGTTCGTTGCGCGATATGTATGGCAATTGTGGATCGATTTCGAAAATTATTTTTAATTTATAGGGTATGCCTCAGGAGTGGTCCTATGTAAATTTTATTAAATTTTGCTTCGGTAGTTTTTCAGTTAGCTTCAGTAATACGTATTTTTCCAGCTAGTGTATATTGATGATGTTATAATAACTTTCTGTCATTGTTATTTATATAGCAAGTAGTGGTATACGAATTTGTGTGGGGTAGGTACCACAACTAAAAAGTTAAAAAAAACAACCGACTTCCAAAAAAAAAAACACTCAAGTGAAAAATAACTTTAAGTAATTTCGGAAGTCGGTGGCAAAAAACGAAAATACAAAACCAAAGACACTTTATAGTGTTTTTTTTGGAAGCAGGTTTTTTTTTGGTTTTTTTTTTTATTACTATGCTACCAAAAATAATCAACCTGTACACCAGAAACTCGTTAATTAACTGCAAAATACACAAAGCCGTGAGCTTAACCTACGGCTTAATAATTAAACCATAAACTACCATTACATAGTTACATCAGTCGCCATCAGAGGTCGCCGTGTCGCAAGATTTATGATTCCAAATGTATGCTATTATATTACTTACATCGCAAATTGGCTTAAATTAAATGCAATAATAACCTTAAAAATACATAGATACAATAGAAAATAGGCCTAACGTGATATTTATTGCTTTACGTAATATTTTTCTGTGTATTATTTATGTTTGTCATTAGGTACGTACATACTTGTTGTTGTTGCAAATGTCTTTCTACATTTATATTGATTGGGTTTATGACGAAAACCCAATCAATATAAATGTAGAAAGACATTGTTTGGTAGTTGGCAATGATTAAGGGGACTACATGACCTAAACGCAAATTTATAGTGCCTAAAAATAAATGATCCACTGCAGTAACCAAAATCAGAAAAATATATGATATTCTTCTGGATATATGCTAGTTAGATAGTGTGTTGAAAACATAATACAATTAACTTGATATGATAGAAAAAAATCTCTAAAAAAATATTTTAACGATTAAAAACCATACATGCAAACATTCAGATTTTTGTCAGATTATTCTACAAGTAATATACTAACGTAATAGTGTTTTAATTTTTTAGTCCAATGAATAGATTTTTTGTAAATCCATAATTGCTTCATATTTTGCAATAAATTACCAGCGTTGTGTCATCGCGCGTCTCTTTCTTTTCTATGCAATCCGACAGTGACCGCGCTTTAGCTCTTGTAAGCCTCTTAAGGGATTATTAATCGTTTTGTTCAAATTAAAAATGTCATAATGTCGTCGTTCGACAGGTTAAGAAAGAACCAATACATTCTCAAGTGTTTATAAAAATCTATTTAAAAGTATTTCGTAAGGCAAAATCTTTGGATTTATGGTTCCATCCCCCTTCATGATGCATAATTGAAAGAAGTTGCTGATGACCACCACTTTACGTAGAATGATCGTCGCCACCTAATGACACTTTAAACTTATTGTCAGGGAAATATTTAATTGGTCCTCTAACAACTTATTGACCTTCTTAGTTGCAGTGTAGTATTTTTATCTCACAAAGCGACGCGCGCTTTACTTGTGGTTACCAAGTGTACAAACACGCTGCGAATGTGCGCAGGACCTCTTGGTACCGTCCGATACCATAGTGAAGTCGGAAGTATTTGTGTGCGTTTATGTGTTATGTGCTGACGCTACTCGTTTTCACGCACACATTCACAGCGGGTTTGTACTCTTAGTTATCACAAGTAAAGCGTGCGTCGCTTCGTGAGATAAAAATACTATTATTATTACTACTATAAATAGACAATTATTTGTGTATTAATTGGCTATTTAATATTTTTAGAACAACAAAATTGGAATTATTTGAGGCTCACAAAAAGAGGCACATTTACTAGATTAGAGTTAAGTATATTTTTAGGAAATCTAAATAGAAATTATTTCAGACACAAATAACAACACATTAAGCCTGCGTTTCCACCAGAGACGAGCGAGGATGAGTAGGGAAGGATTTTTGTAAAACAATCCAATAACATCGCTTCATTTTCATAGCTTGAGCTAAGCTAGCGTTGTTATTGGTTAGTTGTACGCAAATTCCTCGCTACGCATTCTCCCTCATCTCTGGTAGAAAAGCACCCTAAATGGTAAAATTAAGGCGGTTCCCTGACCAAACGACCTTGAGCGTTCGGTCCTTCTCTGTTCCGTCGCTGAGTCTCGCTCTGTCCCGCTCCCTGCGCACGCCCATTTATCACAGAATTCTCAAAAAATGTGAAATTATTTTAATAAAAAAAGACAACTGAGCTTTTGAAATAAAATAAAACGACAATTATTTAGATTTTTAAACTATCTATCCATTAGTGTAATCCTTAAATTATTAGAACGTCACCTTTAAGAAAAGATGCATGCAATCAAAAAATTTAGTCACTTTTTTATAAGGAGATGTTAAATGTATTTACAACACATAAAAACGAAATGACGAAAACGATGTCGACTGGCGAAATGTGGGTGTGCTATAGGTACACCTCTGCCTAATCCTTCGGGGAATACGGGCGTGATGTTATATTATGTGTTGTTAAAAACAAATAAGAACGAGCAATGTGCTTTTAGATGTAATTAATTACTCTTAATTAATGAGTTAATACCCGCTTAATAACGCACTATCGCAAGGTTTTGCTCGGGGTAGCGCCTTAAATGTTGCCGATATTTTTGCGACGATTGTCAATGTTGCCATTATCACAAAGGTGGTCAACGGACTTAGCACTTTAGCACACATAAATGTCTGACCATCTTCTGATGACAAATCTAATGTGATAGATCTATTTTAATTCACAAATGTAGAATCTGTGTAATTGTGGAAGTGGGTGAAAATATGATTACAAGACTAATTCTAATACAGATACAATGAAACATTAAAGTGAATATCAAACCGTGTGATTGTGAAGATGTACTTAGTTTCGTCATTACAAAGGTTACTTATCGAGTTCTATTGAATAGGCCGACATTTTTCATTGTTTCGTAATTATTTTTTTCAAAGATTATCGAAGATTTTCTGCCTTTGATGATTTGACATGGCCTAGATAAAGTTGCCAGTATTATTTTGCCAAATGACCTTATATTTGAAACAAATAACTTTATGATATTTTGCAAGGACAGTTTCTTTTTTTACGAGGTCAATTATTGATTTCAGCATACGTACTAAAGCTACGTAAGTAGGAACGTACATAAATATACTTCTTCTTATTGCCTTCAAAACTGACGGTGGTAAGTTTGACTAAGGGGCATCTTGACCTTATAGGTTGATCAATATTTAAATCAAAGAAATCTTGATTAAATAACGACCACATGAGTAGCCATGTAATATATTTTTGTGTTTATTTGAAATGTGTATGTAACGAGCAGTGAAGGGGCGTGCAATTTTAAACTGGCCGATCTATAACAACATTTTTAATATACCATTGTTACCTTTATGATCGCATGACATCAACATATTGTTTAAGTAGCCATCACAGCTACAACAAAAAAAAAATTTTTTTTTAATGTATTTTAGCTTTTAAGTAATATCAAGTCATAATCCGTCACTCAACGGAAACCGTGTTCTAATGTGCCACGAAAATGATTTTGGTTTTAAACTTTCTTCGCGTCGCGTGTCGCGCCTGTTTGAAGGAGCCTCTAAATACAAACTCTTTAGACTTTCCACACAATATGTAGAACGACAAATAATAAATCAATTGGTATCATAATTTTTACTTCGCTTTTTTATCTTATTTTAATAATTAATGTAACTACAATTTTGCTATTTTAATTAATATTTTTGTTTGTCGTAAAGCAAATATAAACGATGTATTTTGCATAAAATCCAGAACCTACTGATTGGGAGAAGACTCACTCCATCGTCGACTTTGTCTCGGTCATCTCTGAGTTAGAGTCAAGAGCAAACCCATACCAAATAAAAAAACACTGGCTCCTATATTCATGTATTTTTACTCAGCGCAGGAGTCGGGGCTTCACTTTATTTTTACATATTTTTATGCCAATAAAATGATTTATTTATTTATTTATTATTTTAAACTAAAAATGAACTAAAATAATGAAGCTGTTACAACTCTATTACCTTTGCCTCTAAAAAAGAAGCCTCAAATTATCGACCACCATTCACCGACTTAACAATCAGCACACCCGCCACCATAACTTCAACTCTAAACAATAGTTATAAGTCATAATTTGCAAATGACGTATCTTTCGCTAGAGTTCAATTACGTATGTCAAGTGAAGATCGATGGTCCAGTTGAAGTTTAAAGACGTTATTTTCATAATTCTGGACAAGTTGGTCGTAATGATGTGTATTTGGGTAATGGAGCTTGATACTTATTGAGCCATCTAGTAAATTGCTTGACAGTTTTTGGTGCAGTATTTTGTATGAAGCTGTGAATTTTACAACATAAAACTTGAAGTCAAATGGAAACGACTCTTTTTACTTTTAGAGTTCAATTTATTTGGCGATAAATAGCAGCATTACAGCGTAAACCAATACAACCCTGGCGTGTTGGGTAAAATAATCGTATTAAAAGTTTAAGAGGCTGACAACAGCTTAAGCGCGGTCACTGTCGAACTGAATAGAAAAAAAGAGAAGCGCGATGACACAACGCTGGTAATTTATTACAAAATATGAAGCATATTACCAACTTACAAATTAAAAAAAAAAAAACACTGTTACGTTAATATATTGCATGTTACGTTGTATGTTGTTGTTATGTTTTGTTGATTTTTTGTCAGATTATTGTACAAAATAATCTAACAAAAAATCAGAATGATTGATGCATGTACATTAGTATGGTTTTTAATAGTTAAAAGAAATTTTTAGAGGTAGGTATTTCCGTGTTTTTTTTCTATCGTATCAAGTTAGTTGTATTAAGTCTTCAACACACTATCTAACTAGCTTATATCCTGAAGAACATGCATATATTTTATTCCATATATTTTTCTGATTTTGTATACTGCAGTGGATCTTAAACTTATAGGCATTATAAAACTTGCGTTTAGGTCCTGTAATCATACGTAATATTTTTTTCAGGGATACCTGCGAAAAGTTGACAACATTTATCATGAACCGACTGATGTAGTTTCTCGTCCTGCCTGCGTAAGATTCTAAGACGAAAGCTCCAATGATTCCGACTAATAAGTTGAGTTGAACTTTTTAGGAATAGATTGATTTAATTTGTGTTAGTCTTATTCTAATGTAGATATTATAGTTACTCAGGTCCATTTTTTGGAATGAAGTAAAAGAGTCATGACTTCACGAGTAAGGATTATCTTTGTTGGGGAATACGAAATAACTAATCAAATATCCCTCTAGCAATATTAAAAACACACATTACCTATAAAATCGGCACGAAAATAAACGCCATAGAGTACAATAATATGAAACAACCTCTTTTGAATTACATCTATGCGGCACTTTACATAATCTGCGGCTCTCATGACAGTATACTCGTAGCACAAACACTATTGCAATCACGATCAGATTCTATTAATTGATTACTGAGAATTACTAGTGAATGTGTAATAACGACCGACGTCGCGACGTCTGCAATGGAAGCGCGCTCATTCTTTTTTAAATCATTCGTTCTAGTGATGTGAATGTGAATAAAGCAATCGAGAAACAGTAATCAAATGGGAAATTGAAGAAACTGTGAAGATTTTTCTTAAGAAGAATATATTTTTGTATTCCGTTAAACATTGTATAGTATGGTTTGGGCAAATAGCATTTTCGGTTCTAGGACATTCCTCACGATGTTTTCCTTCACCGTTTTGAGAGCAGTGGTCATGAAATTAAATACGCAAAGTAAAGTGCCTACCTGGGTTCGAACTCACGACCTACAACTCCTAAGTCGGGGCCGATACCACTGAGCCACCACTGGTCCGGAGGAAATAGAACGGATCAAAAAGGACCGAACAAAAATTGCACTCACCTTATATCTCAGTTATTTACAATTTAACACTTTTACAAAAGCTTGGTTTTGTTTTCAATGCTTTCGTTTTCTACGTGTTGTAATAACGTGTAAACAATGTTTTATTACGTGGTAGGTAACCACGGAACAATTGAATGACTAAACTTAAAAAACAACACCATAGATTCGTCATACGTGTGCTAAAGCTTTGATAAATCCGACAGAGTTACGATTCTAAGTATGTGTTGAACAATGTTCATATAAAAGATTTAAACGCACTGAAAATATATTTTTCTAGTATAGTTAATTTTGAGTGTTCAATTAACTTATTAATCACTTAAATGTCATTATTTGCTTCAATTATTTAAAACAAACGCACCATTTAAGAGTAAGTAAACTAAAATGTAAAAACTTACCTTTAAAGTTCTTCTTCAAAAAAATAAACACCGAAGAGAAAAACTATAAAAATAAAACAATTAAGTATTAAAATTAAAATAAATCACAGCACTACAATCACTTTCCGATGTATTGGCGGAAAAAAAAAACTCACGTTCCAAATGTATTTGAAAAAAACGCGGCCAAAATTCAAAAGTAGAATGCGATTAGAGTCTTCCACTCAATGTAAGCAAATGCACGCGTGCGAACCATAGACCACGCTTATAACGCTCTCCCATACATAGCCACCATTTTATGCCGACCCCGCCATATGAACTTTCACCCAGCGACATCAGACCACAGTATGATGGATACGTAAACCAATATTTTTAGACCCCTTCCCTAGAAACGTCAGTGTCAAATACTAGGTCTACATAAAATTGGCGGTTTCTGCCTTCTGCGAACTTTCTGGGGGGTATTACCACCCAAATTAATGAAGATTCAACAATTGGAATAAACGTATTATGTCGGCACTAGGTTCTGCTTGCGTAAAATAAGACAATAAGAACAGCCGAAGGCCATTTCTATTCAAACGTCTTGAAAATTAGCGTCCAAAAGATTTCGCAGTGACTGACTTTTATTTAGTGAGGTCCTAAATCGTACAGACGTGTGGATCTGATACGGTTATTTATAAAGAGGATGATACAACCTCGTTTATATCCATATTATTATTTTATAAATTAGAGCCGCTTTTCGTGTCTGCCTCTGCGACCGCGTTGTTCTTCTAAACTAGGCAAAGGATTTTGTTGCAGCTTTCACTATCATTTAGAAAATCTATTGCGGAAGGTTTATGTATATGCTAAACTAGCTTCTTTCGTGGAAGTCCTAAGACACCACAATGTACTAAAATAACAGTCACATTTCCCGCCCGCGCGATTACTTCGTTTTTGTTTAGCGTAATTTCTCATTTTTTATATTTTTGCTGGGCTCCTAAGGGTGATGTTAAGAAGCTTCGTCAAGAATTAGGCTATCAAATGCAAAAATATTTTTTTCAGATCCGACCAGTAGTTCCAAAGATTAGCGCGTTCAAACAAACAAACAATCTCTTCAACTTTATTATTTTTATTCATAATAACAGTATAGATTAATATGAAACTTTATTTACATAATTGAAAAGCTAACAGTCTTAAAATATTAATATTTACAAGTATATAAAAAGGGGAGGGGAAAGAATCATGGGACATCAAAAAATTCGTCTGCTTCGCTGTCGACAGGAAAAGTGGCCAAAAAGCTGGCAACATTGCCACGTTCTATGGCAATGCTGATTCTTTGGCCAAAAAATAGGCCAGCCCTCTGGTCCCGTGAAGAACGAATGAAAGTGAAAGTGAAGAAACATAGTTATAACAAATGAAATCTATGTTTCGACAAGTTGTAAAAACCGTGCGAAGCAGGGACGAGGTCGCTAGTGTTGGTATAAAAACTTCTTGGATGGAAACGCGTTCTTTTTTTAACCCACAATGTATTCGCAAAGGTCATTGCGATGCGTATTTATTGAGGCCTATTACTTAAGTTATGTAAGAGCAAATCTGCGTAAGAATGTAATTGATTTCAACTATTTATCACCTTTGCGCGAATTGTAGACATACTTACCAGAGCCATACTACTTTTTAACCGACTTCAAAAAAAGGAGGAGGTTCTCGATTCGATCGTATGTTTTTTTTTTACTGTTTTGTTTGTTTTTGTTTACTTTTTTCTGGGTGAACCGATTTGGATGATTCTTTTTTAATTTGATAGCTGGTTTTTTATCTGGTACCTTTTTTATTCACATGTGGTTCCATTTAAACTTGATCAAGTTCTGACCAGTAGTTTTTGAGTTATCCTTAATACTGCATATTTTTTCCACTTAGTTTATATAGATGATGTTTTCATAATTTCCTGTCACTTTTATTTACATACCAAGTAGTGGTATACGAATTTGTGTGGGGTAGGTACCGTAACTAAAAAGTGAAAAATAAAAACGTTTTTACAAAAAAACAACCGACTTCCAAAAAAAAAAACACTAAAAGACGTGAAAAATAACTTTAATTTCGGAAGTCGGTGGCCAAAAACGAAAACACAAATCCAAAGACACCGACTTCCGAAATTAAAGTTATTTTTCACGTCTTTTAATGTTTGTTTTTTGGTAGTAGGTTTTTTTTTAGATGAGCATTACCGGTTCCATCTAGTATTTTTGGTAACTTCTTCCAAGAGAGATAACTATGCTATGTACTAGGCTAGGAGTGTGATCACATCCAATAGAGCAACGGGTGGGAATCGAACTCACGTACACTCGCCAGTCCACGTTCTTAACACTATACAATATTACATTATGGAAATTAAGAACTTTTACTGAAGCAATACAGATGTCATTCTTTTAATTGGACTTACTGCAGAGCTAAGATCTCCACGCACGCACGCTTACTTCATGGGTCAGTTTTAAGACCGAATTATTTTGTGTCCAGATTTCCACATATTTTCCTTCACTGTAAGCCAGTGAAGTCTTTTATATTCCTATAATAAATGATATTTAATTCTGTAAATTGGTTCAAAAAAACACTTCTACACGTCAAAAATAACTTATGTTTTTAAACTAGATGAGTTCGATGTACTCCGAGAAGAAAGACCGAAAGAAACTCAGAGGTCACAGTATATTTTAAAGTCCAGCCATAATTTTGCCCAGCCCATATGAGGCCTGAAAAGTGAATACTTATTATTACTTGGAAAAAAATCAGGACCTGCCTTTTTTTGTGGGAAATCATGAAATGAACTCTCCCGTTCTGGGAGGAGCGGAAGGGCGTGTCAGACTTTTAATGACTAAAACCCACCCGTGTTCCTTCAGTTACCTGTGCGCCAGGGCCACGGTAACTCTTTCGAACAATCCGCGACCCCGGCAGGCATCGGCCCTATCGGACCCCGTCAATTATGCTGACATCAGTACCTGCCTAAATTCCATGTTTCGTAGTTGCCACCGGCCACTACATAACCACAGTGATAATATTTTCCTCGCATATTTTTGCTACAGGAAAATTTATCTTTCATCAATTTTAACTCACCATAAATTACCTACCATTCCGCTTTGCTGCTTTTCGAGGGCTGTCGAACAAACACCACAAATAAATGCAGATTTTATGGAAATCATTGAGGAAATAAATTAATTACGATGCTGTAACTATGCTCATGACTATTTAGCTCAATCGATTGACCTAAGAGACCCGGATTCTGAGATCCTAATCAATTTAATGCGCTGTTAACTCCTATGATTGGCTGTGGTTATTTTGGTTAATCCTGTAGCCGACCTAAGCAGGTTTAAACCCAGGCAGAGGCACTTTACTTTGTGTGATTTAATTCTTCACCACTGTTCTGAAACGATGAAGGACAACATTGGGAGGAAACCGCCATATCCTAGAACCACGAATTTGAAGACATGTGGTATTGTGTGTGGGCCCGCGTGTTGATTTAGGTTACGACCCAGTCCCTCTCACAGACAGAAGACCTGTGTCCCAGGGATAGTAAAATTAGTCCCCAGTTGCGGCTTCACCCGAATAATAATACCACTTTAAAAAACAATGAAGCCGTTGCGTTTTCACCCTAGTGTTGATCTGTGCCTAAACTCAGTATTATAAAAAAAGTAAGGTAGGTACAGATAGCGAGAATAAGTGTTTCAAAATTTAAAACAATCTTTATTATAATATTTTTTCAAAATTAGAATGTTCTCAGTTGGAACGTTATAGGCTGATTATGCTTGTGCTGCAGTTAACTTTAGATTTGACAGAAGATTCATTGGAGCCTTATCAGGTTTTCAGAAATCGAAAGAATCATAAAAGTGGACCTATGACCAGATGAAGGTCGTGGAAATCCGCAGTAAAACCATGAAAAGTCTGAAAACTGCGCTAAATAAGTTACCCCAATAGCATTATCACTGCTTTCGCACTGGAATCCTCGCCGTCATAAGGAGTGGATGTCAAAATGCCGTTACCGATTTGAGAGAAGTGGTACACTCACTCAGATCCCAGGCAGTCATGCGCGTGCCACCTACCACTCATAAGTCGAGGCTACCTGTAATCTCTGAAGAGTTAAACAGAGGTGTAGCGGCATCTACAACGCCACATGCGAGCTACGCGTCACACTGACGTCACGCAAAATCCTGCATCGCGCAAGCAGAGTTTACCGCGCAACTAGCATATATACAACATCCCGACATCTAACGTCGGGCAGTTGCCCACCAGACACGACACCCGTCTGGTCGGAGGATCCTCCCTTTTCTATGGAGTTATGAGTGAACTTACACCCTGTTCCTCATGCCTCTATAGAGGTGTACATTCAAATTTCGTCAGTATTGTTAAAGTCCCATGTAAATAGGGGGCAAGCCTATTGCCATCAACCGGGCACATGCTCCACAGTATCTTCGAGTAATTCAATCTGAACTAACCCTTGAAATATCTGCAACGTCGAATCTCCTTGCAATGTCATAATGTCAATGAATAAGCAAATACTAGTGTAAGTAAACTCGTTATATAATGCGTCGCGATGAAACTGTGTAAATGAGGTTATGCTAACGAAATATTAACTTTTTGCTTGTTAACTTTTTTGACTGTGCTTATTAGAGTTAGATGTTCGTATGTAGATTATTAAGCATATTTTTATTGCCTCCTCGCAATGCAGGTCAAAGGCTTTTTTCATAGAGAGAAGGAGTTAGTATTGCGCTTGCTACTATGTTCTGTAGGATACCTGAAAATAAGTACGTGGCCATTTCTCAGACTTCAGATTCCAGTATGACTTTTTCTGACCTAGAATTCGGTAGAAACGTCAAATAATAAGTACCTACGGTTTGTATTGCCCCTCTGCAGGGAAAAGGAATATTTTAGTTTTATTTTTATTTTGTGTTTGCGATTTTTATAAACCTATTACCTCAAAATTTCTTCCTGCACCACAAGTCTGTTTTGTTCAGTATATACTTAGAAGAAAGTAACTACAAAGAACTTGAAAAGTCACATTGGAGCTTCCACTTGTTTCGAACTCGCATCCTCGTGCTTGAGAAGTGGGCTTCATATCCTCTAGGCCCTAGCAAGTACTCGAATTAATCAATAGCACCGTATCTAACAAAAATCTAAGGCATTGTACTCACTTACGTAACAGTATAATAGGACATATTACACAATTTGAATTATTCCACGAAATGCAGATGCATAATATTATGCAAAAATGAATAGGTATATGTTTAGCACATGCTGTGATTTACACACTTTCGTTTTTACACAAACTATGGTAATTTGGTTCATGCACATTTTTATTTATTTAAAATGCAAATGTGCCTGTAATTGTCGCTTTTTCGGGGCTAATAAATAAGTTATTGGTTTCGGTCTGGCCAACGAGAGATCGTTAGTTTGAACTCCGGCTGTTGCACTTTTGACGTAGGTAAACGTCAAAAGCACAATAATGTATAGTTTGTACTACGTTTGTACCTACTGTTTTGATTCTACAACTTCCTATATACTTTAACGTCTTTAACATCGTTGGCAACATTTATAATTTAGGGATAATTTAAAGATTATTGGTTTTATTATATCAATCACCCTCCTTCTTTTGGCTTTGCTGTGGTCGGGTAAGAAATAGTAAATTTTTGTGATTGCTATATTTACAAAATTGACTTTGCATATCAACAATGCCGACTGTATAATAATATCAACTTGCCGTCCTCTAGAGGAATTTAAATAATTTTAAATATTCTTTAAATTTAACGGCCGTAAAGGATAATAAAAAAGTAATAAAAGTGAAAGTACTATGAAATCCTTTTAGTTATTATAATTTTAATTAGGTATATACGCAACGTGATTTACATAATAAAATGAGGTATTTTAGTTAATAATTATTTACCATTGTTGTCCTGTTAGGCTGTACCTCTTCCTAATAATTTTAATTAAAAAGTAAGTACCACAATATATTATTACACCAACAATTATAGATAATAGGTACCGCCAAACTGGGTGAATAGGGATGCAGGGGTGAATCGAGACGAAACTTTAAAAGGGATTTTAACATTGAAAGAGAACGTTTGCTGCCAAAAAAACTTTTTTACAAAAAAACAACCGACCGAAAAGTTTGTATTTTTCACTTTTTAGTTGCGGTACCTACCCCATTCAGATTCCTATACCACTACTTGGTATGTAAATAACAGTGATAGGAAATTATCAAAACATCATCAATATAAACGTAATTGGAAAAAATATGCAGTATTAAGGATAACTCATAAACTACTAAATGGGACTACATGTGAAGCACCAGTTATCAAATAAAAAAAGAATCGTCTAAATCGGTTCACCCAGAAAAAAGTTATGAGCTAACACACATAAAAAAAAACATGCAGTTGAAATGAGAACCTCCTTTTTTGGAGTCGGTTAAAAAAGGCTCTAATGTGTTCACTGTATTATAATTAACGATTAAGTGCCCTTGTTGGCGAAAAGACTATATTATTTCAATGTCCCCCATTTCATCCCTTTTAAAGTTTCGTCCCGATTCACCCCTGTATCCCTATTCACCCCGTTTGACGGTACCTAGAATAATGATTTTAAACAAATACTCAAATTAAGTTTTTTGCAGCGACTACAGATTATAATATTATTATTATAATTAATTACGCATTTTAATTCCTTTAAATTATTTTCTCTAGTTTGCGGTTAGTATTTCGTAATTTGAACACTGTTCATAAGATTCAACGTATAATAATAATAAGGTTTATTGCAGAAACTTGTACAACTTTTACAGTAAATCTTATATAGGGATCTCCTTTTAAGTAAAAGATATACCTGTGCTAGGAGATCCCGCTCTCCAACGATAGAAATTATGGAATGGTAAAAGTGGTGTACAAAAAATTACAAGTAAAAACTAAAACTAAACAAGACAGGGCTTGAACTATAACTAAATAAAAGAAAAATAAACATAGAGATATATCCTAAAATTTTGTGTGTGTGTGTGTGTGAGGATGTGTGTGTGTGTGTGTGTGTGTGTGTATTTTTCAATTCATATTGATGATGCTTGCAACAATAATTCAATATCATCATAAGACTTCATTTTTAGCCATTGAATAATTGCCTTTTTGCAGTCTTTAGTAGTCATATGATAGATGTTAATTATTTTATTTATTTTATTAGATAGGGCAGCGGAATTTGTGTTGAATTGTCTTTTGGCATATGCAGTTTTAACGAATTTGACTGGTGCTACACTGTATTTTCGCCTTCTTTCCTGATGGTGAGGGTCATAGGGCAGGATTTTGTGTAATTTTAAGACGGCATGTAGTATGTATAATTTTCTGACTGTGAGAATACCGCTAAAGGAGTATAACTCATTGGTTGGGAATCTGTATGGTTTGGTATACATGACCTTGATAAGAGATCTCTGTGCTCGCTCTAGTTCAAGAAACTTCGTTTTTGTCGCACCGCCCCACACGGGTATGCAGTAGGTAAGAATTGATTGAGCCAGAGAGACAGATTTCAGTTAATTTTTTTTTTGTTGTTACATGTCTTAGGTTCTTAAATATCCAGATAAGTTTTCTCATACGGGCCATGACCATATCTGTATGAGTATGCCAAGATAATCGTTGATCAACGATTATACCTAGGTATTTTATATGAGTAACTTTTTCAATATTTTTACAAGAACAGTTTGTGCTAGATATATTATGACAAGTGTGGATTTTGAGAGTTACGTTAGGTCCTGGTTGAGTGTTGTTGTAGATTGTAAAAGCAATATATTTTGTTTTAGAAATATTTAGTGTAAGAAGATGTGAGTTCAACCAGTCAGCAATTTTGGAAAGACCCTTTTCAGCATATTGATATACGGATTCCCATGTATCACCAGAGAAAGTAATAGCAGTGTCATCTGCATATGAGAAAACGTGACGTATAGATTAGTAGTAGATAATTATGTGGGTTCCGTCTTGCTCACACTTTAATTGAGATAAGTAGTATAACGTACGGTATGGTCAGCGACGAAAGTCAATTACTTACTTAATAATATTGTAAAATAAAAAAATACGAAAAGAAAAATTGATTGTCTTTTTGCTTTACTATAATTTTTTCTCTATTAGGTCTTTTGTTTGTAAGTACATGAATGAATGAATAAATCAATTAAAAGAACAGAATTTACCCATCCTTGATGTTAATAGACTTTCGTTGCTCACTGTACCTGCAATACACAAGTGCTAAAATATTCCGCAAAAAACAATGGTTTCGTAAAAAAAAAAGGTGAACGGTCAGACAATACGGCGGTTGTCCAAAAACAGAGCATTTTTTCGACACCTTAATGTCAAATACTGATGAGAATGATAGATTTTCAGGCTGTTTTAATATGACGGAACCGCTTTCCTAAGAAACACTAGCTTAAAAGTCACAATCGAGCTTTTTCTGTGCCCGAGTTTTGACAGTGACACTGACATCTGTCATTACGTCATTAATATAAAATTGGAATTGGAAGCTGAAACAAATGGTACCACCGAATACCTAAAAATAAGAGCGCCACAATGAATAACTGTCTTCTAAATGCTGTTTTTGTATCAATTTTATTTGCATATTGTAATTATTCAATATTTAAATGAAGCGATTTTAATGTTCAAATAAAAATAAACTTATTTACATTGCACAATTTATGAAGCTACGTTCGCAAACAATTATAACTTTATATCACTAAGCTAACTTAGGGCTGATTAAGTGATTACACAGCTACAAACGTCAGATATCTTGCAGCCCTGGAATAACATTCATGTCGGACAGTTTTTGTATGGAATAATAGCACTACGAGTAACTGTAAGAGGGCGTACAACAGTAGGTACACTAGCGCCACTCCTTTAACAAATATTATCTCGTGACCGAGAAGGAATTATGAATTACGGCTCCTTAGGGCCCCTCGGTAAGTGTGTCTAGAATTTTCTAATATCTTTTATAAAGTTTCGATCGAGAAACTAAAATTTGAATATTTCGAAAAACTAAATCGAGTCGATTTAGATTTTCGAAATTTTTCAAAATGGCGGGATATGGGAGATGAAAATATAAAAAATGAATATATCAACCATTTCGCGCTTTTTCTTATAAGGATTTTGTTTTAAGATGTGCGGGGAACATTTATTCAGTTTTAGCGATACAAAGACAGACTCTAAATATGTGTATGAGAGAAAAATATCTTTAAATCAAAGATCATTGACCTCCTAAGAAATAAAGTGCAGCATAAATTACGTATGCATCGAAGCGAACTCTGTTAAACCATTTTATTCATGCACCAAATTGGCTTCGATTAAACCATATTATTTTGAATCAATCTTGTCGTCTAGACTCTTACAAAAGAATAGCACTTTAACTATCTAGAATACTTAGAAAAGTTTTTGCATAAGGCTTAAGCTAAGTATTCACTTTCGAAATATAGGTAAGCGTTGCGATTTTACAAGTGAGTGTGAAGTGTTAAACTTACATTGTTTATTTGTAAATACTTATAATAGGTATTTGTGATTCACTTGGTAGTTTTTGCCTTCTGCTCTAGGCTCTATACGCTAGAAATCACTTTTAGCGATAAGACCGCCCATTGTGTCACCCTATGTAAAATTTCTACATTTATATCAGCTGTAATTTGTATGATGTATATAAATAAATAAATAAATAATGTATCTTTTATCTCCACAAATTACATTCACATACTAGTTATGTTGTGTTGACAGATATTTTATCCAAATTTTGTAATTTGTGGGAGATCTAGAGTCTAACTCTAAACTCAGTCTGTAAGTCTAGCCTGTATTTTAGAACTCCAGGACCCCCATTATAATCACATAGTAAAGATTGTCAACGTGGTACAATTGACTGATGGTATATGCCTAAGTGTGAGTGAGAGGGTGTGTGTGCGTGTGCGAGGGTGTGTGTGTGTTTGTGTGTATGCCTACATTTATTGTACATAGAACATTTCTTAATGTTCTATTTATGTACGTGCACCTAGCTTTTGACGTTTCATAAGTGCCCATGTAGGTTTATGTGTTTTTTTTATATTTGTAAAATATAATTATAAACATGCGCATAGAGAATTATGTGTAAATAACTACCAGGCACTTGTGTCACCATATCCGAGTAATTTCTCGTTGATAGAAGCCAGTCAGGCACGGTGAAACAAATCCCAGAAATATAATAAATATAATATACAATTAAGTATAATAAATATACCTTGCTTCTTTACTACCTCAAGGACATTTTCCGTTTCAGTGTAGCTTCGATTAAGTAACCATTTGATAATTTTGATTTTACATTCCTTTTTACGACAATCATCAATATAAAAGTCAATCAATAGTAAATAGTATTATATTCTATTATATACCTATATAGAAGTAATATTGTAGACACGGCTACAAATCAAGCTATACAATTCCAGTATAAGCTGATCTCGTATTGTATAGGATTCCCGTACAATGAGAGGCCAGCTCATATTCGAAATATATAGCTTAATACGTAGCCGTGTGTACCTACTTCGGATTGGAATCGTCGCACATTCATTGAATGAAAACGCCACATATTTTAACAGAAAGACAACGTGGTTGATCCTTTAATTGTTGTACTACGCCAACATTGCCTTATAAAAAAGAGTGGTAAAGTAGAGTAGTGAGTAGCAGTAGCAGAGTATTAATGCTAACAATATTTTTATTTAAAAGAGTGTCCATGGAGTTGCTTGCCCATTTTCTCCATAGGAACCTAATACTTGGAATGGGCAACTTACTTCATCTTTTCGACTGACCGACTCCTTGACAATTTAAAAGTGCCTGTAAATTGGTTTAACAGAAATTAACACTGAGTTTGAGCTAATTCCATAACATTATCCTCCTTTCTACTTCGCCGAATAAAGGGTAGGCAAATTTTTCTTCATCAGAACGACGTCCCTTCGGAAAAAAACCCTTCTTCTGATGCGGTCGTCAAAATTCCCGGTGTATACCAATCCTTACTGTATTTCGGCATGACATAATGATTTAATGACACCTGCACTCTCGTGTTTGTCACGAATTCATTCATTGTGGACAACTTAACAAAGTGACGTTTTGAATGGTCTTCAAGCGAAGGAGATTAGTTGCTATTATGCCACGTTATGTAATTGAGATGCAGCTTTTTGTAACATGCAGTTTGTATTTGCGGAAGGGGGATCCGCTCAGGTAGCCCGCGAAATTCAAAAATATTAACGTTTTTTGCAATTTGCAGGTCAGTATCAAGTTGTATGTTGATCAAAATATGATTCGCAGCCGTATGAAATATTTATTTATAGAATTATGATTATAAATATCATCAATACATCTCTCTAAGTTCATATTACCCTATTGAATGACTAATTCATGAAATCATGACAGTTGAGGCCAATTTTAACTTAAGGAGTTGTATTAATGATTATAATTCCGTAAAGCCATATTTGTTACGGCCGCGAATCATATTTTAATCAACTTACAAACTGACAGTGACCTGCAACTTGCGAAAAAACGTGAGAAAATTTGAATTTCGCGGGCCTTCTTGGCTCATCCCCCTTAAACTTGCTTTCTTTTGTTTTTCTACGAGTAAAATGTATGTCAACCTTGATAAAAATGCATCGAGAAAGAGTAACCTGTCTGATTTGTAACTAACTGGATTAAATATAGCATTTTAATATCTACACAGGTTTATAAAGCTTTTTCTGTAGATAAATCAAGATTACAATATCCATTTGATTACACCTAATTATTGCTTCCTCCTCCTCACATCATATTCTTCATTACTAATGGACATGATTCCACAGACGTGAAGATATCTTTAAGCTAGAGGGCCTAGACAAGTGGTAACCGCTTTCAAATCGTTTCGTATTTCTACGACTTTCAACATGATTGACATAAGCTTTTCGGTAGCTTATGTCAGTTCAATATATTTTTGACTTTTCCATCATCGTTTTCGCTGATAGAATGTCACTTTGTCTAGGCCGTCAGGTTTCTTAAATTTATGCTTAGAGTAGATACCTGAAATTCTACTGTAAATCGGTTATAGGTAAGCCAAACATATTTTTGTTAATAACACGATTTTATATGGCTCATTGTTATAATAGACAAAACAGAGGATGTCCCTTAATTAAATGGTGTGACGAAAATATTCATAATGGAAAACGTTGATCAAGGTCCAAGACATAGGTACTTAAAGTACTAGGTGTGCTACGCACTTGGCTGGGTCAGCACATTCGATCCGGCAATATGTGTTGAACAACATAGCCGACCCGTAGCAATTACTACAGCATGCATTCGGCTCGTGCCCATCGGAAAACTCTGTTCGACATCTTCCTTCGCTGAATTGGCATGTTGCAGTTGATTTTTACCACCCGGCTTGGCTGTCGGACCCGAACATGTATGGAGCAAACCTTATCAACAGTTTTGATGAACCATCGTAATACTGAATGAGGTGATAGCATGATGTGGAGCCGATACTTGTGGGCGGTTTATGTCCAAAAGTAACCATATTTCAGCTGAATGATGCTGATGATCATGACCGTGACACAAAATTTAAATTTGTCATGGGTTACTTCACCAGCATTGCTGTTTTCCTTCAAAGCAAAAGATAGGAACTCTGCTTGGCAGTAAACGCAGTTATGGTGTTAAAATATAACCACGAACATAACGCTTTTATAAGGAGCAGGCTCTACCACAGCAAAATACCTTTTTATAGTAACAAAAATTTCTCCAAATTCCAAAAGTTTCTAACGCCATGTAACTTATAATTGCCTTCGGTTAAAAACAAGTTCGGATTCCGAACTTCCAGTTCTTGTAGGCAAACATACGATAATGCCCGTTGATTTCCGATCAATTATCGATTACTACACGTTATTCGATTCATACTCTTTCGTACTTTCACCCTCGTTGTTTGAGAATGTGGGGTTGATGACCTAAGATTTTTATTTTAAATAGTAGCTTTACCCGGCCCGGCTTCGCACAGGTAGTACTTATCTAACACCTACCCTACCTACCTACCTACCTACCTTACCTACCCTACGTACCTATCTACTCTACCTACCTACCTAACCTATCTACCTACCCTAACCTACCTACTTACCTAACTACCCTACGTACCTACCCTACCTACCTACCTGCCCTAGCTACCTACCTACCTACCCTACACTACCTACATACCTACCTAACTACCCTACGTACCTACCCTACCTACCCTACCTACCTACCTACCCTACACTACCTACCTACCTACCCTGCCTACCTACCTACCCTACCTACCTTTTCTTCGTCGATTCGCATCGTCACAAAATCCGCTTCGCTGCCTCCGCTTTCCGCGGCGAGCGTTGAGCGGGCGGCATCGTGTTATATCCACCTAACCTTAGAATAGGAGATTCTCCGAATTATACCTAATTACGGTTTTACAAATATAAAATAGCATTCGGTTAAACTGGAAGTCATTTGCAACGAAAAAAACTAATAGATACATTTTGTACAAGTGGTTACCTCCGCTTAGAGACACCTACGTCACCAAGGGATTGCCGATACAGCCAACCATTGAGACAACATTGAAGAGTCCTATGGAATCAGCCATAGCAGAAATGGCCATTTTTATGTCTTTCTTCGGCTATCAAACATTCCGACTCGGACAAAAACCTCAGAATAGCGGCTAAATTATAAATGTCGTAAAGCAACGAGTTAAGGACATTTAGCCACAGGGTTGACAAATAGTTGGTCGGCCATATTCTCTTATAGCTTATCATTAGTTATCAATTGTACGCGCTGTGACAAAACTGTCTAATGGTTCATAAACCGCATGACTGATGCGTTTGTACTGGCGTGTACAGAAGTGATTTTTTACTGTTTTTTGGAGAATAATATTTTATATCGTTTTACTCTTATGTAGAATGTTAAATGGGACAAAATCGTGTGGGAAATAATTGTATTGGGTTCAAAAGAAATGCTGCGAAAGAGGTAGGAACACTCCAAGCATAACGTTAGAAAAAAAAAGTAATTAAATTATTATTATTTCATTAAATCATAATAAGTAGATATTATGAAAGTAGTCTAATTACTAAAGATATAAAGAAAAGAAAAAGATTTTTCGTTTGGAAATAAACGCATTAATTTTCATACTTGCTAATTTGAGACCTACTTTTATTTCATAACTTTGAACTAAAAGTGCTAGTCATTTAGGAATATTAACAGCTTATGTAAGATATTCGTTACAAAAAATAACTTAAAATTTTGTTTTGCCTGATGAACAAAGTCTTTGTCAATTAGTAAAATTATGTCTCTGCTGTTGCCCACATTCTCGCTAATGGCTAGTCTTTAAGATTCGACAATGCTTATCTTAAACACTTGGCAGGCATCTAGAATAGGAAGTAGGCATAGCTTGCGAAATACCTTAAGTCTTTGGTACCTACCATACATTCCTAATCTTAAAATGTTGCGATTACCTACCTAAACAATAATAATTAATAATTCATTTATGTTCAGACGAGAGGTCTGAAATTATATAAATTATTATTACTGTTTCATTTATGTTCAGACGAGAGGCCCATTGCAGTACAAGTATTTTAAGTAAGAATTCGTAAATGCAAGATATTTTAATTAAGCCCACAACCTATAAATATACTAATATAATAAAGCTGAAGAGTTTGTTTGTTTATTTGTTTGGCCGCGCTAATCTCTGGAACTTTTAATGACTTTCTTAATGATACTGACATAAGTACTGAATAATTTAATGTAATTTTTGACATATCTGATTATGACATTGTTTCTATTTATTCATTTTATTCCTACTGTATTGCAGTTGTTTAAATTAATATTTTAGTATATGAATGTACCTACCATGCCGCATGCCGACTATTGTTCAAGTGTAAAACCTACCTTATAAATAACTTATCTATGCCATCATAACTATTCATTTCGTATGAATTGTCTCTAATTGTCTCATGTTCTAATAATGCTGCATACCTAATATAAGGTAGATTGTACAAGGATTACCCATATTTTTACCGTCACATATCGTCTACTGTACCTGCAGCTGCAATCTATACAAATAAAGTTTTACTTTTACTTTTAACTGTCAATCGTTTTGGAATAAAAAAATTGGGAAGAGTTTACAAGCATTAAATATCACGCTACAACCCTTAGGAGCAAAAAAAGTCAGAAAGCACGCTAAGCCAAAACGATATAAAAGCGAGAGCGGGCGATGCGATGTGACGCGATGGGTCGGGGAACAAGAAATTTCAATTGAAAGAAGTCGTGGGCAGAAGCTAGTGCAAGATCGCAACCCAATAAAATATGTAATGTAATACATTTTTTTTGCGTCAGAAACCAATATTTACTATTAGGTAACAATAAAAACGCCTATTTTAAATACACTACGGAATTGTATTAATTCCTATGTCACGAGCATGTCACAATATTAGTTTTTAATTGCTTGTCCCACTTTCAATTTTCTTAAACCTTTTAGGGGATTTCAAATCAAAGAATAACGAGCATAATTGAATGTAATTCTTAGTTAAAATTCTGATTCTCTAATTGATTTCGTAACAGAATTTTATTATTATAATAACAATCTATAGACGTGGTAATGGCAGGTGGAGCAGAGCAATAACGGAATGATTGGAAAGAAAATAAAGAAAATACGTTTATTTGCGGTAAACATGCCGCAGAGAAAAAAAACAAAAATACAAAAATAAACGATTTTGGGGGAAAATATGCGTCACATCCACGCAAAACGGCAATCGCTCAGCATAATGCTACGACCCTATGCGAGACAGACCCCAGCGCTGGTTTTCAGAGACAGCTGGCGTTGACGTGCTGACTTCAACCAGTGTTGCATACGACAATATAAAAATAACATAAAAATAAGAAATAAAATAAATACACGTATTTCTAAATGTTTATACAAACATAATATTGCCGAAAGACGGTAGACGGACGGGAGTGTTGACAGACCGACGGCCAAATGGGTGGACGACCTACAGAAGATCGCGGCGAAGACCTGGATGAAACTCGTACATACCAGGGAAGCATGGCACAAAAGGGAGTAGGCCTTTACTCAGCAGTGGGTGGAACAATGCAGCAAATGATGATGATGATGGAGATGGATAAACAGCAGTGGCGAAGGTTTCATACAACTCGATTCCTACCAGCTTCCCTTTGAAAAATGCCAAAGGCAGTATTCTATAGACAAATAATATTTAAAAAAAACATCCGGTTTAGCTCTTACATAAATTGACTCTTCGCTACTGATAAACAGCACAACCAAAGAAACGTTGGATGGATTGTGTGAAGGATAATAGGCTTGAAAGGAGGTGACAATAGTGGTGACGGCTGTAGAGATGAATAAAAGAAGAACACAAGTTGCACCGATCTCAAATATATTGAGATACGAGTAGAATAATGAGACATCATCAAATAGAATGCAACTATTTACTTATAAATATTTAAAAGCTACAATACAATTAATGTTTTATAAATATATACATTTATTACATAATGAAGTAGTATCTCATAAATAAAAGCATAAATTGTTAATATGTTAATCAAATAAAAACTGCCAATATCGAACACGTAACGGAAATATTATTTAAAACAATATTTATAATAATTATTATAACTTCCGATGCTTTCGTTTATTATTTAAATTAGCCGTTTTAGTATTATGTTTCAACTGAATGCAATCTCTTTTGGGTCAGATAATTAATTATTTTGAATTATACATAACTTGTATAGCTATAAATATTCAAGTCGCGGCGGATCTTTTAATGCTAATAAGAACAAACTGCAATTACAAATTCGTTTTCCAATAATAATTATAGCAATTAATTAGGTATTAAAATATATGAGCTGCTATAATTATACCAAAAACCGTAATGATAATAATTATTACCATACTTAATTAATGCATAATTGCAATAACTAAAATAACTAACATTCTTAACTAAAATAATCTTAACGAATGAGAGACAAAAATATCACAGATTTTGATGAGATGACTATTAAATCGAAGGGCTTTAAAAATAATCCATATTAATATTATAAATTCGAAAGTAACTCATGTCTGTCCATCTGTATGTTACCTTTTCACGCTTTAACGGCTGAATGGATCGGGATGATAGGACACTATTTATCCCGGTAGCACGTTCCCGTGAGATAATTCTCGACATTCACGTGGGCGATGCCGAGGGCAGAAACTCGTATGGACTATAATATATGCAAAGAGCTTTCTGTGGCTGCATCGAGCCATTAAAAAATATTTCGCATTCAACACTTGTCTCCCCGACTAGACTGTCCAAGTGCACTTGCCTACACATCGTTGATAGGCAACCGAAAGGTCACAGAGGTCGCGCTTGAAGGCTGTCCTGACCTCGACACACTGTTTACTTCGATGCTAGCCGAATTCGTATAAATATTGCCAAAGAGACTATGTGATATACCTACCTGCTAACGAAAGGTACAAAGAAGGTCAACTTACTTCTGCCTTCCTGTCTTCACGAGCTATTTCATTGTCATCATCATCATCAGAGCCAAGAGATCATCATGAATACTGTAGTGATGTGAGCTTGGTGTGAGCTGTCAATAGTGTCAATCTGTAGCATCAAGTGAAATGACAGTTCACTTCACTTTACATTTTTAATTTGAACATGAATGATGTAAACAATTTGTTTTTTGTAACTATATATTGATTTAAAAGAGTGTCCATGGAGTTTCTTGCCCGTTCTTCTCCATAGGTACCTACTACGCTTTGGAATGGGCAACTAGCTTCATTTTTCTGACTGACTGACCCTTTGACAATTCAAAAGTGCCTGTAATTGGTTTATTTGAAATAAATGCTTTGAGTTGAGTTGAGTTGAATTATGATTTTTACAGAATAGTCATAGGATAACGGTTTACCTTGTGGAAGGCCTCCCCACGCTACGACTTCTGGCACATAATCGCCATTCCAGAAACTTTAGGCCCATCATCCATCTGCCCTGCGAGCTATCTCCAACTGGCACTAAAATAGGTAGTCGTTATTAAAGGAACGTTAACATAATTACCTGTCATTAAAATATGGTTAGCACATACCGTGCTGACATGATTTGCGAACTAGTTTATTTTACGGTTAATCTTTGTATCAGACAATAAAAGCTTAGCTTCGGAAACTATGAAGGTTAATCATAACCTTCATAGTTTCCAAAGCTAAGCTTTTGACCTTCAGAAAGCCGTAAACCTGTCGTAGATAAACGGTGACCCAGGGGTAAACACTAGAATGGGCGTTTGCTAATAATCACCATCGATTGTCGAGGGTCCAAAAATGAATATCCAAAACGGTCGGAATTAAGAATCCTTCCTTGCAGAATGGAACTTTCTACCTATAATAGGTAAAATTAAAAAACCTCCGACACAAAAACAGAGCTGATGACCTTGAAACGGCTGAACCGATTTTGATAAAAACATGTCTAAGAATCACCGCTAGGAAACCAGCTTTCAAATAAAAAAACCGCATCCAAATCCGGTTCCACAGACAGACACACACACACATAGCGGTCAAACTTATAACACCCCTCTTTTTCCGTAGGGGGTTAAAAATGGGCTGCTCCGGATTTCTTAACGAGTAGTATAATAAATACTTACATGGTTTATATAAACAGTAAAATATGTTAATAAGAACCCCTTAGAAAACTTGTAAGCTCTCGCTCACCGCGATGAGCCTTCTATATATTTATTTTGTAATAGAAATGTGTTTAAGTTATAAAAGCTTGCCCTTTAGGAAAATTAAACGACTACATTTTTTATTAATTGTAATATGAATTTCTATTAACCAATCTCGGACTCCAAGGTTTTGTAAAACTTTTTCTAGTTGCGTTGTTGACGCGTTGTAACTAATTTGTCGACCTTGGCATGGTGACGTTTTAATTGATTGATAGTATTGAAAATAAATGTCCTAAAAACTTAATGCAGGTATATGACGAGAGTGCTTTGCTTTTTAGGGTCCCGTTTGTCCTAATGAAAAAACGGAACCCTTATAGGATCACTCGTAAGTCTGTCTGTCTGTCTGTCACTGCCAATTTGCTCCGTATCTACTGGACTAATTAAGTTGAAATTTGATACACATATGAATTTATGTGACCAAACACGGACGTGTAACGTTAATAAATGTTTTTTTTTATCTGGGGGCACTTCTGGGGAGCAAAAAAGAAAAAAAAAGTTTTGCAGTTTTGACATATCAAATAAAAGGTCTTGTTGTGGGAGTCTTAAATATATTTTTATACATTTATAAAATAAACAGTTTTGAAGTTACTTAAGAAAATATATAAAAATCAACCCCCGTTACCTCCGAATCTAAATATACAAAAAAAAAAAAAAAAAAAAAACTTTGGTTCTTTACTTAGGAACTGATTACATGAAACCCTATTAGAATTCTATGGTTTTAAAATAAAATGTTAAACATTTTAATATTGTGCGTACAAACTTACATTTTCAGGTGGAATGTATGGGAGAACATGTTTTTCAACTACAATATCAAGTTTGTTCTTGGAAAGTTCCCAAGAACAAACTAGAGAGAGATAGAGAGGCACCGGCCAGAGGAAGCACGGTAATACCCCCGCCAAGACGAGCCAAAAACAAAAAGCAGGGGCACTACCTACCTTTTCTCGTCGCGTTTCGTCGTATTTTCATACCCTCCTAATTTCGGCCTGGATAATGCGAGAGAGCTGAAATTCTCAGGATAAAAATAATATTTGGCAGACCTATAAAACACGCTAAGTTTAATTTATCTAGCTGTAACTAGTTTGGATTTTATTAATACCTTGGATTTTATTAATACCTTGGATTTTATTAATACCGTGGATTTTATTAATACCTTGGATTTTATTAATACCTAATATACATCGATTTCGTCTCTGACTGACTCACTCACTCACTCATCAAACCTTCTGGAGCACTTCCCGAAGTCCTAGAAACCTAAAATTTGGTAAGCAGGCTAGATTAGCATGTACTCTTTGTTGTTCATAGACATGAACAACAAGGAAAAAACTCTTTTTCGTTGGTTACATTGAAGAAAGTAACTGCTGGTGTGCAAGAAATAATTATTTTATACCGCCTATGCTATAATATCAATATAGTATCACCGCAAAAATAAAAATAAAAAGAGCACCCTAGAAAAAGAAATGAAATCCCACCAAAAATATTTCATGCAAAGTAGGTTGCCAAGACATAAAAGACTTTCACAAAAAAAAATACATAATTATCTAATGTAGAGGCAAGCCCATTACTCTACAAGGCGTAACTCTACAAACCTTGCATCTTGGTCAAAATGTATGGCTTGGCCGATCTATTGAACTATTGCATGACACAACACTAAAGACCAGTGACTTAATTTCCTACATAAATTAAATAAAAATTATTTAAAATTTAAATAAATTTTCGTACTTACAAATTAAGTCACACTCCTTTGAGTGTCTGTGATACGGCCACGAAATAGCCAAGCCGTACATTTTTGACCAAGATGTAAGGTTTGTAGAGTTAAGCCTTCTAGAGCTAGGGGCTTGGCTCTACATTCGATCTGATAACTTTTAACAGTGAAAGCGTTATGTAAGTCTTGGCAACCTACTTTACATGACATATTTTTGGTGGGTAACATATTTATTGTACGGAACCCTCTCCACGCTAGTTCAACTCATACTTGTCCAGTTTTTATGTTCGATTTAGCCAAGATACAGGCAGCCCATCTGATGGTAAACTTGGCCAGCGCCACCTATGAAAGAAAAAAACATTTTGTTTCATATTAAATCCCTTTTCATCTCTCCCACTTTGCTGTGCCCGACAGGGTCCACAATGATCATGTTTCTGTAACCGTACCACCTAAGGTCACATGGTAGAATGCAATAAATATTTCAGTATTGAAAAAAGAGTCATTTAAGAGACGTGGTCTTTTCGGAGTCAAAGTCGAAATATCTGATGTGCCTGTAATAAACCTGAACTTTGAAATCGAACTGAACTTTGAACACAACCACACTGCTACTCGTTCTTTAGAAAGAAACAAACACTTCTCAATGAATGTATGTACCTACCTACAGACAGGGGAAGCTACTACCCATCAGCCCATCGTCATGTACATAAGTGTCTTTTTCGAATTTACTTGAGCTTGGCGGTCATGTTAGACATTTGGATGACGTCAGAATTGAAGACAAATCTCGACAAAGAGATAGAGCGTTGTCGCCCTTGTCATATTAGTCCTACATGATACACAAACACGGATAAAGGTATGGATCGCCAAAACTTTACACTGGTATCAGAAACTGGTCAGAAATTTACAACATAAAATATTAAGTAAAACTTAATGATAATGATGAATGAGCCAATGCAATCTCCCTACGATGACTCTATTGAGGAAATTCTTGCGTAAATAGCACGTTGGTCTTGCCCACAAATGTCAGACGAGTATAGTAATAATAATATGAGTAAGAAGAGTTTAGTAACCTTTGATGATTTATAGCCAAACGTAAGTGTAGATGACAAGAGGCTTATAAAGTAGACACCTACTTACAGTGATAATAATTATTATACCAGCCTGGGCAGTCTCACTGAAGACAAAAAGCTAGAAGGCTTTTCACATGTAGGGCGCACAAACATCTTCGAATAATGCCATTGTCATTATGAATTTATCTTCTACTTAGCGCGTCTAATTTGTCGATAGGAATCTAAATTACGACTGCCCAAAACTGAACTACGAGCATTGTTTTTCCAGCTGTGCTTGTTTCAGGCCAGTACCTACATGATGCAAATTGCCCCATTGTTTGTGGAACAGCCCTTAGTCTTTACCAGCTACCTCTCCCCACTTTGGGAACCCAAAACGCTTTTAACAAACGAAGAAGGATTCAGCATTGATTACCAGGCCTGCTCTCTTGCAATAGACCTAATCAGGCTCAGTTTCCTGGATAACAGCCAGTACCAAGCCGCAATCGTTGGCATGAGAAGATAGGGCCAATGATGACATGAAAGTGTGTAAGACCAATCAACAATTAATTAAGATTAATTATCAATTCTACTTTAACGAGAGCTTTTGCCTCGTTAAAACTACAATATGAATTAGGAAGGTCACAACTAATGAGCCAAAATCTATTATTCGATTTTGTTTATACTTAATCTCATCTAACGTAACTTTTTGCCATAAAACTTTGTTCGATAATATCCAACTATGGGCCAATATCCAATGATGGTGATCACCGGGGTGGTTTCAGTGAGGTAAAAGTCCCACATGTGCTGATGTTGATCACCGGGGTGGTATAGTGAGGTAAAAATCCCACATGTGCTGATGGTGATCACCGGGGTGGTTTTAGTGAGGTAAAAATCCCACATATACTGATGGTGATCACCGGTGTGGTTTTAGTGAGGTAAAAATCCCACATATACTGATGGTGATCACCGGGGTGGTTTTAGTGAGGTAAAAATCCCACATGTGCTGATGGTGATTACCGGGGTGGTTTTAGTGAGGTAAAAATCCCACATGTGCTGATGGTGATCACCGGGGGTGGTTTTAGTGAGGTAAAAATCCCGCACTCCCCGACCCCCGTCCCTAGGGGTCGGGTGCCTTTTGAAGGTCTCCCCCCGAAAACAAAAAAAAAAGGTCAGGTGGCTGAAAAGTTGCGTTAGGTTTTGGCATGTGATGCGGAGGAATGAGGAACAGGTCGTGAGAGAAATTTTGAGTACTAATGTGGATGGCTATAAGACTAGGGAAGACCAAAGACACGATGGATATACTGTGTGAAAGATGATATGGCTAGAAGAGGGACGAGTTCTGAGATAATGACTAATAGAGAAGTATGGGAAAGGAAGACATGTTGTGCTGACCCCAAAAAAATTGAGATAAGGGCAACAAAATAATGACGAGGTAGGCAGGCAGTCTTCAATCTTATGGTGAATCTTCAGCTGTAGCCCGCCAAATTCAATTTTTCTTTGGTTTTTTTGCAGCAGCTCTGTTTTACGTCGCATGTTGATCAAAATGCGATTCGCGACTATAGGAATGATAAATTTACTGAATAATAATCATCAATTTCATAACAATCGTCAATCTTTGGAAATTTGTTCCACCTAAGAATTTTCATATGAAATATTCTGAAAAATTCTTAGGTGGAACTTTAAAAGACATGAAATTGATGATTATTACTCATCCTTCATTCCTACAGTCGCAAATAGCATTTTGATCAACATACGACGTAAAACAGAGCTGCAATTTGCAACAAAAAAAAACAATGAAAATTTGAATTTGGCGGGCTACAGCTGGGGATCCATCTCAGTCTGAAACTAGAATTGATTTGACTGTCTCATATCGTCTAGTTGGTCTAGTATCTAAGAAGTCCTAGGTTTGACCCCGAGTCGGGCAGTCTTACCTATCGGGTTTCTCCGTTAGAAAATTCTCACTAGCAGTCCAGCGTCTGAACATGTGCTTTTAATGCCTTTTACGTTAGCCAAAGATTTCACAAGAAATCATAAGTTTATTATGCAAAACTCAGACATCACAATTGTTTCCACCATCAAGATCAAATCGCTTTCGCCGAACCTTGATAATGACTTTAGTCTCAGATTGAACCGGTGTATCCAGTTAATAGTGTTAACTCTGCACATAACTGTTAACGATTATAATCTATTATAATATCGCCGTCTACATGCTGTAACATCGTAACAGACTGAGAGTGAAAGCTTCGTGTGGCTTTTGAAACAGCGAGTGATAAGCGAATTTGTGGCTCAGTTTGTGCGGATTTAGTAATCGATTGTGGCTTTTTTTTTCGTGAATTTTCATGTAGTGATCGTCCAGTTTAAAATTGCCACTGCTTGCAGTGGCACTGCTTGCTGCACATCTCAAATGTTTGTATAGAAATTTTAGTGAAGGGGCGTGCAGTTTTAATTTAGACGATCTCTACCAATGTTGTTTATGGTACCAATGTACTTTGCGGCGATAATCTGCTTAGACGAAAAAGCCTTCTACATCACTTTCGTATATTATTTGTATGATCGCACATTACAGGGTTTTTTTTTTTTGGGTGGGAAATCATCAAATGACCTCTCCCGCTCTGGGCGGAGCGGAAGGGCGTGTCAGACTCTTACTGACTAAAACCCACCCGTGTTCCTTCAGTTGCCTGTGCGCCAGGGCCACGGTAACTCTTTCGAACAATCCGCGACCCCGGCAGGCATCAGCCCTGTCGGACCCCGTCAATTATGCTGACAACTCTTTGAGGCGCGCGTGGAACACAACGCGCCGTCGACCCGGGCCTGGTCTTTACCGGACGGCGAGCTGCCCATTGCTCGCCGACCGCAGGCCCGCGCCTACGGTGGCCGGGAGTCGGCTACCGACTCCCGATGCCCAGGGTGTCTCCTCCTGCGGCGACTAGGGGCGTGAGGCCGCAATGATTGCCTCTCCCTCACGCGCTCCGCCTCCTCCTTCGCGAGCATTACTGCTTCGCAGAAGGAGGCGACAGCTTTCCATTCTCTCTCACTCCGTACCATGGCCTGAACCAGGGCCGGACGCGAGACATCGCCGACGCCGATCGCCGCCACGAGGACACGGCGGTGCTACGCCCAAGCCGGGCAGACCTCCACCGTATGCTCCACCGTGTCCTCCGGTCGATCCACACAATGCCAACACCCGGGCGTTTCCTCCCACCTTACCCGAAACAGGAACCTCCCGAAACAGCCATGTCCGGTGAGGACCTGCGTCAGGCGGAAGGCTCTCAAGCCACTCCTCAAAGAGGGGACTTACCGCCGCAATTGCGCACATTACAGGCTGCGGTTTGCGTATTTTTTGTATGTAAATGCGAATTGCGATTAGATGGATTATTTTGCGGATCTAAAACCAGACTTGGCCCGCGATTGTGTCTACTTTTCTTAGTTAAATTACTATCCAACAATTCAAGCTCATGCATAAGCTTCAACTAACTTATGCTGCATTTAGCCTCAGACCAAATAAAAAATCAAGACATAGCGCTGCGAACAATACAGCGAATCATGCAAAACTACACCTTGCTCTGTGCATACACGCTCACACGCACACATTTACAACCAAATTTACAACCAAACTACACCTCGCTAAGTGCACACATGTATACGAAACAGGCCTCACGTCACTTTTGACAGCGGTATGTCTTGATTTTTAACCCCCGACGCAAAAAGAGGGGTGTTATAAGTTTAACCGCTATGTGTGTGTGTCTGTCTGTGGCACTATAGCTCTTAAACGGGTGAACCGATTTGGATGCGGTTTTTTTATTAGAAAGTATGTTTTCTAGCGGTGGTGCTTAGACATGTTATATCAAAATCGGTTCAGCCGTTTCAAGGTCACCCGCTCTTTTTTTGTGTCGTGGTTTATTTTTTATTTTACCTATTATTTATTTAGTTTAAGCATTTAGCAAGTTTAGTGACTACTCAATACTCAACTGCTGTTATGTGAAGAGGCTTTTCCCTGAAGATATAGGACATAAAGACATTAACAGACTAGCAACGGTAAATATCTAAAACTATTATTGTGATTACCTCGTCAATTTTACTAAAGGCAAATCTAATTTGATTATTTTAACCGTGAAATTAAAAAGAAATTACTAATTTTATTATCAATCAGAGGAAGTCGAAACCTTCAAAATTGGAGGTCAGTTACAGAACTTTGATTGCCATTCATTGTTCCCATGATCATGATAATAATCTCTAGAAAAACTTTGAATAAGTAGGTATATCAGCGGCTGGCCCTGATACGTGTTTTTCACAAATTTGTTACATTACAATGGGCTATTTATTTACTATATACTTAGTCCACATTCGCACCGACTGACGTAAAAATATTGTGGCGGGAAGTTTTTGCGCACTCGATCTTAAACGTACTGCTTAGCGCCGAGAGTTAAATTGAAAATCCAGCAGTGTGTTTTTTCGAAACTCATTCTTTTTGGGTGGCATATCATCTAATAACGTTTCCGCTCTGGGCAGAGCGGGAGGGCATGTCAGACTTTTACTGTCTAAAACCCACCCGTGTTCCTTCAGTTACCTGTGCGCCAGGGCCACGGTAACCCGTTCCGCCAACCCGCAACCCCGGTAGGCATCGGTCCTATCAGACCCCGTCAATTAGCGCTGACATCTCTTTGAGGCGTACGTGGAACACAACGCACCGTCGACCCGGGCCTGGTCCTTACCGGACGGCGAGCTACCCATAGCTGCCGTCCGCAAGCCCGCGCCTACGGTGGCCGGGAATCGGCTATTGATTCTCGACAGCCAGGGCGTCTCCTGCGGCGACTGGGGGCGTGAGGGCGCAAAGATAGCCTTTCCTTACGCGTTCCGCCTCCTCCTTCGCGAGCATTAGTGCTTCGCAGAAGGAGGTGACGGCTTCCCATGCACTCTAGCGCTGGGATGCACTTTTTTGGAATCTCAATGCTCGGTTCAACACCGTTGAGTTAATAATCCCGCCGAGATATTTTTACGACCGTGCGAACGTGGTCTTACCGGTACGGTAATAGCTTTTACATAAGGGAAGATGGTCTGAAGTTGTACTGCATTTTTTTTTTTTTGGTTTCTTTATTATAAAATGACCTCTCCCGCTCTGGGCGGAGCGGAAGGGCGTGTCAGACTCTTACTGACTAAAACCCACCCGGGTTCCTTCAGTTGCCTGTGCGCCAGGGCCACGGTAACTCTTTCGAACAATCCGTGACCCCAGCAGGCATCGGCCCTATCGGACCCCATCAATTATGCTGACATCTTTTTGAGGCGCGCGTGGAACACAACGCGCCATCGACCCGGGCCTGGTCCTTACCGGACGGCAAGCTGCCCATTGCTCGCAGTCTGCAAGCCCGCGCCTACGGTGGCCGGGAGTCGGCTATCGACTCCCGACGCCCAGGGTGTCTCCTCCTGCGGTGACTAGGGGCGTGAGGGCGCAACGATTGCCTCACCCTCACGCGCTCCGCCTCCTCCTTTGCGAGAATTACTGCTACTCAGAAGGAGGTGACGGTTTCCCATTCCCTCTCGCTCCGTACCATGGCCTGAACCAGGGCCGGACGCGAGAGGTCGCCGCCGCCGATCGCCCCCACGAGGACACGGCGGTGCTCCGCCCAAGCCGGGCAAACCTCCACCGTATGCTCCACCGTGTCCTCAAGTCGATCCACACAATGATAAAACCCGGGCGTTTCCTCCCGCCTTATCCGAAACAGGAACCTCCCGAAAGAGCCATGTCCGGTGAGAACCTGCGTCAGACGGAAGGTGAGGACGCCTTGGCGCCTCTCAAGCCACTCCTGAAAGAGGGGACTTACCACCGCAATTGTGGCATGCCCAGAGATTGTACAGTTGCCAGCACATCAACTTACCACAAACTGTCAGATTTCTCATTCGATTTTGAACTTAAGCTTCAACATTTTAAGGTTTAAAATCGTTTGGGGAAATTCGACAGTTTCGTGTAGCTTTACCGGCTGGCGACTGTACATTGAACAAGGCCGTTGTGGATATAATTATATCTACTTACATCACATACCTTTCTACAGAACTAAAATCATAGATATCCGTAACTAAAATGTTTCAGCAGCGTAACAGATTAAAAGAAAGTGACGGAGGATTGTTTTGCTATTCCAAGATCTTCTAAGCTGTCTCTCTTTCTTTCCTTTGGCCTAATAAAGTTGCAAAGGTATCATGCATTAGGTATTCGACGTTTAAAAATTGGTAACTGACTGAGATGTGCGCAGAATGCAGAATCACAATAAGATGACCCTAAAGTTCAGTTTAATTGCAAAATTCGAAGGCATTTTTTTTAATATACATGGTGGAGATGACGATACAACAATAATTTAAACTTCGTAGGTATATCTAATGATGTTTCCAGTCTGCATTCGAAAATTGAATCAAGTATAGCCAATAGTTTAGTCACTACGCTAGTCATTATTTAGCTTGTGTGAAAAAAACATTTTTTATGTTCTCTTCGAGCCTCGGAACCGCAAGATTGTGACCAAGAAGTCTATACGGATGTTATCTTGAGTACCTCAACGCAATTAAATAGTTTGGTAAATATTAAATATAAAAAGAACAACAGGGTTTTTGTTACATATTGTATAAACCAAGTTCGTAGGTATGTGTGCAAGCACGGAACAGAAAAAACAGCAGAAATATTTATACGGTACTTTTACCGTATAAATATTTCGCGTTTTCATTTAACACGCTTACACGACTTTTGTTTTCATTTTGCGAAGTAAAAACGCTTCAAAGGCTAAACCCCCTAATTGCGAAACACACTATCAACCACAATCAGAAAAAAATTGAAGGATATTGCTATCCATTGCTTCTTATGTTCGAAAAAATTGTCAGCTCAACAATGTAAAAAACGCAATGAATGTTGTTGAGCTGTCAAAATGAAAGCCATTCCTACTGTTAGTGTGTAACCCTGAAACAAATACTATTAAATGACATGCTACTTGAACTTTATAGTAAACAGTTACAAGTATCATTTATAATATTATAATACACATACACGGTTATTGAAATGCAAAACTTGTCGCGGTTTTCATGGCCACACAGAACAAACATCTCTAGCTAGATAATAACATGCATCTTTATGATCATGACTTTTGAACTGGGAATCAGTTTACCTATAGGTTCTACTTTTTAGTCCAGCGGGGTAGTTGCGTAACACACTAACAGTAGTAATAGCTTTCATTTTGACAGGTCAACAACATTCATTGCGTTATTTGCGTTGTTGAGCTGACAATTTTTTCGAACATTTATGAAGCAATGGATTAGCAATAAGTAGGCTTCAAAACAATTCAGAATGTGATTGACAGATAGTGTGTTAAGGCTCGTGCACACTGGCGCGACGCGACAGCGTAAAACAAAGGCACCGCGTGCCGCGCGACGGGCGGCGCCTTTGTGTCGGGCTGTCGCGTCGTGCCTGTTTGCGGGAGCCTTTACGCAAATAAGAGTGCCGGGTTTTCGAGGAAATACGAGATTTAGGTAAAGTCAGGGAGTAGAATAGAATACCTTCTATTTATTATGTAGGGACAACATCATCATTATGAAGTGCATATTGTTCTGTAATGTGTGTATCCGCCACCAGTTTATTATTATCTGTGCAGGACCTTTTTTAAGAAAAAGGTACGAAGAATAAAGTGGGAGAGACGTCAGTGTGCTACAAAAAAATTGGTGGTCTTTTATTTCGTCCTCAAACTCAAAATATATAAAGTATCTTCGATCTGAGCGAAAAAACACTAATAAATACGTGGGCAAGTTGTCCACACATAAGAAGCAAATTGACTACAAACTAAAGTTGTCCGTATTTTCAAATCACAACAGTCATTCTTTGACAGTTTGTATTAATGGCTTTATCACTAAGGCACGTCAAATTGACGCGGGATGTCAATTTGGCTTATTGCGATAGAATAGCATGCTGTAACTTGGTTTGCCAATTCGGTTACTTACAAAAACAACGCGTGTTACGAGGCTAAATAAAAAATAAGGCTATTTGTTAGTGTTAGGTACTCATCATTATTACTAGCCAAATCATTGATTGCTGGTCATAATAATTATGCTCTTGCAACAATTTGTAAAAAAAACGGTATGTAGGTAACCAGACTAATTGTTTTAGAAGAAGTAAAAAATCTTGCCTAGTTTATTAATAAGTTAGTCATTACTTCCTTCTTAACATACTATTACGATGAACGAATGAAAAATCATAAGCTGGTAATATTACGCCATCAAAATATTTCGCACTTTAGACGGAGAACCTACCTACATAAGTACTTATCTAAGGTCCTCAAAGATTATGTCCGAATCCGAATTTTTATATATACACATTGACGTTGATTAATTTTATAGGTATATAACTACAATGACATGAGTATTTACTTTGTAAAGTATTACATTTTATTACGAGCTAGCTGCTGCCCGCGGCTTCGCCCGCGTGGATGTCGGAAATGATCCTACAGAAACATGCTACTGGGCTAAAAAGCCTATATTACTCCGTATAACATCAGCTATCTGCCAATGAAAGTCCCGTCAAAATCGGTCCAGCCATTTCGGAGATTAGCCGGAACAAACAGACAGGCAAAAAATGTAAAAAATGTTATTTTGGTATATGTACTGTGTATACAACCATATGCATTTAGTAAAAAGCGGTTATTTTAATATTACAAACAGACACTACAATTTTATTTATCTGTATGTATAGATGTGAAGTCTATGTGGGTCATTGCTTCTTTGTTTTTTTTTCGCAGTGGCAGTTTGAGTAATTTATGCGGCCTACCCAAATGTCCTTTCTTTGGTATTGTTCGGCGAATCGTTGAGCTCCTTAAGTTTTGAGTTGAGCTGCACGATTACTGACAAATGCGTACACTGACTGGACAGGTCCACTCAATCTGTGTGGTTATTTCCTCAAAAGACCATTTGAGACACTAATCTACGTGGTCTTCACATGATCTGACCAAGATTATGTCTGGGCTTTAAAAGAGACTGTGACCTCTGAGTTTGTTTCGGCCTTACTTCTCAGAGTAGTCAGATAGGAAACACCGACCTCATCATGTTTAAAAAATATGATTGACGTGTAAGAGTGTTTGTACAAACCTACTTACAGAAATCAAATCATTTATCATTTAAGGTTCTTGTGGTTAGGTAATTTATTGTTACTGAAGATTAGCAGAAATTTTGTGTCGATGGGTGGTGGCATTTGTAGATAAAATTTACATTGTCATCATTATCCACAGTCCAACTTTACCCATTGCTGGGCATAGGCTTTTCTTTGCTAGTGCCAATCCAAATTAACATTGTACACAGGGCTAGATATCAAGCTTTAAGTGACACTCGTGTCCAGGGGGCCAAGTCTACTAGTTTACAAACGTCACAATGGTCTCTGCATTGTTAGTATTTGACAGATTTTGTATGGCAAATCTGTCAAAAACTCACAATGCAGAGACTATTGTGACGTTTGTAAATTAGTAGACTTAGCCCCCAGAGGGCTGGCCTATTTTTTGGCAAAGGAATCAGCATCGCCATACAACGTGGCAATGCCGCCAGCCTTTTGGGCACTTCTCCTGTCGACAGCGATGCGGACGAATTTTTTGATGCCCTATGATTCTTTTCCTTCTTTTTTTTTAAATTATTCCAGCTAAAAGTACTATTCCAGTTTTAGCTGACCTTGCATTGTATAAGCTTTTCGTACAGTGAGAAGTCAGCTTATACTGGAAATGTATAGCTTGATTATGTAGTCGTGCGGACCTGCCTACATGGTAAGATTTAAAAAGTAGGTAGGCAGGTATCAACCACGTTTAAAACGCTCTTTAATTAATGTCTTGAATCTTAGTCATTAAAAAATACAATTATTATTAGTTATGTAGTCTCTATACAAATACTAGCTGTTTCCCGAGACTTTGTCTTCGATCCAGGATGAAAAATAGGCTCTGTCTTTACCCACGACATGGTCTACCCATGTGCCTTTGATCCAGATCCGTTCAGCAGTTTTAGCATGAAAGCGTAGAAAATAATTCCTATGATCTGAGGCGACACTGTCTTTAACAGACAGCCACCGCGTCTTCACCCATAAGAACTTACTAATTAAATTAAGCTTGTAAAATATGGATTGAAGAAAATCTACGATGCAAGAATGAGCGAAGCGAGCTCCACATATTATTAGCACCCCGGTTTAAAAGGTTATACCTAAGGACGTGACCTGATTTTAAAGAGAGGTCGGACGAAGCCGATTGACTGAGTAGTTTTGATGTCTATGCTCATGGGTGCTCCGCCTCCACTATTTTCCTTTCGTGGGTGCTGGAGCCCCCGAGCACCGACGGAGTCGGCGCGCCTGATACCTTGTGTATGGTATGTAATCCCTCTAACACCTTTTCATCAGAGAGGAAGAAGCGCACATTCTTATTTACCTAAGATCAGTCAAATCACAATGTTCCAATCAAGAAAAACCTGTTTATGAAAGTGAAATGAATGTGTATCTAATAGTATTGTTTAATTTGTTGTGAGAAAAAGCAGTTGGAGCCTCTAATTGCCAGCTCTTTCGTAAGCAAATTTCAAGGTAAACGAATTTATACAAAACCAATCGTGTGGCTGGTGAGACATGGATGAGAGTAGCCGAATATCGAATCCAGTGTGGGTAAGTACATAGTGTGGTACTGTGTGTAACAATAAGTGTTACAATTGGAGTAGCCACTGTCCATTTGTTGGTATTAACTGAACCAAGATTTAAAAAAATAAAAAAAAAACAAAACAAACCGAGTAAGTATGGCTAATAATAATCGTAATAGCTGTATCTATACATATTACTACTTAATTCAAACCTGATATTTAGATGCCGTAAGGTAAAATTTATCGGGACACTTATTAAATATTCCAACTTTTAAGCATACCTACATTATCAGCAAATAAATGATTTCTTTATTTCTATAATATATCATTGCAATCTTCTTATTTTTCAGTAGAAGACCTATTGTAAGCAAGAAAGGCACGCGCACTTTCTTCCATTGCAATGAAATTATAGTGCCTTTCAAGAATATCTTAGCAATTACTCCACAACTGGTTGCTGCAATATTTTTGTAGGCGGTATAATTTCATTGCAACGAAAGCTGACACCTAACCGAATTAATATAATGCTAATTAAAAATGGGTGCTAATTAAGGCAGCTTCTTTAAAATGTCATTCTCGTCTTTAAATATATTTAGTGGTCTAAATAATTAATAGGTAAGCGACAAACTTTTAGCGTCTAATAAATGGTTTTCAAGCGAATATATATTGTAAAACGAGCTACCGTTAATATGACGCAGCATGGTGATAATTCTTAAGCAACGTTATGGACTAAGTAATAAATAGGGGCATTATTCATAATGCCCGCGCATTATGAATAATGACAAGCGTAGTCGACGGAGTCCCGCTTTGCGGGGCTCCTACTTCTGGGTGGTTTAAAAAAAATAACCACGAAGGGGATGGCGGGGTCTTTTAGACACCGCCATTCCCTTCTAACCTAACCTGTCCGAGTCGGGGTGCCCTAAGTCCCGAGCTCGCTTAGTAGCTCACTTACAACATTAGTCACTTGAGTTATCAATTCAGAAGTAAATATATTTATCGGTAACTCGGAGTCATATTAATTTACGCTCGTAAATTGACGCTGGTTTTTTGATATTCTGTTGGAATAATAAAGATGATGAATTAATATAATTGAAGCTGTTCTATTAACTCGTCGCCTACATATAAAAAAAAGACGCTAGGTTGCAGGTGCTAAAGAAAACTTTTGTTGCCGCACATATAATTTCCCATTAAAATTTGCTCAATACTTTTGCAAAACAATCTAATAAGTTTGGGCCTAAAAAATAATTAGACAGAATGTAATGAAAATCAAAAAGCTATGTTTCCGCCCGGGATCGAACCGGGGGCCTTCTGCGTGTTAGGCAGATGTGATAACCGCTACACCACGGAAACGATGTTATTCTTTACGAAATTATTGACTAGTAAAAGAAAGTAATTATCATTTGTTTTAATTCCTTGATTTAAAAAGCATTTTTTTTTTATTAAAAACTTTGGATGCACAATTTATACAGTGAACGAAGCTGAACTGTCAAGGTCGGGTCAGTGACGCTGAATCGGCTATACTTACTCGGCTCCAGTCGGTCGATGACGCTGAATCGCATAAAAGTACTCGGCGCTGAATCGCGTATACTCGGCTCCAGTCGTAAGTTTTAACTTCTATCGTGTGGTTATGGATAGCACACACCCTCTTTTTTTTTAATTTCATCGACTTCAAGCAAAACTTTTAAATCTTTTCTTGTAGTGTTTCAGGACTCTTCAGGTTGAAATAAATAAAATAAATCACAATAAAGCTTTTTATTACATAAAAAAAATCGTTACAAAATGTAAATAATAAATTTTACTTAACGCATTTCATATTTTATAAGCTCACATTATTATTTCCTATAGCATTTACATACAAACAATATTTAAATGTTTTATTATTTATTTCATAAAAAAGAAAAGGAATGATTTTTGTAATAAGCAAATTGATATGATAATTTTTGGAACACAGCATTTTTTTATCTACAGGAAATCCTTTATTTTGGACAGATCATCCGAAGTTAAAACCCGATCACAATTTTTACTTAATAATTATTACTATATAACATCCAACCAACCTCCATTCAACATTCAACCAGTCTTACCAAGGGGTATTGTGTTACACAGGAACAGGGTTCTAGCGGTCAGATAGGCACTTGCTCCATTTAAAATACTGGTAAGTATTCAGCTGCACCTGTTTAGACTGGAAGCCGACCCCAACATACTTTCGAAAAAGGCTAGGCAAATTGATTAACTATTTATGACATGACCAATATGTTTTGTAAATCAATTTCATATTACACCTACTATTTAAGTACTGCTTCTATAATTATTTAATTTTCTAAAGTTTCACATTGAGAATATGGTATAGCGGAGGACTATGGTTCTAAAAACACTGCAGAATATTTTAAACTATTTCTGATATTTGGAATTAGTTCAGTATTGAAGCATGATTGGTATAATATTGGTAAAATGTACTTATACATATTTTATGATGTTCCTTTGTTTGGCAAACGCATTTCTTATTGTTCCAAATATTGTACATCAATATTGGCTCAGATTAAACCTTTTGACTGCAGTCGCAAATATAAGACAAACCAAATAGTGCACAATACATCACAGTCTTCGTCTTTCAATCATGACTGTGGTGTGTTCTGCATAATCTGCTGTATCTTATATTTTGTAGCAGTCAAAACTTTTAAAATGCCTTTGCCAAGACAATGGACCAATCTCTTGCGTATAATTCAAGCATGTTCAATCCTGGATATAGCAACATAACTATGTTTAGTGTCCATATCATAGAACCCAACGGGTCCAGCATCACAGTCCGCACAACTAAGGTATTTGCAATTCGCTACCGTGTGGGTGAAACCAATGTTTTCAAATGTGTACATGTTTTCTACATGGTAAAATTCCCGAACGGGCTCATTCTGGATTTCTCCTTCTTTTCTGTTGTTGTCTTGCTGCATTAGCGGTAAATCTTTCTGTAATTAAATAAATTGAGGTTATTGTATAAATAGTCAATTGGAACATACAAGTTATCACAATGGACCATAAAAATACTAAAAGAAGTTATTACAGGATGTTTTCCGAAAATACTTGGTTTTAAAAGTATTTTAGAATCATACTAAAGTATAATTACATAAATACAGGTACAAACAATGAGATGAGACAAGAAAATTGCAATGCTGAGTACGCAGCTATGGATGTAAAAGAAAGCGCCAAAATGAAAGTACAGACTTAGAAATATTACCTCTAATGTGATATACTTCGCTGATTTCTTTTCTAATATCTTTGAACCGCAAAATTTGCACTTTACAACCAACTTATTTTTCCCTTCTTCGACATAGTCTTTCTGCTCGTTTTCCACCGGTACTACGTTATTTTCTACGTCAGACATATTGTAACGATATTTATCTTTCTATTTCAGCTTGTAGTTGTGAAGAAAGTTCATTTGAAATTATAATTTTATGCGAAAACTAACCGGCTCGCTTAGCTGAAATCTCAATTTCTGACGTTTCCAAATTTTATTCAGTATTCGTCTATGAAGCCTGCGCCAGACGGCTACTTTTATACTTTAAATCGAATTATTTATCCTAGGATCACTCATCACAATCAAATAAATAGATGTTATGAACACTATTTATATGAATTTTTTCATGAAAATTGTTTTCATTAAATTTTTCGAGTTCCACATAACATTATCCATTTCTACAAGATGTAGGAACATGACTCAAATCAAACCTCGTAAACACACCTCTATTTTCTGTCACAAAACTTTAGGTTCCATTTCATTCTGTCTTGATTCTATCGTTGAAATTTAGTTTTAAATGTATTATGTTGTATGTGATGTTTACTATTTATTTATGTTTATAGGCTTATAAATGATAAAATCTAATAAAAAGTTACGGAAGTTATTATGAAATCTATTCATATTTTTCTGAAATAAATATTTTACGTGCCAACTTTGGAATAACGTTCGAATTACCTTTGCCTTCATTCAAGAGACCCATCAATTACCCTATTAAAAAGTTAGGTTACTAAACAGGTGAGAAAGTGCAGTGTGGAAATGGAAAGCGCGGGAAACTTCAACTTGGTGGACGCGTCCTTTTTGAGATTAATTTTAAAATTTAAAAAAACCTGTTTTATAAGATCAGTAGTTGTAGTTTTTAGTGTTCTATTTTCTTTTACTTGTATTTTCATTCTAGTTTTATTTAGTTTCTTCGATAGTGGTAAGTTTCTTTTTTGTTATTTAGCGGGAAAATGAACGAGCCGCCTGACCCGGGGGTCTTTGTGCCCCCGGCAGGCAATTATGTTACTATTTCTAATGAATCGGGCATGGATACCGATGGGTCGTCTTCGGCTCGTCACTTAAAAAGAAGTCGTGTGCATGTTTGCAAACACTGCAATAAACGCCGCCGTACCCGTAAAAACCACGGTTCTGAGTCTTCGGGTTGTGGTTGCACGGACTCAACACCAATTACTACATTACAGCCTAACTGCACCGAAATTATTGTTTCCACCGATGTGCCTAATAATACAATATCTGATGTTCCTGCTCCGTCCATAATTGTTCCCACCCAGATAGGTCGAAAAACTTATGATAAAACTGACAGCTCACCGTTTGTAATTCATGTTCAAAAAAAAACCATTTCACCAGATGATGGAACGACATTGCACCCAATCACATTTGGCAAGTTCTTAAAACACAATGCCTTTCAAAATGTAATAAATGGTAGCGTCAAAAAAATAGGGCGCAATAAAATATCCCTATCTTTTTCAAATTTCCTGGACGCAAATTCCTTTATTGCGAACAATAGTCTTGAGACATATAATTATAAAGCTTTTATACCTACTTTTAATGTTACTAGAATGGGTTTAGTGCGTGGTGTTCCTGCGGAATGGTCTCCGGAGGAAGTTATTGATAATATAACAGTACCAATTGGTTGCGGTCCAATTTTAAAAGTCAGACGCCTCAATTTTAAAACCATTGTTGATGGTACAACTCTTTGGAAACCATCCCAATCCATAGTTGTTACCTTTGATGGGCAGGTTCTACCAAAAAGGATTTTTATGTGTTATAATGCATTACCTGTAGATTTATATATTTTCCCCACAGTACAGTGCTTCAGTTGCTGTCGTTTTGGTCACACTAAAATTCAGTGCAGGTCGAAACCTCGTTGTTATAAATGTGGCCAAGGCCACACTGGGGACAGTTGCGAAAGAGAACAAGAAAGTGCATCTTGCTGCCTTTGCTCGGGTTATCACTATGCTACTAATAAGTCTTGCCCAGAATTTTCTAGGCAAAAATTAATTAAATCATACATGGCACAAAGTTCAGTATCTTATGCTGAAGCAGCTAAAGTATATGCACCTGTAACTAAATCATATGCTGATACACTTTTATCTTCACCTTCCAAAAAATTTGCAGATTCTCCGTCAATCTCTTCAGCTAATAGAATGCCCGCTTCAAGTAGCTATAAAAAGACTGTCTTTCTCAAACCACGCTCTCCTCCCAAATCTGTACAAGGTTATAATAAGGTGGCTCACAATGCCATTATTAAAGATTTTGACATTCCTCAACCATCAAATGGTTGTGGTTTTTCTAATAATCATATTAATGAAACAAAAGACACAAATTTTTCCATAAACGATTTTCTTTGCGCATTACACAATCTTCTGTCTCAGTTCAACATTTCACCGTCCAACGTTGCCCCTTCTTTTAATGTTTCTCACTCCACCCATAATGGACAACACATCCAAAATAATCCAGTGGAACTGCCGCAGTCTCATAAGCAAAAAGAGTGATGTTATATATCTTTTAAATAAACATGAGCCATTTGCCTTTGCTTTAGCAGAGACTTGGCTCAAACCTAGTCATATTTTTAAAATTAACGGTTATTTAACCATTAGAGAGGATAGATCTGATGGGTATGGTGGAGTAGCTATACTTATTAAGAATTCTATCCCTTTCTCTATTATTACCTTGCCTCCTCATAGTGAGGAAATTTCAATTGTAGCTATTAAAGTGCATCATACTTGTCTTGTTTCTATTTACATTCCTCACCCTTCTTCTTCTGTTCTTCAAGAAATTAATAATCTTTTTTCCTTTCTTCCAAAGCCATTCTTAATATTGGGAGACTTTAATTGCCATCACCAATCATGGGGTTGTTCAACTTCTAATTGTTATGGCGATGAATTACTAGATATAATAGACTTACATAACTTATGCATCTTGAACTCAGGAGCTGCCACACGTCGTTCAGATCCCAATCAGAACCGAAGCGCAATCGACCTTTCTATCTGTTCTCCAAACTTAGCCTCTTCATTAACTTGGCATACTCTAACCTCTACGTATGGTAGTGATCATTTTCCAATAGTTATTTCTTATCCTCTTCCCAAATCAAATACACCATTAAGGAGATCAAGCTTAAAACATAAACTTCCTAATAGAAATTGTAATGACTGGGACAAATTTAGAAACATTGTAGACGGAAAACTTTGCTCCTTGCCTGTTATTTCTGATGGCAATGAAAATAGTTGTGCTGAAGCTTTAGCACTCATTTTAATTGCAGCGGCAGATGAAGTATTTCCTGTAAAAAATAACAATATTACTGCAATCCCTTCGCCTCCGTGGTGGGACTCAGAGTGCACAGAATTGATTAACAAACGTAAAGAGGCTGAATACAATTATAACCTTCATATGTCTGATGTTAATTTTGATATAGTTACTAACTTAATAAATGAAACTTATAAAGTTTTTAAGAAGAAAAAATTCGAATCTTGGCGTACATTTTGCTCATCAATTTCACCGAATACTCACCCTACGATTGTCTGGCGCAATATTCGTAGATTTAGGTCCATTTATAACAACCCTTCTCCTATACCCGATTCTTTAGCCAGTAAATTTTTAGATAAATTAGCTCCTCCTTTTGTTCCTGAGGGTATTAACCTTAACCTGTCTCTCGTATCCAATATCCAAGACACCCATACGACGCTAGGTCTTCCATTCACTCTCACTGAATTAAAGGGTGTTATTCATAAAACTAAGGATTCTGCGCCAGGCATTGATGGCATACCGTATTCCTTTTTTGCTAATTTAAATGATGACATCCTCAGATATTATCTACAGCTTATTAATTCTATTATGAATACAGGTAACATCCCTGTTGAATGGAAACGTCAAATGGTGTTGCCATTCCTTAAACCAAATAAAATTTCATCTGATGTTTCTTCATACCGTCCCATAGTTTTGTCTTCAATTCTAATGAAACTAGCGGAACACGTAATTAAAAATCGCTTAGAATGGTATGTTGAAAGTAAGGGTCTTTTGGCAGAATCACAATATGGTTTTAGAAAAGGTAAAAGTACAACTGACTGTTTAAGTATTTTCACGTCCGATATTCGGTTATCCTTCTCTAACAACCATTCTACCGTTGCAGTTTTCCTTGATATTAATGCAGCTTATGATAATGTTGTCTTATCAGTTTTACAAAATAAATTAATAGCCTTACAAGTCCCATTAAATTTGTCCAATTTCATTATTAATATCCTGAGTGAACGCTCTGTTAACATGTTAATAGGAGATCATGAGGTATCTCGTCTTGTGTGGAGAGGTCTCCCACAGGGTTCTGTGCTGAGTCCCCTTCTATACAATATTTATACATTTGATTTGGACTCCTCCTTGACTAACCATGTTAAGGTCCTTCAATATGCCGACGATTTGTTATTGTATTCTTCAAGCCAATCTGTTGAACAAGCTACCTTTGTTATCAATTCTGCTTTAACTACTTTAGAGTCATGGTTACATCTAAACGGTTTGGATTTATCCACGTCTAAAAGCGCAGCTGTTTTATTCACCCGGAAGAGAAATATTCCCGAAGTAAATCTCTTTTATAAGGAAATACCTATTCCAGTAAAAGATAAATTCAGATACCTGGGTTTAATAATCGATTCTAAATTAAGTGGTGTTCCTCATTGTGATTATATTGTCAACAAATGTGAAAATCACCTTAACATGCTTAGATGCCTCTCTGGTGTGTGGTGGGGTGCCCATCCCTTTTCTTTGAAACTCGTTTACAACGCAATCATCAGAAGCACTCTGGATTATGGTTTGTTCGTTTTAGAACCTGCTAGTGTTATGGCTTTTAAAAAATTGGATCGCATCCAGTCTAAGGCATTACGCATTATTTCGGGTGCCATGAAGTCTAGTCCCATTAATGCACTCCAAGTTGAATGCGGGGAAGCTCCTTTATATCTTAGAAGACAATTCTTATCTGACAAATATTTGTTCCGGATTCTTCAGATCTCAACCCATCCTCTCATTCCCAAATTGGACTCTTTAGTGTTGCAAATTGAATCTTCAAATTACTGGTCCCATAAACGTGCTCCTTGTTTAGTTGTAAGCTATAAAAAATTCCTTTCTCTTTCTTCCCCTATTCACCGCTCCAATAAACTTCCCCTATTTAATAGTAGCTATGAGAGTTTACAATTCAGTCCCATCATAAAATATAACTGTGTAAGTAAATCAGATGCCGATTGCCATTTAAGTTTTAATAATTTTTTAGCTGAACACTTAGAGTACCACCATATATTTACGGACGCTGCCAAGCGTTCTCCGACGGGTTGTGTTGGAATAGGTACTTACCATTCCCAATACAACATCGTACAAAAAATAAAACTGCCTCCAGAGACTTCTGTTTTTACGGGGGAATGTTTCGGCATTTTAAAGGCCATAGAATATATCCGTGTTTTAAAGCTCAAAAAAACTATTATTTTTACTGATTCCCAAAGTGCTCTTCTAGCCATCAATAAATTCCCATTCGAACACAAATCGCAGTTGCCTATAATTTATTTAATAAGAGAATTTGCGTACAGAACCATCTCAGAGGGTAATTCACTACAATTTGGGTGGATCCCGGCTCATGCTGGAATCCATGGCAATGAAGTGGCTGATACACTCGCCGGTGATGCGGTGCAGTGTGGGGACTTAGTTCCGTATACTAATTTTTGCTGTGACCTCGTGACGTTACCAAAGACTTTTCTTCGGGACACCTGGAAGGTGGCTTGGGATATCGGAAGCAAATCGAAGGGTCGTTATTTCTCACTTATTCAACCCGACGTTCCGGAAAAACCGTGGTTTAGCAGGGCAAAGTTTGGCAAGATGGAGACCTCCATTCTAATACGGATGAGACTGGGTCATGTCTGCTCTCCAGCCCATCTTGCCAAACTTCATATTATCAACGACCCCATTTGCCTGTGTGGCGCAGACGTAGGCGACTTAGATCACATTTTTTTCTCCTGTCCTTTATATGACCGTTCATCCTTTCTCAGTAACCTCTTGTCTCTCCGTACTCCTTTTCCTACCTCAATACTTTCTTTACTTTGCACAAATAGCTTTCCTGTATATAAATGCATAGTCTCATTCATTACTTTAAATAATATTAAGTTGTAATTTTTCGTCATTGTATTTAGCCCATTATCCTTTATTATATCACTGTATTTAAATAATACTGATCCTATAGATGTATCCGTCCTATCCTAAATCCCGTTATAATTTTTAATAATGATATTTTCGTTTCCCTAACTTTGTTTTATTCATACTAACTAAACGTGACATTGGCTAAATGCACAAACCGTGCGAAGCCATAAACCAAAAAAAAAAAAAAAAAAAGTGCAGTGTGTCTCCTCAATAAAATATATTGTTTTAATTGAAAATGAGTTCCGGATTCATATCGGAGTCTGAAGTATTGGAAGCAAGACGACGACGTCAGGAGGAATGGGATAAAGTACGTACTGAAGACCAGCCTGAAGGTACGAATCGGAATTTGTTATGATCACTCGTGATACATCATTATGGTTGGAATTGATAAAAACGTATTAGTTTGCTATCAAACGATATCTTTTCCCGTATTTGTAGTTTTAATTAAACGCACGGAATAAGACTACAGTTTGAAATACGAAATCGCATCAAACGACAATTATTTTTAATGGCTTACAGTTGTATGCATATAATAAATTATGCCAGTTCGTAGTATCGTGGTTCGGTACCTTCAATGTGCATGACTTAGAACTTTATGACTTATGAACGAATAATGAAGCGATAAAGAAAATGTTAATTTAAGTATGGAATGTGTATTGAAGCTATAAAATTGAAATCTACTGGCACTGTTTTGGACATAAGTAGTTATGATCACCATGCCTACTTATTATTGTTTACTGCCTCCTTGGTGTAGTGAATGCAAGAAGGTGGGTTGGATCACTTGGATCCCCTGGTTAGGCAGTGATAACTGTGGTTATGCCCTAGGGAATTTCTCAGTAGCAACCTGTAGCAATTTGTAGCCAGTTTATGGCTTGACTGGTGAAAAAACTCAAAACTGGAATATTTTCTCACAATTTTTCTTTCACCATTCTTAGAGCAATGGTAATTAAATTATAATATGCACAATTTATTACCTCGAGGGCCCAGTGGTTAAGTAATAACAGCCGCATGGGTCAATTGATCAGGTTAGCTTTGCTTGCCACTATTGGTCCGTGGATGGGTGACCATCTTTACATACCGAGATCTCTCCGTGCCACAGAAAGTGTGCCAAGGTGTTGGTCCTGGCTGTCATTTGTAGATCTTTTACAGGTAGTCAGAAGCCAGATAGTCTGACAGCCAGTCTTAACAAGGCGTAGTGTGATACCAAGTAACTGGGTTGTAGAGGTCAGATAGGCAGCCGCTTCATGTAAAATACTGGTATTCAGCTGCATCCGGTCAGATTAGAAGCTGACCCCAAAATAGTTGGGAAAGTATAAGTATACCATTGCCATTACAATGTATAAGGCCGCCAGTAACGGTAACCATACTAGTGGAGAAGGTTCCATACAACTCGATTCCTGCCGGCTTTCCTTTGAAAAATAGCACAGTCAGTATTCTATAGGCAAATAATAATTATAATCACATTAAATACATGTATTCTAGCTTACCTCTTAAAAAAAATCCCTTTGCTACTAAACAATACCCTGCGTACTAGTTCATACTGTATTAATATTCGCTTGGATTTAAACCAACTACCTACAACTCGCTTTCACCAGTGAGCCACCACTGCTCATGTGTGTAGTTCATATTTACATGTGATGACTCTCATTTGGTTTTGTTTAATAACTTCCCATGGAATTCCCATTGTATTCAAGCTAAGTTTGATAAATGAGATATGAAATATGAATATGGATGACTAATATGAGATAGCAATCATATCACAAACAGTCCTGTGGACATAATATAATCAATAGTGGAGTATTATTATACCATCACCTATAAATTCTTAAGGTAAGAATTTGTGTGTTGTGTTACATAAATTCAGGAGATATTGTGATCAAAAGCAGGCCCATTCAAGCCTAAACAATGCCAAAGCATCCTTGAGTGTCCTTGTTTGTGAAAGTTCTACTGTATGGGGCATGGTATAAAGTTCTTACTTCACTGACTTGAATTGGTGCTGAGTCTATAAACCTTATAAAAGTCTAGTATTTTCATAGATTTACCGTATTATTCATTATAGTAAGTATATACAGGTATATACTACTAGGTTATTTTAATCATGCTTCATGGCAGTTGACAGTTAATAATTTTGCTAACCCATCGTGTCTAGTCGTCCAATATTGTCCAGTCTTAAAATTCTGGTTAAAAAACACTTCCTCTCTCCTTAAACATCATCATTACATTTAGTTTTCTTGCTCTTGTTTCATGTTTATTATTGTACTAGCTGCGCCCCGCGGTTTCACCCGCAGTGGTATGAAATATACCTTACGACTTATTCTCAGACCTACCAAATATACACAAAAAAAACATAAAAATTGGTCAAGCCATTTCGGAGGAGTTCGATAACAAACACTGTGACACGAGATTTTTATATATTAGAAGATATAGATAGGTTTAGGTATATGTAGATAAGTATATGTTTTATGTATGTATGTATGTATGTATTTATTGTATATGTAAATGGTACACCACTGACTACCTGCAGTATTATCTGTAAAAGATCGCTTTTAGCGATAAGACCGCCCATTATGTCACCCTATGTAAAATTTCTACATTTATATCTGTAATTTTTATAGTGTACATAATAAAGAGTATACTATTATATTGTAAGTGCCACTGCCACATCATGTTTTACTTACTTCCCATAACTTTTAACTTCAGAGGCGCCAGAGGAGCCCTACGACACGCGGCCGCTGTACCAGCGCCTGGAGGAGCAGCGGATCCAAAAGGAGGCTGAATATGAAGAGGCTCATAAGCTCAGTAAGTATTTCTAAAGGTTAATAAACTCAGGTCATGGCTGTATTGCAATCAGCCCATCACGGAATTTAACATTAGTTAAACGGTTTTTTAGATAATATTTGTTTTGTAATTAGCATTTAAAAAATTGGTAGGACTTATGTTTGTAAACATTACCTGTATATTTTTTAATATTTTCTTACTTACCTTACCTGGCAGATAGATTCCGGATTGTAAGTATTGTCATATTAAACCATTCATTCTCACACAGCTCATAATAATATTGTCTTGTTCTAACAAATAGCTCCATCTCTTTCCTTTAGAAAACATGATCCGCGGTCTGGATGACGATGAGGTCGGTTTCTTGGACCTGGTGGAACGCTCGAAGGCTAATGCGGCCCAGCAGATCTCTATTGAAGAGCAGAGGGAAATGAGAGAGTTCAGGTAACATAGTATTTTATGTCTATGCTTCTATATTTCCTGGAAAAATAATAATTATACAATTGTTAGTTCTTAACTACGTAATTATTCATAATCAGCCTATAATGTTCCCACTGCTGGGACGCAGGCCTCTCTGTGAGAGGGAGTCCGCCATACTCCACCACGCGGGCCCAGTGCGGGTTGGCGGATGTCACGTCTTCGAATTTTTGGTTCTAGGACATGCAACGGTGAAGTAAAACAATGTGAGAAAACCGTTCCTCACGATATTTTCTTTCATCGTTTTGGGAGCAGTGGTGATGAAATTAAATACACAAAGTAAAGTGTCTGGGTTCGAACTCACGACCTACAACTCGTAAGTCGGGGCCGATACCACTGGGCCACCACCAACTATTATATTTTAACCACCACTGCTCACAACTTAGACAGGATACATTTTAACCAGTGCGCAAACTGTAACCATGAATTCAGCATATATACTCCCTAGCGTAGAAATGTTTCGTTAGTTATATTTTTTTTCATTAGTGGTCTATACATTTTGACCACGTAGGTAATTGCACTTTTCTATGAAACAGTAGTTTTTTTTTTTTTTTGTTGATAACCGACGAGAAATTTCTGCGCTAGAGGGTCTAGCATCATGTGCTGATTCATGGTTACAGTTTTCGCACTGGTTAAAAATGTATCCTGTATATGGCTGAAAACGCGGTGTTTCAACTTCCTGACCACAATATGGTCTATCATGAAGGCTCTAACCAGACAATACTTGCCTGTTTGTAGGGAGCGGGTCTCCAATCTAGCTGAAAGTGAGGAGCTGACCCGTCTGCGAGCTCAGCTCGCGCCGGCGCGACAGTCGCAGACCACGTCGCAAGCACAGACACAGAAGAATAAACTACAGGGGGTGAGATACGAATACTTTCAGTGTGCATAATCAGCTGATAATGTTTCCACTCAATTTAAGGGGGATGCGCTACGGTAGACCGCGAAGTTCAAAATTTCCTAAGTTTTTTGCAGGTTGCTGTCAGATTGTATGTTGATTAAAATATGATTTGGGACCGTAACAAATATGGGTTTACAGAATTATAATCATTAGTATCAGCAATACAACTCCTTAAGTTAGAATTAGCCTCAAATGTCATGATTTAATGAAATAGTCATTCAATAGTGTAATATGAACTTAAAAAATTATATTGATGATTTTTATGATTATAATTCTATAAATAAATATTTGATACGGCCGCGAATCATATTTATATCACCATACAACCCGATACTGACTTGCAAATAGCAAAAAAACTTATGAGAATTTGAATTCTGCGGGCTACTCTGACGTTAACCAACTTCTTAATAAGGAGGAGATTCTCAATTCGTTTGTATTTTTTTTTCTGTATATTGTTACGCGATACCTCTCCCCCCAGCAATTGTGGATCGACATTTTTTAATCTGTCAATGATACCTTATACATTTTATTAACTTTGCTTGTGTAGTTTTTCAGTTAGCTTCAATAATACGTATTTTACCACTTAGTGTATATTCATGATGTTATAATAACTTCCTATCACTGTTATTTACATAGCAAGTAGTGGTATACGAATTTGTGTGGGGTAGGTACTACAACAAAACCTGAAAAAAAAAACAATCGACTTTGTAAGTCGGTGGCTGAAAAGAAAATATTAAACCAAACACACCAACTTCCAATATTAAAGTTATTTTTCACTTTATTTGTTAGATTGCCATCGACACGCTAAGAAGTGCATTAATGTGTTTTTCATTTTCTGCAGGTGGTGGTAAGGAAACGCAAGGCTAGTGAGATGGAAGGTGATAAGCCTGATAAGGGCTCCCCGCCACCGAAGACTAACGGAGTTGTACCTAGCAGCCCTAACAAGTAAGTTCATCCTACTAATATTATAAATGTGAAAGTTTGTGAGGATGGATGGATGTTTGTTACTCTTTCACGCAAAAAGTCCTGAACGGATTTGGATGGAAGTTGGAACACAGATAGTTTATAACCTGGATTAACATATCGACACCTGCAAGGAATAACATTGTAACTAATATTTAGTAACTTTACAGGAGAGCGCGTCAAAGATATAAAAAAACCTCTCAGATTTTGGTTAAGTCTGATAGGTTAGAAGTATGATAGGAAAATGTATCTATACCCTCGTTGACTCATAATTTTAAGGATGGTTGGGATTAAGACTTACGTTTACGTTCATACATCTGGTCATACACGCACACCGGTTGCGAGTACTACGCACCTGACCTTTCTGAAGAACATCACCAATAAGGTCACTATATGTCTTCCTAGGGCGTCCCGTCCCGGCGTTTCCACTCATATCTGCCTTGTAAATACGTTTTTTTAATCGCCCTTCATTCGTCCTCTCAACATGACCAAACCATCATAGCATACTTATTTTTTTTTTTTTTTTATGAAATGTTAGTTACAATGTTATTCCTTGCAGGTGTCAATATAGGATACTCTTTATCCCGGTAGTACGTTCCCGTGGGATAATTTCCGAATTTTCCGACCTCCACGCGGGCGAAGCCGTGGGCAAAAGCTAGTTATCTATACTTAGAATACATAGAGCATGGACATGGACATCGAGTCGCACCCTGTTACCATGGATTCAGTACATCACTCTGTACCCCTGCAGAGATGAAATTTTCTGTCAGTTATTTAAAATAATAAAACTAAAAAACCCGACTAATTTTCTTTCTGCGTAATTTGGAAATGTAAAAACCCTAAAACAAGAATGTCGTCATATCCGATTGCACTTAACTTGAAAATAAGTTTAATTTCTAAAATAACTGCCTCGTTGGTCTAGTGGTCGCAAGCGCTACTGCTGAGCATGAGGTCCTGGGTTCGATTCCCGGGTCGGGCAAAGTGTTATTGGGTTTTTCCATCTGGAATTTCTCGGTAGCAGCGCGGAGTCCGAATTTGTGCCCGGTTGATGGCAATAGGCTCGCCCCCTGTTACATGAGACTTAAAAACATAACTGGCGAAATGTGGGTGTGCTATAGGTACACCTCTGCCTAACCCTTCGGGGAATTCAGGCGTGATGTTATGTTATGTTATGTGTTAAGTTTAATTTCAGAAGTCGGTGTCTTTGGTTTAGTATTGTCGTTTTTGGCCACCGACTTCCGAAATTAAACTTATTTTTAAGTTAAGTGCAATCGGGTATGACGACTTTCTTGTTTTAGGGTTTTTACATTTCCAAATTACACAGAACTGCAGTCGGATTTTTTAGTTTTTTAAATTACTGTTTTTTATTTATTTATACCCATTGTCACTCTCACAGTAAATACGAATCTAACGACACCTCTCAAGCTAAAATCCATCAAGCCGTTCAGGCTGCAGAGCGTGCCTAACAATTATACATACATACTCTCGAAAAACATAACCCTCCTTCTGGCGCAGTCGGATAAAAAAATTGTTGTTCCAATAGGTATTGCACTTTTCTATGAAACAGGAGATTATTTTTTGTTAACCGACGAAAAATTTCTACTCTAGGGGGTCTAGAATCATGTGCTGATTTCATGGTTACAGTTTGGGCGTCGATGTCTTTGCCACCCTGTATAAGTATATTATACACATAACCTCAAAATCATCAAAATGTTTTGTCAAGCACTAAAAACCGTGCGAAGCAGGGCCGGGTGGGTCGCTCGCTAGTTAAACCGAAAAATCTGACCCGAAATTGTTGAGAAACCCGGGTTTCAAACTCGGGCCACCAAACCTCCCCCAAATCCAGAGGACGGCTTTCAGCTGATATGATAATGATGAACAAATAGGCTATACTAAGAAATAATTATTAATATAGTACGATTCAAACTTAATGGCGGCTCGGAACATGAGACGAGTCGCTGCGCAGTAACCAATTCTCGTGTCGCGCGCAGTAACCAAGTCCTGGTTTCCTGAAGATTTTTTTCCATCACCATATCAGTAATGTCCAGGATATACAAGGTTTTTTTTAAACCATCAAGCCTGTTTTTGAAATAAGAACCTAACAGATATTAAAATACAGTTCCTTTTACAAAACTGACAATTTAGTCCGGTCTTAGGTTGTCAATTTTGTATTAAGAACTCGAACGAACTCGTTGCTCGTCGTCGTTGTGTTCTTTTGTGTTCGAATTACAAAAATTGGCTCGGGCTACAGTTAGATCGTGTTTTGTAATAAAACGGAGAAAGTACACATTCATTGAAAAAGTCACATTGATATTTGCCCAGATTTGGACCCACTACTGGTGACTGGGCCATCACCACATAATTATTAATATCCACATCATTAACACACAACCGAATCTAACGAGAATTAATTTCCTTTCCAGTACCGCACAGAACGGCAACAGCGCCACAACCGAGGACTGCGTACTACGCTGCGTCGGCGTACTGCCGGGTCTCGGCCACTACGACACCGATTCTACTTCTGATACAGACGACTCCAGTGACCATGATTCTGTGAGTAGCTGAGTATAGTAAGTTTCCGACTAGTTTACTTATTTAAGCGTTCGACTAGCATTTTACAGGTAAACCATAGAAGACATGCGCTTCGGTAATCTTCGTGTTTCCGAAGTAGCACGAACGTCGCGCCACGGAGGCAAAGGATCTGAACTTTGTACCGCCCCACTTTACAATAGTTCTCCTATCATTCCGCATTTGTTACGAAGTCTTCTCTTTGTCGGGTTACCTACTCCTGTCATAGATCGTCCCCCAAAAGTATTTTTTTTTTAAATTGTTTAGGTAATGTTGTTAATCTACATTTTTTTTAATCATGGTATTACAAAATAGGGAAGTACTTCTATGGTTGCAACAGCTCTAAATACGATCCCAACATCGCGCGTTCGTAATTCCGAAGATAGACGATGATTCCCGAACCGCTTACTTTTCTTGGGATATCTGTACTTATTATTTAACTCATCTGCCTAGCAGTAGCGAAGTGAAAATTTTTGTAATAGGTAAGCCGGAGTACCAACATATCTTCAATGTGATTATATTAATTGTCTATAAGAATACTGACTGAGCCATTTTTCAAAGGGAAGCCGGTAGGAATCGAGTTGTATGGAACCTTCGCCACTGCTGAATATCAGTGTTTTATGGAGCGACTACATATCTGTCCTCCACAAGCCAGTTACTGTTGTATGCCACTGCAGGCTTCCGGTTCGTATCGTGTTACACAGAAACACAACCAACCAAGCAGTTCGTCAAAAAAAAAGGAAATTGAAGAAAAAAAGGTGGAAATGTTTTTCGCGATTTCTGAGTTTTCTCATAGTCATACCTCAGTGGGTCCCATAGAGTTTTTTGATCCTTATAAGAAACAGGATCGAATGGCATTAAATTTTTTTTTTGTGAAATTGCCCATTTTCTTGCTGACTGTATTGTTTTTGAAAATCTTTGAATGCCGATCTAAATATGTCAAAAAATTATAAATAGTCTCCTAATACCGTTTTCCCGTAGCTAAAACGATTTAGGTAGGTACTGTACCCTTCCCGCCTCATCTCAAAAATCCACCCTGTATCGCAGTTATTTTGGCTCAGTATAATTAGGTTGCTGTTGGGTTGCTGCCATTGACAAGTCTCGTCAAAATCAATGATCTTTATTTTCGTTGCAATAAGGTTGCAATTGGGTTGCCAGAACGTGGCTGGTTTTCTGAAGTCAAATAACTGTATTTCAATAAGTAGTAGCTTACCTAGTACCGGACTTGATTTTCTCAGCCAGTCATAAATTGTCTAAAACTGAAAATAATTGCGTTTGTCTATTCCAGAACGACACATGCTGCGCTAAACGGGACATGCTGGGTCGCCGACCTGAGGAGAAGGCGAGGAAAGATAGTGACAAAAGTTAGAAACGACTATATTTGTTGACCCGTAGACTCTTTGCTATACTATCACTCGGTTTTTTGAATTGAGAATTTGAAGTTGAGAACTTGTCAAACTCTTCTTTAGCATTACTTAAGGTGGTAATTTCTTCGCAAAGACAACGTGTGCGGTAGGGGGACCTGCGTCAGGAACGAAGTTACTTACGCGATACTCGTATGCGCACACACTCGTATATAATAGAAAGAGATAGAGAAAGAAAGTCGCATGGAGGGGGCATAACGCCTTTTCCCTACGTGACGATGTCTACCAGTCAACTCCTACCACAAGCCGCGTTAAGGAACTTCGTTCCAAAACGTAAGAAATTTTGAATTTCGCGGGCTGCATTCACCTTAAGCCGATATCAGACACTTCACTAACACACGACAATGAAAAATTATAAATGAATTAACTTTTGTCCGCTCCTTTAATTATTTTTCGTTGATCATTCGGTAGACGAGTGAACGACGCCGAGTGCCGAAATCCAACATCGTTAAATAGGTTCACTAATGAATTCATTTTTCACTTTTGATTCATTACGTGTTCAGATGTTTCACTTCAAGTAAATGAAAGGACAAAATGAATTAAAAGTGAAGCGTCTGATATGTGCTTTAGTAATGCTAAAGTAGACTGAGAAGTTCGCAAATTCTCGATTCGCAAACCGGGTATTTGACATGTTATGTGATCTAATCTAAGTTATCGATAGTACATATAATTTTAAAACTTAGATGTGGCGTTTTATTTTTAACTAGCGACCCGCCCCTTGTTTGCAAGGGTACAATGACGACATGTCAAAACTTCGAGATTACTTTGCTTTATTTTTGTACTAGCTTTTACCCGGGGCTTCCCTCGCGTTAATTTACACTTGACAATCAATTCGGGTTATAATTCAATCATGATTCGAAAGACACGTGGCGCCATCTATTATCATACGAACGTTATTGTTGTTTTCCTCGGGAACAGCTGCCTTACTATGACGTGCTAATACCATCATGGTTCCATTGAGAAAAAGGGATAGTACTATCGGTCATATATAGCTCCGTCTCTCTTTCACGCTGGAACAATGATGGCTTTAACAGGTCATAGTACGGCCTCTGTACTTTTTTTCGGGATGAAAGATACCCTATGGCCGTTTCTGTACACCTGACAACGTATATGCAAAATTTCAGGATGATCGGTTCACTGGTTTAGGCATGAAAAGGTAACAAACTTACTTTCGCATTTATAATATTAGTTAGGATTACTAGGTTCTGCCCGCGGCTTCGCCCGCAGGATGTCGGAAATTATCCCACGGGAACGTGCCACCGGGACAAAATGTAGCCTATGTCCTTCCCCAGGATGCCATCTATCTTCTTGCCAAATTTTATCGAAATCTGTTCAGTGGTTTGGGCGTGAAAAGGTATTATACTACAGAGTTACTTTCGAATTTATAATATTAATATAGATACTCATAAACCTTTCGTAATAAATGCACTAAATGATGGCGAAAAGTGCCTTTTATGTGCCTATTTGAAATAAATGATTTGACTTTGCGAAAATCACAACAAGATTCGTTGTGTAAAGCGATCACGCTGACACGAAAAATGACTTTATGTATGGGTAACCTGTCTGACTTCGGCTTCACACAGGTTGGCTATGGATTCATTGCTAATCTTGTAGGTGAAAGTATAGTACTCAGTACTTACCAAATATAAAAACTATGGTACCTATCTACTACTGAATAGTACAAAAAAGCATGTTTCATATATTTTACCCGTAGAGCACGGCCGATTTCATGCAACCATTGTTTCGAATTGAATACGGAAAAGGAAACGCTCCCTGTAGGGTAATGTGTTTTCATTGGGTAAGAAAGATTACATTTTACTCCCCGACTCGTTCTTTTTTTGTATTTTTTCTTTGCGTCATGTTTACCGCAAATAAACGTATTTTCTTTCTATTTTTGTAAGAAGGCAGATAGTAACCAACCCGTTTTAGTTTTAAATAAAACAAATAATCAATTTCTTACAATTTAATAGTCACATCAATAGATTAATGACAATAAAATAATCGAGACATTCTACCACATAACTCATTTTAACATACACACTGGCATTGACTGGTAAGGTAGGATATTTAAATTAAGAACATAATTACAGTACCCGGGCATACAGCGCTTCAGTTATTTGGCGTGTGGCCAAAATCGGAACTAACGCCGCCATGTTGTTTTTTTTTAATTCATTTCACAAAACAATTGCACAAATATTTACCAACAACGCCCCCACTGTCAATGTCATTCAGGCGCCAACAGATTCTTGAAGCGAGCTTTAGAAAGAGACACAGGTACGAGTGACAGAGACGACGCTCTACAAAGCCGAACTTTTTCGAAAAGTCGATATGCCATATTTACTGCCGGGTATTGTATATTATTGTTATATTCTATTCTATCTATCTATAAATGAATTTTACCTGAGAAAGAATATCGTGCGGAGTTTGGAGTATGAAATGTGGAGGAAGGCTTTAAGAGTAGGGGAAGATCAAATAAACTTTATGGCTATTTGAAAGATGAGTTATGACTAGGCGGAGGTGACTACTGAGATGAGGGCTGATCCAGATACATACATACATAAACTCACACCTTCTTCCCATGGGGGTAAGCAGAAACTACAGAACGCCACCTGCTACGATCCTTACATACTCCTTTTGCCTCGTTTACGTTCATACATCTGGTCATACACCCACGCCGCGCCGGTTGCGAGTACTACGCACCCGACCTTTCTGAAGAACATCACCAATAAGTTCCTCCTAGGGCGTCCTCTCCCGGGATTAATTTCATTCCCTGATCGAGATGTAGGTATGGAAGAAAAAATGTTGCCGAACACAAAAAGAATTGGGACAAGATCTATGTGGCGACGCTTGGGGGAGGCCTTTGTCCAGCAGTGAACGTCTTTTGAAATGATGATGCAGGGCAGGATGATAATAATGTTTATTGTACGAAATACTATCAGACATGCTTTGAAGGCCGCAGGAATCCGCTGGATGTGCCAAGCACAGAAACGATCTAAATAGTGGCGCTTGGGGGAGGCCTATTTTCAGCTGAAATGATGAACGATGATGATGCTTTGAAAGTAGGCCGAATAAGCGTTTACCAAAATCAGAATTATATAAACCTAAAAATTTAGGGGCGACTCAAAAAAAAATTGCCATACAGAGAAGGGACAATTACAAGCTGGTATTGTTATTACCGGGTGCAACACACTTGTACGGGTTGGCATGATTGGGCACAACCGGGCGGCAATAACGAATACCGTCAAACGGGGTGAATCGGAACGGAACTAAAAGGTATTTTAACATTGAAATAATATTGTTTGTAGGTAACCAGCTATATTATTTAAATGTTAAAATCCCTTTTAAAGTTCCGTCTCTATTCACACTGTTTGACGGTATATATTTTGTATTTTCCGCCGGCCCGTGCTGAATCATGCCGACCCGAACAAGTGAGTAACACGCCTAATTCTGCCTACTTATATATACCAAAAATGTATAGTTATACAGAGCGGCAAGAACATCGACGTGCAAACTGTAACCATGAATTCTGCACATGATTTTGAATCCCCCTGGGTTGAAATTCTTCGTCGGTAATTACAAAAATTTAAATAAACTGTTCCATACATTTTAACAACAGATTATAACCGCCCAAAAATGTCTACGCTAGCGGGTCTAGAATCATGCGCTGAATTAATGGTTACAGTTAGCGCGTCGATGTTCCTGTCAGCCTGTATATACCAAAAAGTATAATTATATAGTGTTGCCATCGACAACTCTGTAGGAATCGTAGCAGCTCTATGGCTGGCTCCCATTTGTATGTATTTTCACATTTATATTGAAGTAATAAGTTATCATTTAATTGTGCTTCTCTCGGTCTGCCTGTATTCGGATCTGACAGTACCGTATTTTTTATCTCACGAAGCGACGCGCGCTTAACTTGTGGTAACCAAGTATACAAACACGCCATAAATGTGTGCGTGAAGACAAGTAGCGTCAGCACATATCGCTGGCCTCGGGCAATAAAGCCGTAATATCAAAAATCGAATTTTACAGGAGAAATAAAAGAAGCTAATTTTTGTTTATAGTGCAGCGTACAGTGATACAAAACAGGCGTTCAAAATTATTGTCATTTATTCTACAGAAATATTATTAAAAAAAACTGAAAAAAAATAAGAGTGATAGACTGATACTCAGAGAAGCCAAACGTCAAATAACATTAAAAAGGGCGTAACCGGTGTTTACCGAAATATTGCCCGGGGCCAGCGATATCACACACACATTTCTGACTTCACCATTGGTACCGATTCTCTTGTACACGGAACTAAACTATCAGTATAATTTCTTATTTTTGGTAAAGAGAATCTTAAAAGCTATTTTGCAAACAAGATTCCCTAAACTTAAAAACAATTTTGACACAACTAAAATCGAGTTTGACAATCGCTAAGTTGAGTAGACCGTAGACCAAGTTTTGTCGGAAATTTAAATAAAGATTGAATGAAAGTCAACGAAATGAAACGAAGTGCGAAAAAAACCTAAGTAAAATCAAATAATTATCTTTAAATGTTTATCAATAATTATTGAAATGAAATACAGGGAGCATAATGACGGCGTAAAACTAAATTAATGTTTATATTTTAATAAATTAAGATACAATAACCAGTATTTGATTTTATTATCTGTGACCAATGTGATCGTGCTAGGGTTGTACACCGAAAAATCACTTCACTAAATTGTTTACCTAAATGACATAAGTGCTGTCAAACTATATTATAGTTAAGTTGTGTCATTTTAGTCAATTTCAGAATAGGAAACGTCGTTTGACAGGAATTTAATAAACTAAATTTTGGTGATTTTTAGTCTAGTTTAGAGAAATTTGTAACAAGAGAATCGGCACCATTGTCTCGGACGGCACCGAGAGCTCCTGCGTCTACACACACATTCACAGCGTGTTTGTCCACTTGGTAACCACAAGTAAAGCACGCGTCGCTTCATGAGATAAAAATACTATACTTAGTACAAAAGAAAAGTATAACGGGTGTAAAAAGACACTTCACGAAGCCCAGAGTCACGTCATTGTAATAATTTATTAGTACTGTGACCATAGTTATGAACCTTCTGGTTACGGAAATATAGAAAGTCAAAATTCCAACTTTTACCGCCAATTTTTTACGAAAACAATTTCTTTAATGTTGTAACACAACTTTAAATACCCCCACGACCCCTGTACTGTTGAATGCACCCATAAGGTTTTGCGTGTTACATTGCGCACTACCGCAAAAAGAAAATGTTCAAACCAAAAATTAGTTTCCCAGCAATTATTTTTGTGCAAAGTTAATTAGTTTGATGTACAGAATTCGTAGTTAACGGCTATGTGATGTGTCTTTTTACAACCTGTATAGTAAGTATAATAATTATCGAAATTTTACATAAAATTGCTATTTAGAAACACGTTTCTATAACGTAACGTAGATCCATTTCATTCATGCTACTACCTACTACTAAACTCCCCAAAACTACGTCAGCGTCAAATAATGCATATTTTCATCGCTCGGTTTATCGGGCATAACTTCGGGCACTGGTTTGACCGCGTCCACTTCGGGCAACTCCGGCTCGATGTCGGGCAAACTGCTGTCCGAATCGGAGTCGGTATTGGATTCGTCGGCGTCAGCTGTTTTAGGCTCGTCTTTGTTTTTTCTGCGGTTTCTGAAAAAAAAATTGAGGGGATCAGTTATTTTGTGAACACAAAGGTTACATGCAAGGCCTTACATTGGAGCCCGCCGTGCAATAATGGACTACTTAGGTCACACGTATTGTAAGATGTACTATAATAGAATTTAAAAAGAAGATAGAAGACCAATAGATAGAGTTTTAAGGAAGATGTAGCGGCATCTATTTACAACGCCACATACGAGCTACGCGTCACACTGACGTCACGCAATATCCTGCATCGCACAAGCAGAGTTTACCGCACAAGTAGCAGATATACAACGTCCCGACATCAACTGTCGGACAGTTGCCCACCAGACACAACACCCGTCTGGTCGGAGGATCCTCCCTTTTCCATAGAGTATGAGTGAGCTTTACACGCTGTTCCTCATACCTCTATAAAGACATGCTGTGCCATCTCCAAATAAATTGGTATAAAAGCAGGGGGATTACGCGTCTTATTTTATGAATATACAATGAGTACATACCTCTTAGGATAAGGCTCTTTCAGATGGAACGTGCGATAGTGCAGCTTCATACTGTTGCTCTGTGTAAATCGTTTGTCGCACAACGAACATGAGTACGGCTTTTCTCCAGTGTGTGTCTGAAAGAACCATTATTATTTTTGCATAATGCTGGATTAAAAGTATTTAGTCTTGATTAAAATACATCTTAGGAAACCTTTAAATTACATTTGCTTATTGACTATCAGGTTCGTAAAGTCAACCGCTAATCAGTGGTAATAATTTGACATTGACAGAGGCTTTATTTTCTTGCAGTAAGGGCGATTTTCGTATTGCATGTTTAAACAATGATGTTCGTTTGACCGTCTCAATTTTTTGCCAAAAAAATTGAATTAATATTGTACTATAAAGTTTGTGTTTAGTCACTTAAGCTAAAACGACGGTCATGGGTATGGCTCATTATAAAGCAGGGACATCAAGGCGCAACCTGTAACCATGGATTCAGTACATGATACTGAAACCAGGAGTTAAAATTTAGTCGGTTATTTAAAAAAAACTTTTTTACAAAAAAACAACCGACTTCCAAAAAAAACACTAAAAGACGTGAAAAATAACTTTAATTTCGGAAGTCGGTGGCCAAAATCGAAAATATAAAACCAAAGACACCGACTTCCGAAATTAAAGTTATTTTTCACGTCTTTTAGTGTTTTTGGAAGTCAGTTGTTTTTTTGTAAAAAAAGTTTTTATTTTTCACTTTTTAGTTGCGGTACCTACCCCACACAAATTCGTATACCACTACTTGGTGTGTAAATAACAGTGACAGGAAATTATTAACACATCATCCATATAAACTAAGTGGAAAAAATATGTAGTATTAAGGATAACTCAAAAACTGCTGGTCCCAGACCTTGATCAAATTGACCACATGTGAAGCACCACCCATCAAATAAAAAAAGAATCATCCAAATCGGTTCACCCAGAAAAAAGTTCTGAGCTAACACAAATAAAAAAAAACATACAGACGAATTGAGAACCTCCTCCTTTTTGCGACGTCGGTTAAAAAATTTTTTGTCTGTAAAGTCGGTTTACGGACGATAATTTTACGTGATAACATCTTAAGGAGTGGAATAGAGATAGATGCGTCACAAACCGAACGCCTAGGCCGACCGTGCCTCTCTATCGCTTGTTCCGCGCTCTCGCTTGCACGCTCGGCTCAGGCGGATCGTGACAATGAGTCATGCTTTTTCGTGCGTGCAGCCGGCGTTCATCGATTTATAAGACGTTATCACGTCAAAAATAAAATGCTTTTCCGTATATTTGGACCGCGTAGGTATTATTGCACTTTTCTATGAAACAGCAGATTTTTTTTGATAACCGGCGTAAAATTTCGACGCTAGGGGTCATATGCTGAATTCGTGGTTTCAGTTTGGACATCGAGTCCCTGCCACCGTGTAGTAATAATAATTCTTACCAGCAGATGTCTCTTCAGTCCCACAGTCGCGTGGAACTGTCTTCCACAGGTGTCGCAAGTGTGTAGCTTCTCTCGTGTATGCATGTTCTTGTGAGTACGGATGCTGCCCGGCTGAGAAGTGAACAAATTGGAATTAAACCCAATGGGCCAAACTCGCGACCCTGGTCCCTCTTAAAGGCAAGCGACATCGCAGCAGACCCACACGGAGAAGGCGGGGTGAGCTGGACTCCTTCAACAAGAACTGAGGGCCTAGACAAATGACATACGCTTCGGAGCGATTCTATTTCCATAATCGCTATGGCTTTCGCTAATGTTTCCATCATAAGAATGGAACTATCGATAACGCTTGTTAAAAAGTGCCACTTGGCTTAGAAGTAATCGTTCGACGCTGTCGCTTCGTTTCATAGAATCGAATGATGTTAACATTGTCTATACTCGAAAGGTTTAGGTAGTTAAATAAAGGTAAACAAATCGTAACAAGGGTTTTTTATAGTTGACACTTTCTTGTTTAAAAATACGTTACAACAAAATTAAAGTTATTTACGATTTGTACGATAGTTTCCTCTTTTATTAATGTATGTTAAACTTTATCATTTATTCGTAAACTGTACTCTTCATACATGTAAGTGCTTGAGCACATTGTTTTTGTTAGATTGATAATATAGTATAATATTTTGTAATCTGTCTATTGTAAAGAGCCCAAAAAGACAGGTTCCCTAAACATTGTAAAAAATACAACGAATTAGATAACGTTGCTAAATTGAAGAGTACACCTGTGACGTAGTATGGCAACTGAAGTAGCAGGTATGACGTGTAGTCGGTTAATCAGATGCATTTTATGTTGTGGATGAATTAGAAAAATGTTAAATGGTGTCACTGTATTGCGGCTGCCACCATACCACTGTGAGCGCAATCCAATTCGAGTTGATATGGGCTCAAGTTAAAGGGTTTGTAGCCGAGAAAAATAAAACTTTTAAAATGTCTGACCTAAACATTCTTTTGCCAGAGCCTTTATCTAATGTGACTGCTGAGAATTGGAAAAGTTGCGAGGATAATGTAATAAAAGAAGAACAGAAAATGTTTAAATTAGACAAAATAATTGATGATACCACTGAACGCTTTATTATTAATGTGACAGATAGTTCCTCAAATTCAGATTCAGAGTAGAGCCTATTATTATGGGACTCAAAATAATATGATTCTAACATTTGAAATAAAAGGTTTAACATCTATGAGTCACGTGTTTTTTTTTTGTTTACCTTTATTTAACTACCTAAACCTTTCGAGTATAGCTAATTTCTATTCGTCGACCCATAGAATTAATAGGCTTAGAACCGCAGTAGTCGCACTTAAAGTGAAGCCATTTCAAGTTAGCCTTTTAAGGCTACTTACGACTTTCGGCGCGTCAGTACTCAAGATCATGTATTGCTGTAAAATGATCGCGCAATTTCGCAAAAAAAATACGTAGTGGGCAGTGAAAGGGTGTCATAACTCATCCAATAATCATGAAAAAAAATAAAGATCTCATTTTACGGGTAAATACTGCCTAGCATCTTTAATTTTTATGAAAAACTTTCATCAAAACCAAATAATAAATCGTAAATTTGACAGACGCCATTACAATGAAAATGTTGCTAGGCATAGGAAAATATTTTACCCTTTTTTTGTTATTATAATTGTGTACTGCCTATAATCCCAATCCACATATAAGTAGGTATTTTTATATTCTAAATATTATTAGGGTCCCCACTCGCCACGAATAAAAATATTTGTTGATTTTATTTTGTTTTGATGAAGTATAGATGTTTTTACCATTTTTTGGTGTCTACCCTACCAGGGTTATTTACAGCTCGACACAAAAGAGGGCAAAAATGGAGGTGCCAGTAGCCATACATTATAAAAAATTAAATTTAAATACCATTTTTCCGGCAGAATTTTCGATAGTCTTATTAATTTTCAATCAATCTAATCGTTATCATGCACATTTGTTGCCTGATAAAACACGGATTGAAACAATACTGACAAAGAAAGAAATGTGTGTTTTGTTTTTCAAAGATTACAAATTAGTTCCGTTTTTAGACGTTTTTGCCGGACTGCACTAATCAGTTAAGATAAATGTTTAACTATGTGTACCTACATTGTGCAATGAATAAATAAATAAAATAAATAATTCTAAATGCAACTTAAGTAATAATTCTATGCCTATGCCTACCGGCAAGGTTGGTAAAATTGGAACAGTTCCATTTTCCCCACTATTTGGGGAAAATGTCATTCACTTGTAACATTACTCATTTGCTGACATTTCGATAGCTTATGTCAACCCCATACATTTTTTGGCATTTCTACTAGCGTCATCGCTAATCGAATGTTACCTACTTTGTCTAGGCCCTCAGGTCGTTAGCAGCTTTAAACAGAGAGAAGTGGAAAGAGTGTAGGGAGGGGCTTTGCCCTGCAGTGGAACATCACAGGTTTTTAATATAATAATCATACTAATATTATAAATGTGAAAGTTTATGAAGATGGATGGATGTTTGTTACTCTTTCACGCAAAAACTACTGAACGGATTTGGATGGAATTTGGAACACAGATAGTTTATAACCTGGATTAACACGTAGGACATTTTTTATCGGTAGTACGTTCCCGTGGTGTTTTATTCCCGTCATCCACGCGGGCGAAGCCGCGGGCAAAAGCTAGTATAAATATAAATGTTTGGGGAGCAGTGGTGGCCAAGTGGTTACTATCGCGACTTACGAGTTGTAGTTGTAGGTCGTGGGTTCGAACCCAAGCAGGGACTTCACTTTGTGTAAATTATTTCATCACCACTGCTCTCAAAACGGGGAAGGAAAACATCGTGAGGAAACCGGCATGATCTTAAACTAAAAATTCGAAGACGTGACATCCGCCAACCCGCACTGGGCCCGCGTGGTGGATTACGGCCCACTCCCTTTCGCAGAGAGGAGGCCTGTGTCCCAGCAGTGGGAACATTATAGGCTGATGACGCTTATGCAAATGTTCGAACATTTTCATAGACCAGATTTTTATAAAGGTGTACTATAAAGTTGCGCCTTGTGTATCTGGAATTCTTCGTTAATCAAACTAATACAGCTAAATGTGAAAGTTTGCTATAAAGAAAAGTCGCCAGCATAATTTTCTTGTATAATTACAATATTCTTAATTCGTTTTAAAGTAACATGCGTAAATACCTGGGTTACCTGAATATATTAACAATGATTTCCAAAACTCAGTCGGTTCTAAGAATTGTTCTATTTAACAGACTTCAAATAAACTGAAGATAATAGGTCTTTACCTATGAAATTGCCGTTTTGTATGAAAAAATTTAAACGAATTTTTTTCATGAATTTTTTATTTGTATTAATCGAAGTAATCACCCATGCAATCAATGCATCTTTGCCATCGCAGTGGCAGTTTATTGATGCCCTTCTTAAAGAAATCAGCTGGACGGGAGGCAACAAATTCTTCAAAGGCATTTTGTACTGCCTCTCGGGTATTAATTTTTTTTCCCGCCAAGAAGTTATCCAAATTCTGGAAAAAGTAGTAGTCTGTAGGTGCAAGGTCTGGTGAGTAGGGCGGATGACGGAGAGCTTCCAACCCCAGTTCTTGCAACTTGGAGACCGTCTGCTGTGCAGTATGAGGTCGCGCGTTGTCGTGCAGGAGCAGCGGAGACGAGCGATTGACCAATGCTGGTTGGAGATGCGCCAGCTTCTCCATCATTGTGTTCAGTTCTTCACAGTACACATCTGCAGTAATGCTCACCCCGTTTGGTAAGAAGCTGTGATGAATCACACCGGCGCTAGACCACCAAACAGTGACCATCACTTTTCTAGGGGTAAGTTTTCGTTTAGGGCATTGTTTAGGTGCTGAACCAGGATCCAACCAACTTGCTGAGCGCTTACGGTTATCAAACAGAATCCATTTTTCATCGCAGGTAACAATGCGGTTCAAAATTCCTTCATTTGTGTGTCTGTTGAGCAGTGCAAGGCACGTCTCGACGCGTACTTCGCGCTGGCGATCATTGAGTTCGTGGGGCACCCATTTGTCAAGCTTTTTTACCTTGCCAATTTGACGCAAATGGACCAATATTGTTTTGACGCTAACGTCGAAAGCTGCTGCTAATTCAGCCGTAGATTGTGTATCATCAGCTTCCACAATCGCCTTTAATTCGTCATTGTCGACCAAAGTCTTCGGACGACCGCGAGGTTCATTTTTCAGGTCGAAATTTCCAGAACGGAAGCGAGCAAACCAATAACAGGTGGTGCGTTGGTTTGTAGTGTTAGCTCCGTAAACGTCGTTGATGTTGCGTGCCGCTTGTGCCGCGTTGCTGCCACGACGGTACTCATATTCCATAATTACTCGAATTTTTAACGTATCCATGATGACGAAAAAGATTGAAATGCGATGAAAATGTAACACTAATCAATAAAGAAATGACTACTTTTAGAAAAAAAAATCCATGTTTTTAAAATAAAATTAATTTGAAATTAGAATTCTTAGCCAAACAAAAATTATTTTGATTTGAAATGGCCAGTACTGCAGAACGGCAATTTCATAGGTAAAGACCTAATATTATTTATGTGTTAATAAAGGAAGCCTTCCACTATTGAAAACTTTCTCTTTTTTAAAGTCAATACAGTTTAAGGGGGATGCGCTCAGGTAGCCCGCCGAAATTCAAAAATACTTGATCTGTTTGCAATTTGCAGGTCACTGTCAGGTTGTATGTTGATTAAAATATGATTCGCGGCCGTAACAAATATGGATTTACAGAATTATAATCATTAGAATCAGCAATACAACTCCTTAAGTTAGAAGTGCCCTCAAATGTCATGTTTTCATGAAATAGTCATTCAATAGGGTAATATGAAATAATAATAATTATGAAAAAAATATTTGATACGGCTGCGAATCATATTTAGATCAACATAGAACCTGATACTGACATGGAAATTGCAAAAAAAGTAAGAAAATTTGAATTTCGCGGGCTACCTTGGCGCTTGAAAGATTCAAAGTCAGTCAGTATACTAAATGGACTTTAGACTCACTGCTAGTGAAGATCCACATATCTCACAGATGTATCTCTCGGTGGGCGCGTAGAACGAAGTGCGCGGGTGTTCCGACAAGTGATGTTTCCAACATGCAGCTTGAGTGTCGAAGTGTTTACCGCACTACAACAAATAAGTAAAGAATATAATATAACAATACACCTGTATTCCTTAAAGAGGTATGCAGGTGTGTGCAGGTAAATTAAAACGCGTTTTTGTTTTTAACGGGCTAATCGTGTATTACTACATAAATCGATTATCGAAAGTTGGAAATACGTTTTTTTTTTATCATTTTAATTACTTATTAAGAGGCTTACAAGAGCTAAAGCGCGGTCACTGTCGGATTGCATAGAAAAGAAAGAGACGCGCGATGACACGCCAACGCTAGTAATTTATTGCAAAATATGAAGCAATTATGGATTTACAAAAAATCTATTCATTGGACTAAAAAATTAAAACACCATTACGTTAGATGTTAGGTACTTGTAGAATAATCTGCCAAAAAATCTGAATGTTTACATGTATATTAGTATGGTTTTTAATCGTTAAAATATTTTTTAGAGGTATATTCGTGATTTTTTTCTATCATATCAAGTTAATTGTATTATGTTTTCAACACACTATCTAACTAGCATATATCCTGCAGAATATCATATATTTTTAGGCATTATAAATTTGCGTTTAGGTCATGTAGTCCCCTTAATAATAAGTTGGTGCACGCTGTGCAGTTACACGCCTTATAAGCATATAAAATTGAACCAAGGAGATTCTCGACCAACGTCTGAAACTCTTTGGGCGAAGTCGTTTAGACCATAGGTTCTCAACGTGGGCGATAACGCCCCCTCGTGGACGTTTGAGACTTTTAAGGGGGCAGTAGAAGAACCAGAGAAAGTTAGGGGACGTTGAGATGGGATCTTACGTCTATATAATATAATACGTTTAAATATGATCGTGGTAACAGCTGTTACAGATTCGCGACAGATGTTAAATATAAAAAAATGGGGGCTCTGGAAAAAAAGAACTCAAAGTTTTCTTATTATATAACCGTTTATTCTATAATTTTCCACCATTAACATTATAAAACAAAATGTCCCATTGTCTTTCTTATTTTAATAATCATAGAAATCAAGAGCTCGTTGTTAACTTTTTCCCTCCATTTTGCTAAGTAATAATAATCTATATATATAAAAATGAATCCCTATTTCCCTTGGCCACGCCATCACGCGTGAACGGCTGGACCGATTTCACTTTTTTTTTTTTTTTTGTTTTGTTCGTTATTAAAAGAAGAAGGAGAAGGATCTTATGAAATAAAAAAATAAGGAAGTTGATCGGAACGTTACAAAATTTAAGAAAACTTAACGCCAATATTAATTTTACATAACTGTCAGTTGTTTGAAATAACCGTCAGCGATTGACAGAATGTGCGCTGCAAATATCGTTTAACACAGATGGATCAGTTGATAAATGAGTCGATAGTTTTAGTTTTAGTCAATAGTCAAAACTAAAACTAAACGACATATGACATTCATAGTTAAGTCAGGACAACGTCTGTCGGGTCAGCTTGTAATAATATAATAAATCTTTGTTACTCCCAGAGATGCACGAATATTACATTGAACAAGAAACAAATGAAAAATGGCTTAAGCTAAGTGATTCATAGTAAAAAAGAACCTGACCTCTAAACTAGGTAAAAACCTGTATGTTAGAAGTCAAGTGGCCGGTGGGTAAAATAAGTTTGAGAACCTATGGTAAAGGACACTTATATTTTCGTGAATATGAAGTAAAAGTTTTTAACAATCAAAAAGTTGGACACAATCGTCGTGCTATGTAAGATGGCTACAAATCGCTGAAAATCAATATTCTTTCACTTCAACACTGTTTTAATAGTTTTAATAACTCACCTGGTGGCACGTTGTAGGTTTCCGATGTTCTCTCCTATATCTCGTCTTTACTTTCCTATCTTTTGTAAACTTGAATATATCTTCGTCATGGCTATAAAACACAAAATACCATTTCAGCCTTAAGTATTCTTAAGAACTAGGTGTGTGCCCGATAGGATTGAATTCGGCAAAATAGATGAACTTTCAATACAAATTTTCATTCCCTTTTTTAACCCGTTTAGGGGATGAAGAGTGTTAATAATAATAATAAAACTTTATTTCAGACAATGTCCATAATAACTACACGTAGGGTTATAAAATTTGAGCACGATTAAATGTTTTCAGGATATTTGAGTCCTGTTTATCCGCAAAGACCTTAAGGATGCTGTTAGTGCGAAATTCAAATTTACTTACGTTTTTTTACAATTTGCAGCTCAGTGTCAGATTGTATGTTGATTAAAATATGATTCGCGACCGTAACAAATATGTTTTTACACAATTATATTAATTACATAAGCAATACAACGCCTTAATTTAGAATTGGCCTCAAATGTCATTATTTCATGAAATAGTCATTGAATAGGGTAATATGAACTTAGAGGTGTATTGATGATTTTTATGATTATAATTCTATAAATAAATATTTGATACGACCGCGAATCATATTTAGATCAACTTACAACCTGATACTGACCTGCAAATTGCAAAAAACATAAGAAAGTTTGAATTTCGCGGGCTACCCTGACGCTTTCACCTTAAGTGGATTATCAGAGCTATTACTGATTAGAGTAAAATAACGAAACATACCGTTTCCTTAAACGCCTTGTAACCTGAAATAAAATGGAGGAATGTTTAATAATTATTCTTCTTCTTTTTCCGCAGTTAGTCCTGCATGTGGACCATTGTGCGTATTTTTTTTATATATAAAACAAGCTGCGCCCCGCGGTTTCACCCGCAGCGGTATAAAATAAACTTTACGACCTATTCTCAGACCTACCAAATATAGGTACACAAAAAAAATACATAAAAATCGGTCAAGCCGTTTCGGAGGAGTTCGATAACAAACACTGTGGCACGAGATTTTTATATATTAGAGATTGTGTAAAAAAATGTTACATGTTTAATAATTATTAAAAATATAACACTTTTTTAATACCTAGTTTAGTTTATCACAGTACTCACTTTGGCCTGTTGCTTTTTCCCTAAAACTTTTTTGCTCACTCTTTGTTTGTAGTCACTGAAACAAACAAATAGTCTTATTACAAAACACGATCTAACTTTTGCCCGAGCCTAAACCTTCGAGCCAGTTTTTTGTATTTCGAACTTTATGCCGACTTATGTAAAGTTCTTAATACAAAATTGACAACCTAAGACCGAACTAAGTTGTCAGTTTTGTACTAAGTTGTCGATTTCTGTTAAGTCCATATTTAATAATAAAAAAAACCCCGACACAAACAAACACGTTAAGGTCAAAAACTTTTTTTTTTATTGCTATGTACACTCTCCATCAAGTCGCCTTTCAAACAAAACGAAACAAAATCGCCTCGTTCAAAACAAAATCGTTTACATCGCCATATAATAGTAAAATAAATATATAACGCCCAAAAAGCAATTGAAAGTAAGTACTTAAAAAAAGTTAAAATTAGCCAACCGACACCGGCACCATAAACGCCCTTTATTTTGGCGCGCTTGACGTGACGTCATAGTCTATGACACTGGCAACGGACTGAATCGCAAACACTCCTTTATAACACATTGACATTTATTGTTGTCATAGACTTTTACGTCACATTCGCTCTGACCAATGGCGTCGATTTTCAAATATTTGTATTTCTCAGTTTAGCTGCAGTTTTAAAAAAAATATTTCTAAAAAAGAAATTTTAAAAAACAATGTTCATGGAGGCATAATTCTGAAGTAACACAGTTTATTAAAAAAATAATTTGACCCTTATTTGAATCACATACATATTCCCAATTGTTCTGCGAAAATGCTTCCGTTGAAACGCTGTAAGTAGCTACCTACACTGTTCTTGAATCTTATTGTATCACAGCATTCACAGCCTTACTTATTCATGCCAATACGAGAGAGAGAGAGAAGAAGAATCTTACCTCTCTCCTTCACTATGTAATGCTGAATGAAACAAATGTTCTTCGTAAGCCTTCCGCGTTTCGAAAGTGATGTCACATCGCTGGCAGTAAGTATTCACTTCTTCATCGTCGTCGGGACTGTCCTGGTACGGGAAAATAAACTAACAATGAACAGCATAAGACTAATATTTACTTTGTGTTGTATTTTGTGGTTAAATACAATTTTATTGGTAAGTTTTTTGAGTTTCGTGGCGTTTTGAGAGTTGGTCCAGTAGTAGTTTGAGTCCAAACGGAAACAGGACTATTTGGCATCATTAAAAAAAAGTTTACCTTGTTGACCGTATGTATACAGGGTCAAATTAAGTTAGCTAGCGAAACTTCGCAAACGTGATGGGTATCGATAACTAAACACTAAAAAAAACTATATAAACTTTTTATTAATCTACAACTTTTGTATTTACACTTTTTTTACATAACCTCATAATTTATGTGAAAAATCCAAATAACCAAGTTTTTGGTTTTTTATTTTTTTATTTAAAAAAAAAGCACGAAATTTTGTGTAAACATACCTTTTTATGCCAAATGCCAAACGCACTGTATTTTTTTTTTAATTTAAAATATTTTTTTTTTACCTTATTTTGACTTAATATCAAAGAAGCACCCTAATTTTCAAGCGAAAATTCTCACGTAAAAATATCTGCTTTTTTTAAAAAGTCGGAGGGCTTTTTGTTTGTTAAGATCTCTACTTTCTGATTGTTTAAAAAAATATACATTACGTTTTTTGAGAACATTTACCATAGTATTTGAAGAATAAGGTAATACGAAAGTATGCGTATACTTACGATATCAACAATAACATGTTTGACCCTCTTGTGTTGGTGTAGCCCCGCCTTGCTGACAAACGACGCGCCGCACAACGTACACACATGCTCGCTGCGGTGTGTGCGCAAGTGAGTGTAGTATGTTGATGAATGCCTGGAAAGAAATAGAAATGACACTATACATTAATTTGATATCTATTTAATTTAAAGTATACTAATACTAGCTGCGCCCCGCGGTTTCACCCGCAGCGTTATGAAATATACTTTATGACCTATTCTCAGCCCTACCAAATATACACAAAATATTTCATAAAAATCGGTCAAGCCGTTTCGGAGGAGTTCGATAACAAAGAATATATATATCAATAACAATATTATTATCAAATAATAATAATATTTAAAAAAAATGTTTAATGAAAATAAAATAAAATATACATGGTGGATTTTTGAGATGGGGCAGCAAGGACAGCTACCTTAACCGTTGTAGCTACAGGAAAACGGTCTTAGGAGACTTTCCTTAACTTTTTGAGAAATTTTGAATTGCACTCACAGATTTTGATAAAAAATTACAGTCAGCAGGAAAGTGGGCAATTTTCTCAAAAACTTTTTTTATGCCCATCGATCATGTTTCATATACTTAAGGATCAAAAACCTCTATCGGACCAACTGAGGTTTCAGTACTAGAAAAGTCAGAAATCGCAAAAAAACTTGTCCCATACATTTCGTAGGAAATGAGACTACGACATACTGTTTTACCATCGATAAACTCATTTGGCTCAAAATAAAGTATGTTCCTCTTACCCTAACTGACCTTATATATTTTTTGATGTGTAAACATCTTAGCGCTCGGTCTACGGTAGGGGCTAGCTGGGACTTCGAGCGTCAGACGCGTAAGCGAGTAAGACTTCGAGCGTCAGATGACGTCAGCGTAAGACCCGAGTCTATGTGAGCGCGTGAATGTGTGTGTAAGAGCGCCGCACAGTGGATCAAAACCAATGCACACCTCAATTTTCCCAAACCAAACTGATGCGAGCTCACATGTTTATACATCAATTTTCGTGAGTGCCAAATCAACTCACGCCGATTTTTTTTTTTATCATTATTATATCGTTCGATTTTTATAAATATATTAGGAGATTATAACGAGGTAAAATTTGTTTGTTTGTATGTAAGGCGTAATCTCTGGACCTACCGGTCGGATTTGAAAAAATATTTTTGCATTTGATAGCCCAATTCTTGAGGAAGGCTATAGGCTATTTAAAATCAAGCTATGACGCTAAGGAGCCGAGCAAAAAGGAATAAAATCAGAAAGAACATTAAGCGAAAACAAAGTGATAGCGCAGGCAGGTGATGCGATGCGACGGGGTGGGTCGAGGGAACAAGAAATTTCACGCGGACGAAGTCGCGGACAAAACTCAGTAAGTAATCGTTGAGCTCCTTAAGTTCTGTGTTGAGCTGCACGATTACTGGCAAATGCGTGCACTGACTGGACAGGTCCACTTAATGTGTGTGGTTCTTTCCTCAAATAACCATTTCAGACACAAATCTACATGGTCTTCACATGATCTGACCAAGATTATGTCTTGACTTTAAAAGAGACTGTGACCTCTGAGTTTGTTTCGGCCTTTCTTCTCAGAGTAGTCAGATAGGCAACGCTGACGTCATCTTGTTTAAAAAATATTATTGAAGTGAAAAAGTGTTTGTAAAAACCTACTTACAGAAAGAAAATCATTTATCATTTAAGTACAGAAAAAGAAAGTCGAAAACTGAAATCCAATTACGACAAAAACGCCAACTTAAAAGTTATAAACAAGATATAGTAACAAAATAACATCGGTTTCGGTTTCGTTTATCTGAAGTTGATTTATGACATAATTTCATGAAATATTTAGTAATTACGTGTGACTCATCCTTTGGAGTCGGGTGAAAATAAACGGGGAATAACTTTGGAATTAAAAAAGAAATACTGTCTTCCGCACGTACATAATGGTAACCATTTGACTGATAGCGCCTTTATTTCGGTGCAGTAAGGCCGGTTTTCGTTGATCAAGTATTACTGCCGCTGAAGTGCGGATTTACATTATTTTTGTAGGAAGCTAATTAGAAACCACAAAATTTCTAAATGTTCGAGGGTACTCTGTGAACCATAGTTCGATGTTAAGCCAAGCGGATAGACATAGGGGCGATTGATTTATTATAGAGCCTTTAAGAGTTAGTAAACCTGAAATTGTATAGGCAATGAGTTCTTACCTAAATTCTTCATCACAATAAGCACATTTTCTTGTGATTCCGCTGTGGTACTCATCGTGAAGAAGAGCTGAACTTCTGAAATCAATTTAGTTTTTCGATCAAGAATAGAAAACACAGATCGTAGCAGCTGGCGTTCTGCAGTTTCTGCCTACCCTCATGGGAAGAAGGCGTGAGTTTATATATGTTATAGAAAACACATGCCAGAAGTTGCTAGTAAAGGCTCATTTACACGAAGAGCGTCTCTCGTGCGTTGATAGGCGAGAATTTTGTATGTCTTATAGATCAAACTCGCTAAGTGTTGGTGTGGAAGATTACATCAGGCGATTTTCTCTTCTTTGGTTGGAACAGCTGAAATAGGACTTTTTGCTCTCGGATTCTTGTACTTTCTAAAGTGAAGCGATTCTCGACTTGCGCCATGCAAGTATCGTTTATCATACGTCCAGTTTACTCTAACTCAAAGCATTTAAAACAAATAAACCAATTACAGGCACTTTTGAATTGTCAAGGGGTCGGTAAGTCAGAAAGATGAAGCTAGTTGCCCATTCCAAAGCGTAGTAGGTACCTATGGAGAAGAACCGGCAAGAAACTCCATGGACACTCGTTTAAATCAAAATATCTATATATATAAAAATGAATCCCTATTTCCCTTGGTCACGCCATCACGCGTGAACGACTGGACCGCTTTCACAATTTTTTATTTTGTTGTGTTCGTTATTGTCAGGAGAAGGATCTTATGAAATAAAAAAATAAGGAAGTTGATCGGAACGTTACAAAATTAAAAAAAACTTAACGCCAATATTAATTTTACATAACTGTCAGTTGTTTGAAATAACTGTCAGCAATTGACAGAATGCGCGCTGATTGACAGAATCGTTTAACACAGATAGATCGGTTGATAAATGAGTCGATAGTTTTAGTTTTACTCAATAGTCAAAACTAAAACTAAACGACATATGACATTCATAGATATGACAGGACAGCTTGTTACTACATAAAAAAGGTTACATCATTCATGTTGAAATTATACATGAGAGAACGACGTAGAAAGAAGTGCACGTTAAAAGTGTCCGTAATAAAAAGGATATAAACAAAAAAAAAACAATCCAGAAACTAAAATAAGCCGTGGCAGCTGTAGGAGTAAACTTATTATTTCCTTTCAAATATTTACTATTCGAGGCGAGAGTTTATTCTCGTGTAAATGTGCCATTATAAGTACACCTACAACCCTACATTTAACTTCTTTTTTTTACTTTTTTTTTGTTAAGTTTACTTGTTATTGTTTACTTATTATAATAAGTCAAAGAAGATACTTACTCTAAAGGGCAGATGAGATGACACCGCAAGCACTCATACTTGAAATAATGCTGTCTGATATGTTTCCGTAAGTAGCAGTTTAATTTGTAGCGCATCCGACAGAAACGACACTCGTATGGTCCTAGCATCTGTAGAAAGAAATAAAACACACTAAAAACGTCAACAAAATAACTTATGTAAACTAATATTCAGAAGAGGAAAGGTTTTTTTATGTTTGTATGTTGGTTTGTTACGCTTTCACGCCAAAACAGCTGACCTGGATTAAGCCATAAGATACCTCCCTACCTACCTCTTATCCCGATATTCCCCCGGGATCGAGACTTAGGCTAAGCGCTCACTACGATTTTAATCGTTGCGATTTTTAAAATGCGAAATAAAATCGCAAGCGAAAATATTTTTTAAGCGAATTCTCCAGCGATTTTTGACCGCAGTGTGCGTACTCTAGTATATTGGTTTTGTTGACGGATTTGGGATTATTAATCGCAACGATTAAAAATCGTAGTGCGCGCTTAGCCTTATGCGGGTGAAACCGCGGGGCGCAGCTAGTTGTGCATAATCAAAAACAATTTCTCAAATCTAAGTATCAAAAATAATTTACTAGGAACAGAATTAATAACAGAGCATTCTCAAAATATATTTTTTTCCATATAAGTGTATATAGTTTTACTGAACTGACATTAAACAGACAGGTCATATTAAGAAGGTTAAGATAGACAGAGACAAATTGTGGCTCTCTGATGTAAATGATACAACATGCTTGTTCTAAGATTTGAAGCCACACTCAGAATGAGAAACAATTAAATTTGTATTCTCACCATAACATGCCTCAACTGTATATGTCTAGCCAGCATATCCTTCTTCGAGAACCCCTTAAAACAGTCTGTACACTTATAAGCGGCATCTTTATACTTCTTATCCTCAGCTCGTGCCCGAAAATTCTTTACAGCATCTTCCTCACTCAACGTAAACCTCTTCCAATGAACCTTATCCAAAACCTTACTTCTTATCCATGAGTCCTTACCACCATTAGTCTTTTCATTTATTTCTTCACATTCAATCTTCATAATACCTTTTTCACCTCCAACATAGACCGCTGAAGGACTGAACGATTCTATGTCTTTCTCGTCATCAACTTTTATCTTTTCTTCTTCAAATGTGACTTCTAAGTCTTCAATTATCTTTTCTTTAACAAAATCTAACATTGGATCATTATCTCCTGTCATGGATGTATCGCTAAAGTAATCTAGTTCAATATTTTCTATCTTTTCTACTTTCTTTTCTGTGCCAAAGATTGCGTCTGTTTCTATGCTATCTTTTGTGATGTACGTTTTAATTCGTTCAGTGAAGCTGACTACAGTTAATGCTGAAATGAGCATTGTATTGTTGCGATCTACTTTGTATATTGTTTCATAGGTTATCTGAAATTGATGATGAAAATATTATGCTTTGATTTGTGGGTTTAACGATAGAATTAGAGCAGTCAAGTCAAGACGATGAAGTTAGTGGCCAAGAAGCTTCTAAAGACCAGTCATAAGTACTACGGTTACTTAATGACTAATGAATGACTTATTCGCAGTCAGAATAAAGGCAACATGACAGGTATAGGCAACCTGGTAAAAATAACAAAGGAGCGATTCCCGTAATTTTAAGAATGTTTGCATTCTATCTAATATCAGTCTCAATATGAAAAAAAAATACCTGTAACTTGTTAAATGTTTTTAATTACGGGAATTGGCCTTCTGATGATTTCACTGCATTCGTCTTTTAGTCTTGCAAATATGAAATAGTAGCTGAAATTAGCTTTGGACGTATTATTATTATACAAATATTATTTAAGTTACATGCCTAATTTGTACAATTGAACAAACACAGTCGAATCGGTATAGAATTACATTACTCATAGCATAGCATATTGATTTCATAATTTATTACAGTTAAGAGAATTTACGTATTCAATTCTTAATAGATGCTAATAGTTAAATATCAAATAAGATACTTACAGTTTTGTCAAAATGGTTTTAAATTTAAATAGTCATCTATTGAACAAATATCTGTAAGTCTATTTAACATCATGCTAAGTATATAATACAGCAGTTATAAATTTATTGTTTTAGGTTTTGCTCCGGGTAAAAAAATAAACTTTTGGACTTTTGAACAGACCAAGCTGTCTGATACATAAACAGAAAACAAGTCATTGTGGCCCTACTAAGGGCAGGCCTATGACTCAAAATCAAAGTATTAATTTCAAATAAACCAATTACAGGCACTTTTGAATTGTCAAGGGGTCGGTCAGTCAGGAAGATGAAGCTAGTTGCCCATTCCAAAGCATTGTAGGTACCTATGGAGAAGAACAGATAAGACACTCCACGGACACTCTTTTAAATCAAAATATGGTTACAGTATGTCCAGCAGAGAACTCACAATAGGCTGAGTTGATTGATTAATTGTATGTATGTATTCATCAGATGAGCTAAGGAACAGCTCTGACTGGCCCATAGCAAAAAATAGCCTAGAGAACACGCTACAAAGAACTGCTGCTGCATTAGTGAGTTTTTTTTTAATTTTCTTGTTTTGTTTTTTTTTCTGAGTTTATCTTGAACATTACTGACATCGGGAAAGTAAACATCATGACGAAACCTGGACTTATAGTTAGTATAAGTCTGAAATCGCCAACCCGTCTTGAGCAAACGTGGTGATCAATGCTCGTGCCTTCCTGTGTGAGAAGAGGCCTTTGCCCTGCCGTGGAACAGTAATAGACTGGTATTATTATTATTGTTTTGTACTTTTAGAGAATAAAGGCTTTGAATTTGATGTGCGCATGGAGATTCGCACAAAGAGAGGCATGTGCTCAGAAGTGGGTGAAGTCGGACTGTGAATGATAACGATGTTTAATACTTACAGGTCCTCTCCAAGCCAGTTCTCTGAGAATCTTCTGCCCACTGAAACATTTCTCCTTAAACCTATGGAACTTGTGTAGTATTGTAGCACACTCATAACAGAAGTACTGAGGTAGACCGTCTTGTTCATTCAGCTGTTTAGAATAAGAATAAATTTATTTGCTAAGCTTACATTCAAGTGGATTGAATTCCTAGACCTCACACTAGAACTTCCCTGTGTTGTGAGATCCAGGCTCCTTCGTTCCGTTTACAATTTAATACAATTAAGGGTACATATATAAAACTTAAAATAGGCATAAAAGAAGAATGTATAGGTATAAGTAGGTGTGAATTGAGTCAGTTCTGTTGGATTTTGTAAGAGTGTCTGCATGCTAAAGGTACGTACGTATGTAAGTGAGTGCATATGTGATTGTGATTTGTCAATGTTAAGAAGAAAACAATTAACTGTTAAGTTTGGGTGATTGAATCGTATGCAAATTTTGGATGAAGAATGCTACTTAGAAATACCCCAGAAGCCTAAAGTATCTGTGTCTTGCGGTAGGTGGTGTAGTTGCGTATCGGATTATACAGACTGACAAGCATAACTTGGCACAGTATGTAAGTAATCGAACAATATTAAGGCGAATTAGGAAACTGATCGTAAAATAATGTAACTTTTCTATTGAACTTTGAACGCTAAAACTAAACTAAACTTTTATACCCCCTGTGTCGGTCTGCATGAAGAACGACATGCAGAAGACAATAATTTTTATTTATAAATATTTATATAATTATATAGATAACTTGCCTGTAAAGCCATAACTTCTTCATAATAAAACTTGAGTTGATACAAATGGAAATGGTACATTTTTGCTTCCGTCCGAAGGCATATTCTACACACTTTTAAGTCCGACATAGTTTATTTATTTTACTTATGCCCTATTTAGTGCTAAATTGTGCCTTTTACTATTCATAAACCCCTAAAACGCGCACAAAAGCCTTTCGGGAACCGACTACCGCCATATTTGTTTACCTGTCAAAGTCAAGTCAATAAACAAGAACCTGTCAATAAAAGATTCGTTCTGCTACAAGCAGAAACCTTCAAGATATGTTTTATTTTATTTGAAACTTAACTTTTGACCTACTACTTTTTTTTTGTGCACGTTGTTACTTACTCGACAGAGCGAGACGCAAACCACCACAATATTAAAACTAGAGGGCGAAATATCCAACCCCTTCCTTTTTTTAACCGACTTCAAAAAAGCCAGGAGGTTCTCAATTCGACTGTTTTTTTTTTTTATGTGTTGACACACATAAAAAATGTTCTGAGCTAACGCTCAGAAGTTTTTTCTGGGTGAACCGATTTGGATGATTCTTTTTTATTTGGTAGCTGGTGCTTCACATGTAGTCCCATTTAAATTTGATCAAGTTCTGACCAGTAGTTTTTGACTTATCCTTAATACTGCATATTTTTTCTACTTTGTTTATATTGATGATGTTTTAATAATTTCCTGTCACTGTTATTTACATAGCAAGTAGTGGTATACGAATTTGTGTGGGATAGGTACCGCAACTAAAAAGTGAAAAATAAAAATCTTTTTTACAAAAAAAACAACCGACTTCCAAACACAAAAAGACTACAAAACACAAAAAAAGGTGAAAAATAACTTAAATTTCGGAAGACGGTGGCCAAAATCGAAAATACGAAACCAAAGACACCGACTTCCAAAATTTAAGTTATTTTTCACGTATTTTGTGTTTTTTTTGGAAGTTGGTTGTATTTTGTAAAAAATATTTTTTTAAAACAAGGTTTCAATGAACTAAAACTAAGTAACTAAAACTTATTTAAAATACAACTTTAATATTTTCTTAAAAGCTTGAGGCTTAGCTTAAAGTGGAAGAAGGACGTTCACGCCTCAAGCTGCCCTAGAAAGAAACTATATTGCTAGGTATGTAGGTACGTTAAAGATAACCATACGCCTTTGCACGCTTTTAAAAAGGCCACATTCAGTTGAATTCAATCAATTTTATGTATTTCCATCTACTAAGACGGAAATACATAAAATTACTAACATTGTAAAGTTTAGTTCTTGCTTTACTTAGGTATGCAACTTATTTTTATGAAGTTACGAAGCTCAATAATAAATCTCTTAATATATGAATTTAATTACGATAGTCCGTTCTTAAGTCCACCACGACCTATCTGCTGACCCAGAATTGGCTCCTTAAGAGAGATCTCCTCAACGGTCAACAGCACAGGCACGAAATTTTGTATACCTACGGATTCAAATATGATAGCGCGTTCTAAAGAATGGCATGACTTGGATAGTGCAGCTCGGTTGGCTTCACACCATGACTTCCGTAAAGGCGTGTTTGGGTTCGTTATTACAAGTAACTTTCAAGTGAAGGTGATAGAACTGACATTTAAACAAATTCTAATGCTAAAAAGTACAAAATATAATTTAACTAAGTAAGTAAGTTTTCAATTGTGTAAGTACAATGTCAAGTTTGTTCTTGGGATCTGGGAGCACGGTAGTACTCCCGCCAAGACGTAGCGAAAACACAAAAAACAGACTACCTACCGTTTCTCGTAGCGTTTCGTCGTATTTTCATACCCTCATAGCTTCGGTCTGGAAAATGCTAGAGCTCAAATACTCAGGATAAAATGTAGCATGTAGGTATGTATAGTAGACTTATAAAACACAGAAAGTTTAATTTGTCAAGCTTTTCTATTTTCGTTACTGACTGACTTTGGTACTCACTCATTCATCAAAACCTCTAGGGTACTTCCCGTAGTAGTCCTAGAAAGCAGAAATTTGGTATGCAGGCATATTGCACACAAACCACAAAAAATATGAATAAATCTGTACTTTCACCCTCCAACCCCCTTAAAGTCCTAACACAAACCTTATTATTTTGGTCAAAATGTATGGCTTGGCCGTTCCATTGAACTATTGCATGACACAACATTAAAGACCAATGACTGAATTTCTTACCATAAGCGCTTAGGCATTGATATAAAAGGTACTCAGTAATATAAATCAATGCTCTTATGAGTGTCTGTGCGATGGCCACGAAACGGCCAAGCCGTCATTTGACCAAGATGTAAGGTTTGTAGAGTTAAACCTTATAGAATTAGGGGCTTGGCTCTACATTAGATGTGATAACTTTTTAACAATGAAAGCAATAAGTAAGTCTTGGCAACCTACTTTACATGAAATATTTTTGGTAGGTAACATATTCATTGTACGGAACCCTCTGCACACGAGTACAACTCTCACTTGTCCGGTTTTTCAGTAACTATTTTTATTTCCATATCAATAATACTGTGACTAATTAAAATGCAAGAGAAAAAATAATAATTTCGTAACATTTATACATATTATACAGGTACTTACCTACGTTTATACAGACATTGGTGCCGATTCTCTTGTACACCGAACTAAATTAACTAAACTATCACTAAAATCTTAGACTATTCTGCAATAAAATATCTCTAAATTTAAAAATCATTTTGACGCAACTAAAATTTAATTTGACAATCGCGACTCCACATGGTACCTACTTGTTTACCCTAACACGTGATTTTTGATTTGATTTAGAGCCGGAGGCGCGCATTGGTGGCAACCTCGGCGTGTTTTATATGGAATTTTTCACTTTTTGTACGGAAAATATTTAAAAAAAAAATACCTTCGTGTAGAGTTATATGGGTTTAAGGGTTCCATAAAGGGGGTCGAAATTTTCATTATTTTTGCGATAGGACACACCGTTTTCGAGATATAAGCAAAATTAAAAAAAAAACAGTACTGTTTTTGCCCCTGAAGTAGAGGTATTGTGGTGAATCTTAGTTCATGACAACTAATTTTATTCCACACCTTTTTAATCGCGATTGAAAATAGCCAGATTTAGTTAAGACAACCAAAATTTTGGGTTAAAAACGTCAAATTCAGAATAGCAAAATTGCCATTTTCACTAAACTAATTATTCAGTACCATCTTGGTGCTGTCAAACTAAAATATAGTTAAGTTGTGTCACTTTAGTCTATTTCAGAATGAGAAATCGTCTTTTGACAGGACTAAACAAAATTTTAGTGATTTTTAGTCTACGAGTAGTTTAGAGAATTTTGTGACAAGAGAATCGGCACCAATATCTAAGTTTTTAAATTTCGTGTACCTGCCGTTCACCGTTAAGGAGTTCCTTCACCTGGAGCCAATCCTGTGTATTGAATCAGGTCATGCATCATAAAAATGCATTGTCTTCGAAACAGAATCAACATGAAAATTTTCAACTCCGTAGGATAAGAGGAAGTGGTTTTAATTCAGCTTGCAAGTATTGACCAATACATATAACTTACTGAGCATTTCTCAAAATAATTGCACACTCGTAGGAGCCTCTTTCCCGCTTTTTAAATATTTTTTTCTGCATAAATAATAGATTAGGTACCTACTACTTTTTGAAATTGTCTGCAGTAAAACTACTCTCTACTAGTAGTATTAGTCCATAATAAAAAAGACAATAAATACAACTATGACTGTTTTTATTAAAAAAAAAAAACAATAATCGATTTCATCTATTAGAGTTGTATGAAAAGTGAAGGGTCCCAATCTCAATATCTTACCAAACCATCGATTTATATTTGAGTGGAAATGGGCATTGGAAAAATAACAAATGTAGGTATTTTATTTATGTATAACCCAAGTTTATAACCAATGTCACAATACACTTAAAAACACCGTTTGTGTCATTTCTTGATAAATATATTTTGTCCTGTAAAAAGTTCCATTTAGATATTCCAGTTTTTGTACCCATAATTTTGGAAAATATAAGAATCGATTTACAGTAAACATATATTAGAATAATGGCAGCACTGGCCAGCTTGGCATCCATCTTGTTTTCAATCTATTTGACAGTTCCTCTAAGTGCCGCAAGCGAACGTTGAAAGTCGTTGGTTAAGTTAGTGGTCAGAAAAAAATCCCAGCTAACTTGTTACTCAAAAAACACAGGTAAGTTCAGATTTTATTGTTATTCCACTTAAACTACCATTACAACTCTCAATTTTGTTTTCGCTAATCAAATCGGTAAGTATAAATTACTTGGCTTGTTACCTCTTTTTTTGTTACTTTCGCGTGAGGGTAACAAAATAGGAAATTACTAGGCGGAGTATTCACTGTCTGATTTACGGGGGCGTCATTACGTTGAATTGAACAAAAAACATTGTACCTATACATATTTGTGATAGTAGTACCTATATATATATATAATAGAATGAGAGCTTTTTGTTTGTTTACAAAAAAAATAAAAAAAATGCGGCTTTTGAATATCTACTGTTATAAATCTAAAGGTGCATATTTGTTTTGCTGTTATGGGCAGAGCTACAAAATATCCGTTATGCTCGGCAAAATAAAAATGTTTTCGTGTTCTTTTACACATAACTTTATTTAATCAAAAATGCTTTTAATGTGGTCATTATTTGGACAACCTTTTTTGAGCAAAGTCGCCCTTTCTGCACTACTTGAATAGGCGCCAGCAAAGTTGTATGGAATTTCATTGCTGGTGAGTTTTAGCCACCAGCAATTTCCTTGGTAAATCCATTATTGTCGAGTTTTGTTTCAAAAATAGTCAGGTGCAAAAAGATGAACAGCCAAATTCTGAATACAGGCAGTAGGTAATCATCATTGCCAAATAAAAAATAAAAATAAACTAAAGCGCGGGGAAGAATCAAAAGCGCGCCGCGGGGTGCTTTTGCAATTCTCTCGATATTGTTTTCCATAAATTTTCGTGATATTTAAACAAAATTGTAAATTTGAACTCTTCAAGCGACGAATCCTCCAATTCAATGTGTTTAACACCGCCGGAAATTCAAAAGGAAGTGAAATTGAAAATTTATTGCCATCGAAGTCAAAGGAAAAATACAAACTTGCCTAACTACGAAAAGTTTGCGCAATGGAAAATCGACTGAAAGTCGAAAGTCTTTATCGCAAAACGTTTCTCTAGCTTATTATAACGACTTTTCAAAGAAAATGAAGCCCTCATCTCTCTGGAATACTTACTCCATGTTGAAGTGCACGGTTTTGGTGAAGCACACATTGAACATAGAAGGCTATTACAACCTGACGATGGGTATGCTGAAAAGACAGTCAGACGGAAATAAGTGTAAAAAATCAAAAGTCTTGACAGGACAAAATGTGGGGCAAGTTTAGAAACAAAGCCCTCGACTTGTACTTTTATGTACTTGGCGGTAAAAGTAAGTAGCTGTAACTTGAGTGCATTCATTACCTCTAAAAAAACAATAGGTAGGTCCTAATAAAACTCGCAACAAAGTCATGATGATCTCTTCATGACACTAAAACCAAGATCGAACCTTCATCGTCCGTGACACCTCATTTGCAGTGGTACAAAAATATCAAGCACTTCGTCCCGTTGCGTTGATGTAAAAAACACAGTTTTTTTTGGTAATTATAGAAACTGCAAATGCACAAAAAACTATTTTACAAAAAAACAACCGACTTCCAAAAAAAAAACACTAAAAGACGTGAAAAATAACTTTAATTTCGGAAGTCGCTGTCTTTAGTTTAGTATTTTCGTTTTTGGCCACCGACATCCAAAATTATATATTTATATTTATATTTTGTAGTATAAGTATATGTATTTATTTTCTCTTCACAAATGTACAGTGGAAGCGCTTAAAAAGTAGCTTTAGAAAAGTTTACATTTATGAGAGTCTGGTGCCTGAAATAGGCATTGCAAGCAACGCCTGTGGTACAAGACACCAGGGCTCCAAGCTGTTACATGTGTATAAGCTTACATTGAGTGCTTTTATGAGACTGAAAAGAATTAACAACGTAAAAAGAAATAAATAACTTATAGGACCACTCTGTAAATTATTTCTTTCTTTCTTACATCTATTTATATAAAAATGAATCCCTATTTCTCTTGGTCACGCCATCACGCGTGAACGGCTGGACCGATTTCATTTAAATTAAAGTTATTTTTCACGTCTTTTAGTGTTTTTTTTGGAAGTCGGTTGTTTTTTTGTAAAAAAGTTTTATTTTTCACTTTTTAGTTGCAGTATCTAGCCCACACAAATTCGTATACCACTACTTGGTGTGTAAATAACAGTGACAAGAAACTAAGTGGAAAAAATATGATAATAAAAATATGAGGAGAACTCAAAAACTACTGGTCAGGCCTTGATCAAATTTAAATGGGACCACATGTGAAGCACCACCTATCAAATAAAAAAAGAATCATCCAAATCGGTTCACCCAGAAAAAAGTTATGAGCTAACACACATAAAAAAAAAAAGAAAAAAACATACAGACGAATTTAGAACCTCCTCCTTTTTGTGAAGTCGGTTAAAAACAAGAAATGGGAAGGCACAAAATTGCAGAAATGCCCAATATGATTGCGACATACTTAAACTTGTCCAATTCAGAGCGATTTACCGGTCATTGTTTCCGGCGATCATCAGCTACTCTGCTTGCTGATACTGAGGCCAACCTAATAACACTCAAATGGCATGGTGGATGGAAATCTGAAAGAGTGGCCAAAAGTTAAATAGAAGAATCAGTCGAAAATAAAAGGAAGATCACAAAGCAAATCCGCAAAAGTATGAACTTGAAACCAACAACGTCTCACAAAGAAGCTTCCACATCTGCACAAGAGCCTCTTGAATCATCAACCGCTGGAGAGATGGCTATCCGTGATGAAGAAATGATCCAACAATCAAACACTGCACTAGGATTATCACAAATTATAAGTAACCTTGGAGAGGCAGTCCTGAATTTAAGTAACTGTACTATTAACAATTGTTACTTTAAATAAATTCTTATTAGCTGGTTTTATTTAAATTACTCGCATTGTTTGAGTAAAGCACTATACAAGCCATGGTACACAATGACTGCGTTGCTGGCTACGCTATGATTGCCTCAAGTTTAGCTTAGATACGCTCTCGGCCTTCAAGCTTGGTCATCATTGCAGCCGTTGCTGTCAGCCCTATAAAGGCCTCGACCTTCGCTCTCTGCCTTTATTCCATCCTCTCTATCGAGGGCCGCAATGTTAACCGCCCTGTGTTGGCCTGAAGCTGCGTTACGGTGCGCTTTCGGCCACCATCAGCGCTGCTAGCAACGCAGTCATTACAGACCGCGACAGTAATGATGCCGGTGCTTAAAATTATAATTATGAGCATATTACGTATTTGTAACCTGTAACGGTTTTGGATTTAACATCAATTAGAATTAATTTAAGAAAATGCATGAACTGTTTGAGCATGGTTACGCTTTGTTGTTTTACAGCTCCGAAGCAAAAATGCCTCTAACCCCTGCTGAGAAAATGAGGCGGTACCGGGAAAGGCTTAAAGAAAATCCAGAAAAGATGGAGGAGCTTCGAATAAAAAACTTAGAAAGGATAAAATCCAAATATTTGTACAAAACGGTAAATAAAATGTCAGAAGAGGAAAAAAAGAAACAAAGGAAAAAGTGGCAGGTTAATATAATTTTATTATCATTTGAGCTGCTGTTAACACTAGCCTTATAAAATCCTAGTTTGGTACCAGTATTTTTGTTACTGTCCCATAAAAGCGTACGAGTACCTACTTCTTTTCAGTATTGATATTTTTTAATCTTATGCAATATTTTTTATGATAAAAGCACAAATGTGTGCATTATTATTTCATATATGAACCTAGAAATAAAAATAAAAGAAACAACAACACAAATACGCAAACAGAGAAGTGGCCAAATGGTAACGTAAAGGATCTATTACCGCTTTTAAGTAACACTAGCACTTCGTGTGCGTAGTTTTACTGATTTCCCCTACAACATTTAACACCCCCTCCACCCCCTATAAAAGGTACTTTTCGAAAATGTATGATTTTCATATAAACTGAATCCCCCTATTCACCCCCTTAAAGGTTGAGTTTCCAATAACCTATTCTCAGTGTTCCCCTACATTATAAAAGGAAGCCGTGTACAAAATTTCACGTTCCTAGTCCCAGTTGTTTCGGCTGTGCGTTTTGACATGTCAGTCAGTCAGTCAAAATAAGAAGGAATATTTCTCCGCCTTTAATTTATTTCTGTACATTTTACCACGGATTAGAAAAAAAAAAGAAGGACTTCGCGCCACGCATATCGAAAATGAAGCACTGTACCGATCTATGTGTGTGTATATAAATGTCTTACTTGTGATATGTCTTACTTGTCTCACTTGACACTTTTTCTGGGATGTAGAATTATTTTACACCATTGCACAACACAAGAAGGCATTATTTTATTTTATTACTTGACGTAAACAGTACCTATAATGACGCCGTAGTGGCGGCCGGTCGACACCTTAAGACGTAAATGTGTGCGTGAGGCATGTTTCTACATTTTTTTTTTTTTTTTTTCCTAATTGGCAGCTCGTAGTTGTGACCACTAAGGTCCTGGCTACTTAACCGGGCAAACCTGTGGGTGCCTTAAGCTACTAACTTAAAGCCTCCAGCCAGGGGCGAAAAATACTTAAAAATTAGATGACCGCACGCTAAGGGCACCCCCTGTGGGGTACGAACCTCGGCTTAGGGCGTCACTGAGGGGAGGGCAGCAAGATGGGACAGGCTGGATCTAAATTATATTATTATTAACTGGGGAATTTAAAACTACAGGCTCAGCTACGACGCGGGCTGGCGCGTCGTCGAGCAAGGGTCGGGGGGGGGGGGACAATTACGTCGGGGGCGTCGCGTAGGACCTCGGCGGCGAGGTCGGAACGATGGCGGTCTGTTTTTGTGTACTGTACTGGTGGCACTACTCCTGGAGGAGGGTTATGGGGTCATCGGGGTCGGACAGGGCATGCCTTGGACGGCGGGTACGACTAATGCGGGAGGGGGCATATCTGGCAGCCTCGACAACCAGAGGGTTGCGATGTGAGGCCGCGGAGTCGAAGAAGCGCTTGGAAATGCGCTTCATGAACTGACGGATAGTGGGGATTTTAAGATCGAGATGGAGGATCTCGTTTCGAACGAACCAGGGGGAGCCGGTTGCCCTACGGAGGAACCGGTTTTGGAGGGTCTGCATCCTATGGATGTGGTGGGGTTTCGAGTGTGCGAAAACCACGCTCGCGTAGGTCATGATTGGCCGAATGCACGCTGTGTAAATGCGCAATTTGCACTTGAGTGACAATTTGCTGCGTGCATTCAATAGGGAGTGGAGTCTACCGAGAGCGAAAGCGGCGCGCGAACGCGCCTGCTTTATGTGCTCACCGAAAGAGAGTCTATGGTCTAGAGTGACACCCAAGTATTTGGCTCGCTTCTCCCAAGGGATAGGCTTGCCGAACATGGTGATCGGACATGTTTGTACAAACGGTTAGGTCGGTACTTATAGTACTTCACTTTCGATACGCGTGGCGCGGAGTCTTTTTTTTTTTTCTAGTCCGTGCATTTATCTGCTTTTTTATTATAAATTAAATCGATACTACTACTAATAATAAAGCTGAAGTGTTGTTTGTTTGCTTGAACGCGCTAATCTCAGGAACTACCAGTCGGATTTGAAAACATATATTTTGCAATTGATAGCCCCATTCTTGAGGAAGGCTATAGGTTACTTAACATCACGCTACGACCTTTAGGAGACGACAAATAACAAAAAATATCTGAAAGAACGCTAAGCGAAAACGAAGTATAGCGCGGGTAGGCGACGGGGTGGGTCGGGAGAGCAATTAATTTCACGCGGACGAAGTCGCGGGCAGATGCTAGTCTCAAAATAAACCTCACATTCAGAATCCTTAGACATCTATCTATTAATTAAAATTTAAAAAATCAAGTTTAGTTATCTAACATTGTTAATATAACGATCTCAGACGAAATCAGACAGGGACGTGGGGCCGGTTTCGTATACACGTGTCCTCAGTGAGGTGTAGTTTAGTTGGAAATGTGTGCGTGTGAGCGTGTATGCACAGAGCAAGGTGTAGTTTTGCATGCTTTACCGTATTGATTTATTATTTGGTCTGCGCTAATGGTGCAAGTTATTTAAAAGCTTGTAACAATAATAAATAGTCCTGCACCAACTTGGGGTTGGGATTGTTCTTGGGTACACTTGCATAGTGCCTCCTTGTCATTTAAAATTGTTAAACGGGCCTCTGCGAGTTGGTTTCGGCCCTTTATTGCAAAATAAAAACGTGTAAATTTTTACGTTCTTTTTTGCATTTCGTGCAAAAAGATTGTGCAAAAATACCACTAAAATGTTAAGCTTGACTAAATGGAACAAAAGTTAAGTATCTTATTTTGTAAGGAGAAATGAAACGATTAATTTATCAATTTAATTAAAAAAATATGGATAAGTAAATTAAGAGTAGTGAAAGCCCAGTGTGACAGAAGGCTGGGCATTCATTTCAGAGGGCTTGGGTTCGATTCCCGACTCGACTACCAATCGATAGCTGTCGTAAAGCCATGTGAAAGCCCTTTGGGAGGCTTGGAAACTAGCCAGTGATCGCTTGAAAATAAGAATTAATTAATGCATTTTAGAGGTACCTACGTGCCACGAATACTCAAGGGCAAGCCACTCCCATTCGTAATTCAAATCCACATAAGAAACTGGAAAGTTCTACAATAACTTTAACTCCAAAACATGTTAATACTTTAGTTACGAAACAGAATAATACAATACAAAATAGTCCATCGCACGCCGTTAAACCAAATATGGAGGTAGTTAATAATAAACAACCACAAAAACATAAATTGTGTATTCTGAGTTCTAATAAGACAAACAAGATTTTATCAATAGCAGAAACAACATTCCAGAACTATAATATATGTCACTACCTCAAACCATATTGTGGGATCAGGCGTCTCGTCAGCGACATCGATAAAAAATTGACTACTTTTACGACTGATGATTACTGCATAATTCTCATCGGCGAAGAGGACTTTAGCACAACAAACAACTATCATGATCTAATTATTAACTTGCGTGAAACACTTGTAGCTGTCAATAACACAAATATTATAATATGTTTACCTACGTATAAATACAGCTATTACTCTAATATGTACAACTTAAGAGTAGAATTGTTCAATAACCTGTTATACAATGACATTCAGATACACAATTATGCATTTCTATATGACTCTAATTACGATCTACCCTGTGATTATACAATGTTTTCTAAGTTAAATGGTGTGATTAATAATACTGGTATGAACAATATTTTTTGCAATGTAAAATATGATATTGACAAGACCTTTCATAATTGTTTTTCCAATTCTAATAATATAAACAATGTCTCTCATAAAATAGTTACTCCAGAAACTGTGAACAATCAAAATTTTTTTCTTGTATAACCATATTCATGTTATTCATCAAAACACAAACGGTTTAATAAGTAAATCGGACTTATTAAGCTTACATTTAAATGATCTTGCTAGCCTTGGTAAACATGTGGATGTACTTTGTATTACAGAACACAATATGACAGAAGAGGACCATTGCAATCTTTGTATTCCAAATTATACTCTCGCTACCTTCTATGCAAGAAAGTCCCGGAGAGGTGGCTCATGTATCTTAGTGAATAATAATCATCCGTATAAAATTCTCGACTTAAAAGAATATTGCAGTTCTTGTATCTTAGAATCTTGTGCAATTGATTTAATCGAACATCAAATAATTATAGTCTGTATTTATAGATCTCCTAAGAATAATATCGACTCTTTAACTTAATTTTTTTATAACTTTGATGGAATCTTAAGGAAAATATGTCTCAATTCCAAAAAAAAGGTGCTGATTTGCGGAGACTTTAACATCGATATTTTAAAAAACACGAAAATGTCAATTCAATTTCAAAATCTCTTACATAGTTTTAATATGAAATTAGGTGTGCGTGAACCAACCCGGCTAGATAGCGGTACATGCATCGACAATATTATACACAATGTAAGAGGAAGTGTATGTGAGGTAATGGAGCTAGCCGTCTCTGACCATACAGCTCAAATTATAAAATGTCCCGTCAAAAAGACCTGCACGATCACACACTGGTTCTCTTATAAACGCGATTTTTGCCAGGAAAATATCAAAAAATTTAAAGAGGCTCTCCAAAGTCTTAGTTTTAATAGTATTTATAGCTGCAAAGATCCAAACAATGCATTTAAAGAATTTCATAACCTATTCAAATTATTTTACGATCTGTGTTTCCCTGTAATGAAAATAAAAAATGTTACTACTAAACCACAGAAATGGATCACAAAAGGCATTAAACTGTGCTCTAAACGTAAACGTGAGATGCTATGGCACTTCAGGCGGCATCCGAATGTAGTCAATAAACAAAGATATAATTCCTATTCCAAACGTTTAAAAACAATTATCAAATTGACCCAAAAATCGCAAAATAGCCATTTTATCAATAACGCTGTAAATAAAACTAAAGCAACCTGGAGGGTTATAAACTCATCAAAAAATAACATTCCAAGGAACTGTCCTTATAAACTCCTCATTGACAATAAATACGTAACAAATCCACCTGTCATTGTAGAACTATTTAATAATCATTTTATTGACCAAATACAGCCAACAAACAATTCTGACCATAAAATAACAGTAACAAATACAAACATTAATTCATTATTCTTATCACCCACAGCACCAATTGACATTTATAACATAATTACGACTCTGAAAAACACGAATAGCTCTGGCTTTGACGACATTGAGACTAAGATAATAAAAAGCGTAGCTGTTGAAATTTCACCGGTTTTTAGCTATATTACTAACCTTTGTATAGAACATGGTGTTTTTCCCGAAGACTTAAAATTGCCCTTATAAAACCACTACATAAAAAGGATGATCCTCAAAATATACAAAACTACAGACCCATTGCTCTTCTTTCTATATTTTCCAAAATAATTGAAAAGGTTATTTATAACAGTATATACATGTTTCTTGAAAAAAATGCCATTTTAACTAAAGAGCAATATGGTTTTAGAAAGTGTAAAAACATAAACATGGCTATTTATGAATTGATTAATGAAATAGTTACTAATATGGACCAAAAAATACCTGTAACAGCCTTATTTATGGATATGACTAAGGCTTTCGATTTCGTTGACCATGGAATCCTTTTAAATAAGCTATATAAATATGGCATTAGGGGCAAAGCTTTAAACTTACTAAAGTCATATCTTACTGGCAGAAAACAGCTAACTAGTATTTCAGCAGTCGATGTTCAAACTAAAACTGAAATTAATTACCAATCGAGAGAGAGACAAATTTACTATGGTGTGCCTCAGGGAAGTGTGCTTGGCCCTTTATTATTTTTATGCTATATAAATGACCTTCCAAAAACCATACCACATCCTATGACCCTATTTGCTGATGACTGCACTATAGTATTTTCTGGTAAAAATAGTGACTCATATGAAAATGACATAAACAGTAGCTTAAGTCTAATAATTCAATGGCTAAATAATAATAACTTACAGATTAATTTTAATAAAACTCAAATAATGACATTTAAACAAAGAACTAATCCTAAAATTCTTGACATTAATTATGACCAAAATAAGATTATTAAAACGGAACGAACCAAATTTCTAGGTATTTGGCTAGACGAAAACATGACATGGAAAACACACATAGAGATAATGATAAAGAAAATTCATCAATTTTGCTATGCTTTACACAATTTGAATAAGGTTGCAAATCGTAATACTGTCCTTACTGCATATCATGCATATGTCTCCACAACTCTTCGTTACGGCATAATATTTTGGGGCAACTCTACCGACAGAGATATGGCATTTAAAGCCCAAAAACAATGTCTTCGAGCCATATGTTTGTTAAAAACCACCGAAAGTTGCAAACCATTTTTCGTTAGTTTAAAAATACTTACGCTTCCATCCCTCTATATTTATGAAATTTCTATATTTGTTAAGGAGAATCTGTCTAAATTTGATAAACTTAATACTAGACGTCACCAAAGCACACTAAAATCAAAAAAAACACAATACTGCACTTTTCTCAAAGAGTTGTCTTGGCATGGGTCCAAAGATTTACAATAAACTACCAAAAACTTTAAAGAGCATGACCAACATAAACCATTTTAAATCGCAACTTAAGAAATTCTTGATTGAAAAGGCTTACTACTCTATCAATGAGTTTTTCGATGATAGAAGCATAAAATAAAAAATGTCCGATCCACATGTTATTCTATCTTGTTTACGATGTTACTTGTTTGAAACCGTTTTATTTAGTTTTTTTTTTTTTTAATCCTTTACACCTAATTTGTACGCCTTGCAAGGCAAAACATAGTGATACAACACAAATTTTATACCATGTACCATATTACCTATGTTCGACAAATAAATTACTTTGACTTTGACTTTGACATTAAGTGCGTCTTTCCTTTAAAAATATGTGCACGAAAAGATTCCCAATTAATCATTATAGGCGTTGTTGGGTCTAAGGTGAATCAAGTTAGTTCTACTTCTAACATTTTCGTTCACAATTTGAGGTTTAATAAGTTGTCAATAATGTTGCGATTGGGCATTTGGGCAAACACCGACCATCCGACCGAAAGGGACGCAGTTAGACACAAATCGGAGCGTCTGTTACTGGTTGGGTTGGGACGGGTAGTATGCGGTGAGTTCGATGAAATCTGTAGCTAGGCAGAAAGTGAACACTGAACAGCTGATTTCACGCGTCGCGTGTCGTTCGTTAGAGTATTTCAAAACCCATTGCTGATTTTTAGGGTTCCGTGCCCAAAGGGTAAAACGGGACCCTATTACTAAGACTCCGCCGTCCGTCCGTCTGTCTGTCCGTCTGTCACCAGGCTGTGTCTCATGAACCGTGATAGTTAGACAGTTGTTTTTTTTTACAGATGATCTATTTCTGTTGCCGCTATAACAACAAATACTAAAAAACGCAATAAAATAAATATTTAACTGGGCTCCCATACAACAAACGTGTTTTTTTTGCAGTTTTATAGATAATGGTACGGAACCCTTCGTGCGCGAGTCCGACTCGCACTTGGCCGGTTTTATTTTATTTTAGTCGTTTTATTTACATAAATGGAGAGCTACGTACAGAGAATGTAATTTTACATTGAAATAATGGAATGCTAACCGAAAAACAATTAAAATAGTAATGAAAATTTTCCTGAGAAAATTTCCGGTGGAATGATTCAAACTAAGGAGCTGGAATGCACCCTGTTAGTTTGCGGTAGAGATGTTGAATATAACCAACCGTGCATCAACCAATATTGAAAATTAACCAGATTAAGATATTCGATAAACAAAGTTAACATTATCGACTAAAAATATCATATCAACTTCTCCGGTGGAAAAATGGCAACGCCGAACAGTAACAATAACAACGCACTTTCTCTTGCTCGCTCTAACAACGCGCTTTCTCTCGCTCGCTAGGGGTGGATTACGGAGCGGCAACGTGGTGCCTTATCGCATTGTCAGTGATCATTACAAATATTCATTCCGTTACGTGCATTCAATTATAAGCTCTATCTATTTTATGATAAAACACATTTACTGTTGGGGATATTTTATTCTAAACAAACGTAAGTGATATTTTTTTTAACAAATATTTCGGTCGGTTAATGGTTGATCAATTGGTTAGGTTAGTTTTGTTTGGTTACTCGAATAACAAAGCCGCATCGTCGCGTTGTTGTTGTTTTCGGTTAATGTGAAGATTGTGAATCTGTTATTACAAATGCCGAGACGAAATAATGATACTTGGAACCATTTCGATAGGCTCGTGGGAGTGGAAAAAGTCGCAACTTGCAAGTATTGTAATAAAGTCCTTTCTTATAAAGGTACTACCACTAATCTGAAGACACACTTAAGATTGAAGCACCTCAATGTGTATTCAAATTTAAAACTGGGTGCATTTGCTGGAACAAGAACAAGTGAAGGTAATGGCCAAAGAACTGTGGGAATTGTGGGATTTAGTGATGGGGCTAGTACCTACTAGTAGCGGTGGTAATGGGCGTGTTAGCGGTGGCGGTGGTAGTGGTGACGGTGGTCTAGCTGACACCCGTCAAAACTGACGGCGTGCTGTCACTAGTACTGAGTCATTATCATCTGGTGAACCGCCCAGTAAAGTTCAATGCATGATGTCGTCATACTTAAGTACTGAAAAAACTCCGACCAGATCAGAAGGTCATAGATAAATGCTTAGTTAAATTAATAGCCTATGACTGTCTACCTTTTACAAACGTAGAAGATATTGGTTTCATAGAATTTGTACATCCCCTTAATGCCTCCGACGAATTTCCAAGCAGACACACCCTTTCCTCGTTAATTTTGCTTGCTTTTTATGAAGAACGAAGACATTATTTACTCAATTTAGTTCGATAAAATGCGAAGAGTCTGTGCTTAACAGATGACTGCTGGTCAGCCAGCACTATGGACCAATACATGTAAGGTTACGGCACATTTTTTTACAGAAAGTTTTGAAATTAAAAATGTTCTGTTACAATGCAATCTCTTTGATAGTAGTCACACGGGAACGAGGATTGCACAAGAAATGAGGGCAATAGAAGAAGCGTGGGGAATATCAGATAAAATTGTGTTTTTGCTAACAGACAATGCCAGCAATATGTTGAGCGCAAGCTACATACTAAATTGGAACCATTTTGGTTGCTTCGAGCACAAACTAAGCCTGGTAGTCCAAGATGCGTTAAAAAAAGTGGCATTGGTATGTAAACTTTCACTACTTATTCACTTAATTCAAATTGTTTTCTTCTTCTACACCGCTCCCTTACTACAGGAGATAGCGACCACAAATGACGCATCTCCATGCTATGTGGCCTTCTGAACTGTGGACTGCTTGCTTCATGCTGCCTCAGAGTCCTCCGACAGCCTTGGTAAGGTTATGAGACAGCAAATCTCACGAAAGTGAAAATCCCTAGGACTTGTTCCTTTCTGTACCTTTACAGAATAGCAGGAGACGTGTTTACCGAGCTCCTAGGTGAACGTTAGCCATTTCTTCAAATACAACAGCCTTACGGAGATTCTGAAGAATTCCCAGTGTCATATTATGTAGATAAATTACTTTATTTGCTCTATTGAGGAACTATAAGCAGTGGGATCGCCGCTTGAACCAAAATGGGTTAGCCAGAGAGAAGATTATATGGGTTAACCGAGTAATAATATGCTGTATCCTTATTATATTAATGAAAAATTAAGTAACTATCATTGAAAATTCATAGTTTGCTTGCAATGACAACAAATAAACAAGATTACCAAGACCCTAATGACTTGACAATCTTGACATTGACAGTTGACAAGTTTGGCATTATGGTAATAATGTTGCAAGGAGGCAGATTTTATTGTCCTTAGATATTTAATAAGTTATTTTAATTCTTTAAAATGGTTATCGCTACTAATCAGTTTCCATGAAAAATTGTATTCCCAAGATATGGTTTACAATAGCCACTATACAATTTTCAAGAAAAAAATTCTTTTCTTTTAATCATGTTCTCTAATTTTTCCTGTTTTCAAGGAGATTTTGTTACGGCCAATTATTGTCTTCGAAAAAACCGAACTAAGATATTATGCTCTCCGCTAGCGTACCGACACTGTTAAGGGGGAAGCGCCAGGGTATCCCGAAATTCAAAATTTCTTACGTTTTTTGCAATTTGCAGGTCAGTATCAAGATGTATGTATGATTCGCTGCCGCTGAATTATAATCACAAAAATCATCAATACGTCTCTTATAAGTTCATATTAAGGGGACTACATGACCTAAACGCAAATTTATAATGCCTAAAAATATATGATCCACTGCAGTAACCAAAATCAGAAAAATATATGATATTCTTCTGGATATATGCTAGTTAGATAGTGTGTTGAAAACATAATACAATTAACTTGATATGATAGAAAAAAAAACACGAAGATACCTCTAAAAAAATATTTTAACGATTAAAAACCATAATAATATACATGCAAACATTCAGATTTTTTGTCAGATTATTCTACAAGTAACATACTAACCTAATAGTATTTTAAGTTTTTAGTCCAATAAATAGATTTTTTGTAAATCCATAATTGCTTCATATTTTGCAATAAATTACCAGCATCGTGTCATCGCGCGTCTCTTTCTTTTCTATACATTCCGACAGTGATCGCGCTTTAGCTCTTGTAAGCCTCTTAACCTATTGAACGACTATTTCATGAAATCTCATCATCATTTGAGGCCAATTCTAACTTATGGAGCTGTATTGCTGTGTCTAGTGATTATAATTTTTTAAAGCCATATTTATTACGGCCGCGAATCATATTTTATTCAACATACAACCTGAAACTGACCTGCAAATTGCAAAAAACGTAAGAAAATTTGAATTTCGCGGGCTACCTTGGCGCATCCCCCTTAAGTATGTCAAGGTTATGTACAATTTATCTCGGATGTAGAGACTTGCATTTGTCATAAGCATCGTTACGGCAAGCGATTATTTTCGTTATTAGTTACTATCAGTAGTTTGCGACAGCATCGCTATTTATGTCGAGACTGCATTTTGGGTGGGAAATCATCGAATAACTTCTCCCGCTCTGAGTGGAGCGGGAGGGTGTGTCAGATTTTTAGTGACTAAAACCCACCCGTGTTCCTTCAGTTGCCTGTGTGCCAGAGGCCACGGTAACCCTTTCGGACAAACCCGCGACCCCGGCAGGCATCGGCCGTCAATGTGTGCTCAAATCTCTTTGAGGCGCGCGTGAAACATAACGCGCCGTCGACCCGGGCCTAGCCCTTACCGCACGGCTCCCCACTGCTTGCCGTCTGCAAGCCCGCGCGTACGTTGGCCGAGAATCGGCTATCGACTTCCGACGCCTAGGGCATCTCCTCCTGCAGCGACTAGGGGCGTGAGGGCGCAACGATTGCCTCTCTCTCACGCGCTCCTCCTCCTCCTTCGTGAGCATTACTGCTTCGCAGAATGAGGTGACGGCTTCCCATGCCCTTTCGCTCCGTACCATGGCCTGGACCAGAGCCGGACGCGAGAGATCGCCGCCGCCGATCGCCTCCGCGAGAATACGGCGGTGCCCCGCTCAAGCCGGGCAGACCTCCACCGTATGCTGCACCGTGTCGTCCGGGCAATCCACACAGTGGTAACACCCGAGCGTTTCCTCCCGTTCCCGCCTTATGCAAAACAGGAACCTCCCAAAACAACCGTGTTCGGTGAGGACCTGCGTCTGGCGGACGGTGTGGACGCCGTGGCGCCTCACAATCCACTCCTCGAGGAGGGGACTTACCGCCGAGACTGCAGTTACTACACCTGTAGTCTCGACATAAATTTTAGCGACGCTGGGAGCAAACGTCTGATTAAGATAACTCGTAATAATTGCGTTCTTAGAATGAGTGACATCTGTGGCTTTAGAGAGTAACTTTGATTGTCTTACCCATCAATAGATGACGCCACTGACATGTAAACTTTTTTATCTACAGAGCATTCCTTTTTTCCGCCATTTGTCTGTGCCAAAGAGTATAATAACTATGTCAGTGCTAACGAACCACAGTTTTTGCGTATAATAATTACGAGTAAAAGGTGTTTTGAAGTGAATCGTGAAATTATTAATGGTAAGCTTCTATGCATTTGTTTTATTCTACACTAAAGTCAAGTTTTTTTGATACGGCTACGTTTGCCCCCATTAAAAATGGGTAAGCAGGGTAAGTACTACTTAGTATTTAAACGCATTTTAAAAAAAAACTTTTGTATCCAAAAATAATCCGAATTCTAATCAAAATTACTGATTGCACAGCAAAATACTCAACTCAAAATATAACCAATTATGCAACAATTTATATTCGTGGCGCACCGCTTTCTACTAAGCGAGGCCTCCAATTTCTGAATGGCAATAATAATAAGGCATAGTCGACGGAGCCCCCGTCAGGCGGGGCTACTCCTTCAGGGTGGATTAAAAAAAATAACCACGTAGGGGATGGCAGAAGCTGGAAGACCCCGCCATCCCCTACGTGGTTATTTAACCTGACCACCAAACCTAACCAACCACCCATCACCCACATAACCTGTCCGAGTCGGGGTGCCCCAAGTCCCGAGCTCGCTTCGCTGGCTCTTGCATCCTAATTTCTCCTAGTATAGTAATATTGCATTTTGTACCGATCGCTTCGACATAATTTTTACGACAAACGGCTGATTAGAGACAAATACTTAATACTCACACGCTATCAGTGTGAGTATTATGTATGTACGCTCCGGTTACTTTGCTGTGCAGTTAGTGTTTAAATGGTGGAAATAAATTGATAGGTGATTATTTATTTGATGTGCAATTAATAATATCCCATTAAAAATTGTAGGTTGGGTAATTGTAGCTGTTTTGACAGCTACAATTGCCCCTCTATTTTTATATGAACATGAAAAACATTAGTGATGTCAAGGTGTCGACTGAAATATTGTTAATGTCGATACAAAGTCAAATACACTTGAGAGCAATAAAATCGTACACCTTGACTTTTTTTTGTTAAGGCAGTTTTTTTTCATGAATCTGAATAAATATTTTTAAAAACACACACACTAATTGAAAGTCTACCTCATTACCTTTCTAATGATATCAAATACAGTGTAAAAAATACCCATAAGAGGTTTTACGGCACAAAACCCGACAAACTGGTAAAATTACCCAATTTCGCTTAAGAAATAATGAAGATCAATCTCAAAATTCAAATTGATCAAATTGTTTATTAATAAGGTGTATTCCCTCCCCTAGCCTTAATTACAGCTCTTAATCGGTTTTTCATGGACCGTATTAATTTTACCATGAAATCTTGTGGTATAGCGTTCCACTCCTCTTCAATGGCAAGTTGAAGCTCTCGGAGGCGCGTAGGAGCAGGGCTTCTTGCTCGAACTCTTCTTTTTAGCTCATCCCAGACGTGCTCAATCGGATTGAGATCAGGACTACGAGCTGGCCACTCCATCGCGGTGATTCCAACGTCTTCCATGTAGTCGCAAACTGTTCTAGCGACATGCGGTCTGGCGTTGTCGTGCATTAGGAGAAAATCTTCTCCCATAAGCCACGCAAGCGGCCTCACATGTCCTTCGAGCACTTCTTCGACGTATCGTGCAGCCGTCAAACCTCTCGATCTCGGGTCATAGTGTCCAACATTATGCCACCCCAAAACATACACGATCCACCGCCAAAAGCCACACGTTCGCTTATGCAGCATTGTGAAAATCGCTCTGATGACCTTCTGTAGACCCTAGAGCGTCCATCGTGACCATGTAATGTCATTCTGCACTCATCAGAGAACATAACAGACCGCCATTGGTCATACGTCCAATTTAAATGTTCCCTGGCAAATTGTAGTCGGGCTTGTCGGTGAGCTGTGGTCAATTTGGGACCATTTGCTGGGCGATGTGAAGTCAGTCCTGGTTCACCAAGTCTTCTTCTGACTGTCCACCGACTTATACTGAGATTGCGAACTTCTCGAAGCTCTTGTCCCAGTTGAACCGCATTCAGTCCTCCAAGACCTTGCCACAAGAAAGCGGTCATCACGCTCTGATGTTCTGCGTCGCCGGCCAGATCCTGGTCGCCGAATGTAGCCACCGGTCTCTTGAAACCTCTGGTACACACGACGAACAGAGTAGCGGCTCAAATTTAGTCGTTGAGCAACTTCACTTTGATTATAGCCTGCTTCGAGCAAGGCAATAACTTAAGCGGCTTCTGCGGGCGTGGTATCCATATTTTTCCGTATGCTTTCAGTAGAGATGTTATCACGTTGACCTTCGGTATGCAACTGATTAAAAATCCTTTTTTTTTTTTTCCTAATTGGCAACTCGTAGTTTTGACCACTAAGGTCATGGCTACTTAACCCGTCAATCCTGTGGGTGCCTCAAGCTACTAACTTAAAGCCTCCAGCCAGGGGCGAAATTCTTAAATACTAGGTGACCGCACGCTAAGGGCACACCCTGTGGGGTACGAACCTCGGCTTAGGGCGTCACTGACGGGAGGGCAGCAAGGTGGGACAGGCTGGATCGAAATTATATTATTATTATTATAAGGGGAATTTAAAGCTACAGGCTCAGCTACGTCGGGGGCGTCGCGTAGGACCTCGGCGGCGAGGTCGGAACGATGGCGGTCTGTTTTTGTATACTGTACTGGTGGCCCTACTGCTCTCCTGGAGGAGGGTTATGGGGTCATCGGGGTCGGACAGGACATGCCTTGGACGGCGGGTACGACTAATACGGGAGGGGGTATATCTGGCAGCCTCGACAACCAGGGTGTTGCGATGTGAGGCCGCGGAGTCAAAGAAACCCTTGGATATGCGCTTCATGAATTGACGGATAGTGGGGACTTTAAGATCGAGATGGAGGATCTCGTTCCGAACGAACCAAGGGGAGCCGGTTGCCCTACGGAGGAACCAGTTTTGGAGGGTCTGCATCCTATGGATGTGGTGGGGTTTCGAGTGTGCGAAAACCACGCTCGCGTAGGTCATGATTGGGCGAATGCACGCTGTGTATATGAGCAATTTGCACTTGAGTGACAATTTGCTGCGTGCATTCAATAGGTAGTGGAGTCTACCGAGAGCGAAAGCGGCGCGCGAACGCGCCTGCCTTATGTGCTCTCCGAAAGAGAGTTTTTGGTCCAGTATGACTCCCAAGTATTTGGCTCGCTTCTCCCAAGGGATAGGCTTGCCGAACATGGTGATCGGACGGGATTAAAATCCAAAAAAACCGACCCTTTTATACCTGCGGGTAAGGGGTGCAAGTAGTGAGAATACTAACGGGTGAATTTGGCTAATTTGGTGTACGGCTGGTTTCTGTAAGTTACGTGAAGGTCAATGATTTTAATTTTGTATTTTTTTAAAGCTAAGCTTGTATTCTTTAATTTTGCCTAATGATTTAAGAAAAAAACAGTAATAAACCAAATTCTAAGGGGTGTGCGTTTTTATTGCTCTCAAGTGTATATTTTAAGTATACAGTATGGAAACCACATATATGCAATAAATGAAACCACATACTTGTTATCGCCTTTTCTGACCATACACAAAAAATGGACGAAATCGGTCCAGTAATTAGGTAAAAAACTAGAGTTCTAATTTTGATCAAATTTGAACACTCTGTAGAATTGGATAACTAGGTCAATGATTGAATGAACTTGAATCCTTGAACATTGAAAAGCGACGTTGCCATGCAGTGCAAACTACATATCACGACGCTGTTACGTATTCTACTTACCTATTTGCCTAAAATGTAAAATCGGTATACCTAAACGACAAGCTGGAATTAAAAAAAAAAAAATACAAAAGAAAAAAAAAAAATGTAATACATTTTATTTCAACGTTTGAGTGCGCAAACTAAGTGTGTATGTAGGCCGCGGACAGCATCGCCCGACTCCCCGCGTGATCTCCGCCGCCGCCGTTGCTCTACGCAAATACATTCGTTTCGCAAATGTATGGAATTTAATACTGTGACGGTACGGCCCACTTGCTCTCACAGACAGGAAACCTGTGCAGCCAATGTGTGCAGGAAACATTAGGCTGATTATTATTTTTTTTCGATACATGAGTACTTGAAATTACTGTTATAAAATACTGGCATTCAGCTGCATCCGGTTAGACTGGAAGCTGATTAGTACTTGGAAATTTGGAATTGCCTTTTGACCTGCCACGGCCGAAATTTTGTTTTGCAATTTACACAAACATAAACTATCACTGGCACGCGCTAACATTTCCTGCAGGTGTACGTAGGCAGCGGTATCTTTAGCGGCATGTAAGATGCCGCCAAAGACACCGCAACAGGCGTCTCGAGACATGCGGCGTTTTTCAAAGGCGGCGGTCATTGTGAATGAATTTTGCGGGCGGCAGGGAAGGAGGGGTGCGTGTAGGTAAGGACACCTGTTATTGACTATTAGGGAATAATGATCGATGAACAAAAAAAACTGTTTAGCTTTAAATACTTAGGGCGTAGTGTTTTTATTAGAAGTATCGTGCTCTTGTGATAATTCTAAAAACACTATGCCCTAAGTATGTATAGCTATACAGCTTCTTTGTTTAAGTGTGTTGTGTAAGTTCTTGTTAAATATTCAGTAGATTTAGAGATAAAATTAATGAAGTAGAAGTAAACAATAACAATTTTACAAGTTACGTAGAAGCAACCTATTAAAAAAATCGTACCTACTTACACATTTACTAGTCAGGAAGTCACTCCAGTCCAATCGTACAAAATTACTAAAACTTTTTTTAATACTTAATCAAATCAATAATTTGTTAAAAATATTAAAACAATAGAATAACACAAAAATGCTTGTATTTTAATGCCTTGTTTTGGTAGTAGGTAAGTAAGTGTAAAAAAGTATCGATAAACGATAATTGCGCCGTTAACCCTAAATTATGACTTTTATTATTTTCGCCATTTTTGAGAAGTCTCGCTTTGTCAGTTCACCGCTGTCTTCCGGGATAGTGTATCGTGACTTTCGCAGAGATTTCATAGCTACTTGCGCGCATTGCTTCAAGTGATTTTGGCAAATTAAACTGATAAATAGTTCCTTTTTTAAGGTGAAATTGACATTTATTTGCTACTTGACTTTGTGTGTGTATAAATAGTGTTTTTAAGTTTATTTGTATTTATTTTTTACGGTGAAATTGACACTACTTGACTTTTGTGTGTGTGTACCCGTGTGTTTTTTTAACAAAATGCCAAGACAACAGCATTTTTACAGTGCTGCAGAGTATACAGACATGGTTTTATTGTATGGCGAATGCCGCCAAAATTCAGCCTTAACTCTACGTACTTATCGTGAGAGATACGGCGCAACTCGTGTCTGCCCTACTAATGTCCGGACAATCCTGGGGGCTGTCCAAAGGATCAGAGAAAATCAGCACATAGTGCCGAACACTCATGAAGGAGTTTCTCCGCGTCACGTTCCATCCTCTTTTGAACAACGAGTCTTAGACCATTTCGATCGGAACCCAACTTGCAGCCTTAGACAAGCTGGGCGTGTGTTTAGAGTGAGCCATAGAACAATACATCAAGTGCTGAAAAGGAACAAAATACGTCCTTATAAATATGCAAAGGTTCAGGCGCTGCTGCCCCGTGATAAGCCGATTAGAGAGTTTTACTGCCGCTGGGTACTTCAAAAATCTCTCGAGACCATTTTTTTTTATCAGATGTGTTTTGGACAGATGAAAGCACGTTTACTCGGAACGGCATGTAGAACCGACAAACCATGCGTCACTGGAGCCATACGAATCCCCATTTATTTAGAGAATCAGCTCATCAGTACCGTTTTTCCGTTAATGTTTGGGCAGGCATTCACGGAGATCAAATAATCGACCCTGTTTTTATCAACGGAAACCTGAATGCACAGAAGTTTCTAGATGTTCTTAACGGCCCGATAGCACGATATTTAGAAAGATTGCCTGTGGTAGCTTTCAGGCGGGTATGCTTCCAGTTAGACGGAGCTCCTCCACACTCCGTACTCGTCGCGAGAGAGCGGCTTAACACCATGTTCGGCGAACAATGGATTGGGCGCTATGGCCCCCACAGGTGGCCAGCTCGGTGGCCCGACTTCACTCCTCTAGACTTCTTTTTATGGGGCTTTATTAAAAATGAAGTTTACTCGCGGGTCTCCGAAACCGAAGATGAACTGCGCAATCGTATTGTCGCTGCCTTTGACAAATTAAAAGCCATGGCTCTGGATCCTGAACGAAATTTGTTGAGCAGGCTTCGGGACAACATTGTGCGGCGATGTAACTTGTGCATTCAGAAACGTGGTGGACATTTTGAAAATGTGAAAATTTAAGTTTCCTTTTTTTTACTAATGTGCAATAGTTAATTTAGTTAGTTCAGTTCAGTTATCGCGAAATAAAAACATGGCGGTAAAAATGAACTAAGTGAATTTTGATTTCATCGAATATTGACAAACGATCAAACGCCAGCGCCGACAAAAAAGCCGCCATTGGATGTCACCCGCGTGCGTTAGGTAGTTGCTGCTCTTCCTGAGGTCAAGGTACGTTTTCTAAACAGAGTGTTTACTTTTATAGAATTTATTTTAATAATTATTTTGTTTGAAAATTTCACTTTTTTAATTTACGGTGGTTTATTTAATATTTAATTTTGCTATACTTCTGTGGACTAGTATTACTTGTGGTTTCATTTATTGCATATATGTGGTTTCCATACTGTATATTTCATGACTATACTAGGTATAAGGTAAAATTTTTGTAAGCGCAAATATTTTAAGAGGTGTATCTCTACTCATAAAACTGAACAACTTTTCCCAATAAACTTTGGTCGTAAATCCTAATACGATATTTTTTGGACTATTTCTGACTTGTTTAGTATCGAGTTCGATTTTTTTTTTCACATTTTGGCCCATGTTCATTGGGAAAAGTTGTTTAGTTTTATAAGCAGATAAACCCTTATAGTAGATATTTATGTTTTAGATGGTTCGGCACTATAAACGAAAAAAAGAAATTCCTTATTCAAGAGACAATCTTTTAAAAGCAGTTGAAGAAGTGAAGTCGAAAAGAATGAGTAGTTATCAAGCTGCCGAACAATTTGGTGTTCCCAGATCCACGATTGCTTCGCATGTAACTGGAAAGCGCGGACTTAAAAACCCTAAGCCAGTTATAGAGACACATGTCCCAATACTAACGTGTATGGAAAATAGCTACATGTACCCCTTGGTAATACTTCAAATAATTTTAAAGCTAATTGAACCCTGCTACTAAGCATTAAAGTACATAATTGGTTAAACGTAGTTGGACGTGACGTTGTTTACTATCGGTTTGAGTAATAAAGAGTTAACAACAAAGAAGTTGTAGATGAATAGCTACATTTATCCCCTATCGGGGTGAAAAGTGACTATTGGCGGCTATAAGAAGGAATTTGTTAAATTTAACATTAAAAAAAAAACATCAAATTTGCTGACTTTTTATTGATGATAAAAACTATTGAAGTTAAAATTTGAAATCTTTGAATTCTATTTCTGGTAGCTACAACGGCCCCGGGTGACCTTATGTCAATAATAAACTCATTTTGAAGTTCCTTTATAATTCGAATTTTAGGGTATGAGAGAATCGGTAGATAAAGGTTGGTTACGGTTTTTGAGCCTAAATTATTCTATTTGTAACTTTTTCTCGATAATGATATGGTGTTTGTTATATTGACTTGATTTTTTTTACTGAATTAAGTTTAAGAATTTTGATACTAACCTTGTTAGTAATAAACTACATAAATTCAACCTTGAAATCCCGTTTAAAGTTTTGTATCTATTCACCCGAGTTTCTATTTACCCCGTTTCACCCGGTAGTTCCCTCCTACATTAGTAATACGAAACTCGTAAGTAAATAATTAGGTACAGTCGCCACATCAAGTAACCACAAACTGTCAGATTTCCTCATTCGATTTTGAACTTAACAAGCAACATGTTAAAGTTTGAAAGAGTTTTGAGAAATTTGACTGTACAAACATTTGCGCGCGGGTCGTCGCTTGTGTCCGTTTCGATGGCGCGGCCACGACGATATATATAAAAAAAAACTATGCCAAGATTTTGTAAGAATTTGTAAAAGTTGATTCCCAAATCCATAAATTTGTCAAAGTTATGGTTAAAAAATTATCAGGGTTTGAACGTGGCCGCGCCATCGAAACGCGGAGAACCGCGCGGCCACGGAGATCTTTAAAACTAAGCGTTGCAGAGACCTGAAATTTAGATAACTAACTGGTTGAATTTGTATTTTTTTTTTTAAATATAGAAAAAAATCCTAGGCGTATATTTCAGGAGCTGTGAGAGTAAAACCCCATGGCCGCGCCATTGAAACGGTGAAAAACACGTTATCGCCGATATCTCGCTGAAAAATCATCGCAGAGGTCTGAAGTTTTTTGTAAAACCGAGATTTGAATTTGTCAATATTTGTAAAAATACTCAAAAATGTCCTAGGTTTATATTTCAGGAGCTGTAGTACGGTACCGCGTGGAAATAAGTCGTGATTAACTATCAAAGAAAGTAAGTATGATCGAGATCGTTTTTCGCAAACAACTACAACCATAGTACCGTAGAACTACCGATAACAGGCAAATGTATTTTTTTCACGATATAAAATTTTCAATACGGTTTGAGTGTTTCGGGTAGGGTGACCATGGCTTAACACTTTCAACTTCTTTCGAGGTACATTTCACAGGTGAAGAAACTGTGTTACGGCATGAAGGAGAAGTTGAGGTGCTTTGTGTGAGGGAACTTTCTTCATCATATTGTTGGCCAAAAATAGTTTTGAAATTTCTCTTCAGTCTCATGAACAACGAATAAGGCGTCATTTCATTGTTCAGTTCTTGAGCAATAGTTGTAAATATAGGATTACTGTATAAGATTTTTTCATTTCTGCAAGTAGCTGCATACTTAAGATTTTTTTATTCACATGCGCCGCATCAATTTTCGGCTTTATACCTCTTACCATGTTTCTGTAACAATATAATAATAATATTGACCAACATCTCTTGAGTCTGTCGTGCAAAGTTATCTGTTATGGTTCTCGCACTGGTACTCAGAACCACAGTATTTTCAGCTATCAAGCAATGGAGGGCTTTGCTTGATAGCTGAAAATACTGTCGTTCTGAGTCACAATCTGTGATATTTAAAGAAATAAACATATGTTTTTGTATCATATCGTTTCATTTTCATTTAATTTAGAATCCTTGAGATATAATTTCTAATACTATTAGGTGGAAAGATTTCTGTAAACAATAAGCCATGGTCACCCTATCGAAACATTCAAACCGTATTGAAAGTTATAAATTATGAAAAAAATACTTTGCCTATTGTCAGTAGTTCTACGGTAGTCATAATTGTAGTTGTTTGCAAAAACAGATCTCGCTCATACTTACTTTCTTCGATAGATAACACAGGTCTGCAATGGTTTTCCTCTCTGAGATCTGATTAACGTTTTCTATAGTTTCTGATGTGCTGATTACGAGAAAAATAATAAAAAAATTCTATCACGTCAGGATTCTTTGATATTGAATATTTAAGATTTTAACTAAAAATGTCTGAGCGCATACATTTTAAAATCTATAAAACGTCACTTAATTACTTCAGCTTAATTTTTATTGCATTTAATTAGTTTAAGACGACATAGAAATGAATGCAAATCAGTAATTTGTTAATTACTACATAATAAGTGTAAGTAATTCGCATTAACCATTTCGAAAACGGGTCATTTTGGCTTCATTTAGTAATGAGCTCATTAATACACGATGTTTAGGTGATATTGCCTAATTGTTGTTAATGTTGTTCAAAAAGGGTATAATGAAGAAAACAAAAGGTTTTTTTTTGTATAAGTACCTACTCTGAATTAGAAAACTAACAGTCGAAGTGCGCATCTTGCAACCTAAACTTTAAAATGTCGTCGCGAAGTTGTTTAAACTCTTCGAATTGTTTTTGTTATATTTGCGGGAAATTCATGGTGATAAAACAACGAAACAACATTACAGACAATGTGAAAAATATTTACAAAAGTTATTTTGGACATTCTTTATGTAACCAAGACAAAACTTGGACACCTCAAAAAGTTTGTTCGACTTGTTTACTTGAACTTCGCAAGTGGTCAAAAGGACAGAAAAATAGCTTCAAAATCGTTTCGCCCATGCTATGGAGAGAGCCTAACAACCATGTTGAAGATTGCTACTTTTGTTGTTGTGACATAACTGGATACAATTCTAAAAATAAAAGTGACATAAGCTATCCAAATGTGTCATCAGTTACGCCTGCAGTTTTCGGAGATTCAGAAATGGTGCAGCCCCCGTATCCAGCTATACAAATTGAAGATTCTGCTAATGATACAAATGAACAGAATGCATCCCAATCTGATCCTGTATTTCAAGTAGATTCTAACGAGTGTCAGCTCTTTTCACAGTCAGATTTAAACGACTTGACAAGAGATTTGAATCTCCCCAAAGATGCAGCTGAGCTCCTCGGATCACGATTAAAAGAAAGAAATATGCTTGCACCTGGTACTTCATTTTCATGGTACCGTCACAGAGAAAAAGATTTCCTTCCATTCTTCGCTGAAGATCATGATTTGGTGTACTGTAAAGATATTCCTGGCTTGATGAAAATGTTCGACATTGAATACAATCCTAAGGAGTGGAGATTGTTTATTGACTCCTCAAAAAGAAGTTTAAAAGCAGTCCTTCTACATAATGGGAATACATATGCCTCACTACCTGTTGCACATTCTGTCCATTTAAAGGAATGTTATGAAAATTTGGAAAAGCTTTTAGCTACTATAGCTTACGAACATCACGGCTGGATGATGTGTGGAGACTTGAAAATCATAAGCATGCTACTCGGCCAACAAGGTGTTATACAAAATACCCGTGCTTTCTTTGCGAATGGGATAGCCGGGATAAACAACATCATTGGACCAAAAAGGAATGGCCTCCAAGAACTGAACTAACCCCAGGAATCAAAAACGTGCTTAAACAGAGTTTGGTTCCCAGAGAAAAAGTTTTACTGCCGCCTTTACACATCAAATTGGGTATAATGAAGCAGTTTGTGAAGGCTTTAAATAAAGATGGGGAAGGTTTCAAATATCTGCATTCAGTTTTTCCATCTTTATCAGATGCTAAGTTAAAAGAAGGAATTTTTGTCGGCCCTGATATAAGAAAATTGATGTCGGAGGAAAAATTTGATCAAAAACTCAATGATGTCGAGTTACAAGCGTGGAAATCATTTAAGGAAGTGGTAAAAAACTTTTTGGGGAACAATAAAAGCTCGGACTATAAAGAAATAGTAGCCAAAATGATAACGAATTTTGGTGTAATGGGTTGTAATATGAGCGTTAAACTTCATTTTCTGAATTCGCACATTGATTACTTCCCAGAAAATCTAGGAGCCGTTAGCGAAGAACAAGGTGAAAGATTTCATCAAGATTTAAAAGAGCTTGAAGTCCGGTATCAAGGAAGATGGAATGTCAGCATGATGGCGGACTATTGTTGGTTGTTGAAGCGTGATGATCCAAACCGGAAATATAAGCGAAAATCGCACAACAGAAGCTTCCAGGAAAAAAGGACCAGGTTCCACAAATAAAATTTAAGTGTATTTTAACCCAGCAATAAGTTGTTATTACGTGTTAATAGTTTTTTAAGTTAAAAATTAAGTACTTTTTTAAATATATAATTTTTTAAGTGAAAACTTGTCTTTTTTCTCAATTTTCTATCTGTAGCTTTTTTGAAAAATCAGGAGGTGATGGAGAAAAACTAAGTACATATTCGTAATCAGCGCATCAAAATACTCCAGAATCAGCTATCAAATTCCAGAGAGGAAGTTATGACCTTCATTTTGCAGGCCTGTGTAATCACGACTTATTTCTACGCGATACCGTACTACAGCTCCAGAAATATAAACCTATGATTTTTGTGTGTATTTTTACAAATTTTGACAAATTCAAATCTAGGCTCTACAAAAACTTCTGACATCTGCGATGCTTTTTCAGCGAGATATCGGCGATAATGTGTTTTTCACCGTTTCAATGGCGCGGCCATGGGGGTTTTAGTCTTACAGCTCGTAAAATATAAACCTAGGATTTTTTTCTATATTTAAAAAAAACAATACAAATTCAATCAGTTATTTACCTAAATTCAGGTCTCTGCAACGCTTAGTTTTAAAGATCTCCGTGGCCGCGCGATTCTCCGCGTTTCAATGACGCGGCCACGTTCAAACCCTTATAACTTTTTAACCATAACTTTGACAAATTTATGGATTTGGGAATCGACTTTTACAAATTCTTGGCATAGTTTTTTTTTTATTTAACTCGTCGTGGCCGCGCTATCGAAACGGACACCGTCGCGTGACCATGAGCGACTTTGCTGTGTCGTGCATCGTGCTTCACTTGCGTTTCCACGACTAAAAAACGATAACGTGGCAATCGTCTATGGAAATAAACTGTGTAATCGCGAAAAATAATGCGGCGATATATAGGTAGTGTTTGGGAACATTTTTTAACGGTCTCTGAAAATGATCGCAAAAAACACGTTACGTGCAATTATTGCAATGCGCAATATAAACATGGTCAGGCTAACAGACTTTTTTTTTTTTTGGTTGTGATGTAAAAACAGCTGTAAACATTGTAAGTAAAGTTATCCTTTAATCATAACAATAATATTATTAATCACTCCACACTGACACCACATTACTATCTACATTGCACCCGTGCGTAGCCGGGGCGGGTCACTAGTGCAATTATAATATAAAAGGTAAAAAGGAGATTGAGTTTATGCAATGCAAATATAGTCTTACAATCTTCAGCAGCTCCAACAGTATTTTCAAGTGTTAATCAATTAGTTTTGGTTGTGTGAGCCAGGCGATGTAAGTAATCCCCTAATTTAGAATAATCTTGTCTGCATAGTATGCTTTTTATACTTACAAGATTTGAAATTATTATGTTTAAGTTTATAAACATTTAGAAAAAAACAAAAAAAAAACATTAATTCACAATACCCAGGTATTGTGTATTTATGTTTTTTATTTTATTTTATCGTATGCTGTACCGGTTGACGTAATCACGTCAACGTTGGCTGTCACTGAAAAACAGCGCTGGGGCTCTGTCTCGCATAATATGATCCTAGTATTATTTATTTGCTAACATATAAAATACTGGTTAGTAGGCATGCATTAAAATTTCATGACACAGTGTTAAGACATGTAAGTACCTTGCATTTTATGTATCAAATTATTAAATTAAGCTTCTAATATAATATTCATTTTAATTATTCAAATTTATTACATTATATTAAACATTAATCAGTACCTAATTTATTACATTTTATTTTATTTTAAAATAATTAAGTATATCATTTTTATCATATTGTTTGGTTCGTGTTGTTGGTTTTTTAATAAATGGGGTAAGTAGTTCATTATTAATTTAAACGAAAAAGTGTAAAGTTCTTAGGACCTTTCCACTTTTTCGTTATAAATTCGGTATCGGTGGCATCGAGCCTTGTGCTGTCAAAAAATTCCGTCAATTTACTAATGTAGATACCACGAGGCTAGTCTGTTTTTGTTACTTTCATAGTATTATGTCTTACGGTATTGCACTTTGGGGTCGGGCTGCAGACATGAGTCTATTGTTTATCGGCAGAAAAGAGCCATCAGAACCATATTTATTTATATAACAATTGCTTGCTGCACTTACAGTATACAAAAGCACGCAGCAAGCCAACAATAAAACATTTAACTAAAAAACTTCATACAAACATTAAACATAGATTTACCGCTATACATACATATGTCGACATCCGGCGGCGCCTGAGCAGTCAGGGCGTTTAGCAGATTGATTGCCTGTGTTGTGGGAGCATATCGAACAGTATGGTTATGCACTGGCGGAGCCGCGAACAGGCACCGCGAGGCACAGGTTCGCGACCGCCGCCGCCGGTCCGGAGCAAACAATGAACAGTATTTGCTCCGGACTGGCGGCGGCGGCGAGCTAGGGTAGTCGCGTTATCGATCTTGTTACTGAGCAATAAGTAGTAGTGCATCAACAGTGCACACTTACGTCTCAGTTCCAACGCCCACCATTCCGGCAACAAACAGAGAAGGATAAATAAAGGTAATAATATACCATTAGGTGTAACCTCCGCAGGCTCGCTTCTCTAAGGAACTGTAACATCATGCCGGTACCTTGTGAATCTATGATAACATCGTGTAGGTACGAAAGAAAAAAATCATCTTTTTAGTAAAAGAGGTGAAAGACATAATCTTAGTAGGTAAGTACCTACTAGAAATAGGGACCTATTAGTTCAACTAGGTAGGTTTCAGACTGCCTAAAGTAGAATTATCCTTCATGTGGTACCTGGGTAAGGCCGTGTAAAATTGTACAATTCGGATTTTTTCTCCGATGAAAGTATTTGTTAATAACTCATTAAATAGTGTGCTGATATTATCGATAATATAGCACTAGCTAGCATTAATCACTAGCTGCTGCCCGCGGTTTCGCCCTAGTGGATGTCGGAAATTATCCCACGGGAACTTGCTACCGGGACAAAAAGTATCTATGTTACTCCTTATAACTTCAGCTAGCTTTCAGTGAAAGTCCGGTCAAAATCGATTCAGCCGTTTCGGAGATTACCCGGAACAAACAGACTGACAGACAGAGAAAAATGTAAAAAATTGGTATTTTGTTATAAGTACCATATATACTTTCTTATGCATTTAGTAAATAGCTGTTATTTCACCACTCAATTTTTCCACTTCAATTTTATTTATTTGTATAGATTGTGTAGATCATTAATAGTGATCAATGATCATCGTTAAATTTATCATGGCTTGCAATTTACGATTTATTTTTGTATTAAAAAAAAATATGTATTTTTTTCTTCCCGTACAAAAATAGCATGTCCGAAATACATCTCTTGGGTATTATGTGTATAATATTCTGAAAAAAAAATCTAGCGCTAAGAAGTAGCTTTTAATGGTTTTATTACAAATTTTCCTCTATAGTGCTCGTATTTGGTTAATTTAACTATGTTTCTATAACATTTTATTTGAAAATAAATATGTTTCCCGGAATTTTATGTTGCAAGAGTTACACTAAGAGAGTTACTAAATACTGACTCACTATACGTGGGTACAAAGCATCAAAAATTTTTTTAGCGCGGTGACACTGATGACAAAATTTATAAAAAAAAAAACGTGCAATCGTATATTTCATCCGACTTTTTTGTGTGTTGACGCTTGAACGAGTCGTCCCGGTTATTTTGTGGCGTTAAAAACACCAGTTTCGGGGTTCGTATAATCATAATTATATTATATATGCATATTTGCGTTATTTTTATCCGTCCCGCTCATAGCATTAATACTTAAAAAAAAAGTTTGGGTCGTGGTAATAATCTGTTTTTCTCTAAGAGATACTAGATTTTTAGGTTAGCTTCGCAACATTTTTCCGTCGCGAGTGATAGCGAACGTTACTAAGAGAGTTACGTAACACTCGGGACATCTTTAGGCAGAGTTTACATTCACGGGCGATTTATTTAGGAGAGGTCGAAAGAGTTTTCTTTTTGTAACTGCTTATTATTATTTTTAAATTTATAATTGAACCAACTTTTTGCTTAATAAATACACAATGTTTTTGTTCATAATAAATGATGAATTTTGATCTGCTTTTAGCGGTTTTTGACTTAACGGAACAAGAAACAGGCTCATAAAAATATGCTTATTTTAATCTATACCTATGTAAACAGGCCAAAACAGAAGACTTCAGTACCTTTTTCTTCTGTTTGTCAACCGATTTTCTTTTTTTGTTTAATAGCTATTTGACGAGCTTTAGTGCTATCAAAAAAATAGAAAATTATATTAGTATCCCTAAGCAACGACTCTATACGTCGAATCGACGACATACCATCGAGGGCTTTTTCAAGTGTGGCTAGAGTAAAAACAAAAATTCGGGACCTAATAAGAGCCTAAAAAAATACGTTTTAGGTCCTATAATCGTACCACTAAAGTCACTGATGACGTTGACATGCCTGATGCCGATAAAGTACACTATGACAAGTAAGACCAAGCAAGATGGCGGAATTGTTAGTACCTATTGTCGTACCGTCTCGTGTTAAAAAATGGAGTTTTTTTTTTTTCGACTCCGTGCGATCCAAATTAGATAGTGACTCTGCATGTGTGTTTCGAGATATTGACTGTATGCGTTCTGTGATATTGACAGTTTTTGTTTTTTTGAAGAAGTGACTGTTTCTGTAGGTACCTACCTATTTCGAGAAAGTGATCTGTGAGAACGAAAATTATAAAAAATAAAGAAAATTATTATAACTCCTAAGTATTTTTGGTAATGTTTAGTAAAGCAAAGTAGGAAATGAACGAAGTTACATTTTTATTTCTGGTTGTCCAATAGAAATGAAAAGTTATGTCAACTTAGCATATTACATAGTTCTGCATAGTAATGGTAATGCTAATTTGAGATAATTATGCTTTCCTATTGCACAACTAGAAAGAAAATTTCAGTTTTAATTTGAAGTTTCTTATTTCAAAATTTCCCGCCCTGTCACGTCGTTCACACAGTTGTTCTTGGGTGCTTATAGATGGCGCGCAGCAAAACTGTCTTTACTTTTATCGTATGAAGTCGTTATTCTTCTCCCTAAGAGTATATATGTTCTGTGATTAGTATAGACTCTATGCGGGTGGTGAATGGGCATGTTATTTAATTTTTTCAGATGGCTCCGTTATCGGCCACCGAAAAACAAAAAAGGTATAGAGACCGTATGCGGCAGAGTAATCCTGAAAAGTATTCTGAAGTTATAAAAAATAACGCAGAAAGAAGCAGGAAGTATAGAGAGAAAATAAAAAAAGCGCTTGTAAAAGAGAAAATAATCGAACAAAGATTTAAATGGAGAGAAAATAAGAGACAAGAAAGGAGAAAGAGAAAGGGAAATTCTGTCAATGAAAATATTGATGGGCGTCTTGATGATCAACAGGAAAAATCCATTGACCTGAAAAGAAAAATAGTAAGAAAAAAAATGGTATAGAATGTGGATTGCCAAAAAAACTAAGTATGAAAGAAGGATAAAACTACTAGGCAACAAAATCGACAAACTTCGAAAGCGAAACAATCGATTATATTATTATTATTTTATTATAAGTACTCGCTTGATAATTTAATTGTTTTTAAACACGTCTTTTTATTATTTTAAAATAATCATCGAAATTATATTTTACTTTAGTAACAAGTGCAGATTTGCAGAAACTCAAAATCGTGTAAAAAATAACGAATTCAACAACTATCATAGATTGATTGCTGAATAAGTTTATTATGTTGTAGACCTAGCTTTAGATGGGTCGCGAGCGTTACTGCGTTACCGTGTGTTACTAATTATTTCATGTCTCAAGAGTTACTGGTGCCGATTCTCTTGTACACCGAACTAAACTAACTAAACTATCACTAAAATTCCTCACTTTTGGCTATGAGAATTTTAGAGCTATTCTGCAATAAAATATCTCTAAATTGAAAGTCATTTTGACACAACTAAAATTTAATTTGACAATCGCGACTCCACATGGTACCTACTTGTTTGCCTTACCACGTGATTTTTTTTTAGAGCCGAAGGCGCTATATGGGGCAGCCTCGGCGTGTTTTATATGGAATTTTTCACTTTTTGTATGGAAAATATTAAAAAAAAATACCTACATGTAGAGTTATATGGGTTTAAGGGTTTCATAAAGGGGGTCGAAATTTTCATTATTTTTGCGATAGGACACACCGTTTTCGAGATATAAGCACAATAAAATAAAAAATACAGTACTGTTTTTGCCGAGATCGCTACCTCCGATCTTAAGGAAGACCTTGTCTCACAAGGCATCCCTGTAGCCGAGGTGCACCGCATGCACCGTGCCCGAGGCGGCGAGCCATACAACATGGTCCTTGTTGTATGCCCCCCCGTCGAAGGACACCACCCGATCTTCAAGATCAAGTCCCTTTGTCATCTCACTGGATTCGATATCCAGAAGCCCCGCAAGACTGGAATAGTTGGCCAGTGTCACCGCTGCCAACTATACGGTCACTCCCAAAAGAATTGCCATGCCACACCCAGGTGCGTCAAGTGCCTGGGTGGGCATGGCACTTCCGAGTGCTCCCGCCCAAAGGACCGTACCCTATGCACGGAACCACCCAGCTGTGTGCTGTGTGGCCTCTCCGGGCATCCAGCCAACTACCGTGGCTGCCCCAAAGCCCCTAAGGCAACGAATCCCAAACTGGCGAAGCGTACGGACGCTCGTCAGGGAAGGGAAGCCCCCTCCACTCAACTTCCCGAGCGTCTGAGTCCCCAGAGACCCAACGCTTGGAATTTATCCCAGCACCAACAGGCCTTCCCGCCCCTGGTACGCAACCAACCCCCCCCTCCGCCCCTCATCGCTCATCAGATGGACCCCCGCATTCGCGCACACGCGCTCGCGGCCGCGCCCGCACCCGCGCCCGCGCCCGCGCGCGCACCCGCGCCCCTCGCTACTAACCCCCCGGCTCCTAAAGCCACCACCCCCGCCCCAGTCGCGCCCGTTCCTTCCTCATCCACACCCGTGGCTGTAGGCCCCAACCCCATGGATCCGTTCAACGTGATCTCAGGCACATTCACTGCCTTCCTCACCCCTCGCGCCCGTCAAATGGCCAATGAAATCGTTGCCGCCAGAAATGCCGGTAACCTTTATGCCATTCAGTGCATATATAACGCGTACCCGGACATTACGCACGCGTTACAGTCATTCGTGAACTCTCCCAATCCCACTAATGGATAACGGAATCCTCTCGCGTTTAAAACCCCGATCCCTAAAGCTAGGTTATTTCAATGCCAATGGCATCCAAGGTCAGCGCGACGAAATCGGTATCTTCCTCCGCGACCACCAGATCGATGTCCTCCTCGTACAGGAGACTTTCCTAAAACCCCACACGCGAACGCCGTCGATAGCGAACTATCGGGTTGTTCGAAACGACAGGACTCGGTGTCACAAGGGTGGCACCCTCATTTACTATAGAAAATCCCTCTACTGCATCCCCTTGGACCCGCCCCCCCTCTCACGACTAGAAGTCTCCATTTGCCGACTAGGCATGACAGGCCACCAACCGATCACCTTGGTATCGGTCTACCTCCCCCCTACGAGCCATTCAGAGAACTTCCAACTCTTGACTGACGACCTGACCTTACTCCTCGGCCTGAGTGACTCCGTTATCATAGCGGGGGATCTCAACGCCAAACATCACGCCTGGAATAGTACCAGAATCTCTACCCGAGGGAGACACTTGTTCGACCTCTGCACCCCTCTAAATTTTGATGTCATCGCCCCGATGACTCCCACTCACTTCCCTCACTTGGTTGACCATACCCCTGACGTGCTCGATGTATCACTTTTAAAGAATATCAACCTACGGTTGGATTCTATAGAGGTGATACACGAACTATCATCTGACCACCGACCAGTTGTGCTTAAGCTAGCCCCTCGCGTAGGCCTCCCTGACCCCGACCAACCCCCCTCCACCAAAGTGGTAACGGACTGGAGGAAAGTAAGCGAACGCCTGAAATCCAACACGTCCCCCCACCTAGACTCCATCCCCGACCTCTTCGACTCTATCGCTGACACGACGGCCGCGATCGACTCATTCACTGGACACGTACAATCAGTCCTGAACGATTGTTCAAGGGAAGTTCCAGCGACGGACGACCGTCGCTGGAAGTTGCCGGACGATGTACGTGAACTGATGACTGAGAAGAACGCGGCTGTCCGTGCGTACAGCAACTTTCCCTGCGACGCGAACCGAGCCCATATGCGCTACTTACAGCGAGCTGTAAGGACACGTGTAGCGGAGCATCGGGAAACGGGCTGGGATGAGTTGCTGAGCGAACTTGAGCCTACCCACCTAGCATTCTGGGAGCTTCAGAGGAAACTCAAATCCCGAGAAGTAGTCCCTATGCCCCCCTTGATCCGCCCAGACAATACCATCGCTTTCGATGATGTCGACAAGGCCGAGTGCCTAGCCGACAGTCTTGAGGCCCAATGTTCGCCCAGCTCTCAACCTGTAGACCAAGCTCACCTCTCTGAGGTCGACGCCGAAGTCGAAAGGAGAGCCTCCCTCCCCCCCGTAGAAGACCCCGAGTGCCCTCTGCCTCCCGTCACCCCTGACGAAGTCCAAGAGCTCATAAAGGGCCTTAAGCCCCGTAAAGCCCCCGGTTCCGATGGAATGACCAATAAGGTGTTCCAACTGTTCCCTGCCCACCTGATCATGCTAATGACCACCATCTTCAATGGTGCCATGAGCAATAACATCTTCCCCCAAGCGTGGAAACAGGCCACTGTCATCGGTATTCCCAAGCCGGGCAAGCCCAAATCCGCTCCCTCCAGCTACCGCCCCATCAGTCTCCTCAATGTCACCGGCAAAATCTATGAGAGGCTTATTTATAAGCGTCTCAGAGACTATGCCGAGACGAAAGGTCTCATTCCCAACGAGCAGTTCGGTTTCCGAACCCAACACTCGTGCGTCCAACAGGTCCACCGTATCGTCGAACACATAAGCGTTGGCTTCCAACGTGGTTCGTTGACGGGTGCTGTTTTCTTCGACATAGCGAAAGCGTTCGACAAAGTCTGGCACAATGGCTTATTATATAAGCTATACCAACTTAAAGTGCCAGATCGTCTCGTGCTCATCCTGCGAGACTTTTTGTCGAACCGCACCTTCCGATTCCGCATCGAAGGAGCGCTATCCTCCCCCCGTCCCATTCGCGCCGGAGTCCCTCAGGGCTCCGTGCTCGCCCCTCTCATTTTCACGCTTTTCACCAGCGATATCCCCAAGAGTAAAAGGGCTCAGTTAGCTCTGTTCGCAGACGATACGGCCATCTACTACACCGGCGTAAGCCCCGACGCGATATCTCGCACTCTCCAAACCACAGTCAACCAACTCGGTGACTGGTTTAGGAAGTGGAGAATCGAAGTCAATCCCGATAAGAGTCAAGCGGTTCTATTTTCAAAACCGAGACTCAACCCCACCCCCCCCCGTCCGATCACCATGTTCGGCAAGCCTATCCCTTGGGAGAAGCGAGCCAAATACTTGGGTGTCACTCTGGACCACAGACTCTCTTTCGGCGAGCACATAAAGCAGGCGCGTTCGCGCGCCGCTTTCGCTCTCGGTAGACTCCACTTCCTATTGAATGCACGCAGCAAATTGTCACTCAAGTGCAAATTGCGCATTTACACAGCGTGCATTCGTCCCATCATGACCTACGCGAGTGTGGTTTTCGCACACTCGAAACCCCACCACATCCATAGGATGCAGACCCTCCAAAACCGGTTCCTCCGTAGGGCAACCGGCTCCCCTTGGTTCGTTCGGAACGAGATCCTCCATCTCGACCTTAAAATCCCCACTATCCGTCAGTTCATGAAGCGCATTTCCAAGCGCTTCTTCGACTCCGCGGCCTCACATCGCAACCCTCTGGTTGTCGAGGCTGCCAGATATGCCCCCTCCCGCATTAGTCGTACCCGCCGTCCAAGGCATGCCCTGACCGACCCCGATGACCCCATAACCCTCCTCCAGGAGAGCAGTAGGGCCACCAGTACAGTGCACAAACACAGACCGCCATCGTTCCGACCTCGCCGCCGAGGTCCTACGCGACGCCCCCGACGTAATTGTCCCCCCCCCCCGACCCTTGCTCGACGACGCGCCAGCCCGCGCCGTAGCTGAGCCTGTAGCTTTAAATTCCCCAGTATAATAATAATATAATTTAGATCCAGCCTGTCCCATCTTGCTGCCCTCCCCTCAGTGACGCCCTAAGCCGAGGTTCGTACCCCACAGGGGGTGCCCTTAGCGTGCGGTCACTTAAATTTAAGTATTGTTCGCCCCTGGCTGGAGGCTTTAAGTTAGTAGCTTAAGGCACCCACAGGTTTGCCCGGTTAAGTAGCCAGGACCTTAGTGGTCAAAACTACGAGCTGCCCAATAGGAAAAAAAAAAAAAAAAAAAAACTGTTTTTGCCCCTGAAGTCGAGGTGTTGTGGTGAATCTTAGTTCATGACAACTAATTTTATTCCACACCTTTTTAATCGCGATTAAAAATAGCCAGATTTAGTTAAGACAACCAAAATTTTAGGTTAAAAACGTCAAATTCAGAATAGCAAAATTGCCCTTTTTACTAAACTAATTAATCAGTACCATCTTAGTGCTGTCAAACTAAAATATAGTTAAGTTGTGTCACTTTAGTCTATTTCAGAATGAGAAATCGTCTTTTGACAGGACCAAACAAAATTTTAGTGATTTTTAGTCTAGTTTAGAGAATTTTGTGACAAGAGAATCGGCACCACTATGTACATAATTACACGTCCTAACTCACCTACTGTTTAAAATGTTACAATAAAAACCTCCCCACATACACCAACTGAATGAAACGAAATTTAAATTTAAAACGCACACTATGCAGCCAAGCATATTATAAGTTGGGGGATTAAATATCGCTGACAAAGATGCTTGGCTCAACGCTGGTCCTGCTCCACAAGGGCAGATAAACTAATTGATTAGCATTCGAAAATATTGTTGGAGCTGCTGAAGATTGTAAAAACTATCTTTGCATTGTATGCCTTCAATCTTTTAGTATTTTATAATTGCATAGCACATGTGTGAGCACTATATACCTACTATAAAGCTACCATTTACTGGGTTCGTCTTTCATTAACTTGAAAGTGCCCAAAGGGCTGCTGAGGCTGAGAGTATGTCATGCTCACTCAAATGTCTCGCTGGTGGTGGCGTGTGTGTTGGATCATTAAGTTCCCTTCAAAATGGTTGAGCTGAATGGTGCTGATCCATACGTCATGTTCGTGAATGGGAGCCGTCAGTTAGGACTGGTTATCTCATAACTGCCTCGGCTTATTGTTTTATCTTTTAAATTACGGTTGCTTTTAACGTGCACGTCTTTCTACATCCATAACCATTTTTTTGTAACAATATTTTTATTTAAAAGAGTGTCCGTGGAGTATCTTGCCCGTTCTTCTCCATATGTACCTACTATGCTTTGGAATGGTCAAATAGCTTCATCTTTCTGACTGACCGACCCTTTGACAGTTCAAAAGTGCCTGTAATTGGTTTATTTGAAATAAACGCTTTGAGTTTGAGCATATGCTGCCGAACTAAGCCGTCCTGCAAGAGATGTTAAATGAGGATTCATTGTATATTATAATTATTATTGTTTTTTAGAAAATTCAACCTGAAGTTCAAGTTACATCTATAGTCCAACCAGACAACTTTGTGGTTTCAGAAGAAGTAGTCATATCAGGTAAAAAAAAAACATTAGACATTCATTCATAAATCAATTATTTTACAATTGAACTCATCACATGAGGACAAACAAGCTGAATATGTGTTTTAATAACTTACATTTCGCTTTCATGTTTATATCTCTTTTTTACAATTACCTATATAGGTACATTTTTTTAGGGTTCCGTAGACAAATGGCGATAACGGGACCCTATTACTAAGGCTCCGCTGTCCGTCCGTCCGTCCGTCCGACACAGGGCTGTATCTTTTGAACCGTAATAGGTAGACACTTGACATTTTCACATAGTGTGTAGTACTATGGCGGCTATAACAAAACAAATAATAAAAACAAAATACTTTAAGTTAAAATTAAAGTGAGTCCTCATACAAGAAACGTGTTTTTTTCGAAGTGTTTTGGTCGATTTTAATAATAACAATAAGTACCTAGTTACATACAAACGTCTAAATATTAAAACTATAATGCATACCTACTCATAAGTGCATTTGCAAAATTACGTAATTTTACTAAAAAGGCGTGTAAAATACCGATAGCTTACAAAATTACCGGACGTTTATCTAATTCAACACGCGCGTTGCCGCTCAGTGCATCGATTGAAACGTCGCGCATATTTGGCACCGGGGCGACGTTGCTCACTAGTGGTGGGTCGTTGTCGAATTTATGACGGACAAAACGCAACCGTTTTCCTGACGACGAAAACGGTTGCAGAAAACGGTCGTCGTTGCAACTGGTTTGAAGTTGAAGACGGTTTATAGGATGAAACTTATCCAATATGGAATAGAATTGCGTTTTCTAGGTTTTCGTCGAGAAAACTAGTTGCAGTTTCTTAGTTCTTTTCTTACAACTATCAACGATTTGAAATGTATGGAATTAATAAATAAATAAGTACATAATTCGTTTTATCGATCGACTTTACTATACCTACGATGAAATGAGCTTCCCTTCATACTTATCCATGCTTAGGACTGGCTGGGACAGACTTTTATCTTTTTGCCAGGCGTATTTAAAAGATCATTTATAGACATACTTTAATTATTGTTTTGATTTTGTCGACTTTGGGCTTTAGGTCTACAACCTTAAGCTTGCACGGGTTTGACCGTCGCATCACGAACGACGGCATTGACAATTGGTAATACATTATCGACTTTATTTCAGTGACAAAAAGTTTACTTTTTATTGTAAGGACTGTTTTATAAACGAACGCGGTACAAGTGACGACAACTACCGCTACGCGACGGACAAATGTGAGTGAGATAGTTGAACCATTGCGTTCTCGACTGTATTTCCATAGGCGTAAAATAAAAAATCGCACCAAGAAATTCGAAGAATAGTTTGTGCAACGAAGACTGTTTGAACCCAGGACGTAAAACGGTTTCATCGTCGCAGAACACAAAACGGTCTTTGTAAACGGTTCGTCGTCGCAACGCCCACCACTATTGCTCACTCAGTTGTGTTGTGTATGAGCTTATGAAACGCCGCGCGTACCGTTCAGTTTATTAACCTATTCGTGTTGAATTTTAGTTAAGTAAATCAAGATGCCTCGAAATCAAGCAAAAGTGTGGCATTATTTCCAGGTTCTGCATGCACATAATATAATAAAAAACATGTTGAGTGTATATATTGTAAAACGGAGTACAAGAACGCAAACGCGACTCGGATGACTGAACATTTGGAAAAATGTAAACACTGTCCCAGTGATATTTAAACACTTGTTAATGGTATGAAGCAAGCTACTCTAACCCCTAAAATGGTTATATCAGCGCAGCGCGATACCTACTTGTTACCGTACCCAGACCGCCCGAACCGCCCGCACCCTGCACCTCGACCGAGCCACTAATCTGAGCGAAACCACCGGGAAAAAATAAAATATTTGAATTTTACCGTATTTTACCCGGGTAATTTTACCGGTTTACATCCGTACTCTTAAGTAAAACTACAAATAAAAATATGAGTGCCACTCGCACTTGGCCGCTTCTTTATCAATAGCATATTTTTGTATATTTACAGACACTTCAGAATTTCCTGAGCCTGTTACCGGCTCGGTAGAAGTACAATCACAACAAGTCTCTGAGCCACATCGGACAGGTAATATCACAGAGTGCTATATGTATACTATACTGAAAGGTAATATACCTCAAATGCTTGAGATAAGGGTACCATCTGTAAGATACATTGTAAGCGAAGCTGTAATAACCGACTTCAATATGGAAGATTGGGTAACCACTGAAAATCAGCGTTGTACTGTGGGTCCCCCATACCACAGCATCATGCTGAGTGGAAGCCTTCTTGTCACAGTCATGACGTGCAGCCATCAACTATTTCTGTTTTGTGTTCGTGAAGATCTATTTTGTTTGTTTTTATTTTAAATTGTTACCGGAGCTAAAATTTGTCTTTTTTGTATCCACGTGTCTTCTTCTTCTTCTTCTTTAGGGTTATGGTTTCCGCACTTAGTCCTTCATGTGGACCATTGTGCGTGGGCCATGGCGGCCGTCGGTGGTTATTCCAACCAGCCCACCTCCCTCCAGAAGTCGATGATATCTCCCGGTCTGCTGAGAGCATCTGTGTAGGATATGGGTGCCCCGAGGGTTTGTGACCTAATTTGGGTGACGCCTGTGCATTCAAAGAGCACATGCGCAACGGTTTCCTCAGCCTCCATGCAGGCCCTGCACAGAGGACTGTCCGTTATGCCTATTGTGTGAAAGTGTTTGTTTAGCGAGCAGTGACCCGTGATGGTCCCCGTCACCAGGCGCAGACCGTTTCTGTCCAGACGTAATAAACGTTTGGTAAGCTTGCCATCTAAGGATGGCATGGCTTCCCTGGACTGCCTGCAGCCGGGTGTCGAGGTCCACCACCTGTCCGCTTGTGTATGGGTGTACTCCTGTAACCATCTGCGTAGCTGGTTAAAGGGGATGGGCACGATGGGTTCGGGTCCACAGACTGACGCGCTGGATGCTCTTCTAGCCAGTTCGTCTGCTGCATCGTTACCCAGTGATCCACTGTGCCCCTTAATCCATTGCAGTGTCATTGTGTTGCGGTTGGATACCGCCACACGTTCTAGAGCATTGTGACATTCCAGTATTATACTTGAGGTAATATACTTTCTCCCCAGTGATTGGAGGACTGAGGCACTGTCGGAGAGTATGCGTATATGGGAGTCCATAACTCTTCTGGCCTCTATTGCGTACACCGCTTGTATAATGCCCACACACTCCGCCTGGTAGACGGTGTTGAACATTCCCAGCGGGCTGGATATATTTATGTTAAGGTCGTGCGAGAAAACTCCGACTCCGGTTCCGGCATCGGTCTTCGATCCGTCGGTATATACTCTCAGCTCTTTCGGGCCTGAGTAGTCACAACGTTCTTCTGTAAGTATTATGTTATAATGCCTTTGAAAGTAGTGCAGTTTCGGGGCTTTGTCGCAGGGCGATGCCATCAAAGGTTGTCGTTTGATCGCATCTTCCTTAATGCGTATGTGTTTGACTCTAGAGTCCTTGCTTAGGGTCCCTGCTATGTACAGCCTGAAGGCAGCCAGGGCTGCCTCCTCTCGCACAATGAGGTGTAGAGGTGGCAGTCCGAGCATCGCCTGTAGGGCAGCAGTGGGTGTGGTTCTCATGCAGCCAGTGATAGCTACACAAGCAAACCGTTGTAGTTTTTCGAGGTCTCTCTGGGCTGTGCTCAAATCTGTCCTGGGCCACCAGACTAGTGAGCCATATGTTATGATTGGTCGGATGATTGTGGTGTACAGCCAGTAAGTAACCTTGGGGCTAATTCCCCAATTCCTGCCAAGCATTCGCTTGCACTGCCACAGGGATATGCTGGCTTTTGTGGTGATGTAATTAGTATGTTTTGCCCAGTTCAGCTGTTTGTCCAAATAGATGCCCAGGTATTTGGTTTCGTTTGAAAGGCTTAGGGTAGTACCAAACAAACGTGGTAATTGGAGTGTCATCAACTTCCTCTTTTTTGTGAAGAGAATCAGTTCGGTCTTTGTAGGGTTCACTGATAGCTGGTGTTTATTGCACCAGACCTCTACTATTTTCAAGGCTTGGCGCATGAGGTTGCATAAGGTGTTTTCGTGGGTACCATTTATTATTATAGTTATGTCATCGGCGTAACCTACTGTGAAGTAGCCTTTGTCATTGAGTGTTTTGATGAGGCTGTCTACGACCAGGTTCCATAGAAGTGGCGACAGAACTCCCCCTTGCGGACAGCCCTTCGCCACAATGGCCCTTGTAGTGTCGTTCACGATGACTTGTACAGCTCTCAGTTTGAGCATATTAGTGATCCATCCGCTTAGAGTCGAGTCTATGCTGTGTCTGTCGAGGGCCATGTTGATACTATTAAACATGGTTTTGTCAAAGGCGCCCTCGATGTCAATGAAGGCGGCCAGTGCCGAGCATTTATGGTCCACTGCGCATTCAATTTTGGATACCACGCTATGTAGCGCGGATTCCGTTGATCTGCCTGTGGAGTATGCATGCTGTTGTTTGTGAAGTGGTTTTACCCGAAGAGGACCGTCACGAATGTGTCTGTCACAGAGTCTCTCTAGGGTTTTCAGTAGAAAGGATGTGAGGCTTATAGGCCTGTAGGCCTTGGGTTGTGTATAGTCGGTTTTTCCGGGTTTGGGTATGAAAATGACTTTCACTTCACGCCATGCTAGGGGTACGTATCTGAGTGCTATGCAGGCTCGATAGATCTCCACCATGCATGGCGTCAAGGGGTCAATGCCCCACTGTAATAGGGCTGGGAAGATGCCATCCAGCCCTGCGGATTTGTAAGGCTGGAAGGTGTTAATAGCCCATTTTAGCCGATCCTCTGTTACAATACTTTGGGCTCTTGACCAGTCTTGACCCGTTGGAGTCCATACTGGCTCAGCCTCCCACTGCCTGTCCTCTAGGACTACACAGTCTGGGAAGTGAGTCTCGAGAAGGACCTTGCTGGTTTCAAGGTCAGTTAGTGTGTAGGAGTTATCGGGTTTTTTCAGTGCGCCAAGGGTTCGGTCCTGATCCGTTGATAGGATCTTCCTTACCCTTGCGGCTTCGTTGTTGGTCTCGATGGATTCACAGAATTTCCGCCACGCTGTTCTTCTGGCAGTTCTGATATGCTTTTTGTATGTGTATTGGGTCTCTTTGTAAATCTCCCAGTCATCCGGGAGTCTAGTGTTCTTGGCTCTGTTGAATTGTTTTCGAAGTGCATCTCTGAGTTTACTAAGTTCTGCGTTCCACCAGGGGTTCCTGTCCCTGTTGGTTTTTGGCGCCCTTAGTTTGCAGCATGCATGGTATGCTTCGGTTAAGTATTCTGATAGTTTTGTCACGGTGTATTCCAGTTGTGCAGTGTCTCTTATAGTCACCTGTGATAGGTGCCTGGCTAGTAGAGAAGCTAGGAGACATTTGAAGCCGGGTATATCAGTGCGTCGCGGGTTTCGTCTAGGTACGGGGTTTTTTGTGGTAGTATTTAGTGTGAAGCGGATTCTTCTATGGTCTGAACAAGAAGGCTCGTCCGACACGTGCCAGTTTGTGATAAGGTTAGTCGCGTTCTCTGTAGCAAGCGTCAAGTCTATGATTGTTTGTCCTCGGACTGTGACCCAAGTGGGTTCAGAGCCTCGGTTTACAATGTTAAGGTTAGTAGAGAATAAATAGGTGGATAGTACCTCTCCTCTGGAGTTCGGCGCGTCGCTGCCCCAGAGCGGGTGGTGTGCGTTTGAGTCGGTGCAGATGATGAGGTCCATTTTGGCGCGCTCGCAGTGCTGCACTAGATCGGCCATCTCTTTTGGCGGGCAGTTTGTGTCCTCGCCTGGCATATAAACCGAGGCCAGTACTACATCCGGGACGTCACCTTCAGTCTGGAGCCTGACAGCTGTCAGGTCTCTGGAACAGAATTGGGTGAGTGGTGTGGTAGGGATTTCTTTAGGTATGTAGGCGCAGGTTCTTGGTTTGTCTGGACTGTGTGTGTTTAGAATTAGCTTACCTCCGATGTTGCTGAGGCCGCATATTTTGTTATTCCTGATCCACGGCTCTTGGATCAGTGCGATGGTACGGGGCTTAACCTCCAGGACCCTGCGTAAGCTAGCCGTGGCAGTCTGGCTATGTTGGAGGTTGGTTTGGACGATGTTGAGGGAAGTTGATGACGGGGGGGTTGGGTTAGTCGGAGATGGGTCCATCGGACAGCTCCTCCGCTTCCCCTACCCGCTGGTCGTCGTGTTGGTCGCCCGGCGACGAGGCTAAAAGCTGCTCGTTCCAGCCGGGTGATGCGGGCGGCCTGGTGTTTTCGTCGTCGGCCATTGCCGCTCGGGCCATGACCGCCTCAAGCTGCTCAATGTCCGGGTCAGTTGTCTGTATCGATGTCGGTGGCGCGTTTTCCGTGTCTGTGTTGTCAGTCTTGGTGTCAGAGGGTCGGGTCGTGGGCCAGAAGCGTACGTATATCGACCCAAGGAGGTACGATATCCGTCGCTCCCGGGCCAGGACCCTTTCCGCTTCCTCCGGTGGCACACCTAGGGTCAAATAAGTCCCGTAGTTGTCGCCACCGACGGTAGTTGCCCTGTACAGTGACCACCTGGCGATGTCGTACCAAGTGTTCTGACGAATCAGAACACTTTGGAGCCGGCCTACGTCACCTCTGTAACGAGGGACAAAGAGAGAGGCTCGAACACGGGTGGGCACGTCGGTCTGTCTTAGTACTGTCAGTGTAAGGTCTGTGTTAGGGAGTTTTATGAGGGGCACGTTCTGGGTCAGCCAGGTCAGGGCGTAGTCATCCTCGCACCACATCTGCACGGTGCCCTCCGCTACCCGTGGGTATCCGCGGAAGGCAGGGAGTGGTGTCGTCGGGTCTGTGTCCATTAACATGTTCTCAAGGTCAGTCTTGATGTGCTCTGCCTCTTCCTTGGTCAGGTCTCTGGACGGGGGAGGGAAGCAGATAGCTAACGCCAGCCGCGCAGGAATGTCCTTTGTGGCCCTCGCGTAAGTTCGCTGCTCCCCCTGAGCGGAGTGGACCCTCACGCGTTTGGCGTCCCCCTGGAGCGTGCTCGGTGAAGCCGAGTCGTCGGGGCGCACTCTCTTCACCGGCCCTGTACCGCTTGTTCCAGGCTGCGGTTGGGAGGTGCCTGGCAGGATGGTGGTTGCCAGCGGCGCCTGCTCGCGTGGGGCTCCAGCCCGCTTTCCCCTGTTCCTCCTAGGTCGAGGTCGGTCGTGGATGTTGTCGGAGTTTCGGGGTCGACTGGCGGCCCCGGCAGACCCCGCCGCGTTCAGAAGCTTTTCGCGCTGGGTTTCCCCTTCGCGTACTTGCCTCCGCCCGCTTGGTTCCGCGTCCGGCCGCTTTTCGCGCTGGGTTTCCCCTTCGCGTACTTGCGGCTGGTCGCTTGGTTCCGCGTCCGGCCGCTTTTCGCGCTGGGTTTCCCCTTCGCGTACTTGCGACTGGTCGCGTACTACCTTTTCGGCGTCCGATTGCACTTCGCGCTGGCTAGTGCCTTCGCGGGTGTCGTGCGTTCGGTCGCCTACTTTCCTCTCCCGGGCCATGATTTTTCCGCGCTTTTTCAGCAGTCGTACTCCATCGGCCGGGAGACTGGCAGAGCTGCCGGGCCCGTCAATCGTCCCCGTCCCTCTCTGTCCGTGTCGATCTTGGTCATTGTCGGGGTTGGTGATGCTGTTCCGCACGATGCTCTGTTGCCAGAGGCTCGTGGGAGGCATACCCGTCGTGGTCGGTGTTGGCGCGTGAGTCGCAGCCGGGGTGGTAGAGCTAGGCGCGTTGATCGCAGCCGGTGTTAAATCTATTGGCGCGTAAGTCGCTGCCTGGGTGGTTGGCGCTAAATTAGCTGCCGGGCGCGCTAAAAAGCGCGGCAACAAATCGCAGATGGGTGCCCCCCCCAGATTACGTTGGGGGCTGACCGCCGTGGCGGTGTGGGATTCCCCGGCTTGGCCGGGACCCACCTGGGTATAAACTTTTTCCTTCTGCATTATTTATTGTGGTTGGGGGTGGGCTTTTTTGGAATCGAGGTTACCCCTCCTCTAGGACCGACGGGATATGGGGATAGGAGGGAAGGCATTTGGTAATGGGTAAGGGTACATTGGGGTCACCCTAGGTCTGGGATTTTGGCCTAGGGGTTTGGGACCGAGGGGATATGTGGATAGGGGAGGGATGGAATGTTTAGGTGATTGGTACACAGGAAGAGGGGTGTATAGGTTACCCTGAGCCGGGAATTTAGCTTGCGGGAACTTCTCTTGTCCGGGATCTCTGTCAAGATGCTCCGACCGCGAAACCGACCTCTGACAGTCGGTCCCGCAGCCGAAGTTGGGCTATCCGCAACCTGCCCACCCGCTCGGTTGCAGGAGAAGAAGTGCCTGGCGGTCTGGATCGCCCCACCACGGGTGTACTTGTACATTCGCGTTGGAGCCATCCAGCCAGCCCCGAGGTATCCACGTGTCTCTGTGACAAATAAACCTATTTTTCTTTCTTTCTTATTCTCCTGTATGTTTGTAACGCGATATCTCCGCCGATTTTTTTTTTTTTTTTTTTTTTTAATGGATATGATCTGCCTCCATATACATTGTATTAATTTTGCTTCGGTAGTTTTTCAGTTAGCTTTTAGCGTATTTTTTCCACTTAGTGTATATTGATGATGTTTTAGAATAAGTTAAAAAGTGTATACGAATTTGTGTGGGGTAGAAGTGAAAATTAACAACTTTTTTACAAAATAAAAATAAACAACCGACTTCCAAAAAAAAACATTACAAAATGAAAAATTACTTTAATTTCGGAAATCTATGGCAAAAGACGAAAATTATACAAAGCCTAAGCCACCGACTTCCGAAATTAAAGTTATTTTTCACTTTGTAGTGTTTTTAATTCCAAATCATATTTTACAGGATTAGAGAGCCCCGTGAGTCAGCCTCAGCCTGCTAGACTTCGCGCCCGCTCCAGACAATTCAAAACCAATCTAAATTCTAATAGTGCTACTTGTGAGTATGTTTTCTGGATTTAATTCGATTATAGATATAAAATTTGGGCTAAAGCCAGACCATCACAACATGGGTTCCTGGAAACGTCCAATGGCATCGCGGAAGATCCAGGAGTAGATGGCCGGACGAACTTGACGCTTATAAGGGATTGGTCCTTATTCTTAATGGCTCAGGATCGAGTTGAGTGTAAAAAGGAAAGGGAGGCCTTTGCCCTGCAATAGGAAAATACAGGCTAACTGTTATATTATTATTATTATTATTACTAGCTGCTGCCCGCGGCTTCGCTCGCGTGGATGTCGGAAATTATGCCACGGAAACGTGCTACCGGGACAAAAAGTAGCTTATGTTACCCCTTATAACATCAGCTATCTGCCAGTGAAAGTCCGGTCAAAATCGGTCCAGCCGTTTCGGAGATTAGCCGGAACAAACAGACAGACAGAAAGACAGACAAAAATAAAAATATGTATTTTGTTCCAAGTACCGTATATACTTTCATATGCGTTTAGGCATTTACTAAAAAGCTGTTATTTTGACATTACAAACAGACACTTCAATTTTATTTATTTGTATGTATGTATAGATGTATAAATTTGTGTAGGTTGTTGGTTTTGGTGTACCACACGTAAGGTTCGGTTTCGATTCTCGGGTTGGGCAGTATTATTGGAATCTTCTGTCGGGAAATGCCTAGTTGCAGCCAGGCCAAACATGGCAATAGCAATAGGCTTACCCCTTTTTATATACATGGGACCTAACAACGTCACTGGTAAACGGGGTATACGAATATACACCTCTAATGCTTGTTACAGTTTTACCAACAAGAATCGACCCCCAATGGATGAAGGAATTAGATAGAAATAGAGTACAAGCGGAAAACAAGATGGCTGCTGCTACTCTAATGATTGCTGAAGCCGCAAATAAGATAGCTGAGGCGTCTCTCATGAATGCTGAGGCGAATCGCATGAATGCTGAGACGAATCGCATGAATGCTGAGACGAACCGCATGAATGCTGAGACGAATCGCAAGCAGTTAGAGGTCATGAAGGCGAGCATGTGTGTTGCAGTTCAGCCCGGTCAGCCAAGCAGTGCGCGTGTTCGTGCGGTCCGTATCTTGGGTTTTATATGTTTGTTTTTTGACACCGACTTCCGAAATTAAATTTATTTTTCACATTGTAGTGCTTTCTTTTTGAAAGTTCGTTGTTTTTAAGCTATTGCATAGCTTCTATCGCGGGCCTTGAGCGCGGGGACCGGAGCCAGAAATTCCGTAACGAAAAAAAACCTCACGCTCCCCACTCCGACGGGCACGGAGGTGTGGCTTGAAGGCCGTGCATTGTCTAACGTAGTTTCTTTTCGGCAGTCTTCGACACGGTGTTTGTGTGCGTGCAACTAGACGTATTGTACGACTCTACGAAGCTCGCACGAATCGAGACGAGCTGCTCCGAAATCGGACGAATACATAAGCAGCTGTTTATGAAAAAGTATATAGGTGTATAGGTATTTATCAAAAAGTGTAACTTGAATTAATATTTATTTCCATTTACTTTCGTACCATTTATCATTTACCAGTCGGACACCATACATTTATTATAATCACCACTATCTTAAAACTCAATATCCCAATATCTCGGAAACGGCTGGGAATATCAAAATTCTGACCAAATTTCCCCCGCCCCCCCATAACCCTCCTCTCAAATAGTACATACATACAGACAAGCCCCTTTGACCCCCTCTTTTTCGACCCCAATATTAAGTTGTATTATATTTATTTATATTTAAATCAATCCCACTTATATATGATCCCGGGACACCCCGCGTCCCCCCTTTTGACCAACCCCTCCACCGTCCAGGGCTACTTCACCCCCCCGGGTCTTAACTTTTGAACCGGAGGTCGTAGAGGTATCGAGTTTGGGGTCTTTGGAATCGGCAGTAAAGGGCATCTCTTTTGGCCCCGATAAGGTTAGGGTAAAGCGCCCCATTTTAAATTTATTTTAGATTTAAATTTTTTAAATTCTTATTTCTTATTCTTATACAAAATGCTATGCAATAGCTTTACCGCGGCAGTCCCCGAGTGCCACACGTTTTTTTTTTAATTTTTAGTTGTGGTAGCTACCCCACGCAAATTCGTATACCACTAGTACTTGTTATGTAAACAACAGTGACAGGAACTTATATTAACCAACAATTACTTTAATTTCGGAAGTCGGTGTGTTTTTGTAAAGAAATTTTCAAATCGCAAATCCTGTATCGCGCAAGCAGAGTTTACCGCGCGCCTAGCATATATACAACGTCCCGACATCAACCGTCGGGCAGTTGCCCACCAGACACAACACCCGTCTGGTCGGAGGATCCTCCCTTTTCCATAGAGTGTGAGTGAGCTTTACACCCTGTTCCTCATACCTCTAAAATATGAATAAAATCGAAACGAGTTATTTGTTATGCTACCAACGCAATAGAAGTCAAAATCGGTTGAACGGACTGTAAAAAATGTTTATTTAAGTTTCTAATCTTATTTCAAATGTAGTATAGAAAATAATGAAAAAAGTTTAAATAATAACTAACAATTGGGATTTTTCTTTTTTACAGGAAGTGTCCTCCCAAATTGAGAACGAAATTACAGGGTTTTGCCCGAAATGTAACACGGAAGTATCGCACACGACGGTATTTCCGACACAGAAGAAGGAAGAAGGACGGAATGCAGGCAAGCGACAGGAACCTCCTGAGAAACGACGCAGAGCTCGCAAGAGATCTAGACAGACGCATAGGTTTGTGTTGACACTGTATTACTTTATTTTCATGAACAGCACACAGTAGCGACATCTATGTCACATCATAGATACCTGCAAGTAAAACGGCGAGTGAAATTGTCGTCACCAATAGATGGAGCCACTGAATCCTGCATGCCGCAAGCAAAGTTTTGACGCTTAAAGTTAGGAAGAAGGAGTCTTCCAGTTAATTCGTTCGCTTAATCAGAATGGTAGAAGACCTCAGCCTCTTACTAATAACTACCTCTGAATCGTTTTTGCGCTATACAATATAGACATCATTCAATCATCACGTTTATCAAGTATATAATATCATTGATAACATTTAGGAACAAAAGAACAACTTCAATATATACCTACTTATTGTATTTTGGTTTCAGTTCGAGCGAAGAAGACAGTTCGGATGATAATGACGACGTTAACGAGCAATCAAATAACTATCACGAGTGAGTTTCATCTGTTTTTTAACCAATTATCATAAATATTATGAATCTGTAGAGTTTCTACGTTCAGGAAACTGGTTCAAATACTCAATCCTTTGACGAACGCTGTGTGAGCTTGCCACCATCTTTGAAGTGCTTGGAGAGCGAACAACTTTAGTCGGCTTTGGCTCGTCTTGGAAGACCCAGATTGTGGATTTTTGTTTGGAATCAGGATCGTAGGCATAGATCTATGATTCGTCACCACTGATAATGTCGTATACGTGATTTGACTCTCCTCGGTTGAACCTTTGAAGAGTTTTCTTACAACATCTGACGCGGGCTGCCTTATGAGCATCGGAACGCAAATGGGGGATCCAACGGGAAACTAGCTTTCTGACACCAACCGCCTCATGCAAGATCTTCTGAATGGTTGTCCCTGAGATGCCTGATAATGCCTCTATCTGCCGATATGTCACATGACAATCTTCGAGGATTAGTTGTCTTCAGTGAAGGCGGATTTTGTACGTCCTTCATGAGATTTGTCACTAAGACTGGTATGTCCAGGCTGGAATTCTACATACCAGCATTTGACAGTCTGCAGATATGGGGCTTCATCATGGAAAACAGATGTTAGCTTTTCGAAACACTGAAGCCGTGTTAGACCTCTTCGGAAATTACAGAAAATCTTTGCGCGGACATTTTCCTTAGTGAGATTCATTTTCGTTCGTGACCTGACAGAATCAATACAACGCTATGACTAAACAATTGCATTAATCCTAATTCTTTCAATTGTTTTCATATACTAAATTCCAACAAATTTTAATATTGAACATTTCTAAATTCAACATTGTGTATATCGGGACTGCTGGGACAGCGATGTGGGGTAGGTGATCCACGCCGCAGTGTACAGCGATTTGGAGTGGGGGCAATAACTTCCCAGTCGCCACCCGGTGGTAACTGGGAATGTTATTCCCGATTGCCACCTGGTGGCAATCCATGTGGGGGCGACTGGAACTTGATGTGTCATTTTCACTCTAAAAACATTTACGTGTTGTAATAACAAATGAATATGAGGCCTATGTGGGCGATTTTTTTTTTTATTGTTTTAATCATGGTGTGGCAATTTGAGTAATTTATGTGGCCTACCCAAATGTCCTTTATTTGGTATTATTCGTCGAATCATTGAGCTGAAGTTCTAAGTCGAGCTGCACGATTACTGACAAATACGTGCACTGACTGGACAGGTCCACTCAATCTGTGTGGTTCTTTCCTCAATATATCATTTCTGAAAACCAACCTACATGGTCTTCACATGATCTAACCAAGATTATGTCTGGACTTTAAAAGAGACTGACCTCCCACTTTGTTAGTACTTAGATAGAAAACGCCGACCTCATCTACTTTTTAAAATATGATTGACTTGTAAAATTGTTTGTACAAACCTACTTATAGAAATAAAATCATTTATTATTTATCAACGTTTATTGTAATTTCAGTGAGGAACCTGAGATTGTCGTAGGATCGGCAGCTATGAAGGTAGAACCCAGCGATATTGAAGTCAACAAGTAAGTTATAACTCCTTTGTTACTCCACGGGTGTCACAGCAATGAGGAATACTACCCCAATGTAATACAGTATCAACTAGTATGGGGGGGATATTGTGACTGGCGGCCTTATGAGGGCGCAAACCAGTCCACTAACGCCACTCCTTTAAAAAAATATTATCTTGTGACTGAGAAGGAATTTTGAATAACGGCTCAATAAACACGAGGGTGTTTTGAGCCGTTATTCAAAATCCTTCTCAGTCACGAAGCAACAAAATACGATCTAGAGGAATGTGACCGCTTTTCTTTAATTTTGTTGCTTCGTGTCTCAATATGAAAGTTTATAAAATGTATTAGAAAATTCAAGACACACTTACCGAGGGTGCTTATTGAGCCGTTATTCAAAATTCCTTCTCAGTCACGAAATAATATTATTTTAAAGGAGTATTCATATTCATATTCATTTATTTATTGTTTGTCACAGGTGAATTAAGTTCTTACAATAAGCGTTATAGTATCTCTTTTACATACCCATGGGGTGTACAATATTTATATTTAAGTCAATATTACATATTTTTTTTAGGCATCATTATTACGGTAATGCAGTTAATATTAAATACGTCAAAAAAAAAATAAGTTTAACATGTCAAGTTTTAGTCAACCTCATACTACACTCATTAGACAAATTATTACGGTCATATAAATTACTTTCAATAAGTCAAAAACAATTTGAGTGGCGCTAGTGGACCTGTGTGGGCCCTCTTATACATAATTATAATATGTCTGTAATAAACAGATATACACAACAGCACCCTAATTACGTAACACACTATCAATCACAATCTGAATCGTTTTGAAGCCTATTGCTAATCCATTGCTTCATGTGTTCGAAAAATTTGTCCGCTCAACAACGTAGTTAAATAACGCAATGAATGTTGTTAAACTGTCAAAGTGAAATCCATTCCTACTTTTAGTCTGTTACGCAATTACCCCGTAGGTATACTTGAGATAATAAACTGTGCATAAATAAATAAATTCCGATAGGGGTAGGCAGGCTTAGAGGTTCCTCCATCAACGAATACTTAACTTATTTCCTTACGGGGTTAAAAACACTATTTACCGATGGGATTTCCCATCGGTTAAATGTCTATGTACCATACAAGCTTTCATACCCTGTTTAACCAATTTCGGGGATGAATTTCAAAACATCCTTTTTTTATCTCTCACCTTCGTTACAAAAGGAACTCTTGCGCAAAATTGCATGCTTCTAGACTCAAGGGCTAGGACTGTGCGTTGACTGTCAGTGAATGACTGCAATGATCGGTTCCTTTAAACAAAAACGAATCGTTTTGCTTACCAATGGTAGCATTGTTTATTGCCAAACAGGGCACCTAAATAGATTTGTAAGCAAATTTTACCTGTGACAGCTACTTCCATATAGGAGGGTCTACTATGCAAAGCTATGAGGTATTTGCGTCATTATTGGTAAAGATACAAGAGTCTTAATTTTAACCAATAACGGCTATTAAATTATAGGAATCGGCCATGGATGAAATAAGATTTTTACAAAGTCAATATTTTGACCTGTAACACAGGTTTTAATATAAACCTACCTCGGGGGGCCTAATCTCTAAGTCCGTCAACGAAGATACGTGCCTGTCCGAAAGCAGCTTGAAACTTTGAAGTGAACACTCCACCCGATTAATTAACTTTTTCGGACAGGTAACAACACATCGGGAGTAGGGACAACTGTTACATCGTCGTTTCATTCATTCTTAGGTCGGGCCTCAAAATAATCTTATGTCCGTAGGTGATACAGAGTAGGAAACGCCCTTAAGAGGCTTACAAGAGCTAAAGCGCGGTCACTGTCGGATTGCATAGAAAATAAAGAGACGCGCGATGACACAACGCTGGTAATTTATTGCAAAATATAAAGCAATTATGGATTTACAAAAAATCTATTCATTGGACTATAAAAATAAAACACTATTGCGTTAGTATGTTACTTGTAGAATAATCTGACAAAAATCTGAATGTTTGCATGTATATTAGTATGGTTTTGATCGTTAAAATATTTTTTTAGAGGTATCTTCGTGATTTTTTTCTATCATATCAAGTTAATTGTATTATGTTTTCAACACACTATCTAACTAGCATATATCCAGAAGAACATCATATATTTTTCTGATTTTGGTTACTGCAGTGGATCATATATTTTTAGGCATTATAAATTTGCGGTTAGGTCATGTAGTCCCCTTAACGTCGGCCGAAGTTACGGATTACGCGCTTAAAGAATAGACCCCTAGGGATCAGTCTCTCACAAAGTTAGCTCCTTGTTCGTGCACTACTGTCAAAGTTTAAGATAAGGTAAAGATAAAGATAAAGAAAAGATAAGATGATTAAGTTCATAACTTGTGTAGACACAAACGTGTTATATTATTTTGTGTTATTTTTTTTGTGTTGCGTTTTGTTTTTGCTCATAATTTTACTAACAAACAAATATGGATGTAATCTTAGGATGAATCTGAAATAAATTATTTATTATTATTATTATTATTTTATTTTGTTTTCAGGGAGCAAGATCAAATTGACCCGATTTCTTTAGAAGTGAAGACAGAACTATTGGCCGATGAAGTGGATAAGTAAATAATCTTAATTATTTTAGAATTACTTCCAATAAAACAAGCAACTTATAATCCTAACTAATATTATAAATGCCAAAGTAAGTTTGTTTGTTTGTTACCTTTTCACGCCTAAACCACTGAACCGAACATCCTGAAATTTTGCATATACGTTGTCAGGTGTACAGAAACGGACATAGGGTACCTTTCATCCCGAAAAAAGGTATTGTTCCCAAGGAAAAAAAAACATTAACGTTCTTATGATAATAGATGGCGCCACGTATCTTTCGAATCATGATTGAATTATAACCCGAATTGATTGTCAAAGTCTAAACTAACGCGAGCGAAGCTGCGGGCAAAAGCTAGTCTGCTTATATTTTGTTCTCTGAAAGCTCGACCGACGCTTTGTATGTTCGACTTCTTCATAAATTTAAATGACATTCAGTTACTTTATATTTATGGCTACTTCTATTTCCTATATGTTCCACCCTGTACCTATATTTTATCCAATGACCTGAAAACACTCAACCTGTATAATTTTTACTTTGACCTCTGAGAATATGAGTATTTTAGAGCCAATTGAAAATATACAGGATATATTCAATTGGCTCTAATATTCTCTATATTTTTTCCACTGCCTTTAAAATTCCCATTCTTTAATTCTTTTCCGTTGGCTTTAAAATCCCATCCTGTAATGTAGGTATATATTTTCGTAAGACCGTTAAAAACTCGTTCTTTATATTTTTTTACTGGCATAGTCACTAATAATTTCATCCTTTATTGCTTTTGATTGCAGTACAAACGTGGCTCTCTCAATTAATGAACCGGCTGAAACTAAACGTAAAGGAAGAAAAATAACAAGAATAAGTGACGTTACATCAACACGGTAAGTAAAGTAATTAATTGGTTAGCAAATTGACTAAAACAACTTAAATTGTCGGTATATTTAAATCGGCTCAACCAGCCAGTCACAACCAGGGTTTGGAACTGGTACCAAAAGTACCGGTTCCAGACGGGAATATGGTACCGGTACCAAATTAAGGTACCCGGCGCGTACCACAAATCTCATATTTGTACGAAGAACCTTGTACGGTTGGGAATCTTGAAGTTTTTTTTCTAAAGCCTATTAGCTATCCTTTTTACTTAGGTACTATACCTGTTTTCTCACTCTTACTAACTCTACTAACATACGGAAATATTTCTTTGGTACCGGTACAATACCGATACTGATTAGAAATACTAATAGTACAGGTACTACGTTTGGTACCAATATGGCACCCAGGTCAATTGTACCAGTTCTAAAAAATACCAGTATTTCAAGCCCTGCGGGGTAATTACGTAACACACTAACAGTAGGAATAGCTTTCATTTTGACAGTTCAACAACATTCATTGCGTTATTTACGTTGTTGAGCAGACAAATTTTTCGAACATATGGAGCAATGGATTAGCAATAGGCTTCAAAATGATTCAGATTGTGATTGAGTGTGTTACGCAAAGGTGATGCAGATATATGAACGTAAACGCAGACATGTGACATCCACCAACCCGCACTGGGCACGCTTTGCGGACTACGGCCCACTGCCTCTCAGAGAGGAGGCCTGTGTCCCAGCAGTGGGAACATTATAGGCTGGTTATTTAATTACGTTTATGGGTGAATATCCCCGCGGCAAATTTTACGTGTCCACGTTGAGAATCAAGGTGTTAAATGATAGGATGTATCTTATTTTTTTTTATAGTGAATTACGTAACTTCGTACAATTAGGCCCACATTTTTTATTTTTATAAGTTTTTATAAATAATCAGGGGAAAAAATCGCCTTAAAAGTCAAGTAAGTATAAAAATGGAGCTGGGACAAGCCACCCAGGCTTGTCCCAGCTCCATTTTTTGATTTAATTACATTCACCACAGTAACAATTTAAGGTACAGTCGCCAGCTCATGAAGTTACCACAAACTGTCAGATTTTCTCATTCGATATTGAACTTAACTATCAACATTTTAAGGTTTTAAATCGTTTGGAGAAATTTGATTTCGGGTAGCTTGACCTGCTGGCGATCGTACAATAAAAGATAAACAATTTTGTTAGTATAGACATAAGACGCATTATCTAAAAACAATTAAACCATATTAGAAAATCTAATTTAAAAGCACAGGATACTCGATCAAAGTTTGTCCAAACAAAAATCAAAATTTTGGTGGCACATGTTCAACTAACTTTATGATGAAGTTTCGTGCGTGTGCGATTAATCGCGTTTTATTATTTCGCGTCTCTCAGTCGTGCGCCGGCACTTGCGCGTAACAGGTGTATGATTAGTGCTATGATTTCCCGCCTAAAACGTAACATCAACGTATCAACTTGGGTGGCACGGGGGACAAGAATTGTAAAATTTTTGGTGGTTCGATTTGCTGTTGATTTTAAAGTATTTTAATAGTAAGCTGCACGTTATAGGTAATGATTTTGGTTACGCCCCTATTATTTTTATGCTTGATTACAATTTTGGTGGCTTTGGTGGCGTGAAATCCACCAATTTGTAAGTATGTAGTGATGTATTGTTTGTACCCATATAGCCAGTTTTTACGTTACAAGACAGTTTGATTGGCAAACTAAATATGATGTACTTGGCAGTAAGTAAGACCTATTACTTTATGGGTGGCATACTAATGATCAAGTTTCGTATTCATATGAATAAGAAACTTGATAACTAGTGTTTTATTTTGTTGCTTTTTAGAATGCCAAAACAGACCAGCGAAGAGAGGCTGCTTAAAAAGAGAATGGCAGAAAAAAGAAGAAAAGCAAGAATAAAGAGTAATCCTGAACAGGCTGAAACACTACGAAAAAGAGATAGGGAGAGATATCACCAAAAAAAGCGAGAAGGTAAACTTGTTTCACAGCAACAAAAGTCACAACGCGAGCGTCGAGCTCAACAAATAAGAAATAAAATATATCAACAAGAATATTATCAAAGAAAAAAAAGTAACAAAAAGGCTCGCAAGAGGAGAAGAATCAAATGCGTCAACATGTACTTTGTGACAGCAATTCTCAACAAGACCTAATTCTAAGTCTACCTAATTGTAGAGTTGTTGATGCGTACGATCCTCTTGCAAGCAGCACGACGAGATCTTCACGCATTGATAATGAGAGTAAAGAGGTATCAGGAACAGGGTGTAAAGTTTGCTCATACTCTATGGAAAAGGGAGGATCCTCCGACCAGACGGGTGTTGTGTCTGGTGGGCAACTGCCCGACGGTTGATGTCTGGACGTTATATATATGCTAGTCGCGCAGTAAACTCTGCTTGCGCGATGCAGGATTTTGCGTGACGTCGTCAGTGTGACGTGTAGCTTGCATGTGGCGTTGTAGATACCGCTACATCACTCCCCCCCGGATACCGGAGGTCAATAGGGCTGAGTCTTGTATCTTGCGATGCTTGCCAGGGCCAGTTGAGGTTCCAGTGAGTCAAAACCGGGTGCCGCATAGTTCACGGTGAGTCGGAACTGTCTGCGGTGGTACCCCAGTGAGTCGGGGTGGCGCTGCGTTATGCTCCAGTGCATCGGATGAGATACAGCGCTGCGTTGAGGCTGACTGCTGGCGTCGATCAGGAGAGGGAATAAGAGTTCTTCTTGCTGACCGGCCGAAAGTGCTATGTGCTGTGCCAAGGTTGCTTGATGAGGCTGATGGTGATGACCAGATATGCGCGGTCGCTGCATGCTGGTGGTCAGGATACCCTTAAAAAGCCGTGGGTGCTGGCTGACTGCGTGACTCGCCGCTCGAAAGCTTGAAGGAAGTGATGATGACGTCACGCTGATGTAGATGCACGAAGGCTGCGCTGATGTTCATGTTCGGGTTCACCAGTATAGAGGTATGAGGAACAGGGTGTAAAGTTCACTCATACCTACATAAAAAAGGGAGGATCCTCCGACCAGACGGGTGTTGTGTCTGGTTGGCAACTGCCCGACGGGTAATGTCGGGACGTTGCATATATCGCACTGATAATACAATACTGTTGTAATTCAAAATGTGACTTTTGTTCAGAATCGACGAAAAAAATATTATTCACTTCATTATTTCTTTTAATATGACACTATCCCAAATTTTACATATTTTGATTTACAACAGTATAGTGTTACCGCGCGACCATCATAGTATGATAGTCGCGCGGTAAACTCTGCTTGCGCCATGCAGGATTTTGCGTGACGTCAGTGTGACGTGTAACTCGCATGTGGCATTGTAGATGCCGCTACAAGAGCACGCATCAACATACTTCGGTTACTAGAAATTTACGTCCTCAAACCTGTCGTGAAATGGTCATGATCTGTTTGCTATTTCACTGAGTCTCCACATTGGATTTAATATTGTATTTTAAATTGTTTTTTCAAACAAGTTTTATTTGAGGGTTAATTATGTTTTATTTCTTAGTTTTGTTTGGGAAACTTTTGTAGGTAGTTTTTGGCAAGTAATTTTGTTTACAATAAAAAGATTAATGTATATTTTTTTCGTGTTTCTGTGTCTTAACTCATAATTATCATGAGTTTATCAGATAAATATTACTTAGTAAATATGTTTCAACAATATAGTTTTATTAACCCATGAAAGTTATTGATAATTCCCGAGAATTTTTGAGATTAGTTACATTGAGCTTTATGAGTGAGATTGAGGTTTGTGATAGAGAAATCCAATTTTGGTGCCACTGATTTTCAATTTTGGTGGGCACGTTCGATTTTGGGGGATTTTCAATTTTGGAGGCCACACTAGACTTTGAACTAAAATATCTCTAAAAGTTATCGAGATATTGTCAGACCTCTTGAAGATCCTTCTAGCTTGGATTTTCAATTCTTATATTAGGTCTTTATTTGTCAAAAATTTCGCCACCAAAATGGAAAAAAAAAACAGTTTGTTGATATTGACCCTTATACAACATGTCCCGGAATTAGCGCACACCACCAAACACCGTAATTAGAATATTATGTTTTGTTACATAGACTGAATTTTTACTATTCTATATAAAACATTGTTCATTTAATACATTAGTTAGACTGATTGTGGGAGAACATTGTGGTCACATTACAAATCTACGCACGCACACAGTCGCACACGCTTATGGGCCTAGCGCAGTTGACACTTACCGTCCATTTTGGTTTATTTTGACTGTACAGCGGAAGTGTGAATGTAATTTACGTCGTTTTAATCCTTTTTGGGATAAAAAATTACCTAAGTACATATAAAAATGTCTGAAATCGATTCAGTAAACGATTTTGAACAAACTACTTTCATAATGTGCATTTTTTCAGTTACACATTGTATTTTTGTGCAGGCAACATACACAAGGCGAATCCTCGACTACGGCATCAGTAGTAGGAGATAGTAGCGTCCAACTTACGGAAGAACTAGATGAGTAAGTATATAAGGCGGCACAAGTCACAATGGTGCCGATTCTCTTGTACACCGAACTAAACTAACTAAACTATCACTAAAATTCCTTACTTTTGGCTATGAGAATCTTAGACTATTCTGCAATAAAATATCTCTAAATTTAAAAATCATTTTGACGCAACTAAAATTTAATTTGACAATCGCGACTCCACATGGTACCTACTTGTTTGCCCTACCACGTGATTTTTTTTTAGAGCCGGAGGCGCGCATGTGTGGCAGCCTCTGCGTGTTTTATATGGAATTTTTCACTTTATGTACGGAAAATATTTAAAAAAAAAATACCTTCGTGTAGAGTTATATTGCGTTTAAGGGTTTCATAAATGGGGTCGAAATTTTCATTATTTTTGCGATAGGACACACCGTTTTCGAGATATAAGCAAAAAAAAATAATACACTACTGTTTTTGCCCCTGAAGTCGAGGTGTTGTGGTGAATCTTAGTTCATGACAACTAATTTTATTCCACACCTTTTTAATCGCGATTAAAAATAGCCAGATTTAGAGACAACCAAAATTTTAGGTTAAAAACGTCAAATTCAGAATAGCAAAATTGCCATTTTCACTAAAATAATAAATCAGTACCATCTTAGTGCTGTCAAACTAAAATGTAGTTAAGTTGTGTCACTTTAGTCTATTTCAGAATGAGAAATCGTCTTTTGACAGGAATAAACTAAATTTTAGTGATTTTTAGTCTAGTTTAGAGAATTTTGTGACAAGAGAATCGGCACCAATGCCTCATCCGCCCCTACACTCGCTGGAGCCAGCCCGCGCCGCTGAGCCTGTAACTTTAAATTCGTCCCTAAATAATCACGATTCAGTCTGTCCCTTGCTGCCCTCTCCCAGCGACGTCCTAAGCCGAAGTTCGTAGCACATAGGGTGCCCTTAGCAAGAAGAAAAAAAAGTTACGAACGAAGCGACGACACGCTAAGGCTACCGCTCGTCGTGTGTGGCCGTGTGGGGGGTCGTTTCGTCGCTTCGTTCGTAACTTTTTTAATTAGCATCCTATATTTTAGCGTCGCTTATCTCGCCAGATAGTTTTTGTGTTCCTTCGATGTCACATACACGTGATTGGTGTCTTTACTCGACTGCCGCCATGTAGGGTTATGTTTTTCGTACTGTCAGGGAAGTTAATTGTTAAATAAATTAACTGTCAAAGCTGGTAGGTAATAAATTGGCTTAAAAAAATATTCTCAGACTGATTTTTTATTCCCTCGGAGCATTCAAACGGCTGGGTGTTTTTTTTATTATTGACATTGACAGCCTGTGTATGGGGGTCGTGGCTAAATGATATCATCCGCGCGGGTCGCTCGAAGGTTAAGCTATGCTTGCCGCGGTCAGTTCGTGGATGGGTGACCATCCATTACATATCGAGACCCTTCCGTGCTTCGGAAAGCACGTTATACCGTTGGTCCCGGCTGTCATTTGGAGATCTTTGTCAGTCAAAGCCCAAAACGCACGCTTACGATTAATAAATAAACTGACCAATTACGGTGTAGTCCAAAAACTAAATTTCTTCAAAATATAATTTCTGTATACATACCTTTCCTACAATACATTATATCATTATTTTTATGCTTTTTCACTGAGTTATAAGCCATTATGTAAGACAATTCATGATTGCCAAAAAGCTTTATGCGATTTCCCAAAAAAACATTTTTTTTTTAGTTAGGTCAGTCTATTATTAAACGTGCGAAAAGTCTGACAACCAGCCTTAGCAAGTGGTATTATTGTGTTCCTCATTAACTGGGTTGTGGAGGTCAGATAGGCAGTCGCTCCATGTAAAATACTGGTATTCAGCTGCATCCGGTTAGACTGGAGGCCCCCCTACATAGTTGAGAAAAGGCAGGCTGATTGTTTTTGTTTACAGCCTGTGTGTTGCAGCTTTACAATCTTTTGATGACTTCCTTCATAGTTAATATCTTCTTTGTTTCAGAAACACTGTATTCGGAGAATCAGAAATGAAAACGGAGGAAATAGAAATTCTTGAAGAAGTATTTAGTTAGTTTAAAGATTGTCAAATTCGCGAGTTTTATGTGTTCAATATAAAATAAATTTGTAAATTGGTTGCTTCTGATGTTTTTGAATGAGCAGTTACGTGTCACGAGCATAAATCTGTTACAGTTACGTAAAATAGAGAAGCTCGATTGCAAGTTTGGCACCAGGAACCCTGCTCGAGTAGTTGAATTGTTACAGTATTTTTACGAAGCGACGCGCGCTTTACTTGTGGTAAAGCACGCAATTGTACAAACACGCTGTGAATGTGTGCGTGAAGACAAGTAGCGTCAGCACATAACGCGCATACACACACACTTCCCACTTCGCCCGTGTCTCGGACGTTACCGTGAGCTCCTGCGCTTACACACGCATTCACAGCATGTTTGTACACTTGGTTACCACAAGTAAAGCGCGCGTCGCTTCGTTAGATAAAAATACTGTACTTGTATATTACCAATAGGAAGTATTTTATTTCGGAGGCTCATTTTATCGCACTTTTTGTTGGAAATTGGTGGGGATGTGGGAAACGAAACATTTTCTTCTGGTGAAGATTTAGACATTGCTTTGTGGCTTGTATATTTATCGATATACATATTATAAATATTAAAGTAGCTTCTCGTGTCTGTCTGTGTGACCGCGTTGTTCTTCTAAACTCCGCAACGGATTTTGAAGCGGTTTTCACAATCATTTAGAGCATTTATTCCGGAAGGTTTATGTGTATAATACATTTAAATTAAACTTACATATATATGAGATCACGATGTTTTGTCAAGTCGTCAAAACCGTGCGACGTAGGGGCGGGTCGCTAGTTTCTTCATACATTAATGCAGGAGGTTACTTATTTACAGAGATAGGGTCAAAAAGGGTAAACAAAAGCAAAGGGGTTCGAACATTTTTCTATGGAAACTGGCATATCCACCCGCCGCCATTTTAATTTTCTTTTTCAAAGTTTCCGCGCACGATGACAGTAGTACTGCATTTTTAATGATTTTCATAGTTCGCATATGGCGATGTTTACTTCCAAATATATCGGAAACATGACACTATATGATACTATATTAATTGACATTTTTTGTTTGTACAAGTGACCCCTACCCTTATATGCTACATTCAACGTGCGCGGAAACTTATACGGATATGCGATAAAGGTTCGAATCCCTTCATAAAACACATTTTAGGCGGCAATATAATTTAATTATTGTTTTCCTTACAACTAAAACAACTAGCGCACTCTATATTTTTTCTGGTATTCCTACGAATCTTCTTCATTCATTCTATAGTCTTCTATTTCCTGCTGGGTACCAGCATTTTTTTTTCTGTTTCTGTAAAAAAGAAATTGACTCATCACTATTTTCCTGACTATAAGCTAGCTTCAACTTTCTGATTCTGACACCCCGACCGACCGACTCTGCCAATTCAAAAGTACCTGTAAATGGTTTAATTAAAATAAATGCTTTGAAGCTTGACTTGTTCTTGACTGGAGACCGCGAATCGGCGACGTAAGGTAGGACACCTTCAGGCTATACTTAAATACACGATCTTAGATAATTTACATTATATTGCTATTAAATCAACTATCTACTTAGCGTTATGTATTCTAAGTTCATTTTTGATTGAATGTTTGCAAAAAGTCATATTGACGGTTGCAGTGGAATTTGAACTTTCAGTTTATCTTCCCAAAATTGGAAACTATCTGAAATTCTGAATTCAAATAAAGGTGGTACGAAGATACGAGCTGTGAAGGATAAAATCCGCAACGAGGTGATCCGCCAGAAAACCAAGGTAATCGACATAGCTCAAAGACTAAGCAAACTGAAGTGGCAATGGGCTGGTCACATCACTCGCAGAGCCGACAGTCGTTGGAGAAAACGAGTACTAGAGTGGAAACCGCGTTTAGGGAAACGTAGTGTGGGACGTCCACCAGCCAGGTGGAGTGACGACTTGCGAAAGGCGGCTGGCAGAGACTGGATGAGGGCCGAAGATGGGCTCAGTGGCGTTCACTAGGAGACGCTTACGTCCAACAGTGGACGAATATAGGCTGATGATGAAGATACGAGCAGGATTGATCATAGCTGGACGAGCGTAACCGAGGATTTTGCAACAGTGATATTTATTACTGTTGCTATAAGGTTCATAACAGGTTGCTGTCAGAGGAAAAATAACTGTGAAAGGAATGTAAATGGCGTGCGATTGGAGACTTATGCAGCTGCTTATCCAACAGTGGATTGCTTATAAGTCTGATGATGAAAGCTAGTCTTTTCACAGTTATTTTAAATCTGACAGCAGCAACCCAAAAGCAACCTTATAGCAACAAGAATAAAGATCATTGTGATTTTGACAGACTTGTCAGTGGCAGTAATCTAATAGCTACCTTGTTATAACGAGAATAAAGATCATTGTGATTTTGACAAAGTTGTAGCGGCATCTACAACGCCACATGCGAGCTACGCGCCAAGCTGACGTCACGCAAAATCCTGCATCGCGCCAGTAGAGTTCACTGCGCAAATAGCTTATAAACAACGTCCCGTCATCAATCGTCGGGCAGTTGCCCACCAGACACGACACACGTCTGGTCCGAGGATCCTCCTTTTTCTATGGAGGTATGAGTGAACTTTACACCCTGTTCCTCATACCTCTATACAGTTGTTAGTGACAGCAATCAAACAGCAACTTTATTGTAACTAGAATAAAGATCGCTATGACTTTGACAGTGATGCAAAATCAAAGGTAAACTTACTGAAAGGATTATAAACTGCCAGTGTCAATGTTCTTGTTTCTTACCTCTTAGGATACGGCTCTTTGAGATGGAAAGTGCGGTAGTGTAGCTTCAAACTGCAATTCTGAGTGAACCGTTTATCGCACATTGAGCATTCATAGGGCTTCTCACCGGTGTGTGTCTGAAATATAAAATATTCACAATATTTTTTAATGTATTGTTGACCTCGTAATTGCTTTATCACTTTTGACACTTCAACATAATCAGCCTATAATGTTCCCACCGCTGGGACACAGGCCTCCTCTAGGTGGGCCGTAGTCTACCACGCGGGCCCAGTGCGGGTTAGTAGATGTCACATATCTTCGACTTTTTGGTTCTAGAACATGCTGGTTTCCTCGCACTGTTTTATACTACACTTAGGTTAACATACTCTCACATAGATAACTAGACCTTGTCGTCGCATGACGTATAAGTGACATGAAACCTTTGGGTGATAAAGAAATTACGAGGTAGACTATACTTACAGTTAGGGTCAGATTAATTTTAACGTTCTGGTTGGTTAAAAAGCTTAAGACATAAATAGGAATAAATAAATAAATATTATAAGCGTAATCATAATGTGGATCCACTAAAAGATCCACATAACAGCCGCACGAGTCGATCGATCAGGTTAATCTACACTTGCCGCGGTTGGTCCGTGGATGGGTGACCATCTTTACATATAAAGACCCCTCCGTGCCTCGGATCGCACGTTAAGCCGTTGGTCCCGGCTGTCATTCGTCAATCTTTGACAGCTGTTACGAGTCGTGAGATGCCCGAAAGTCTGACACTCAGTCTTACCAAGGGGCATCGTATTATCTAGTAACTGGGTTGTGGAGGTCAGATAGGCTGTCGCTCCATTTAAAATACTGGTATTCAGCTACATCCGGTTAGACTGGAAGCTGACCGCAACATAATTTGGGAAAAATCTCGGCAGATGAATCATAATTTTGATCCACAAATCTCATCATATCATGTTGGTATTACAGTTCGCGCAAAACTTTAAGAGCTCACGAAAGTTGCAGTGGCTGTATGCATAATATAGGTTGTCCGAGGGAACTCTCTCACTCTCACTCAACTGTACCATACGCGGTTTCCTTTTCGGGCCTACGTTCAGAGGGCTCAGAAAGTTTTGAGTGAACTGTCCAACCTACATGTTAGTTTTTTGGAGTTGCGACCGGAGCAGCATTCAAAGTGCTCAATACATCTTGCGGATATAACCACATAATTCGTGAACGTATTTATTCCGATTTTTGGAGAAACCTCAAACCTAACACATAACATCACGCTTTGTTTCCCCGAAGGGATGGGCAGAGGTATATCTATAGTTCACCCACATTTCGCCAGTTATGTTTAAGACCCATGTAATAGGAGCGAGTCTAATGCCATCAACCGGGCACAAATCCAGACTCTGGGCTGCAAATGAGTAATTCCAGATAGAAAAACCCAATAACACTTTGTCCAACCTGGGAATCGAACTCAGGTCCTCACGCTCAGCAGTAGCACTTGCGACCACTAGACTAACGAGGCAGTAAAAATCCTAACTCCTAGGATGAACAGCAATGTTCTAGTAAAAACCTAACTCCTAGGATAAACAGCATTGTTCTAGTAAACTGTACCAGTTGATGCCTCGTCATGCTGCTTTTACTGTTGAACTGCATGCGGCAAGTAGAACAATTGTACAGCTTCTCTCGTGTGTGGGTGTTTAGATGAGCTGCCACGCTGTTGGCCTGTGAACAAATTACAGAATTAAATACAGACCTTTTCCAAAATTACGCCACTTAAGCATCTACCACATCCGATTTAGTTCTAGCTTACAACAATACGAGGGCGACACTGAAAGGTTTTAGAACTGGGCACTTGTAAACGATATAATAAAAAAATTGGTTCAAATTTTGAAAATGGAACTCTTTGCCAATATTATTGTGTATGTATTGTATTCATTTGTCATTTGTTTACGATTTGGCGGTAAATTGAAAATTGTCTGTGTCACGTCCGCATGAATTTAACGCGAGAAAATTTCCGTACAATGATTTTTTATGACTTTCGATGTCATTTAAGTCAACAAGAAAGTTATGATAGACTTCGATTGGCCTTTCACGATGAAGCCTCATCTCGTGCCACTATTTACAACTGGTTTAATAAGTTTAAACATGGTCGCACTAATCACATCGATGATCTGCGTGAGGGACGGCCTTCTACGGCGACGACTAAAGATAACATCAGTGTTGTGCGGCGTATGATAGAGACTGACAAAATATTGACTTATCAGCAGATTCGGACAAGCTTAGGCATCGATATGAGGCAAGTGCACAAAATCCTCCATGAACATTTAGCGGTCAGGAAGCTTTGTGCTCGGTGGAAACCTCATAAATTGACAGATGCCCAAAAATTCCGTCGTGTTGATTGGTGTCGTGAAATGGTTCAAAGATTGAACGGAGGTGACTCAAATGCTGTGTTCGACATAGGTACTTACGGGTGACGAAAGCTAGATTTATTGTTATGATCCTGCTGAAACTAAGAGACAGTTTGCTGTCTGGATTTTTCCTTCCGAGAAGTTGCCAACTAAAGTGAAGACAGGTCGAAGCGTGGGAAAAAAGATGGTGGCGTCGTTCTTCGGAAGGACAGGTCATTACGCAACAATTGTTTTAGAGGATCGAAAAACAGTTACTGCGGAGTGGTACACTAGCAATTGTTTGCCACTTGTCTTGGAAAAAGTTCGGGAGAAACGACCTCACAGTAGTATCCTCCTTCACCACGACAACGCCTCGTCGCACACCGCCAAGCAAACAATCGACTACTTGGCGACGTCAGACGTGGAATTACTGGGTCACCCGCCCTATAGCCCCGACCTCGCACCTTGCGATTTTTATTTATTTCCGCAAATAACAGAAAAACTTCGAGGAAAACGTTTTATGGGCGCCGAGGAAGCAGTGGCTGCGTTTCAAAATGCCGTCGAAGAGACCCCTAAGGACGACTGGGCAAAGTGCTTTTCTCAGTGGTTCCATCGGATGCAGCGATGTATTGATGTAAATGGACACTATTTTGAAAAGATATAATAAAACTAATAACTTGCTAGTTTGTTCAGTTTTTGATTTCATAAGAACTTTCAGTATCACCCTCGTAACAAACTTAACAAACAACAACAACAAACAATTTTTGTGTCCTCAGAATCATTCAAAATCAAATCAAGAGTCATTTTTATTAAAACTAGGCTGAGAATTAAAATTTTCGAACGTCAAAATTATATAAGACAGTCCCCCAAAACGCTCGCTCTTCACTTCCTAGTGCTGGGAAGAAGACGTAGCACAACAAACTCCCCAGCAAGGACAATTCCTTGGAGAACCCATGAGTATTTATATTGACAAGTCAAAATCTCTGAGCTTATTTTACGTACTGTTTGAACGGCTGCAGTATCACTGGCACTTACCGCGAACCATCCCAGTTTACTATCACCATCACACTGCTTACTAATAAAATATTCTAAGATTGTTTTCAAATATGAAAAAAAACTACCTTTTACGGTCCAGGGATAGAGACGACACGAGAGATCGTATAGAGTTATTAAACCGGGTGGTATAATAACCCTATAAAATGTCTCGTGTGGCCTGGTTTAATAATCCTATACAATCTCTCGTGTCGCCCGGTTTAATCATCCTATACAATCTCTCGTGTGGCCTGGTTTAATAAACCTATACAATCTCTCGTGCCACCTGGTTTAATAACCCTATACAATTTCTTGTGGCGCCCGGTTTAATAACCCTACACAAACTCTCGTGTTGTGTCTATCCCACGCTTTATGCAAGAGACTGCTACGAAGGTTGGCATCTTCTAAACACATCTATCTACAGGGTCAAATTAAATTAGCTGGCGAAACTCCGCGGACGTCACTTCGTCATCCAGTCCTTGGACGCCACTCGGTCACTGCCTTACTCAACCTGTTATCACTGCGCCTTGCTAGGTGTCCTGCTCGACTCCATTTGAGTTCCTTAACACGTTTTCCAATGCCGAAAACCTTCGTACGTCTTCGGATCTCGACGTTTGGAACACGGGCGAGTTGCTAGTATTATTTTTTTGTATAATTGGATAAAACTTGAACGTACCGCTAGTGAAGCTCCACAAATCTCACAGATGTGTCGCTGCTCTTCTTTCGAAGGAAGAGGCTCATCCTTATGTTCCTCTGAGTGGTGTTTCATGTAGGCCGTCAGACTTGAGAAGTTTCTGTTGCACTATAAATAACAGTTTATTTATTATATACATTAGAAATCTCCAGAATAGGGATGATGACTAATATTAGAAATGATCGAACAAATATTGTAATTTCAAAGAATGCATAGTAAAATGAGATAATCGAACAATTTCTTAAAATTTATAGAAATGTTACTACACGCTTTAAACGTTTTTGGAAGGGATTATTCCCGTCCTTGTCGCGCGGTACGGACAATGTATGGCGCGAGTATGAAGTTACACAGTCGTGAAGTCACTTGTGATGGTGCCGTCTTTGTCTAGCAGTAATTTTATAACGTTTACTACATAGTAGTTATAAACATTTTAAAAGTAGTTACAAACAATATTTTAAGAAGAAAAAAAAACAGACTATTAGTAACAACACTTGTAACAACTTATAACTAACTTAAGCAATTTTTTTAAGCTTTTACAGTTTTTATAAAATTGTTTGTACTTATTGTAATTGCAAACAAATATTTATTAGTTTAAAATAAAATAAAATGTCATCATCCCTATTAGGTGAATGTATAATAATCATAGTAGATCATATTATTTTCAAGATTTTCGAGACAAGACAAAACTTATAGCAGACTGCAGTTTACTTTAGGTAGTTGCGAATGTATTTGTAATTCTGTCTCCGAATAATCTCTCTCTAGGCATAGGCAAAGTGTGGTTACAGTCTTACAGTTCAAAGGTAAAAATATTAATATTACAACGATGTTCAAAATGGTTTCGAGATGTCATAGCCTGCTGAAATGGGTAAAGTGGGATAAAAAAAATTGAAAGCTTACTAGGGTACAAGGAGTGAATTTCCGAGGATTTCTTCGGAGACATTTTCTTCCTCGCTTCGCTATTGATGGGGCAGGGGTCTCGCATGCCAAGTCCCTGAAACAGAACATGCATAATCAGCCTATAACGTTCCCATTGGTAGGACACAGGCCTCCTTTCTGTGAGAGGGAGGGGGCCGTAATCCTCATCGCGGGCCCAGTGCGGGTTGGTAGATGTCACATGTCTTCGAATTTTTGGTTCTAGGACATGCTGGTTTCCTCACGATGTGTAAGCGCCTGTCTGAGTTCGAACCCACGACCTACAACTCGTAAGTCGGGGCCGATACCACTGGGCCACTACAGCTCGCAACAAAACAAAATAGACCACACAACATAAGGAAGAGATGTCTTAGTACTGCCGTGCACATCGACTTATCATGATATACGTATAACAATTTCGATATAAAGAATTTGTTCTTTTTTACCAGAAGGCCAATTCCCGTAATTAAAAACGTTCGAAATATTGTCGCAAGATCAGCTCACCCACTTCCAATGTAAAAAAAAAAACTACATATTTTTTGACAGTTGACAGAGACTGAGATCAGGGCCCTATACCACAAAAAACTTTATAGTATACAATTCTACAAAATTGTTAACTTGTAGAAAATGTTGCGTAATACAGAAATTACAAATATGTGAATTGTTGACTTGTCACTACAACTCACATATTTGTAAAGTTTTTCCGTTACAATTATTTGGCTTAGAGTTTTGTGGTACAGACACTTGTAAGATTTATAAATTTGTAAATTGTAACATGTAATTGTAAAGTTTTGTGGTATAGGAATCAGAATGCGAACATTCCTAAAAATACGGGAATTGCTCCTGTGGCTTGCAGTTAGCTTTACATTTTTCAGTATAAATCTACATGAACTTAAAACGTAACTTACTCAACTCCTTCGGCATGCTTGGCTGAATGAAAGACATGTTCTTGGTAAGCCTTTCGCGTCTCAAACTTGATATCACATCGGTCACAGTATGTATCAGTATGTGTCACACCTTCAGGATTCTAATAATAAAAAAAGGTAATTATTCTAAGACATTTTCTTTCTACATCATACCACATAACATCACGCCTGTAATCCCCAAAAGGTTAGGCAGAGGTGTACCTATAGCACACCCACATTTCGCCAGTTATGTTTAAGTCCCATGTAATAGGGGCGAGCCTATTGCCATCAACCGGGCACAAATCCAGACTCACGGCTGCTACCGAGAAATTCCAGATGGAAAAACCCGATAACACTTTGCCCGACCCGGGAATCAAACCCAGGACCTCATGCTCAGCAGTAGCGCTTGCAACCACTAGACCAACGAGGCCGTCATTTTCTTTCTATGTCCATGCAAACACGAACATGATAATTTACAACAGGAGAGGGCCAAGAATTGATCCCTGGGGAACTCCGCAAAATGTTACACTAGAGTCAAAGCAAAATAATATTATGTTTAATTTATAAACATTAATAACAACAAGTTTACTGTTGTAGGTATTAGATTCGGCGCAATAAATCTCATCTGTTCCTAGAAAGCAATTTTATTTTCCCAGGGTATCATGCTCTACTCTATAAAACGCTTTATGGAAATTCAAATAGATTTTTTATCAGAGAAAGTTTCTGATAGGATAAGCTGTAGTCGTAAATAATTTTCAACATAACATCGCGCCTGTAATCTCCAAAGGGCAAGGCATATCTGTATATGTATCTTTAGTACACTAAAGCTATGTTTAAGTTCCATGTAAAAGGGGGCGAGCCTATTGCCATCAACCGGGTACAAATCATGACTGCGGGCCGCTACTGAGAAATTCCCGATGGAAAAACCCAATAACACTGCAAGACCTGGCAATCGAAGCCAGAAACTCGTGATCAGCAGAAGCGCTTGCGACCATTAGACAAACGAGGCAATCTACAAATTAATACTTACAACAACAGTATTTATATGCATCGTTCTTTTATGCATGTTGAGTCCTATTGTACTGACGAATGAGGCGCCGCATAGAGTACACACGTACTCGCTGCGATGCGTGCGTAAATGTGTGTAGTATGTTGATAAGTGCCTGTATGAGAAACATAAAATATTTTAACATTGGAATAATATCTAGAGAAATAATGACATAATATTAATGAGAGAGGCTTCAATTAAGACTAGATTAACAGATCCTCAATGAGCTTCCCGTCTCGCTCCAACATGAGATTTTGGGTAGGGTGGGTTTTGAAATGCAAATCTGTTGAATCTGTTGAATCTGACCACTGATGACAGAGTCAGAGTCGTCAAGTAAAATGAGCATATTTGAATACGATTTCGATTGAAGTATACCTGAATTCTTCTCCGCAATGAATGCACTTTCTAACTACGCCGTTGTGATAGTCATTGTGAAATAGAGCTGTATTCCTGCAAGTGAAAAAATACGTATGATGAAAATAATTGAGAAAAAAAAAACATAAAAATATGATTCTACTGAGCAGATGCTTCTATGAATTAGTATGTATTTAACTAATAGAAAATTACAGAACAACTCAAGCTTCTGTGTGAGAAATTGAAACCAATTACACTATTACCTAAGACTCGAATCCAGGACCCACGCTCAGCTATCAGTGAACATCAATGATAGTTACGATAATTTATCGATAAATATTTTGCAAAATCAACCTAACTACAACACGACCGATGAATCATGGCCGTCTGAACTTTGCGCAGCAGGCTGCGCAATTACATTTTTTAGGAACCAAATGAGGCGAGTGTGAGTGAGAGGACATGTGCGAATGTTCAGAGAGCCTTTCTTTTTTGGTTTAGGGGGAAGCCTTCCAAAGGCACCCGACCTCCGGGGAAGGAGGTCTGGGAGTGTGGGATTTTTATCTCACTAAAATCATCCTGGTGATCACCATCAGCACAAAGAAGGCTTCCCGGTTCCTCTTAAAAGACCAATTTCGGAACCCCCCGGCACATCCCTTGGGAGATTGTAAAGGGGCCTCCCCTGAGCCTCGCTATGCACGGCAGCACGTGATCACTGTGCCACCGTCTTCCCTGGGGTCACTTGGTGGGCGGACAGAGTCCCAACCCTGTGCGCCCGCGACCCCAAAGGTCCACCTACCTTGATTAGTAAGCGGGTTTCGGCGTATTAGGCGCCAAGGCGGTTGCCTCTCGGACTCCTCCTTCTCCGAGCAGGATCTCTTCCGATCCCGCGCGGCGGCCTCCTTCTTGACTATCACGGTCTCACAGAAGGAGGCTACTTCCGTCCAATTCTCTGTTTCTGCCAGCATAGCCCTCCCTACTGCCGGCAGAGACAGGTAAGCTCAGAGAGCCTATGTTCAAACCGGCCACGATTCATCAGCCGTATTGTACGGTATGTACTCACTTCAATGGACACATGAGGTCGCACCTCAGGCATTTGTACTTGGTGTAATGTTGCGTTATATGCCTCGTTAGATGACACTTCAACTTAAAACGCATGTTGCAGAAGCGACACTCCACTGGGCCTAGAGTCTGGAATTACATTTATATCGAATAATGATTTCGATTATAGAATAGAAGACTATTTATTAAATAAATAAATTATTTATTGGCATTTAAAACAGTAACAGTTATTACGTGCCTACACCACACAAATTACAGATATGAATGTAGAAATTTTACATAGACTGACACAATGGGCGGCCTTATTGAATGGATTTAAAGGGAGAAGGACAGACAACACTCCAGGTAGTCTGTGGATGAATTATATATACAATAAATACATACATTATATAAAGTATACATATACTTATATATTATAGTTACAGATAAGAGGAAATTCGTGGATAGACGAGATTGCTATTCATGTATTTTATAGTAGGTACTAACTCCTAGGACACAGAATGAAAGACCATATTACTAGATCTGTGCTTATGTGCTTATTGACTTCACTTCACATTACCAACTTACCGCCTTTACGGGTTTGGTACACATGAATGATCGTCAATTTAGACCAGCTCGACAAATACCGGCTTCCCTCGAGACAAAGCTTAATCATTCCGAAACGGCAAAGTTTTCAACAGTGACCAAAGATATGGAGAATAAAATTAAGATAATTAACATTATTTCTAAATCATAATTATGTTACGAAATACGGTCTCAGACTCCTAAATCGAGCCACCCTGCACTTTTTGTATAGAAGCCGTGAATACAAATTCGGATCACTTACGACACCAAAATGATGGCCAGTATATCAGAATCAAAACCGCATAAACTTTTTTTTTTTGATTCAATATTATTTTGATGTTTTAGGCCGTTATACCTCACATGGAATTGCACGGTGGCTCGATTTAGGAGTCCGGGATTGTATTACACAGTTTAGAATGCAATACAGGAACTCATAATATAATGGTTGAATTGGTTGGAATAGTTGATGCATGAACAACTACGATAGGTCAAATGGAGTAAGACAAAATAACAAAAGATGTAGAGTAGGTAGGTTTTAGATTTAACAATAGTTATAGTATAGAAGCAAAACATCGTGAAAATCAAACGGTGAAGGAAAACATCGTGAGGAAACCGGCATTTCCTAGAACCAAAAATTCGAAGACATGTGACATTTACCAGCCCGCACTTGGCCCTCGTTGTGGATTACGGCCCACTCCCTCTCACAGAAAGGAGGCCTGTGTCCCAGCAGTGGGAACATTATAGGCTGATTATGCTTTTGCTATAGTATACAAGCATGTGTTTCAAAAGGATTTTCGGGGATATATAACTCTTTTGATCAAATGTTGGGTAGGTAAAATATCTACCTCTTTTTACACAAAATATCATTGGTTCTCATGATTCATGGTTGAATTAATTGGATACTTTAGTGCAATTGCATAAAAGTACTAAGTAGTGATAAAGAAAGTAAGATCAAATGATGAAGATAATTAGTAAACAAATGTCACGAACTGAAAAGGGATACTTTTAAACAAATATTATCTCCTCTCGTAGACCAAGAAAACTCACAGAGGCAGAAAAGGGATGTAAAAGACTTGATTCATACCTCACTATGCCTTAATTTAATATGTCTATTCAGCATATCCTCTTTAGAAAACCCCTTATAACAATCAGAACATTGATAAGCCGCCGACACGTATTTCCGATCTTGTGCTCTCGCTTTAAACTCTTCCAGAGCTTCCTCTTCAGTCAAATTGATCTTCAACCAATGATTAGGATCTAAGTAATTCTTTTTTGTATTGAAAACTTCGAACTTTTTAGCTTTTGTGTCAGTAAAATCTGTTTCAGCTTTGTTTCTTTTTCTTTTTTTTTCTTTGTGGTTTGTTTTAAGAACTACTTCTTCGTCACTGTTTGCTTGTTCAGTATTTAAGTTTATTATTTCTTCTTCAATAGTAATTTCTTCCTTGATGGCTGGTTTATCAACATCATCAATATTTTCTGAATTTGAACCATCATCATCACTAAACATTCTATCATCTTCTAAATCTGGTATTGCCTTTTCTTCTGGACTTATGCCATTATCAATATTTGTTTTTACATCTTCAATTGACTCCGTCTGTTCGTTAATTATTTCATTCTTTATCTCAGCTAGATTTTTATTATCCAAAGAGTCATCGCTATCATACTCTACTATATATTCTTCTATTTCTGGTATTTCATCTTTTTTTATTTCTTTTAGAGTCTCTGATTGTGTTTTGTGTTTAATTATGTATGTTCTAACTCTATTGCTGATTTTTATAACGTCTATTGGTGATTGTAAATTATTATCTTGTCTGTCTTTTTGAGATATTGAAGATAAGGTGATCTGAAAAAGAAATTGTGCGGGATTATTTTACATGTTATTACATAAACATAGACAGCAAAGTTTATGTTTTATGTGGCTTAACTTCAGCCTGACCATAGTCCATAATGGGACATTTTTTTGTGATATTTTAGTTTTAAATTATCTGTAAATTATGTTCTATTTTCGGGCTGAGGATCACCTGCCTCCTCAAGTCAAGTCACAGGAGAAACGCCTAGTTTCGGAGTCAGAGTATTTAAATATTGAACCATGTTCCATTAAGCCTTTTATGTTTTTAGTCATAAGGCTATTGTAGAAAATCAGGCTTTTGGTTTAATAAAAAATTTACTTATTTAGATTTGTTTTGTTTTAGACACATACAATACAGAGAATTCCACTTACAGAACCACTCCATAGCAACTCCTTGAGAATCTTCTCTCCCATCCAGCATTTCTCTTTGAATTTATGAAACTTGTACAATATAGCTGCACACGCATAGCAGAAGTAATTAGGTAAGCCATCTTTTTCATTTACCTGTTATAGTAATAATGTTTTTTAGCCTTGTAATTTTTTGAGAGATTGCTCCGAAGATTACCAGTCTTTGCCAATAGCTATGCTTTTAAATGTTTGTCACAAAAGAGCTCTATAAAGCTATAAAATTATTGAAGATTCAGAGAGAATACAATGTCGCAATATATCACTAAATATTATATAAAACAAAGTCCCCTTGCCGTGTCTGTCTGTTTGAACACAATAAACTCAAAAACTACCAAACGGATTTTCGTACGGTTTTCACCAATGGACACAGTAATTCAAGAGGAAGGTTTAGGTGTGTAATTCATTAAAGTTTTGTGTAAATTGGCTGAAATATGACGATGATTGTTGAAGATGTCGGAAAAGACATGCTGGCTGGGAGCTTTACTGGCGTGTGCCGAGTAAACCAAAAGAGCTATTTGAAAACAATGTATTATGGAATTAATACATTATTTACCTGGATTAACACATAGGGTACTTTCAATCTCAGTAGTATGTTCCCGTGTGATAATTTCCGACATTGATGCGGTCGAAGCCGCAGAAAAATGCTTGTTTTATTTAAGATGGGTTTTAGAATAGAATAGAATTTTGTTTATTTGCTTTAAAGCATGGTACAATAATAGTCTCAATAATAGAATTATGATCTACATTTATGGCTAAGACACAGTACTTATAATAAAATTAATTTTTCTACATAAAATTACCTTAGACAAATTAATATATTGTTATAAACCACTCTATGTCATATTTTATGAATTTACCAGGGCATTTAGATGTATTATGTCTTCGCAGACTTTTTTATGTAATTTTTGAATGGAAAGTATTCTAATTTTGAGCCCAAATAAACGGATAATATCTATTTTTATTTCAGACCATCCTAATTTCTTCAGCTGATATGCAAAGATGATTTAGCAAACAAACCTAACACCACAAGAAAACATTTCAATGTACTTACCTACCTACAGGACATATTACCTACAATAAATCGCAAGGTTATAAAAAAGAGTGAAACAAAAACAAACAAGAAAAAAAAATGAAAAGATAATAAAACTATAGCATTATCAAATACGTTACCCAAACGAAAGTCAGTGGGCAACCTTACTGCGTGTTTATCTACCGAGAGGACGTAGGTAGGTATTTATTTCAAGGACACTGTCGAGACGTAATACTCCTTACTTTATTATACTGTGGCTAGACCATAAAAAATTATAGTAACTCTTCTTCTACTGTAGGTATACCGAATGGCAGCGGTCCAGAAATTTTATAAGGTTAATTATTGAGTTGATTATGACTATTATGAATAAACTCCGCCCCTAAGACGACCCACTGACCCAAGTTTTCATTCGTAGTTTAATTTGATTAGATGAATACAAAGTCCAAAATTAGTTTTAAATGGTAAATATTGGGTAAAAACTTGAATAATCTTGCAAAGAAAAGGTTGTGCTAGAATCTACATAGAAATAAAACCTATATAATATTAAATTACTTGCTTTTCTGGCCATAATTTCTTCATAATATTGTTTTAAGTGAAAACTGTCGTAATTATACACTTTTACGCCTTTGCACAGACATATGCGGCAAACTTTGATATCAGACATTTTATTAAATTTGTATTACACATAAAATTAATCATTCAAACAATATTATTTTTAAATAGAAACTAACAAAAGAGTTTTCCGTCTGAGTAACAAAATGAACAAACTCAAACTGTCAGTCGTCAGTCACTGTCAAGTGTCGAGTTGACAATTGACAGTCGGTGGTTTTAACTTATGTAATGGAACATAGGCTTTGTAGTATTTACCTTTTTATTGAGTGTTGGATGAGCCAACGAGGACGCACGGTTTCTGTAACGGTAGGTAAGATAAAGAGGGTGATACAATACCTCGTCCTACAAGTCTTTCCCATGGCATCTTATGTCATAAAATTGTAATTAAGAGAGGCCGCAAACTCTCTATCAGACAAAATTTATTTCATAACCAGTCATGAATACTGCCCGTAAGCGCTTTTTTGTTTCCTACATATTATTTTTTAATTTTTTTGTGGCTAGTTGGTTCAGGCCTTACCATTAAGTTTCGTCTCATCTCTTAACCATTTGTGCCTACGGTCTGTGGAAGTTAATTTAGATGTAATACGATCAAGCCAACGGCTAAACTGTCAACACATTCAGCTTCTCCATGTAGTGTGGTATGCATAAGCAAGGCGCATAATTAGCTATAGGTGTTCAAGGGCGATGTACTAGCAGGTTTATAGTAAACTAAAAGCAAAATCAGGCACAGTTTCCCAAAAACGAAAGCGTCTCTACCAGGAAACCAGGCCGACGACGCCCGGTACAAAATGTGACAGGATGCTTTCCCTCCGCCCGCTCAATACCTACCAACAATAGAGCACATTCCCGTAGACTCCCAACTTTCTGTGGCTCACTTGGAAGTCTATGAACCACCTCCGAACCCAAGTGGGAAAATACAACTATAACCTCGCAAAATGGGGCTATCTCGACGGTACGGCAGGTGTGGATGTGGAGCTGTGGCAATAACAATGTCCCACCTATCCTGCCCCCTGTGCCCCAAAATTGGAGTCAAAGCAACCTCTGCTCTGCTATATACCGACGCGACGATGCCGTAGAAGTGACAATTTTTGGGCGGTCAAATTTAACTAATACACTGTCGTGCCATGCAGTCATGACACGACGAAGGGGAGTAAATCAAAACACAAAATAGTAGAAATAATACTTTACTAGAAATAAAATAAACATTCTTATAAAATGTACACTTAAATTAATTGCATTAGTTTATAATTCTAACATAATTATTAATTACGTAGCTACACGATCATAACGTTCACTCTCATAAAATATTAATTACTAAAATTGTAAAATATTTTAGTATTTAGAGATCTATAGTTAATATTAAATATATGATGTAAATTTTAGTACAGCCCGATTAAAACATTATGACGGCTCGGAACCTGAGGCGAGACGCTGCGCAGTAACGAATTTTTGTGTCAGCGAATGCGAGGGGTGAGGTACTGCGCAGCGAGTAACGCAATTCAGAGCCGCCTTAAAGTCTGAATCGGGCTAAAAAGCCATGAGTAATGACTGGCAGTGAATGATTTCGGAAGACAAACAACTGAATAAGTACCGATTACATAAAAAGTACATTTTATTTTAGTGTATAATAAAATAATTATTTATTTTGATTTTGCAATGCATTCGTATAAATTAACCGTATTGTCAACCATTTGTTTCTATGAAATGGGTGTAAAAATACCCTCACTCAACGAAGCCGAGAGCCACTTGTTCTTCTCGTCGTTATGATTTTTTTTTTTTGTACTGAAACATATCTGGGAACCTTCTGGTTACGGAGTTGAACAAACTTTTTTGGACGTTTTTTTACTAAAACAAGTTACATTAAAACTTAACGTACCGTTGCATGAACCCGTAAGTACAATCGTTTTTGTGCGTTACATTGCGTTCTACTACCGTTAACAGCGAATTTTCACACCAAAAATAAAAGTCGTTTCTCAGCAATATTTTTGCACAAAGTTACTTAGTTTATTGTACAGAATGCGTAAACGATGGCTTCGTGAAGGGTCGTTTTACACCCTGTATTTAACTTGAGTTTTCATGTTCGCGTGAAAAAAAAACAATTTAAATAATGTTCCATGCATAAGAAACCTTTTTAAACCGCGTAAAAAAATCACAATCGGGCCTAAGTTCTTGACAGATGAACAAAGTAAACTGCTTCTTAGGTTTAAATAATACGCCTATTCTACGCTAGAACAAAGCAGTGGATATCGCTGAACTGTCAACATGAAAGCTATATCGCTGAACGACTTTCGGCTGTCATTTGTAGATCTTTGACAGTCGTTATGGGTAGTCAGAAGCCCGAAAGTCGGACACCCACTTTTGCCAAGAGGTAGCGTGTTACCCAGTAATTGGGTGTCCACTCTTTATGCAAGAAATCCGTGGTTCCGGCCGACGTTACGGGCGTTTTCTACTCCTTATCACCTACGGACGTAAGATTAGTTTGGGGCCCGACTTAGGAATTATTAACACCACGATGTGACAGTTGTCGTTATTGCCGATGTATTTTTACCAGTCCGAAAAAGTTAAATAATCGGGTGTATGGTTCACTCCGAAGTTTCAAACTACTTTCGACGGGCCCGTAACTCCGTTGACGAACTTAGGAGACTAGGCCCTGGTTGTGGAGGTCCGATAGACAGTCGCTCCATATAAAACACTGGTATTCAGCTTCATCCGGTTAGACTGGTAGCCGACCCCAACAAAGTTGGGCAAAGACTCGGCAGATAGTGCTGACTGAGATTTGGTCTGAAGAAGAGTGCTTATGGTGGCTTTCCACGAACCAAGGGATTTCCACAAACCAAGGGTTCTGAAGCCTCCGTTTAGGGGTTACGATCCGCCAATATTTAAAGGGCAGTTCCCATTCAGTGTCTATCTAATAATGCCACTCAGATCCATTCAGTTTTTTCTTAATGAAAATCTAGGCCTCTTCTCTAAGCCCACTAACCCACGGTTTTAAGACATTGTTTAATTTAACCAGTTGACAGAAACAGTAAAAAAGCCATAGTGTCTCACGTCGATCCACGTTATATTCACAGATACGAAGGGTTAATCTGTTGTCAATTCTCACATCATAAGACGTGCTGGTATTTTGGTTGACCAATTACAGCGGCTCATCCTCAGGTCATCCAGATCTTTTGCAGAAATTCAGAAGAGACTAGGAGACTTAATTTGGTTCTGGAGGGACGTCGGCTGGTTGAAATGGCCAACGACGGCCGCCATGGCCCACGTACAATTGTTCACTTGAAGGACTAAAAACCCAACCCAAGCGCGGAAGCCAATTTATAATACTTACGTGGATTTGCCAAATAATACAATAATCTCTGAGTGCATTCTCTACAACTGCAAGTTATTAAATTGGGGTATCTATACAGGGTGTCGGGAACATTCGACGCACAACCGGTTACCATGGATTTAGTACATGATTCCGAACAACTCTGCGTTGAAATTTCTTATAGTTTTTTTTTTTTTAAGCTGTTCAGTACATTTTGACCGCGTAGGTATTGCACTTTTGTATAAAACAGCAGTTTCTTTTTATAACAGACGCAAAATTTATACGCTAGGGGGTCTAGAACCATGTGCTGAGTTCATGGTTACAGTTTGCGCGTCGATCTTTCTGCCACTCTGTATCTAGTCAGGCAACCTCGTTACAACCTAGCTCACTTGCTAAACTTTTCAACAAGACACGAGATACACTCCTACAACTCGTGCCAACACGAGTTAAATAACTATTGTACTATTTCTCTTATACAAAATACATACATGACTTCACGCCTTCTTCCTATGGGGGTAGGCAGAAACTACAGAACGCGACCTGCTATGATCCTTACATACTCCTTTTGCGTCTTTTACTTGCGTAACACATTTACAATCATTTTGAAGGATATTGCTAATCCATTGCTTCATATGTTCGAAAAAAAAAACTGCTAAGCAACGTAAATAACGCAATGAATGTTGTTGAACTGTCAAAATGACAGCCATTCCTACTGTTAGTGTGTTACGCAATTACCCCGCTGGTCATACACGCACACAGGTTGCGAGTACTACGCAAAATACAAAATAGACTATTATATAAATAGTGAGGCCATGTTTCAATACTTTCGCGCGTAAAAGTTGTCGAGAGTCATGTTGTCGTCAGAATCTTCGTGGCCGTACTCATCCTTTGAAAGATCGTCGTTTTTCTTTTTTCTGTTCCTGAAATAATAACGCAAATGAAAAAAAATATTTGCATTTCTATTTCTGACCCTATTTTTAACCCCCGACGCAAAAAGAGGGGTGGACCGCTGTGTGTTTTTGTGGCACCATAGCTCTTAAACTGGTGAAACGATTTGGATGCGGTTTTTTTTAAATTTGAAAGCAGGTTTTGTAGCGGTGGTTCTTAGACATGTTTTATCATAATCGGTTCTGCTGTCAAACTCAAACTCAAAGCATTTATTTCAAATAAACCAATTACAGGCAGTTTTGTCAAGGGGTCGGTCGGTCTGAAAGATGAAGCTAGTTGCCCATTCCAAAGCGTAGTAGATACCTATGGAGAAGAACGGGCAAGAAACTCCATGGACACTCTTTTAAATCAAAATATTTCAGTTTTCAGTTCATGTTGAAATTATGCATGTGAGAACGTTGCAGAACGTTAAAAGCGTCCGTAATAATATGACAACAGCAATTCAAATATTAAATTAAATTAAAATAAGCCATGGCAGCTAAGAAATGACCAGTCCCCACTGACGGCGCCCGTTCACGAACATGACGCATGGATCAGCACCATTCAGCTCAACCATTTTGAAGGGAACTTAATGATCCAACATTTCAAGGTTATCAGCCCTTTTTTGCGTCAGGGGTTTTAATTTTACCTATTATTGATTAAAATAACTAGCGACCCACCCGCCCCATCACCCAAACATAGGGATGTATTTATACACATACAGTATGGGAGAGGCAATTATCCGAGCAAAATGAATTGTTATGAACAGCGAACTTGAGATGGGAATTGCTACGACGCTACGAGCTTCGTCAAATTGCTACGTATGACGTAGCACCGTAGCAAAGTATCGTTTTTCGAAGTGTAACGCTCTAATTTATAATTTTACCGTTTAGCCGAGGTCTTTCTTGCGGAAAGTTCTTCTGAAACGAGAATTGACGCACATCCTGTTACCATGGATGTAGTACATGATTCTGAACCCCTACGTTGAATTTTTCTTCGATTATTTACAAAAAAATCAGCTGTTTCACACATTTTGACCGGGTAGATATTTGCACTCTTGTAGGAAAAATAACCGACGAAAAATTTCTACTTTAGGGGTTCTAGAATCACGTGCTGAATTCATGGTTACAGTTTGCGCGTCGATCTCCTTGCCACCGTGTATACTTTCCGGAATAAATTCTCAAAATTATGGTGAAAATGGCATTAAAATCCGTTGCGTAGTTTAGAAGAACAACACGGTCACACAGGCAGACACGAAAAGCAACTTTAATGTATGTATAAATGAATTAAGGCTGCCACAGTGGTGTAGTGTCAGCAGGCACTACTGCTGAGCTTGAGGTCCTGGGTTCGATTACCAAGTCAGGCAGTTATTGGGTATTTTTAATAGAATTTTTTCAGCAGCAGCCTTGTGTCTGGATTTGTGTCCGATTGATGACAAAAGGCTCGCCCCCTATGATATGAGTCTTTAACATAACTGGCGCAATGTGGGTGTACTATACACCTCTGCTTGCTCCTTCGGGAAATACAGGCATGATGTGTTATCGTAAAGGAATGCTAGATATTTTGATGTGAAACATCTATAGCCGCGGGTGAAAGCGACTGTTGGCGTAGCGACGCATACCGTGGCGACGCATCGCCACGCTATACTATGGTAGGCGTCCCGTGATGGCTCAATTTTTGACACTGTTTTGATGTAGTAATAAATCTGAGAAGAATAAAATAGAGATGGGCCCGCCACACTGTCAGGGGGCAAGACAAATTGAACTAAAAAGTTACCACATGGTACCCTAGGTACCCTAGAAAGAAAGGAAAACCCTTGAAAAGTTGGCAGGATAACTTGGTGAGGACGGCGGGAAAGACATGCGACTAGACAGGCAAGGAACAGGGAGAATTGGAAGGGGTTGGAGGAGGCCTTGGCCAAAGGGCACACAGAGACTCAGAACTGATATTAAACGTTTAGTACTATAGAGGTATGAGGAACAGGGTGTAAAGTTCACTCATACTCTATGGAAAAGGGAGGATCCTCCGACCAGACGGGTTTCGTGTCTGGTGGGCAACTGCCAGACGATTGATGTCGGGACGTTGAATATGCTAGTTGCGCGGTAAACTCTGCTTGCGCGATGCAGGATTTTGCGTGATTTCAGTATGTTGCGTAGTTCGCATGTAGCATTGTAGATGCCGCCAAAGTACTACAACTATCAGAGCAGAAGTGGCCCAGTGGTATCGGACCCGACTTACGAGTTGTAGGTGGTGAGTTCGAACCCAGGCAGGCACTTTCCTTTGTGTATTTATTTTAATCACCACTGCTCTCAAAACAGTGAAGGAAAACATTGTGAGGAAACCGGCATGTCCTAGAACCAAACATTCATAGAAAGTGACATCTACCAACCCGCACTGGGCCTGCGTGGTGGATTATGGCCCACTCCCTCCCACTGAGAGGAGGCTTGTGTCCCAGCAGTGGGAACATTATAAGCTGATTATGTTATGTACTACAACTATGACTCTGGAAAAAAGGCTATAAATAAATAAATAAATGATTACCTTTTAGGATACGGCTCTTTGAGATGGTAGGTGCGGTAGTGTAGTTTCATGCTACTCGATTGCTTGAACCGTTTGTCGCATAGAGTGCAAGCCACCGGCTTCTCACTGGTGTGAGTCTGACAAATATAGTAACAAATTAATACTTAAATAATTTAGATGAGATGAGATTTGTGACAATTAAAATAACCACATTCCACCGCATTGGCATTAACACAAAGAACTGTATTTGGTGAAATGCTAGCAGTGATGAATGGGGCAAGCAAAGTACGGGTTACGGACTAACACCTTATTTTTTTACTTTAATATTACCGTTATTCGATTAAGCAGGTGGCTGGGACAGACTGGATGCGGAAGGCGGTGGACAAGGTGTGTTGTGACGCAGCCTGGGAGAAGCCCATGTTCAGCAATGGACTGCGATAGGCTGAGTTGATTGATTGGCTAATTAAAACTAATGGCATTCTGACCCATCAAACAGAGTTTGGTCCTTCGAGCCGGATACCTTTGGATCAATACAACCCGTGTGAAAATATTGTTTCCTATACATGGTCAAATTAAATTAGCTGGCGAAACTGCACAAACATCATGAAACAAAAAATAAATGATTTGAAGACTTTGTTTTGGGTCAGCGACGCAGGTTTTGGACTACTTGAAGTATGAGTTTATTAAAATAGTTTCTTTTGTTTTATCGTGTTTAGATATCGATACTAATGACTTCTGCCAAAATTACAAATAAAAAAACAGATTTTTTATACCGATATTTCAAGAAACCACTACCAGCGGTAGTTGATCACAAAAAGTCAAACAATTTTTGGAACGAAGTACTTTAACCAGGCTTGCGGTAGGAGTTGACTGGTAGAAATCGTCATGTAACGAAATAGCGTTATGCTCCATGCGACTTTCAAAACAGAGAGAAAGAAGAAAGAAAGTGTGAATTTGGTCAAAATGTAAATCCATGATGGGGGCTGCGAAAATTTTCAAATTTTTTCATCGTGGGTGTCGTTTGGCGAGTATCGCGTAAGGAATTTCGTTCCTGACTGGGGTCCCCGACCGCACACGTTTTTGTTTTGTTTTATCGTAATTAGATATCGATATCCCTGATGGGTATCGCAGACGTGATCGTCTGCGGAGTTTCACTGGCTAATTTATTTTTACCCTGTATAATTAGGTATATATACAAAATTTATAGTTTTTAAAAAGTATATCCCTATGTTTAAATAAATATTTATTCCGCAATTTTCGGTACTACCACTTTTTGTTTCTGCGTCGCCCAAAGGTTGACGCCTCTGTATATTTGTGCGTTTAAAGTATTAAATAAATAAATAAACTTACCAGCTGATGTGTGGTCATGCCTCCTTTGCTGCTAAACTGTCGTCCACAAGTGTTGCACGTGTACATCTTCTCCCGAGTGTGAGTGTTGAGGTGACTTGATACGCTGCCCGGCTGTAATGATAGAGGAAGACGAATTAATGAATTATTTATTCTATTACCATTTCGATAAGCAGTCGCTCCATGTAAAATACTGGTATAGGATTTTTATGTCACGATGCGTCGCGCGCTTTACTCGTGGTTACTAAGTGTACAAACACGCTGTGAATGTGAGTGTAAGCGCAGGTGCTCTCGGTACCGTCTGAGACAATGGCGAACTCGAAGATGAATGTGCGTTAGTGTATTATATGCTGACAGTACTCGTCTTCACGCACACATTCACGGCGTGCTTGTACACATGGTTACCACAAGTAATGCGCGTGTCGCTTCGTGAGATAAATCTACTGTATTAAGCTGCATCCACACCCTAATTGTGTAATACACTTTTAATCATAATCCGAGGATTTTGAAGGCAATTCCTAATCCATTGCTTCATTTATAGGTTTGAAAAATTCGTCTGCTCAACAACGTTAATAACGCAATGAACGTTGCTGAACTTTCAAAATGAAAGGCATTACGATCGATTGCTATTTTATGTGTTACGCAATTACCCCGCTGGTTAGACTGGACGTCGACAAAAATTTATCAAAATAAAATTTTAAAAAAAATCGTATGAACCTACATGGACACTTATGAAACGTCAAAAGATAGGTGCACGGTTCCAATTGGTCGTTTCCTATGGAGAAGAGCCGACAAGAAACTGCACTATTACTCTTTTAAAAATAATTGGCTTTTACAATGTTTTCAAATTACAGTGTTAATAGTTATGGGAGGACAGTCTAGGGCTGCCAACAAGTACCAGGTACTTAACAAAAAAGAAAATGGTCTACAAATCTACAATCTACAAGTTGGGCCTACAACATTCTCACATTCCCAAAATATAGAAAAATCAATATAAAAGATAAACTCAAACTCAAACTCAAAGCATTTATCACTACATAGTATAAAACAAAGTCGCTGTCGCTGTCTGTCCGTCCCTATGTATGCTTAAATCTTGAAAACTACGCAACGGATTTTGAAGCGTTTTTTTTTTATAGATAGAGTGATTCAAAAGGAAGGTTTTGTATGTATAATTCATGCATAATATTGTAGAGGAACACTGTTAAATTTAGAGGTTTCTAATGTGATGTCGTAAATAAACACATTTTTTTGCGCTTACATTGCAAACGCTGGCTGAATCCCACGAGATAAATCAAAATAATGTACTACAGTATTGTACACCTTGAAAAGGTCAACAAAAAAGTCCGCGATGGTATATGTCTATCTCTTAAGGATAACCCACAATAACCATTTTTTATTCTTTACATGTTACGGGAAAAAATGGCTTATTTACGAGGAAATTTTAAGCCTTGCAGCATTAATCCTTATCAAATTAAGTACGTTAAATACATTGTCCATTTAATATAGATCAATATGGCCCTTTACAGCATGTAATTTAAATGAATATTTCCGAAGATATTACAGATTTAAAATGCAGGGACATAGCGGTGCGGCAATACCGGCCCGGCATGCGGTGCGTGCCTATACTTAGAAATAGTGCATCGAAGGCCGCGCTTCGCACGCCCCTGGCTGGAGGCTTTAAGTTAGTAGCTTAAGGCACCACAGGACTGACCGGTTAAGTAGCCAGGACCTCAGAGGTCACAACTACGAGGCCAAATAGGAAAAAAAAAAAAACGCGCTTCGCACCATAGCACTTTATGATTAGCAGCGATCGGACGCGTTTATCGGAGCTCTCTAGCGAGGAAATTAACGTGCTTTTCAGCGCGACAACTTACGTTACGATAAATAAATTAAAAAATATTAGAAATTGTATAATAGTATTTAAATATAACTTGATTCTTACAAAGATTGATGCGCCGACGCAAATATACTACTCGGTCGATACTGTTCTCGATTTGGAAGAAGCTGTTCATTTTCCTACATAATTTCTTAATTCTTTGAACCCATCTGGACTCCCTCCTCATAAAATGGTGTTGAAAGTAGGTTGTCCTGTTATTTTATTAAGAAACCTGAATCCACCTAAACTTTGCAATGGCACGCGTTTGCTGGTAAAATCGATAAAAACGTTCATAATAGAGTGCACAATACTCACCGGATGTGGTACCGGAGAAGATGTATTAATTCCCCGAATTCCTCTGATACCATCAGATTTACCGTTCCAATTTAAACGCCTACAATTTCCGGTAAAGACATCTTTTGCAATTACCATTAATAAATCGTAGGGTCAAACTTTCAACGTTGCGGGCTTAGATTTGAGCGTTGAGTGTTTTTCTCATGGTCAATTATATGTCGCTCTTTCAAGAGTTACATCTAAACAAAACATGTTTGTATTGTCTAATGACAAAAAAGTGGTAAACTTTGTTTATAAGGACATTCTGTAGTAGGTATATTTAGTATCAGCATTGCACCCGTGCGAAGCCGGGGCGGGTCGCTAGTTTCAAATAAACCAATTACAGGCACTTAAATAAAATAAAAGCCTATTTAAACTAAACACCGACCCCGACATAGTTGAAAAAAGACAGCCAGATGATCATTTTGATAGACAGGTTGCTGATAAAGGTGACATTTTATAGGCGTGTTTGGTAGCATTATATTTTTAGTGTAGTTGAACAGTTTGCCACTAGTCGCAGTAAGGGCGTTTCTTCATTGGCTGGCCCCGCCCGACACCGACATGCCGGCGTCGGCGCCGACATGTCGTCGCAGCAAGTCTCCCACTTGTGTCGGGCTGGCATCGTTACGTATGTGTTGTGTACCTACGCAAGCTTCTATGTGGGCGTGCGTGCAGTATAGATATTCTGTGCTGTGGAATGACAAAGCCGTCGTGTCGTGTTGGTCAAATGAAGAATGTAGCTGTCGCTGCAGTGTCGTTGAGTACTGTCGGTGTCGGGCCGGGCCAGCCAATGAAGAAACGCCCTAACCCAGCTTAAATGCAGCTACATGCTGCAGCATGTTTAAAATCGTTATATACTAGAAATTTCGTTCAGCAGAAGTAAATCGACAAAATATTTCATACAAAAATCTGCAGACCCATCTTTGACAATGCAGTACAGTACAACTATTTTCTTAATGTCCCTCGGGAATCATCGCATTTCCGAATACAAACGAATGCTCATTTGCATGCCCATCAATTATTAGATTTATCGTGTATAATAATTTGAATTCAGAACTAAGTACTTTACGTACATAGTTCTTCCTTGGCAAGCGTAGCTTAGCCTTCGATCGACCTGTATGGCTGTTATCACTTAGCAATGAGCCCCTCAATTGACTGCAACTTGTAACAGACATTAATTGCCGACCACAAAAGGCCCTTAGTCAGCTTTATGATGTGTTATACGGAAAGATAAGCACACAAATTAACAAAGTAAGGTAAATTATAAGTTTTTCATTCTCAGAAGCTCAGTACTCACCGCTAGAGACATGCCACAGATCTCACAGATGTGTCTCTCGTTGGGCGCGAAGAACGAAGTGCGCGGGTGTTCCGCCAAGTGGTGCTTGCGACATGCGGCCTGCGTAGCGAAGTGTTTGCCGCACTGCACAACAAGAAAACATATTGTTAGATACATAAGATAAATACTCGTAAAATGTATCCGTTGCATCATCATATTCATGCAGGTTGGCAAATTATTTTTAACCCCCGACGCAAAAAGAGGGGTGTTATAAGTTTGACCGCTAAGTGTGTGTGTCTGTCCGTGGCACCGTAGCTCTTAAACGGGTGAACCGATTTGGATGCGGTTTTTATTATTTGAAAGCAGGTTTTCTAACGGTGGTTCTTAGACATGTTTTTATCAAAATTGGTTCAGCCGTTTCAAGGTCATCCACTTTTTTTTCTGTCGGGGTTTTTTAATTTTACCTATTATTTGTTCAATAAAATCATAATACCAATACGAAAGATCATTCGAGGAACGAAAAGATTCAAATACATTTCTTTCCCGCGTAACTGATACAAATGTCACCTCGCCATCCTGCTGGATAAACCAATTATCTCCCGTTTTTCTTTCCCATTTTTCAACTTTGTGACCATAAAATGTAGTGATAAATAATTGTGATGCCTATCGTCGTCAATTATTAAAATAACGTGATTTGTATTCTTTCAGTGCTGATACTGTCTATTTACTATCTATTCAAACTGTTTTTTTCTTTAAAATGGTAACAGTACATAGTCCGAAAAATTCAAAGTCTCAAATGTGTACAGTCGATGAATGAAAAAGTTAAGCATTATGCTTAACCTTTTCATTCCTCCTGTACAGTACAACTATTTTCTTAATGTCCCTCGGGAATCATCGCATTTCCGAATACAAACGAATTCAGATCGAATTACTTTATTGTTGTTACGTAAAAAATAAAACAACAACCTAGTTCTGAATTCAAATTATTATACACGTGTCGAAAATATCACGACGCGCCGGGCGACAGCGGGCGGGAGCTGCGGTCGCGGGGGGGCGCTCGAGCAGCGCGCGCGCACCGGCCGCAACCAACACTGCGTCATCGTCCACGCTACTGAGCGATTGCGTATTCACTCGCCACTTTAAAACTTGTTAGCCGTTTGTTTCTTCCTTTGTGCATATTGTAATACAGTCCACTATCATCGAGTTACCGTGTTTTAGTCCACGTACCACCTGGAGGATATTACCCATTCTTCTCTACACGATAAATCTAATAATTGATGGACATGGAAATTAGCATTCGTTTGTATTCGGAAATGCGATGATTCCCGAGGTACATTAAGAAAATAGTTGTATTGTACCTTTTGTTTTTTAGAGGAATATTCGAAAAACTTCGCCAAACGATTCAACAGCATCACTAGTACAACGTCAGTAAAGATTGTAATTATACTGTCTATTGTTTACAGCTGAAAACCCTCATACCCCAACACTTAAACACAAATAATAAGTGAATACTCACAATATGACAGTCGGTGGGTATCCTTGTCAGCCTCTTGAGATTCTGCCGCCGTTTCCTGGGGTTAGAAGTTATAGGTGCATTTATTTCTAAGTCTCTGCAAAATATAAAAATATACATACATCTTAGAGAGGGTACCCCGTTGCCGGGGAGTCTTTGGACATTTTACTGTCTGAGTTAATAGCTACAGGAGCTTTTCAAGAGGCCTAACCGTGGGCTTTTGATTTGAGCAGTCTCGGTTTCAGAAACAGATGGTCCAGTTTATAAAGTCATGAAAATGAATTGAACCTGTAACGGGTTGCCAGTGGTCGGTTCAAGTCTCCAATCGTTATGGCTTTAAAGCCGTGAAAACAAACATTCATTTAAGAAAAGGCAACGTTTTTACTTGGATTTATAAATACTGCTGTGGCTAGTATAGGGCCTAAGCCTAACCCATATTAAAAGCAGGGTTGGAAAAAAAGGTTTATTTAAAAAAAAACAAAAAACATGTTTTAAATCAGTTGTACGTAAATGTTTTAATTGGCCTGTTTTATTTAAGCATGTTTAATTCATAATGTTCTAAATCACGTTTTAAACTTGTTTGTACTTATCCCAGTGTTTAAAAAAAAATCCAACCTTGATTAAAAGATAATAGTTTTTTGAATACAAGGCTTTTGGCTGCATTGTACTGTTTCTTTTTGTTTTTTTTATGCAGAATAAAAAAAATCTCTCATTCTTCTTTATCTATGATTTAAATCTATTTATGATTCAGCACTAGAGATGGGTAGCACACTCTTTTAAAATGAGGATCGTGCGAGACACTCTTTTGACAAAGTGTGCTAGCACCCTGTGCTACCACGAATGCGGCGAAGCTGCGGTGGCCTGTGAGCACGTTCGGCCTGTGAGTGTGTCAGTGAGTCGCGTGACTCACGAGTAGGCGCAATTGTGGTATGTAGTGATACCAACGCGATATGGCACACATACTCACTAGAGTAGACACACGTGGTGACTAATCGGTTAAGCGCGTCACACAGCTCGCACGAGTGATGATGAGGGAAAGAGAAATGAGAATGATTACGTGACGTCGTCAAACAAAAGCAAATGACGGCATTTAAACTTAGACCTTAACTCCTTTGCTTAGAATCGTAAATAGACTTGCAAACATCTAAATATAAAGAGTGAGTGAATCGTTTCGTTCAAAACTCACAATACGTATGTTCTAGTGTAACTAATCTGTGCCCTGTGGTGTGTGCTAGCACTTCAAAATAAAATGAGTGAGTGAGTCTTTTTATCCAAGTGAGTAGCTACAACTGTGCTAGCACATGTGCTGAGTTACCCAACACTATTCAGCACATGATTCTGAACCCCTCTGCATTGATATTTGTGGCCAGTTGTTAAAAAAAAAATGCTGTTCCAAACATTTTGACCGCATAGGTACTTTTTTTTTTTTTTTTTTTTGTGTGGAAAATAATCAAATGAACTCTCCCGCTCTGGGCGGAGCGGAAGGGCGTGTCAGACTCTTACTGACTAAAACCCACCCGTGTTCCTTCATTTGCCTGTGCGCCAGGGCCACGGTAACTCTTTCGAACAATCCGCGACCTCGGCAGGCATCGGCCCTATCGGACCCCGTCAATGATGCTGACATCTCTTTGAGGCGCGCGTGGAACACGACGCGCCGTCGACCCGGGCCTGGTCCTTACCGGACGGCGAGCTGCCCATCGCTCGCCGTCCGCAAGCCCGCGCCTACGGTGGCCGGGAGTCGGCAATCGACTCCCGACGCCCAGGGTTTCTCACCCTGCGGCGACTAGGGGCGTGAGGGCGCAACGATTGCCTCACCCGCACGCGCTCCGCCTCCTCCTTCGCGAGCATTACTGCTTCGCAGAAGGAGGTGACGGCTTCCCATTCCCTCTCGCTCCGTACCATGGCCTGGACCAGGGCCGGTCGCGAGAGATTGCCGCCGCCCAAGCCGGGCAGACCTCCACGACCGCATAGGTACTGCCCTTCTTTTAGGAAACAGCAGATTATTTTTTTTGATAACCGACGAAAATTTTCAATGCTAGGGTGTTTAGAATTATATGCTGAATTCATGGTTACAGTTTGCGCGTGAATGTCCCTACTACCCTATACACAATCCAGCAGAGGACGAAGGTACATAATATACAGGTTGTGGTAAACAACTCACTCAATTCCGTCGACGTGATTGGCAGAATGTATGAGATGTTCTTCAAAAGCCTTCCGCGTCTCGAACTTGACGTCGCATCGCTGGCAGTACTGTTCTTCGCCTTGAGGTAGCTCCTGCATGTAAGAAGAGATTTACAATGAAAAGAGGTAAAAGAGAAATGTTAAATAATACGTTACAAATTGACTAGATGAAAACAAATAATTCGAAATAAGTTCATATTACCCTACTGAATAATTATTCCATGAAATCTTGACATTTGAGGCTAATTTTATCTTAAGGAGTTGTATTGCTGATTCTAATTCTGTAAAGCCATATTTGTTACGGTCGTGAATCATATTTTAATCAACATACAACCTGACACTGACCTGCAAATTGCAAAAAAAAGAGTAAATTTGAATTTCGCGGGCTACCTTGGCGCATTCCCAAATTTACCTACGTTTGATCTAAATATGATACGCGGCCCTATCAAATATGGGGTTACAGAATTATAATCATTAGAATCAGCAATACAACTCCTTAAGTTAGAATTGCCCTCAAAAGTCATGATTTCATGAAATAATTATTCAATAGGGTAATATGAACTTATACAGATGTATTAATGATTTTTATGATTATAATTCTATAAATAAATGATTGATGCAAATTCAAATTCAAATTCAAATGTTTATTGCTCAACACAGTACATAATCATACATTTCTAGATGTCAAGTGAATGCGCAGTCCACTGTGTTGCACCAATTCAGGCATGCAAAATTATTATTAAAATTAAAAGCACCAATAAAGTTATACCATTTTTTTAAATTCACATTAATAAGTACCTTATAGTTATACACTTCCCAAATAGTACCATACACAATGCCATAAATTCAAATCAATAAGCATGCAATGTCAGAATATATAATGTCATAATAAGTAAGTAATGTCTAATACAGTCAACACATAATTGGCAATACAAATAAGATAATTTTAATAAAAATAAAAAATAAATCGGACTCCAGTATTCAGCCTAATTATATTGTATTATCATTATGCACCCAAATTTCTATCCGACAGGTATTCATTAATTGTGTAGTATGTCTTACTTATCAATAGATTATTGAGTTGCTTCTTAAATAAATGGATATCTCTAATACTTAACAAAGCATTAGGTAATTTATTATAAATATGTGGTGCCATTCCTAGGGGGTTTTTATGGAATACTGCTTTTTTGTGTTGCCTGCTGCTTATTTTATTTCTATGCCGCAAACTGTGTAGTTTTCCAAACAGGTGGGAGTTTGTTTTGACAAATACGGCCACCTCCTTTATGTATAGGCATGGTACCGTTAATATACGGAAATTCAAAAAGAACGGTTTGCAGCTTTCCGTGCCTTGAATACCGCATATTGCCCTCACACACCTCTTTTGCGCTCTAAATGCTGTCTCCTTGTTGGTGGAGTTACCCCAATATATAATCCCGTATCGTAATGCAGACGTAACATATGCATGATACGCTCTAAGCAAAACTTTTTGATTTACCTCCTTTGCGAGATTACGTAAAGCATACGAATGTTGACTCAGGCGTTTACATAAACTGTCAGTATGAGTTTTCCACGACATGTCTCTATCCAGATCAAGCCCTAAAAATTTTGTAGTTGTCGTTTCTGAAATTGTCTTGTCTCCATATTTTATGTCAGGTTTTTTATGATTCGTCCTTTGTTGCTGCCGCGAAACATATTAAGATCAAACGTAAGTAAATTTTAATTTTGCGGGCTACCTTAGCCCTTAATGAGGTTTCATTGTGCTGAGACCTTTATTTTCAAAACTTATAGATCAATTACGATGTCACTATATCCACATACTTTTGTATTCCTTAATTTCGCTGTTAGAAATCACACCATGAGACCCAGTAATACAGATTTGCAGGTTAGCGATTAGAGTGGTTGGCTTGTAGAACCAACTACAAATGAAAAAGTTAAATGATGATATTGGGAGGAAAGGGTATACTTACAGAATCGGCATTAACATGTTTAATCTTCTTATGTATGCCGAGTCCGGTGACACTGACGAACGAGGCGCCGCACAACGTACACACATGCTCGCTGCGATGTGTGCGCAAGTGAGTGTAGTATGTCGTTAGGTGCCTAATACATAAATAAATACTTAGTTAAAAACTACGAATAATAAAAGTCAGGAAGGGTAATTGTGAACAAAGCCAACGAAAAATACAGCTCCAAACATCACTACATTGACAATGCAAACAAGCCTGCATGCGTCAAGCGCGGTGATTGGCGTATTATTCGTAGGCTACGCGGTGTCTATTTCGGCCACGCCCACTGCGGTGCCATTTGCGTGGAGCCGTTTTTGAGCTTGAGTTACATTTCTTGACTTTTCTTAAATATTAAGGGCGAATTCCACCAAACTTTTATAACTAGAACAAGACTTATCCTGAGAATGAATTTTGAATTTTTGACAGTTTTTCCATACTAGAGCTGTCAGACATAAATTTTATTCCAAGGATAAAAATATATCTGCACCCTAATTACGTAACACACATTTTTCTTTCTTTCTATAAGTTTATTTGCACTTACATTGCAAACACAGTTCATCATCATAAACATAATAGATCACATTGTCTAGACCAGTTAATATTGCACACTTTCTGCATATTACTTCTTATCATAGAATAAATTAAGTCAATCATAATCTGAATAATTTTGCAGCCTATTGCTAATCCATTGCTTCTTAAGTTTGAAACATTTGTCTGCTCAATAACATAAATAACGCAATGAATGTTGTTGATCTGTCAAAATGAAAGCCATTCCTACCGTTAGTGTGTTACGTAATTACCCCGCTGGTTTTAGTAAAAATTACTTATTATTATTTTTTAGTGTAATTTAATGATTGAATACGAGGCTTTTGGATATTTTGTATGTGTGTATTTTAATGTCATTTATTCGTAGTGTGCGTTTTGTTTGTGCAGAATAAACTATTTTTCTTTCTTTTTTACTTTTAAAATTAGCCAAAAATATATAAAAATAGCCTGTATAGCATCCATAATCAAAGCAAATCTAATTAAGGCAAAACTTTATGGACCAATTCATTTTTTCGTATGTTTTTGGCTTTTTACTTTTCGCCTCGTATAGGACTTTCTGTTTTTATTTTCATTTTACTTTTGTTTTATTTTTTATTATTCGTAAGTGTGTTTAGTTTAGTTTGTGAAAATCCTGTCCCAATAAATACTTTTTCTTTCATTTTTCATGAGCGTCAAGTGACGTCACTAGGTGACGCATGACACTTTTAAAAAGTTCAGAATACTTACTTGAAAACTTCACCACAGTGATCGCATTTCCTCGTAACGCCATTATGATATTCTTCATGGAAAAGTGCTGTTGTTCTGAAATGAAACAATTGATTATTATAACAGGATGATTTTATCAAAATTATTATTTTTAATTATTTTATTGCTTCTAGTGGTCGCAACTGCTACTGCTGAGCATGAGGTCCTGGGTTCGATTCCCAGGTCGGGCAAAGTGTTCTTGGGTTTTTCCATCTGGAATTTCTCAGTAACAGCCCGGAGTCTGGATTTGTGCCCGGTTGATGGCAATAGGCTCGCCCCCTATTACATGGGACTTAAACATAACTGGCGAAATGTGGGTGTACGATAGGTACACCTCTGCCTAACCCTTCGGGGAATACAGGCGTGATGTTATGTTTATGTTATTACAAGGGAATTCATAATGGTACACAATCCGTTTATTTCTGTGGCTCTTTTTAATCCAAAACTAACCAGAATCATTAACTTTCGGGTGAACAAGTTAGAATTAGCCTTTGAGGCCAAGATTTCACGAAATAGTCATTCAATAGGGTAATTTAAACTTAGAAAGTTGTATTGATGATTTTAATTCTGTGAATACATATTTGGTACGGTCGCGAAACATATTTAGATCAACATACCATCTGATACTGGCCTGCAAATTGCAAAAGAAATTAAGAAAATTTTAATTTCGGATACCCTCGCGCTTTTGCCTTAAGAGGGCGCACAACGGTCCACTAGCGCCACTCCTTTAAAAAAATATTATCTCGTGACTGAGAAGGAATTTTGAACAACGGCTCAATAAGCACACTCGGTAAGTGTGTCTAGAATTTTCTAATACCTTTTATAAACTTTCATATTGAGACACGAAGCAATAAAATTCGATCGAAACAAAAGCGGCCACATTTCTCTTGATAGTATTTTGTTGTGTGGCGCTAGTGGACCGTTGTGCGCCCTCTTAAAATATTATGTTATTTAATACTTACTCTAAAGGACAAACGAGGTCGCAGCGCAGACATTTGTACTTGGTATAGTGCTGTCTCATATGTTTGTTGAGGAAACACTTCCATTTGAACCGCATGTGGCAGAAGCGACACTCTATGGGGCCGTTAGACTGAAAACCAACAATTACACTGTTTTGTAAATTCGAAAATTGTTAACAATTTTATGTGAAGACTAGCGACCCGCCGCAGTCTAGTGACGTGTCAAAACATCAATATTTAAACATCTAAATTAATTTGTTATACCCATACCATTCCGGAATATATTCTCTAAACTTCTAAATGATGGTGAAAACTGCATTGAAATCTATTTTGTAGTTTAGAAGATCTAGGGGGTCACAAATACAGTCACAAAAAGCGACTTTGGTTTATACTTTGTAATAATAATAAAGATTATCGTGAAAGCTGAGAAAGATAAATAAGGATAATCTTGAAAGCTGAGAAAGATAATCGTGAAAGCTGAGAAAGATAATCGTGAAAGCTGAGAAAGATAAATAACGATAATCGTCAAAGCTGAGAAAGATAAATAACGATAATCGTAAAAGCTGAGAAAGATAATCGTGAAAGCTGAGAAAGATAATCGTGAAAGCTGAGAAAGATAATCGTGAAAGCTGAGAAAGATAAATATAATCGTGAAAGCTGAGAAAGATAAATAAAGATAATCTTGAAAGCTGAGTAAGATAAATAAAGATAATCTTGAAAGCTGAGAAAGATAAATATAGATAATTGTGAAAGCTGAGAAAGATAACTAAATCAAGCATCTTGACTTAGCACATGAGTTTGTCGACATGTGGGATGTGGACTCTACAATTGTTACAGTAAATGGCCTAATAGCAGAGAGTCTCAACCAACACCTCAGGAGGCTCTCATTGTTGGCATTGTGTGGATCGACCGGAGGACACGGTGGAGCATACGGTGGAGGTCTGCCCAGCTTGGGTGGAGCACCGCCGTGTCCTCGTGGCGGCGATCGGCGGCGGCGATCTCTCGCGTCCGGCCCTGGTACAGGCCATGGTACGGAGCGAGAGGGAATGGGAAGCCGTCACCTCCTTCTGTGAAGCAGTAATGCTCGCGAAGGAGGAGGCGGAGCGCGTGAGGGTGCGGCAATCGTTGAGCCCTCACGACCCTAGTCGCCGCAGGAGGAGACACCCTGGGCGTCGGGAGTCGATAGCCGACTCCCGGCCACCGTAGGCGCGGGCCTGCGGACGGCGAGCAATGGGCAGCTCGCCGTCCGGCAAGGACCAGGCCCGGGTCGACGGCGCGTTGTGTTCCACGCGCGCCTCAAAGAGATGTCAGCATAATTGACGGGGTCCGACAGGGCCGATGCCTGCCGGGGTCGCGGATTGTTCGAAAGAGTTACCGTGGCCCTGGCGCACAGGCAACTGAAGGAACACGGGTGGGTTTTAGTCAGTAAGAGTCTGACACGCGCTTCCGCTCCGCCCAGAGCGGGAGAGGTCATTTGATGATTTCCCACCCAAAAAAAAAAAAAAAAAAAAAAGGAGGCTCTCATTGCACGGCTGGTTCATGGGCTTGATTCAGAAAACAGTACTCCAGGACACGGCACGCATAGTGAGGAGGTTCCCCTCTAGAGCCCTGACCACCAGCAGCTTGGACCCTGTTGCTGATGGGCCACTATTTTTTTTATTTTTAAAAGTTTTTGTATGTTAAAAAAATATTTAATATGTAAGAAGATTAATAAACAGAATAAAGCAAGAAAGCCAAACTATTAAAAACAAAAAAAACAAATACACATGTTTTATTTATTAAATTTTTGCATTTTAATATCATAATATTTGCTGTTTAATGTTTTAAACTAATGAAAAAAGCAAACTTAAAAGTAATTATTCAGGTAGGCTTGCTTTGATGAAAAATGCCTTATACTTGAAGTCATTTATATTTTGTATTATTTTAATTCATCTACGTATATGACAAAAATGAAACGTAAGACATTTTTATTTCTCTATTTTCACCTTATAACATGTTAATGATGACTTACCTCACTATGTCTTAATTTGGCATGCCTCTTCAACATATCCTCTTTCGAAAACCCTTTGAGACAATCATTACATTTGTACTGAGCGTTCAAATACCTCTTATGTGTTCCCCTTGATTTAAACTCAGCATCTGCCTCCTCTTCCGTCAAATTTATCTTCAGCCAGTTATTAGGATCCATTTCGGCCTTTTTAGTAGTCTTAACAGCGAATTTCTTCTCTTTTGGTATAGTATCTTTAGCTTTTTTCTTTTTACTGTTACCACCGTTTCTAGTTCTTTTCTTTTTAACTGGCTCTTTTGGTTCAGAATCTTCGTCATCGTCTGTGACAATTTTAATGTCATCAACAAAAACCTTTTCGCTATCACTTGGCATATCATCGTCGGAGAAGACTTTATCTATGTCTAAAGTAACATTTTCTGTTGGTTGTATTTTGGGTATAATGTCATCTACAACATCTATATCTTTATTTTTTTCTATCTTTTCAGGTTCTAGGTCGTCGTCTTCTTTTTTTTCTTTTATATCTACCTTTTCTATGTCTATTTCTTCTACTAAATGTTCTTTGCTATCTTCAATATGATCGTCTCCATCAAAGAAATCACCGTCATCACTTAAAGAGGCTACGTCTACTTCTTCAGGTTTTCTCTCATGAAGTTTTAGTCTGGCTCCAGTTTTAACGATGCAGGTCCGTACTCTTTTGTTTACAGTTATTATGCTTATCGGTACACGGATGTTTTTCTTTGTTTTGTCTATGCTTCGGACTGCATTTTTGGTTAGCTGTAATTAAAGGGGTCAGTAGATTTTCTTGTTATATTGTACAGAGATAGAGAAATAGGTTGTTGACCCAGAACCCTTTATTGCTATTGCAACCTGTAAGTATCATTAATGATTCAAGTGTGAATTGTGGGTGTGGCTTGGTGACTGGAGACACTAGATGATTGATCAAGCAGTAAATGAGGTATTATAACTTTTGTCGTTGAGAATCAATAGGCAACAGATTTATTTAAATGATAAATGATTTTATTTCTGTAAGTAGGGTTGTACAAACACTTTTACACATCAATCATATTTTTTAAACTAGATGAGGTTGGCGTTTCCTATCTGACTACTCTGAGAAGAAAGGCCGAAACAAACTCAGAGGTCACAGTCTCTTTTATAGTCCAGACATAATCTTGGTCAGATCATGTGAAGACCATGTAGATTGGTATCTGAAATGGCCTTTTGAGGAAAGAACCACACAGATTGAGTGGATCTGTCCAGTCAGTGCACGCATTTGTCAGTAATCGTGCAGCTCACATTTACATAATTATGTACTTCACTTTAAGATGCTCCTGCTAATCCTTTTAAAATAAATGATTATATTGTCAAAATAGAGTAACACTTTTTCTTAAAAAAATTAAAAGAAATATTGCAATATTTTAAATCAGCATTACATGACATTTAAATTGCCCTTACTGTAATGCGTTAGCATTATGTATTCTGTGGTTTTTGAGTGATCACTGGTGATTGAGTAAAAAGGTTCTAAATAAATTATGGTTGTGATGTTTGTGAAACTTTTGTCGTACAAGACAAAGTTTCTGAAGTAGACATGCTCTAGTACTTACTTGTCCTTTCCAAATGATTTCTTTGAGAGCTTTCTGTCCAGTGTAGCACTTTTCTTTAAACTTATGGTACTTATGCAGTAGTGCCGCACACTGGTAGCAGAAAACTTTGGGTAGACCTGATCTTTCATTTACCTGAAATTAAAAACGAGTTTTTTTTTAGTGTTTATAGAAAAAGAGACAGAGGTATTGGTAAACAAATCAGGGCTAATATTATAGGTATTTGTTAAAAAGAACCATTCCATAGTCAGTTAAAAAAAAACATTTTCTTTGTTTTATTATGCATTATTCAAATTGAAATAGAAACTTATTGCTAGATTTTTAGGGAAAAGATTGCAAATTGTTTTCAAAATAGTAAAAATACAAGAGTTAATTAAGGCTTTTGCAACCTAGTTCTTTTGAATGACTTGATAAGAGTCATTCATCATCTTGAGGCATCCATTTATGTACTGTTTGCATTGCTCACTGTTTTAAAGTAATTTGTCAACTTGTCAAACTCATTAGATATCTATTAATAAAGCGGATATCACTTATCATTACTAGACACCTACTGTGACTCTATTTACCGCTCCAGAGATTGTAGGTGTACATAGATGTCTCATTTATGTATGGGCTTAAGATGAATCTGTTAGGGCCACTTTTCTACTGTGCTTTAAGCATAAACACCACGAGAATGAGATACAAAAACGATTGGCAATAACAAAGGAGTGGAAATACAACAAAATAGGACGAAAATACAGCAAACATTCTCACTTTTGTGGCCATAATCTCCTCGTAGAAACTCTTCAGTTCAAATTGATCGTATTTATACATTTTCACATCGGTAGAGAGGCATATTCGACATATTTGTAGGTTCGACATCTTGCACTATTTACTTTAAACACAAAACATATGGATTTTGATAGATAAAACGCGAAAATTGGCGTAAATAGATTAATTAATAACGCGGCATCAGGACAGCTTTTATTAGAAAAATGACAACTGCAGTGTTGCTAGGAAATAATTTGTTATGTTCCCAGAAGATATTAATTGAGTAAGATTATTGTTAGGGACAGAGATTTATTAACCTTTTGCATTTGAATTAAGTCCACAATTCCTTCACAAATAGTATGTTTATTGATATCGATTTTTTTGTAAAATAATGACGTGTGTTGTTTTCGCAATTCACGGAACAATGTTTTTCTATGTAAATGGGTTTTTTTTTTTAAGGTAGCAATGTGAAAATTGATGACAGATGCGTCAATTTAGTTTTAAAAGCTAGTTTGGAACAAAGTATTTTGCGTAAAATCTATCAAATTGATTTGTAAACACAGTAGCAGTAGGGAACTTCTGTCGTGTATGTACGTGTTTCCTGTCTCTTCATTACACAAAAATAGGCTTTAGCTATAACTATAGCTATGTTAGTTATCTTGTATAGCTAGCTTAAACAAGATAAGTACAGTCGCCAGCAGGTCAAGCTACACGAAACTGTCAAATTTCTCCAAACGATTTTAAACTTCATTTTGACTTATAAGTTCAAAATTGAATGAGAAAACCAGACAGTTTGTGGTAGCTTGATGTGCTGGCGACCGTACTTACCAGTAAAATATTTTGGCCCTGAGTCGCGCGTGACCGTGACGGACCGTACCTAAAAAACAATACTTAGTGAAATCAAATAGAAAACCAGTCTCTTGACATTTTTTCTGCCCTTTGTCAAAATCACAGAAGCTCCATCAAGGTTTGATTTAGGTTGTTGACTTACGCTTCATATAAAAAAAATGCGTGAGTGACGTGGAACAATCAGTTGGAACGAAGTTCCTTTCGTAGTTTTTTTAGTCAATTTGTCAATTAATTGGAAAAAATAGACCGTACCTGCGCAGCCGGTGCGAACTTACTGGCTGCCTTGAACCAATAACCGCGCACCTATGACTGGGCACAGCCAATAGTAAACTCAAACTCAAACTCAAACTCAAAGCATTTATTTCAAATAAACCAATTACAGGCACTTTTGAATTATCAAAGGGTCAGTCAGTCAGAAAAATGAAGCTAGTTGCCCATTCCAAAGCGTAGTAGGTACCTATGGAGAAGAACGGGCAAGAAACTCCATGGACACTCTTTTAAATCAATATACAGTTACAAAAAACAAATTGTTTACATCATTCATGTTCAAATTAAAAATGTGAGAACGATGTAGAAAGACGTGCACGTTTAAAGTATCCGTAATAAAAAAGATAAAAAAACAATTCAAAAATTTAAATTAAAATAAGCCGTAGCAGCCAAGAGTTGACCAGTCCCTACTGACGGCGCCCGTTCACGAACATGACGCATGGATCAGCACCATTCAGCTCAACCATTTTGAAGGGAACTTAATGATCCAACACACACGCCACCACCAGCGAAACATTTGAGTGAGCATGACATACTCTCAGCCGCCAGGGCACATTCAAGTCAACGAAAGACGAGCCTAGTAAATGGTGGCTTGATAGTAGGTACATAGTGCTCACACATGTGCTATGCAATTATACATTGTTAAGAAATTGAATTTATACAATGCAAAGATGTTGTTGTTTTTACAATCTTCAGCAGCTCCAACAATATTTTCGAATGTTAATCAATTAATTTATGCCCCCCTGTGGAGCAGGACCAGCGTTGAGCCAAGCATCTTTGTCAGCGATGTAATCCCCCAACTTATAATAATTATGCTTGGCTGCATAGTGTGCGTTTTATACGAGATTTAAATTTTGTTTCATTCAGTTGGAGTATGTGGGGAGGTATTTTATTATAACATTTTAAACAGTACCCCATGAAGGATGAGTCTACTTTAGCCAGTCTGAAACCTGGTTGAACTAATTGGTCCCTATTTCTAGTCATATAGTTATGTCTTTCACCTCTTTTACTGAAAAGATTTAAATTTTTTCTTACGTACATGATGTTTTCATAGATATATTGACAAGGTACCGTCATGATGTTAATATCTTTAAACAGTTCCCTTAGAGAATCGCGCCTGCGGAGGCAATATATTGCTCTGATGGCTCTTTTCTGCAGAATAAAAATAGACTCGATATCTGCAGCCCGTCCCCATAGTAAAATACCGTAAGACATGATACTATGAAAGTAACTGAAATAGACTAGCCTCGCGGTATCTACATTAGTAAATTGACGGATTTTTCTCACAGCATATGCTGCTGAACTTAGCCGTCCTGCAAGAGATGTTAAATGAGGACCCCATTGCAGCCTTGAGTCGAGCGTGATCCCCAGGAAAACAGTTTTATCGACGAATTCTAGTTTCTCTTTATTCAATACTATGTCACAATCATTACTTTTAACACTCGGTAAAGCAAATCTTATGCATTTAGTTTTATTCCCATTTAATACTAAATTATTAGCAGTGAACCAATCATGTACCTGCAGTAGGGCGTTATTTACGTCGTCAAGATTTGATGCACGTCTATTTATCTTAAAAATTAAGGAAGTATCGTCAGCAAATAACACCATTTGTGGTTGGTTTTTTAATAAATGGGGTAGATCGTTAATATATACTAAAAAGAGGAAAGGACCTAATATTGAGCCTTGTGGAACACCAATTTTTACTTTTAAACCACGTGAATTCACACCATTTATTTGGACTTTTTGCTGTCTATCATTTAAATAAGATTCTACTAAGCTAAGCGCAAGTTTATCCAGTCCGTAATGTTCAAGTTTTAAGAGCAAGGTTTTGTGTTCAACGCAGTCAAATGCCTTGGAGAGGTCACAAAAGATTCCTATGGCATCCTGGGCCTCCTCCCACGCTGTAAATATGTGTTTTAATAAAGTGACACCGGCGTCAGTCGTACAACGTCCTCTAGTGAAACCATATTGCTGATCGTGTAAGATTTTGTTGGTATTAAAATGATTAAGCATCTGATTGAGCATTACCTTTTCGAAAACCTTGCTGAATACCGGCAACACGGATACTGGTCTATAATTGTTGGTGTCTTTGCTGTCCCCAGATTTAAAAAGTGGTATAACCTTACTGTATTTCATTAAATCTGGGAAGACTCCTTGATCTACACACAAATTAAATATCAAAGCTAGGTAAGGTGCTTTAGTCTCGATTATGGATGAACAAACTTTGATTGACATTCCCCATAGATCTTCGGTCAATTTGATTTTTATTTGCCGAAAAGCTTTTATAACTATCATAGGGTTAATATGTTTAAATTTAAATTTAACCAGGCAGCCTGGAACGTTCGCTCTTAATAAATTAATTGAGACATCCGGTGAGGAATTTAAACCTTCCGTCGTTTTATATGGTATATCGGTAAAGAAGTTTACAAATTCTTGAGCTACTTCTAAGTTAGAGCTTATGGCACCACGTGAAGTCTCCAATGTATAATCAGTGCTTCGTATTTTTTTCCTACTAGTTTCGTTATTTATAACTTTCCAAACTGTTTTTATTTTATTTTCTGCGGATTTGATCTTGTTGCTAATGTACAGGGCTTTAGCTATCTTGCAGGTATTCCTAAAAGTTTTGGAATATTTAGCAACATACTTGTTGAAAGTTTCAGTGTTAATGTAAGGCTTAAGGCCATACAGCTCGAACAGTCTTTCCCTGCTTATCCTAATACCTCTAGTTGCTCTCACTTTAAATTTTTTGTTTTCTTTTCAAAAGTTTTATTGAATTCCTTGTGCACTACTGAAAAGAAATCCTGATAAAATTTATTTGCATCGTTCATATTATGGCCCAGAACATTTAACTTATTATTAAGGGTACTATTGAATCTATTTAATTTGCCAGTTGTTATTGGTCTAAATTGTATTTGCACTTTTTGCAATGGTGCTTTAAAATTAAAGAATACTGTTTGTCCACTATGATCAGACGGCAGATAATTTACTATAGATTTCGCTAAATAATCACAATCGCAGAAAACATTATCAATACAAGTAGCAGAAATTGGAGTTACTCTAGTTGGTTCTGTAAAAACATTACATAAATTGAACGATTTAAAAAGGCTTAATAATCTACTGCTATTTGAATTACTTTCCAAAATATTAATATTAAAATCACCACAAATAATTGCGGCTTTGTTACTGGATGCAAGTTTCGATAGGACATCTTCCATTATTGACTCAAACAAAGAAAAGTTCAGATAATTAGGGGGTCTGTAAACGCACACTACAACATGCTTATCTAGCTCAACACAGGACAGTTCGATGCAATGTTCAACTGATAAACCAACTATGTCTTTACGTTGCTTAGATTTTACACAATTTTTTATCAAGATTAGAGAACCTCCACGCAGCATAGATTTACGGTTAAAACAACTGCCCATACTATAGTTCTCATAATTAATTAGCATTTGGTAATCCTTTAACCAATGTTCAGTAAAACAAACAATATCAAACTTTGTCTTTTCTAAAAACATTTCAATTTCTAATAATTTGGAAGAAATACCTTGAATATTTTGATGAAATAATTTCAAGGCATTCTGCTGATCTCCTTTTCGATTATTACTTACTTTAGAGCAAGAAGATACCTTGTTGTTGTTATTAAGTACAGAAATATTCTTACTGGTACCTTCTGTTGTCTTACAAACTAGTTTAAATGATTATCCGGAGTTAACCCCAATACTTTAGTGTTATCACCAGGCAGTGAGCTCATAGTGAGTGAGAGACATGGAACCTCCTTCGTACAATTGGTATAATTACTTATAGCATTTGAGCTATATTTATTCAGGCTCACCACATTATTATTAGTATTATTACTAACCACTGTGGTGCTAATAACACAAGACTTCGACATACTACTTATGTCTGAGTTTATATAAAAAGCTAATAGCCTTGCTATTATGTGTCTAAAACTAACAGGCAGATACACAGTACCCCTAGTCGATTTATACGCGCTATGGATAACCGTCTACACTAAGGAAAGGGTCGTGACGGAAACTCGTGACGGAAAACTCTTACACTTTCTTCGCCTAGCCCCCATCCGCCAAGACCGTACCGGGCGATAAGAAACTTCGTTCCAAAAAGATAACTTCATTTTCATCTACAAAAATACTGACCTATTGCAGCCTTAGTAACTATCGACCTTCCAGTTTATTATATCAGACATTTACCTCGAAATAGCGTCCCGTAAATTGACCCTGGGTGTTTTAGCGAATTTAGTGCTATAAGATATAAGGGAGACTACAGACAATAGTACTGGTACTATCAATGGCGTAGCTAGTTCAAACAGGGCCTTGTATCAAAAAAGTACGCTTAGTTCTATTATAGTTTTTTTTTTACAAAATAAAAAAAATAGCGCTGTTCGTTGTGATCTTTCTAAGATAATGCTGAAACGGGCGAAGCGAGCTAGTAAACTGGAGAATCCTGACTTGGATAGCTCGGTTAAAGCTGTTATTGTGATTTTGCTAAGAGAATGCAAGAGCGAGCTCGATAATTGGAGCATCCTGCCTCGGATAGGTTACATTTTCAGCGATTTTTTAGATGAATGCAAGAGCTTAAGAATTTGACCGCGCCTGTAGCTTGAGGCCTTTGTGAGCCATAAACAAATTACATTATTTTTCATATTCTCATTAATTCCGGGACTTTTATCAATTAGAATTACGGGTTTTTTTTTGGGTGAGAAATCATCAAATAACTTTGGCCGCTCTGGGCAGAGCGGGAGGGCGTGTCAGACTTTTACTGACTAAAACCCACCCGTATTCCTTCAGTTGCTTGTGCGCCAGGGCCCCGGTAACTCTTTCGAACAATCTGCGACCCCAGCAGGCATCGGCCCTATCGGACCCCGTCAATGATGCTGACATCTCTTTGAGGCGCGCGAGGATCACGATGCGCCGTCGACCCAGGCCTGGTCCTTACCGAACGGCGAGCTGCCCATCGCTGGCCGTCCGCAAGCCCGCGCATACGGTGGCTGGGAATCGGCTATCGACTCCCGAAACCCAGGGCGTCTCCTCATGCGGTGACAAGGAGCGTGAGGGCGCAACGATTGCTTCTCCCTCACGCACTCCGCCTCCTCCTTCGCGAGTATTACTGCTTCGCAGAAGAAGGTGACGGCTTCCCATGCCCTCTCGCTTCATACCATGGCGTAGCATGTAAAGTTGTGGCTACCAGAAACTGTAAGTACAGATAAGAAACTGGTTTTATAGAATGCTACTAAACGATAGCGGCTGTGAAAAATATTGTGTGATTACAGCAATATTTCACTCACGCTTGGCTAACTGGGATCGTATTTGCGCACGGAGAAATATGTAGGTGGCGCCACCCATCCTCTTTAAGCTGACTTTGATGACCAGTACAGTCATGTCATAGGACACGTGTAGAAAGTCTATTACCAGCACTATAATTGCGTAACACACTATCAATCACAATCTGAATCATTTTGAAGCCTAGTGCTAATCCATTGCTTCATTTGTCCGTAAAATTTGTCTGCTCAACAATGTAAATAACGCAATGAATGTTGATGAACTGTCAAAATGAATCCATTACTACTAACTGTTAGTGTGTTACGCAAATAAACCCGCTGCTTGTATGTGTCCTACTGCACTATTATTACTGGTTACTTACGGGTGTTTTTACACCATAAGATTAGAAGAAATTGGCCAACCTCACACAGAGAACGATGAAGCTTTCAGTAAGTTGCACAAAAACATTACCTTCCTTCTGCAGTAGTCGAGTAATAAAAACTTTTTTACAAAAAAACAACCGACTTCCAAAAAAAACGCTAAAAGACGTGAAAAATAACTTTTATTTCGGAAGTCGGTGCCTTTGGTTTTGTGTTTTCGTTTTAGGCCACCGACTTCCGAAATCAAAGTTATTTTTCACGTCTTTTAGCGTTTTTTTTGGAAGTCGGTTGTTTTTTTGTAAAAAAGTTTTTATTTTTCATTTTTTAGTTGCGGTACCTACCCCAAACAAATTCGTATTCCACTAATTGGTATGTAAATAACAGTGACAGGAAATTATCAACACATCATCAATATAAACTAAGTGGAAAAAATATGCAATATTAAGGATAACTCAAAAACTACTGGTCAGACCTTGATCAAATTTAAATGGGACCACATGTGAAGCACCAGCTATCAAATAAAAAAAGAATCATCCAAATCGGTTCACCCAGAAAAAAGTTATGAGGTAGCAAACATTAAAAAAAAAAAAAAAACAGACGAATTGAGAACCTCTTCCTTTTTGTGAAGTCGGTTAAAAAGTAGCATCTATAGGCCCCTTAACAGTGACCAAATCAACAAAATTGCCAAATTCATATTATTCTAGAAAAAGTGTAAGTCATCACTTAAATTAAGCATGTCTTGTGCCTGTCCAATGTCGGAAATAAGCTGAGGTTTGTAACTTAGACAGACAAAGGAGTTACCAGAATGATTTAGGAGCGGAATGGACTAAGTACTTACTTAGGTAAATCGTGAAGTTAGGTGTGTTCAATAATAAATAGGAATATTATAGTGAGTTTTGGTAGAGGTTGGAAGACAATCTAGAGGTCAGATGGTTGTGTACTAGAACTAGAATGTTGGCTTCATATATGATGCAAACTTACGTAAGTCATGTATTATTCAGAATTAGAATGAAATGTACGGTCATCAAAAGTGATAAGTAACCAGGGTCGTCGGATATATATGAAGTTTAGTAATGAAACCGACGAATGATTTCGAATAAAATAAAATAAAATAAATCTACATCTATACATCTATACATACAGTACATACAGATAAATAAAATTATAGTGTCTGTTTGTAATATTAAAATAACCGCTTTTGACAAAATGCATATGGATGTACACACGGTACATATACCAATTTTTTTTTTTTATAATTTTTGTCTCTCTGTCTGTTTGTTCCGGCTAATCTCCGAAACAGCTGGACCGATTTTGACAGGACTTTCACTGGCACATAGCTGATGTTATAAGAAGTAACATAGGCTTTTTATCCCGGTAGCACGTTCCTGTAGGATAATGTCCGACGTCCACGCGGGTGAAGCAGCAGGCAGCAGCTAGAAGAAAATAAATAGGTCAGTTATTAAATAAAATTTCATTCGAAAACATCCATCGGTTTCTTACTAAACTTCAACTATATTCGACGACCCTGGTTACTTATCTCTTTTGGTGACTGTACGTATATATACTCGTATAATGAACTCATAAATGTATGTACGTATCTCGCTGCTTCCCTACGACTAGGAGCTCCATGTTATTCTCCTCATCGTTGTCACAGTGGCGAAGTTGTTAACTGCCTCGGACACCACGGGCTGTCTTGCAGCCGAAGTGAGGGTCGCTTAGCGTGGCTCGCGAATATTAACGACACCATCCGACGAGCACTTGTCACCGTCGGCGTTCCAGCTGTATTAGATCCCAATGGCTTGGCAAGCGTCGATGGCAAGAGACCGGACGGCATGTCTTTATTTCCATGGGAGGTAGGTAGGCCTGTAATGTGGGACGCAACTTCTGTCGATACTCTTGCGCCATCCCATCTTCCATGGCTCAGCGTGCTGTACTGCTGCTGCGGCTACGGAAAACCCCAAATTATATATTTGAGCCGATTGGGGTTGAAACCCTCGGGCCGTGGGGTCCGAGTGCTCATGATCTGTTCAATGAAATCTATGAACGGCTGGTTGGCACTTCCTGTGACCCAAGGGCTGGCTTTTACATTGGCCGGAGGCTAAGCATTGACGTACTACGTGGCAATGCCGTCAGTCTCTTGGTTACATTACCAGTGAAAAGTGATGCGGAGGAATTTTTTGACGCCATATTTTAGATTGTTAATTGGTTTAGTTAAGCTAGGATATTATATTTCTATTGAATTAATTAATTAGGTGTACGTTGTTATTTATTTACAGCCATATTATGCAAGGGCGAATCCAGGATGTATTTCTAGAAGGGGCACATGGTCCAGACAGGTACAGCGTCCCCCATATAGCATATTGCACTATGCTGTTTCTGTGGTTGATTATTTTTTATGACATATAAGAATAACTATAAAATAATACAATTGTCGACATAGGTAGTAGTTTAACAAATAAGAGAACCTGGGCTGCAAGATCGAGCGAAGCGAGCTCAATTCTTTTAGCACCACACCTCGGATTGATTCATGTAGTTTTTCTTTTGACCATTCAAATGTTAGCTAAATATTTTTCATGAGTTGAGGAAAAGCTGCATTGGATGCGCAGGGGGGGGGGGAGGTCTTGTCGCTCGGCAATGATGGTTGTCACACGAAACGTGCATGAACGAAATGAGCGTTATCGTATTAATCTCCTAGTTTTTAATTTTACATAAACCGTCTGGGAGGGGGGTACGTGCCCCTGTGCCCCCTCCCCTGGCTGCACCCTTTATGTTAGCATTAGATGGTTGCTCTAGTGATCGCAAACGCGATTGTTGAACGTCGTGTCCTGGGTTGGATTTTGATCACAGGCTGGATAGTGATGTTGGGAGTTTTCGTTAGTCAGTTCCGTGTGAGCACGCACTGGCGCGGTACGCATTACTGTGGCATTACGTTCCTAATAATATATCGTCAACCTTTTTATGGTTCCATAAAGTCATAAAATTTTCGTATCTGATCCATGATGAAGACGTGTGCAAGTTGTAATGAACAATTTAACGACGGTGTTCAATGTGCGAGCTGCAAAAAAATCCTGGATTTCACTTGTGCAAATATATCTGAAGGGGAATGGAGGAAATTGGGTGCGGACCGAAGAGCTCAATGGAAATGCCCTGCATGTAGAGTGTCGTCGCCGGCTGTGCTTTATCCACAACCTACTGCCTCACTTCATATAGTACTGAGCGAGATTCGTGAAATGAAGCAACAGCTACTGGACTTACCAACTTTAGTCAACGACTTAAGATCGATAAAGGATGAGCTGACCGAGCTCAAGAAAAGCTATGATTTCTCTAGTGGCCGGCTCGATGAATTCGATACTCGACTTGTTAGTTTAGAGTCAAAAGCCTCCGAATTCGAGAAGCTTCAGGATACAGTTTCGTCATTGCAAGCTGAGTTAGCTTCGTCTAAACTTGAGCTTTCGTCGCACGATCAGCGATCCCGGCTAAATAACGTGGAGATTAAAGGAGTGCCTCTTAAGAAAGATGAGAATTTATTCTCAATTGTTGACGCCATCGGCCGCAAAATCAAATATAGTTGTTCTAAGACCCAGATTAACTATATCTCTAGAGTGCCTATACAAAACTCCAAGGAGAAATTAGTGATAGTGAGCTTCCTTAACAGGTACATAAAAGAAGATTTTATTGTGGCTGCACGCGCTGATAAGGATCTGTCCATCTCTGATTTGGGTTTTCATGGAGCACCACAGCATGTTTATGTTAATGACCACTTAAGCGTTGAATCCAAAAAACTTTTGAATATAACCAAAACCACCGCTAGGGAGAAATGCTACGAATTCGTATGGGTGAAACATGGCAAAATTCATGTGCGCAAAGATGTCTACTGCAAACCCTTTAAAGTTCAAAACAAATTTGTGTAAACCGCTACTACGTGCAGTTACGATTAAGTAGCTGTTTTTTTTCAACTTTATGTTTTAGTTTTAATATTTATCTAAGATTTCAACTTAACTGTTTCTTGGTTTGTTATTGTAAAGGGTTTAACACCTCTGCGTCGCTAATTAGCTTCTATTGGTCTCCTTATCGCGTTGTTTGTATTTAAGATCCAACTCATAATAACATGTCTATCTCGCTTGCGCATACACACGTCTTGTATTGGTGCTTGCCTGCTCGCTCAGTTGTGTTCTGCTTAGTATCAGACGATTTATACGTTCCTGCTATTTTAATTTACTTCCACCCACTTTTTAAATATTTATCTCTGTTGTACGTAATTAATTATTGTTTCGAAATGAATTGGCTAATCGTATTACATTATATTGGTGCTTAAACAGTTATTGTTGTATATTTTGCTAATGGCTGATAATAGTGGACAGCGTCTGACCGTTTATTACCAAAACGTACGGGGACTTCGAACAAAAACGGACTCGTTTTATCGTCAGGTGTCATTAAATTCTTATGATATCATTATTTTAACAGAGACGTGGCTAATCGATGGTATTTTAAACTCAGAGTTGTTTGATGACCGATATATGGTGTGGCGTCGTGATCGTAATTATGCTATGACTGGACAAACGCGAGGTGGTGGTGTACTTATCGCGACGCGTAGGGAGTTACCTGTTACCCCGCAACCGCTCCTTCACTCTGCAGCAGAGGATCTCTGGATTACATACGACTTAAAAAACTGAACTCACGGGATCACGTAAATCTATATATTTGTGTTCTGTATTATGTAAATAAAACAAAGGCTTTTCGTTTTCGAATCAACTTAATAATTTCCTGACTAAATTGAACCATATAACTTTGAATAATAATTCCGATGTGTTTTTAGTTCTAGGTGATTTTAACATGAGTGGAATCTCGTGGGCTCCTTGTAACAATAATAATTCGCGGGTCCCAGTGAACCCCGCCACTAGTGACGAATGTTTACTCGCTGACGAGTTATGTACGTTGGACATTGGACAATACAACGGAGTGGTCAATAGGTATGGGAAAGTGTTGGATTTAGTCCTCTCATATAAATTAGCCTGTGTCAGTGAGTGCGTTGACCCTTTAGTCGCTATTGACCTTTATCATCCCGCTTATTAATTAATGTCGACATTTTTGAATTACCTCCCCTGGACCATGCACCGCGGTTACGGTATATCTATAGCAAAGGTGATTTTGAGTCTATAAGTAACGAGATTTATGCCATTGATTGGGAGTTTCAGTTCTCGTCTCGATCTCTGGATGATGCAGTGTCGTACTTTATGGACACTATAAAAGAACTTCAAAATAGGCATATACCGCAAAAGCTTATACGTAATAAAAAATACCCGATTTGGTATAGTACTTCGCTCATCAGAACTATTAAGGAAAAGTATAAATATCTGAAAAAAATTAAGTCTTATGGCAATAAATCTTTGAATCAACTTTTAAATGCCTGCGCGAAAGAGTTAAGACTATGGAAGCTACGTGTTATAACTGCTACCTCAATCAAACGGAAAAAATAATAAAAAATAACCCTAAGTACTTTTGGACCTTTGTTAAAAACTCTAATGCTATTCCTAATATACTAAATTACAACAACGAATTATTGCTCACTGGTGATTCTATTTGTGAGGCTTTTTCTTCTTATTTTCAGTCTACCTTCGTTAACTCCACCCCAACTAATAATCCTAATTCAGCCTTTATTTCCTCCTCTGTCACCACTACACCCCCGTCTGATATAAATCGGTCACAACGTCGATCTTAACTTCTATGTGACAATAGAAGTTAAGATCGACGTTGTGACCGATTTACTTCGCAAGTTGGATTCATCGAAAGGTGCAGGTCCTGACAATATATCATCAAAATTTCTCATTGAATGTGCGCCTTCCATTGCCTTACCTATCTCAATTTTGTTCTCCAAGTCTCTATCTCAGGGTGTTGTCCCCTGAGTTTGGAAATCTGCGTTTAATACACCCGTACATAAAAGGGGTCTAAAAGTGAAGTGACTAATTATAGGCCTATATCTAAACTGTGCATTATAGCTAAAATATTTGAGCGGATTATCTATAATCAGGTATATCCCGCTCTTGCTAACTCGTTCAGCTCTTACCAGCATGGTTTTTTTAGAGGACGGTCTACCACTTCAAATCTTATTTTGTTTAACGATTTTATTACTAGTGCTATGGATAACGGCAGGCAGGTCGATGTAGTTTACACTGATTATAGTAAAGCATTTGACCGGATCGACCACGACACCCTGATAAAGAAGCTAAAGTACATAGGCATTCGTGGAGACCTCATGAGGTGGTTCGCGTCGTATATCGATAACAGGTCGCAAGCAGTAGTACTCAATAACTACATGTTTGGATGGGTATCTCTACCCAGCGGAGTGCCTCAGGGTTCATTGCTCGGTCCCTTCTTATTTGTGGTCTATGTAAACGATATCGATCAGTGTCTGCATTCATCCAAATTACTATGTTTCGCCGAGGACATGAAAATCTTTGCCAAGATCTCATCTCTCGGAGATGGGTTAATACTACAGGCTGACTTATGTCGTCTTGAAGAGTATTGTCGGGCTAACAAACTGGATCTTAATCCATCAAAGTGCTCTGTTATCACTTACACTAGGAAACGTGCAGTCCTAGCTACCACTTATACTCTATCAGGCCTAACTTTGCCGAGGTGTGATACTATTCGTGACTTGGGCATCCACCAAGACAGTAAGTTAGTTTTTGACACACACATTGACGTCATTGTCAAAAAAGCCTCTAAACTGCTCGGGTTTATAATGCGTCTCTCTAAATGCTTCTTAGATGCTAATACACTAAAAATATTGTACTGCACAGCTGGAGTATGCATCTCAGATTTGGAACCCACGTTATCATCAGTACATCGACCGCATCGAAAATATCCAAAGACGCTTTATTAAATATCTTTGTTACCATCAAAAGATTCCGTACCATTCAATCGATTATCTCCGACTCTGTAAGAAGTACCATCTGTTGCCACTTGAAGATAGACGTAGGATTGCTGACTGTCTGTTTCTGTTGAAGATATTTAACAATAATATTGACAGTCCCGAGCTATTATCAAAATTTTATTTTAATGTGCCAAGTAAATCATTTCGTTTTAATCCGCCCTTATTTGTACCTTATACCTCTACGAATTACAGGCAGAATAGTTATATTGTGCGTGCAAGCAAACAATTCAATGAAATATGTAAGCATCATAACTTGGTTCCCTTTGCGACTAGTGTGACGTCAGCTAGATGGTGTTTAACCCTTAATTTTTTCAAATAGTTTCGATTTACCTTCTTAATTTAATTTAATTTGTTCTCCTTATAAACCAAATAGTTAAAGACAAATATGTAACCTGTTAAACAACACAATGTATTACGTATTGCTGTTGTATGTTCACATATTTTCCAGTCTAATTCTACACGCGAAGACTTGTAATTGGCTTCCTGCTGAATATGGTTCCCTTTTTATTAAGTTTTTAAGCTGTAAGTCTTCCATGTTTAAATAAATAAATAAATTCTAGGTAAGTAGCTCGGGAGTCTGGAACTAGATTTGCGCACGGATAGTAGCAGTTTATTTTTTAACGCCTTCACAATCAGGAAAAATTGGTTGCTTTGTGCACTCTTATAAAACGATTGAATCACAGAAACAAAACAGTTCAGTAAAATAACAAAATGCTGAAATAGCAAAGGCAAAAAAAGTTTAATTAAAATTGCTTTCGGGAAGGTAAATTATTATTCGTACATTTGAATATTAATTACCTACCTAATTATTTACTTCAACACCTTTTTACAAAGAGATGCTGCTAAGCAATTTTTTCGGCCAATTACCTACATTTCTGAAATGATTGTTAATATTTAGCTCAACAATTTTAAGAGTAATTATTACGAAATGCTTTGTTGTCTAAAAGTTTATTGTACGAGTATTTTTTTTTGGTGTAAATAAGTTTTATAAGTGCATTCTTCTTCTCTTTTATACATTCTCATTCGGTTCTGGCACAAGGATTTACTAGGTATCTTAAAATACCTTGTGCTGGAAGAACTAGTGTAGTTATAACAACGCTAGTTATTGATTTGTAAATGAAGCTGCACCTACTTATGGGATAATATAATACTACATACATTCATACATAAACTCGTCTTCTTCCCATGGGGGAAGGCAGAAATTACATAACGCCACCCTATGATCCTTTTGCCGCCTTTTATGTTCATACATCTGGTATATTAATATTAACTTATATTAAAATATATTTTACAATATACTAGCTGACCCGACAGACGTTGTCCTGTCTTAACAATGAATGTCATATGTCGTTTAGTTTTAGTTTTGACTATTGACTAAAACTAAAACTATCGACTCATTTATCAACCGATCCATCTGTGTTAAACGATATGTGCAGCGCGCATTCTGTCAATTGCTGACAGTTATTTCAAACAACTAACAGATCCGTAAAATTAATATTGGCGCTTAAATTCTGTAACGTTCTATACAACTTCCTTATATTTTTCTTTAATAAGAACCTTCTCCTGACAATAATAAACAAACCAAAAAAATAATTTACGAAATTGATCCATCCGTTCACGCGTGATGCGATGACCACGGGAAATAGAGATTCATTTTTATATATATAGATTATTAAACTAAATAAAAAATACTACCAGAACTGTTCCAATCCAAATGTGGGTGTACTATAGGTACCTACACCTCTCCCTAGGTAACCCTTGTGGGATTACATAGGCGCAATGTTATGTTGTGTTGTGATGTATAATGCTACTCCAATTCATACTGATATTACTAGTGACTCTGTGAGCTGTATACCTCGCTAGTCTGTCTTTGCATAGCTTAAAACTGAATAAATGTTCACCGCGCTATTTAAAACGAAAGAGCGCGAAATGGCTGAATGTGTTTCTTTTTTACGTTTCCTACCCTTATATCTTCGCCATTACGAAAAATTTCGAAAAACTGAACCGACAAAAATTTACATATAACTATCGAACCTGCTCACAAAATTTCACGAGATGAGAAATGCGACCTGTAGATGAGAACAGACATCCGGACATACGATAGCATTTTTGCCGAAGCTGAAACGGAGACGCTTCGCGCTCGCTCGATCAATTATTATTTTTATGCGATAATAACTCTGTATATCTGTCTGTTAACTTTCCACGCCGGATTAAGATGGCACACGACTGGTATATCCGTGTGCCAAATGTTGGATCTGGGTTAGGACATAGGACTTTTTATCCCGGTAGTACGTACTCATGCGTTAATTTCCAACCTCCCCGCGGACGAAGTGGCGGGCAAATGCTAGTAAGCTACCATTCTTCTTCTTCTTCTTTAAGGATATGGTTTCCGCACTTAGTCCTTCATATGGACCATTGTGCGTGGGCCATGGCGGCCGTCGGTGGTTATTCCAACCAGCCCACCTCCCTCCAGAAGTTAATGATGTCTCCTGGTCTGCTGAGAGCATCTGTGTAGGATCTGGGTGTCCCGAGCGTTTGTGATCTAATTTGGGTGACGCCTGTGCATTCAAAGAGCACATGCGCAACGGTTTCCTCAGCCTCCATGCAGGCCCTGCACAGAGGACTGTCCGTTATGCCTATTCTGTGGAAGTATTTGTTTAGCGAGTAGTGACCCATGATGGTCCCCGTCACCAGGCGCACGGTGTTCCTATCCAGACGTAAGAAACGTCTGGTTAGCTTGTCATCTAAAGATGGCATGGCTTCTCTGGACTGCCTACAGCCTGGTGTCGAGGTCCACCAGCTCTCCGCTTGTGTGTGGGTGTACTCTTGTAACCATCTGCGCAGCTGGTTGAAGGGGATAGGCACGATGGGTTCGGGTGCGCAGACTGACGCGCTGGATGCTCTTCTAGCCAGTTCGTCAGCTGCATCGTTACCTAGTGATCTGCTGTGTCCTTTTATCCATTGTAGTGTCACTGTGTTGCGGTTAGATACCGCAAAACGTGCTAGAGCATTATGACATTCTAGTGCTATACTCCAGGTTATACACTTTCTCCCCAAGGATTGGAGGACTGAGGCACTGTCGGAAAGTATACGTATATGGGTGTCCATAACTCTCCTGGCCTCTATGGCGTACAATGCTTGTATAATGCCCACACACTCCGCCTGGTAGACGGGTAAGCTACCATTTATAATGTCCCGGAATTATACGGCAGGCGCGTAGAGTTGCACTTGCAGTTGACTGGTGACATCATTGCGTCAACGACGCCGTAGCATATTATGCTATGCTACGGCGTAGCTACGTACTATCTAGTGATACTAATATTTGATAATTGACTACATCGTGTCGTAGCTGGTAAATTAGTCGCAAATGAATTACAATTACAGATTGTGATTACATCCACTAATGGGTCTCAGGCCTGTCTGTGAGAGGGAGTGGACCACATAACCACCACGCGGGCCCGTGCAGGTGTACGTCACGACTTTTCATTATTATCTTTTCATGTTTAAAGACCCATCACGTAGCCGTCAACTACGCATTCTGTACATCAAACTTTAACATTGCACAAAAATAATTGCTGGGGGACGAATTTGATTTTTGGTGTGATTTGCTGTTTGCGGTAGTGCGCAATGTAACACATGCAAAACTCCGAGCTTATGGGTGCATGCAACGGTAGGGTGGGGGTATTGAAAGTTGTGATATAACATTAAAAACTAGTTTTCATAAAAAAAACGTCAGAAAGTTGGAATGTTTACCTTCAATATCTTCGAAACCAGAAGGTCAAGGTATGGTCCAGTACAAAAAAAGCATTACAGTGACGGGGAGTACAAGTGACTTTACACCCGTTTTAACACAGAACTCTAAGAACCTATAAGGCCTTCTTTGCGGCAAAATCTTCTGCCCTAAATAAAATTAAAACTAACCGACTTAAATCCCTACATTCAACCACAAAATTAGTCCTAATACTATTACCATACATAGCAAGCTCTGGTCAGCCTGATAAGGTTAAGTCACACTTATGTAAAACATTTAACTTTATTAATGAAGTCCTCTAAATAGTTGGTATGCTAATATCGCCCAAAACTGTTCTGACTAATTGTGTTATACACACTGCTGTTACGGGTTGTGAATAAATGACATTATTTATGAATTTATCACTGCTGCTGCAAATTTGGGAACTTACGTAAAGCTGCATATTCATCGCTATGTAACTAAATTACCCAAGCGACGTCGAGTTTGTCTTCTAATCTATCTATCTCACTCCTCAAATTTCGAGTTGAGCTACACGATTACTGACAAATGCTTGCACTGACTGGACTGGTCCACTCAACTCTGTGCAGTTATTTTCTCAAAATATAATTTCAGGTACTAATCTACATTGTCCTCACAAAGATGATCTGAAAAAGATTATGTCTGGACTTTAAAAGCGACTTTGGCCCTTGAGTTTGGTTCGCAGTTTCTTCTCAGGGGTAGTCAGATACTCGTAAGAAATGTCGACTCCATATACTTAGCTTATTATTACTATCTTTTATAATATGACATGTAAACTTCATTCCAATATCCTATTTACAAAATAAATAATTTCATTTATAGCTTCATTAACACGATGCAAATTTCTTGCCTGTGGCATATAATAAAATTAAGTGATTATAATTATAAGTAATTAGTAATTAAGTTAAGTATAATATACGTTTGTCCATATCTATTCATAATTATATACGTTGTATGTGTTTTTTTTTAATAAATAAACATAATAAAATCGTAGCGAAATCAAAACTGTACATTGAATATTTTTGAAAAAAAAGTAATTGCTACGAGGTCTGGGAACGATTCTATCGCCGAAACAAAAGTTTTGAGATGTTTACCCTTTTAAACATAAATGGCGAAATTTGGTTTAGGTACTAAAGGTACAACTCTGCCTCACCCTTCGAGATTAGAGGCTCTTACACGATTTTAAGCGATGACCTAGTGTCACTCTACGTTAAACCTATTTAGTGTCCATCAAATTATAGCACTTTGTGTCACATACAGGTTGTAAAAAGACCCATCACATAGCCGTCAACTACGCATTATGTACATCAAACTAAGTAACTATGCTCAAAAATAATTGCTGGGAAACGACTTTTATTTTTGGTGTGAAAATTTTCTGTCTGTGGTGCGCAATGTAACGAACGCAAAACATTGTGCTTGTGTGCATGCAACGGTACAGGGGTCGTGGGGGTATTTAGAGTTGTGTTATAACATTAAAGACTTGTTTTCGTAAAAAAATGTGTGTAAAAGTTTGAATTTTGACCTTCAATATCTCCGTTACCAGAAGGTTCCCAAATATGGCCCAGTACAAAAAAAAAATTACAATGACGGGGAGTACAATTGACTCTCGGTTTCGTTTAGTGTCTTTTTCCACTCGTTATTGTAGGGATAAAAAGAGTAAAATAAAAACGTGTTCACATTAAAATTCGGCCAGTTTGCGAGGTAGCACGCAATATTAGGTACCTTAATTAAGATTAATTAGGTATAAGGTTGGAACTAATAGTGTATAATATAATTTTTGTTAAAATTGTGTTATTTTAATGAGTAGGTAAATAGATTAATGGGACTAAATGGAGTAGACCTTGCATATATTCATAACCATGTACTTTAGTTTTATAAGGGCGAAAAAAGTTAAATTCAATTAAAAGTAATGCTGGAACTTAAAACGTATAAAAATGTAATAAAGAAGAGATCAGGGAATAGAATTGTGAATGTTACGAACCTAGTTATTAAAGTGAAATTACTTTTGTCAACGTTATTTATATGCTACAGCAATATACATCCATCTTAACGTATCAATGGCAAAAAGTTCATATAATATTATGTTTGGCTCAAAATTCAGCTACGCAAACTGCGCTCACAGACCATAAATATACTCTTCGGGAGACTGCGCTCACTGACGCAGTCATAAGGTCATCCAGTGCACAGGTAAATTGCGGCGCAAGATGGAAGGTGGGCCCTTGTCAGTGTCTATAAACATTGAAAATAAGGTAACATACTGGCAAGGTCATAACTGATAACTGACAAATGCGTGCACTGACTGGACAGGTCCACTCATTCTTCGTAGTTTTTCCTCAAAAGAGCATCTCAGACCCAAATCTACATAAAGACGAAAGAAAGAAAGAAAATGAATTTATTTAGCACAAACTACAAAGCACACAACATAATTATAATAAAACAAAAAAATAAAAAGAGTAAAGTGTATAGTGAGAAATTAGCAGGAAAGTGTGCCTCGCGGCTGCACTAAATAGGTCCAGTTCAGCAAAAAATGTCAGACAACTAGTGCCTGACGCTGGTTTTCAACAGAACCTGAAGTGTGAAGTGGTCATGGTACATGGTATATGATCTGACCAAGATTATGTCTCGACTTTAAAAGAGACTGTGACCTCTGTGTTTGTTTCGGCCTTTCTTCTCAGAGTAGTCAGATAGGAAACGCTGACCTATCTAGTTTTTAAAATATGATTGACGTGTAAAAGTGTTTGTATAAACCTACTTACAGAAATAAAATCATTTATCATTCTTACAGGTGGCAGGGACATCGATGCGCAACCTGTTACCATTCAGTACTTGATTCTGAACCCTCACGTTGAAAGTTTTCGTCAGCTAGTTAAAAAAAATTGCTCAGTTTTTTTTTTGTAACCGGCGGAATATTTCTACTCTAGGGGGTTTAGAATATCATGTGCTGAATTCATGATAACAGGTTGCGCGCTGATATCCTTGCCACCCTATATATCTGACTTGGGTGAAAATCGCGTGAAATAATAAGCTCAAAAAACTTTTTTGCAAAAAAAACAACCGACTTCCAAAAAAAACACTAAAAGACGTGAAAAATAATTTTTATTTCGGAAGTCGGTGCCTTTGGCTTTGTATTTTCGTTTTTGGCCACTACTTGGTATGTAAATAACAGTGACAGGAAATTATCAACACATCATCAATATAAACTAAGTGGAAAAAATATGCAGTATTAAGGATAACTCCAAAACTACTGGTCAGACCTTGATCAAATTTAAATGGGACTACATGTGAAGCACCAGCTATCAAATAAAAAAAGAATCATCCAAACCGGTTTAGACAGAAAAAAGTTCTGAGCTAATACCATAAAAAAAACATACAGTCGAACTGAGAACCTCCTCCTTTTTTTGAAGTCGGTTAAAAAAGTATAACTCCTGTATTATATAAATGCTAGTCGCGCGGTAAACTCTGCTTGCGCGATGCAGGATTTGCGTGATGTCAGTGTGACATGTAGCTCGCATGTGGCGGTATAGATACCACTACAGTTTAAAATCGCTTGGAGAAATTTGACAGTTTCGTGTAGCTAGACCTCCTGGCACAATTCTCATCATCCAACTGGATTTCTCATGGAATACTTTTAGTTACGAGATGGTACGTACACTTACTCGCCAAAGCAATTAGAGACTCGTGTGATTTATTTAAATCATAAATGCTGCTTAAAACATCATTGACTTACAGCATGTGTTTTTATTAAAAAATCTTTTCATATCATGATAAAAATCTCCACAAAAACGAACCTCGATATGAACACTTTTCAATATACCTCCTACACAATCCTACGTTCAGGGAAGAGTAATACCTATTCTCATCAAAGGTAAATCTTTGAATAGCGTACCCGGAATCCTTTAGAAGGGGGTTAAAGGTAAAAGGCATTCACTACATAGATATTGTCGCTATATGTTACAAAAAATACCATAAGATTTCCACGTGTGAGCAGTTTTAGCATCAGTCTTACCTTCAGTTAAAAAACTTTTAGCCAATAATTTCTTCGATAATAAAAATTCTAATCACTATCATCTTCAGCATTATACCTACATCACGTATCAAAAATGTGTATTCATATTTAAGGTTGTGGTACGGGTCATCAACTGAACAACTTTCTATAAGGGACCAGCATCGTAATCGCGAAATAATTATCAACTATCTCAAACAAAACTTCAATACCTGCTTGACCCAAATCTATGGGACGGCTGATAATTTTTGATTAAATAAGTACGAGTACTTCTTTAATTTATTTGTGAGGAATTTTAATTGGCACAGAACTATGTATTTACATGTTAATTAACTAATTTTATTTATATGTTAATCTTGCATGCAATTTTTTTTTTTTTGAATATGGGACCATTTAATTGGTCCTCTAAAAACTTATTGAGCACCTAATAAAGTACGCTTTTTAAAAAAAAATGAGCCCCTTTTTAAGTTTCGGGCCTTTTCTCAAAGTTGGTGGCAGTTGTGTATGGCCATTTAGTATTTTAGGACACCAAGATTAGAATTATTTGAGGTTCACAAAAAGAGACGCATTCATTAAATTAGAGTGTTCAATAATATTTTTAGGAAAGTAATAATACGCGAATTATTTGAGGTTCGATTAAATATATGCCATTATAACCTTTTGTGTAAGTTATTCAATAGAGTAGACTAGAGGGTGGAAGTTAAAGCATCCACGCCATATATCGCGCATACGGTTGCCGGTTGCCTACTTGAAACAAATCGTTCTAACTGATGGGACTGTTTCAAGTACAAGCACGTTGGTCGTATCGACTCGTTTCTGATCAAGCCAAACTGACTCAGTTTCGCGAGCTCAGTTTAACTTCTCCGTGAATGAGGAGCTTAAACATTTTCCGGCTTTCTCGAAAACCAATATAATTATTGATTTTCATATAAAATTATTCTGGTCCTTTTGTTAAAATATTTTGCTTGTTTTATTTTTATATTTCTTATACACACCATATTATTATTTTTCTTTATTCATTAAATATACATTAAAAATATAAAACCTTTAAACATATGTGGTGTTCTTCAGAAAGGTCAAGTGCGTAGAACTCGCAACCGGCATGCGTATATGACCAAATTAATATATGAAGTATATAGGTAAGACCAGAAGTAAATAAGGTTCGTAACAGGTGGCATTCTGAAGTTTCTGCTTACCCTCATGGGAAGAAGGCGTGAGTTTATGTATGTATGAACTAAAATTAGATTTTATTTATTTGTACGAATGTTTACATAGTATGGTGTTAATTTTTTTTATATTCTTTATATTCCACCACAACATAAGGTGTACACATATTCAAATGTCATTCTTAAATAACTAAGTACAATTAATATTAACATTTTTGTGAATAAGTATGTATTAAACATATAAAAATTGTAGCCAACCGGTATCGGGAACACGATATTATTTTATTAACATTGTTATTAAAGGTCACTTCAGATACTTCATCCATAGCATGAAGTAGGTATTTCTGCGCCCTCTAGAAAATATAGTGTACTTACAATGTTAGTGCTCTCTACAATCAACTTATTGAGGTCCAAGTCGTGTGCCCTATGGGATTTCCCATCCGCAACTGACGAACTTCCATAGAAACTTTGATCCCCTATTTAACCCCATTAGGTGGTGAAATTTTAAAAATCCAACCTTATTGCTCACCTTCGCTATATAAAAGGAACTGTTGTGCAAAATTTCATACTTCTAGGGACCTAGAACCAGCGGTATAGGCTGCCATTGTCTGTCAGTAACTAGTGAGTGAAAGTTTTTTTTTATAAGTAGTTATTTTTTAAATTTAATATTTTTTTAAGTAGATTTTTTCAGATTTAATATTTTTTTAAATGAAGATTTTTTTAAATTTCATATTTTTTTAAATAGAAGATATTTTCAGATTTAATATGTTTTTAAGTAGAAGATTTTTTCAAATTTAATGTTTTTTTAAGTAGAAGGTTTTTTCGGTTGTTCTTTTCTTTATGTTAACTCACCCTGTACAATAAACAGAATTATAATATTATTATGTTGTAAAGCCAAATTCAAATTAATTAAATTACCTATCTAATACATTATTTAGTTCAGTAGTAATAACATAATGAGTTTGGTGTACGTGGTGTCATTGATTAATGTATCACAAGTGTCGTAAAGAGCTTTTGATAATAATTTAATAAATAAAAATGAAGACATTTCGAAATATCGAAGTGCCGTGTGAATTTAATTTCAAACAGTATGGTGGATAAAGATGTGCAGTCGATGCTGTTGTCTTTGAATCTAATGCAGTAGGTATATCATGTACTGTCCTAGGTATTGCAAAACTGTGTTTTGATGATTGCTACACTAATATTCATAGTCTTATTTATACTTAATACCTACGTGACTTTGTACATAGACAAGGTGTAAGACACCATGAGCAAGCAGGTGAAAGCATCATGTATCTATCTCATAATTAATTTACCTGTCATTGTGTTATATTTAATTCTTTTTCTTATTTCATTTTTATTTTTTATCTATTTCTTCTCCATACGAAACTACCTTTTGGAAGGGGCAACTAGGATCAATTCTATTTTCTTGTTAATTTTGACATTCAAAAGTGCCTTTGATGTGTATATTTGAAAGTTATTGACCTTGACTTCGATACATTTTTGTTAGAGTAGATTGTCTCCCCCCCCAGTCCCGCCTGCTAAATGGTTGTTTTTGAATATATGAAAAAATCACTGTAGTATATAATATAACGAAGTTCAAAGGAAAACTATCACAGCTTAGTTGGCTTTACAAGTTAACGAGTAGTTGGAATGTATGGGAGAATATGGTTTTCAATTATAATGTTAAGTTTATTCTTGGGATAAATTTATTCCAACTACGGAAGCTTCCATTGTGCGTGGTTCGACACGCACTTGGCCCATTTTTTGTATGTACACATAACTGTGACGAATAAACCTATTTTTCTTTCTTTCAATAAGTTTCTTTGCACCTACATTAACTAAACTTTATCATCATAAACATAATAGATCACATTGTCTAGACCGGTTAATATTGCACACTTTCTGCATATTACTTCTTATCATAGAATAAAATAAATGTAGAAGCGATATTCCCGCTATATGCGTTCTAATTGCCTGGGTTCAGCACACACACAATACACTATCAATCATAATCTGAATCATATTGAAGCCTATTGCTAATCCATTGCTTCATATGTTCGAAAAATTTGTTCGCTCACTAACGTAAATAACGCAATGAATGTTGTTGAACTGTCAAAATGAAAGCCATTCCTTCTGTTAGTGTGTTACGCAGTTACCCCGCGGGTCGGTGAGACCTTTTTCTTTTTTGGTTGGGAAATCATCAAATAACATCTACCACTGGGCGGAGCGGGAGGGTATCGGACTTTTACTGACTACGAGTAAAACCCACCCGTGTTCCTTCTGTTCCTGTGCGCCAGGGCCACGGTAACTCTTTCGAACAATCCGTGACCCTGGCAGCTGCCCCGACATTTGTGTCATTGTAACGGATAATGCTACAGCTGCGTGCACAGATTATTAAAGCCCGGTGGCGCATGAGTCGTTGCACGGAATGTTACCACTTTATAAATATTATGTTTTTAAACATTTGGAACTAGGTATAGTGTATTTATTTAATGTCTTATTTTTTGTTTACTTTTAGTTTTCGTATGCTGCACTGATTTTGACGTCATCACGTCAACGCCGGCTATCGCTGAAAACCAGCGCTGGGGCTCTGTCTCGCATAGGGTCGTAGCATTATGCTGTGTGATTGCCGTTTTGCGTGGATGTGACGCATATTTTCCCCCAACTCGTTTTTTTTTTTTGTATTTGTGTGTTTTTTCTTTGCGTCATGTTTACCGCAAATTAACGTATTTTCTTTCTGTAGTACATACTGCCTTCACTTAATGTGGCTGGGAGTGCCGACATTGTCTATCTGTGTATCATCTCGGGCTTCGAATGAATAATTGTATGATATTTGATTGTTACTTTTCATGCTACGCGCATTGATGTATGATTTTGCAGATAGAACGTGTGGCAGAAAACTGTGAGGCCCTACAAATCAAATCAAAATATTTTATTTCACATAAAACCTACATGGGCACTTATGAAACGTCAGAAGCTAGGTGCACGGTTCCAATTGGTTGTTTCTTATGGAGAAGAGCCGGCAAGAAACTCTACGGTTACTCTCTTAAACTTAAGGGGACTATATGACCTAAACGCAAATTTATAATGCCTAAAAATATATGATCCACTGCAGTAACCAAAATCAGAAAAATATATGATATTCTGCAGGATATATGCTAGTTAGATAGTGTGTTGAAAACATAAAGAAATCACGAAGATACCTCTAACAATTTTTTTTAACGATTAAAAACCATAGTAATATACATGCAAACATTCAGATTTTTGTCAGATTATTCTAAAAGCAACATACTAACGTAATAAGGTTTTAATTTTTTAGTCCAAAGTTTTTTTTTTTGTAACTCCATAATTGCTTCATATTTTGCAATAAATTACCAGCGTTGTGTCATCGCGCGTCTCTTTGTTGTCTATGCAATCCGATAGTGACCGCGCTTTGGCTCTTGTAAGCCCCATAAGGGGCTTTTACAATGTTTCACTTTCAAATTACAGTGTTGATAGGTATGGGAGGACAGTGTAGGCCTCTCGACAAGTACCAGGTACTCAACAAAATATAAAAAAGGCCTACAAAACTACAGTCTACAAGTTAGGCCTACAACGTTCTCACATTCCCAGTATATAGAAGAATCTATATATAAAAATAACAGCCTATTTAACCCAAATGACATGATTGCCACTACGACTGTAACAAAACTGAATTAAAGTCCTATATCCAAAAAAAAAGCACCTTAAAAGACAGTGTCCGTAAAAGACAGCAAAAGTCTCCTTAAAAGACAGCGTAGTAAGGGAGACGTAGTCTTTTGAATTTGAACTGTATTTGCATTACTTTAAGAACGTACGTCAGTTTGAGAGAGTGTGTTCCCTTGACTACACCGTAATTCTTAGGACCTCACAGTTTTTATTCTACAAGTTCTATCTGGAAAATAAATCATCCGACGCCACGCATATTACTGCGTCTATATTCGTTGACATGTGTTATAGTGTGTGTCGGTAGTGCATATGTGTAAGTGTGTGCGTGTACGTAGGCGCCGCTCCGGCCGCGTAGCATGTAAGATAGTTTTAGCAGACTCTCCTACCTTGTTCATTCGACAACATGTACTAAAAGTTTATTATATTATTATCATCTGAAAAGTTGTTTCTTTATGAAAGTTCGCCGATTGCCCAAATAACATAATTGGCGCAGTCAATAGGATAAAGTTGAAGAAAAACAGCGTTTTTCAAAAATCAAAAACAAAGACTTTTCTCAACATTTGAAACCGTGTTCCTACTGTGGTTTTCGGCGAGAAGAACGGAAGTGGCTTCAATCATGAAGTTGTGGACCTGGGCCTTCATCACATCGTAAGTCCAGATTCTTTTGATTGTTGGTGGATTTAATATTTATTATTGTATTTTTTTTCGGAGAACTTCAGAAAAAAAAGTAATAATTTTTGTTCTGTTTATTTTTGTATTGAAGGGAGAGATCTCAATTGTTAATTTTGATCGAATTTTGTTGTTTATACTGTGTATTTGTGTGTGTTGTCGTTGTATAGAAAATATCACAAGGTGATTAGGTAATATATTTTGCAAAATGGATTTACAAAAATTATCTTCTATTAAAACCGCTTTAATGATTATCCCTAACTATGACGGGAACCCAAATCAATTACACAGATTTATACAAACATCCGAAACTATATTAACACAATTTTATGACAGAACTACTTCAGATTGTTTTAACAATTCCCTTATTTTACACAATATTTTAAACAAATTGGAAGGCAAAGCCGAGGAAATAGTTAATATTAACGGTGTTTCATCATGGGAACATATCAAAACCGTATTGCTAAAAAATTTTGGGGACCAAAGGGATGAAAATTCGCTGAACCGAGATTTAGTTAATATGAAGCAGGAAAATGAATCCGCTCAGGAATATTACAACCGCTGCATGAACATTTTAAACACTATTATTAATTACGTAAACCTTCACGAAACAGTTGAGGCTGTAAAGGATTGCAAAAGGAGTTTTTTCCAAGCTCAAACCCTTAAAACTTTTCTAGCAGGGCTTAAGGAACCTTTTGGCACAACTATAAGAGCCATGCGCCCTGTAGATTTGCCCACAGCCCTTAATTATATTAAAGAGGAAGAAAATATTAGGTATGTACAGAAAAGTAACAATTTTTCAATGGTTAATAACAACAAGCCTTTCCAGAATAATAATAATAATTCTAGAAATTTGCCTTTTCCAAATTTAAACAAACCCTTACAACCTCATCAAAATTTCAAGTTCAATAACTCGCAACCTCTCAAACCGTTTACACCTTATTTTAACAGGAATAACAATAATAATTTTGTCGCATCGAAACCTTATTTTAATAGACCACAGAACCCATACCGACCGTTGCAACAAAACTTTAATAACTCTAATACTGACAATAAACCGAATACCCAATCTAAACCTGTACCTATGAGTGGAATATCCTATAATTCCGCACATATTCCATTAAGACCATCAGTACCCAATTATCATAGTACACAGTATCCCGAAGCAGCAATGTGCAATCAGTTCGAAGAATTGCACATGCTCGAGACTAACCCAAACAACCCCCACGTCGAGCACAGTTGCGACGTACCTTGCACTGATAAGAATGATCCGTATGCAAGTTATTCCCATGAGAATAATAATGGAAATAATGAACTCAGTTATGACGAAACACAATATTGGCCTACACAGAATGATCCAAATTTTCACCAGGGTTCGAGTGCCAAACCCGAAACTTAACTGAAATAAATATTCATACGAAAAGACAATTGCCTTTTATCGAAATTAATGAGCCACCCCTTAAATTATTAATTGATACTGGTGCCAATCAGTCCTTTTTGTCTCCGGAAGTAATTGAAAAACATTTCCAAAATACACCCTTAATTTATGAACCGTTTTCTGTAACAAACTTAAATTGTACCACTGACAATAACTACTCCTTAGAAATACCAAGCTTTCCTGAATTCAATGAAAAATGCCCTTCGAAGTTTTATATTTATAAATTTCATAATGTGTTTGATGGTTTAATTGGTTATAGAATGCTGGAAAAATTGAAAGCAAACGTTGACCTCCACAATAAAAAGTTAATTACGCCGAACGCGGAAATACCTATTAAAGTTCTGAATTCCGGAATGAATAATCTTTTTGAAGCTTTAGTTAGGTCATATTCGACGAAATGTGTAAAAGTACCGGTTAATATTCAGCGTGATGATATATTCTTGCCCGAGACTTATATAAACAATTGTTATATTCCCGCGACGATAACACAGTCGGAGTCGGGTTACGCATACCTTGAGATAGTGAATCCTACTAAGAATGATATCATCGTAAGCTTAGTTTCGCCACTTAAGGCGCAGACACTTTACAATAATTTTGATATATTTAATTTTGAATCGATAAATGAAAATGAACAAGATATTGAGTCTTTGGTTCGCACTGATCATTTAAATTCGGAAGAAAAGTTTAATTTACTAAAACTATGCCGCAGTTACAATGACATATTTTACACCGAAAATAGTCCTTTAACTTTTACTAACCAGATTAAACATCAGATAAATACTAAAGATGACCTTCCTATTTTTACACGATCCTACAGGTATCCTCATGTTCACAAACAGGAAGTAGAAAAACAAATAACTGAAATGTTACGTCAAAAAATTATAAGACCTTCAAATAGCCCTTGGTCTTCACCTATTTGGATTGTACCGAAAAAACTAGACGCCTCTGGCAAAACAAAATGGCGTTTGGTGATTGATTTTAGGAAACTTAACGAGAAAACTGTGAGTGATAGGTACCCAATTCCTAATATCAGTGACATTTTAGATAAATTAGGTAAAAGTCAGTATTTCACTGTTTTAGATCTAAAATCGGGGTTTCATCAGATCGAATTACATCCCAAGGACATCCCAAAAACCGCTTTTAGTATTGATGACGGTTATCGTGGTCACTACGAATTTTTACGCATGCCTTTTGGCTTAAAAAATGCTCCATCGACTTTTCAACGGGTCATGGATAATGTTTTGCGTGGGCTCAAAAATGTGACAGTTTATTTGGATGACATCATAGTATACAGTTCATCATTACAAGAACATATCCTTAATTTAGAAGCCGTTTTCCAACGCCTTAGAGAATCTAATTTTAAAATACAGCTTGACAAAACCGATTTTTTTAAAAGGGAAACTCCTTTCCTAGGTCATATTGTAACAGCCGATGGCGTAAAACCGGATCCAAAAAAAATTCAAGTTATACAACAATTTCCTATACCACAAACTACCAAAGAAATTAAGTCGTTCCTTGGTTTAGTTGGTTACTATCGGAAGTTCATACCGAATTTTGCCCATCTTGTTAAACCACTAACATCTTGTTTAAAAAAAGGAGCTAAAATTCAACTTACCCCTGAATACGTTAATTGTTTTAAACATTGTCAAAATTTACTTATTAATGATCCTATTCTTCAATATCCTAACTTTGAAAAGGATTTTAATTTACGTACTGACGCCTCAAACGTTGCCCTGGGTGCCATATTATCACAAGGGCCTATAGGAGCTGATAAGCCGATTGCGTACGCATCGCGGACTCTAAACGATACCGAAACAAAATACAGCACCATAGAAAAAGAGCTGCTGGCTATTGTATGGGCCACCAAGTATTTCCGACCGTATTTATACGGAAGGAAGTTTTACATTATCACAGATCACAAACCTTTACAGTATTTGATGAATATAAAAGAACCCAATAGTCGTTTAACGAGGTGGAGATTGCGTTTAGAGGAATTTGAATATAACATCATATATCAAAAAGGAAAAAGTAATACAAATGCCGACGCTCTATCTAGAGTTGAAATACATAATAATGAAATTGAATCTACGTCTTATAGTGATGAAGATGACTTACCGTTATCAATGTTTGTGAATCAGTCAAAAAGGAAACCTAATACTCAAATCGATAACCATAGCACAATCCATACTGAATTAGAAAACCCTGTCCTAGAAATTCCTATCTCTGATAAAAATGTAAACACCTTTGATAATCAGCTATTTTTAGATTTCGTACATCATTCGCCCACAAATACTAAAACCGTTATTATCTTTCCCGGAAAAAAAAGAATATTAGCTCAAATAAATGAAAATGATTTAGAAAAAAGTATTGTTACTTTATTCAAAGAACACCTAACACCAAATATTAAATATGGTATATATCTATCAGATGTTAAGTTTATTCCGTTAATTACAAGTACACTGCAAAGGGTATTTCAAAATTCCGCGTATAAATTGTTTTTTTGTAAGTCTAAAACCGAAGATGTAACCTGTCCAGATAAACAATACTTAATAGTTAAGAACTACCACGAAGGTAAAAGTAATCATCGTGGAATTCAAGAAGTTGAACAAAGAATTAAATTACAGTATTATTGGCCTAATTTAAAAAATCAAGTCACGGAATTCGTAAATAATTGTAACATTTGTCAAACTTGTAAATACGAGAGAAATCCAAATAAACAAAACTTTCAGATAGTTCCTATACCTGAAAAACCTTTTGAGGTATTGCATATTGATACTCTTACCGTAAATCGACAAAAATTCTTAACAATTATCGATGTATTTTCTAAATATGCCCAAGCATATCCTCTAGAGTCAGTAACAGGAATAAATGTGATAAATGCATTGTCTATCTTTATTTCACACCACGGAGTACCAATTAGTATTACCGCAGATCAAGGAACTGAATTTAAAAATTTACCTGTACAAGAGTTTGCAAGCCTACACAAAATTAAGTTACATTTTATCAGTGTAAACAGTCCTCAGTCAAATGGAGCTATTGAAAGATTCCATTCTACTATATTAGAACACATCCGTGTGTTATCTGTTACTCGATCTACCTTATCCACTAACCAACTAATGCTATATGCTGTTATAGGATATAATAATAGTATTCACTCAGTAACTACACAAAAACCTATTGATGTTATTAATGGGCATTCAAATAGTCGTGACCCATTTGATATAAATGTAGAAGCTACTTATCTTCAAAACTATGTAGTTAGGCACAAGGAAATTACCAAACAATTATACAATGAAATAAACAAAAAACTACTCTGTAACCGGACTAAAACTATACAGAATGCTAATAAAGACCGGGAAGAACCCATTTCTTACGAAGAAGGAAAGGCATTATATATAAAAAACCCGCTAGCCGTTAGGCATAAGACAAAACCTCGTTACTTAGGTCGTAGAGTTAAGAAAAATTTAAGTTTAAAGGTCATAGACGACAAGAACATTGTCCACCACAAACGTATCGTGAAGAAGCCTCTGAGATATCAAAATGTCTTGTTGCAGGATTCCGATATTAATCCGGACTGAACTAATCGTGACTACGAAGTTGGTGGACAATCCTGGGATACTCCCCTTTAAGTTAGGTAGTACTAAGTTTATTAAAACTGAACATGCGTTCATACATTATTACGAGTTAGATAGGATTAAAGATAGTATTAGAAAAATAGAAGTCTATTTAGATACTTATATTGAGTACATAAAATCAGCCGATCCAATTTATTTTAGCGATACTTCATTAGTTATTAATCAGATCCTTATTAGCATGTTAGAAACAATTTATGATAAGTTCAACACTATGTATAAACACCCAAGAAATAAACGCGGACTTATCAATGGTTTGGGTTCCATCATAAAAGGTATCACCGGTAATCTCGATCACGAAGATGCATTATTTTATAGTAAAGCCATAAACATTTTGCAAAATAACCAGAATAGTTTGAAAGATAAATATAATGCTGGAATTACCTTGAATAAACAAATTTTGCAAACTTTCAATATGACCTTGTCTACTATTGTATCAAATGAGTTCAAAATACATATTAAATTAAATGAGATCATGTCTAATGTTAATATGACTAATTTTAGGTTAAGTGATTTTATTAAAATTAACAGTTTGTTTAATTTGTTAAAAATCAATTTACAAAATATTTTGAATTGTATTACATCACTAGAAAATGCTTTGAGTTTTTCCAAATTATCAGTAACTCATCACAGTGTAATCAGTTCACAAAATATTAACTTCATGTTTAATATTCTACGAAACCAATATGAACCTTCTGAGTTGCTTGTACATGAGAACACTGAGATAAGAGACTATTATGATATTATTGAGTGTGGTTCCTACTATGTAGATAATGTAATTGTATTTGTTCTGAAGTTCCCTATTATGCATTTAGATACTTTCACTTATTATCATCTATTTTCTACTCCAACATTTAACAATACAATATTAATTCCACCTAAACCTTATCTGGCAATGAATAGTAATAATTATCACTATATGGATGGAGAATGTAAAAGGTTCCAGGAAATATACTATTGCCCAGAAGTCGACCTTATAGCCACTTCGAAGCCAAACGATTGCATTTACTAGCTGATATTGAAACAAGAAATATGCAGCAGCTGCAGCTTGGTACAATTTAAAGCCGGAACAGAAATAATTCAAAAGCTGGACGATTTTCATTATATTCTGTCATTTATAAAAGAAACAAGGATCGAGTATAGGTGCGATCGGGAAGAGTACCAATCTTTACTCGGCACTTACTTATTTGAGGTGCCTGAGGGATGCACTGTCTCTACACAATTAAACCACATAAAGAATTACAAAAATGAGATAAAAGGTACACCTATAAAGCTTTTGTCATTTCCGGTATTTAAAATCAATATTGAAAATAAAGATAAGCCGTTGTTATTGGAAAATGTCCCACTGGAACAAATAAATAAGTTACAGAATTTAATTGAAAAGGAGAATATTCTAAACCTGGATGTCCTGCAAGATAAAAGTTATCACTATTGGACCGTACCTTTATATACGGTACTGTGTATTATTGGATTGGTTGCTGGAATATTATATTTAATAAAAAGACATAAGAGGAACCAGGAAACGTCAGTAGCCCAAGCAACAGACGGAGGCCGCACTCAACCCTTTTTCTTGGGAGAAGAAAGGGCTTCGAACTAGTGCGGGGGGTGTTATAGTGTGTGTCGGTAGTGCATATGTGTAAGTGTGTGCGTGTACGTAGGCGCCGCTCCGGCCGCGTAGCATGTAAGATAGTTTTAGCAGACTCTCCTACCTTGTTCATTCGACAACATGTACTAAAAGTTTATTATATTATTATCATCTGAAAAGTTGTTTCTTTATGAAAGTTCGCCGATTGCCCAAATAACATAATTCATGTCACAAATATGGACGCTGCTTATCACTTTCATAGGCACTTCTATTTTAAATGAAGTCCTTAATGCTACCGCCATCATATCGCGACAGAAACGCTGCGTGAGTTAACGGCACCCAACCCCAAAATTTACAACCACGCTATGTGTGTCAGCGACACGTAAGGAATAATTTACAAAAAACACGCGGTCCGCGGTGCACTGACAGTTATACCCGATCAATGAAAATGTTGCCATTATATGTATACCGACAATTTTAACTTCAACTCTTCATTAGTGGCTTTTGTGGACATGACATTCAATCAGATTTGTTACAGTTGTAATGGCAATCATGTCATTTGGTTTCAACTGGTTTTTTATTTTCTGGTATTTTATTTGTCTTTTATATATATTCTTTTCTATTTTGTGAATGTGAGAACGTTGTAGGCCTTGTGGACTCACGGATGATTCGATTTGTTGACCATTTTCTATTTTGTTAAGTAGATGCCTGATGTTTGTTGACAGAGCTACACTGCCCTCCCATACCTATTAACACTGTAATTTAGAAATATTGTAAAAGCCAATTATTTTAATAGAATAACCGTAGAGTTTTTTGCCGGTTCTTTTTCATAGCAACCAACTACACTCGAGAGCAATGAATCCGGGTCACTTAAAGAATCCTAAAAATCTCGGAAACTAAAAATGCTAGGTTAATGCAATAAATTGTATTTAATAGACAATGTAATACTCCTTAAATGAAGGTATTAAAACTTCTTAGTTATTGTAAAGTTATATCATAAAAAAATCAAATTTGAAAAAGGGCCACTTTCGAAGATGGAACTACGAAATTACAGCATTTGGTTTTGCTTTTGTTTGTAATCTGTCATTTATGTGGGTACATAAACCATGTTGATAGTGCTCTATATTCATTATTCAAGCTGAAATTATGTCGCTTACGCCTGAAGAATGCACCAGAATACTTACAATGCTGGAAACCGGCCGGAGTCAGCGCGATACAGCCAGGACTGCCGGTGTGTCGCTGTCAACAGTACAAAGAGTTCTCCGACGTTACGAAGAAACTGGTTCTAACCTACGCAGACCAGGAACGGGCAGAACCAGGTGTACCACAGCACGAGAAGACCGATACTTGGTGAACACTATGCTTCGAAATCGCTTTCTCACAGGAACTGAACTCACAAATCAGTTTCGACGCCTCGGAGGAAGTAACCCAAGTGCATGGACAGTAAGACGTCGGCTTGCTGAATCTAACTTAAAACCCCTTAGACCTGCAAACGGCCCTAAACTGGAGCGTGGGCATCGTATTTCAAGACTAAGATATGCCCAGAGCCACGTAAATTGGAGTATTCAAGATTGGTCAAAAGTTATGTTCTCCGACGAATCAAAATTTATGCTCTACAAGCACGATGGAAGACACAGAGTGTATCGAAGACCAGGGGAAAGATTCAAGCAAGCATGCATCGAAGAAAAAGTAGCCTACGGTGGTGGGTCTGTACTTGTGTGGGCCGGAATTTCTTCTGAAAGTCGCACAGAGCTGGTGATCATAGAAAACGGCTCTTTAACTAGCGTAAGATATGTGGAAGAAATCCTCAATGATCACGTTGGTCCATTTATGGTCAATTTAGGTGAGGATGCTATATTTATGCATGACAATGCCCGACCTCATACAGGTAGGATTGTGAATGACTACCTTCAAGAGATGAACATTACTCGTATGGAGTGGCCAGCGCGCAGCCCGGATATCAACCCGATCGAGCATGCTTGGGACGAGCTAGGCAGATGCGTAAAACAACGAAACCCTCCCCCAATCACGCTTCGTGAGCTCAAAATTGCTCTCACAGAGGAATGGGAGAATATTCCCCAAAATCGTATAAGGAACTTAGTGTACAGCATGCCAAACCGCGTAAACGCAGTAATGGAAGCACGAGGAGGCAATACGAAGTATTAAAATTCAAGAAAATCGTAATAAAGTTCAAAAATTTAATGTTTCCTATTTTTGTTTTAAGGAGAGATCAGCAGTTTTTTTCTTTATGTAATTTTGTGTTAATAAAATGTATGGTGACTCATATTTTTTTTACTTTCATTTAAGGAGTATTACATTGTCTATTAAATACAATTTATTGCATTAACCTATCATTTTTAGTTTCCGAGATTTTTAACATTCTTTAAGTGACCCGGATTCATTGCTCTCGAGTGTATTTGGAACCGCGCACCTAGCTTCTGTTGTTTCATCACTGCCCATATAGATGTGAAGTAAAATATTTGATTTTGAATATTGATAAACCTGTAATGGCATGGGCGTGCGCAGGTCGCAGTGATGTGGTGGGGAGTGGTAGATGATTATTCCGGCATTAACCATGCACAGCTTAAGGAAACCACGTATAAGTGAGTTTCACTTGTCTACGATACTCCTAATCTATGTGACTGCACATCTTAATAAGCGTACAGTGAACTGTCACCACCAGAGACTTGCTATTAAATACAAGACAAAGATATATCAGTAGAATTGCTAACTACGCTAGTGTAGGAGTTGTTGTGTTTGCAATTTATATTAATGCAGCTGGAAGTTATGTGATGAATTTGCTGCTCCAACTATCAAAGATTTGGGAGAAGCGACGTAGACGTGAAGTTATTCGCAAGTAAATCGATTGAACAGATAAAAAAAAAGAAAAACGGCGCTATTATTAACCGGCTTCAAAAAAAAGGAGGAGGTTCTCAATTCAACTGTATGTTTTTAATTTTTTTATGTGTGTTAGCTCAAAACATTTTTCTGGGTGAACCGATCTGGATGATTCTTTTTTTATTTGATAGCTGATATTTTACATGTGGTCCCAATTAAATTTGATCAAGTTCTGTTCTGTGGTGTTTGAGTTAACCTTAATACTGCGTATTTTTTCCACTTTGTTAACCGACTTCACAAAAAGGAGGAGGTTCTCAATTCGACTTTTTTTTTATGTTTTTTTATGTGTGTTAGCTCAGAACGCTTTACTGGGTGAACCGATTTCGATGATTCTTTTTTTGTTAGAAAGGTCATACCTCAAGGGTGGTCCCATGATAAGGAAACCAGGATCTGATGATGGAATCCCGGAGAAATCGAGGGGAACCTTCGAAAATCGTAGGAGCGCCTAGTGCATTTGTTAATTTTTTCATTAAGTATTTTAAAGAACTACAATTTAATGAAGGTCTGGAATCGATCTGATGATGGAGCCGAAAGACAGTCGAGGGAATTCCTCAATGATTTACAGCAGGTACCTTGTGTTTGGGCTTGATTAATTTGTATTGATGAGAACTTTACACCTGAAGAGTTGTGACTGTCATTAGGGGTCTGATGATGAAGACGAAGGACAGTTAAGGGAACTCCTCAACGGTTTATAGTAGCTACCTTGTGATTCGTTTTAATTCATTTATATTGATGAGAATTTTGCACCCATATGGGTTATAAGTGCCATTACAGGTCTGATGATGGAGACCATAGACAGTCGAGGGAATTCCTCAACGATTTACAGCAGTTACCTTTTGTTGGGCTTACTTCATACGGTTCAATATTCCAAAATATTCAGCTCGTACAAAAATAATACCCAATTAAGATTGAAGTTTTTCATAGCGCAACCACTACCTACTAGTCATGCTGATGCGTCAATTTGAGACTGAATTTAAGTTGCGTAATCGCGTCATCTCTAGCAATGCTCTTTCGTTGGTTGCTAAGCAATTTATGCTTGTCACAATGCATATGGTGAAATGGAGCTGATGGTGGCTTCACCATCAGCTCCAGTTCTTCTGGTTTTTACCAAGAGAAATCCTCAACAATAAACTCCTCAATTCCTTGCATCGGGAAACGAAATATTTTGTAAAAGGTGATGAGTAGTTGACATTAGGCTATTGTAACATCGATAAATTATTATCTAACTCACTAAAAAGTGAAAAATAAAAACTTTTTGACAAAAAAAATAACCGACTTCCAAAAAATACACTACAAAGTGAAAAATAACGTTAATTTCGGAAGTCGGTGGCAAAAAACTAAAATAAAGATCCAAAGACACCACACACACATTTGTTTATATTGATGATGTTTTAATAATTTCCTGTCACTGTTATTTACATATCAAGTAGTGGTTAACGAATTTGTGGAGGGTAGGTACCACAGCTAAAAAAAATAAAAATAAAAATTATTTTACAAAAAAACAACCGACTTCAAAAAAAAAACACTAAAAAACTTGAAAAATAACTTTAAGTTATTTTTCACGTTTTTAGTGTATTTTTGGAAGTCGGTTGTTTATTTGTAAAAAAAGTATTTTTAGTTCACTTTTACAGCATAAACAAATCTAAAATGCAAACACACTCCGACTCGGAAAAACTTTAATTACTTACAACCTAAAGATACAGACAAACGTCCAGTTTGTAGATTACTGTCCAATCTGCTATTGCATATTTGATTATTAATAAATAAATATAATAAAATAGTAAGTTAGATTTTTTGTCCGTTTGTCTTTCTGGGTGTATGTTCCGGATTGGCGCAAAAAACCGCTGAACTAATTATTTGTTAATAACCTGGATTAACACAGGGTACTTTTCATCCCGGTGGTAGGTACTTTCCCGTGGGATATTTCCCGACATCGCCGCGGGCGGATTCGCGAGCAAAAGCTAGTTAAGGCTTGTAATAATGCCAATAACCTTGAGCATTTGGGCGGAGCTAACGACCAACTGAATCTAAGGACGAGTGCGGGGGTGACGTAGACGCAGTCATTAATCGGACGCCTTTTTTAATTTATTACAATAAAAATAATACATATTTTAAAAAAGTAACAAAACTAGATCATTTTCCTTTGTATTGCAAAGCAGTAGATCTTTTTAATACTCTTTTGATCAAAAACGAAGGAGTAAAATGGTTTCATCTCAATGATTTGGAGGTGATTTGGTGTATTTTTTATTTTTATTTTGTGATACCGTTATAAAAATTATGGCTAAACCAAATTACGTATTATATCATGTAGATTACTAACATTTTTTTTCAGATGTAATTTCTCTGTAAATGCCGACGAAAAGTTGCTTCATCTGCACACTTTTTTCAAGCTTTTTTCGAGAGTGCAGCCTTAATAAATAAATTTGGAATATGAATTTTATTCCATGCGGCGTGAATCTAATTCACGACCCGCTGCCAATTTCTGCAAGCTTGATCAAGGATAAATCAACTTTTTGCTGAACGAAATAACGAAACCATTTGATAACAGATTCAGTTTCATACGCTTTATTGAAACCATTGTGAACCAAGGAATAGCTTGGGTTGTCCAATCAAGACAAGGGAGCGGGTCAGACAAAGTTAAAAAAAAAAAAAAAAAAAAAAAAAACACGCGCCCCGGATATATTTGCAGGAACCATAGTCAAAGTCAGCAGTCAACTGTTTCAACTACACTCGAGAGCAATGAATCCGGGTCACTTAAAGAATCCTAAAAATCTCGGAAACTAAAAATGCTAGGTTAATGCAATAAATTGTATTTAATAGACAATGTAATACTCCTTAAATGAAGGTATTAAAACTTCTTAGTTATTGTAAAGTTATATCATAAAAAAATCAAATTTGAAAAAAGGCCACTTTCGAAGATGGAACTACGAAATTACAGCATTTGGTTTTGCTTTTGTTTGTAATCTGTCATTTATGTGGGTACATAAACCATGTTGATAGTGCTCTATATTCATTATTCAAGCTGAAATTATGTCGCTTACGCCTGAAGAATGCACCAGAATACTTACAATGCTGGAAACCGGCCGGAGTCAGCGCGATACAGCCAGGACTGCCGGTGTGTCGCTGTCAACAGTACAAAGAGTTCTCCGACGTTACGAAGAAACTGGTTCTAACCTACGCAGACCAGGAACGGGCAGAACCAGGTGTACCACAGCACGAGAAGACCGATACTTGGTGAACACTATGCTTCGAAATCGCTTTCTCACAGGAACTGAACTCACAAATCAGTTTCGACGCCTCGGAGGAAGTAACCCAAGTGCATGGACAGTAAGACGTCGGCTTGCTGAATCTAACTTAAAACCCCTTAGACCTGCAAACGGCCCTAAACTGGAGCGTGGGCATCGTATTTCAAGACTAAGATATGCCCAGAGCCACGTAAATTGGAGTATTCAAGATTGGTCAAAAGTTATGTTCTCCGACGAATCAAAATTTATGCTCTACAAGCACGATGGAAGACACAGAGTGTATCGAAGACCAGGGGAAAGATTCAAGCAAGCATGCATCGAAGAAAAAGTAGCCTACGGTGGTGGGTCTGTACTTGTGTGGGCCGGAATTTCTTCTGAAAGTCGCACAGAGCTGGTGATCATAGAAAACGGCTCTTTAACTAGCGTAAGATATGTGGAAGAAATCCTCAATGATCACGTTGGTCCATTTATGGTCAATTTAGGTGAGGATGCTATATTTATGCATGACAATGCCCGACCTCATACAGGTAGGATTGTGAATGACTACCTTCAAGAGATGAACATTACTCGTATGGAGTGGCCAGCGCGCAGCCCGGATATCAACCCGATCGAGCATGCTTGGGACGAGCTAGGCAGATGCGTAAAACAACGAAACCCTCCCCCAATCACGCTTCGTGAGCTCAAAATTGCTCTCACAGAGGAATGGGAGAATATTCCCCAAAATCGTATAAGGAACTTAGTGTACAGCATGCCAAACCGCGTAAACGCAGTAATGGAAGCACGAGGAGGCAATACGAAGTATTAAAATTCAAGAAAATCGTAATAAAGTTCAAAAATTTAATGTTTCCTATTTTTGTTTTAAGGAGAGATCAGCAGTTTTTTTCTTTATGTAATTTTGTGTTAATAAAATGTATGGTGACTCATATTTTTTTTACTTTCATTTAAGGAGTATTACATTGTCTATTAAATACAATTTATTGCATTAACCTATCATTTTTAGTTTCCGAGATTTTTAACATTCTTTAAGTGACCCGGATTCATTGCTCTCGAGTGTATTTGGAACCGCGCACCTAGCTTCTGTTGTTTCATCACTGCCCATATAGATGTGAAGTAAAATATTTGATTTTGAATATTGATAAACCTGTAATGGCATGGGCGTGCGCAGGTCGCAGTGATGTGGTGGGGAGTGGTAGATGATTATTCCGGCATTAACCATGCACAGCTTAAGGAAACCACGTATAAGTGAGTTTCACTTGTCTACGATACTCCTAATCTATGTGACTGCACATCTTAATAAGCGTACAGTGAACTGTCACCACCAGAAACTTGCTATTAAATACAAGACAAAGATATATCAGTAGAATTGCTAACTACGCTAGTGTAGGAGTTGTTGTGTTTGCAATTTATATTAATGCAGCTGGAAGTTATGTGATGAATTTGCTGCTCCAACTATCAAAGATTTGGGAGAAGCGACGTAGACGTGAAGTTATTCGCAAGTAAATCGATTGAACAGATAAAAAAAAAGAAAAACGGCGCTATTATTAACCGGCTTCAAAAAAAAGGAGGAGGTTCTCAATTCAACTGTATGTTTTTAATTTTTTTATGTGTGTTAGCTCAAAACATTTTTCTGGGTGAACCGATCTGGATGATTCTTTTTTTATTTGATAGCTGATATTTTACATGTGGTCCCAATTAAATTTGATCAAGTTCTGTTCTGTGGTGTTTGAGTTAACCTTAATACTGCGTATTTTTTCCACTTTGTTAACCGACTTCACAAAAAGGAGGAGGTTCTCAATTCGACTTTTTTTTTATGTTTTTTTATGTGTGTTAGCTCAGAACGCTTTACTGGGTGAACCGATTTCGATGATTCTTTTTTTGTTAGAAAGGTCATACCTCAAGGGTGGTCCCATGATAAGGAAACCAGGATCTGATGATGGGATCCCGGAGAAATCGAGGGGAACCTTCGAAAATCGTAGGAGCGCCTAGTGCATTTGTTAATTTTTTCATTAAGTATTTTAAAGAACTACAATTTAATGAAGGTCTGGAATCGATCTGATGATGGAGCCGAAAGACAGTCGAGGGAATTCCTCAATGATTTACAGCAGGTACCTTGTGTTTGGGCTTGATTAATTTGTATTGATGAGAACTTTACACCTGAAGAGTTGTGACTGTCATTAGGGGTCTGATGATGAAGACGAAGGACAGTTAAGGGAACTCCTCAACGGTTTATAGTAGCTACCTTGTGATTCGTTTTAATTCATTTATATTGATGAGAATTTTGCACCCATATGGGTTATAAGTGCCATTACAGGTCTGATGATGGAGACCATAGACAGTCGAGGGAATTCCTCAACGATTTACAGCAGTTACCTTTTGTTGGGCTTACTTCATACGGTTCAATATTCCAAAATATTCAGCTCGTACAAAAATAATACCCAATTAAGATTGAAGTTTTTCATAGCGCAACCACTACCTACTAGTCATGCTGATGCGTCAATTTGAGACTGAATTTAAGTTGCGTAATCGCGTCATCTCTAGCAATGCTCTTTCGTTGGTTGCTAAGCAATTTATGCTTGTCACAATGCATATGGTGAAATGGAGCTGATGGTGGCTTCACCATCAGCTCCAGTTCTTCTGGTTTTTACCAAGAGAAATCCTCAACAATAAACTCCTCAATTCCTTGCATCGGGAAACGAAATATTTTGTAAAAGGTGATGAGTAGTTAACATTAGGCTATTGTAACATCGATAAATTATTATCTAACTCACTAAAAAGTGAAAAATAAAAACTTTTTGACAAAAAAAATAACCGACTTCCAAAAAATACACTACAAAGTGAAAAATAACGTTAATTTCGGAAGTCGGTGGCAAAAAACTAAAATAAAGATCCAAAGACACCACACACACATTTGTTTATATTGATGATGTTTTAATAATTTCCTGTCACTGTTATTTACATATCAAGTAGTGGTTAACGAATTTGTGGAGGGTAGGTACCACAGCTAAAAAAAATAAAAATAAAAATTATTTTACAAAAAAACAACCGACTTCAAAAAAAAACACTAAAAAACTTGAAAAATAACTTTAAGTTATTTTTCACGTTTTTAGTGTATTTTTGGAAGTCGGTTGTTTATTTGTAAAAAAAGTATTTTTAGTTCACTTTTACAGCATAAACAAATCTAAAATGCAAACACACTCCGACTCGGAAAAACTTTAATTACTTACAACCTAAAGATACAGACAAACGTCCAGTTTGTAGATTACTGTCCAATCTGCTATTGCATATTTGATTATTAATAAATAAATATAATAAAATAGTAAGTTAGATTTTTTGTCCGTTTGTCTTTCTGGGTGTATGTTCCGGATTGGCGCAAAAAACCGCTGAACTAATTATTTGTTAATAACCTGGATTAACACAGGGTACTTTTCATCCCGGTGGTAGGTACTTTCCCGTGGGATATTTCCCGACATCGCCGCGGGCGGATTCGCGAGCAAAAGCTAGTTAAGGCTTGTAATAATGCCAATAACCTTGAGCATTTGGGCGGAGCTAACGACCAACTGAATCTAAGGACGAGTGCGGGGGTGACGTAGACGCAGTCATTAATCGGACGCCTTTTTTAATTTATTACAATAAAAATAATACATATTTTAAAAAAGTAACAAAACTAGATCATTTTCCTTTGTATTGCAAAGCAGTAGATCTTTTTAATACTCTTTTGATCAAAAACGAAGGAGTAAAATGGTTTCATCTCAATGATTTGGAGGTGATTTGGTGTATTTTTTATTTTTATTTTGTGATACCGATAGAAAAATTATGGCTAAACCAAATTACGTATTATATCATGTAGATTACTAACATTTTTTTTCAGATGTAATTTCTCTGTAAATGCCGACGAAAAGTTGCTTCATCTGCACACTTTTTTCAAGCTTTTTTCGAGAGTGCAGCCTTAATAAATAAATTTGGAATATGAATTTTATTCCATGCGGCGTGAATCTAATTCACGACCCGCTGCCAATTTCTGCAAGCTTGATCAAGGATAAATCAACTTTTTGCTGAACGAAATAACGAAACCATTTGATAACAGATTCAGTTTCATACGCTTTATTGAAACCATTGTGAACCAAGGAATAGCTTGGGTTGTCCAATCAAGACAAGGGAGCGGGTCAGACAAAGTTAAAAAAAAAAAAAAAAAAAAAAAAAAACACGCGCCCCGGATATATTTGCAGGAACCATAGTCAAAGTCAGCAGTCAACTGTTTCAACTACACTCGAGAGCAATGAATCCGGGTCACTTAAAGAATCCTAAAAATCTCGGAAACTAAAAATGCTAGGTTAATGCAATAAATTGTATTTAATAGACAATGTAATACTCCTTAAATGAAGGTATTAAAACTTCTTAGTTATTGTAAAGTTATATCATAAAAAAATCAAATTTGAAAAAAGGCCACTTTCGAAGATGGAACTACGAAATTACAGCATTTGGTTTTGCTTTTGTTTGTAATCTGTCATTTATGTGGGTACATAAACCATGTTGATAGTGCTCTATATTCATTATTCAAGCTGAAATTATGTCGCTTACGCCTGAAGAATGCACCAGAATACTTACAATGCTGGAAACCGGCCGGAGTCAGCGCGATACAGCCAGGACTGCCGGTGTGTCGCTGTCAACAGTACAAAGAGTTCTCCGACGTTACGAAGAAACTGGTTCTAACCTACGCAGACCAGGAACGGGCAGAACCAGGTGTACCACAGCACGAGAAGACCGATACTTGGTGAACACTATGCTTCGAAATCGCTTTCTCACAGGAACTGAACTCACAAATCAGTTTCGACGCCTCGGAGGAAGTAACCCAAGTGCATGGACAGTAAGACGTCGGCTTGCTGAATCTAACTTAAAACCCCTTAGACCTGCAAACGGCCCTAAACTGGAGCGTGGGCATCGTATTTCAAGACTAAGATATGCCCAGAGCCACGTAAATTGGAGTATTCAAGATTGGTCAAAAGTTATGTTCTCCGACGAATCAAAATTTATGCTCTACAAGCACGATGGAAGACACAGAGTGTATCGAAGACCAGGGGAAAGATTCAAGCAAGCATGCATCGAAGAAAAAGTAGCCTACGGTGGTGGGTCTGTACTTGTGTGGGCCGGAATTTCTTCTGAAAGTCGCACAGAGCTGGTGATCATAGAAAACGGCTCTTTAACTAGCGTAAGATATGTGGAAGAAATCCTCAATGATCACGTTGGTCCATTTATGGTCAATTTAGGTGAGGATGCTATATTTATGCATGACAATGCCCGACCTCATACAGGTAGGATTGTGAATGACTACCTTCAAGAGATGAACATTACTCGTATGGAGTGGCCAGCGCGCAGCCCGGATATCAACCCGATCGAGCATGCTTGGGACGAGCTAGGCAGATGCGTAAAACAACGAAACCCTCCCCCAATCACGCTTCGTGAGCTCAAAATTGCTCTCACAGAGGAATGGGAGAATATTCCCCAAAATCGTATAAGGAACTTAGTGTACAGCATGCCAAACCGCGTAAACGCAGTAATGGAAGCACGAGGAGGCAATACGAAGTATTAAAATTCAAGAAAATCGTAATAAAGTTCAAAAATTTAATGTTTCCTATTTTTGTTTTAAGGAGAGATCAGCAGTTTTTTTCTTTATGTAATTTTGTGTTAATAAAATGTATGGTGACTCATATTTTTTTTACTTTCATTTAAGGAGTATTACATTGTCTATTAAATACAATTTATTGCATTAACCTATCATTTTTAGTTTCCGAGATTTTTAACATTCTTTAAGTGACCCGGATTCATTGCTCTCGAGTGTATTTGGAACCGCGCACCTAGCTTCTGTTGTTTCATCACTGCCCATATAGATGTGAAGTAAAATATTTGATTTTGAATATTGATAAACCTGTAATGGCATGGGCGTGCGCAGGTCGCAGTGATGTGGTGGGGAGTGGTAGATGATTATTCCGGCATTAACCATGCACAGCTTAAGGAAACCACGTATAAGTGAGTTTCACTTGTCTACGATACTCCTAATCTATGTGACTGCACATCTTAATAAGCGTACAGTGAACTGTCACCACCAGAGACTTGCTATTAAATACAAGACAAAGATATATCAGTAGAATTGCTAACTACGCTAGTGTAGGAGTTGTTGTGTTTGCAATTTATATTAATGCAGCTGGAAGTTATGTGATGAATTTGCTGCTCCAACTATCAAAGATTTGGGAGAAGCGACGTAGACGTGAAGTTATTCGCAAGTAAATCGATTGAACAGATAAAAAAAAAGAAAAACGGCGCTATTATTAACCGGCTTCAAAAAAAAGGAGGAGGTTCTCAATTCAACTGTATGTTTTTAATTTTTTTATGTGTGTTAGCTCAAAACATTTTTCTGGGTGAACCGATCTGGATGATTCTTTTTTTATTTGATAGCTGATATTTTACATGTGGTCCCAATTAAATTTGATCAAGTTCTGTTCTGTGGTGTTTGAGTTAACCTTAATACTGCGTATTTTTTCCACTTTGTTAACCGACTTCACAAAAAGGAGGAGGTTCTCAATTCGACTTTTTTTTAATGTTTTTTTATGTGTGTTAGCTCAGAACGCTTTACTGGGTGAACCGATTTCGATGATTTTTTTTTTGTTAGAAAGGTCATACCTCAAGGGTGGTCCCATGATAAGGAAACCAGGATCTGATGATGGAATCCCGGAGAAATCGAGGGGAACCTTCGAAAATCGTAGGAGCGCCTAGTGCATTTGTTAATTTTTTCATTAAGTATTTTAAAGAACTACAATTTAATGAAGGTCTGGAATCGATCTGATGATGGAGCCGAAAGACAGTCGAGGGAATTCCTCAATGATTTACAGCAGGTACCTTGTGTTTGGGCTTGATTAATTTGTATTGATGAGAACTTTACACCTGAAGAGTTGTGACTGTCATTAGGGGTCTGATGATGAAGACGAAGGACAGTTAAGGGAACTCCTCAACGGTTTATAGTAGCTACCTTGTGATTCGTTTTAATTCATTTATATTGATGAGAATTTTGCACCCATATGGGTTATAAGTGCCATTACAGGTCTGATGATGGAGACCATAGACAGTCGAGGGAATTCCTCAACGATTTACAGCAGTTACCTTTTGTTGGGCTTACTTCATACGGTTCAATATTCCAAAATATTCAGCTCGTACAAAAATAATACCCAATTAAGATTGAAGTTTTTCATAGCGCAACCACTACCTACTAGTCATGCTGATGCGTCAATTTGAGACTGAATTTAAGTTGCGTAATCGCGTCATCTCTAGCAATGCTCTTTCGTTGGTTGCTAAGCAATTTATGCTTGTCACAATGCATATGGTGAAATGGAGCTGATGGTGGCTTCACCATCAGCTCCAGTTCTTCTGGTTTTTACCAAGAGAAATCCTCAACAATAAACTCCTCAATTCCTTGCATCGGGAAACGAAATATTTTGTAAAAGGTGATGAGTAGTTAACATTAGGCTATTGTAACATCGATAAATTATTATCTAACTCACTAAAAAGTGAAAAATAAAAACTTTTTGACAAAAAAAATAACCGACTTCCAAAAAATACACTACAAAGTGAAAAATAACGTTAATTTCGGAAGTCGGTGGCAAAAAACTAAAATAAAGATCCAAAGACACCACACACACATTTGTTTATATTGATGATGTTTTAATAATTTCCTGTCACTGTTATTTACATATCAAGTAGTGGTTAACGAATTTGTGGAGGGTAGGTACCACAGCTAAAAAAAATAAAAATAAAAATTATTTTACAAAAAAACAACCGACTTCAAAAAAAAACACTAAAAAACTTGAAAAATAACTTTAAGTTATTTTTCACGTTTTTAGTGTATTTTTGGAAGTCGGTTGTTTATTTGTAAAAAAAGTATTTTTAGTTCACTTTTACAGCATAAACAAATCTAAAATGCAAACACACTCCGACTCGGAAAAACTTTAATTACTTACAACCTAAAGATACAGACAAACGTCCAGTTTGTAGATTACTGTCCAATCTGCTATTGCATATTTGATTATTAATAAATAAATATAATAAAATAGTAAGTTAGATTTTTTGTCCGTTTGTCTTTCTGGGTGTATGTTCCGGATTGGCGCAAAAAACCGCTGAACTAATTATTTGTTAATAACCTGGATTAACACAGGGTACTTTTCATCCCGGTGGTAGGTACTTTCCCGTGGGATATTTCCCGACATCGCCGCGGGCGGATTCGCGAGCAAAAGCTAGTTAAGGCTTGTAATAATGCCAATAACCTTGAGCATTTGGGCGGAGCTAACGACCAACTGAATCTAAGGACGAGTGCGGGGGTGACGTAGACGCAGTCATTAATCGGACGCCTTTTTTAATTTATTACAATAAAAATAATACATATTTTAAAAAAGTAACAAAACTAGATCATTTTCCTTTGTATTGCAAAGCAGTAGATCTTTTTAATACTCTTTTGATCAAAAACGAAGGAGTAAAATGGTTTCATCTCAATGATTTGGAGGTGATTTGGTGTATTTTTTATTTTTATTTTGTGATACCGATAGAAAAATTATGGCTAAACCAAATTACGTATTATATCATGTAGATTACTAACATTTTTTTTCAGATGTAATTTCTCTGTAAATGCCGACGAAAAGTTGCTTCATCTGCACACTTTTTTCAAGCTTTTTTCGAGAGTGCAGCCTTAATAAATAAATTTGGAATATGAATTTTATTCCATGCGGCGTGAATCTAATTCACGACCCGCTGCCAATTTCTGCAAGCTTGATCAAGGATAAATCAACTTTTTGCTGAACGAAATAACGAAACCATTTGATAACAGATTCAGTTTCATACGCTTTATTTAAACCATTGTGAACCAAGGAATAGCTTGGGTTGTCCAATCAAGACAAGGGAGCGGGTCAGACAAAGTTAAAAAAAAAAAAAAAAAAAAAAAAAAACACGCGCCCCGGATATATTTGCAGGAACCATAGTCAAAGTCAGCAGTCAACTGTTTCAACTACACTCGAGAGCAATGAATCCGGGTCACTTAAAGAATCCTAAAAATCTCGGAAACTAAAAATGCTAGGTTAATGCAATAAATTGTATTTAATAGACAATGTAATACTCCTTAAATGAAGGTATTAAAACTTCTTAGTTATTGTAAAGTTATATCATAAAAAAATCAAATTTGAAAAAAGGCCACTTTCGAAGATGGAACTACGAAATTACAGCATTTGGTTTTGCTTTTGTTTGTAATCTGTCATTTATGTGGGTACATAAACCATGTTGATAGTGCTCTATATTCATTATTCAAGCTGAAATTATGTCGCTTACGCCTGAAGAATGCACCAGAATACTTACAATGCTGGAAACCGGCCGGAGTCAGCGCGATACAGCCAGGACTGTCGGTGTGTCGCTGTCAACAGTACAAAGAGTTCTCCGACGTTACGAAGAAACTGGTTCTAACCTACGCAGACCAGGAACGGGCAGAACCAGGTGTACCACAGCACGAGAAGACCGATACTTGGTGAACACCATGCTTCGAAATCGCTTTCTCACAGGAACTGAACTCACAAATCAGTTTCGACGCCTCGGAGGAAGTAACCCAAGTGCATGGACAGTAAGACGTCGGCTTGCTGAATCTAACTTAAAACCCCTTAGACCTGCAAACGGCCCTAAACTGGAGCGTGGGCATCGTATTTCAAGACTAAGATATGCCCAGAGCCACGTAAATTGGAGTATTGAAGATTGGTCAAAAGTTATGTTCTCCGACGAATCAAAATTTATGCTCTACAAGCACGATGGAAGACACAGAGTGTATCGAAGACCAGGGGAAAGATTCAAGCAAGCATGCATCGAAGAAAAAGTAGCCTACGGTGGTGGGTCTGTACTTGTGTGGGCCGGAATTTCTTCTGAAAGTCGCACAGAGCTGGTGATCATAGAAAACGGCTCTTTAACTAGCGTAAGATATGTGGAAGAAATCCTCAATGATCACGTTGGTCCATTTATGGTCAATTTAGGTGAGGATGCTATATTTATGCATGACAATGCCCGACCTCATACAGGTAGGATTGTGAATGACTACCTTCAAGAGATGAACATTACTCGTATGGAGTGGCCAGCACGCAGCCCGGATATCAACCCGATCGAGCATGCTTGGGACGAGCTAGGCAGATGCGTAAAACAACGAAACCCTCCCCCAATCACGCTTCGTGAGCTCAAAATTGCTCTCACAGAGGAATGGGAGAATATTCCCCAAAATCGTATAAGGAACTTGGTGTACAGCATGCCAAACCGCGTAAACGCAGTAATGGAAGCACGAGGAGGCAATACGAAGTATTAAAATTCAAGAAAATCGTAATAAAGTTCAAAAATTTCATGTTTCCTATTTTTGTTTTAAGGAGAGATCAGCAGTTTTTTTCTTTATGTAATTTTGTGTTAATAAAATGTATGGTGACTCATATTTTTTTTACTTTCATTTAAGGAGTATTACATTGTCTATTAAATACAATTTATTGCATTAACCTATCATTTTTAGTTTCCGAGATTTTTAACATTCTTTAAGTGACCCGGATTCATTGCTCTCGAGTGTATTTAATACAGGAAAGCTGCTTAGCGGTAGATCTATGTAAGGTAGCTATGATATTTGTAGTATATTCCAAGGAGAACCCTTATCACACGAATGTCTGCTACACTTGTTATTTTTTTCTAGAATTCCAGGTATCTAGAAAGAGTCAAAGTCAAAGACTTAGTTATTATTTGTAAAACATAAGTATGTGTAAAAACAGGTATTGTAAATAAAATATGTATAGTTATACTATGTTTTGCCGTTGACGGTGTACAAATATCAATAAAGCAGGTGTCTAAAATTACACATAAGTAACAGAATCAAATTTCATTAAAATTAAATGACAAAATCTTTACCATTTCATTCGATATTTTCCCTAGCCGTATAAACATTTTGCTTTACCAAAAAACTATTTCCTATTGCACCATATTACAGCTTTAAACTCAAATCACTTTTGCTAATCCTCACAAACTCTTATTAAAGTCCATCAGAGTATGTTCGGGTCAGCTAGGCACAATTCGAGCTAAGCCGAGCGGCTTTTTCCCGAACTGAATATAACTACATACAGCTTTCCAATGCGCTTCGTGAATCATCGTATATCTTCGGACGCGTGATGATGAGATCTGATATATAGCTGTTATAACCATGGAAGTACTTGTTTTTTTTTTATATTACCAAATTTACTAAATTATACGAGTAGATTAACAACTCTATGCAATTCCTAAAAACTTTTCAAAACTTTTGTGTGACAAATGGCAATCTGACTGATACTCCAAAGTGCGGTAGTACAAAACTTAGAAGCGTTGCCTCTGTGGAGGGTTGCTTTGTGGCGCGACGTTCGAGCTACTTCGGAACATGAAGATTAGCGAAGCGCATACGTTACGTTTATACGTTTTCTGGTTTAACTCTACATATAAGGTGGAGCCAAAGTAATCACTCGATGTTATTTTACTGTATTTTTTTTTAACTATGAAAATTTTTAGTTCTACTTATGGATTATGTTTATTTAATGAATTAGAATTATTTCCATCAAGTCGAGAAAATTATATCGGTCTAGTGGCCGCCGTCAAAATTGATGACCATACGGGCTCGTTTTATGCCATTTTCCATCACTTGTGTCAGAACTTCCGGCGATAGGTTCTGGCATTCCTGTCGGATATTCGCTATAAGGGATTCAAGAGTTGACTGCCTCGTTGGTCTAGTGGGTGCTAGCGCTACTGCTGAGCCGAAATCCTCGAACCAAGTCGCTGAAAAAGTAGCAGCTGCTTATCTACCTACTTGTTATGTTATGAAATGAAAATAAATTGTTTTCTTGTTTATATGATATCGGAATCACTTTACACGTCAAATTAAAAAATACTGCCTCGTTGGTGTAGTGGGCGGCAGGCGCTACTACTGAGCATGAGGTCCTGGGTTCGATTCCCGGGTCGGGCAAAGTGTTATTGAGTTTTTCCATCTGGAATTTCTCATTAGCAGCCCGGAGTCTGGATTTGTGCCCGGTTGATGGCAATAGGCTCGCCCCTTATTACATGGGACTTAAACATAACTGGCGAAATGTGGGTTTACTATAGGTGCAGCTCTGCCTAACCCTACGGAGAATACATGCGTGATGTTATGTTATTATTATGGATTCAATAGTCTGAGGCTTGTTTACATAAACCCGGGACTTCAAGTAACCCCACAAAAAAGTCTAGAACAGTCAAATCGGGTGATCTGGCCGGCCAGTGCAAATCGCCGAAGCGAGAGATTAGACGACGCGGAAATGCTTATTATTACACTTATTCCGCGTTCTTGAGACGAGCGTTCCATGGCTTGTTGACGTGTATTCGGCATCCATTTACTTCACAAATGTCAAAACAGAATTGACATTTGCCGTCATTTGCAAAAGCTATAGCGCAGTCCAATAGGGTGATTACTTTTGCCCCACCTGTTATATTCGATTTTGCAGCCCTGCTGTGCCGAAACATTGCCCGAACAAGTGTGTAGCACCTCTGACAGGAGGCTGGATCAGGACCGAGCTAATCTCTCAGAAACTAGTTCATTTCTATTAAGGAATTGATTAAATATAGACCTTTAAAGATCAGTTTCGAGTGGTGTCGCCGTTGCTAACTTTTTAATTAATACGGTAATTGAAATAACTTTGTGAAGGCCCGGACCGACAGGAGCGAGTGGTTTTGAAACCGCGCATAGAATGTGGCTTTTTCAACGTAATTTAACATCATGCTTGTATTTCACGAAGGGGTCGGCAGAGGTCTATGGTAGCTTCACCCACATTTATTCATATATGTTTATAATACATTACGTCAATTTGTGGTGTTATAGCCATTTCATACACCCGTCAAAGAATGACAGTTGTGATTCGATTAAGCAGTATACAATAATTGTATAATATAATTTGACTACCAACTATGTAGTCAAATTGTTAGACAATTGATTTCTCTGATCTTTCATGTAATAAAGACCGATTGCCATGAACCGGTCACAAATCTAAGTAGATTCCAGACTGAGAAATTCCTAATGAAAAACTCAATAATATTTTGTCCTGACCAAGGTATCGAACACAAGAGCTCACTCTCAGCAGTATCTACGTTTAGCAACCACTAAGAACACGGAGGCAAACAATTTCAAAATTATTGTGTTGTTTCTAAGGTAATCTAAGATACCAGCGATGACCTATGACCGATTCCTATAATTTACGAACGTTATTAATTAAAATTAAGACTCTTGTATCTTTACCAATAATTAATTAAATACCTCATAGCTTTGCATAGTAGACTCTCCGATATGGAAGTAGCTATCACAGTTAAAATTAGCTTACGAATCTGTTTATATATTTATTTATTTATTTATTTATATGCTCAGTTTGGCAATAAAAATGCTACCATCTTTGGTAAGCAAAACGATTCGTTTTTGTTTTTAGAAACCGAGCATTTGTAAGCATTGTAAGAAAACGTGGACCATAAATTATGTCTGATTCCTCCAAACAGATTTTGATTTATTTGCGGAAGAATGGAAGACGATAAAGTCAGAATTTCTGAAGAATTGTCTGAAGATTTGATGTATCTTTGAGAAGGTACTTATTTAATTTGGTCCTGTAATTCAGCTCTTCTATATAAAGCTACGTGTATAAAATGGCTCGCTGGCCGTTATTGGTAATTTATCTTCCACATTTTTGCCAAGTTTGCATAGCTTAATACATCCTTCTTTTGTTTCAAAATATTTACAAATAAAACTGATCCTGTACTTCTTTCGATGGGGGATTTCGATGGGGGAGGGGGGATTTCGTAAGGCATTATAAACAATATAACCATTCGTAAATAAAATAATCCATTATAAAACCATTAGAATTACGTACTTCTTTCGATGGGCCAGTAAGGCATTTCAAACAATATAACCATTCGTAAATAAAACAATCCATTATTAAACCATTATAATTGCTCGTCTCTAGACCAGAGCGATGAAAATACCGCACGTTATCTACCTATAATTAATTACTCACACATATTTGGTTGTGTTGTAAAATATCGCTAGAGTATCGTTGGCATCTGAATAATTCTGGTTCAGACAATGGATTATATCTGGTGAAGATAAGCTTACGAGACACAAAGCATAATATTCATGAATATGTATCACAGGTACTTATAAACGCAAGGAATTTATGTAATCTTAGTCTGAAACTGAAGTTACTTTGGTATTTGCGTTTGGTTATTACAGCTACAGATTACAGGGCCCAGGAGTTATGATTAAGGCGCATATATACGAGTTTTAATGATTTCAAATTGAACATCACGTCTAAACGAATAGTCATATTTGTTTGAAAAAAATATATGATAAACTAGACTATTTTCTTCGTAATTTGATATGTGAATATTCGAAATTATATTTTTATAACATAGTGTAATTAATTTGTAAATTAATGTCTAACGCGAACGCAAAAATGATAATCACGCCAAAAACTATCGGGCGTATTTTCATGAAATCTGCACCATCTAAAAGACAATTTAACTACCCAAATTTTTATATACGGCTTTTATTTGTATTGTGTTTGATAAATCAAGGTGGGTTGTCTTTGCGAATAAACTTGATGCGCGTTGAAGCGGGGGCTCTTGCGGGTGACTGGCGGCAGTGCATCGCTGACCAATGTCCGGGTAGACGCTAACGCTCTGTGCAATTTTATTCGCTTAAAAGTTTCGCATGCTCCTCCCACTCGTTCAAGGTCACTGGCACTTATTGTCGCCTTAAGAGCCGGAGTCACCTAACACAAGCATCCTCTTGCTTAAAAGGTGATCTCCAACTCATGTGTGTAAAGAAATTTTATGTAATTGCAATAAACATTTATTATTTTTATTTTATTTTATTTTAGGTATCCCCTCAGACCACGGAATCGCGCGGGTAGCGTCTAGAGATGGCCGTAGGTACTAATAAAATTCGTAGCGCCGAAATAACGTTGAGCGCACAACTTCTGTCGCCTGTCACGGACCGCTTCTGTCAAACCCGTCAGTTTCTTATGTCATTTGTGTCGTAGTGCGAGTAAACGATGATATGCTTAGTTTGTTTTTTTTTCAGAATCAGAATCAGAATATTTATTTGTAAAACAGGTATTTGCCTATAGGTGTTGGGTTAGCTATTTTTTGCCGTGAAGGCGTACAAATATACGCGCGTATTTTTATTTTATCTTTATTTTGTTTTTTGTATCTATATTTATTTCTGTATCTGTCCGTGACACCACAGCAGCGGGCCCTATCAGAATACCAGCGCTGCGACATTTTTTTTTTTTTTTTAAATGTCGCAGCATCATGCTGAGATAGGGGCCTTTTGGCCTCGTACAGGACTTTCTGTTGTTATTTTCATTTTACTTTTGTTTTTATTTTTATATTTTTTGTTTTTATGAGTGTGTTTAGTTTCTAATAATCCTGTGCCAGTCTCAATAAATACTTTTTCTTTCTTTCTTTCTTTTCTTTCAAATATTAAGTAAAAATGAAATTAAATACTAAACTCAAACTCAAAGCATTTATTTCAAATAAACCAATTACAGGCACTTTTAAATTGTCAAGGAGTCGGTCAGTCAGAAAAATGAAGTTAGTTACCCATTCCAAAGCGTAGTAGGTACTGTAGAGGTTGTCTGCATGTGTCAACCTTATGTTGACTGGCTGGACATATATTATCGTTGGTTTGCCTCGAACAGTCAAGCGAGTTTAAAATAAGATTTATAGAAAAAGTGATGGTAGATTGTTTAATAGGTAGACAGGCAGAGCTAGGGCCCGCCAGTGTATAATTCCTTGATAAAATATATTTACGTTCTAAGGAGTACTGCGTTAATTATTAAATACACGTAGTAACACCACAATTGGTGGAGGCGCCGGGTACGCAAAAGTACACAAGCTCCCATTATTTTTAAGGCGTGTGCAGAACCAAATAAAATATCGCACAAGTTTGTTTCTCGTGTTGCGTGCACAAAGCTATATATTGTGCGAAGATAATATCATTAAAGGAAAGCCAAGCAGACATATTTCCACGCCGGATTTAAAGCTAAGTGGTGATAAGCAACTATTGCACCATGTCCAACGTCGTACAATTCTCAGGCACTGGTGCAAGTTGCTTTAACGAATTCCTCGCTCAATTTCGTCTCGTTGCGGCTATCAACCAATGGCCAGAGACCAATCTAGCGCTCATTTTAGGAGCCTACTTACAAGGTCCAGCACTCGCGTACTTCAAATTTATATACAAAGAAGACTTAAATTTTAAATCAATTTGTGACCTCTTGAGAGCGGAATTCCCTTCCAATTTAGACTACGTCGAAAAATTTTATAGTGCACACCAACAAAATAACGAAGACATTATCACGTTCTTCCATACATTAGCAGACATTGCTTTAAAAGCAAAAATTACAGACGAGAAAATTTTCATTAAAAAATTTTTAAAAGGGGTTACAACAGATTATAAATTAAAATTGGGGACAAAAATATATGCTTCTAAAGCGGAGCTTCGAGCTACTCTCGAACAAATGAAAGAAATTTTCGAAGAGTCTCGTTATGAAGGGATAAATTTACCCATACAAACTCCCAAAGGTGTTCCAACTAAAGTAAGGATAGAACATCCTCTTTCTATTGATAACCAAAGATCCCCAATGTCTGTAAGTCCATCAACCCCCATGCCTTCACCGTCTACTACAACCCCTCAACACTCATCCGGAGAGCAACGAGTTGAAGAATCATATTATACCCCAAGGTATAACTTTCGACCAAGAAACCAGTTTACGAATAGAAATTATCGTTCTCCCTTTACCCCTAGTACAAGAAACCCACAGCACACCGACCACCCAAACCACCAAGGACACAGACGCTAAATGATGACAGGGAGGTGCAGACTGTGTCCAGAAAAGAACAACTCCCATATGAGAACAACAAAAAAAGTAAATTTGGTCCTTTTATCAACATTATTGTAGGTAATCAGGCCTACATTGCGCTGATAGACACCGGAGCATCAATTTCGTGCATATCAGAGCAACAGATGTTAGAGCTTCAGCTCAAGTATACCAATGACCATACGAAACATTTTGTAAGATCAATTTCGGGTGCGTGTCTGAAAGTCGTCGGAGAGACAAAGATTAGCTTCATTATGGACTCATGTGTATTTGTTAACAGTTTCGTGGTAATTAAAGACATTAACCAGAAACTAATCCTCGGTCAGGATTTTTTCTACAAATACAATGCAGTTATCGATTTTCATAATAATTGTTTAACGTTAAATGGGTGCATTCGTGCAGATTTTTGTAATTTTTCTGAACAAAATGATACGTCTATGTCAAATACTTTGGTATATCAAGATCACTATGACAAAAAAAATAAAAATAATATTGTCTCAAATGATCACATCTATAAAGAAGAAAGAAGTTTAAAGTCTATTTCAAAAATTGATACTCAGTCTAAGCTCGAACCAACTTTGCTTACGGGGCATAGCTCTTGCAAAGGGTGTTGTGTTGACACCATCAGTTCGAATTTGGATTGAATACTCTCTGAGTTGTAACCAACTTTGCTAAAGGAGCGTAGCTCTTGCAAAGGATGTTGAGTGAACATCAATGGTTAAACTTAATGTTGTTGAGAACCCACAGTTCAATCAGTACTGGCTGATGCTTAATAGAGTTCGAAATGGTGAGATCGAATAGGGTCTTGAGATTTTTCCTCTGGAGTATGTGCTTGAAAAAGGTTTGTTGATGAGCTCCGACTTCTTAGCCTTTTCTCCCTCCGACTCATACCGTCCGATGGGGTCGAAGTTTACGATGTTAAGTTTCATTCTTTTCATTAAACTCCTTCAGGGTTGTTGTGAATTTGTCACTTCAATTTATTTGTTTTTAGGAAGCCACGTCGCATCTTTTTGCCAGTTTTGGCGCGACGAGGTTTAAGCATGGCGAATGTTAATTTATTCATGTATGTGGTAATATATAGTAATGTTTTTCTTACCTGACACATATCTTAGTCAGATACGCAAATCGTTCGTCCTGTCCTTAAGCCTTCTCTTGTAAGAGTTGGACTTCATATTGTATAATATATTTCTGGCGTTAGGTAATTATTCTTATAGGTATAGGCAGGAAGTGTCTGATTGTTCGAGGTGGTAAATAAAAGTCTTGTTTGAAAACACGACTGCGTCGATCCTTTTATTTAAGGGTGGGCGTAGCTCATGTAGAGGTTGTCTGCATGTGTCAACCTTATGTTGACTGGCTGGACATATATTATCGTTGGTTTGCCTCGAACAGTCAAGCGAGTTTAAAATAAGATTTATAGAAAAAGTGATGGTAGATTGTTTAATAGGTAGACAGGCAGAGCTAGGGCCCGCCAGTGTATAATTCCTTGATAAAATATATTTACGTTCTAAGGAGTACTGCGTTAATTATTAAATACACGTAGTAACACCACAGTACCTATGGTGAAGAACGGGCAAGAAACTCCATGGACACTCTTTTAAATCAAAATATGGTTACAAAATATTGGTTACATAGTTCATGTTGAAATTATGCATGTGAGAACGATGCAGAACGTTAAAAGCGTCCGTAATAAAAAGACGAAAGCAATTCAATTATTAAATTAAATGAAAATAAGCAGTGGCAGCTAAGAAATGACCAGTCCCCACTGACGGCGCCCGTTCACGAACATGACACATGGATCAGCACCATTCAGCTCAACCATTTTGAAGGGAACTTAATGATCCAACACACACGCCACCACCAGCGAGACATTAGAGTGAGCATGACATACTCTTAGCCGCCAGGGCACATTCAAGTCAATGAAAGAAAAGCTCGACGTCTTCTCTGCGCTTCCGTAGGGGGCGCGAGGAATCGGTTTTGGGGCTTTTTAGCCCCTTGCCCGAGGCTGCGGTCTCTCGATCCCCAAACTTGGGGACACGTCCTTGGATTTCCCTCCCCCTCCCGCAGGAGGGGGTGGGAGTGCTTTATTGTACACCCAGTCACTGAGGGGTATACCTCCCCTCAGCGGTCTGTAGTGTGTTTCTGGGGGTGTAACTGTGGGAACGCCCGAAGTGCTTCACGACGCCCGTGCGACCAGGCCCCTGCCGGGAGAGATCCCTAGTTCCCTAGGGAAGGCCCAGCAAGAGCCGATCGAGGACCGAGGGCGTCGGTTTTGGTTGGCGCTCGTCCACAGTGGCGGCTATAATGAAAGAAAAGCCTATTAGATGGTAGTTTTATAGTAGGTACATAGTACTCACACATGTGCTATGCAATTATACAATACTAAAACATTGAATTTATACAATGCAAAGATAGTTTTTAAAATCTTCAGCAGTTCCAATAATAGTTTCAAATGCTAATCAATTAGTTTATGCGCCCTTGTGGAGCAGGACCAGTGTAAAATATGTAAACAACTTTAATCAAACTACACGTAAACAATAATTAGAGCTTTATTTTTGTTATTTAGTCTAGAATATAACCACACTTATTTTATATAAATTCTGGAGATGTCACTGGCAATGTATCAACGCCCAATTGCCGATCACTTATTCCTATGTTCGTGTGGCAAGTGTCGCCCCACCATTGCTCCGGAAGTTTGCAACAGAACAATAATGGCGCGACACCAGTGCTGCCAACCTAAATATTAATCGGATAATATCATATTTAATTTTAAATAGGTAAACGTATTTATTTTGAGTAGCCCTAGTGAGATTTTAATTAAATATGTTTTTTAACAAATGAATCAACCAATACTTAAATCATATAGGTATCAAAATAACTTGTTTTATGTGTAAATATGTATGTCTGTCTTTGAAGCGACCACAAATACTGAAACTAAATAAGTAAAACGAACAATAAAACAAAAATAAACTATATTTTTTTTAATTATCTTTTATAAAATCTGTAACAGTATAATAATATTTTTTAATTAATAGCGAAGTGAGAGCTTTCTGAAACTTTGATAGGGGCATATTTTTTATACTATCTTTAATTATTTTGTATGGAAAGTTTTGAAAATGCCGCCTCCATCAGCGGGCGCCGAGGCGTGTCGCTGCTTTTTGGTCTCGCCCTTAGCGTTCAATAGGCAGCAGACAAAGATAATTATAATAATATGTTTAATGAAACTGAATATTAGAAGCTCGCGGCGATCAACTGTTTCAACTATTCAATGCAGCAAAGCTGTTTAGCGGTAGATCTATGTAGGTATATGATATTCGTTGTATGTCACACGAAGGTCTACTACACTTGTTATTTTTTGCTAGAATTCCAGATATCTAGAAAGAGTATATCAATATTGCTGATTTTTCAATGGAATGCCAATTAGTATTGAAAGTTGGAGCTATTCTATATGGTTGTTGTATCGTGAATAATCGTGATAAGTTACTGTTTTTAATACTCACGATTGTTTTTGTATAGATTTTTGTATAAATAGCATAATAAAAAGTGTTCTGGTAAAAGAAGAGTATTTTTTTTTCACACGTTGAGTTAGCTCTAGTATTGACTGCAGAATTAATTACCTAAACTTACGTGCAGTGATGTCGTGATGAAATTAAAAAAGTTTGATAATCAAAAAAAACAATCAACTTGTCTTTTTTGTGTCTTCCATTTATTATTATTGACATTGCATCCAAGTAAGACACACTGATAAAATATTTTTCAGACAGACAGACAGATTTACGAATACAGCTACTCTCAAAAGCCAACAACATACAGGGGACAGACATGAATGAGAATGAGCAGTATTATATCTATGCTAATACCAGCTGATTTAAAACATAGAGATCATATTTATGATGAACACGACATCCTTGCATTACTTGCAGAGTGTGCTTTGCTTATAAGATGTACCTGCAAATTAGAAAGTTCTTTGAAGAGTTCTTCAAAGAGATAAGTAGTGCATTTTTAAAAAACAATGCCCTTGACTAGACATACAGGAGATTGAAGATATTTATATGTTTTGAGAGTTTGAGTTTGGAAGGATTACCCTCATTGATACCATAGTATAATAGTATACTTCGCCTGGTATATCATTCCGGTCACGGGGGTGACACAAGCCTACGTCATCACCGCTGTGTTACCAGTAGTGTGTAATAATAACTCCCCAATTGCCTTTATTACCTGTGCGAATCCGATAAAACAAAAAGGTTTTAACTAACAATTACGTTAATATTGTTTAAATTGAATTATTTCGTTTGATTAGAAAAAATAAACGACAATTTAAATGGTTTATATATATTTTTAACAGAATAGTGACTGAAAATGTTTCCATAATTCGTGTTTTGTTGCAATAAAGTGGCAACTGGATAGTGACGTAAACATCTGTCACTCCTGGAATGCCAGACCTTGTTTTTTTAGACCATGATTGATACTTTATCCTAAGCCATCTCTGTCATTATCAAAAGAAGTTCAGTATACTCTGTTACAAAATAATTTGATAAAAAAAAATGGGCAGAAAACGTACCTGTGTTATGCGACTTCAAATTAAGTACTTTGATTTAATTATTCTAATACTTTATAAACCCGATGTTCTAATTTAAATTACCTTAAAGATATTTTGCGTTTGACATTTGAGGTTATTACAAGCTTTTATTTAACTTGCCTATTTAGTTAGTTAGTTAGTTAGTATGTATTGGTCAAATCTTGCAAGCTGAATTAAAATCACTTCCTCTTATACTACGGAGTTGAAATTTTACATGTTAATTCTGTTTCGAAGACAATGTATTTTTGCACGATGAAAAATGATAAAAAAATGTTCAGAGTCACACAAGAGGGGTCGCGGCGGCTGGTCTGGGACACGTGAGTGATTCTACACCCAGGATTGGCTCCAGACGAAAGATCTCCATAATGGTCAACGGTACAGACACGAAATTTAATATACGCATTTAATTATGATAGTCTAGTCCATTCTAAAGTCAACCGTGACCTGACTGCTGCACCCAGGATTGGCTCCAGACGAGGAAACTCCTGAAAGGTTAACAGCTGAGACACAAAATTGTATATATGTATTCAATTATGATAGCCCGTCCTAAAGTTCACCATGATCTGACTGCTGCACCCAGGGTTGGTTCTAGAAGAGGATACTACTCAGCAGTCAATGGTACATTTACAAAATTGTATCTACTCATTCATACACTATGACCTGTCTGCTGACCCAGGATTGGCTCCATACGAGAGATCTCAGCGGTCAACAGCACAGGCATGAAATTTGCGTGAGGCGTGACCGTCCTTTTTATACCTTAAGATTAGCCTTAAGCTTTTAAGAAAATATTAAAGTTCTATGCTTTCGTAAGTTTTATTTAGTACTTTCGAGTTCATTAAAAGCTTGTTTTAAAAAAAGGTTTTTACTTAAATTTTATTTTTATAACCGCAATTTGCGTTGACAAAATTTTAATTACAATTTAAAAAAAGTTAGTAAAGCTAAAAATGTTGGAAAATGTGGTGGGATATAAAGTTGAAATAAACATAGATAAATGTGTTACTAATTCCCTTAGGGCCCGTTGCTTGATAGATAATTAAAAATGATCAATAGTCAATTTAACAATTAGTCACTTGACAATAGTTAAAATTTAACTACTCTGTCTACGCATGGTTCACTTTCATAGCAAATTGTATTTTTTTTAACTATAGTTAGCTTAACTACACTCGAGAGCAATGAATCCGGGTCACTTAAAGAATCCTAAAAATCTCGGAAACTAAAAATGCTAGGTTAATGCAATAAATTGTATTTAATAGACAATGTAATACTCCTTAAATGAAGGTATTAAAACTTCTTAGTTATTGTAAAGTTATATCATAAAAAAATCAAATTTGAAAAAGGGCCACTTTCGAAGATGGAACTACGAAATTACAGCATTTGTTTTTGCTTTTGTTTGTAATCTGTCATTTATGTGAGTACATAAACCATGTTGATAGTGCTCTATATTCATTATTCAAGCTGAAATTATGTCGCTTACGCCTGAAGAATGCACCAGAATACTTACAATGCTGGAAACCGGCCGGAGTCAGCGCGATACAGCCAGGACTGTCGGTGTGTCGCTGTCAACAGTACAAAGAGTTCTCCGACGTTACGAAGAAACTGGTTCTAACCTACGCAGACCAGGAACGGGCAGAACCAGGTGTACCACAGCACGAGAAGACCGATACTTGGTGAACACCATGCTTCGAAATCGCTTTCTCACAGGAACTGAACTCACAAATCAGTTTCGACGCCTCGGAGGAAGTAACCCAAGTGCATGGACAGTAAGACGTCGGCTTGCTGAATCTAACTTAAAACCCCTTAGACCTGTAAACGGCCCTAAACTGGAGCGTGGGCATCGTATTTCAAGACTAAGATATGCCCAGAGCCACGTAAATTGGAGTATTGAAGATTGGTCAAAAGTTATGTTCTCCGACGAATCAAAATTTATGCTCTACAAGCACGATGGAAGACACAGAGTGTATCGAAGACCAGGGGAAAGATTCAAGCAAGCATGCATCGAAGAAAAAGTAGCCTACGGTGGTGGGTCTGTACTTGTGTGGGCCGGAATTTCTTCTGAAAGTCGCACAGAGCTGGTGATCATAGAAAACGGCTCTTTAACTAGCGTAAGATATGTGGAAGAAATCCTCAATGATCACGTTGGTCCATTTATGGTCAATTTAGGTGAGGATGCTATATTTATGCATGACAATGCCCGACCTCATACAGGTAGGATTGTGAATGACTACCTTCAAGAGATGAACATTACTCGTATGGAGTGGCCAGCGCGCAGCCCGGATATCAACCCGATCGAGCATGCTTGGGACGAGCTAGGCAGATGCGTAAAACAACGAAACCCTCCCCCAATCACGCTTCGTGAGCTCAAAATTGCTCTCACAGAGGAATGGGAGAATATTCCCCAAAATCGTATAAGGAACTTGGTGTACAGCATGCCAAACCGCGTAAACGCAGTAATGGAAGCACGAGGAGGCAATACGAAGTATTAAAATTCAAGAAAATCGTAATAAAGTTCAAAAATTTCATGTTTCCTATTTTTGTTTTAAGGAGAGATCAGCAGTTTTTTTCTTTATGTAATTTTGTGTTAATAAAATGTATGGTGACTCATATTTTTTTTACTTTCATTTAAGGAGTATTACATTGTCTATTAAATACAATTTATTGCATTAACCTATCATTTTTAGTTTCCGAGATTTTTAACATTCTTTAAGTGACCCGGATTCATTGCTCTCGAGTGTATTTGTCAAACAACATACTTATGTCATTTTTAACAAATTGTTAGTTTAACTAACGCATTTTAACTATTAGTATGTTTGCCTACTGATCAAACAACGGGACCTTAGGTGAGTAAATTCATAAGAATTTAATCTGAACTGGGTTTGTTTACACTTTCGACAAAAAGTTTTGGAACAGTTTATAGTTATGTTTATCTGTGATACCGTTGGAAACTCAGACATACTTATTACATGTCCCTAAACATATTTTTGGTTTTGGATTTAGAATAATTATTACGGATAAATCTACAACTATAGGGGTCGAAAAGTCCTATAGATTGTTCCGCAGTCATATCGTTACATTGAAAGATATTGAAGATATTCACTAGCTATTAGAAAATACAGTAACTACGCAAACTTTTTCCTTTTAACATCGTTAGTACATTTCTGATACATCGCTTATTGCTTGCTCAGGTTTACTTTACTGAGGTGATTTAGAACCAGCTCAAAATATTGGCTGGAATTTATTCCCTTAGGAACTGTTTTTTTGTCTAAATCGTATAAATACTCGTATAATTGGTTAGGCAGAGGCGTTCCTATAATCGATTGCAGATTCCCGGCCACTGTAGGCGCGGGCTTGCGGACGGCGAGAAATGGGTAGCTCGTCGTCCGGTAAGGATCAGGCCCGGGTCGACGGCGCGTCGTGTTCCACGCGCGCCTCTAAGAGATGTCAGCACCAATTGACGGGGTCCGCTAGGGCCGATGCCTGCCGGGGTTGTGGATTGTTTGAAAGAGTTACTGTGGCCCTGGCGCACAGGCAACTGAAGGAACACGGGGGTTTTTAGTCAGTAAAAGTCTGACACGCTCTCTCGCTCCGCCCAGAGCGGGCGAAGTTATTTGATGATTACCCAACCAAAATAATAATAAAAATAGAGGTGTACTTATAGTAAACCCACATTTTGCCACTTATGTTTAAGTCCCATGTCAATATGGCCGAACCTATTGCTATCAACCGGATACAAACTCAGACTCCGGGCTGCTACTGAGAATTTCCTAATAGAAAACCCAATAAAACTTTTCCCGAGCTGGGAATCGAATCCTGGACCTTATGTTGAGTAGTAGCGCTTGTGAACACTATACCAACGGTAATATACGGTAAGTCGTATAATACTTTTTTAGGGTCCTGCTGGGTATTTGCGTAATACACTAACGGTAGGAACAGCTTTCATCTTGACAGTTCAACAACATTCATTGCGTTATTTACGTTGGTAAGCAGACAAAATTTTCGAAAATATGAAGCAATGGATTAGCAGCATCCTTCAAAATGATTCAGATTTTGATTGATAGTGTGTTATGCAATTAGGGTACAGGACCCAAAGGATGCCAAAGGGCCAGTATTATTTAGCCTACGCGTCTGTTTGACCGTCACAGGGCCGTATATTTTGAAGCCTACTAGGATTTTATTTTTACTAGGAGGCCTACTAGAATTTTCACAGAATACATGTACTCGTAGCTGCTATAATAGAAAATACTGAAAAGAAGATAAACTGCAGAGGTTTTGGTAAAATATATTCTGATAATGGAAGGGTAGTAATAAAAGCTCCGAAAAAGAATTAAAATATGAGCGTACTCAAAATATGAAATTTACTGCTTTAAATACTAACTTTCCGACAGCTTATATGCGAATACAAATAAAGAAACGACCGAATAAAATACTGAAAATTCCGAAAAATTAATACAATATTTGCTGACGTAATATTTTTCCACCGGCTTATAAATTTAGAATCAACCTTACACCTAACATACCAAACCTCGGGGTGCCCCTGACGTCGGCCGGCTAGGGTTCGTTTTGTTATGTTCCATTATTAGAATATATTTTATTTTCTTCAATAGTATTCATTCAATAATATATTATAGAATTCTAGACGACCGGACATCTAAGTGCTTGTTTTTTTCTTTTCACTTTTTTTTATTATGTAAGTACGTAGTTTGGTTCACATTTTACGCAGTCGGGTTTTTTTTATTTTTTTATTTTATATTTTTTAGTTATGAGTACCTAGCTAACTATTTACCAGACTGGATTTCCTATCTACATCACAATTGCACCGGAATTTAAATTCCCGTAATGTAAGGCTCAAGGGATGATTATTCACGAAACAATTTGAAACAACGCAAAACAAAGTATTATATTTTCGTGGATAAACCGAGTACGACGCAAAATGTGAATGTGTTTCATTAATTAAGTTATTTTATTTATCAATAAGTAGCTCCCTACCTATATATAGTTTTTCGACTAAAGTTGAGTACTAAATCGTTTGAAGTTGGAGATGGGCGACCGTGTCAGACAATAGATACTTTAGGCAGTCCAAAATACCTACTAGATACTTTATTTTTTCATCGTAAATTTGTACTGTCTAAAAACCTATATGTGAGAATGGTTGTTACGCAACTTTAAATCGATATAGATCCTAAACGGTCAGTCGAATAGAAAAATGTTGAGAAAAAACTAAAATTTATTTTTAAATACCTATTCAACGATACCCCACTTGACATAGTTTGTTGACTTTCACTTTTTTCTATTTCACAATATGGAGTCCAGTAGTCGCCATTTTGAATTTTCACTAACGTCATGTCTTTAGTGACACTCTCCGGACTAAGAGGAATCGATTGACGTGTGAATCCTAAAAATCGGCCCAGGCGTTTGGTCTGTATAGTGCTTCAAAGGAACATACAAACATACATACATACATAAGCTGATAAACACATTACCACTCCTTTGCGTCGCGCAGTCGGATAATTATTTCATCACCATTGCTCTCAAAACGGTGAAGGAAAACATCGTGAGGAAACCGGCATGTCCGAGAACCAAAAATTCGAAGACACGTGACATCTACCAACCCGCACTGGGTTTACGTGGTGAATTACGGCCCACTCCCTCTCACTGAGTGGAGGCCTGTGTCCCAGCAGTGGGAACATCAAGGACTGATTATAATAGCAGCAGTCAAAATATGCATTTCATCGCCAAAATAAAATGCTTTCATAATGAAAGAACGCATGAAATCCCAATAAAAAACTATCATAGGTACCACTTTACATGCACATCGCCTACACGCGTTCATAGAAATCATCTTGAATAAAAGCAGCGAATTCTTGCAAATAAACAAAAATATAGTAACTTATGGTAAAATGCTCCAAGCAGGCTTAGCGCCTTTGTCGCGCGTTTATTCGAAAGGGTTACCGTGGCCCTGGCACACAGGCAACTGATGGAACACGGTTGGGTTTTAGTCAGTATAAGCCGGACGCACCCTCCCGCTCCGCCCCGAGCGGGAGAAGTTATTTGATGATTACCCACCCAAAAAAAACTTTTTTTACAAAAAAACAAGCGACTCCCAAAAAAAAAACACTAAATGACGTGAAAAATAACTTTAATTTCGAAAGTCGGTGTCTTTGGTTTTGTATTTTTGGTTTTGGCCACCGACTTCCGAAATTAAACTAATTTTTCACGTCTTTTAGTGTTTTTTTTTGGAAGTCGGTTGTTTTTTTGTAAAAATGATTTATTTTTCACTTTTTAGTTGCGGTACCTACCCCACACAAATTCGTATACCACTACTTGGTATGTAAACAACAGTGACAGGAAATTATTAACACATCATCAATATAAACTAAGTGGAAAAAATATGCAGTATTAAGGATAACTCAAAAACTACTGGTCAGACCTTTCTCAAATTTCAATGGGACCTTATGTGAAGCACCAGCTATCAAATAAAAAAAGAATCATCCGAATCGGTTTACCCAGAAAATAGTTCTGAGCTAACACACATAAAAAAAAAAATACAGACGAATTGAGAACCTCCTCCATTTTTTGAAGTCGGTTAAAAAAATAAGGCTTAGCGCCTTGAGGAGGATTTCTTGTTAAAAGCCCGTTTGCGGCTTAAATCCTTCGATTCAATCATGTAAATTGACGGTTTAAGGACCCTCTTGAGGTGTAAGTTCTAGACTTCTGTCTTAAAGGGTCCTAATAGCTCATTCAAGTTAAAAGACTACTTACTTTGGGTGAAGAAACTGGGAGTTGAGTTCAAAATTATTAACACGAAGTGAGTAGGCATGGTTAATCGGTCCTTCATTGTATGATAAGACGATCCCCCTGATCCCGATGGGACGGTTACTTGGATTTATTTATTTTCCTTCTTAGTTACATACATTTTCTGTTCAAAAATTCTAAAAACGTCAGTAATCGTTAACATGAAAAAGCGTCGATCAAAACATAGAATCCGAGCTTAATGTTACAGGTTTTCTAGACATTTATTTGATATTTTCTAGACATTTTTTCGAGATAAACACACATCTTCGAGACGTTGCTCTTTTAGTCTTTTGATATTTCTGAAATGTTGAATAATTTATCAAAGCAAGGAAAATATTTAGGTTCGCGTGTTTTAATCGAGTTAAGGTTTGCACACATTAAGACGGGCCGCAACGTAACGTGAAAATCTACGTACATCACTTTCGTAAATTTTACATAGGAAACCAGACTTTTTTGTATTGGAATACGATGCGGCCGATGCGGCTATAAAGCAGCTGAAAACAGACGCTTCCCTTTTTGGTCATTTTTGTCTTCAATTTGGCATATTTCACTCGAAGTGAAACGTCTGAACACAAAATGAATCAAAAGTGATAAATAAAATTCATTAGTGAACGATTCGGCTCACGGCATCTATCGAAAAATGAAATGAAAGGAGCAGAATGATGAACGATTATATTCCTAAGTTTTGTCGGTGTCGTGAAAAAGTGGAATGAAAGAAAAATGAACATTCATTTGAGTGAACTATTCACTCGAATGAAGCATCTAATATCAGCTTAATATGCGTTTGCCTTTAGGTGCAGAGATCACCTCTGTTGTTCAAATAGCGTCGTGATTATTCATTTGATTTTATAGGCCGACTGTCGTTTGTTTTTGGAAAAGTGTCTGCTTCATTATTATAGGGAAGATCTTGATGTGATAAAATTAATGCTAGAGTTTCTTGGGAATATTTTTAGGGTATATTTCTAGACTATTTTATTTTTAACTGCAGCTTAACTTTTTATGTATAAATGGCCGAAATGTTTATCTAGATCATGGGTAAGAGTTACGCAAAATGCAAAGACGACCCACTTTTAGCAAACTTACGCGAGAACACGGGTTCAATACCTCAAGGAATCAAAACCAGTTCAAATACGTTTTTTTCCTTGCAACTTACATTACAAAATTAGTGTTTAGAGGACTGTACTTAGTAGAATGTAGGTAATTTATATTAAATTTTACTTAAAACTTATATATTTTTAAGTTAGTTTGTTTTTTTAGTCAGTTGTGTTTGGTTTGTTAGTTTTTTTAGTTTTGTTTTTGTTTTGTTATTCTTATGTCAGTGGAAACGCCGGGAGAGGACGCCCTAGCAGGACATATAGTGACCCTATTGGTGACGTTTTTCAGAAAGGTCGGGTGCGTAGTACTCATAACCGGCGTGTGTGTATGGACGTAAAGCCGCGATTCCATTAGGCAAGTCTTGCATGCAAGTATGACGTCACATTTGCGTACAAGTTCCTTGCATTGGAAACATTTTTTCGAGAGTGTGTAAATTGCATACAGGTTTTACTTGCATACAACTGAAGATCTTCAACAAATGCGTAGGACATTATCGGTGGAAGACGTACTGCTGTGGTCGGTGCTGCTTGCCGAGTCATTTCTGAGATAATAATGTACTATCGATTGAATAAAAAAAAGAAGCATCCGAAACATGCAACTAACGTTTGTGCGTTCAGTTTGTACATCACTTGAATAAAAAATGTACAAGTTCAAACTCATACAAGTTGTAGCTTGTATGCAGGTTTGTTCAAGTTGTATGCAATTTGCAACTTGCATACAATTCACTTGCCTAATGGAATAGCGGCTAACGAGGCAAAAGGAGTATGTAAGGATCGTAGCAAGTGGCGTTCTGTAGTTTCTGCCTACCCCCATAAGAAGAAGGCGTGAGTTTATGTAAATGTATGTGTGTGTACTTATATTTTTTTACACCAAAAACTTTTAATGTGTTGAACATGCCAGATCCCCAATTTATCATTATGGATAATAGTAATATGTTATAATAATCAGGCCATGGATTCCACGTGTGATAAATGTCGAATAATGCTATAATTAATAGCGTTAGGCGCAAAGATCGATGAAGAATGTAATTGGCAATTTCCTGTTCCACTTTCCTATTGAACAGAGAATGTCGATGAAAATAATCCATTTCATGAAAGTAGATGGGTAGCCATGGCCTACCCACAAGGTGGTGACCAGGTGTAGGTCGAGGGTATCTGCTGGGTGCCCACGACAGCGGATTACGTTTAGCAGTGGACGCTTTTCAGCTGTAATGTTTATGATGATGGAGGAATGGACAGCTACTTCGTACTGTCCAAATTGTTCAACAATTGGATTGTGAAACGAATTTGTTGTGGCATCTGCTAAACAGTTCATAGTAGCGCAGAAAGCGATAAGATTTATTCAACAATTTCATTGTTTAGTAAATGAACTAAGTAACTCATCGCAGCTACGGCGTAGCTAATCGCTGCTACGCTATCGTAGACGATTTAACAACTCCAACTTTTCGTAGCAAACACTTGGCATAGAAATAAATCAATCCAAAATTAATTGCAGTTATCCTGAGAAGGATTAACTTCAGCCTTATCCATAACAAAAAGAAACAAATGACGATTAAGCGTACTGAGACAGTACCTACTTCAAACAAATGACGTCTTACTATAATTAGTTCTAATTGGAACAGTCGTAAAAACGGACAGTAAAATCTGTGATTCCTACAATTCCTACCCCTATTCAGACTCGGGACAATTCTACTTTACCAGAGACTTGATTTTAGTGTATTAAGTACCTAAATAAATGAGGGTGAAGCGTATAAATTCTAATTCGATTCGCTGTCTGCTTGTAAACGAGGTATCCTTAGTAATTAAGAGGAGCTAGTTAAGTAATCTTTAGTTTGTCAGTGTTGTATTTGCTTCCTAAACCTACGTTTGGTTAATCGAACGGTATACTTTTTTATCAACGTTGTTGGCTAATACAATTAAGCAATTATGTTTGACCCTGAATGTGGAGGGTCCGATGTTTTTTGTAGGTCAAGTATTTCGTACATACCTGTATTTAATATTTTTGCTTGAAACAATAATAATTCGCGCGAGCGCGGACGCGGTACCTCATAAATACTCATGCGCCATCGCGTGTTGGTTGAAGGTCTGTTGTGTTTAGCAACAGTTTCTTGTACCACGTGAAAGAGGCAAATATAATCAATTCTTTAGAGCAAATTTGAACTTTGTGCTGTTATAACATTACGGTACTATGAACGAAACTACGGTACTGTGGCGTGTGTGTTGGATCATTAAGTTCCCTTTAGAATGGTTGAGCTGAATGGTGCTGATCCATACGTCATGTTCGTGAACGGGCGGCGTGTGTACGGACTGGTCATCTCTTAGTTGCCATGGCTTATTTTCATTTCGGAATTGTTCTTTTTGTTTTTGTCTTTTTTTATTACGGAGGCTTTTAACGTGTTTGTACATCGTTCTCACATGTATAATTTCAACATGAACGATGTATCCCATTTTTTTTGTAACTATATGTTGATTTAAAAGAGTGTCCTTGGAGTTTCTTGCCTGTTCTGCTCCATAAGTACCTACTACGCTTTGGAATGGGCAACTAACTTCATCTTTCTGACTGACCGACCCCTTGACAATTCAAAAGTGCCTGGAATTGGTTTATTTGCAATAAATGCTTTGAGTTTGTGAGTTTGAAAAAGCTGCGTCCTTCCGGAAGTACTCAAAGTCCTGGTGGCAGGACTCCTGGCAATCTATCATTAAGTACCTATTGTTTACAAATAAAGGGTAAAGAGTGCGGGCCCGTTGTCACAATGCAAATGAATCATTCAGTAGTACTTTACTTCTTTTGTTTACTGCCAGTAAGTTTATATACATCTAAACATATAATAAAACTGTAGTTTAGTGAAAAATATACATTGTTTTCTTTTAAAGTAATTGTTACGAGATCTGGGAACGATTATTATGCCGAAAATATAGTTTATACAACTTTTGTCTGAATGTATGTTCCAGCCTTATGCAAATCTGCCAGGGTTGCGGATTGTTCGAAAGAGTTACCGTGGCCCTGGCGCACAGGCAACTGAAGGAATACGGGTGGGTTTTAGTCAGTAAAAGTCTGACACGCTCTCCCGTTCCGCCCAGAGCGGGAGAAGTTATTTAGTGATTTCCCACCCAACAAAAAAAAACATCAAGCAAATACTATTGGATAGATTCTGTTCAAATTTTGCATAAATATTCCCTATAAGTCTGATCAGCCTGTAGGCTATAAAATATCACGCTATTTGCTATGGGGGATGAGCAATAGTGCATTATGTTCATATTCTTCTCCACAAATTGTAAAACAACGCGCCAAAAGGTTGGGATATTGCAGGTAGTTTTAAATGATTATCATCCCGCAATACCTTTACGGAGCTAAGCAGTCAATCATGACATTGTAGCAGCATCTACAAACGCCACATGCGAGCTATGCGTCACGCTGACGTCACGCAAAATCCTGCATCGCCTAAGCAGAGTTTACCGCGCAACTAGCTATACAACGTCCCGACATCAATCGTCGGGCAGTTACCCACCAGATACAATACCCGACTGGTCGCAGGATCCTTCTTTTTCTAAGGAGGTATGAGTGAACTTTACACCCTGTTCCTCATACCTCTATAATATAAGAACGGCTATTTTAGTCAACTTTCAACAAAGCAAATAGCTTAGCAGTTCGACGACTGCTTTGCAAACTTTATTTCGATTACACGCGGGCGAAGCCGCGGGCTTACCAACCCGCACTGGGCCCGCGTGGTAGATTACAGCCCATTCCCTCTCAAAGAGAGGAGGCCTGTGTCCCAGCAGTGGGAACATTATAGGCTGATTATCTGATTATATATTCCCTAATCTCTAGCGCATTCAAACAAGCAAACCTGTTAGCTTTGAAAAAATCTTTTGGCATTTGGTAGCTCTATTCTTAAGTAAGGCTATTTAACATCACGCTATAGCCCTTAGGAGCCGAGCAAAATGAAAAAAAGTCAGAAAGAACGCTAAGCGAAAATGAAGTAATAGCGCAGGCGGTTGAGGGAATTTAATAAAATTGAGGCTATTTTTGTATATCGTGTATCTTAAGACTTCGACGCGAACGAAGTCGCGAGCAGAAGCTAGTCCTATTATATTTCAGTAAACTAAAGTTCAGTTTTCTTTTTCGAAAGCTAAGAGATATTTTAATTATTGGTTTAAATTAAACTGAGAACCGCCTTTTTCCTGTAGTCATCGTTTTAAGTGATTATGATGTTATATTATACATATTACATAACATCACGCATGTATTCCCCGAAGGGCTAGGCAGAGGTGCACCTGTAGCACACTCACATTTCGCCAGTAATGTCTAAGTCCCATGTAATAGGGGGCGAGCCTATTGCCATCAACCGGGCACAAATCCAGACTCCGGGCCGCTACCGAGAAATTCCAGATGGAAAATCTCGATACCACTTTGCCCAACCCTGGAATCTAACCCAGGACCTCCTGCTCAGCAGTAGCGCTTGCGACCACTAGACCAACGAGGCAGTCAAATATATATATATGTATATATAGTCATGTTATATTATATCAGGAGGACATCATAGGCTCCAAACTTTCAGGAAGCTTAAAATTAAATTCAGATATGTAATTATCACTATATAGTGCCAAATCAGCAAGATGTTCTCATTGCTGGGACAAAGGCCGCCTCTCTGTGAGAAGGCGTGGGCTGTAATTCACCACGCAGGCCCAGTGAAAGGAAAAGAAAAATTGTTTATTCTGCACAAACAAAACGCACAATACAAAAAAAACTATTGTAGACAAAATACATACACTAATAAAAAGTAGCCAAAAGCCTCGTAATTAAAACGTTAAAAGTTTGACAATGTTGTCTATTTCTTGATGTCCAAAGACCAAAGACAATAATAGACATTGCGTAATGCATTGCGACACTGGCAACTTACAACAACAAACAAACAAAACATGGAATGATCTACTTTTGTAATTTACAACAAATGCAAATAAGATGAAATCGTGCGTCGCATCTGTGCAAGAACAGGTCGTTGCTCAGCAAAATGCTGTGACTAACCTATCGTTGGACGAAGCTATCGTCAACAGCGCAAATTTTCAGCAACTACCTTACGAAAACATTAAGTGCCTATAACTTTTATAAAACTCATAAAAGTTTGCAAATAGCCATAGCTATTCTGCCATAATTTCTTATTTTTCGTATAGGAGTTTCTGTTGTTATTTTCATTTAACTTTCTTTTTTTTTTTGAGAGTGTGTTTAGTTTAGTTTGTGATAATCCTGTGCGAGTCCCAATAAATACTTTTCTTTATTTTTTTTCATCTTTCTTAATGGTAAATGTCACAATGGCATGCAATCTACGTGTACTTTTGTACAAGAAAAAGGCATGTACCTACGTGGATTTGGATGTTTGAATAAAGAGAAAACCAAATCCGATATTTTTTTATTGTGATCACTTTGGAATGTGTTTTCGCCCAAAAAACAAAAAAGAATCGGGACAAATGCAGCACAAAGTAGGTATATACCTACGAAAAAAACCACCACCACCAGCACTATCGAAAAATGAAGTAAGTCATAGATTAGAATATTCTGAACTACGGCTTACTTCATTCTTTGTCTGTATTCTCAACTGCAACGCGCAAACTGGCAAATACATTAGCGCCTTAATGTATTTGCCAAGCTTCGTGTTTAAAAAAGACTTGTATAGAATGCAACAATAGATTATACTGATAACTAAGTATAATGCAAAGTATTATGAATAACAATTTGTTCTCAAGAGTCAGCAGACACGTTCAGTTTTCATAGCGAGGGGCGCTAAGGAATGAGACTGTCATACACTCGGCTGTAGATTAAGTGAGAGGCATAAAATAGACAGTTTCTGCCTACAACCAAGTCGCTGAAAAAGTAGCAGCTGCTTATCTACCTACTTGTTATGTAATGAAATGAAAATAAATGGTTTTCTTGTATATATGATATCGGAATCACTTTTACACGTCAAATTAAAAAATACTGCCTCGTTGGTGTAGTGGGCGGCAGGCGCTACTACTGAGCATGAGGTCCTGGGTTCGATTCCCGGGTCGGGCAAAGTGTTATTGAGGTTTTCTATCTGGAATATCTCAGTAGCAGCCCGGAATTTGGATTCGTGCTCGTTTGATGGGAATAGGCTCCCCCCTATTACATGGGACTTAAACATAACCAGCGCAATGTGGGTTTACTATAGGTACACCTCTGCCTAACCCTTTGGGGATAACAAGCGTGATGTCAAGTGATGATATAAAAAAAAATAAGCTAGATAGAGTCGACATTTCCTATCTGTGTGACACTGTTATGAGAGGAAATGGCGAAACAAAGTCAGGGGTCAAAGTCTCTTCTAAATGTAGTACCTACCTACTTACTAGTGGTTACTGAGCAGGACACCTCGCGAGTTTGTCTTTGCATAGCTTAAATTTGAAAAAATGTTCACCGCGCACCTTAAATCAAAAAGCGCGCGCAAAGACCGCGAAATGGCTGAAATATGATTTCTTTTAGGTTTTCAACCCCCATATCTCCACCATTTTGAAAAATTTCGGAAAACTGAATCGACAAAAATAAACTACCTGTATACTTATCGAACCTTCTCATAAAAAATCACGAGAATCGGTTAAGAAATGTTACCTGTAGAGGAGACCAGCCATCCGCCGGCCGGACATCCGGACATACGAAAGCAGTTTTGCCCAAGCTGCAACGGAGACGCTTCGCGGTCGCTCGGTCAATAAGGTCTCGCCACCAGATCTTATTGTGCATTCATAACGTTGAGAATGCACCGGGAAACCCTAGTTTAAGCCTACCATCAGGAATTCTAAGTAAAAGAAAATAGAAGTGATTCGAAGAATGTAATGCTTCACAAAGTTCTAGTAGTAAATAACTAACTTCAATTTGTACAATCAAGCTTGTGCTTTAGAGAAGTCATGAAACTGGTTGGTTTTATTGGTCGGGAAATAGTAATATTTGAGGTATCTAAAGGCCTTCTTTCGGCAAATACCGGTGGTATAAAAGGTCTTGAAAAAAAAATGACGGCGAAGTTACGTCTCTCTAGTTATTATCAGCCATATTTTAACTACTGTGGGTGTACTATGGATAGTCTTGGTTATTGCGCAATAGAAAAACCGTTTGCAGTTCAAATCAAATTATAATTTAAAGAAAAATAAATAAAAAAGAAAAAGAAAGAAAAATAGTTTATTCTGCACAAACAAAACGCATATTACAAATAAATCACATAAAAAATATAGACATACAAAGTAGCCAAAAGCCTCGTACCCAAAAATTAAAAGTTTTACAATTTTGTCCATTGCTTGAGGTTAAGGCCAGGGACCAAAGACAATACACATTGCTCTGCAAGGAACCTTAAACCCAAAACCTTTCCTTTTGGCACCTTTTTTTTTAAATTTACGATTAATATACTCACACTAGCGAATCACACACTGTACGAGTAGGTACACGACACAACTATACCTACGGAACGCGCGACAGTTTCTAAACATGTTCACTGCTTAACCGCCAACCACAAACCAAAGACACAAACAATAATATATATATGGTACAAACTCTTTTTTTACTCTGGTCAAGCGTTATCTTATAGACTCTGTCGAGCGCCACCTGGTGGCACTGGTGTCCCGATTAGTCAAAGTCAAACGATTGATTTAACGTATTTTCGATATAAGGAACCAGAATTATTCACATTTAAGCTCTATGTTTACCAAGTACTTTCAATCACATGGAAAACATGTCGCACAGTCAGGACACTTTTTACACTACCCTTACTAAGATATTAATCGAACCTCCCATCTACACTACCTACTCATTGTATATGTCAACCCACTTTAAGAAAGCCTCGACATGTTCACGAAAAAATACAATACAAGGAAAATAATATGAAATTGTGAAAAAAAACTGCGTGTTTATAGCTTTTGCAATCATTCTTTCCGATGAGGAAAATGTGACAAGTTTGCGTTGTATACGTTTTTTACGTGAAGGAATATTGTATGTTTTGGCTTACCAAGGGGTACCATTTTCGTCTTCTTTGACATAATCTCTCATTATTTGAAATTATAGCCCTCCGATTCTTATTTAAACTCTTCACTAATGGGTTTTGTAGAAAGGATTTTAATTCACATTTGTTACAGCTGTTGTAATGGCAATCATATCATTTGGTATAAATAGGCTTTTATTTGTATTATTTTATTTATCCGACTAATATTATAAATGTGAAAGTTTGTGAGGATTGATGGATGGTTGGATGGATGGATGGATGGATGGATGGATGGATGGATGGATGGATGGATGGATGGATGGATGGATGGATGGATGTTGGTTACTCTTTCACGCAAAAACTACTAAACAGATTTGGATGGAATTTGGAACACAGATAGTTTATAACCTTTTTTTTTTTTTATTTGGTCCGGGGTGGAAAATCCTCATGGATGTCCCCCGCCCTGGGGGGGCGGAGGGGTCTGTCAGACTCTTACTGACTAAAAACCACCCCGGTGTTCCATCTCACACACTGCGCCGGGGGTCACGGGAACGTACGAATCTTCCGCAACGCCCGACTGGTGCTGGCCCGCCTATGCGGGCCCCGTCCGGTCGAGCGGGGGGAGTGAGGTGTTTGACTCCCCCCGCGACGTCTAAGAGGGGCGCGCGTGGAACACTACGAACCGCTGCCTCGAGTCCTGATGTATGGGGGGCGACGGACGTCCCCAAGTCCGTCGTCCCTGGACCCATTTAGGGGGGCTGGAAGAGGGCGTTGTCCGCCCTCCGCCGACGCCCGGTGCGCCTGCTGCGGGCCGGGTGAGAGGATGAGATCTCTCGCTCCCAGTTCCGCAGCCTCCTTCTGCGAGATAACTGTTTCGCAGAAGGATACCACCGCGTCCCAGGACTCGTCGCCGCCGACCATAGCATTCACTACGGCTGGCAGCGACAGGTCACTGCCTACTCCTGAGATGAGGGCACGGCGCGGCTCCTCCCAAGCGGCACACTCTGCCAGCGTATGCCGCGCCGTGTCCTCCCGACAGTCGACGCAGTGGTGACACCGGGTGTCCGGCTCCCTGTTTATGCGACACAGGTACTTCCCGAAGCAACCATGCCCCGAGAGCACCTGCGTCACCCGAAACGACAGGGAGCCGTGCCTCCTCCCGAGAGATAGTTTATAACCTGGATCAACATGAAGGATACTTTTTATCCCGCTAGTACGTTCTCGTGGGATAATTTCCGACATCTACGCGGGGAAAGCCGCGGGAAAAAGCTAGTCTTTTATATAGATTCTTCTTTATTTTGCGAATGTGAGAACGTTGTAGGCCTAACTTGTAGACAGTATATTTGTAGACCTTTTTCTATTTTGTTGAGTACCTGTCACTTGTTGACAGACCTACCTTATTTGATTTTGATTTTTGACCTTGTAACCTATTAACTGAGTTGTGGAGGTCAGGTAGGCAGTCGCTCCATATAAAATACTGGAATTCAGCTGCCTCCGGTAAGACTGGAAGACGACAACAACACGCAACGGTGATACGACTGACATTAATAACTACCGACCAATTGCGCTTATACCGGTAATATCCAAAATATTTGAGAAAATTATTTATAACGTTATGTATTCCTTCTTCACCAAACACAACATCTTAGTAAAAGAACAGAAAGGCTTTAGAAAAAACAAATCCATAAACTTGGCCATATATGATGTCCTTAATATTATAAAGACCGGTATCGATCAAAGAATTCCCACTAGCGCAATTTTTATGGACATGACGAAAGCCTTTGATCTAATCGATGATAATATTTTGTTAGGAAAACTAAGTGTTTACGGAATAAGGGGAAACACACTTTCGCTTATAAAATCCTACGTTGACAATAGAACACAGTGTACCTACGAAAGTTAGACGGATTTGTAAAAAGGATAAAAAGAATACAATACATTTCATCAAAACGTAAAATCACATTTGGCGTGCTACAAGGCAGCGTATTGGGCCCACCATTGTTTCTTCTAGTCTATATAAATGACTTTCCTAAACACGGCTCTTTTCCTATGGTTCTTTTTGCTGATGACAGCACTTTAATTAGTAGGCATGATGATTTAAACAGAAACTATGAAAGTGACATAAAAAATGCCCTACAACAATCAATTGCTTGGCTTGAACAAAATAATTTAATTCTTAATTAAAATAAAACTAAAATCATGCGGTTTTGACAAAGAATTACCACTCCTGATATCAATCTATTTTTTAATAATAATATAATTGAAGAAGTAGGACATATTAAATTTTTAGGATTGACAATAGACTCTAAACTGACGTGGAAAGAACATGCGTCGGTCCTAATTACAAAATTGACCAGGTTTGCCTTTGCTCTTTAAAAACTCAGCAAAATAGTAAATCAGGCGGCTGTCGTAATCGCGAATTATGGCTACGTAGATTTCATATTACGTTACGGAGTAATTTTTTGGGCAAATTCCTGTGAAAAACTTGAAATTTTTAAAGCGTAGTAGAGGTGCGTTAGATCCATATGCAATCTTAAATCAACAGAAAGTTGCAAACCGCATTTTATCTCCATAAAACTACTAACGTTACCTAGTCTTTACATTTACAAAACCGCTTTGTATGTGAAGAAAAACGGTGATTTGTTTAAAAAAGGTACAGAACAAAGCTCTCGGTCCATAAGACCAACATATCGACATAAATTATGCCTTAGACGTTCTAAAACTGCCCTTATGCACAAGAGCATACTTTGCATGGCTCCAAAATAAAATTAATAAGCTACCAAATGACATAAAAGATTTACACATGACACAATTTAAACGTAAACTAAATAATTTTTTATTATACAATTGCTACTATACCATTGACGAATTCCTAGTTGATAAAATTTCATGTGACTGACCATTTTATGTATTTATGTTTTAATGTAATATTCATATACACATGTCCATTAATTTATTACAATATATTATGTCTTGTATTTTAATTTCTATATATATGAATTACTTCATTATGTTTCATGTAATGTTTAACTTAATTTCTAATATTGTAATTTAACAATGCATGCCTGAATAGGGTAGATTTTTGAGCTACTATAAAATATTTTTAAGATCCTGTTTTATCACCAATAATCACATTAATAAATAACTTTGACTTTAACTTTGACTTTGCAACAACGCAGGTGATGAATATTGTATCGGTTTTGTTTCATAAGGGAATAGAGTCGGTGTGTCAAATGTTTGTACCATTCAATGAAGTTTTACGAAGTCAACGTCACAGAATCGTAAAAAAATTCATTACTTTTGGTTTTTTTTTAATGTGCGTCTTGTTCGTGCAGAATAAACAGTTTTTCTATCTATCTTTTTTCTCAATTCGACCCCTGTGTGTCGAGTTGCTACATTTGACCCGTCTTATGAGGTATTGCAGTTGTTATTGGAATTTACTGCTCAACAGTATAAAAAAAGCTAGTCTTCCAGTATAATCAAATTTAGTTTTCTCAATAGTTAGTTTTGTAAAGTAACTATTTAGACTCTGCATTCGCAGGCAATATTTTAGGGGCTGGTAGTAGTCATGAATAAGATCAAATTTTACTATGGAAACTACTTTAAAATAGCGAAAAAAGGTATATATTTTATAAATTTTCAGAAAGTATGTGTTGTAGTTTTGTATGAATCAACGAATAGTTAAAGATAAGTATGTAGGTGGGTGAGCAATATAGCTAGCGAAGCTAGGATAGCTTGCGAAACAACAAAGCGACGACGTAAGAAAAAAAAATAGGTACAAAAAATAAATGACGATCGGACTTTTTGGCGTTAATATTCACTCTGTGCTGGCACTTAGATTTGTTTTATAGCCATTACGTGATAAGTCGAGAGAGCAGTCTAAACATATATAAACTACTACAGTGTGATATATGTATTAGGTTGGGGAAAAAGTCTTTTCGCATTATAGTATGTATGAACTTGTAATAAAATCTCTTTGGCTATACTGTTTGTATCTGGCTGGTTTTGGTATCATTTAAAGTTTAAATTTTAAAGAACATAATTCCAAATTCAAATTAGGAAAATGTATGATTTTCATTTGTTTTTCGTACTGTCAAGATGAGTAAATCTAATTAAGAAATTCGATACATTTTAAAATTTTACTACAAAAAAGGTTAAAATGCAACGCAAGCCGCGAAAAAAAATTGCGATGTTTATGGACCTAGTGCAGTGTCTGTGAGAGTAGCACAAATTTGGTTTAATCGTTTTCAATCCGGAAATTTTGATGTCAAAGATGCACGTCGCTCTGGTCGCCCTATTACGGATAAAATGGATGCCATTTTTGAAAAAGTGGAGCAAGATCGGCATATCAGTAGTTACGACGTAGCTGAAGAACTGGGAATTGATTACAAAACAGTTTTGGCACATTTAAAAAAAAACTGGGTACACAAAAAAGCTCGATATTTGGGTACCTCACGAGCTCACTGAAAGAAACTTAATGAACCGTGTACTCATTTGTGATTCTTTATTACGACGTAATGAAACCGAAACATTTTTGAAGAAGCTGATAACTGGTGATGAAAAGTGGATCACGTACGACAAGAACGTGCGAAAAAGTTCGTGGTCAAAGGCCGGTCAGGCTTTACAGACTGTGGCGAAACCTGGGTTAACTCGCAACAAGGTGATGCTGTGTGTGTGGTGGGATTGGAAGGGCATTATTCATTATGAGCTGTTACCACCAGGCAGGACCATCGATTCTGAACTCTACTGCGAACAACTGATGAGATTAAAGCAATAAGTTGAGAGAAAGCGGCCGGAATTAATCAACAGAAGGGGTGTGGTTTTTCATCATGATAACGCTAGACCTCACACATCTTTAGCCACTCAGCAAAAATTAAGAGAGTTTGGCTGGGAGGTGTTAATGCATCCGCCGTATAGTCCTGACCTTGCACCTTTAGATTTCCACCTGTTTCGGTCTCTTCAGAATTCTTTAGGCAGTGTCAGGTTAACATCACGAGAGGACTGCCAAAACCACTTGTCGCGGTATTTTGATCAGAAGTCCCAAAATTTCTATAGCAATGGGATCATGTCCCTACCTACAAGATGGCAAAAAGTTATCGAACAAAATGGTACCTACATACTTTAGTTAAATGTAAATAAACTATATTAAAAAATGTTTTGAATTTTCTTAAAAAATGCGAAGAAACTTTTTCCCCAACCTACGAGTATTATTAACGTATTGTGAACAGGGTCATATAATTTTGCGTAGGTTCATATTTTAGGTTTTAAACATGTATGTGTTGTATGAATATTTGTATCTATTTTGTGACTATTTGGAAATTATGTCTTCATGTGTATTCCCGGAAATCAAAAGGCACATGACCTCTTTCGTAAGACAAGTGCTTTATTTTGAGCCTTTATGACAAACGTGAATCTTTTCGCATACCTATTATAATTTTCGTTTCTTGAATTTATAATTTTTCTAGACCGTTGGTATTTAATATAATAGGTAAAATTAAAAAAAACCCCCGACACAAAAAAGAGCTGATGACTTTGAAATGGCTGAACCGATTTTGATAAATATCTAAGAACCACCGCCAGAAAAACTGCTTTCAAATAAAAAAAACCGCATCCAAATCGGTTCACCCGTTTAAGAGCTACGGTGCCACAGACAGACACACACATAGCGGTCAAGCTTATAGCACCCCTCTTTAAGTATTTACTAGCTGTACCCTGCCATGCTTCGCTGTGGCACAGTCGTGGATATGTGACTGATGAAAAAAATAGATAAAAACAATCCTTGATGCGGATCATATATCATGCTAAAATTTCAGCTCGATCGGTGCAGAACTTTTTGAGTTTTTGAAGCGTACACAAACCAACATAACATTTATATATATATATATATATATATAAATGTTATGTTGGTTTGTGTACGTGTGTGTGTATAGATATATATATATATATATATATATATATATGGTATATAACAGGTATGAGATGCGTTCATACCTTAACTTAATATTATAATTTTATCCCACATATATATATATAGATTTATTAAAATATATATATATATGTGGGATAAAATTATAATATTAAGTTAAGGTATGAACGCATCTCATACCTGTTAAAATGGAACGCAGCGGATGAAAGAGAGAGAAGCATGAGTGTGAGTGAAAAAGGTGACTAATGGCGACAACTGGATGAACGACGAACTTACGGTGCACGGTGGAACATTTTGTGTTAGTAATAAACAGTTTTAAAAACAACTTAATTAACTCGTTTATTTTGCCATACAATCCCACATATATATAGATTTATTAAAACTTTGTGCACACGTAAAAAAAAAAAATACTGTACAAAGGCGGACTTAATGCCTGAAGCATTTTCTACCAGTCAACCTCTTTTGCGTCGGGGGTTTAAAATGAGGAAGCATGACTTAAAATATTATCTCTTTCCTATCATTCCAATTGGCTGATTCGTTCGACCCGAAAGATTTTAAATTTTTTGATCTTCGAATTCTTTTTCACCAGTCACACAACCCAAAAGAACGTCGCCCGACTACACAAAATAATGACGAGACAGTTTTTTACGTCGCCAGCATCACTAATATGTCTCCTGTTAACTTTACGAGGCTTCGTGAAGGGCCAATGACTTTTGGAAGTTGTTCAACATTCCGGTCCTATTGTAACATTTATAACTTGCTTTTTAACTGCAACCGTGTTTCAGGAATATACTTTGTAATTCTTGTCAGTTAGAACTCAGAACTTCGTGGCTAGAAGTTTCGAGCACAAGGTAGTAGTTTCAATGTTTGATAAAGTATTTTCGTAGCTTTTAGAATTTAAAGCATACATGGCTACTTTCTTCGCTAATTTTGGACATGCGGTGAAATAAAACACAGGCAGAAAAATTGGACTTAAAAATTGCTTAGCAGTACCTATGCAAAGAGTGGTTCATCTAGAATTATCGTTATTACCGTGTTATGAAGGAAATCCACGCCCTGCTGTGAGGTAGCTACAGGGTCGTTTTATTATTGCAGTAATAAATATAATTAGTAATGGGTTACGGACTATTTTCGGCAATAAAATATAAATGAGTGGATTTAGATACCGTGTTTTGAGAATTACTGAAACCAGCTAGACAATTTTTGTAAGACAAAAAACAAAAAGTTTTTGACGTGATAACGTCTTAAGGCTCGTGCACACTGGCGCGACGCGACAGCCCGACACAAAGGCGCCGCCCGTCGCGCTGCACGCGGTGCCTTTGTGTACGCTGTCGCGTCACGCCAGTGTGCACGAGCCTTTATAAATCGATGAACGCCGATGTTCCGCCTGAGCCGAGCGTGCAAGCAAGAGCGCGGAACAAGCGATAGAGAGGCACGATTGGCCTAAGCGTTCGGCTTGTGACGCATCTATCTCTGTTCCACTCCTTATGAAGTTATCCGTAGACCGACTTTACAGACAACCTTTTCTTTTTAAATAATAAAACAATAATAGCATAATAATATATTATTATATAATTACAGCTTGTAAAAAGACCCATTACCGACCGCCCATTGTGTCACCCTATGTAAAATTGTAAAATTTCTATTTTTATATCTATAATTATTTTTTTTTTTTTTTTTTTTTTTCGGTGGGCACTCATCAAATGACCTCTCCCGCTCTGGGCGGAGCGGAAGGGCGTGTCAGACTCTTACTGACTAAAACCCACCCGTGTTCCTGGATTTGCCTGTGCGCCAGGGCCACGGTAACTCTTTCGAACAATCCGCACGCCGCGCAATCCGCGGAATCCGCAAAATCCGCGGTGTACATTATGAAAAATAACATATCGGGGAATATAATGGACTCTCGGCTACGTTAAGGGTCTTCTTACACCCGGTATAATTATATACATATATAATGATGTAATTTTTGTATATTATGTTAAGCTGTTTTTCTTCCAAAATCTTTAGTAACGACACCCATTTAACAATCTAACCAGAAGCTTGGCCAACTGCCTGATAAGCCACGCTGACTTTAATTACGATTAACACCAAGATCGAGATGGACAGAACAAAAGTCGGTTGATCTATGTCAGATAACCTTGGGATTTAAATGAATGAATTAGTTTTTGCCTTCCTTTTACACATTAGAGAACATTTTTCATATATCTAACAGGCAACGTTCCGTTAAAAAACACTTAATTATAGTCCATTTAAGGCAGGGGTCTCCATCGACCGCTTCCACATGGCGCCCTGTGCCATAGAGCACGGAATCGCCGTACCGGCAGCGTCTTGGCACAGCATTTCTAATAAAATTCATGGCACCGAAACTGCGTTGAACGCACAACTTCCGCCACGGACGCCATTCAAAGCCGCCAGGTTTTAATCGACTTCAAAAAAAGGAGGAGGTTCTCAATTCGACTGTTTTTTTTTAACCGTCTTCAAAAAATGGAGGAGGTTCTCAATTCGACTGTAATTTTTATAAGTGTGTTAACTCAGAACTTTTTTCAAGGTGAACCGATTTAGATGATTTTTATGTGAACGCTGGTGCTTCTCATATGGTTCCATATAAATTTGATCAAGTTCTGACCAGTAGTTTTTGAGTTATCCTTAATACTGCGTATTTTTTTTGCACTTGCTTTACATTGATGATGTTTTAATTAATTCCTGTCACTGATATTTTCATATCAAGTAGTGGTATACGAATTTGTGTGGGGTAGGTACCACAACTAAATAGGGAAAAATTAAAACTTTTTTACAAAAAAACAACCACTTCAAAAAAGGTGATGATGATCACAGGCCTGATGTTATGTTAAAAAAAAACACAAAAAAAGTGAAAAATAATTTTAATTTCAGAAGTCGGTAGCAAAAAACGAAAATACAAAACCAAAGACACCGAAACCGGAACTTTTTTGTAAAAAGATTTTTTTATACAGGTTTTTAAAACACCTATCACATAACCGTCAACTATTTACGCATTCTGTACATCAAACTAAGTAAAATTGCACAAAAGTAGTTACTGGGAAACGACTTTTATTATAGGTGCTAAAAATCGCTGTTCACGGTAGCGCTTAACGTAACGCACGCATTGTGCTTGGTGCATCGGTACAAACGGTAGCGTTCACACCAGGAAACCCGGCCGACGCCTGAGGCAGGATACTCTCCCACCACCCGCTCAATAACTACCATCACCTACCTACTACGTGTTGTGTATTTATTTTATTTCTTATTTTTTGTATATTTTTAGTCTTCGCACTGGTTATGACGTCATCACATCAACGCCGGCTATCGCGCTGAAGTGACGTAAAATTAGCGCTGGGGCTCTGTCTCGCAAAGGGTCGTAGCATTATGCTGAGCGATTGCCGTTTTGCGTGGATGTGACGCATATTTTCCCTCAACTCGTTTTATTTTTGTATTTGTGTGTTTTTTCTTAGCGTAATGTTTACCGCAAATATACGTATTTTCTTTCTTCTTTCCTTACCACCAAGCGAGTATCTTCCTTCCGTGGCCCACTTGAAAGTCTCTGAACCGTCTCCGAAACCAAGTGGGAAGATGCAACTGCAATCTCGCAAAGTGGAGCCATCTCGACGGTACGGCACCAGGGTGTGGATGTGGAGCTGTAGCGCCAACTATGACCCACCTTCTATCCTGCCTTCTGGGCCCCAAAAAATTCAGCACTGGTCACCTGTGCGTTGCCACTGACGATGCCGTGGAAGTGACGAGGTTTTGGGCCAATAAAATTTTATACACAGTCATTGCATCGACACGACGAAAAAGAAAGATTGATACAGGTGTCGTAGGGGTAAGTTATAACATTCCATTTATAGAAAAAAAAACGTCAGAAAAAGTAGAAACTTTGTCCTTTAATATCTCCGTAACCACGTCGCTTCTGAGGTATGGTCCAGTACAAATATGGTATAAACAAGTGACTCTTTGCTTCATTAAGCGTCTTTTTACATCCGTTGTAAGCAGTTTTTTTTACATGAAAGTATGGAATTGACTTCTTAAAATATATTTTTTTGTAAAAAAAAACAGATAAATATTTTTTTTAAATTTCATTTTTAACCCCCGATGCAAATATGTTTATATAGGGTGTAAGAGGAGTGGTGGTGTGTATTAGTTGAAACAAAATAAAAACATAAATTAAAATAATTATTTTTATTAAATTAAGTACTATATCCTGATTGGGCGATAAATATTACCTCAGCTACAACAACTTTAATCACTATGATTTGGTCCGGTTTGGTCACTGAAATCTGACTTTAGCGAAATTTTTGGATACAAAAGCGCATTCCATATTAGCCAACATTTAAATTTTAGGTGAATATGTATCCGAATATCCGATCTATAGTCATGAGTGCTGTAGTGGGAGTAAATGCTGACATATTTGGTTTGTATACAAAGTGTTTATAAAGCCGCTTCTTGCAGCGGCCGCCGAGGCGCTTCCATGCTCTGTGCCGTGTGCTAATAGTCTAATTTTATGTGCGGCTGTCCCTTCTATCCACATCGTTTGTCAACGTAATGTACTTGTTGTATAGCTATTATATTGATAGGGGTCAAGAAATTCAAGAATGTTTGTTTAAAAAAAGGTTTTGGGAAATGATTAAAATAATATTTATCTATACTATTTTTGTTTAAGTCTCATGAATAGAGGGGGAAGCCGATCCAAGACCTTGTAATTAAACCTAGGTCCTCAAAGCTCGTGTGTTTTTTTGACGTGATAACGTCTTATAAATCGATGAACACCGGCTACATGCATGAAAAAGCATGACTCATTGTCACGGTCCACCTGAGCCCATGACGTTATCACGTAAAATTATCGTCCGTAAACCGACTTTGCAGACTACCATTTTTTTTTCCAATAACCAACAATTATGGCGTTGTTTGAAAATATCTTCGAAATAATAAAGAGCTTTCCCAGTGAAGGTAGGTACTGCCATCATACTTATCCTTAATTCCTCTTTATTGAATAATCAAGACTAGGTACTTTATTGAAATGACCAGCCCAGAATTTATTTCATAAATTTTATGCTAATCGAAACCAATTCGGTCCTGAGGTGTCGGATAGCATCTTAAAGTTTAAAGACATCTTACGCTAGATAACTGCAACGAAATGCGACAGATATCTGCTGCTTTTCATTTTAAACTACTATGAAAACTAGAATGAAATGCTCTACTTTTTGTTGTTATCATGAAAAGTATGTGAGAATTGCTCAGGCTGTGGATAGTTGAGAGCCAGGCATACAACATCGAGCTTAAACGACTGACCCGCGCGGGCGCGGACCAACACTGAATGCTGCTAGCCCACGAGGTAGTTTTTATAAAGCGTGCTAAACGCTGATTGGCTGACTACATCAGCACATCTCTAAGACAGCTGATCAGCCAATAGGATGTAAGTAGTGTTTAAGAATTTTGTATAAATATTTGTTTGGAAATAAATTCATCATCATTCACAAAACGAGTGTTTTACTTAACAGTCCAAGTAGTATCTCATATTTGGTGACCCCGACGTGATTTAATCAGTGGTGTGCTGATACGTAATAAGTCATGAAATATTGTGACTACGCCGTATTAGAAAAGTGCGAAAAGGAAGTTTCTGCTATTGCACTGCAATCGAAGATTCCACAATACTGACGGGCACAACCAAGGCTGTGGTTTGCTCAGCTTGAAGTCGTGATATCACCATACAAGACAAGCGATGAACAAAAATACAACGTGGTCATTGCAGTTCTGGAGAGGAAAGACATCGAACAAATAAGTGATATCATCTGTAAACCACCCGAGTCAGGAAAATTCAGCGTTCTGGAGAATCGTTTGGTGTCGATGTACGAAGAGTCCGAGTCCCGTCAATTCCAGAAGCTTTTGAGCGGACTAGAATTAGGAGATCAGAAGTCTACACAGCTTCTGAGGGTGATGCGAGAGCTGCGTGGAGAAAAAGTACCCGATAACGCGCTCAAAACTTTATCGACGGGCCACTTACCTTCCCAAGTCCGTGCCGTACTCTCCGTTAACACGGAATCTCCACTTGATAACCAGGTGATGATAGCGGATAAGATAATGGAGCATATAGAACATACTATCGTGGAGGTCAGCCGATCTACACCTTTTTTTTTTTTTTTTGATCCGGGGTGGAAAATCCTCATGGATGTCCCCCGCCCTGGGGGGGCGGAGGGGTCTGTCAGACTCTTACTGACTAAAAACCACCCCGGTGTTCCATCTCACACCTGCGTCGGGGGTCGCGGGAACATACGAATCTTCCGCAACCCCCGACTGGTGCCGGCCCGCCTCTGCGGGCCCCGTCCGGTCGAGCGGGGGGAGTGAGGTGTTTGACTCCCCCCGCGACGTCTAAGAGGGGCGCGCGTGGAACACTACGCGCCGCCGCCTCGGGTCCTGATGTATGGGGGGCGACGGACGTCCCCAAGTCCGTCGTCCCTGGACCCATTTAGGGGGGCTGGAAGAGGGCGTTGTCCGCCCTCCGCCGACGCCCGGTGCGCCTGCTGCGGGCCGGGTGAGAGGATGAGATCTCTCGCTCCCTTTCCGCAGCCTCCTTCTGCGAGATAACTGTTTCGCAGAAGGATACCACCGCGTCCCAGGACTCGTCGCCGCCGACCATAGCATTCACTACGGCCGGCAGCGACAGGTCACTGCCTACTCCTGAGATGAGGGCACGGCGTGGCTCCTCCCAAGCGGCACACTCTGCCAGCGTATGCCGCGCCGTGTCCTCCCGACAGTCGACGCAGTGGTGACACCGGGCGTCCGGCTCCCTGTTTATGCGACACAGGTAGCCGATCTACACCTGCTCCAAGCTCCAGCACCAGTCCAGATCTACAGTTTCAAGTACTAACAAAACAAATCGAGAAGATGACCCTTAAAATTGCCGCACTAAGGAAGGAGAACGTGAGTCATCGTCGTCCATTTCACCGCAGCAATTTCCGTTCAAGATCACAGTCCCGCTCAATTTCTGGGTCAGGAAAGAGACCAGGTGATCCAGACTGGGAGTATTATTATCATCACCGATTCGGAGACAGAGCTAAGAAGTGTGAACCACCATGTTCAAGGAAGCCGTCAGAATACTAAAGATCACATCGGCTGTTGCTTGCGTCGGTGAAGCAAAAATGAATAACCGTCTATGTATAACTGATCTAAATTCAAGAGAACGATTTCTAGTCGACACTGGTGCAGACTTATCGGTGCTAGCCGTAAAAACTAAGCGAACACCGATAGAAACGCCTTTCAAATTATTCGCCTCAAACAATACACCGATTAAGACATACGGGGGAAAAAATATGCAAATCTTGGACTTCGACGCAACTTCAAGTGGACGTTCATAATGGCGGATGTGAAGACGTCAATTCTTGGTGCCGACTTCCTGAAGCACCACCGACTTCTTGTGGACCTACACAGCAAGAAACTCGTAGACAGTCTGACCATGCTTACTGTTTACACGATGACCATAAATACTACACAAGATACTACGCGGTATGTAGTCGAACCAGGAAACTGTTATCTTGCACTTCTTCAAGAACTTGTTTTGTTTCTAGAACATGCCGGTTTCCTCACGATGTTTTCCTTTACCATTTTGAGAGCAGTGGTGATGAAATTAAATACACAAAGTAAAGTGCTTGCCTAGGTTCGAACTCTTGAGCTACAACTCGTAAGTCGGGGCCGATACCACTGCGCCACTACTGCTCTCTCGTCACCATTATCAATTATTGTTAATTTCTTAGCCCGTAATCGTCCAGTGCTGACTATAATCTTCCCGAAGACTGTTATAATTCATTTGTGGAAGCTTGTTGAAAATGTTTGTTGAAAGTTATCAATATGTCATGTGACATGATGATGATGATGTGTGTGTGTTTGTGGTGTGTGTGTGTGTATGTCATTAGACTGTAAGCTTTTCTAAGAACAAATATCTGGAGAGAAAAAAAAAACATGAGTGTCGTGGAACACTCGGTTGGAACGAAGTTTCCTTCATAGTATATTTAGAACAAAGGTGATGGACAAAATGTACCCCACGGAGTACAAACATAAATTGAATGCAGTTAATTTGAATTTAAAAAATAAAGAATTTTGAATAACTTTGTATGCCTTATAGCAGAAGTGGAGAAATAATCATAATTAAAACGTTTTCTGCTTGATTTTTACTAAGCCACCTTTTAATGTTGCCATATAATATTAACAAAGATCAGAACAGGAAAACCAATACCTAAACGCATGAAAAAATTAATTAAAAAACGCATAGCCGGCCTTTAATATACTTGTAAATTATTCGTAACCTAAATCTAATAAAACATAATTTTTGTATGTTTTCTTATCTTTAAATTGAACCATTTAGGATTGAATTTATAGATATTAGTGCAGTTACGGGTAGGATTATTTCACGTTATTACCGTCAACACCGCTGACTAATGGCTATTGTCAACACCATATTCCCTCCTCTTTGACGTTTGCGCCGGGATTTCTTCCAGTGTTCGTTCAATTCGAATTATGTTTATGTTTTCGCTTATACGTTTATATTTTATAGTGTCGTAGCGCCACGCGAGTGCTCCACTAATACTTATTGTGAACTGTGTAATACATAATTAAGGAAAATGGATCTTTTACAAGCGTGTGTTACCGTGATATCATAATTATAGAACGCATCAGGCGGCATGTATTACCATCATTACCCCCTGATGTGAATATTCTTTTATCGGAGTGGTTAACTTTTGAGGTAATTTCTAGTTTCAATAAGTACCCTTTACTAAAATATTTACGTGAGGTATTATGTACCCCATATTCTCACGTCATGGTCAAATCTTGAGACTTATAGGTTCTTATTTTACCTTTACAGTTATCACCTAATAGCGGTGTCGGTGGTTACTGCTATGACAATATAAGAAGATACCTTGCAACCATCTCAAGGGAAAGACAACTTTAACTAAAATACTATTTATATTAAATGCTCTACAAATATGTACACATTCATCTACATAAAATACCTTAGCCGTAGTGCAAAAATCAACTTTTTCAAACGCTCATAACTTTTGTCCACTACTGCTGATCAATATGCACCTTTTTAATTTTGTTTATGATCAGTACTATCAAATGACATAGATTGTATATCTGTACATTCTAGGGTATAACCCCATACAATTTTTGGCCATGTCTTTTGATTAACTGATCATTAATTTTATTTCTGTAAGTAGGTTTGTACAAACACTTTTACACGTCAATCATATTTTTTAAACTAGATGAGGTCGGCGTTTCCTATCTTAGTACTCTGAGAAGAAAGGCCGAAACAAATTCAGAGGTCACAGTCTCTCTTAAAGTCCAGACATAATCTTGGTCAGATCATGTGAAGACCATGTAGATTAGTATCTGAAATGATCTTTTGAGGAAAGAACCACACAGATTCAGTGGACCTGTCCAGTCAGGCATTTATCAGTAATCGTGCAGCTCAACTCAGGAATTCAGGACTTAAGGAGATCAACGGTTACCATAAAAGGGGTTATATTGAGTCAACCTTAAAATATAGACATATGCTGTCCGGGACGTTTTTACAGAACTTTTAAAAGGGAACAATTCCGTCATACATGATTTTTGCGTAACTTTAACTTTTTACGCAGCGCACGCAACGGAAGCTCTCAAAAGGAATCTTTTTTCTCGTTTTTGCAACATTTTTCATTTATGCCCCGCGCCTAATGGTCGTAGCGTGATGTTGTATAGCCTAAAGCCTCTCGATATATGGACTATCCAACACAAATTTTTTTTTTCAAGTCCTATCAATTGTTGCTAAGATTAGCACGTTCAACCAAACAAACAAATAAAGAAAGGTTCGTGACGGAAACTCGTGACGGTAAATTCTTACACTTTTTTTCGCCTAGCCCCCATCCGCCAAGTCCGTACCGTGCAATAAGGAACTCCGTTCCAAAAAGGAACAGCGCATAGGCAGATTCCGTTATTTCAATGCCCAGCATATTGGGATGTTAGTTTGTTCCCATTAACAGATGGCAGAATGTTGCAACTCATCCCGTTCTCTCCTATCGCAGAAGAGAATGGTCGACTGAAAACTATACATCACGAATAATGGGTGTTTCGGGTTATCTAACGATGTCGATTTGAGAACCCATATTATCAACTTAGGAGAATGTTGCAGCTCATCTCGTTCTTTTCCAGAGCAGAAGAGAATGGTCGACTGAAAACTATACATCACAAATAATGGGTGTTTCAGGTTATCTCATGATTTCGTTACGAGAATCAGTAGTAACAACTTAGACAAACCAATTTTCTGTATGGACCATAAATATTTTATTTCTCGCCGTCGTAAAATTATAACAACTTTTGAATACTTCAGTCAGATTTTAAAGCGACTGCTGACTCTGGCTTATCCAAAAGCTGCTCTATGTATATTCACGTCCATCGATCGTCCGATTTGGAGAAATAATTAATTAATTAATTAATTTTACCATCCCTACCTAGTTGCTATTTCACCAATTCGCACTAAGCGTTTCCAATTATCTTTTATAATAATAATAATAATAATCGCTTTATTTCGGACAATAATCCATATAGTGTTAGTAACATACAAAAAATAACTTAGTGCCTATTGTTAGTAAATATTAACCTCCGCACAAACTGCTGTACAATCGGAGAGCCGAAGCTCTCGGCTACAGTCTTCAGGATGCTGTTCCGACTGCCCCTCACTCTCCTCAGTAGCGACGCAGTTTTTTTGCGTATAATTGCATAGAAACCGTCGGTGCGGGCTTGAGCAAACATTTTCGACGCGCTACAGTAACGATTATAGTACGCACAGCAAAAGAGTGAAACTCTCTACCTGCGTCTGTGTTTCCGAACGCATACAACCCAAATCTCTTCAAAGTGAGAGTGAACAGGTTTCTTCTGGGTAAGCTCACTCCGTCGTCGACTTTGTCTCTGTCACCTCTGACCTAGACTAGAGTGAAGAGCAAAACCATCAATTTTTTTTTAAAGTCTCCTTTACCCGAGTTGAGTTTCTCGACTGTTGAGAGGCGAGAATTATCATTAGCATAATCTTTTCCCAACTACATTTATATTGAAGTCGACTTCAATTATAACAAGATGCAGCTCAATACCAGTATTTAACATGAAACGCCTATATGATCTTTACAACCCAGTTACTGGATAACACGAAACTCCTTGGTAAGACTTGTAGTCTGACTTTAAGGTAAGAATCACCAGGCAATTCATCGCACTCATATTTTTAAGCACTTAGAAATGGTCTTAACAGTAGAGTCCTGGAATTGACAATAAAATAAATTAATTCACTGTTTGGTCTCATTATCTTCGGTTACCTTTAATTATTATCATCATCATCATCATAATTAGGTCCAATGTTCTCTAATGTTCCCACTGCTGGGACACAGGGCTCCTCTCTGTGAGAGGCACTGGGCCGAAACCCACCACGCGGGCCCAGTGCGGGTTGGTAGATGTCACATGTCTTCGAATTTTTGGTTCTAGGACGTGCCAATTTCGTCATTTTTTTTCTTCACCATTTTCAGGGCAGTAGTAATGAAATTATTTACAAAAAGTATAGCGCCTGTTTGGGTTCGAACAACAACCTACCCCCCTACCTACAACTCGTAAGTCGCGGCTGTTACTACTGGGCCACCACTTCGGCTAAACGTAAGCTATTTACAGCAATAGTGTAGTGGAGCAATGGCGGCCCAAAGGTAACGGCCCCGACGGGACTGAGCAGTCGTGGCCTTTAATTATGATTACTGACAATTAGATTAAGTTTGGTAATAATTCGTTTCCTTCGTAGAAGTTTGAAATGAATGTGGAAGGGATTTGAGAGGTAAAACCAGTGCTTGCGCCGAAGAATTAGCTTTAATACTTATATTTTTCGACTTATTAATTACTAGCTTATTGCCGGCGACTTTACCTGCGATCCAGAGTGAAAAGTAGCACATGTTCCTACCTAGATCACGGTCTATCTGTGTGCCAAATTTCACTCAAATCCGTTTAGCCGTTTTAGCGTGAAAGCGTAACAAACAAACTCACTTTCGAATTTATAATATTAGATAAGATTCGGATTATTCATTCAGCTGGCCACTAAAACTAAGATGCCATCTTTTATTGTAACGGTAGAGTCAACCTTGTAACTGCCCTACCACCTTTAACAACAAGACTCAGTAAATTGAAACTGTACTAAGGTTGAAACCATGGTCTAAAACAACAAAGTCTGGCATTCCGGGAGTGACACATGCGTACGTCACTATCCAGTTGCCACTTTATTGCAACAAAACAGGCATTATGAAAACATTCAGTCACCATTCTGTTAAAAAATATATATAAACCATTTAAATTGTCGTTTCATTTTTCTAATCAAACGAAACAATTCAATTTAAACATATACCAACGTACTTGTTAGTCCTCCGTACTTGTTAGACCTCTTTGTTTTATCGGATTCGCACAGGTAATAAAGGCGATTGGGGAGTTATTATTACACACTACTGGTAACACAGCGGTGATGACGTAGGCTTGTGTCACCCCCGTGACCAGAATGCTATTCCTGGTGAAGTATATTATTATACCATGGTTGAAACTATCTAACTGTCACATAGACGAATATACCTTGTCGTTTTATGACGTGTAAGTGACATTTAATCTTAGCGTGTTATAGTGACCGAGATCAACTACACATACACTAAAGGTTTTGAACAAAACGAATGCCAAAAGTGCCTAATTTTTTATTTTATTTATTTGGGAAAACAAACAGTGACACATTACATTTTGCAGGAAGAAATACAAAAAAGATACCGCCAATTGTTTAACCAACAACATTTTCTACGGAATACACATACTTTTTTTTTTACAAACAACAATAATTTAAGTTTTTTTTGTGTTAAATGCAAACAAAGAAAAAATAAAAATTAAGGCATGCAAATCTTTTAATACTAGTGACTTAGTGTTTTGAGTACAATATTTTTAAATCTACTAGCAGAAAGAGCAAACATATCGATATGATGGAATTGCTACATCAATATAATATCATAATAACAATTTAATAACGCTTTTAGGATGTTGTTGGGGCTGCCGAGATACTGTAGTGCGTCTGGCATGTTTATGGAGGCTCGAATGGATGTTCATGCCATCATGAGAAAGAGAGCAACCTCCAACGGCTTTCTGAAAGTAATAACGGATCGGTTAGGGTCTAACCGGTCCGATAGATGGTCCATTTCTTATGGCAGATTCCTATAATTTACGGTCCGTTATTGGTTAAAATTAAAACTCTTGTATCTTTTCAAATATCGAAGCAAAGACCTCATAAGTTTGCATAGTGGACCCTTCCATATGGAAGTAGCTACCCCAAGTAAAATTAGCTTACGAATCTATTTATATGCCAGGTTCGGCAATAAATAATGCTACCATTGGTAAGAAAAACGATTCGTTTTTGTTGTTTATAGGGACCGAGCATTGGACACGGGTTTACACTCCACCCACGTGTCTAATTGATTTATTTTTTGAAGTGAAAACTTCTTTAGGCGCGTTGAGCACGTTTTGGGTGAACAAAGTCATGGAACTCGCGTCATCGTAATCGAACGCTTTCCATGAGCTATATGTATACTGTCTATATATGTGTACTTTTTGGGTGAACAAAAACCGTGAAACTCGCGTCATCGTCACCGCACGCTTCCACGATACGATTCACAAGTTACTTAGTTTTCACTTCTATCGGCAGTCCCCAAAGACTGCCGCGTATTTTTTTTGTGGTTTACTAACATACTTAGTTCCTAAGTACTAACTAACACGTTTATTGATGTTCTGTAATGGATGATCCGAAATAAAGTTATTATTATATATAAAAATCTCCGTAGTAAGACTTCTTAAACGTAGATTATGCAAAATATTAATTCGCAGCAGGCGTATGCAAATATTACAATAATGGTTATATTATTGTGGTGAATACATTTCCCCATGACCGGGGTGGTCATGGGGAAATGTATTCACCATCAAGTACTGCCTTATTAATTAATTATGAGCAGGGATTTATTACCACACAAAATCGTTTTAATTTTCCGTTGAATTAATCAGACACACACATTACCTAAGAACATTAAGTTCTTAGGTAATGTGGACTAATATTATAAAGAGAAAAGATTTGATTTTTGTATGTTTTTTGTAACGCTTTCTCGCTAAAATGGCTGAACGGATTTGCATGAAATTTGGTACAAGGGTAGACCATGACCTGGATTAGGAGAAAGGATAATTTTTATCCCGATATTCCTACGGAATCGAGACTTAGGCGGGTGAAACCGCGGCGCGCAACTGATTAATAATAATTTGTAGAGTTTCCATTAACCAGTTCTCAGCCCTCATGATGAAAATAATTTTAAGTTTTATTTTTCTGTTTTATTTTTTTTAAGACCTATATATTTTACTTACTTACTTCCTTTTTACTTTATTTTCACATCAAATACCGTATCGACTGAATCATCCCACATTCCTTGTTTACACATACTAATTACAGTGGCGAGACATTGTTACGTGTAATCACTGCATTACCATCGGTTACAAGTACAAAACATAAAAAAAATGCGGGGCAGTCTTTGGGGACTGCCGATAGAAGTGAAAACTAAGTAACTTGTGAATTGTATCGTCGAAGCGTGCGGTGACGTACGACAGTTTCACGCTTTTTGTTCACCCAAAAAGTACACATATATACACAGTACACATATAGCTCATGGAAAGCGTTCGGTGACGATGACGCGAGTTCCATGATTTTTGTTCACCCAAAAAGTGCTCAACGTGCCTAAAGAAGTTTTCTCTTCAAAAAAAATGACTATGGAGTTTCCAGCCCATTCTTCTCCATACGAAACTACCTTTTGGAAGGGCATAGTGAATAAAAGGGGTACCTAGATTGAATTCAATATCTTCTATGTGCAATTGAAAAAAATATTTTACACTTGATTTTGAATAGCTGTAGACCAACAATACAGTGACAGTCACAGACTGCCCATTCAGATTCTCGCGTCAATTTTATAACAAGTCTTATATCTCCTTACCTACATATCAGGCCCTGTATAAAACTATATCAATCTACATACATACTTGGAAAAAATCAAAATGAACTGCCTTCCATAAACAACTGCCATACATAAACAATAAACAATTTTCTTTTTTCTTTATTTTTTTCATTAAATATTACAAGATATCGCAAATTGGCAACCCAGAATGTTATTACGGGTTTCGTGAATAATTCTCATCAAACTAATTAATTCACTTTCGTGTTTTTACCGACATCCACTTAATCAGTGGTAGATTTTATTTATTTTTTGACGTGAATAGGCAATTTTAAAATGAGGGTTCCTAATACGTATGATAGCGATGTTATTGCTATGGCTATCTGCGGTTGCCATTGCTTTCAAAACTGCGTAACTGAGGTGCTTTTGGTTTTACTATATTTTGCAGCAAAGTAAGGAATAACTAAAAAAAACAAAAAACTACTACTTTTTCCAGTATAAGCTGACCTGTCATTGTACGGAAATCCTATACAATGCGAGATCAGTTTGGATTGGAAATGTATAGCTTGTGTACGTGTAAAATAAATACTGGCTTTTTATTGCTTCACTGCAAGGCAGAACCCTATTCTCACGCAGAAAAGGAATAAAATTTAATCGGAGCAAGACCCAGTGGGAGGCATAGGCTTCAAAATAACAATATCTTGAGGTAATACCTATCATGACGATATGAAAATAAATCAGCCCTCATCCCATTATTCATTAGTTGTGTTTATCTGTTATTAAGTAAAAGTATTTTTTTCCAATCTGTGAAAAAAACAACATACACTAAGTGGAAAAAATGCGTGTTATTGAAGCTAACACAAAAATGATCCAAATAAAGTTAATAAAATGTATATGGGGACTACCGCACAAGCTCCCTCAATCAAATAAAAAAAAACAATTTTCAAAATCGGTCCACTAGTGATGAAAGTATGGATGAACATATATAGGTACATAAAAAAAAGATTCTGACGAATTCAAAAATCAAATCATTCAAATCTCTTCAAAGTGAGAGTGAACAGGCTTCTTCTGGGTAAGCTCACTCCATCGTCGACTTTGTCTCTGTCATCTCTGACCTAGACTAGAGTCAAGAGCAAACCCAACTAAAATAAAAAAAATGAATTAAGCACATGTTCCTTTATTAAGAAGTCGTTTAAAAAGTCGACAAAATTCGACGCTTGGTAAAAATGATTATCAAGTAATATCTAACTGTTGCCCGTAGTTTTTTTGAATGATATTTTGTTGACGGGTTTAGACGAATAACTAAATTATCCATTTTCGTGTGGCAAACAAAACGATTTATCGAGGCGTGAAAGCAGGATTAGATAAACAAACAAATAAACACTCATGTTTATTATTAGTTAGCAAGTAAACATAGCCGTTTCACGCACTACAATTTATTTTATTAGACAGAAAGATGTAGTACACATAGCTACATATCAATCTATACATTTACAGTAGAAGCTGATTTCGCATTGTATAGGATTTCCGTACTATGAGAAGTCAGCTTATAGTGGAAATGTATAGCTTGATATGTAACCGTGTATACCTAGAAGTTTCTGTAATTCATTCTTACATCATAAAATATCTACATCATTATCGTATGCCTAGCCTTTTCTTAACTATGATAGAACTTTTACCAAAAACTTTTACCAAAAACTTTTACCAAATTTACTTTTTACCAAATTTAACTATTACCAAATAAACTTTTTACCAAATTTAACTTTTACCAAATTTAAAATATCTACAACATTATCGGCTTCCAGACTAATCAGCTGTGTAGGCAGCTGTCTAGGAACTACAGGTAATAATATAATGTTAACAATGCAAAATGCATTGTTCCTCGCGCCGTTGCAATAACTTATGTTCTGTATAGATTACTCGTATGTAAGAAGCCTCATTGTGCTTATTAATCGTGGTTATCAGTCAATAGACTTTATACTGTACACTGGAGTTTTATTTACAACCTTCTCCAACCACGATATCAAAAGGTCCCAACAAGCTTAATACCGTCCCGTAGTTTACATGGATGACTGCCTACTTGGACTATGTACGGGCTCATCAACCGTGCGTACACTTTGCTAATGCAACCCACTTTTTTGGGTGGGAAATCATTAAATGACCTCTCCCGCTCTGGGCGGGGCGGAAGGGTGTGTCAGACTCTTACTGACCCACCCGTGTTGCTTCAGTTGCCTGTGCCCCAGGGCCACGGTAACTCTTTCGAACAATCCGCGACACCAGCAGGCATCGGCCCTACCCATCACCTATCGGCCACCTATCGGTAGCAACCCACTTGGATGTCGTACCTCACGAATATTTAACTACTACCTTTCGCCCGCATGATCACAGGAATTTACTACCGGTATGAAAAAGTATCCTATGTCCTTACTCGGGTCATGGCCTATCTTTATGCCTTTCATTCAATTCCGTTCAATCGTTAAGGTATGAAAAAGGTAGCAGACAGACTATATTTCCAATCTCTCACTTTCACTCTTTCGCTCTTTCGCGCTTTTTCGCTCTTTTTCATTTAAAATGAGGTACACAAAAAATTTCAATAATAAATACATGTGAGTTTTAAAATCATCCCCTTATTTACCTCCTTGGGGGTTGATTTTGCAAAATCGCTGAACATGTAATTCTTTATTTCATACCAAAAGCATAAACTTGAATTTACATATCACCAACTTAAGGAAAGCTGGGTTTCCCATACAAACTTTCATTCTCTAAATCATCCCACTTAGGATTATTTTTGAGAAAAAATATTTTTTCTTCCTCAGGATACCATCTACCTATCTCCTTACCAAAAGGTTAGTCAGATGTTATCAGATTACAATATGGAAACGCGGTGAATTCGATATACGATGACAGGACAACCTTTCGCTAGCGCGTCTGGACCCAAAGTGAGCCCCGTGAGCTCTAAGCTCTAACGCCTAACATTAACGTTCACAAACTTCAAAAATATCAAAATCAACCGACAAGCCAGTGTTGCCACTTCCTATATCGACCTCACCTAAGTGTACTACTTGACGTTTCCAGTTACTAATAATTAGGTGACGTTACTAATAATCAAAAATAAAGGTGGCGGATCAGTGTTGACGCTGCGACATAAATAACTTTTAACTTAATTTGTGGTTATTTCTGTGTGCTCCAAAAACTTACAAAACCAAAAGAAAGTGCTAGTGTAAAGTGCCTACAATGATTGACCCGTACTGAATCCGCAACCCTATTACTGGTAAAACAGCACCCCTTGATGATAAGACTGCTTGCTAGAACAGGTTTTCAAACAAAAAAGAAACTTACGTAATAGCCACTAAATTAATTAAACAAAATACATAAACGGTTTAGCTACAACAATAAAAACCCTTTCACTTAAAAAACAATCAATGTTCAGCACATTTTGCGGGACTGGCGACGTCGTTTGGCGAACTTCCAAATGTCCCCTTGTTTTTATCATTATTTTGTTCCAAGTTTTGCTTGCGTCGTTAGATCTGTGTAGGTAGTAGAATGGCTTGTTTTATTATGCTTTTAAGGGTGATAAGGGGAAATCCTGCAGCCGATTCAGTTTTATGAAAGTAGAGCAAAAAGGGTTATGTAAGGTTAGTGTTGGCAGAACTTCAGTTAGACCCCTTTGCCCGCCCCAGGGCAGAGGATATCCACGAGAATTTTTCAACCCGGAACAAAAAAACAAAAGGTAGTACGTCAGTTCTTTCTTACATTTAGTGTGTTTATCCAATGCACGTCCGTCACTTGAGAGCCATCATGTCGGCCGCCGAAGTTTCGAGTAGTTCGGTGTGACTCACGGAGGTGCGACGGCTAGAACTTGGCCCGAGATTGTGACTAATAATAATATGATGATGATAATAATGATGTGCTGGCAATACAAAACACGTTTGATCTTGTCCACACACTGCCGTCGCACCGGCGCCGTTCGCCTGGCTTTTGTTTTGTCTATCATAACATACTGAACAGCCGAGTTCGGTCGCGGTGGACAAACAATCGCCGTCACGCTCAGATGGAATAATCTCGTTTCTCGGTGATGTCCCGGTGACGATTGCAGTGGACAAACGGCCTTAATGTGTTTTATCGTGAAAATTTTGGTATCTAAGTATAAAGCGCAACCGAGTTTGGTGGGGTCCAGAGTTCAACCACCGGATCGGAAATTGGGTTATTCCATGAGGGAATTCTAAGTCGGCGGAAGTCTTCAGTTTTTTAAAGTCACAACCAATGTACACAAGTAAAACATGTAGATCAATATAATAGACTCTTTTGGTCGTCAAATTTTACAAGAAAATACAATTGATTCTGTGGGTTTTTTTTTTGTAATTATGAAAATAGCAGAAGCATACTTGAATACATGTGCCGCATAATTCACATTTAATTTGTTATCATAACCAGCTCTGAAGGTTTTGTATACAATGATTTTCCATTTACGTACATCATTTATTCGCAGAATTGCCCAAATTCGACGATATAATTTGATTGAATATATTGATATAATTTCATGTCATTTGGTCTAAATAGATAGATATATATTTTTATATAGATTCTTCTATATTTTGTGAATGTGAGAACGTTGTAGGCCTAACTTGTAGACTGTATTGACTGATTTGTGGACCTTTTTATATTTTGTTGAGTACCTGTTACTTGTTGACAGGCCTACACTGTCCTCCCATATCTATCAACACTGTAATTAGTAACATTGTAAAAGCCCCTTATTTTTAAAAGAGTAACCGTGGAGTTTCTTGTCGGCTCCTCTCCATAGGAAACAACCAATTGGAACCGTGCACCTAGCTTCTGACGTTTCATAAGTGCCCATGTTGGTTTATGTGAAATAAAATATTTTGATTTGATTTGATTTGAATAATTTCGGAAGCTGCACCCTAATTGCGTGACATACAGTAAACATGAAAGTCATTCCTACACGCGTAGCATGACCACAATAGAAACGGGTTTTGTCGACGGAAGAATAGAAAAAATGATAGATTGTATAAAAATTTCTTTAGAAATCTGTCAACGAACTGTCATTTTGTCTATTCTTCCGTCGACAAAACCCGTTACTATTGTGATCATGCTACGTGTGCTATTGTCAGTATGTTACGTAATTGCCCCATAGATTTGAGTTATTTTAAATTGAAGTTCCAGTGTATTTTCTATTTTATTGTGATACAATTTTATTGTAATTTATGTTTAACAAGCTGACCCGACAGACGTTGTCCTGACTTAACTATGAATGTCATGTGTCATTTAGTTTTAGTTTTGACTATTGACTAAAACTAAAACTATCGACTCATTTATCAACCGATCCATCTGTGTTAAACGATATTTGCAGCGCGCATTCTGTCAATCGCTGACGGTTATTTCAAACAACTGACAGTCATGTAAAATTAATATTGGCGTTAAGTTTCCTTAAAATTTGTAACGTTCCGATCAACTTCCTTATTTTTTTATTTCATAAGATCCTTCTCCTGACAATAACGAACAAAACAAAAAAAAAAAAAAGTGAAATCGGTCCAGCCGTTCACGCGTGATGGCGTGACCAAGGGAAATAGGGATTCATTTTTATATATATAAATATATATAATATAATATGTATAGATATAGATTATTTTATTTGTGAGACTCATTAATAAATTATATGTAACAGTTAAATGAAAAAAAAATTAAGTGGGTAGGTTCACTTTAGTTTAAATAGAAATCCGCCGCCATCAATACGTAATCATACACTTAGTTGGTATAGGAACACCGCGATAGGCGTAAAAAAAGGTTCGCCTTGATTAATGTGCGTGACTATACTTTTATACTGCCACAATAAAGTGATGTTTATGTAGCTAACTATACCGCTTACATCGTTTATCAGGGTCAACATTTTATAAAATATGGTTGAGTTTTTCTTGTCTTTAATTTATTATTATACTAGCTGCTGCCCGCGGCTTCGTCCGCGTGGACGTCAGAAATTATCCTACAGAAACGAAGCCTATGTTACTCCTTATAACATCAGCTGGCTGCCAGTGAAAGTCCCGTCAAAATCGGTCCAGCCGTTTCGGAGATTAGCTGGAACAAACAGACAGCCAAAATTAAAAAAAAAATGTGGTATATGTACCGTGTATACGTCCATATGCATTTAGTAAAAAGCGGTTACTTTAAGCAGTGGTGGCCCAGTGGTGTCGGCCCCGACTTAAGAGTTGTAGGTCGTGGGTTCGAACCCAGGCAGGCGCTTTACTTTGTGTAAATAATTTCATCACCACTGCTCTCAAAACGGTGAAGGATAACATCGTGAGGAAACCGACATGTCCTAGAACCGAAAATTCGAAGACATGTGACATCTACCAACCCGCACTGGGCCCGCGTGGTGGATTACAGCCCATTCCCTCTCAAAAAAGAGAGGAGGCCTGTGTCCTAGCAGTGGGAACATTATAGGCTGATTATGCTGTTATGCTGGTTACTTTAATATTACAAACAGACACCTCAATTTTATTTATCTGTTTAGATTACTACTTCTTTAGTGTAGTGTTTGGAAACGTGATTGCTGAGCCTGGGATTTGTATTAGATTTCCAGGTCAAGCATAGTGTTATTGAATTTTTCATATGGCACACAACAAGCAAGGGAAACGTGTTCCCCCAACACATGTTCCCCGCGGGGTTCCCACGTACCCCTGCGAAAATATCAAGCGTCATGTTTTGTTAAAATTAGATCTACCGCTGTCCAGAATAGGAGGTATCTCTCGTGTATTTATATGAATACTTTGTATTCATTATACAAAAAAAAACATCGTAAAATCACAGGTATGCGAAAGCTTGTACCTACCTAATTGGTAAATTGTTGTAAATAAATTCCACCTTACGCGATATTATCCTGTAACCTGTCAACAAATTAATAAAAAAACGCCTGTTATTAAAATACAATTTATGGTCTATTCATAAACACTATATGACCGCGGTCCGGGTTCCGTCAGATTCGAGAATTTTGCTTGCATACATTATGTAACTTTGCAGCGGTAGCCAGAGGTGCACTTAAAACTTTACTGCCAAAATGAAGAGAGGTATACAATCTACTCCCATTTCGCCAGTAATATTTTAATTCCTATGTAATCAGGGGCGAGCCTATTGCCGTCACGTTCTGAGAAATTCCTGATCGAGAAGCCTAATAACAAATCTAATTAAATCAAATCAAAAGTCAATTATTCAAATAAGGCTGACAATCAGCATATTTTGAACATCAAAATTACATAAGACAGTCCCCCAAAAACGCCCGCCCTTCACGATTTCCTAGTGCTTTAGCTGGGGAGAAGAAGTGGCGCAACAAATTGTCTAGCAGCACAGCTGTCTGTTCAGTTAAGAAAAATAACTAGATTCTATACAATAGTAGGTATGAAAAGTAATTAAGTAAAGTAAATTAAGTAAAGTAAAGTAGTAAAAAAAATGAAAAATAATAAAATTACGAGACACGGAATATTAAAATAAATTATTTGCCACATGTTAGCTAGCCACGCCAATATACCAACAACTGTAAAAAATAAAAATGTAAAAAAAACTTAATACCTACATAAAAGCCTCCAGCTATGAAGGGCGTGACAGCTTACATTAACTAACTAACTAACACTGCTTGACCTGGGCATCGAACCCAGTACCTCATGTTCAATGCTTGCGGTCACTAGACCAATGTGACAGTGTCGTTGACATTTTTAAATTTCCACATAATATAACAGATGTAAAAAGACGCTTAACGAAGCCGTGAAGCACATCACTTTAAAAAAAAGTCACAAGCCGAGAACGTTATGTGATATTATTTTATACAGAACCATTCCTTGAACCTTCTGGTTCAGGAGGTATTGAAGGTCAAAATTTTAAATGTTATAACCTAACTTCAAACGCCCTCACAACTCAGGAGATGTGAGGGCGTTTAATGTTAACTTATAAAATAAAATCATTATGTTTATGGGTATGATGGTACAGGTACCATTGCATACCCATAAGCACAGTGTTTTGCGTGCGTTACATGTCGCGCTGTCGTGAATAGCGATTTTTCCCACAAAAATAAAAGTAGTTTTCCAACAATCATTTTTGCTCAATGTTACCTACTTAGTTCAATGTACAGAATGCGTGCTATATGATAGGTCGTTTTACACACTATATGTCCAGCATGTAGGCCGTCTGTCAGAACCGTCTGTATTCCTGAACATGATTTGACGTAGGGACGTGGAAACAGAGCTTGGACGGCCCGGTAAAGGACGGGCCGCGGGGGCGTTGCTGCCGCCGTATCAGCCATATCAATGATAGCATAGCATATATTGTAACAATATCTTTTTCTGCCTTTTTTTTACAAAGGATTTTTTTTCGTGTTTATTTTGCTGAATAAATTGTGTGTATTTTAGCCTGTGCTAAATAAATGTATTTTTTTTCTTTCAAATATGCGAAAGCTGATAACACTTTTCCCTACCTGGGAATTTAATTGAACCCAGAACCTCTCTCTCGATAATTACTACACTAACGTGGCTGCATCGTAAATCTTCCCCGATATAGCATCTGCTACTGAAACCTTAATTAACGGAACAATTAGATTGTAATGAACGGTTGGATTTGTAACCGCAGTGTAATGTGGTAGTGTAGTACAGTTGTTATATTGTGCTAGTGGATACGATTATGTAGTTGCAAGTATAACCCTGGACCCCCCAGCCATGTACTAGGGCTATTAAAAAAAAATGCGGGGCAGTCTTTGGGGACTGCCTATAGCAGTGAAAACTAAGTAACTTGTAGTGAATTGTATCGTCGAAGCGTGCGGTAAAGATGACGCGAGTTTCACGCCTTTGTTCACCCAAAAAATACACATATATACACAGTATACATATAGCTCATGGAAAGCGTTCGGTGACGATGACGCGAGTTCTATGATTTTTGTTAACCCAAAAAGTGCTCAACGTGCCTAAGGAAGTTTTCACTTCAACAATCCATCGACGCGCAAACTGAAAACATGAATTCAGCACATGATTCTAGAGTCTAGAATTTTTTTCTACGCTTAAAATTTTCTACGCTTGGGGGCCCCTAGCGTAAAAAGTGCAATACTTGCGTGGTCAAAGTGTATGAAACAGCATTTTTTTTTTAATTACCTGCTAAATATTTCAATGCAGAGGCTGTTCAGAATCGTGTACTGAATCCATGATAATAGCCCTTTAAACATATACTATACCAAATCAATGCTATCGATTTCTAATGTATACCACTGTATAGTAATTCTGACATAAACGAAATTAACCCCGTGACTACACGCTCAAACGACACGCGACTTGCGACAGCGACTGCGGAGAAAACAAACGCGCACGTTTCGCTTAACGCAAGTCGCATCGCTCGAGGCCGTGAACAGAGCCTAATAGGGTATTTGAATTTGAGTCGCCTTTACACAGGTAGGTTAAGTCAGGGAAATTAATTGTTTATCAAATTGACTGCCATCTTAAATTGTCCGTATATTCGAATCACAACTGTAATTCTATGACAGTTATATGAAATGGTATGGCAAATTGATGTAGTGTGTCAACTGGATTAACCCATTAATTTCGAGGACTGTACATATACAAGAGTTATATGTGTTTTTTTTGGAAGTTGGTTGTTTTTTGTAAAAAAGTTTTTATTTTTCACTTTTTCGGTGCCGTATCTACCCCACACAAATTCGTATACTACTACTTGGTATGTAAATAATAGTGACAGGAAATTATGAACACATCATCAATATAAACTAAGTGGAAAAATATGCAGTATTAAGGATAACTCAAAAACTACTAGTCAGACCTTGATCAAATTTAAAAGGGACCACATGTGAAGCACCAGCTATCAAATAAAAAAGAATCATCCAAATCAGTTCACCCAGAAAAAGTTCTGAGCTAACACATAAAAAAAACCTCCTTTTTTTGAAGTCGGTTAAAAATAACATCCTGGTACATAAACATTCCGTATCTCTATAAAAACTGAAGGAATGCAATTTAACTAAAAACGTCGCTCTACAAAATGGATGAGAAATAACATTTCAGTGGAAATGGAAGCAGGAAACTTAAACTAGATTTAGATTTTTTCCTCTGCCGTTCCTAGATAGAAAAACATTGCGCTTCGTGCTTGTCGGGAACATTTTGTGCTAGTTTGTTTACACTGTTTTGGAGATTGGGTTTGGGGCATTTATCATAAGGAAGTTTTCATGTTGCATGCTAAATATGAGCGGTTATTATTTTATTTATTTATTTATATTCACTTAAGGTAAGTATAACTAAGTATGATTGGCGGCACGGTTGGCGCAGTGGTTAAGCGATTGACTGCTGCGTTGCGTGTCGCGGGTTCGATTCCGGCACGAAACAAATATTTGTATGATCTACAAGTAGTTGTTCCGGGTCTGGCTGTTTGTGTATGTGAGTTTGAATGTTTGTAAACGCACCCACAATACAGGAGAAGTTCCTAGTGTGGGGCAACGTTTAAAAAAAAAAAAAAAAACTTATAAAGAAAGCCCCACAAAACCGTAAATGATAAATGATAAATGATAAATGATTTTATTTCTGTAAGTAGGTTTGTACAAACACTTTTACACGTCAATCATATTTTTAAACTAGATGAGGTCGGCGTTTCCTATCTGACTACTCTGAGAAGAAAGGCCGAAACAAACTCAGAGGTCACAGTCTCTTTTAAAGTCCAGACATAATCTTGGTCAGATCATGTGAAGACCATGTAGATTGGTATCTGAAATGGTCTTTTGAGGAAAGAACCACACAGATTGAGTGGACCTGTCCAGTCAGTGCACGCATTTGTCAGTAATCGTGCAGCTCAACTCAGGAAGTCAGAACTTAAGGAGCTCAACGATTCGACGAACTATTTTTCGTCGAATCGTTGAGCCAAAGAAAGACAAAGAAAGGACATTTGGGTAGGCCACATAAATTACTCAATCTGCCAGATCATGATAAAAATTAACTGCGAAAAAAAAAGCAATGACCCACATAATCCTCACATTCACAATAATTAAAATAACATACTACTTTACAAGTAAATACTCATGTCATTGTGTATATAAAATTCAACAATGTCAATGTGTATATAAAAAAAAATCGGACATAATGTTTGAGAACCATGTAGATTGGTGTCTGAAATGGTCTTTTGAGGAAAGAACCACACAGATTAAGTGGACCTGTCCAGTCAGTGCACGCATTTGTCAGTAACCGTGCAGCTCAACTCAGAACTTAAGGAGCTCAACGATTCGACGAACAATACCAAAGAAAGGACATTTGGGTAGGCCGCATAAACTACTTAAACTGCCAGATCAAGAATATAACTGAAACAATGACCCACATAGTCCTCATATTCTCAATAATGATAATAATATAATACTTTTACAGTAAATATTCATGTCTAAAATAGCTAGCAAATTAAAATCAACATTCACCGTGTAAATTTATTGGAGCAGCTCAATCCCAAGCCTTTTTGTCTTCAATATAGTCTTTCACAGTATAATAGGCTTTCTGGCATAGTTTCCGTTTTATAAAAGATTTGAATTTATTAAAGCTTAGATCTTGAATGTGGCTAGGAAGTTTATTATAAAAACGTATACATTGGCATCTAAACGAGCCACCTATTTTCTTGAGCCTGGTTGTAGGAACAATAAATTTGTGTTTGTTTCTAGTATTTATATTGTGGATATCACTGTATTTTTTAAACAGATTAATATTTTTATGTGCATACAAAAGATTTTCATAAATATACTGAGAAGGCACAGTAATTATATTAATCTCTTTAAATTTATCTCTGAGGGAGTGTCTGGGACTTAATTAATAGATAGAACGAATTGCCCTTTTTTTTTAAACGAAAATTGTCTGGATATCGTCGGCATTTCCCCACAACAGAATACCGTACGACATCACACTATGAAAATAACTAAAGTATACTAAACGGGCTGTCTCTAAATCAGTTAAACCACGAATTTTTCTAACGGCGTATGCTGCAGAGCTAAGCTTTTTTGACAATTTATCTATGTGGGGGCCCCATTGAAGCTTGGTATCCAAAGTTATGCCTAAGAAAACTGTGGTATTTTCGGGTTCGTAGTCTCTATACACTCAATAAATTGTATATGTGTGTGTTGTATTGTTGTTGTATTGTATTGTATTGTATTGTTGTATTGTGTGTGTTGTTGTATTGTGTGTGTTGTATGCTTGTTTGTTGTTGTTGTGTTGTATTTCTATTTTAAGATTGTTGCTGAAAACCAGCTCTGTGGCTCTGTCTCGCACAGTCACAGTATTATGCTGAGCGATGGCCATTTTGCTTGGTTGTGGCATATTTCTCCCCAAATTGTTCTTTTTGCGTTTGTGTTTTTTCTTTGCGTCATGTTTATCGCAAATAAACGTTTTTTCATTCTTTTTTTCTTTCTTAATAAAGAAGTCAAAATGAATATCAAAGATGGCGGCTGCTAAATTTTTTAATTAAATCATCATACAATCTAAAACTCCATAACGTAGTACATTCGGAGTAGAAGAAAAAGCGTAAGAATCTTCGTTCCTGACGGGGGACCCCAGACCCCACACGATTTTCTATTTACTTCATAAATTGTATCAATTTTAATGTCTATAATATATTATTATGTTATTCTAGTGAAAACTCGTCCTTCAACATCAACATCATTTGGTAATTCGAGCAAAGAAGAGAAGTATAGTTTAATTTTAGAGCAGCTTTGGAGATTGATGGTAAATAAAACGGTAAATGGTAAACGATAAGATAGCTCGCGAAATTAAACTTATCTTCTTTTTAGGGTTCCGTACCCAAAGGGTAAAACGGGACCCTATTACTAAGACTCCGCTGTCCGCCCGTCCTTCTGTCTGTCTGTCTGTCACCTGGCTGTATCTCATAAACCGTGATAGTTAGACAGTTGAAAATTTCACAGATGATGTATTTCTGTTGCCGCTATAACAACAAACACTAAAAAAAATAGAATAAAATAAATATTTAAGGGGGCTCCCATACAACAACCGTGATTTTTTTTGCCGTTTTTATAGATGGTACGGAACCCTTCGTGCGCGAGTCCGACTCGCACCTGCCCGGTTTTTTTTTGGAATTTGCTCGTAAGTATGTGGATCAAAATAATAGGTCGGGGAAAAACTTTTTCGTATTTTATAGGTATAAAGTTGTAGTAAACTCTCTTTGGCTGTACTGTTTGTATCTGGCTGGTTTCGATACCATTAAATAGAATACAATTTAAAAACGAAAAATAAGAAGTAAAAACGATTTCCCGTTTTTTTATCAATTATTTTGCTGTCCGCCAAAATGAGTGAATGTAACGAAGAAATTCGATACATTTTGAAGTTTTATTAAAATAAAAAACTTTTTTACAAAAAAAAAAACAACCAGCTTCAAAAAAAAACACTACAAAGTGAAAAATAACTTTAATTTCGTATTTCGGTGTCTTTGGATCTGTATTTTAGTTTTTTGCCACCGACTTCCGAAATTAAAGTTATTTTTCACTTTGTAGTGTTTTTTTAGAAGTAAGTTGTTTTTTTTTTGTAAAAAAGTTTTTTATTTTTCACTTTTTAGTGAGTCAGTTATTAATTTATCTAAGTTACAATAGCCTAATGTCAACTGCTCATCACCTTTTACAAAATATTCCTTTCCCCGATTTAGGGACGTTAATTGTTGAGGAGTTCTCCTGGTAAGAACCAAAAGAACTGGAGCTGATGGTGAAGGCACTATCAGCTCCATTTCAACATATACATTGTGACGAGCATAAATTGCTTAGCCAACATATTAAAGTAATCGAATCGGAACCCGTGAAATACTTATTATTGAGTAGTTCCGGTTGCCACCAACGGCCTTCATCATCAGTTCCACTTCACCGAATGGTGTCTTCCGAGAGCAAATGCACGAGTTACTATAAAAAATACCCAAATCGCTATAGGTTTGCCTATAAAATTTGAAGATTCCCTCGATTTCCATGGGACCCTTCATCAGATTCTGACTTGGTGACAATGGGACCACCTCTAGAGCTTCGTCTTTCGAACAAAAAAATAATTTTGCAAATCCGTCTATATATGGCGGAGTTATGCCCGAACATACATAAAAAAAAAAAATGTAAACATCCGAATTGATAACCTCCTCCTTTTTGAAGTCGGTTAAAAAAGGTGCGAAACACAAGCTGCGAAAAATATATGTGACGTTTATGGACTTATGCAGTGTCAGTAAGAGTAGCACAAAGTTGGTTCAACCGTTTTCAGTCCGGGAATTTTGATGTTAAAGATGCAGCTCGCTCTGGTCACCCTGTTACGGAAGAAGTCGATGCCATTTTTGAAAAAGTGGAGCAAGATCGGCATATTACTAGTTAAGACATAGCTGAAGAGTTGGGGGTTGACCACAAAACAGTTTTGACCCATTTCAAAAAGTGTACCGGGACGAGTAATGAGGTCACGTGTGAGTGTGCGTGTGAGTGGATAAAAATCGTTAAAATCGTCAATATTAATTTATCATTAACCATCAATAATCTTTGGTGAAGGAAAAACTTCGTGATGAAACCTGGACTTTATCTTGCATATATGTATATAAAAATACCTAAAGAAAACTGAAGTGATTGTTTGTAATGTCAAAATAACAGCTTTTTACTCAATGCATATGAAAGTATATACGGTACTTATATCAAACAAAAAAAAAACACTTTTAATATTTTTGTCTGTCTGTCTGTTTGTTCCGGCTCATCTCCGAAACGGCTGTACCGATTTTGATAATATTTGATATGGGGATACTTTGAACCCTAGGGAAGGACGTAAGCTTTTTATCGACATACCATGCGGACGAAGCTAGTAGTTAATATAAGTCTGAACTCGCCAACCCGTCTTGAGCAAGCGTGGTGATCAATGCTCGTGCCTACTCTGCATGAGAAGGGGCCTTTGCCCTGCACTGGGGCAGTAATAAGCTGGTATTATTATTATCGTTGGTGGTAGTTTACCCAAGCTGTCTTTCATACACAGGTTCACTATTACCAAAATCTATATGTGCACGTTCCGTACACGTAATAAGCATTGAACCTTCAATCTTACTCCATCATCTCATTAAATAGATCTTGCGACCTGGAAACTACGTCACCACATTACCGCAACAGGAAGTGCGTACGTACTTAAGTGTCAATAATAATTATCCACGTGAAATTAATTATTATGTGTTCACTATAATTGACTTCGGATCAAATACTGGGAGGATAGTTAATAATCTGTAAAATTGGTATTTTCTCTACGTAATAAAATCGTAGCGAACGTAAAACTGTACTTTGTTTTTTTTTAAACTAAGTTTTACAAAGTCTGGGAACGATTCTAATGCCGCAAATATGTTTTTTAGAGTAGTTGTCTGTTTATCTGAATGTACTATGTTCTAGCATCACACAATAACTACCGGATAGATTTTGTTCAAATTTTGCATAGGATCACGCTATTTGCTATCGAGCGTGGACGAGCAATATTACAATTTATTCGTATTCTTAAATTCTATAGTTTATCGCAAAATGTAAATAGACGAGCCAAAAGGTTAGAATATTGCAGATAGTTACAGATTTAACCTGTTAAGTGATTATCATCACGCTATACCTTTATGGAGCTAAGCAGTCGACAAATACTGAATGGATTTTTGAGATGGGGCAGGTACCTTAACCGTTGTCGCTAGAAGAAAATGGTCTTAGGAAACTGTTCTTAACTTTTTTAAATAGTTTGATCTGCATTCACAGATTTTGAAAAAAAACAGTCAGCAAGAAAAAAGGGAAAATATAACAATAAAAAAATAATTGGTGCCAATCGATCCCGTTTCTTATAAGGATCAAAAAACTATGTGAGACCACTGAGCTTTGGGTACCAGAAAAGTCAGAACTCGCAAAAAAGCATTCCATACATTTCGTAGAACATGAGACTGACATGAGAGAGAACACAATAAACCAGTGTATGACAACAGTCGAGTTATTCCATTACTGCACTGGGCTGAATAGGGAACGAATATAGCAGATAGTCACAGATTTAACATGGATTCAGGTACATGATTCTGAACCATTTTTTCGCACGGGTGTTGAAAATTTTCGCCAGTTACAAAAAAAAAAATTGCTCTTCCATACATTTTGATCTCGTAGGTATTGCAACAACTAAACTACAACCTAACTAAATTAACTACAATAACTATAAACATATTTAACTAGCAAGTGCTTGATAGTCTGATGGTCAGATACACAGCTAAACGAACGTCTCGTGCTTTAAGACAATCAGTTCGGGTTTTGGCTAGGACTTTCTACAGAAACTGCAGTTCTGTGTCTGAAGCAGGCCATCAGGTACTATACACAAAAAGAAGAACACCGGTTTTCGCTTGCTTTCTTGATTTGTGCTTTTAATCGGCTGCCTAATTACGTACACTATCTATCACAATCTGATTCATTTTAAAGCTTATTGCTAATACATTGCTTCATATGTTCGAAAAAATTGTCTGCCCAACAACGTAAATAATGCAATGAATGTTGTTGAACTGTCAAAATGAAACCCATTCCTACTGTGAGTGTGTTACGTAAATACCCCGCTGGTTTCCTACGATATATTATGGAACAAACTTGAAGCTATAAGCTTGTCTCGATAGGCGTGTCTGCGTTCTAGGATGAAAAGTAGCCTATATCCTTAACCTGGTCATGGTCATTTGTGGGCCAAATTTCATTCAAATCCGTTCAGCCGGTTTGGTGTGAAAACGTAACGAACAAACAAACAAACTTACTGTAACATTTATAATTTTAGTTAGAAATTGCATTAGGATATTTAGTATATTGTGGTGTCTTACGACTTCCACGCGAACGAAGTCGCAGGCGGAAGCTAATATTAAATAAGCACGGCCATGTCTGTCAGTTTATTTGGCCAAAGCTTTGAAACGACTTGATGAATTTTGATGCGGTTTGCACTACCATTTAAGTCAGTTCTCGAGGACGAATAGTTGAGCCTTGAAACTGTTGTTGTTGAGCATATTGCCATTAGCCAGGTATAAAGCCGAACTCCAGAAGTTACTAAGAATTTCCTAATGGAAGAAACCCAATAACATTTTGTGCTCGACCCAACTCGAAGTGCAATGCTGCAGTCGTGCCGACAAAGAAGGCAGTATTTCGGTAATCAAAGACAAATGTAATGGCGATTCTTGATAGAGCTCAAAATCTAGCAGTACCTTTTGACTGATAATTATGATGATGATTAAAGTGATTTAAAAGGGTGCAACCATTAGAAGTGGACGAGGAACATCCTACACGCGTGTCAAAATATGTCACGATGCGTCGATTTACCACGGTTTGCGTGCACCCTTACTGATCTGGGGGTCTACTCCCTAAGCACGAAGTCTTTCGTTTCGGCCGAAGTTACGGGTATTTTCTACTCTGTATTACTTACGGATATTAGAATAGTTCGGTTTCCGAACTAAGAATAAATGACAACACGATTTGCCCGTCCGAAAAGTTTAACACGTGTTTTGACGGACCAACTACTTTCTGACGGGCCCGTATCTTGGTTAACGGACTAATGATCGGTTCCTATAAACTAAAACGAATCGTTTTGCTTACCAATGATAGCATTTTTTTATTGACATACCAGCGGGGTAATTGCACTAACAGACGCCGTACTATGACGTGTTAAAGCCATCATTGTTCCAGCGTGAAACAGAGACGGAGCTATATATGACCGATAGTACTATCCCTTTTCCTCAATGGAACCATGATGGTATTAGCACGTCGTAATAAGGCAACAGTACACTACAATTTGACAGTTCAACAACATTCATTGCGTTATTTACGTTGTTGAGCAGACATTTTTTTCAAACCTATGAAGCAATGGATTATCAATATTCTTCAAAATGATTCAGATTGTGATGAAAGTATGATTCCAATTAGGGTGCTGGCATATAAATAGATTCGTAAGCTAATTTTACCTGTAGTAGCTACTTGCATATGGGAGGGTCTACTATACAAAGCTATAAGTTTTTTGCTTCATAATTGGTAAAGATACAAGAGTCCTAATTTTAACCAATAACGGACCGTAAATTAAAGGAATCAGCCATTATAGAGTAGACCCCCTAACATTGATGAGGACTAAAAAATACAAGACTGTTATTATTACTACTTATAAACCCAGTAATGGTATAATTTTCCATTCAGGAATTTCTAATGTAACTATGAGTAATTAACCAAAGGCGACATGGAATAATTCGAGCGATTAAATTGGACCTAATACAGAAACACTTCTTTAATAAATAACGCCATCGCTTTGATCGAATGCCGGTTACTGTTCCATTTTAGTTGATATTAAAAAGAATACAAAAACTAGAACTTATGAAAACAATTCGAAGGCTATTAACTTACTCATTAACGTACTGATGGGCTCGCAAATTGATTTCATGATGCGCATTATCGGCTTAAGCAGGGTTGGCGAATGTAAGTAATGATTTTTGCAGACTCCTGGCAGATGTGCAACATGGAAACAATTTTTTTAAGAAAATACGCGTGACAGGATGGTTTATTAAAGGAAATAAACATTACATTGCTTCTCACCCAATCCTAAACAACTTGAGACACTTATATATACGCCACTATTCTCACACACACACACACACACGCGCGCATGAACACACACACACACACACACAATTCTCTTCTCTTATATTTTCCAAATGCTTTTGCACAATAGTTAATAAGTAACCATAAATAATTAATCTATTCTGTATCGACGTAGTTTATGCTAGCATATGTTTTTGGAATCACTGACTCCCAAGTCACAGGCAATAAACCTAGTTTGGGAGCCAGGAGATTAATTAGTCTCACATCTCTGTATCAAATTATTGTACAATTGTTTTTTGTCACCAAGTTACAGATAAATAAATTATTATTGTTATTACATAATCAAAAACAAAATCTTCAGATCTTTAATGAAAAAAGCGGCCAAGTGCGAGTCGGACTCGTCCATGAAGGGTTCCGTAGCAGCAAGTAACAAAATATAAAAGTTCTTGTAACTTTGATCGATGTTTTAATAATAGTGTATTTTTTTAAAATTAAGTTATTAATCTGGCACCTATTACAGATTTATTATTAGAAAATAAAGGTTCACGTTTTATGCATAATGTTTATGTTTATGAAATTAAATGTTTTTTATTATTTTTATATTTGAGTTGATTGAATGAAAGGTAAATTGCGGTTTACGATTTATGACGCATTAAAAAAAACTACTTACTAGATCTCGTTCAAACCAATTTTCGGTGGAAGTTTACATGGTAATGTACATCATATATTTTTTTTAGTTTATCATTCTTTTGTTTTAGAAGTTACAGGGGGGGGGGACACATTTTACCATTTTGGAAGTGTCTCTCGCGCAAACTATTCAGTTTAGAATAAAATGATATTAGAAACCTCAATATCATTTTTAAAGACCTATCCATAGATAACCCACAGGTACGGGTTTGATGAAAAAAAAAATGAGTTTCAGTTCTAAGTATGGGGAACCCCCAAAATTTATTGTTCTTTTTCTATTTTTGTGTGAAAATCTTAATGCGGTTCACAGAATACATCTACTTACCAAGTTTCAACAGTATAGTTCTTATAGTTTCGGAAAAAAATGGCTGTGACATACGGACGGACAGACAGACAGACAGACAGACATGACGAATCCATAAGGGTTCGTTTTTTGCCATTTGGTTACGGAACCCTAAAAATGGTTGTCTGTAAAGTCGGTTTACGGACGATAATTTTACGTGATAACGTCATGGCGGAACGTGACAATGAGTCCTGCTTTTTCGTGCGTGCAGCCGGCGTTCATCGATTTACAAGACGTTATCACGTCAACAAAATATATTTAAAAAATACAATCATGTTAATTTAATAACCAAATTTATTTCGTTATTCTACGAGAGTCGCCAAATCACGAGCGCGTGGCGATGCGTCGCTACGCCAACAGCCGGTCTGATTGGATGTTTCACATCAAAAAGAAATGCAGATTTTTATCATTCTAAAATGTAATTTATTCCCACGTTTGGTTCTTTCGATGGAAGTGGTATTCGTGTATTCAGGAGTTAACAGCCTGGCGTAGCCTTTTTTAAAATGAAGAAGGAACGCGCATTATCTCCATGGTTGCTCCCTGATTTATTTTTAAGATAAGATAAGATATATTTATTTGCCTAAACATGTGTACACATACAAGAATTAAAAAAAAAAACGTGCATGCAAGATAACATAATGAATAAAATACAAGTTCAGACATGTTTGCCACATACTATGGCGTGCAAATATGAATAGTTATGATTGTTAATAATTAATTTCAAGTCAATATCATTAATTTTAAGTGAATTCAGGAAACAAACAACAACAACAACAACAACAACAACAACATCAACAATCAACATGCTCAACTACTGTCAAAGTATATGTATAGTAAAAAAAAAATGCGTGGATTGTAGCTTCTAAAAATAATTTGTGACATTAAAATGGGCTATCCCGGTACAATCTACCTTAATTTGGCATGCCAACATTAATTGTGTAAGTAATGGTTAAAATTGCAGTAGGCAACAACAATGTTGCGTCATCTGGCGGTAAGCAGTGACGGTATCTATGTGTGCAATTGTTTCCAAAGATGTAGCATCGGAAAGTTCCACTATCATTTGCTTTTGCTTCTAACATAACTTCATTTACATAATTTAATTAATTGTCCTATTTAATTGTTTTTTATTTTGCTTTGTCCTTTTGACATTAATTCATTTGATCTGACATTTAATAAATAACAATAATAAATCTTTATTTTTCCATAAATCCATTTACATTATTTTGAACAAAAAATGGTTTAATTTAGTGCTTCAAAGTGAAAAACCCTGACTTCTAAACTAGGTTTATGTACCTGCATCTTAGAAGCCAGTGTCCCTTCATAGTGATTAGTGATCTATTTGTTACTCATATTTTAACGACATTTAATTAACTTTATTTATTGATTAATCGATCAACTATTTATTACTTATTTATTTGCACAATAGTGATACATTATAAAATTGACAAAATTGTGTATTGTTTTTGTATTTAATATTAGTGAAGGACCTGAAATAAATGAGTTTTAATTTAATTTTACCACGCCACACATATTAATATGATTTAAAAAACCATTGAATACCGTTTTTGGTGCCTCATCCCTAAACACGATACACTAAACAGACACTCATCAATCTCGGGCGTCGACACAAACGATAATATTTGGAGTCGATACGTTCGCTATGTTTCTCAATTGTTTATAGATATGCGTAATGTATGGTTCGGAGTTTGATTCCCGATTGATGTTGAACAGCAATTTTTGTGGTAAATGATTTTTTGAGCGATGGAGTTTCACCAGAAGATAAGAGTCTCCAGTGATGACAGGTTTATACAGTGCAAGACAATGTAAGTACTTGATTGTATTGCAAAAATAGGATACAAAAACACATATTAAAAATGCGTAGTAGAGCTCACCCGGGAAGTACCACCATTCGTATGTATAACGGCTGCCAAACATTTCTTTGAGTTTTATTGTATTGACTTTAAAAGACAGTGAGTCTTTTCTGAGTATTCGACTACGAAATATCGACCTGAACTTGTCTTAGTAAAAAGATTACGTGTAAAAGTATATTAAAAGTGTATTAGTTATTTTTATACCAATTTATAAAATAAATATCATTTCAGTGTCATTCAATTATCAGTTTGAAAGATAGGTACCTATGGGCGCCAGTAAAGGCTCCCGCAAATAGGCACGACGCGACTCTAGTATAAGAATGTCTATGAAAACTTCATGGAAATTGATCTACCAGAGTTGCATCGCGCTGTCGCATTACGCCTGTCTGCGGGCGCCTTAATTATTGGCACATCCTATATTTCATCTTCAAGTATATGTAGGTATAATTTATTTGTTAAAAAATATACAATAATTGAATAGTATGGTGATATACTTTTTGACAGTTGTTTCTATGAACAGATTTTGAACATCCTTGTCTGAACTATATATAAAAAATATTTGTATTTCAGACATCAGCGCTCTTCCCTTGTTGTAGGCGCCACTTGACAATTAACTTTATTTGACCTCTGTACACTTTTATAAACACGACATTTCATGAAAGAGTATGAATAAAATAAATACTAATAATAAAAAAGAAGTGACAAAATGTAGGAGAATAATATTAAATAAGTTGTGTAGTGATGGCTTCCGGTGAGTAGAGTGTAAATGAGTGGATGTGTGTAGGACAGCTGTGAGTGATATAAGCTACTTTAATATAATCAACAGGTTTTCAGTATCATTGTAGTTTCGCTTGCGAATGTAGTCTACTGCTGTAGATTTAAATTTGTTCCTGTTTAAGGGATATACAGGGTGCTTGGAAATACGACCTATTCCTTGAAAGGGGTTATACTAGTGGTTATTTCCAACAAATTAAGCCCCGCCAACTAGGAGTCGAAAATTAATGGTTTCCAAGTTACGGAGGTTTTTAGATAATTGTTAAAATTTTCAGACTGGTCACCAAAAACGACTTATTTAAAAATAACTACTACTCTCTCGACCCTTATTTGTTATTTTTATGACTGATGATAAATGAGTGCTCATTTATAAAAAAATACATGCCCTAAATTCCCATAATTTCAGAAATAAAATGCCTTGAGTGCAAAGGAAACCTTCTTTATTTTATGTTGTTTGAAGTTTAGACGTGTTTTACTCGAAAAAAATGTATGACACTTGGCATACAAATCTCGGAAATAAATTCCCAAAGGTACACATGGTATTAACACAAGTACGGGATTAAATTTAAAAAAAATGCAGTCATAATCAGAACATTAATTTCGTTTATTTACTTATCATTGGCAATCATCAAAAATAGAGTAAATTATTACAGATCTTGTTCAAATTGCCTGCCTCGATTTCTTATGCAAACACGCAGCCTCTGGCTTACTTCCACAGACTACATAGAGATACTACGTATCGTACTGCCGTCACTGTCACACTCGTCGAAATTGTGTTTTAGATGTGATGAGCGGCTGTTTTTTTCTCTCAGCTCTTTCGTAAATTCTTTCTCTCAGCTCTTCACGGGATGCCACTGGAGTGGAGTAAACCAAGTCTTTCATGTGACCTCTAATGTAGAAATCGCAAGGCGTTAAATTAGGACTCCTCACCGCAGTGGCACCGGACAGGACATTTTTCTTGGAAATCTGCTACACCGATCCAGGTGTAGCAAAGCCGTCCCAAAGTTCATAATATTTGTACCGTTTTAGAAAGGTTATAAAATAAGGAATTTATATCCGACATTTATATGCGAAGTGTCGTTGACCCTTTCAAGGAATAAGTCGAATTTCCAAGCATCCTGTATATCTACAAGTTTTTTTATTATTTCATACAGAAAAGAGCTTAGGTAACAATAGTACTTGCGAGCGTATGGATGTTTAAAGGTCGATCATTGTATGTAATGAGTTTTCGTCTGCGCTTAGAAAAATAAGAGGAATTTTGTCATACTTTGTACTAGCATAGTGTCTCAAGACTGCTTGCAAGACAAACAGCTGGCGGACCATGAGGACTTCACAAGACTGGCCCAAAAGTTATGTTGGAAACATTTAGAGCAGGAAAGTGTTGAGTTTTATTTAGTATTGCTCTTTGTGCAACTTCTAAAGCTTTGAGTATAATTTTTGACGTGCCTCCCCATACAGAGATACAATACTGCAACACTGATTGACCAAGTGCTAGGTACACTTGCTTGATTAATTTGGGTTCAGCTGCATGTCTTAGATTTTTTTAAACGTATATTAGTTTTTTTACCCTAGAAGTAACCGTATCTATATGAGGTCGAAAAGATAGATTATTATGAATAATTATACATAAATATTTAACTTTTTTCGCTTTAATTAAGGCGGGGTAAGAACAGCCTACATTATTACAGTAATTGTATGCTATTATGGAGAGAGTTGAGGGAGGGGATTACAGTTCCGCATAGAAAAGTGTATATAATATGTATGCATATTGCGTTTTATCTGCATTTAGAGTAAGAATATTTTTTTACATCCGGTGGCTTAATGTATGAAAACTATGCTGCGCACTTTAATTGACATTTTCTCAAGTAACAGCAGAAAACAGAAGCACCGAAAAAAAATATAAATGATTTATTTCTGTAAGTAGCAAACCTACTTACAGAAATAAATCATTTATAATTTTTTACGGTGCTTCTGTTTTCGTTTTACGGTGCTTCTGTTTGTTTTCTTACAAACTCTTTTACACGTCAATAATATTTTTTAAACTAGATGAGGACGGATTGTCCGCATACGATATTATTTGCCTTCATTAAGATTTAGCTCGCAAAGGTCATTTAAATAGACGAGAAATAGACTTGGACCCAAAATGCTACCCTGATGGACACCGAAGGAGACAGGTAAGACACTGCTTGTGTTATCACTTATTTTCAGACTTTGTGTGCTTTGTTTCTGGGATAGCAATGCATCTGCAATGCTTCTGATATTGGTTATGTTCATAGACGGCGGTGAGTAAAGTACTTATCTCTAGGAGGATCGCCTGCTTGTTATAACCCAAAAACAAATGTATGGCCTTATTTACCGGGGGAGGCTACCTATCACTGGCGAAAGTTCTATACAAATCGATTCCTACCGACGGCTTCCCTTTAAAAATGGCACAGTCAGTAGACAAATAATATAATCACATTAAAGATATGTGCTCCGGCTTACCTCTTACAAAAATTGACCCTTCGCTAGTGCTGTCTATATCTCGCTTTTTGCGCGCGCGGCTTTGTATATATTACGAGTTTGGTTTCCATGTAATTAATTGTTTACTTACGTGCGTTCAATGTTTATGTGGTTCGAATATATCAAATATTTTCGAAGTTATGCGGAAATTGCTAGTTAATTGGTCAATTGTGTACCCGTGCACTATGTGTGTGTTCGTTGCTGTAGGTAGGATATCGTTTCCAACGTTAATTCAGATTTCAATTGGTTTGCTTTCGACGTACTACAATCAACTCACGCTATTGTAGTCAACTGATGGACATAGGCCTCCTGAAATCAACCACAAAACCTTTAGTCCTCCATTTTCCACATCCAGTCTTTTTTAGCCACCTTTTTAGGTCGTCGGTCTAGCTAGCTAGCGTCTCTCGCTGCGCTTGCTGATACCTGGTCTCCACTCAAGGAGTTTTCTGCCCAACGCCCATCGGTCCAGTTCTTATTCTGATAATAATGAGAATGATTATAACAGAATGAAGTTATTTCATTCTGTTAAAATCATTTTATTGCCCTAATTCCAATTTATTTGGAGTTGGTGCACTATATCTTTATGTTCCATACTTAGTCGCCATCTCAGTAGTCACCTCCTTTCTGGCCATATCATCATTCACACAGTTCATCCATCGTTTCTTTGGTCTTTCCCTACTCTTATAGACATTCACATTCATCCCAAAACTTTCCTCACGACATTTCCTCATAGTAAGATCATTCTGGAACATACCTATCTAAAAAAATCGATCACAGCTGGCTCCTTGCGCGCTGAGTAACTTTCGATGAACGCAAAATGATAGTGAGGTCTACGAGGGGCGTGCAATATATTCTCGGCATGAGGGTGGTTTACTAATGATATGGGTAATTAATTAATGATATATTACCTAAGGGTATAAAGGTACAATGTCATAATTATAGTTGTGATCATTAGTTTGATAGTTATCCGCTGGGACGCTTTTGGTATATGAAGTATACCAGACTTTTCTAAGACTAAATTGTACTCACGCGCTTAGGTATTCCTACTACATTGTACACGTCATATGACGCGTCGGCTCGCGCGTCGAGTGTTTGTAAACAAACCCGATAAGCGGCGTCATTTCTTGGTATTCTGCGACCGTTGTATTTTTTTATGAATGCTAGTGAGTAGGGCTATATTAAAGTGTGCGTTGTATTTGAATATACGATGTTTCCGTTTGTAGATGACTGTTTAAGATGAACAAAGACACTTTTTTCACAGATTCCAACAAGATTTTTTCTAATAAGAAAAACAGGGGTTGTCCTATATGTTTTATGGTTTAAAAAACATGGTGTGTTAGTTCTTCATACGAAATATGAATAAAACCACTTACCACAGTAATTATTTAAAAGCATCCAAAGTTGAGACTCACGACGGGTCGCTCGTTCAATGACAGCAAAAATGATATTTTTTAATGTCATAGACTAATTCCTTCTAGGGTTGTCATATCTCAAACGGTTCGAAAACAGATAACGTATGAAACTAAATCCATGGAATTGGAAAGTACCGCTTAATAGTGGTGATACAAGGATAAACATAAAACAAAAAAAAATTGGTATGACTTTCAAACCATGGGCGCAAAACTCTGAAAACGTTTTGGTAGGAAATTCACACCATGGGCGCATTGCGGTGACCTCACAAACTGATCAAAAGCGTCCCAGCGGTTATCCTTAGTCAACGACAACTGGAAAGTTAATTTCGAGATGTAATACATGTATTGAGGTAATGAGGGATTACATTGAAAAATAAAAATAATTTTAACTGTATTTACGATTTTTTTCATGTCGATACCGAGAATACGTTGAACGCGCCTCCTATTTAATATTTCTGTTGTATTGTACCTATTTGTTGTATTCAAACCCGTTTAGAAACTCTTAAGAAAACTTATAACATCATGCTTATGTTTTAAATATTTTTCAAAGCTCACTAAAATTAAGTTTAAATTAACAGGCGGGGTTAACAAGAGTAATCTTACTTTTTAAGTAAGTACGAACCTTTTTCTGATACAAATTAGAACCCTTTGAGATCTTATGGCCCTTAAAAGTCAATTAAGAACCATGGTAAAAGGCATTTTATATACCTTCGACAAGACTACAGGCTTTTAAATTATAATTTTCTTCTCATGGGACTTAAACATAACTGGCGAAATGTGGGTACATCTCTGCTCAAACCTTCAAGGGTACAACGCGTGATGAACGTATGTATCTACTCGTTGAGCATTATCTCACCTGATGGTAAAGCTGATATCAGACGCTTCACTTGAGTGAATGTTCATGTTTAGGGTTCCGTACCGCAAAAGATAAAAACGGAACCCTTACAGGATGACTTCGTGGTCCGTCGGTCCGTCTGTCAGTCTGTGAAGACCCTTTTCTGAGGAACGCTTTGAGGCATAAAGTTGAAATTAATATCAAATGACCTTCGTATTTTAAGGATGAAATGATTTACGGTCCCTTGAAGCTCTAAAAAAATCAAGCTTCTAAGACAACGCAATAAAATAATACGTGCACTTATACGACATAGTTTGTTTCTCGAAAATAAATTAAAACCTATAAGAAAGGTACTTTCCGTTAGCCTAGAACCATGAAATTTGGCAAGAAGCAAGGTCTCACAGTTCAAGTAAAGGGAAAAATCCGAAAATCGTTAATTTGTCATTATTTAAAAATATTATATACATATTATTAATATTATTATATTTGTTATTTTATTATTAAGAGCGATGGACGCTCTGCGCGTCCAGTATAATAATATTTGTAGGATGCTGTTGCGAAGGCCTCGTTTTTGTAGTGCCTCAGAAATGTTTGTGCAGAATCGGACCGACGGATTCAATGATTCGATTCGCAAAAAAACTGCATCTCTACTAAGCAGAGTACGAGAATCTAGCAACAGCATCCTCAAAATAATAGGGAAGGATGTTAATCTCCAATTTTTTTTTAAATTTTGAGGACGGTGACAACTTAATTATTGCCGTCATAAACCATCAACATCAGTCACTTAACTAACAAAAGTTGTCTAACACTTTGGATCGTAGTTATCTAAATAAAGAATTATTATTATATCACAAAAAAAACAAACTTAGATTTGCAGTTGGGGAATTGAGCGTGACGTATAATCAATGTATGAGAGAACATGTTTTTCAACTACAATGTCAAGTTAGTTTTCGGGATAACTTCATCCCAACCACGAAACCCTTCATTCTACGTGGTCCAACACGCACTTGGCCGGTTTTTGTTTAATTCTACGTTCACACGACACCGACAACATTAAATACAAATGAAGGTTCTTCTTCTCTTTTCATTTGATTTCCGATCATCCGGCGAGTGAATAATGCCGAGTGCCGAAATCTAACTTCGTTGGATCGGTTCACAAATAAATTCATTTTTCACTTTTGATTCATTTTGTGTTCAGAAGTTTTACTTCGAGTAAAAGATGCCGAATGAAAGACAAAAATGAAGATCCAGTGAAGCGTCGGTGATGATGTGGTTGATGGTGGTGCCCGTTTCCCTAGGAATATTCAGTCATACCACGAAGAAACACAGAGTAGGATAGCTATCAAGGAAGTATTAAATATTTTGTAACCATATTTGGATTTAAAAGAGTGTCCGTGGAGTTTCTTGCCCGTTCTTCTCCATAGGTACCTAATACGCTTTGGAATGAGCAATTAGCTTCATCTTTCTGACCGACTGACGCCTCGACAATTCAAAAGTACCTGTAATTGGTTTATTGGATATAAATGCTTTGAGTTTGCGTATTTGTCTTTTGTAAATTTTAACCTTCAAAAAAGTGCTAAATCTTGACTTAAATATAAATAAGATTGTAGTTTTTTAAATCGTTTCATGATCATTATGTAATCCTTTTCAGTGTAACAAATAGAGAAAGAAAATTAATAATTTGATACTCTGTAATAAAAATCGCGTGAATGCAAGACGATAAGTGAAAAAGTTAATTATTTAAAACAAATTAATATTCATTAAGAAACATGTTCGTCACGATTTCATTATGAACACGCTCTGCAATAGAAAAGTTTGCGTGTTTGCAAACTTATGGAGAATTTAATTAGTATTCATATCAAGGTATATTTTTCAAAAGAAATTACGTATTGAAGTAATTTATTCTATGACACGTCGTTTACTCAGCGTAGCGACTACGAGAATGCTAGGACGTAGCAAATGACAGCTACGCCGTAGCCAACGATTAAACATTGCTTACAAGGACATGTCAATGTGTGTGTGTGTATGTGGACATCTTAATGTACGACGAACAAATAATTATTAGACTCCGGTTTATGAAGCTAGCGGTAAAAATACAAATCGTAAAAACCGACGACTTGATATTTTTTTAAAACTATTTTGTCGGAAATACGTTAAATCGATCGTTTGACTTGACTAATCGGGACGCCGGTGCCACCAGATGGCGCTGGACAGAGTCTATAACGCTAACGCTTGACCAGAGTAGAGCAGAGTTTGTTGTTGGCGATTAAGCAGTGAAGACGTTTATAAACTGTCGCGCGTTCCGTATAGTTGTGTCGTGTACCTACAGTGTGTGATTCGCTAGTGTGATTAATCTGTTCGTACATTATAATTTGATTTGAACTGCAAACGGTTTTTCTATTACGCAATAACCAACATTACCCATAGTACGCCCACAGTAGTTAAAATATGGCTGACGATAACGAGAGAGACATACCTTCTCCGTCATGTTTAATATTTATAAACCTTCCGGATTAAATTATTTAAATAATAGCGAAAGCCGCGGCAAAAACCAGTCACACAGACAGACATGCAAAAGCGACTTTGTTTTATACTATTTATTCATATAGATGACTAGCTTTTGCCAGCGCCTTTGCCCGCGTTGAGGTCAGAAATTATCCCACGGAAACGTACTACCGTGATAAAAAGTATCCTGTGTCCTAACCCAGGTCATGGCCTACTATATCATCATGCCTAGCTGAATGCAAATTCATTCCACCGTTAAGGCGTTGTAGTGGTATGTAACCCTCACATGCACACAAACCTGTGAGCTCAAGTACCTATGACGTCATACGTCTGCTAAGCTCGAATACAGTAATCCACGACGACACACCAATCGGTTACTAGCCGTTGCTCGCGTCATTCATTTCCTATTTTAGTTATTGTACATAAGCTGTTTAGTTGTAGTAACTTTATTATTACATTTATTTCGTAATTCTTAAGGAAAAATTTAATTAATCACACCATAGCACCTATACCATGTCCTGACAAAAGTTCTATAGCGTGAATAAAAATGATCCATGTCACAATCGGCTTTTTTTCGGACATGAAATAAAACTTGAAGTGTACTCAAAAAGGAAAAAAAGAAAATAATGACAATCACAACATCAATTTAATGAAGTTTGAATTACAAAAATGCAAATTGTAGCAAGACAGCGGCGTAATTAGTAATGAGACCTAATAGATTTAATTGTAACGCAGCGTCTACGTAGAACAGACCTCCCCACACACATATCTTGCTGAATGATGCTTGATGCAAGCGCAGAACGTTCTTGCATATCTGTCTTTCAATATCTGTAAAAAAAACTTACATAAATTGTATTGTTTTGTAGGAACGTCACAAGCAAGAAACTTGCATCGTGAAATAGGGATATAAAGATAAAAACTTTAAACTTACACTGGCCTTAGAAACTCCATAGTGTTTTAAATGTAACTATGCGTATATATGTTAATAGTAACATAATATAAAATGTGGCCTTAGAAAGTCGATAGTGTTTTTAATGTAACTATGCCTAAAGATGCTAATAGTGACAAAATATAAAATATAATAAAGCTTAAAGAAAAAACCTGAATATGTTGACTTCAAAATAAGTGCGCAAGTATCTTGAACACTTTGAATTGCTAAGTAGAATTTCTCGAATTGATGGAACAACATTGCTCGAATAATGAAACTCTTTATCAGCCAAAGCAACATCATCATCACAGCTGACTGATCCTATAATAAAATAAATGTTTAACGCTACGGTTATAATGCACTGATCAAAAAAGTGGTGCATGACTTCATACCAAAAAGCTAAGTAGATATTACAGCCGCAAGCCTGGAACAGGCCGCGGCGCAACTCGTATTTCAATAAAGCCCGCGCGAAGCGTTTTTTTATTTTTGGGAAATCATCAAATAACTTCTCCCGCTCTGGGCAGATCGGGCGAGCGTATCAGACTTTTATTGACTAAAACCCACCCGTGTTCCTGCAGTTGCCTGTGTGCCAGGGCCACGGTAATTCTTTCAAACAATCAGCGACCCCGACAGGCAAAGTCCCTATTGGATCCCGTCATTTAGTGCTGACATCACTTTGAGGCGCGCGTGGAATACAACGCGCCGTCGACCTGGGCTGGTACTTACCGGACGGCGAGCTGCCCATTGCTCGCCGTCCGCACCGCTTTTAGTGTGCGATGGTTCATACAAAATATATGAAAGTAATGCAGGAGGATGTTTGCAATGCGGTACGACCCGCCCAAATGGGCGTCAGCCTTAAGAGTGGAAAGTATTTACTCACCAAGTTATCGTGAGACATGCCTTTTTTCATTATATCAATGATTAATTGAATACTAACTAGAGTGTGGATGAATTCTTCTACAAAGTAACAAAGTATCTGAAAGAGTCAAAACTTAATTAAAGTAGTTATTTTTAGGTAGGTACACCATAACAACGGTTCTCTGCCTCCCGCATGTTGTCGTCACTTCCACACTACATTTGCTAATTTGTGGTCTTTCTTAACTGACTCATCTGTCCGACGACAGACAGGCAGCCCACTGACGATTCAGCTTCATTGGTTCTTTTCTTGACTATTTCATTCTACATTCAATCCTTCCACTAATCTCTAGGCTACCTTGATTTTGTAGTCCAACTCGCTCGGCACCCTTTCGTGAAATCGGTTTAAATACTATAACTACCTATCTTTCATCTTACAATATTTCACTAAATATATAATTTAATATAAAAATAGTAAGGTACTTACTACCTGCTTATTACTATCTTTATAAAAATCATAACACTCTAATATTTCAACGTATGCTTGAAACATTCTTGTGCTATAATTTTCACCGTGCAAGCCTTCTATTTCTTGAGAATTGAAATATTGTATGTTCCACAGGACAACTTTATTTTCCAGAAAACCAATTGCTCGTATGACATACAGAATATTAAAATCAAAAGCAATCAAAATGTAGACAATATATATTGAATAGAATGAAAAACCGCTTTGTGATTGATAAATAAAAACTATAAAATAAAAACCAAGAACCAATAGTATGACAGACCAATTCCAAATCATGATGTGGTTAAAACTGGTGTCATCGTTGATGAATCTGTGCACTTTTTGAAAAGTTAGAACAAACTGGACATTGTTTTTTGAATCAATGATTCCAACCACGAAATTTATTGCGAATCGGAAACAATTATAGAAGCAGCGATACAAAGTAACGAAATACATAAAAGGAGTATGTCCTAGACTTTCAGTGTTCATGACCACCAAATAAGTGCTGATAATGAATATAAATATGAATACTAGGTTTGCAACCATCGAAACAAAGTTTGAGATGAGGCTATTTGCAGTTATAACATTATCTTTGATACGATATTTAGGACAAAACATGATATACTGCATCAAATTCAATGGCAAGAGCATCGACTGCACATCTTGGTCCACCTTATTGTTTAAGTCAAGTTTCACAGGATAAGTTTTTCTAATATTTCTAAATGTCTTCATTTTGCTCGACTTAAACAGTAGCTTTCTGACACGCAAGTGCCGGAAATCGATGATAAATGTATTGACTATTCACATCAATTTAATTCAGGTGATTATTATAAGAAGCATTAATGTAGTCGTATTTATAATTAATCTTCTTCTTCTTCGTGTCGATGGTACAATATTTTTTATATTTATGGGCTTGAAACTTTGTCACTTTTACAACGTTGTCAATGGCAGCGCAGATGTCGCTCTCGTTTAACGTTTTGAGGCACAAGGGTCAGCATAGGAAGAAGCCCTACTAAACCATATAAAAATTGCATCTTTACACTTGAACTCGGAATGAATTAATTATTTTCATGAATTTGGTTTCCCAAAAATAAATAGGTAAAGACATTTATAAATAATAAAAACATGGAAACACTGATTACTTCTGAAATGATAATACTTACTACCCTCAACATCAATCTATTGAGGCTAAGATTAAAAAATGCAAACTGAAGCAACACAACAGTATAATTAGTAAGAAAGCTCATCGGACTTAATTCAAACGCAGTGTCTACGTGGAACAGGCCACGCACTCGTATCTTGCTGAATGAAGCTCGATGTAAGTGCAGTACGTTCTTGCAAAGCTTTTTCTCATCATCTGTCAAAAATTGCAATGACAACATTATTATTCAAGATTAAAACACGGTATTTTGATCATAATAATTTACCTAAATTGGTAGGCTCCGGCACTGTAAGGTCACCAAACCACGCTAGTCAATGAGACAGTAAAATTATATAAATGTTTTCATACAGAATACTGGTGAAACTTTGATATTGTAGGACTTCAAATAAAGGGAAATATTTAAAGAAGGAAGTAACGAACTTGAGCAAGTTGACTTTAGAATAAGTGCGCAGTTATCTTGAACACTTTGAATAGCTACTGCTAATTTCTCGCATTGTTGGATCAACATTGATTGCCACATATTATTCTATATCAACCAACTTAAAATGGATAACGACCGTTTAATGTTTTCATCCTGTAACAAAATAGTTGGATACTTCTATCATTATATACTTGTAGGATCAGGATGGCCTATATCAGTATGATCCATCGTCCAAGAGTATCAAATAGTTAAACTTAATTGAAATATGACTTGGACAAAATAATCGTATATTTCACTTTCTTCAGAAACTATAATAATCGATTTCACATAAAACTTTTTTACAAAAAAAAAACAACCGACTTCAAAAAAGAACACTACAAAGTGAAAAATAACTTTAATTTTGGAAGTCGGTGTCTTTGAGTCTGTATTTTAGTTTTTTGCCACCGACTTCCGAAATTAAAGTTATTTTTCACTTTGTAGTGTTTTTTAATGAAGTCGGTTGTTTTTTTTTTGTAAAAAAGGTTTTTATTTTTCAATTTTTTGTGAGTCAGCTATCTAAGTAAGTAAGTCAGCTTTTTATCTAAGTTACAATAGCGTAATGTCAACTACTCACCACCTTTTACAAAATATTCCTTTTCCCGATGCAGGGACGTTAATTGTTGAGGAGTTCTCCTGGTAAGAACCAAAAGAACTGTAGCTGATGGTGAAGCCACCATCAGCACCATTTCACCATATTCATTGTGATGAGCATAAATTGATTAGCAACCATATTAAAGTAATCGAATCGTAACCCGTGAAATACTTATAATTGAGTAGTTCCGGGGACCACCTCTGGTCTTCATTATCAGTTCCACTTCACCGAATGGTGCTTTCCGAGAGCAAATGCACGATTTACTATAAAAAACTACCCAAATCACTATTGGCGTGCTTGTAAAAATTGAGGATTTCCCTCGATTTCCATGGGATCTCTTCATGAGATTCTGACTTGGTGACAATGGGACCACCTCGAGAGTACCTATACCCTTACAAACAAAAAAAAAATTGCAAATCCGTCTATAAATGACGGAGTTATGCCCGAATAAACATAAAACAAAAAATGTGAACATCCGAATTGATAACCTCCTCCCCTCCTTTTTGAAGTCGGTTAAAAATAAATCAAAACACTATTCTATGACTGCGCCGGATTCGTCATGAACTTGTTGCGCTGGTGGCTGTCGAGGGAAAACTGAGTCTACCGCCAAGTAAAAATTGGAAGTGATGCGATTATATTCGCTCTCATATCATCAGAAAAGCAAGTTTATCGAGTTGTTTTCATCATCATGTAGGTAGTATCGTGAGTATGTAGTATAATACTTTGATGAAAGTGGTTTGCTTTTTAGGGTTCCGTACCTCAAAAGGAAAAATCGAAACCCATAAAGGATCACTTCGTTATCCCTCTGTCTGACCCTTTTTCTCAGGAATGTGTGGGGTATCAAGTTGATATTGGTATCAAATACTTTTTTATTTAATTTATTTATTTATTATTCCCAACACAACTAGCTTTACAGGTTGCCCCAAATCGGTTGCGTGGTCTTAAACAATGCTTTTTCCATTACAGCTTATCACATGTCAAGTAATTTTTGTGAACTCATTCGGAGAACAGTTAAATAAATCCACCTTTTCCGCGATTTCGTTAAGTGTATGCAAGGCGCGCATCAAAGGTGATTTACCCAGCAGGTTGGTCCGGCCGCGAGGCACCGCCAGTAACCACGGTCTCCGTCTCCGCGACACGTAATTATCCGGCACATTCAGACACACCTCCATTAGCACACCCGGGTTAGAGATCTTTCCACTCAATAACTTAAAAATATATGTAAGAAGTGCCAAATCCCTTTTTGTTTCCAGCTTGTTGTACTCAACCATATCTAATACAAATAGGGTTGGGTACATCAATGGATAGAAAGGATAGACTCAATACAGTTTCATGTATAGGTACCGTTTGAATTTATTCTGTATGCGCTCCAGCATTAGGACATATTTGGTTTCATGTGGAGCCCATACAGCCGCATTGAACTCTAATTGTGTTCTTACGTGTGTAACTTTTATTTTTTCTTTTATTTTACTTTGGATATGAGTCCATAGCAGTCGAGGGCGTAACTTAATATTGGGTCAACTAATTGCAAATAAAGGCACTTAAGGGTATTGCTTGGTACTTTAAAGCTTAGATGGTAGAATTTACAGAGTAATATTCTAAGTTTATTACACAAGTAATCAATGTGGTTTGACCACGAAAAGTTCTCGTCAACTTTTACTCCGAGATATGTTACGCATTTAATGCGTTCATTTGGTTTACAATTACAGTTAACATAGTTTTTGTGAATGCACGTAAACTCATGTGCGTAAATAGGAGGTGGTTCGTCAGGTGGTAGTAAATATGGGGAGCGTATCATAACTAGCTTAGTTTTATCCGCGTTTATGATAATCCTGTTGTCATGCGACCATTCAACAACTCGGTCTACGTCGTGCTGCACGAGTCGACAAGTTTCGGCGAGGTCGGTGCCGGGGCGCAGCATGCACAGGTCATCCGCGTACATGTACGCTGAGCAGCTGCGTAAAATGCCGCACAAGCTGTTGACGTGCATAAGGTAGCATAAAGGCCCACATTCCGCGCCCTGCGGCACCCCGCACTCCACCTCCCTTGCGTCACTGTACGACTCGTCCACCTTTACGCGGTAATATCTACTTATGGTGTTCCCCAAGGTAGCATTCTTGGCCCTCCATTATTTAACGTTAACATAAATGATATGCCTAAGATCAGTAAGCATCAGATGGTCTTATTTGCTGATGACAGTACTATTTTATTCTCTAGTGATGACATTCATATTCTTGATAATGACATAAATGACGATCTTAAAAATATAATAAATTGGTTAGTTAATAATAATCTAAAAATAAATCTTGACAAAACTAAAATAATGACATTTAATCAAAGAACAAATAAACCGAAACTGAACATAAAATATGGTAATGTAACAATCTCTCAAAGTGACATCACAAAATTTCTGGGCCTTTACATAGATAGTCATCTGACTTGGAAACATCATATCGACGCATTGTCAAAGAAGCTTAGTCAATTTTCGTATGCTCTGTACAAACTTTCAAAAACGGTTAGCCGCATTACAGTACAAATAGCTTATAATGCTTATGTGGCTTCTGGCATTAGGTACGGAATCATTTTCTGGGGCAACTCCACTGACAGAGACATTGCTTTTAAAGCTCAAAAGAAATGCTTGCGATTGTTTACCAAATTACAATCGATTGATAGTTGTAAACCATTGCTTAAGGAACTTAGTTTGCTCACTCTACCGTCTATGTACATATATGAAATGGGAGTGTTTGTTCGCTGTAACCTGCATTTATATGAAAAACTGCGCTCTCGCCGTTATCAGAATACCATTCATGTTTCCTCTCATAAAACCGTATTTTTCGACAAAAGTGTGCTAGGCATGGCCCCAAAAATATATAATAATATACCAGCAGCGATTAGGAATAAAGAGTGTGTGGGATCCTTTAAGAAGTCATTGTTTAAATTCCTTTTATATAGATGTTACTACTCCATCACTGAGTTTACTACTGATAAACGGAGGTATGACGGGTCCAACTTGCTTATTAGACATTTATGTGTTTATTTATCTAAAATTGTAATGACCTGTTTAACTAACTGACATATTTTAAATTGTTTTTATATATAATATAATCTATTGGCATGTCACATTATTATTGTAATTTCTTGTTAATGTTAATTTTGTACGCCATTTATGTTGGCAAAACATAGTGCACATATTTTAGACAATATACTACCTGTAACCATACCTATGTTTAACAAAATAAATTATTGATTGATTGATCTCTTTGTGAGATATTCTCTAAACCATTTGTTAAGTGGTTCCCCCACCCCGCACTCCTCCATTGCATTTAATAAAGTATTTATTTCTAAGGTGTCAAATGCTCTTTTATAATAAAAAAATACTACAAATTGTTTTTTATTTAAATTATTATTAATTTCGTCACAAAATAGGCGTGATAATAGTAGGCTATATCTCCCTAGTGCTAGAACGACTTTAATGCGCAAAAGTGTCTGCTACATGGCGCCAGTCATTTATAATAAATTACCGAAGAGTTGGAAAGAATTAAACTTGACGTTATTTAAAAGGAAACTTCGATTTTTTTTAGTAGACAAAGCGTATTATAGTGTGACGGAATTTTTAATCGATAAAGGAATTTCTTGATGACTTCTAAAATTAATTGAAAATATGACATTTAATTTTTATTTTATTTAATTTTAATTTAATTCTAATATAAAATAAGTTGACTGTTGTGTATAATGTAAATTACTATAGAAGCACTTCAAAATTAAATTTTAATTACAGTTATTCAACCTTTATTATGGAAATTGTATAACTTCATTATAATGTTCTTAGTATCACTCGTGTATCTGTACTTTTGCATGCCTTCTGGTGAAATATGGCTGTTGCTAATTATATGTTTTATGTCACCGTGTTTTGTACCCATATTTGCGAAATAAATTCCTTATCTTATCTTAACTTATCTTATAAAACTTAGATAACAAAGTGGTCGTACTTTTACTCTTTTGAAATCCGTGTTGGCATTTACTAATAATGCCATTTTTTTGAAGATAATTTCCTAGTTGACAAACAATACATTTTTCAAAAATGTTGTCTACACTTGATAATATAGAAATTGGGCTCTAATTGTTTTACGATCACCTTTTTTTAAAATAGGACGTACTTTAGTTTTTAAACGCCTCCTTTAGCTTGCTCGGATATGTATATGTACTTACACATAAATTAATAAGATGTGCGAGCACGGGACTCACCATTTTGACCAAATATTTAAGGTCAGACATGCGTATGAGATCGCTTCCGGGTGATTTATTTGTATCCATATCTGTTATTCCCTCTCTATATAAACGACTTACCAAAATCAATAAAACATCAGTGTTTTCTGTTTGCTGATGACACCAAAATTATTATTAAATGTAGAGATCAACAAAACTATGTCAATGAAATTAATCAAACATTGAATTTGATGTTTGAAACAGATTGGTGTGGCATCTTCTCACTTGAATCCGGAGGTAGTTTAATTACTTTTATGAACAAATATATTCGAAACAAAATATCAATAAAATGTGACATTTAAATTGCCTTCCAATGGAGATCCAGTCAGTGGCTAATGTGTCCAACTACTAATATGCAGTTGTAAAAAAACTTGGAAACACTGAACATTTCTAAAATAATAATACCGACACGCACAAAATTAATTTATTGAGGCCAACATTATAAAAATGCAAACTGTAGCAATACAACAGTGTAGTTAGTAAGAAAACTCATAACACTTAATTGTAACGCAGCGTCTATGTAGAACAGGCCAAAAACACGTATCTTGCTGAATGATGCTCGATGTAAGCGTAGCACGTTCTTGCAAAGGTTTTTCTCATCATCTGTCAAAAATTTCAATGACATCATTATTATTCAACATTAGAATTCACAGTAGGCATAGCAGCCTATACCTACTGTGTTCTAATGTCTACTGATCTACTGGTCATCTGGTCTAGCTTGGTTGGTGCCGACACTGTAAAGTCACTAAACCACGCTTGTCAACTAAACGGTAACTTAATCAATGTTTCGACATAGACTACTGTCGAAACTTTAAAATAGCGGGACTTGAAATATAGGGAAATAATTAAAGAAAGAATTAACGAACCTGAGCAAGTTGACTTCAGAATAAGTGCGCAAGTATCTTGAACACTTTGAATAGCTAAGTAGAATTTCTCGCATTGTTGGATCAATATTAATTGCCATATTATATTCTTTATCAACCAAGTTAAAACGAACCACGACCGTATAATTGTTTCATCCTGTAAAAAATAGTTTGATACTTCTATCATTATTTATTTATACACATATACAATATAAATCACAATAATAAAACTAAAAACAAAAAGAAAAAAAATAAACTGATAAAAACTGACACTTTACTGATATAAACTTATTAAAGTGATGTTGACAAATGAGAGCAGATATGAAATAATTACTCGCCATGTCATTAATCATTTTGTCCTTTTTAAACGTTTCAATTGCCACTTGAATGTAAAACAGAGTACTAATTAACTCGAAAATGTGGAATAGCATCTGAAAAATAAAAAAAAGGAATTTATGTTATGTGTCTCGTTTGATTTGTCTCGGTGTCACATGACTTACGAGTATTCCGATTAGCAATTATAGACTGTTACACTTCCTGTAACATTTTCATGGATTGTTGTTAATAAAAAACTAAATAACTAGGCAGCAAAGTACTTACAAATGGTTGAGAACATTTTTTTTGAATGTTATAACACTCTAATATTTTAACGTAAACCTCAAATATATTTTTACTATAACATTCTCCGTTCGTGTTTCCCAATTCTTGTGAATTTAATACTTGAAAATTCCAAAGGATGACTTTATTTTTCAATATTTGAAAGACTCGCAAGGCATAAACTATATTGACATCGAAAATAGACATAAAGTAGGCAACATATGCAGTATAGAAAGGTACACGTAACTGCAACATAAAATATGTGACAACAATGACATAAAAACCTAAAGCAATGATTCCAAGAATCCAATTCCAAATTATAAATTCGTTAAAACTGGTATCATCGTTGATGAATCTGTGAACTTTTTGAAAAGTTAGGACCGACAGGACATTGTTTTTGGTTTGAATGATTTCGATTACAAAACTCATAGCAAAACCGATACAATAGAAGAAACAGCTATAGTGAAAAGTAATGTACTCAAAGGAAGTTCTTAGAGTATTTTTATTTAAAGCTACTAAATAGGTACCGAGTATATATAAAAATATAAATGCTAATGTCACAATCATCGAAAAAAACGTTTGAGGTAAGGCTATTTGGAGTTATAATATTATCTCTGATACGATATTTAGGACAGAACATGATATATTGCATGAGATTCAAAGGTAACAGCATCGACTGCACATCTTTGTCCAGCTTATTGTTTAAATAAATATTCACAGGATATGTTTTTCCGATATTTCTAAATGTCGTCATTTTTCTCAACTAAAACAGTAGCTTCCCGTCACACAAGTGGTACAATAATCGATGTTAAATGTATTGACTATTCACACCAAATACATTAAGTTAATTATTATGAAAACATGAATATACTCGTACATTTAATTAATATTCTTCTTTGTGTCGGTGGTACGATATTGTTAGATTTTATGGGCCTGAAACTTTCCCGGTTCTATATACTGCATTGTCTTTGGCAACGCAGAGGTTGCTCTGTCTGCAGGTTTTGGTAGGTGTATCATGAATTTGGCTACACAAAATATTGTGCGTATTGTGAGTTGTGTTTTATATTGTCTTGCAACGAAATATAAAATTCTTAAATAATATTACCGACTACATACAAAAAAAGTTTTTTTTTTATATTTATAAAAAAAGATAATAATTACCCAATCCAAAACGTAGTTTCCTGTGGAAACAAATGGTCACGAATAACTGCATGGTCTGTCTGCTAACCATCTTGACTAAAAGCCCAAGCTTACAAAAATGCAAATAGATGTGCCACATTTCCATGGACTGCTAATCAAACTAAGTATGTAAAAAAGTACTAACGAATACCTGAAAGTCAGTTTTATATATATTATAACACTCTATGTTTGAACGTTAGCCAGAAATATTTTCTTTCAGTAGTTATTACCGTCCATGTTTTGCGATTCTCGTGAATTCAAAACTTGATAATTCTATAGAATGAATTTGTTTTCCAACAATTTGATGACTCGAATGGTGTAACCATGCATTTATTTTCGGTATGAAATAAATGAAAAAAAGGACATAAAACTCAGAGCTATAATGCCAAGAATCCAATTCCAAATAATAAAATGGTTCATCTATTTGTTGCGAATTCTCGGCACTTTTTGAAAAGTCAGGACAAAGTGGACAAGATTTTTGGTTTCAATGATTCCGATCACGAAACGCATAGCAAAACCGAAACAGTAGAAGGCGCTGTTAAAAATAGCAGGAACATAGGTAAAGGAAGGATATTCAAGATAACCTTTGTTCAAGGCTACCAAATAAGCACAGAGTTAATATGAAAATATAAAAAATAGTGAAACAATAATTGAAACAAAATTGGAGATGAGGCTATTTAGAGTTATAATATTATCATCTTTGATACGATATTTAAAATAGAACATGAAATATTTCGTCAGATTCAAAGGCAAGAGCATTGACTGCATATTTTTATCCACAATATTGTGCGAAATAAAATTCTTGGGCACATGACAAGTTTTCAAACAAACCTAATACTAGGGGAAAAATATGCAAGATACAAAAGTCATCATAAAGGTTTCATAATAAATCAGACAGTCAAGAATTTTAGATTTCAGCTTAGGGAATCAAAGTGTAAATCGATTAGATCGCTATTACATAATAAAACCTTGCAAAACCTTGCATATAGACAGTTATATGCTATACCGTTTTTCTCTGTGGAGGCCAAAGAGTAGTAATAAGTCTACGCGGAATTCGTGACGGACGCAGCACGCAAGATATTGAGTACGCGCAGTGCAGGCTAGTCGATAATTCATTTAAGAAATTTACATACAAACATTGCGTCTTTTAAACATCTTCGGTCTTCCAAAGTGTTGAAGAACTTCAATCTATTTTTATAAGAAGATGTTTTTTTAGCTATGCCAACAGAAACAGAACTAGATGCCAATCAAAGAGTCTTTGAACGTGTTCTAGACGCATACTATTCGTAGCATAGTGCGGCGCCCACACCATATTACAGTATTCTCCTACATATTAACTACAAAGTGTAAAGTACACTATCTTATGACAAAAACCCAGCATCGTGGACGCTTTTTTAGGGCTCGTATTTAAACGCCTACCAGAAAAGTACCTATTTTACTACCAACAAATTCGAAATACCTGCCAGAATGGATAAATGCATACCAAATTGTGTTTCATAAAGTATTGTAGAAATGAACCTATTTTTCTTTTTATTCTATGCCTTAAAGATTTATAAATGCCTTTAAATTTCTTACCACTTGCCAAGATAGCTCGACGGAGCTCCGCTTGGCGGGGCTCCTATTTATGTCTGCAAGGTTTAAGCGGGTATGGGCAACCTTTGACATGTTGAGGGCCAAACTTTAGCGTGCAAATACGGACGCGGGCCGCGTTTAGAAGTACTTAGTGCATTTTAAAGTAGTGATAATATTTTTTGCGATATATATTAGACATGAAATAATACGACAATGTTATTATACTACAATTTATTAAAATGAAATTTAAAAAAATGGTACTTTATAATTAAATAGTTAAGTTTGCAATTGTTATAAACTACGAAAGTTACATACACCGAAATCAATGAGACACTTGAGCTTGAATTTAGGAAACTAATCCATCGATATTTGGATTAATTCCACTGATACAAAGACGTAAAGAATTTTCCAAATTATCGTCAGTCAGTCTTGTACGATGTGTTGATTTATTAACTTTCATCAATGAAAAGAACTTTTCGCATTTATAAGTACTGCCAAACGCACAAATCAATCGTCTTGCAAATTATCTAAGCTGCGGAAAATTGTCTTCTTCTTGGTATTTTTTGTAGAAATCGCACAACTCTACGTCTTCAAATTTGGATTTTAGGAGTGAGTTTTTCTGAATCTCGATCAACTCCATTTGTAAGTGTATTGGAGCATTTTGTACATCACATTTTGTAAGAGTAGCAAATAAACTGATACAGTCTTCCATGTTTTTGAAGTCGCTAAATCTGTTCGAAAATTGTTCCGACACTAACTTGAGTTCTTCAGCATATTGAGCATAAGCAATATTTTCATACGCAGAGAGCGTGTTGAAATGGTAACTGTTACCAGACAGCATCTGTGACTCCCATAAGCGTAGTTTGATCTGAAGCACTTTCAAATGGCTGTACAAATTAATTACTAATTGTCCTTGTTTTTGAAGTTTCAAATTTAAATCATTCAAATAGCTTGTAAGATCGACCAGAAATGCTAAGTCACATATCCATTTTGGGTCACTTAATTCAGACAGTGGTTTATCTTTTATTTTCATAAAGTCTGCTATCTCATTTCTAAGCTCGTAAAACCGTTTCAACATTTTTCCTTAGCTCAGCCATCTGACTTCACAGTAATATGTTACGTCGTTATATTCAGCTGATATTTCATCCAAAAACGCCTTGAACTGACGATGGTTAAGCCCTCGGGATCGAATAAAGTTGATGGTTTTACTACCACATTAATAACATTCCGGAGTCGAATGGACTTCGAACACAAGTTCTGTTGGTGGATAATGCAATGAAGGTCTATCAAATCATCTTTTTGCACATTTAATTCTGTTGCTTTTTCATTCAAAATTCCGATGAAACCTTTACGTAAGCCGACCATAGAAGGTGCACCATCAGTGCATACTCCAATTAATTTTGACCATGGCAAGCCAAAACTTGTGAATACCTTTTGAACTTCAATAAAAATATCCTCTCCTGTAGTGGTTCCTTTAAGCGGCTGTAAAGCAAGCAATTCCTCAGTAACAGTGAACTCCATATCAACACCTCGAATAATATAGCCAGTTGAGCTGTGTCAGACAAATCGGTGCTCTCGTCTAATGCTATGGAAAATGATTCAAAACCAGCCATACGGTCAGTCAATGTTGTTTATATATCATTAGCCATCATTTCTATACGTCGAGCAACAGTTCGTCTTGACAAACGAATTTTTTCAAATTCATTTTTCTTTTCAGGACACAAAATACTGCTAACTTCTAACATACATTCCTTGATAAGTTCTCCTTCGGCAAATGGTTTTAATGCCTTTGCTAATTTTGAGCTAACTATAAAACTAGCTTTCACAACATTATCAAGTTGTGTTCTTTGTTTATGAAACATTTGTTGCTGTTTTTCCAAATTTGCGGTAAGCTTCTGGATTTTGTCTGTTCTTAATTGTCCTGTCAGTGAGTGCAACGTAGCATGCTTAGTTGAGAAATGCCTCTTTATATTGAATTCTTTCATTACTGAAATGGATTCATTACACAGCAAACCACCACCACCACCACCACCGCCACCGCTTACCATTGTGCAAGATAAAAAAGAATTCTTCAGTCCATTTTTCTTGTAACTGGCGACCCTCTGTATCTATTTTTCGTTTAATAAACTTAATAACAAACTATAGTAAGTAACCACTCACGATGCACACAAACTCACAAAGCAAGTTGACGGCTCGAGCAGTTCGCTAGGATATCGCTTGTCCAAGTTATCACCTCGGTAGCTCAAATAGAACTGAACTAACGTTCGTTTTTTTTCCTAATTGGCAGCTCGTAGTTGTGACCACTAAGGTCCTGGCTACTTAAACTAACGTTCGGGCCATTCACTCGCTTATATAGCAAAATGAAGGAATAATCTGGAATAAACTAGTTTAGAATGCCCGTGAGGCGGCAAACCTCAAAGAATTTGATCGAGCAAGCCGAGTGGCGGCGAAGTATAAGGTACCTAATGTAATATATTTTTAATTGGGTTTTTTCAAAATGTCTCGCGGGCCGGATCATATCTTAAAGCGGGCCGAATCCGGCCCGCGGGCCGGTTGTTGCCCATATATGGTTTAAAGGAACCTAACCAACCAAACCTCGGGGTTCCCCTGACGACGACTGGCTGGGGTTAGGGTTAATAATCAGGTCGACCGAGCCCCGCGTCGCGGGGCTCCTATTCATGTCTGAAGGGTTTAAAGGAACCTAACCAACCGAACCTCGGGGTGCCCCTGAGGTCGACCGTCTATGGTTAGATTTGGTGAGCATTTATTCATTTTGGTAGGCAAAAAAATATAAATACAACACGTACAATTATTCTGATGAGTGTATAATTATTTTGGAACTTAAAACGTTGTTCTTTAGGCACCTCGGTATAGAGAGGGTTTATTTTATTTGAAGTTAACATATTTTACTTGGTAGGTACTTAGTCTTAAGGTCTAAAAATTGTTTTGGTGAGCTTTTAAATTGTAGCCCTTTTGTATTTATGTGGTGTAGGTATGGTGCAAATATAAATTTTTGGTCAAATAGAACTCCAAGGTCACGTACAGCGTCTATTTAAGTAACTTTGTCGTCATTAATGTAATACTCTCACTGGCTCCTGAAATACAGGTACTCTACCTAGGCAGAGTACCTGTATTTCAGGAGCCAGTGAGAGTTTCTGAATCCACCCTGGATTCAGAAACTCTCACTGGCCCCATGGCTCACATTTTGCTATAACCAGTTTTTATGGCAATAAATAAATTATTATTTTGGTAAAGAAATTTGGTTTCTTAGCTCTTTGTCTAATTTAAGCTACATTAACGGGCCCAAGCCAAGAAAATGTAGCGTGTGTGGTTTTTTTTTTAAACACCTAGAATTAATGTGATGAGGAATCATTTGATTTTCCTCAATATGCATGAACTGCCTAACTATACTGCAGGTGTTTAAAATTGTAGCTTTTTGGAGTATTATGTAAACTGAGTCTTTTAGGTCTATTCGATTAAGGCTGTGTTGGAGGGGACTGGGTATAACACCTGTCGTGGAGACAACAATGCGTACGTATGCTTTTTCCTGCCTCCAAATTCTGGTTACTTCTTCTTTTAGTTCAGCGTAATTACGGATTTTCTCACCTATTGTTTTTTGTAAATTGTATGTATTTAGGGACTGCAATATATCTATGAGGTATGTGACTTTATTAACTTTAATTTGAAGGGCTATATCTGGTCTATTATGGCGAACCATCCTGTCGGTTAGTATGCCGCGATTGTAGTAAACTTTGTGTGTGGTATTTTCTAGAACTGTTTGTGGTACGTACTTGTATTAAGGAGTGTTTATATCTGGTAAGTATGAGTTTATATTTGAGTGCTAGTTTTTGATGGATGACTTTTGCTACCTGATTGTGTCTGTGTATAGTCTGTTTTAATATTATTAATTATTATTATCACTCTGCCTTTAATTATAAGATTATTTGTTCTTGTATATTTAACGTGGTAACACTTCATTGAGTTCAAATACATTTCTTTATTTTTGCACCATTCATCATCGTCATCATCAGCCTATATCCGTCCACTGCTGGACGTAAGCCTCTCCTAGTGAACGCCATTGAGCCCGATCCTCGGTTCTCCTCATCCAGCCTCTGCTAGCTACCTTTCGAAAGTCGTCACTCCACCTGGCTGGCGGGCGTCCTACACTACGTTTGCCTAAACGCGGTCTCCACTTTGATGCAGATGTGACCAGCCCACTGCAGCTTCAGCTTGCTTAGTATTTGGACTATGTCAATTACCTTGATTTACTGGCGGATAACCTCGGATTTTATCCTTCAGAGAGACTCCAAGCATAGATCTTTCCATAGCTCGCTGAGTGACTTTGAACTTATGGACCAGTCTCACCGAGAGTGTCGACGTTTCAGCTCCGTAAGTCGTAACTGGTAGGACCCACGCGTTGTAGACTGTCACCTTTAGGCACTGCAGTATAGACGGCGAGAAGACCTGATGAAGTTTACCAAATGCTGCCCATCCCAGCTGAATCCTACTATCGGCTTCCCTCTCAAAATTGAGATGGGCCTATAGTTTTTATGTTGTCATTGTTATCCAATTTATGTATAGTCACCATCTTTGCTATTTTCCATTTTATAGGAAATATGCCAGAAGTTAAGGATTTGCTGTATATGAGCGTAAGTGGACACAATAACTTCGCCGCACAAGCTGTAATAAATATTATCTTTATTAATTTCTAAGCTTTTGAATGTTTTGAGTATGCTCTCACAGCTAATATTTAGAACTTCCCTCGACTGCCTTCCGTACCAAACATTCCCTCTATGACAGTCATACCCCAGCTAGGTTTAAAGTTCTCATCAAGATGAATGAAATAAGCCCAAACACGATCTAATAGCTGTAATCTGTCGAGGAGCTCTCTCGACTGTCTTCGGTCTCCATCATCAGCTGATCTCCAGGTCTCTTTTTTGTAGAAGCATCATTAGAACTACATATGTGCCAAGTTTCAGCAGAATTGGTTCACAAGTGAACATTCAGTAGGTGAAAAAATCACTTAACCCGTAGTTTTCTACCCTCAGGGGTAGATTACGTTTTTCAATTTTAAATTGGGACAAACTTCGGGGTATACTCTTTCCATTAAAAAAAGAATCATCAAAATCTGACTACTCTGTAAAAAGTTATGCGTGGCCATACACAAAAAAAAATGTATGTGGGTCGACTTGAGAACCTCCTCCTTTTTTTTTCGTCGGTTAAAAAACAGGGGTACTACTTACCGTTTCTCGAAGCGTTTCATCGTATTAGCATGCCCTCATAGCTTCGACCTGGATAATGCTAAAGAGCTCAAATTCTCAGGATAAAATGTAGTTAGCAGACTTATAAAGCACACAAAGTTTTATTTGTCATGTTTTTATTCTTTGGTTTTTATTAATACCTAATAAACGACGTCGTCGATTTCGTCACTGTCTGACTCACTCATCAAAACCTCTAGGGCACTTCCCGAAAACCTATATAGACAGCTGAAATTTAGTATGCAGTCTAGGATTTGCACACAAACAACAAAAACATTAAGAAATCTGTAACTTTCACCCTCCAACCATGTTGCAAGTCTGTATTTCTACCAGATCTTAGATATACCTTCTTCCATTTGTTATGAAAGCTAGATTAGCATGTACATAAACAACGAAGAAGAAACTCTTTTTCATTGGCTATGAAGAAAGTAAGTGCTGGCGTGCAAGAAATACCTTTTTAACCCTACTATGCTAGAAGTAATGGTTATAATTTAAACACGTATGTGTAACATCAGTAAAAAATCACCGCTAAAATAAAAAGAAATAGAGCATCCTACAAAAAGAAATGAAATCCCAACAAAATCATTTTATGTATGTAAAGTTGTTTGCCAAGACTTACATAAAACTTTTACTGTAAAGTTATCAGATCGAATGTAGAGCCAAGCCCCTAACTCTACAAGGCCTAATTCTACAAAACTTATATCTTGCTCAAATTGTAGGGATCGGACTTTCCATTGAACTATTGCATGACACAACGTGAAAGACCAGTGACTTAATTTCTTACCAAGCCCGTGTGAGTGTCTGTGTGACGGCCGCGAAATGGCCAAGCCGTACATTTTAACCAAGATGTAAGGTTTGTAGATTTAAGCTTTGTAGCTGTTAGGCTCTGCATTAGATCTGATAACTTTTTAACAGTGAAAGCGTTATGTAAGTCTTAGCAACCTAATTTACATGAAATGTTTTTGGCAGGTAACATATTCATCGTACGGAATCCTCTCCCCGTGAGTTCAACTCTCACTTGTCAGGGTTTTTACTATAGGTATTACGGAAATGTCTTCATTTTGAACAGTCACTTCCTAGCACTCAAGCTATTCAGTAATCGATGGTTAACTAAACAGAATACATTAACATTTTAAATAACGATAATGACATACACGGTATCAATGTTATGCTAATGGATTTAGAGCTACTCTAGTTAATTTGTCAACATGTTTATTGAACGTTAGAAAATTAATGTACATTAGTATTATTATACAACTAACTACTCACACTAGGTACTCAATGGGGGCTATCGTTTTTGTGCTCACCAGTTGGCGCCACTGGTGAGTAAGGTCCTGTCAGTACTTTTATTTAATGTTTTGGATATGTTTTTTTATTAAGTACTGTGATGTTGCTACGTGTATTTAATAATTAACGCAGTACTCCTTAGAACGTAAATATATTTTATCAAGGAATTATACACTGGCAGGCCCTAGCTCTGCCTGTCTACCTATTAAACAAACTACCATCACTTTTTCTATAAATCTTATTTTAAACTCGCTTGACTGTTCGAGGCAAACCAACGATAATATATATCCAGCCAGTCAACATAAGGTTGACACATGCAGACAACCTCTACATGAGCTACGCCCACCCTTAAATAAAAGGATCGACGCAGTCGTGTTTTCAAACAAGACTTTTATTTACCACCTCGAACAATCAGACACTTCCTGCCTATACCTATAAGAATAATTACCTAACGCCAGAAATATATTATACAATATGAAGTCCAACTCTTACAAGAGAAGGCTTAAGGACAGGACGAACGATTTGCGTATCTGACTAAGATATGTGTCAGGTAAGAAAAACATTACTTTATGTTACCACATACATGAATAAATTAACATTCGCCATGCTCCTCGTCGCGCCAAAACTGGCAAAAAGATGCGACGTGGCTTCCTAAAAACAAATAAATTGAAGTGACAAATTCACAACAACCCTGAAGGAGTTTAATGAAAAGAATGAAACTTAACATCGTAAACTTCGACCCCATCGGACGGTATGAGTCGGAGGGAGAAAAGGCTAAGAAGTCGGAGCTCATCAACAAACCTTTTTCAAGCACATACTCCAGAGGAAAAATCTCAAGACCCTATTCGATCTCACCATTTCGAACTCTATTAAGCATCAGCTAGTACTGATTGAACTGTGGGTTCTCAACAACATTAAGTTTAACCATTGATGTTCACTCAACATCCTTTGCAAGAGCTACGCTCCTTTAGCAAAGTTGGTTACAACTCAGAGAGTATTCAATCCAAATTCGAACTGATGGTGTCAACACAACACCCTTTGCAAGAGCTATGCCCCGTAAGCAAAGTTGGTTCGAGCTTAGACTGAGTATCACCCTCCCCTCTAAAAGAACCACAGTTTCCAAAAAAATAAAAAATATCTCTTGACTCGCATAACTATGATCTGGAGTATGGCTATGCTATCACAGCCTAGTGAAATCCAACTATTATTGAAGACGAAGATGCCTTCTCCCTCAGACTTCTTGGTGTGGCGAGGTGTGACACCTCACACGCACCCAGCTGCGTCCAAAGATTGCTCCCCATATATGAAAAACATAAATGAAAAGGCATTAATACATTGTATCATATTATCCAAACTAAAATAATGAATTAATCTAAATGATGTTTACATCTAATTGACATCTATATGACAATAAATGACAATACAAAAAGACAATAAATTATTATAAACTGACATGAAAAGGTTTTAATCTACATACATATACAATATCCCTGAATTTCCTATGATTAAATTTTTTAAACTTATATTTTAAAAAGGAAAAAATGTTTATAAAATAATTATTCATTTCTCTAGACTTTCTTTTAAATTTATTCAGTTTTGGAAAGAAGTCTTTTATTTTAGTTTTTCTAACATATGAGACCTTTTTCTTTACCCGAACTTTTCTTTTTGTATTGTTAACAATACGCTGATGATATGATGGGACATTACGAAATCTTCTTTTGCTGTGGTAAGAATGAATTATAAAATGACCACCTACAGATTTGACTATTTTACGAGTCAATGTATTTTTGACCAGATCAACCACTATTTTTATTTTATTATCATTATTTCTGACAATATGTGACACCGCGTCATCCTCGACTATCTCATTGTCACCATCTAACTCTGAACCAAACTTTAATTTACAAATTTGGTCTGGAGTCACAGATAACTGCATATTCTCATTTACTGTGGTTAACAACGACGTATTATCGATTTCCTTTATATTTGAAAGTAAAATAAAATTATCCTCGTTAGATTGATCAACACCGTCGTTATATTTGTGTGATTCTTCGACGTGATCAATATCTTCGTTTAATAAGGACACATTCTGCTGTTCTGAAACATGGCTATACAATTTAATATAAGGATTAGTCTGACCCGATTCATCAAATTCATCATCGTGTTCATTCTCGAACACTGCAACTGGTCGTTCCTCATCATTCGCAGGTCTGCACTCTTGGCAGCTGCGCTCGTCATCAACATCATGGTCATCACTGCCTGCTTGGCAGCTTTGCTCATCAAAAATTTGGTCATCCTGTTTTACGCTAGAAAATGTAATAGCATCATTATCTAATTTAAAACAACTTTCTTGCCCGTCTTCATTGGCCATATCATATGCAAATTCATCTTCTTGCACTCTATGCCCTATTTTAGAAATGCATCTGCATGGGAACTCAGCTTTAAGCTGGTCACAGATCGCTACAAAATTCATACCTTCCCGGTATATAAATTTGTGAAAAGCTAGGGCAGCACCCTGAAAATATGCGCTCACTATTAGCGCCCAATCGCTTTCTCTCCATCCGTAACTGGTAGCAAAATCCTCGAAAGCGTCTAAAAAAATCTCAATGCAATCGTGGCTTGAGCCCGTGAAAAAGTCTTGAGCCATCTCGCTTTTTTAAATCATAAAATTGATAAAACCACTTAGCTTTGAATTCCGGCGACTTCACTTTTGTTTCACCTTTTTATATTATATGAACTTCGCACAATATTAAGCTTTGTGCACGCAACACGAGAAACGAACTTGTGCAATATTTTATTTGGCTCTGCACACGCCTTAAAAATAATGGGAGCTTGCGTACTTTTGCGCTTCGGCGCCTCCACCAATTGTGGTGTAGCTACGTGTATTTAATAATTAACGCAGTACTCCTTAGAACGTAAATATATTTTATCAAGGAATTATACACTGGCAGGCCCTAGCTCTGCCTGTCTACCTATTAAACAAACTACCATCACTTTTTCTATAAATCTTATTTTAAACTCGCTTGACTGTTCGAGGCAAACCAACGATAATATATATCCAGCCAGTCAACATAAGGTTGACACATGCAGACAACCTCTACAGTACCTATATATTTATATTATATTTATTTTATTACATTTTAAAACTTCTAAAGGAAATTTAGATTATAATGTTCTTAAAATTGGCAAGCATGAAGCAGACAAATAATATTCTTTCTTTATGTGCTACCAAATTAGATCCTAACTTTTACTTAAAATCTTAACCGCAAACATTACAACAATTATGAATGATTAGTTAAAATCCGTGATAAAAAATCCCCGAAACAGTGAACGTTTAGTACATTTGACAACTAGAGACCTTACTCTACACTAGCGCCACTAGCGGCGAACTCAAGCGCGATAGCCCGCATTAAATAACAGACACTTATGCGTCAAAGTACAGAATGTACTTATTTGTCCAATGTTAATAGTTCGTACAAAAAAATTACAGGCTGAATGTTAAGATGGGAAAACTGTTTCTCAAATGATTAAAAACTTTTACTAAAAACTATTAAAAATAAGAGTCTCAATTTGGGCAGAAGAATAATAGCATATTTAAAATTATGTAATTATATTCCTAATTTCGGGCCGATTGAAGTAATAAATACAAAAAAAATAACTTCTTAACTTTTTTTGTGTTCATTTATTTTCTTAGCCTCCTTGCATAATAATAATTGTCTATGGTACAATCTAACTTATTATGATAAAATAAATGACCTCAATCATGAACGACGCTAATGTATTTTTTACTTCATGGGGATAACTCACTATGAGAAATGGTGCGATGAAAAGTGGTCAAACTAAAAATGAATTCAACTTTAGGAATAACCTCTCTATGTTTTAAATACAACTAAATCCGTGTCCAACGTACGTTACTAAAAGACACAACGGCATATTACATGGACATGACTCAAGCCTCTGATTATGTCCATCAAAGTATCTATCCCACAAAATTAAATAGATAGGGAATTGGAAGTAATTTTCTTCGTTTAATTGAGTCGTATAGCAACTGAACACGAATAGGTAAAATAATAACAAAAAAAAAAAAAAACAGAACCAATCTACCTATTGTAACAAAGATATTAAAGATACAGAGTACCCCCGGGGAGTGTACTTGGTCCGTTGGTTGGTAGGTAACTTGTACGAAATGCAACAACCCACGACTCTATTCCGTTGTTGTTCATTGTATTATATACTGAAAATAAATTGACAATAGTTCTCAACTACAATCCAACGAAAATTTGTAAATATGGGTCTTGAATTTGACCAGCAGTGATATTGGCAAACACAATGCAGATGAATCTAAAACTCCATTTGAATAAAATTATCCATGTTTTTACAATTATCTTTCGGGTACGATAGACGAATGAAACAATGTGACTATCATAAGCTGCACGTTTAGAAAGTTTCTATATAAAGAAACAAAGAAAAGAAAGTTTTTTTTTATTTGGGACACGCACAGGAAATACAAAGAGTAAAAAGAGAGAGTAGAGAGAGAAAGAGAAGAAAGAGGAGGAAAGGGGGGAGAGAACAGAGAGGGGGCAGTAGAAAGCATAATAATGTATATCTAAGAACAAAAAAGCCTTTGGTCGCTACCCAAACGATATTTTTCTTTTAAACCGTCTTAAAAATTATTTTGTACATACCACAACGATATAATTTCTGCCTACAGCTGCGCATGTACTTGATAGATGTAAATTTGCATGTAAATACGACGAGATAACGCCATATTTTCCTCTAGATGCATATTTATGATCCAAGAGCCTTGTTTGGCTTAGCTCAACCTGGGCTAACTTGGTTTACTGGGAAATATTCAAGCTGTTGTCTTGCATGTTGGTAGAATAGAGGTTTTAAATTGAAATTCACTGCAGTGTACAAGTTTGTTTTGCGTAGGGTTGTACCACCGTATCACCATTGACGAAGGCATGGGAATTTTAACAACTTCATGTGAGCATATTTGGTGCTAAACAAGTGAATAGATAAAGGTATGGAAATAGCTTTCGTAGAAAAATTTAAAAAAAAAACACTCGGTACGTGTTCTTTAAAGTAATGGCTTGCGAATAAAGTTTTTTACAATATTAAATCAACAAATAATTAACCTACATTGTGTTATAGTCTTATATTGTGTGATGTCGTAGTGCAAATGCGTTACTGACAGATGCTGGCACTGAAGAAGCTGATAACTGGTGATGAAAAGTGGATCACGTACGACAAGAACGTGCGGAAAAGGTCGTGGTCAAAGGCCGGTCAGGCTTCACAGACTGTGGCGAAACCCGGGTTAACTCGCAACAAGGTGATGCTGTATGTGTGGTGGGATTGGAAGGGCATTATTCATTATGAGCTGTTACCACCAGGCAGGACCATCGATTCTGAACTCTACTGCGAACAACTGATGAGATTAAAGCAAGAAGTTGAGAGAAAGCGGCCGGAATTAATCAACAGAAGGGGTGTGGTTTTCATTATGATAACGCTAGACCACATCTTTAGCCACTCAGCAAAAATCAAGAGAGTTTGGCTGGGAGGTGTTAATGCATCCGCCGTATAGTCCTGACCTTGCACCTTCAGATTTCCACCTGTTTCGGTCTCTTCAGAATTCTTTAGGCCGTGTCAGGTTAATATCACGAGAGGACTGCCAAAACCACTTGTCGCGGTATTTTGATCAGAAGTCCCAAAATTTCTATAGCAATGGGATCATGTCCTTACCTACAAGATGGCAAAAAGTTATCGAACAAAATGGTACCTACATACTTTAGTTAAATGTAAATGAACTATATTAAAAAATGTTTTGAATTTTCTTAAAAAATGCGAAGAAACTTTGTCCCCAACCTATTATTATTTACAATATGAGTATACAACACATTATTTACAATAACAGTATACAACATATTATTTACAATATGAGTATACAACACATTATTTACAATATGAGTATACAACATATTATTTACAATATGAGTATAAAACACACTATTTACAATATGAGTATACAATATATTATTTACAATATGAGTATACAACATATTATTTTGAGACACTGCACAATAGTTCCGTTAGTTAATAATGCATGACTATGTAATTTCTCCTTAATACCGAGTGCTCAAGATATTAACTCTCCCTTTGCTATGCAAAACGGTTCAGCGCAGCATTATGTAAGAAAATACGATATTCCTTAGTGGAATATTCTGATTATAATTTTAATTGGTTGTTAAGGCGCAGGGCGTGCCGTGCCTACTTTAAATATTTATGGTTGACAATAGCTTAAGTTCTTTGTTGTGAAATGAGTAAGGATAGTGTTCTATTTAGATTAGCTGATAATTCTCTTTCAGGGGGATGCGCTGAGGTAGCCCGCGAAATTCAAATTTACTTACGTTTTTTGCAATTTGTACGTCAGTATCCGGTTGCATGATGATTAAAATATTATTCGCGACCCTAACAAGTATGAATTTACATAATTATAATCATTAGAATCAGCAATACAACTCCATAATTTAGAATTGGCCTCAAATGTCATGATTTCAAGAAATAGTCAGTCAATAGGTTAATATGAAATTTTTATGATTATAATTCTAGAAATACTTAATTAATTGATACGGTCGCGAATAATATTTAGATCAACATACAACCTGATACTGCCCTGCAAATTGCAAAAAACGTAAGAAAAATTGAATATCGCGGGCTACCTTGGCGGATGCTCCTTAAGAGCACGATGAGATTTAGCACCGATCAGGCTATTTAATTCGTTACAACGGTAAAGAAAATGGAACAGGGAAAAGTAATTATTAGAATCATAAAGTTCGACGAAAGTAAGTACCTAAGTACCTAGTAAAGTCTTTCGAAAAGATTTAGAAGACTTTCAGGCGCCCTACAACTTGTAACGTATGCTTTAGATATAATGCCTTATAATGCTATTAATTGAAAAATGATATTATACTGTTCCAGATTTTATAAATGATAATTTTTAATATTTAGTTAGTTTGTTTTTTTTATGTTTTACTTTATATTTGTACGTCTTCGCGGCAAAACATAACGCCCAAATAATGTTAACCTAACACCTATAAGTAAATACCTATGTTTTACAAATAAATATTCTGATTCTGATTCTGAACGGGTGTAAAAAGATACTTTTCGAAGCCGAGAGCCACTTGTCCGTCCCTTCAATTCCCCAATTCCCTTCAAGTCCCGTCAATTTTGACAAGTCCCGTTATTGTAGTTTTTTTTTTCACTGGACTATTCCTGGGAACTTTTAGGTTACGGAGATATTGAAGGTCAAAATTCAAACTTTTACTGACGTTTTTTTACGAAAACAAGTACTAAAATTGTGACAGGAGATTTTTATATATTACATTATAGTTAGTCTTAGGATTACGATGAGTTAACATACTTGCGCGATTGATCAAGTCGCGTAAGACCGTAAAATTTTGGGTAAACGTTCGCGTAATCGCGCAATTGCGCGACGATCGCATTTGGTTAGAACGCAGGGAACCTATTTCCTTCAGCAGAAGGTAAATATTTTATTGCGATAAATACACTGGTCTAATCCTCAGGTTTCATTACGAAAACAAGTTTTTAATGTTATAACACATCTTTAATTACCCACACGACCTCTGTACTGTTGCATGCACCCATAAGCACAATGTTTTGCGTGTGCTACATTGCACACTACCGCAAACAGCAAATTTTCACACCAAAAATAAAAGTCGTTTCGCAGCAATTATTTTTGTTCTATGTTACTTAGTTTGATGTACAGAATGCGTAGTTGACGGCTATGTAATGGGTCTTTTTACAACCTGTATATAACCCGGAACTGTTTTTAATGAGCGAAGACTGGTCTCGTCACCCATGTATGGTCTGTGTGACAACCGTGTTAAGTCCTGCTAAACGATCCGCCATATGTTCCTTAAGTTAGCTTTAAGGCCAGGTTCGCGCGGGCGATTTATTTTTGGGCACTTGATTTTCATCTGTCGATATTGAGCCGAGCATTGGTAATCCAACTGAGCACATCTTAGCGCGTCAAGAATTGGACTGTTGCATTTTCAATTCTCGGCGCTAAGCAGATCGTAGAAAATCACGTGAGCGAAAAAAAATCGCCGTGATCAAAATACCCTCGTGCGTACCTGGACTAAGAAGAGGAAACACTATTAGATACCTAAATAATAAGTAAGTAAGTAAGTAAAATTTTATTTGTTTAAACATGGTGTACATGATATAATTGCATGCAAGATAATAAAAGATACAGAAAAGTACTAACATGTTCAGCTGCATATCGTGGCATACGAATTGGTAGGAAGAGATGGGTGCATAAACCGTGATAATAGGTACTTATTAGATCATCATTATTAATTAAAGATAAGGTGTCATTACAAATCAGCATGCACATGTTTTTGATCAAATTAAATGTCAAAGTAGTCATTAAATAAATTAGTCAATGAAAAATATGAATTACTGTCATAAAAATATCAATTCCAAATCACAATTATTCCTCAAAAAATACAACATCGTCATCTCAAAAACGAAGAAAAATTATCCTTTTTCATAAACTCTGCTATACTATAAAATGCTCTTTCAGTTAGTAAACTCTTTAATTTACTTTTAAGAGCAGATATATTTAATGTTCTCCATGAATTGGGCAATTTATTAAAGATGGTCGGACCCATGCAAAAGATGCTCTTACGCTTAGGAGTGGTTTTAGCGCCATGACCACGAAGTTTGAAATTATCACGTCTATTCCTAGGTACAGCATCAGACAAAAGCTGAAATAAATGAGTATTCGCTTTAATAATAAAACTACCATCAATCAAACAGTTAAGGATCGAAGCCACGTAGACGCCATCTGCATTATGGACACTTACGTATAACAATGTGCTTGGTTTTTCATGAAAGACATTCATAGTAAAATACAGATAATTAAAAAAAACGCAACGTAGCTATAGCAGGATTTTTTGGTAGTTAATGTCATTAACTAAGTAGCTTAAGTTAGAATAGAATAGAATACAATGTTCTTTATTATGTACACCATAAAAATTACTGATATAAATGTAGAAATTAAGTTTGCAGTTATTTTGTACAAAAAACAGTAACATTTTAGATGAGAACAGAAGTAATGAGGTCGCAGACTGACCACACAAATCCGAATCTTCTAACAACAAGAAAGAAAAGAAAGAAAATACGTTTATTTGCGGTAAACATGACGCAGAGAAAAACACACAAATACAATAAAAGAACGAGTTGGGGGCAAATATGAGTCACATCCACGCAAAACGGCAATGCTCAGCATAATGCTACGACCCTATGCGAGACAGAGCCCCAGCGCTGGTTGTCAGCTACAGCCGGCGTTGACGTGATGACGTCAAGCAGTGCAAAAAAATAAGTAATAAAATAAATGGACTATACCTAGTTCTAAATGCTTATAAAAACATAATATTTATGATGTGGTGACATTCTGGGTAACGACTCTTGCACCCCCCCCACACCCACATCTCTCTTCAACCAAGTTCAAGACTGAATAAAAAGTATTCAAGAAAAGCAGGCTGTAGGAAGATCTATTATAAACAAAATATCCTAGAGGTGAAATGAACTACATCAGAGTAGCCCCGTAGTACAATATTATCGACGTCTCAACAGAAGTAGAGAGGGGCTGAGGGCGGTCATTAAGCGGTAAGCTTCTATAAAACTCGATCAAAAACCTCTTATTAGTTGAACCGCTCGCGCTCGTTATAGGGAATTACTATTGGGAGTCGATTTGAAATGGAAAAGGTGGAAAGTTATTTTGTATTAGAAACTTGCGTTATTTCATCGGTGTTAAAAACCTACTTATTAAAAAAAAAAAAAATGCAGAAACTGAAATAGCAGCGGAGTTTGACTTTTAAGTAATTAATTTAAGTAATGATGGATTGTAAGTAACTAATATCTGAGATATTCATATAGATTTATCGTTATGATGACATTCCAAAATTCGTATCATGGCTTTGTGAATCACGCCATTTTAATCTGCGTCTAATCCAGATTTGCGTGTAAAAGGCTCAATATGTATTCACCCTGTGTTATTTATTCTAGGAAACTGGAGCTTAAGCTATCCTCGTATTTGCCGGGGTCGCGGATTGTTCGAAAGAGTTACCGTGGCCCTGGCGCACAGCCTACTGAAGGAACACGGGTGGGTTTTAGTCAGTAAGAGTCTGACACGCCCTTCCGCTCCGCCCAGAGCGGGAGAGGCCATTTGATGTTTTCCCACCAAAAAAAATAAACCTCGTATTATTTGTGCCTAAAACATTCATCGACTGACTCAAAAGTAATAAGTTCCAATTCTGTATTCACCTTCTTTTGTAACAATGGTAGGAGCAGCATTTTACGACGCTCCACCACAACGATGAATGTGCGAGGGCTCGTTTTAGACCTATTTGTAGACATTTTAGCGCTCCTTCGCTCTTTAGACCGGTGTAATGCCTTCATTTTACTTCTCCGGTTAGCTTTCTCCTACCAGTGTGAACTTTGCTTCAGTTTTTTTTTTGATCGCGTTTATCTGATATCGGTAAAGGTGAAACTTTTTAAATTAAATTTCGAAGAATATTGGCGTAGTGTTCGTTTTCGGGTTAATTTCGCTGTTTCATTCTTTATTTCTGGTATTTGTAAATGATTTTTTTATTGCGATCTCGCATGGTGGAACGCGATGGATGAAGTCTACAAGCCCAGAAGATGCCTGTTAACTTTTGCTTTGTAGGCTGGATTATACGTGAAAGGGGACGCAGACGCTGGCTGATAATTTTTCGCATATGACGCATATTTAATGAGAAAGCAAACTGTAATATCTTATTTCGTTATTGGCTAGACGAAAATGACAATAACCATTTCTAAAGGTGACATGAGACCTAACAAAAATTGAATACTGATATATTCCTGTCATAAAATGCTTACGTTTTTATAAAACGTCTATTCATTTGTTTCTGTTCTTAGACTCGACTTGTTACCGAGCGAAAGATTAAAAGTAATTTTCATTCAGGAAAATTAACTTTCAAGTTGATAGAACTACAGGCACACGTTATTGGAACTATGCTCAAAGCCAGCACGTATGGGAAAGTACAGCTGATTTATGAGTACTCCATAATTCCTTTGCCTAATCTTTTGGGAATACATTATACTACCTTTTGCTAGCAATTTCCCCCGCATGCATTTGACGTTAAGAATTTTAAGGGAACTTTGCGGTAAAAGCATATTTTGTGCTAAACCTTAGCATTTTCATCGAAATCCGTTCAGCCATTTCGGGGTGACCGACTAATAAATTTGCAAACAAATATGCTTTTTACATTTTTATGTCAGTCTGTAATATAGTTTTTTTTGGAAATACCCTGTACTTTTTTCAGTCCCTGAGGCACCAAGGTAGGTGTTAAGCAAGGAAGGGCAATTTCCAGTTTTCATTTAAGGTAATTTGAGCGTAATTATAATTACGTCGGGACGTTACGAGTCCCGGCCGAGTAATATCAATTTCAACCTAATTGTATTTAGAAAATAAATGCAACTATTTTCTTGCCAGGCATTTCCAGCCTGTAGTGTTCTCTAAATATTATTTCAAAATTCGAACGGTGTTGAACGGGTCCCCTATGTTGTTTCGAACGCCGCTGTTGCGACACACGCTGTTGCGAATTATTTTTCCACTGCCTCACAGGTTCGAAAGCTCATGGACTCGAATGAAGTAGTCGCGAAAGACGCTGTTTCGAAAAACATTTTCACTGCCTCATACGCTCGAATGCTTGTGATTTCGATTTATTGTTGTTAGCTTTGTTTTAATTTAAACTGGCATCGAGTAGCCGACGGAGCCCCACTACGCGGGGCTTCAACTTCTGGGCGGTTTAAAAAAAAATAACCACGAAGGGGACGGCGGGGTCTTTCAGACCCCGCCATCCCCTTCTAACCTAACCAGTCCGAGTCAGAGTGCCCCAAGTCCCGAGCTCGCTTCGCTCGCTCTTGCATCCTATCCTACTGTTAATATTAGTCACCATTTCATTATTTATAGTACCTCGCCTATGATTTCTAGTAGCAAATAGTTAGTAACTATTTGCTACTAGCAAATAATGCTGCAATTTGCTATTTGCAGTGTAGTATAGTGCGTAACTTTAATAATAATATTAAATGTTGATGTTGACACCGAATTTGTTGATTTTATTTAATTACTGCTTAAATACTTTTCTGTACACTTTATGACTAAATAAATCGAAATCACAAGCATTCGAGCGTATGAGGCAGTGAAAATGTTTTTCGAAACAGCGTCTTTCGCGACTACTTCATTCGAGTCCATGAGCTTTCGAACCTGTGAGGCAGTGGAAAAATAATTCGCAACAGCGTGTGTCGCAACAGCGGCGTTCGAAACAACATAGGCCTGCCGTGTTGAACCGTTGACATGTGAATCGGCGCTGATTTACGTTTTAAAACAAATGAGTTTGCTTGCAGATTTCTTGCAGTCACTTACGTTTTAAGTGAACTTTATAAAAAAATAATATAACTATGTGAACTCCTTGCTAGGTATTCCCTGCACCTCCTAATACCTCTGACTTTGCATCACTTTCCAAACCAGAGTGATCTTTATTCTCGATACAATAAGGTTGCTGTTGGGTTGCTGCTGTAAGAGGACAACAACCATGAAAGGACTGTCATGAAGGAGTTATAGTTCAGCCTGTGTGTATCAGCTTTTATTCCTGATGATCAAAGAACAGACAAAGCTAAGTCTGTTACAGTCAAAGAATTTTATAACATTATAGACAATCTTGAATGTCATGATTAATACAATTTAGTGAAAGCTTATTCCTCTATAGAATTAATTTGAAAAACTACTACGATGCTAATCTCTTTGACTCTTTTCGATAAATTAATAAATCTTCAGATTTTGTATAAAAAAGTTATTTCATTGACTTGATTTGATTTTCAGATTTATGGTGTTACTCTGTGTGTCGTGATTAGAAAAGTTTTTAACATAATATCACGCCTGCTTTTCCCGAAGAGTTAGGCAGCTGCGTACATACATATGATACAAGTAGTAAGCTTTTAATCTGTGCTAAAAGAGAAGGTATAGTAGTTTTAGTTTGAAAGCTTTGTTTTTAATCATTTTTATGTGGTATCATTGAATTATAATGTACTAGAATAACTCAATGTATGTTATCTGAAAAAGGGAACAATATAAATTGCAACCAAAGGGTTAGTATAGCAACACCGCTAAGTATTAGTAATAAGTATTCATTAATGATGTAACTAATATGTTGAGGTCCTTAAGTTCGGAGTTGAGCTCCACGATTAGTGACAAATGCGTGCACTGACTGAACAGGTCCACAAATTCTGTGTGGTTTTTCCTCAAAAGACCATTTCAGACACAAATCTACACATTCACATGACCTGACCAAAATTATATCTGGACTTTAAAAGAGACTGTGACCTCTGAGTTTGTTTCGGCCTTTCTTCTCAGAGTAGTCAGATAGGAAACGCCGACCTCATCTAGTTGTAAAAATATGATTGACGTGTAAAAGTGTTTGTACAAACTTACTTACAGAAATAAAATCATTTATCATTTATCAATAAATAAATAAACTTAAATTGTCCGTATATTCAATCACGATTGTCATTAATTGACAGTTGTATGAAATGGCTGTAATACGGCAAATAAAAGATGACAATTAAATCCATACTAGTATTATAAATTCGAAAGTAACTCTGTCTGTCTCTGTCCTTTTCACGCTTAAACCACTGAACGGATTTTGATAAATTTTGGCAAGGAGATGGATGGCATCCCGGGGACGGTTATGTATCCTTTTTGTCCCGGTAGCACGTTCTCGTGGGATAATTCCCGACATCCACGCGGGCGAAGCCGCGGGCAGAAAGTAGTAAATGTATAAAGAATGCGTGTATGACCAGATGTATGAACGTAAACGAGGCAAAAGGAGTATGTAAGGATCGTAGCGGGTGGCGTTCTGTAGTTTCTGCCTACCCCCATGGGAAAAAGGCGTGAGTATAAAGAAATAAATGTGTGTGTGTGTGTATGTGTGTGTGTGTATGTGGGTGTGTGTGTGTGGCGTGTATGTATGTATAAAGAAATGCTAATGGTACCTACATACATGTTAGTATTTGATAGCTATCACAGTTTGCTTTCTCTGGAACTATTTGACCTCATCGCATCTTACTTTTTAGAATGATTTATTCTTACATAATTATTTTAGATTAAATATTTTTTTAAGTACCTCTCTACTGAGTCAGATTTTCTTTAATCTCGGTTTTCAGTAATGCTTATTTATTTCTAAGATTATTTAACAATTTTCATCGTCTTTAGTGTGGTTTAATCCGCCATTTTTTATTCTAACTGTGGTTTTAATTGCCACTTTAGCCCTAATTGGTATTTAGCCAAATGGTTTAATGGCTTAAATGTCTGGCTTACTATTATTCTTTCGTTATTTTTTGTTTTTGTTTTCGTAGCTTCCAAGATTTCGGAGTCTCTAGTGTACCATCGAGAAAAAGAAAATAGAAAATATTTATCGTCCAGTGTCCTGTTAATATACAAAATGTCACAGCACTAGTATAGTGCACTAGTGTGTGTGTGATATAGTGTATTTATTTTATTTCTTTTTTTGTTGTTATTTTTAAATTTTCGTATGCTGAACTGGTTGACGTCATCACGTCAACGCCGGCTGTCGCTGAAAACCAGCGCTGGGGCTCTGTCTCGCATAGGGTAGCATTATGCTGAGCGATTGCCGTTTTGCGTGGATGTGACGCATATTTTCCCCCAACTCGTTCTTTTTTGTATTTATGTGTTTTTCTCTGCGTCATGTTTAGCGCAAATAAACGTATTTCTTTCTCTCTTTTTCTTTCTAGTATTTCACACAACCAACCAATCGCTAACTAGTTAATAACGCGTAGTCAGTCACTCAATTATTACAAGAGATCAGATATTCGAATGCATATTTATCTAAAGTAATTTTGCTGTGAAAGTATGGAAGCGGCTTCTTAAAATATATTTTTTGTAAAAAAAATCAGATGCTTATTTATTTGTATTAAATTTTTAACCCCCGCTGCACATAATTATTATGTGTATGTAGGGTGTAAGAGGAGGGGTGGTGAGTGTTAGTTAAAACAAAAAATAAATATTTTTATTAAATTAAGTAAGTACTTAATCCTCCCAATCCTGATTGGGCGTAAATATTACGTCAGATAAAACAACTTTTACCACCACTACCTTTCGATCGATAAGATTTGGTCCGGTATGATCACTGAAATCTGACGTTAGCGGGATTTTTTAAATACAAAAGCGCATTCCATATTAGCTAACATATCAACTTTAAGTGAATATGCATCCGAATATCCGATCTCTACTCATGACACACATATTAAGAAACCACAAAAATGCATAACAGGATAACAAAATAATGTTAAACAGGAGAACAATGTTTAACAATAACACGTTTTCGTCACGTGTCTTGAACACGGTGAGTTAGAATTGTGTTCCAAAAAGTTAACCAAACCCTGTATAACAATATGATATCAAAGGCTGTCTAATTTTTTTAAGCTTCATAATGTAATCCACTATAAAGTTGCAAAAAAAGGAAAGTCTGTATAGCTATAAAATCAGTTTAATAACATTACTACACTTCGATAACACTATTTCAAAATACACAAAATACGTCTTCACTCTACGAGTGTTCAAGCTTCACTGCTGTTGCAGCCGCGCTGCGCCTCAGATCCGGCTCGAAGGACCAATGTTAGCGCAGGGAGCAATGAAAGAGTGGACTGTATAAAATATAGGCAATGGTTTATTGGCCGTCTGTTCTTTACAAATAAGTATTTAACTTCCCGGACAAACAATTAGTGCTAATTATTTGCTTTAGAATTAAGAGAGCCGAATCGTCCGTCGCGGTGGAGTCCGAGGAAGCGAGTGGCCGTCGGGCCGAGCTGTGTCGCAGCCGCGCCGCATCTCAGCTTGCCGGTGACGCATTGATCATGCCGCCTGCTCATGCAGGCCGCGCGCAAGGTGTTGGGGTCAATTCCCAACAACTGCCATGTTCCCAAGTGAGACTGTACACTTATGCTACCATTTGACAACTAGTTGCTGTCAACCGGAAAAAGTCAGTTTAACAACTAATAATCAATGTAATTTCACTTGGGCACATGGTTACACCTTTACAAAATAAAATATCAAAACTGCAAATACATGATTATAAAATTAAATAATATTAAGAACAATACTTTACATAATTTAATAAAATAATAACTATAGCTAACAATAATAAACTAGTTTTTACCTAGCTTTTATTGAGGTCGGAAATTATCCCCCGGGAACGTAGTATCAGGATAAAAAAAAATCCAGTGTCCTAACCCAGGTCATGGTCTGCCGGTCAATGGCGGTGGAGCCGTTGCCACCCTTATAGGCGGGCACTTTTTTTTTTTTGGTTTGGTATTCATCAAATAACTTCTCCCGCTTTGGGCGGAGCGGGAAGGCGTGTCAGACTTTTACTGACTAAAACCCACCCATGTTTCTTCAGTTGCCTGTGTGCCAGGGCCACGGTAACTCTTTCGAATAATCCGCGACCCTGACAGGCATCAATTGATATAGGCTGGCACCCTAAGAAATAAGGTTGAGAAATGGTCAACCACCAGTCACAATAGTACCTTTCATCGAAATCCGTCCAGCCGTCAAGGCGTGAAAAGGTGACAGACAGACAGAAAGCGTTACTTTTGCATTTTTAATATTAGTATAGATTTATGAAGTACCAACTATTGAGTGTTATGTCTTAAGAAAGGAAAATAAGGATTCCAAAGTAAATCACTGTTTAATATTATGAATTTAATAAAAGAACACCATTATACAAAGCGTGGTTACGCGTGGGTAGAAGAGAAGTGAAGTGCTAAAAAAGGCGGGCTGTCAACTTCAATGTTAGCTGTACGAATGACACCGACAGTTGACAGCTCTAATCTCTTTAATAGGATATTTTCCAATATTATTGTCTACTAAATAACTTTCTTAATACGTAAAACCCTTCCTTAATAAGATTGGTACGCATTCCTTACAATTACAATACATAAATTTATTTATGTTTTCTATTGTAGCTATCTCAGGAAATTACATAAACATACGAGTATTAACTAATACTAGGTATGTATCTATCCATGAATTTAATTATTTGACATACTACACAACTTGTTAAATATTTCTTTATTTAAACCTTTAGTAAACATATCCGCTGTTTGTTTCCCTGTTGCTACATATCTTACCTTTACAATATTATTTTCTGCCTTATCTCTAACAAATTGATATTTCAAATCAATATGTTTTAATCTTTGATGTTTTTCAGGGTTTTTGGCAACATGAATAGCTGACTGATTATCAATATAAATAATAAAATTACTACAATCTACACCAATTTCTTTTATTAAATTGTAAATCCAACAACCTTCAGCTATCCCTTTTGCTAATGCCACATATTCTTACTCTGTCGATGATAGAGCAGTACATTGTTGCTTTCAGCTGTACCAAGATACTGTGCAACCAAAAAGCTTCATGATGTACCCTGAAGTAGACTTTCTTTCCAGCTTATCTCCAGCCCAATCTGCATCTGTATATCCTACTAGTACATCCTAAGAATTTCTTCTGTAAATTAATTTGTAGTCTAATGTTCCTTTGATGTGTCTCATTATTCTTTTTAACGCCTTCCATTGGTTTTCATTTGCATAAACTTGATATCTACTCAGATAACTAACAGCAAAACAGATGTCTGGCCTTGTGCCCAACATAGCATACATAAGGCTTCCAACTACCTGTCTGCATTTTTACACCATATCATTGTCTTTGACTGGTTCTTTTGATAGTATCAAGCTTATCTCTATAGGTGTCATGGCCGGGTTACATTGTTCCATTCCATTTTTTTTAAGTAGGTCTCTTCTTCTGTTATATTGATTCCTAAGTATTTCATTTTCTTATTACCTCTGTCAGTCATTTCAAAGTTTCTTTTTAGTGATTGTTTCAGTTTCTCAACTTCTTCCTGTTTCTCTGCTATAATTATTAAATCGTCGGCATATACGTATACGTAGAATCTTTTATTCGCTTTGTAGTACATGCAGTAGTCCGACGTGCTTCGAATAAACCCTTCCTCTTTCATATAATTATTGAACCTGTCATTCCAGTTCCTAGGTGACTTCTGTAATTTTAATACTTTTCCATCATATTTCTCAATTCCCTTTCGTATCTTTATGTACACTTCTTCTATAATCCCAAAAAGGAATGCACTCTCACGTCGATCTGTGTCATTTTCAAGTTGTATTTCCAGACCTCACCCCCCTCACCTGTTTATATCTATCTATCTCTTCTGTTTATTTCTTCTTTTCCTTCTTTCTTCTGTAAGCCTCTTTCTGTTCTTCTGTCTTCTATATCTATCCTTTTATCTTTTGTTGTTGTATCATTACAAGTTTTTATTTTCTCTTCTTGCTCTTCTTGTCTTCTGTCTTCTTCCTGCTGTCTGTGTTTTTTGCTAATGCTATTTGTATCATCTTCACAATTAATGTGAACTATTCTGCTCTTCTGTTTGTGTTGTCTTTTCTTGGATAAATACCACATCTCTATATGTGATAACTTCTTTGTTTTGAAGACATACCCTGTATTCTTTGCAATTTATCCCAAATCCAAGAAATATTCCTTTCTTGCTCTTTGCATCCCACTTGAGTCTTCTTTCTTTTGGCATGTGTACATAAACTTCTGTTCCAAATATGTTCAACTCTTCTATATTAAAACTTCTTTTATATAACAATTCAAACAGTGTCTTGCCATGAACTGGTGATTTACCTATTCTATTTAATGTATAAACTGCTGTGCTAGTGGCTTCTGCCCGTAGTTCCTTCAGTAACTTCTTTGCGTGGAGCATGGTTCTGGCTGCTTCTACTATTGTTCTCATCTCTCTTTCAGCTGGACCATTCTGTTCGGGTGTGTAAGCAACTGTGGTCTGGTGAGTAATCCCCTTTACTTTCAATAATTGACTTACCTCTTTGTTGACAAACTCTCCTCCATTATCCGTTCTCATTTTCTGAATTTGGTACCCACATTCATTTTTAAATGTTATAATAAAATTTTGAACACAATTTTTTTCTCATATGATTTTTTTTGAAAATATACAAACCTGTAACCTGTAAAGTCATTTTTGAATAACAAAAAATATTGAGAACCACCCATTGAAACTTTTTCCACTGGACCACATAAATCCATATGAATCAATTATCCGGGTACACTAGCTCTGTTATCACTACTCTGGAAAGGTACCCTATTTTGCTTACCCTCTAAACATGCTGTGCATTGATCAGTCAACCCTTCATGTTTTACATTATTTTTGGTTAAAATCTCCTTGACATAACCCATATTTTGGTGTGCAAGTCGTTCATGCCATTCTGCAATTGATGTTAAAGCCACTTCTGTATGAAATTTAAAATTCATGTACCTAATACAATTTATCTACTCTGTTTGCTGTACACATGACCTCTTTATTTTTAGTAAATTGACATCCTTCTTTTGTTGAAGTCATAGTATAACCTTTATCTAAGCAACATGATACAGGAAATAAATTTACTGTTAAATCTGGTACAAATAAAACATCCAAAATCATATAAGGTGCATACTCTTTGCCGTTGTATCCATGAAAATTAATTTTGCCTATACCCTGTACTTTCAGCTTATTACCGTCTCCTAATATTACAAATCTATTCTCTAATATATCTGTATAGTCTGCAAAGACTACAATAGTATACTGGATAGTCTGTAAATAACTCTCTTTAACCGATTTCACAAAAAGGAGGAGGTTCTCAATTCGTCTGTATGTTTTTTTGTTTTTATGTGTGTTAGCTCATAACTTTTTTATGGGTGAACCGATTTGGATGATTCTTTTTTTATTTGATAGCTGGTGCTTCACATGTAGTCCCATTTAAATTTGATCAGGGTTTGACCAGTAGTTTTTGAGTTATCCTTAATACTGCATATTTTTTCCACTTAGTTTATATTGATGATGTGTTGATAATTTGCTGTCACTGTTATTTACACACCAATTAGTGGAATACGAATTTGTGTGGGGTAGGTAGCGCAATTAAAAAGTGAAAAATAAAAACTTTTTTACAAATTAAACTACCGACTTCAAAAAAAAAACACTAAAAGACGTGAAAAATAACTTTTATTTCGGAAGTTGGTGCCTTTGGTTTTGTATTTTCGTTTTTGGCCACCGACATCCGAAATAAAAGTTATTTTTCACGTCTTTTAGTGTTTTTTTTTGGAAGTTGGTAGTTTTTTTGTAAAAAAGTTTTTTTTGAAACACATGTTCCCTCGCCCCTGTATCCAAAACACAATCTTTATATTGAATTAAATTGCAATTATTCAGGATAAAAGCATTGTGGTTACCTTTATTTTCTCCTTGCCTAGGTTTCCGCACAAGTTTCCCAATTTCCCGCAAAACTTGCACTTACGCACGTTGTAGTCTTTCTTATAATGTCCAGTTTTACCATAGATATAACACTCGAGTTCAGTTTTATTGACTTGTAATTTTCTGTTGTTGTTTCATTTAGCCATAAGGGCTGATGGTGACAGAGTTTCCTTTCCTATACGCCCCTCTTCCACAAGTTATCCTGCTGTCAAATTCTTCATTTTCTGTTCACTTTCCTTCACTTTCAGGTACTGATTCCCATGCCGAGATGAAGTGTCGGTATTTATTAGGTATGCTCATGACAACCTTTGTGACTACCATCTTCTCAGAAAGATCCTCTTTATTATTTCTTAACTGATCGACAAGTTCCTAAACTTTGGATATGAATGCTGCCATTGGTTCCTCGAACTCCATGCTGTAAAACTTCTGTTGAATAAGGTGTACTCCGACCTTCGATTTTGCTTCATAAATTGTGTTCAATTTCTCCCACATTTGACAAGCACATGTGCATGCCAATAAATATGAAAGTATCTTGTCTTCTATTCTTGTAACTATTATTTCTTGCGCTTTTCTGTCTACTTCTTTGTCTTCAGTGGACGACGGCTGTTTGAGTAACGCGTCGTACCACCCCTTGGACCTTAGTACAATCATTATTTGGAATCTCCATAGTGCCCAATTGTTGTCGTTTAGAACTAAAGCGCCGTCTTTTCTTTCCATCTTCTGTATATTTTTTTTTATTTTTTTTATTACTTCTGTTGAGGTCTTCTGTGTTATTCCCGTCTATAATGACCCGGAAGCGATCGACTTCTTCTATTCTGGAGTACTTGTTCGGTGCCGGTAATCCTAGTACGCGGAGCTTTCTTCTGTCGTCTGTTGGTGTCTTACTTCTGTCTGATTTCCATGCCTGGGCCCATAACCTATTGAGGGTTATGTCTTAAGAAAGGAAAATAAGGATTCCAAAGTAAATCACTGTTTATTATATTATGAATTTAATAAAAGAACACCATTATACAACGCGTGGTTAGAAGAGAAGTGCTAAAAAAGGCGGGTTGTCAACTTCAATGTTAGCTGTATGAATGACATCGACAGTTGACAGCTCTAATCTATTTAATAGGATGCGTTCCAATATTATTGTCTACTAAATAACTTTCTTAATTCGTAACACTAACACAGTTAGCACTAAAAACATCTAAGTGGTACTAAGTTGTACCAAATTGTACAATTTAATTCTGAAGACAGAACATAATAGATCATCAGGCTTGGCTAAAATGTTTATGGCTTATTTCACGCAGTTTTGGTCTGTATTCTGTATTAGACTCCTTGGATATGGTCCAATATATAAGAGATTTGAAGTGTTGATAACCTATTTGGCTTCAGTGAAATAACCTATTAGATTGAACGGATATATAGCGGGGTGTTCGTAACAGTTTTTGGGGAACTATTTTCTGGATATATTTTTCAATTGTTTTTAAGATACCTTCCTTTTGAAGTCCTGAGTTGTCGAAGTTATTCGAACAAAGTAACAAATATAATAGGTAAAATAAAAATAAAACCCTCAACACAAAAAAAGAGCTGATGACCATGAAACGACTGAACCGATTTTGATAAATAAGTCTAAGAATCAACGCTAGAAAACCTATTTTCAAATTTCAAAAATCCACATCCAAATCGTTTCACCTGTTTAAGGGCTACGGTGCCACAAACAGCCACACACACATAGCGGTCAAACTTATAACACATCTCTTTTTGCGTCGGGGGTTAAAACTATTTCTTCACGTGCTTCGGTCTATGCGTTGCGCACCAACGGCAATGTAAACTTGCAATGTAGGTAAAAAAGAAGCAAATTCCATATAAACTTGCCTGTTGTATAAAAACCAGTTTTCTTTTTGTATGGATTAGCATTGAGAAATTAACGGGCCTAGTCTTTTTCTCATAAAGGACATCACTGTTGTCGGAAAAGCTTGTGTGGCGGTATCTAAAACGCCGCATCACACTGACGTCATGCAAAACCCTGCATCGTGCCAGCAAAGTGTGACGCGCGACTAAATGATAAAAGATTTTATTTCTGTTAGTAGGTTTGTACAAAAACTTTTAAACAGCATACATATTTTAAAAACTAGATCAGGTTGGCGTTTCATAACTGACTAGTCTGAGAAGAAAGGCCGAAAGAAACTCAGAGGCCACGGTCTCTTTTAAAGTCCAGACATAATCTTGGTCAGATCATGTGAAGACCATGTAGATTTGTGTCTGAAATGGTCTTTTGAGGACAAGGGTGGACCGTTCCAGTCAGTGCACGCATTTGTCAGTAATCGTGCAGCTCAACTCAGAACTTAAGGAGTTCAATTAGCATATATACATCACCCCGAAATCAAACGTCAGGCAGTAGCCCACCAGACACAACACCCGTCTTGTCGGAGGATCCTTCCTTTTCTATGGGGCATGAGGAACTTTACACCCTATTCCTCATACCTCTATACTGGTGGACCCCATCACCATCCACCCAAAAACTCCACCATCCAAAAAATTATCCTGTAATTCAGTTACAATAAACTCTCGCTGTTTTACATTTTGTACCACAACCCCAAAAGGATTAAGTCTTCACCACTTCCGGCATTTCAATTTGGACTGCAGAGTCCAAAGTTTCACATAATTGAGATACAATAAGCCCAGTTGTTTCCCTCCTATTTTCGAGGGTAAACCCTAACTCCCTAAGTTTATAAGTTGGGGCTTGGTGGAATTAATTTACGACTACAACTAACTAATCAAAATTAGGGGTAATAATTAAATAGTTATTGATTGGCTTAAGCGAAAGATTTGGACAAGCAAGTTTACTAACGTAAGTGAAAAACCTAATAACATTTAGCCCGACCTGGGCATCAAACTCAGGACACCACGACAAACTCAAAGCATTTATTTCAAATAAACCAATTACAGGCTCTTTTGAATTGTCAAGAGGTCGGTCGGTCAGAAAGATGAAGCTTGTTGCCCAGCGCAAAGCGTAGTAGGTACCTATGCAGAAGAACGGGCAAGAACTCCACGTACACTCTTTTAAATCAAAATATGGTTACAAAATATTGGTAACATCTCGATATCCGTGGTTACATCATTCATGTTAAATTATGCTTGTGAGAACGATGCAAAACGTTAAAAGCGTCCGTAATAAAATGACAAGACAAAAACAATTCAAATATTAAATTAAAATAAGCTGTGGCAGCCAAGAGATGACCAGTCCCTATTGAAGGCGCCCGTTCACGAACATGACATTCACAGGATACCAACAAAATTATATAGGAATGAATGTTCATCTGCTCTTTTCATTTAATTTTTCGATCATTTGGTAGCCGAGTGAAAGATGGCCAGTGCTGAAATCCATCATCTTTAGATCGGTTCACTAATGAATTCATTTTTAGCTTTTGGTTCTTTTTGTGGCCAAATGTTTCACGGCGAGTGAAAGATGTCAGATGAAAGGCAAAAATTAACAAAAATGTACATGTTTGTAGTCGGTTTTAGGCTTAGACACAATATTTCGGCATTAATACGCCGCTGCTGGGGCATAACGCAGAAGCTATTGACTATACTTTTGGTCTTGATAAACAAAAACCGGCTGCCGGGCCGTAGGTATAATGAATCGTGTAGGGTATGTTTTTCAACCTTTTTCATGACGCGAACCCCTTTGTATGAAAAAAGTATTCTCGACCCCCTACCCTCCACTGTTTATTTATTTATTTTATTTTATTTTATTCGGGAAGCTTACAGCTAACTTATACAGTATTCCTAAATAATATGCAATTGAAGGCCATTTACAAGTTTCCACTGATAAACACTTGAATTAGAAAACCAAAAAAGAGTAAAGGTTGGTACAAAATACCTATAACATGAATTAAGAAATAAATATTACACGTTTGACAAACACAAACTAAGAATAATTTAGATGCAAACAATTACTTTTCTGTAACGAAGCTTTTCACCAACAAATACTTAAGCCGAGAAACACTGGTATTGAATATATCCAAATCATGTTCACCAGACAGTTTATTAAAACTTCTGCTCGCACGGATTAAAAACGAATTCTGCCTGTACGCGGACTTGGAATGAGGGACATGTAACAAGCAAGGTTTGCGAAATCTATAATATATTAATAATAATATAATAAATATAATTATAATTTAAATATAATTTATTATATATTTTGCAGTGTGAAACTAATCCTATATTGCCTAACAGCTCAGGGCAATCTATACTACCATTTGCAATTTTAAATAAGTACGTCAAATCAGCAATGCGCCTGCGCTCTTGCAGTAGTAAGATGTGAAACCTTTTACATCGCGCTATATAATTGGGAGTATATTTCCTAGTTTTGTACTGCAAGAAACGTAGGAACCGCTTTTGAATTCCCTCTATTCTGTCTATATAAATATTATAATTAGGATTCCATACTTGTGAAGCGTACTCCAAATGGCTGCGGACAAAAGCACAATAAAGAATTTTATAATCTGTATTTTATTATATTATATCAAATACGTATATTTTTTTTTTTACATATATATGTATCGGCTAATTACATAATTAAGCACCTATAACACATATATTACATCGCCGAAAACCTCCACGGAAAAGCGATACGATGGATTAATAACGCGCTTGCGTATGTGCGAAGCCGATGCTGCGCCGGCCGGCTCACGAGCGAGTGAATGAGCGCGACACACGTGAATGTGAGCTATCCATACGAGCCATGAGCCAGTAGGTATCACATTTGTATGAGTAATATTTTTGTGGTTGTTGATTGATTGATTCTTGTCTATTTATGCTGACCCTACAAATGCTCTTCAATTAATATTTTCTCAATAAAAAAATATTTTTGAACTTTGTATTTTTTTCTTCTACTGAGGCTTCGCGACCCCCTTATAAAGGCTACGCGACTCCCGAGGGGGCGCGACCCACACGTTGAAAAACACTGATGTAGGGTGTAGGATCCTTAATTAAGCCCAATTATCATCTTTCCTGACTCAGCTGCTTGGCTATTTACCTTTATTCTTTTCGTGCCCACATAAGCGAAAGGTTGTTTAAAACAAAAAACTTGTTATGAAAAAATCAACCGACTTTCAAAAAGACACTACAAAGTTTGTAAAGAATAGCTTTAATTTCGAAAGTCGGTGTCTTTGGTTACGAATTTTCGTTTTTTGCCACCAAACTACGTGGGACCACCACACGGGGTTCCTCTAGCATATAAAAAAGAACCACGTACATCGGCGCAGTAATCACGGAGAAACCGATATAATTTTTTAAAGTCAAACTGTCCCTTTTTTTTAAAGTCTGTTAAAAACTTAAGAAATGTTCATATTTCTCAACTTTTTCTTGCTATGTGAACCAACCATTAGCAGCTTTTACGAGCGGTAGGCGGCGTGCTCATTAGAGATTATGAGTTAGTCTGACTTCTGCGTACGGTAACTCGCCTAGTAATAATGAAATCGTATAGCTTGAGAAATTATTAGTATGGTTATGTGAATACCTTTTTTTTTTTTTGGGTTAGAAATCATCAAATGACCTCTCCCGCTCTGGGCGGAGCGGAAGGGCGTGTCAGACTCTTACTGACTAAAACCCACCCGTGTTCCTTCAGTTGCCTGTGCGCCAGGGCCATGGTAAGTCTTTCGAACAATCCGCGATCCCGGCAGGCATCGGCCCTATCGGACCCCGTCAATGATGCTGACATCTCTTTGGGTCGCGCGTGGAACACAACGCGCCGTCAACCCGGGCCTGATCCTTACCGGACACAAACTTGCTTGCTTGTGAACAGCTAATAGGTAGGTTTATTGTTTTGACATAATAATAATTCCAGTCTGTACCTGTTCCACTGCAGGGCAAAGCCCACTTCTCATACAGAGAAGGCATGAGCATTGATCACCACGCTTGCTCAAGATGGATTGGCGATATAATTATAAGTCCAGAGGGCCTTAACAAAGTTACATTCGATTAGCGATGACGCTAGTTGAAAAGCCAAAAAATGTATGGGGTTGACATAAGCTATCGAAATGTCACGTGATCATAGGTCACCGAATAGAAATGATCTAGAAAATGTTAACATCATTCGATTCTATGAAACGAATCGACAGCGTCGAACGATTACTTCCATAGAGATGCGCAGCCAAGTGGCACTTTTTGACAAGCGTTATCGCTAGTTTTCGATTCGTATCATGGAAATATTAGTGAAAGCGATAGCGATTGTAGAAATAGAATCGCTCCGAAGCGAATGCCATTTGTCTTGGCCCTCTGGTTTCCTTACGATGTTTACTTTCACCGATGTGTTTAATTTCTCAGATAAACTTAGAAAGTAGATAATTATGTTATTTCTTTAAAAAAAAATATCTGAACACATAAGAAACTTAAAAAAAAAATAACTATACTATACTACTTATTTAACTAAACTAAATTAATTATATAATATCCTAACTTAACTAAAATAAAATATGTTTTTTTGTGCTATAAAGCCAACAACAATTTTATGCAGAATTAAAATGATGTATTCATATAACAAGTAACATCTAATTAATTAACTAACAAACTATTAAAATAAAAATATAATAACCTAACCTAACTAAAACTATAAAAAAAACTAAAATATGGCGTCGAAAAATTCATCCGAATCGCTGTCGACTGGTAATGAATTGAAAAAGTCAATAGGTACTTGCCCGGATTTTAACCTACAACTTAATCACTGGGCCATGACGACCTCGTGTTTAAAAAATCATTAAATGGCCAATTTTAGTTCGTGGTGCTTAAAAACGAATTTCTCTGATTTTGCAACGTAATCAACCAAATATAAAGGCAGAAAATTATTCGCCCTATTTTTTTTTATGCTGTTTTGACTAATTGACCTAAATAAACAACAACAATGGATGAAATTACATGGATTTGACAACATTTGAATAGAATATCAGAGATCGAGTTAGTTTACAGGCTTGATTAATTTTCAAGCATCTTGAAAGTTTACTTCGAAACAAATGACCGCACACAATTCGAAAGCAAACTCTGTTGTTTTTAGTAAAACATCGTGGATTCACACCTCGATGGTTTTCGTCTGACTAGGCCGAATTTAGATTACAAAACTAGGTGCGCAATATTAGTTTCATGACATTAGTATCACTGATAGTTTCACGTGTAAATAGCATAAAACTTATAGAGGTAGGTGAGAAACATGGTGTAAAGTTCACTCATATCTCCATAGAAAAGGGAGGATCCTCCGACCAGGCGGGTGTCATGTCTGGTGGGCAACTGATATAACGGTTGATATCGGGACGGTGTATAATTATTATGTTATTTTCGGGTTTTTATATATTATGCTAGTTGCGCGGTAAACTCTGCTTGCGCGATGCAGGATTGTGCGTGACGTCAGTGACGCGTAGCTCGTATGTGGCGATGTAGATGCCGCTATAAACTAAAGCATGCAGGATGACATTTTAATTATCTATTTACACGTTTAACTATCAGTGAAACTAATGTCATGAAACTAATATTGCGCAACTAGTTTCATAACGTAATTTCGACTTTATAAAACAAGGTCTAGCTTTAGTTCAAGCCCAAACTTTTGACTCAGTATTTATATTTCGAACTTTAGTCCCACTAAAGCAAAGTTCTTTAATACAATACTGACGACTTCCGGACTACCCTGTCAGTTTTGAATAATGACAGAAGTAGAAGAAGTAGTCGTCAAGAAAAACCTTGTTTTGTAAAGGATGTTTTCCACCAAACGGCTCGCATTGCGTCGGATCGGAAAGGATACGAACGGATGCGGCGACAGCCGATCGCTTCCGGCAGGATGTCGACGCATACGATCGGTTCCGTGCCGTCACTTGCGAACGTATCCGTTTCTGCGCCTATTCAAATAGTTTCATTCCTACCGTGTTGACGATATGACGATGCGACGACGTCGCGGAAGACGCCCGCGGTCAAGCTGCTGTGCGCGGCTTGGTAATATAGACTTTAAATACTGTGTACATGATTTAATATCATTTATAGATTGTAAAATCCGTTCCGATCCGATGCGATGCGAGCCGTTTGGTCGAAATCATCCTTAATAAGGCGAGGTAGTTACGAGTTACAGTATTGAGAGTGAGTTTGACAACATTCCAACTCAATGGTAAGAGCATATCACAAAAGGGTTTCCAGCATTTGGACGTTAATATAGTTCATTGGTACGGCAGCAGGGTGTGGATGTGGAATTATGACGCAAGCTATGTCCCACCTCTTATCCTGCCCTCTGTGTCTCCAAAAATGCAGTCATAATAACCTCTGCGCTGCCTCTGCGTACCGACGATGCCGTGAAACTGGCGAAGTTTTGGGCCAATAAAATTAATACACTGTCGTGCCATCGAAATGACAAAGAAGAACATGGGACATGGTTCATCAAATTTCGAACAAAAATCGACTTTCGAGTGCCAGTGAGCGTCTCTTGCTAAAACTCGATACCGGAATTACATACCTACATTATTTTAAAACTACCACTACCTACACGAATCGATAGTTCTAAACCTTGTTTTAGTTCCTACAACTTCGTGTACAAGCTCCTAAGTTGATTGAGAATTGATCATGTTAGCTCTCATCAAGTTTAGCATTCTATCAATCAATCATTTCCATTTGATCTACGATGTAACTTGATACTACTTACTGATTGATAAGTATTCCTTTTAGGGAGTTATAATATGTGTGTTTGTTTTGATGGGATGTTAAAGAGGCTGGCTCAGCCTGTATTTAAGACATGGAACATAAGATTTGGGAGAAGATATAGCTGCGGGCTGATGTGATATCACTAATAGTATTTATTGTTGGCGTTTTTTTTATTGTTAGATTTGCTTATAAAACTATACTTCGAAACTGCATGCAAATGAAGAGCATTAAAATGTGAATAGTTTTATCAACAGGGTATTTAACTCCCATCTAATGTTATTTATTTTTGACGTGTAAATGTGTTTTTTGGACCAATTTACGGAAATAAATATGTATTTATTTATTATAGTACATGAAAGACTTACAGCTAATAAAAATAGGTTAAAAAGGAAACCTTAGTCACCAGAAAATCAATTACAAATCCTCAACGACTTACTTATACTTAATAATAATTTATAGTCTGAGCACAAAAACAAAAAACACATCGCTTTAATTAAAGTAAGAAGCAATATAAATACTTGGTTTACAATTTAAATGTGACTGAAATAATACAGATAAAATAAAAACAAATAATAAAACCTACCGTTACTTGAAAATTTTGAGGCTTAAGCACCTTCTGGCCGAATTCACACTCAAACTCAAAGCATTTATTTCAAATAAACCGATTACAGGCACTTTTGAATTGTCAAGGGGTCGGTCAGTCAGAAAAATGAAGCTAGATGCTCATTCTAAAGCGTAGTAGGTACCTATGGAGAAAAACGGGCAAGAAACTCCATGGACACTCTTTTAAATCAACATAACGTTACGAAAAAAAATTGGTAAAATCATTCATGTTGAAATTATACATGTGAGCAAGATGTAAAAAGACGTGCACGTTAAAAGCGTCCGTAATAAAACTATAAAAATAAAAAACAAACAAATCAAATTACAATAAGCCGTGGCAGCTAAGACCTGACCAGTCCCTACTGACGACACTTATATTGTGAATGAAAAATGAATGAAAGAAAAGAAAGAAAGAATAAAGTTTATTTGGACACAGTACGTGAAACACAAAACACAAATAATAAAAAATAAAAAGTGATAACAGTGTGTGCCTCACGGCTGCGCCAAAAAGGTTCATTTCAGCATTAATGTCAGACAGGTGCTGTCTGACGCTGGTTTTCTAATGAACCCTTAGGGACTAGTGACGGGGAGTACAAACAGTTTCAACATACCTAATATATATTTTTATACTTATAAATAAATGAATAAACTAGTACAAACTTACTTTGTATCAAATATAGTAACAAAAAACAAAAACAAAAAAAAAATAGAATAAAAAAACTACAAGAAATTATCTCAGCAAAACCTGTTCTTAGAGACTAACTACAATGATCAGTGCACGGTGCACTCGCAAAGCGCCACAGGCCGCCGAGTGCGACGGACTATACACCGACGCGACAGTTAGTAAAATAAATACTGTGGATTCATTGAATAAAAACTAACTATAAAACATCCATGAATGGTTATAATAATAAAAAATAAATAAATATCAAAAAAAATAAAAATAAAACTAGACATAACTTGACGGAGAAAGTGAAGTACTCGTACCTACCTATAACAACAGATGAAGCAACAAAGTGAATCTAAGACGGTAAGCGTCATTTAATGTGATAATTTACTTTTTGCTGATCAGTAATTGTTAATTACGTGCTAGTTAAAATAACGATTATTGCTCCTTTCTTTCTTTAATTTTGCATTTTCATTGCAAGAAGTAATGTGTCCGTATACATTACTCACAGGACTCACAACTGCGACGGTACTTAGAATGGAATGGATGGATGGTGAATGGATTGTGATGTGAATATCCTATTTAAGCGTGCTAGGCCCATGTTTATTATGAGATTTTAGCCTAAGGAAACTGCAGATAGACATTTTCTCGGCATAAAATTATATATTTTTGCAAAAGCAACAATCAAAAAATCGCTACGCCGATTGCTACGAGATAGCTACGAGCCCGCTACGCCGTAGCAACAAGCCTACGACACCGAAACTTAATCCATTCTGTCAGCTGGTTTTTACCCATAAGCACTACTTAAGGCTGCTCTCTCGAAAAAAGCTTGAAAAAAGCATGCAGTTGAAGCGACTTTTCGTCGGCATTTACAGAGAAATTACATCTGATTTTTTTTATCAGTAATCTACATGATATAATACGTAATTTGGTTTAGCCATAATTTTCATATCGGTATCAAATAATTAAAAAAAAAAACACCAAATCACCTCCAAATAATGGTTTTGAAACCATTTTACTCCTCAATTTTTGATCAAAAGAGTATTAAAAAAAATATCTACTGCTTTGCAATACAAAGGGAAATAATTTGGTTTTGTTACTTTTTTTAAATATGTGTTATTTTTATTATAATAAATTAAAAAAGGCGTCCGATTAAGGACTGCGTCTACATCACCCCCGCACTCGTCCATAAATTCAGTGCGGGGCGCATCGTGTTGCTAGGTGGACGTATGTCGCGTTGCGAGAGCTCAGCATTACGAAATAAAATCGTAAAATATTACTGCAGAAATTGAATTTTGTAAATAGTGGAGTAGGTTTTTTCTGATTCTTGTAAATAAGTAGTGTTTTATAGTTATATTAATTGTACAGTTTTATTAGTTTTTAAAACATGGGGAATAAGCAGAAACGAACAAAGGGGGGTCTAAAAAAATATTACAAACAAAAGGGTATACATTTATCAAGGTAAATTTAAAGTTTTATCTACATTTTCATTGTCCACTATAGCTTTACTTATCTTTCTTAGAAGTAGATAGCACAGAGTAATAGGACAGACGGTAAGCTTCATACAACCGCGCTGTGATAGGTACACTACTACAAGCAAGCCGCGTGTGTGCGCTTCGCCTGAACGAGGCAACTGGCTGAGCCAATATGAACCTGCGGGGTAGTTACGTAACACACTAATAGTAGGAATGAGTTTCATTTTGACAGTTCAACAACATTCATTGCGTTATTTACGTTGTTGAGCAGTCACATTTTTCGAACATATGAAGCAATGGAATAGCAATATGCTTCAAAATTATTCAGATGGTGATAGATAGTGTGTTACGTAATTAGGGTGCGGTGTCTCTTCGCACGGACGAAGCCGCCAGTGGACGCGCCTCATGCTTGTAGTAGTGTACCTATCATAGCGCGGTTGTATGAAGGCTCCCGCAGACAGGCGTGACGAGACAGCGCGACACAAAGGCGCCGCTCGTCGCGCGACGAGCGGTGCCTTTGTGTCGAATGCGATTCGCGTCGCGTACTGTTTATAAAATACCTACCTCATTCAAACAAAGTCGTAAGTATAATGCTTCTGTGTCATATAGTAGTGAACGATCACAGAAGGTCCACGTCCACGCAATGACTTTCAGCCAATATTACAAATTTTAGTTTTCGGTACCTAAGTAATTCTGATTCGTTGCGATTATTTGTGACATATTTTATTATTTTTCATGTCTAGTTTACGAGTAGATACAACTACAGACGAAAACTTTGCCAAAACTGAAAATGCTCCTGAAGTAGGTATTAATTATGATTATAGGTTAAGTAGGTAGGAAGATTATAGGTTAGGTACTTGCTAATAATTTGTTAGTTTATTGATTACTGGCGTAATTATTTTCAATTATATTTACACAGGGTGGAATTTTTTAACCTCACCTGGAGAGAAAGTACTCTAAATACTGAATACGAATAGGTATTAAATATGTATTACTGTGTGTTGCGTTTTTTTTTTTACTTTTGTCGTAAGAATGGCGGTTATCGTCGATTTTGCTAACAGACGTGAAATGTATGCAGATTTTAGTACAAAAGTGAACCGTTTCTGACGGTAGTAACATCTACCCCCAATACAGAACGGTTGAACTTTAAGATACTTTTCATAATACTAGTAGGATCATGAATAGCTCAGTTGGCAGATCGGCTATATCCAGTAGGTTTAATGTCGAATACTGTTTATTCGACTTCTATCGGGGGTGATATTAATCAATCAATTAAATCAGCCTATCGCAATCCGCTGGTGGCACAAACAAGATACAATAAGAAAAAAAAATGGCAATCATGTTTTTATTATAATTATCACTTTCATTATTATCCATGCGGGCTAAAGCGGGGCAATAATATTTAACTAATCATATATTTTTTTTTAGGAATGTTTTGTTGAGTTAAATCAAATAAAAATTTCACTACCCATACTCAGTGAATCAGTTAGTTCTACCAGAGAAGTTGAAGGTGAATCTGTTGATTTGGATGTGAATGTCAGTAATTCCTTTTTTTTACAAATTATGAAGATTTTTTATTTATTTTACTTGTAAATTATGTAGAACTGCATTAATTTTAGGAACAAGATGATTTGGGCAGTCAAAAACTACGTTCTCTACCGGATGACATGTTGACTCACAAGCATCTTGAATGGTCTGTCGAGGAACTTGAAGATTATTTTAATATTTAAAAAAAATACTGAATTGGTCCAGGCATTCTTGAGTTTTGCGCTTAGCAGCCCATTTAGCCATTAATTTTAGTTAAAAAGATACACCAAGTTGTTTACCTCATGTTGCAAGCCAGGCTGATTTATACTAAAGGTAAAGCTTTTACTCACGGCCTCGAAAGCTTTTAACAATTTTTTTCGTAATCATAGCCCGAAAAGTACATCCCTATCAATAAATAATAAATAAAAACAAAATTGGACTACTTTATATGCGGTTCACATATAAAATAATTTAACTTTCATGATGACTTGACCTTCTGTTATTTCGTTACTCTGTGACGAGACTAGGCGAGACAACGCGTGGCGGCGCGCGGGTCGCGCCGCACGTTTTCTGTTGCATGCTGGTAGCGGAGTGGCGCGGAGAGGGGTCGTTAGCTCCGCCCAGATGCTCAAGGTTATTGGCATTATTACAGGCCTTAAATTCATTGTACATAGATCGCGGCACTTCCCGGCGTGACGTCACGTTAACTAAGAAGCACTTAGTGTGAGTGTGCCTTTAGCTTTAGCAGATAAGGTGCTGTTTCTGAGAAATGCTTTGACGATAGGTACGTACTTAGAGGTGAAGTTACGGAACTCTACTTTCTAGTACCTACTTAGGTATAGGCTTAGTAGAATAATTGCTTCAAATAAATTTTATATGAGAGATGATGAGAAAAGTTAAACAGCGCTAAAGTATTTAATGCCATACATACATAAACTCATGCCTTCTTCCCATGGGTGTAGGCAGAAACTACAGAACGCCACCTGCTACGAAATAAATATATTATACCTTAAAAATAAATGTTTTAATGTACAAACATGAATTGGAACGCTGTGAGTCAAATATATGACAGATTGAGAACATTTTAATTGTGTTGACATGTTTTAAGACATTCTGGTCACAAGAAGCTTAAATAAATCAGAACATACTAATTCCATGCCTGGTCATTAAAGTTAATGATTGATTACTTTTATGTGACGTCTGTGAATGCGGTAGTTTAATCCTATAGAGGTATGAGGAACAGGGTATAAAGTTCACTAAAACCTCCATAGAAACGGGAAGATCCTCCGACCAGACGGGTGTCGTGTCTGGTGGGCAATTGCGCGACGATTGATGTCGGGACGTTGTATAATGCTAGTTGCGCGATGAACTCTGCTTGCGCGATGCAGGATTTTACGTGACGTCAGTGTGACGCGTAGCACGCTTGTGGCATTGTAGATGCCACTACAACCCCAATTGTAATTATACAAACACTAACGAAATCATTGCTAAGCAATCAAATAGGCTTCATGACTGCACGATTGTCGCAATGACTTAGTAATTGAGTGCTGCACTACGTGTCGCAAGTTGAATTCCCGCACTAAGAAATATTTGACGGCGCAGCAAGTGGCACCGCTTCGTTTTGTTACGAAGTTACTGGAATCACCGAAAAGGTCGGATACGAGTGAAAACAGGCTGATGACAGTTACTCTAGCAGAGGATCATCGCATCTATGGTTGCGAGGCGGCTGTCATCTGATGACGAGGAATATGTCAGGGGAGCCTCTGAAGTAGCACGTCCATGACGAACTGCCATATTCCGGCACAATCCTAATGATATTGTAGCTGCTGAATCACTGAAACGATAACCACTTCTGATAAACGCTATCCTGCGCCGTTATATAATATTTTTTTATGACCACCACATTTGTGCCTGTAAACGCACCTAAAATAAATACGTAAAGGGTGTTAAAAAAATCATTACATCCATAGCCATACCAAGTAAAATAATTGTTGGAGTAGTAATAAGTGTTGCAGTAAAACAATTTTACCAAAAATTAAAACAATTTTCAGCAATTATTTGATAATTGCTGAAAATTGTTTTAATTTTTGGTATGAAAAATTACTACGAGTATGTTCGTTAACGCGCAATGTAACGCACCCAAAATATTATGCGTTTGGGTGCACGTAACGGAACGTGGGTCGTGGAGTTATTGAAAGTTAAGTTAAAATATTTAAAACCTTATTTTCGTATATAAACGTCATAGAAAGTTGGAACTTAGACCTGCAATATCTTTGTACCCAGGTTCCCAGGTATGTTTCAGTACAAAGAAAAATCGCAATGACGGGATGAAAAAGTGGCTCTCGGCTTCGTTACTTAAGTGTCTTTTAACAACCGTTATCGAGAGAGCTTCCTTGTAGTTTTTTTAGAACGGTACAACGTTCTAAAAAAACTACAACTCTAGTATTTAACACCAATTTTTCTCTTTCTAAGTAACGTGAGCTTATTTTAATTAGAATTCGAACCAGCTTGTACAGTACAACTATTCTTCTTATATCCCTCGGGAATCATCGCATTTCCAAATACAAACGAATGCTAATTTCCATGTCCATCAATTATTAGATTTATCGTGTATAATAATATGAATTTAGAACTAAGTACTTTATTGTTGTACATCAAAAATAAAACAACAATAAAGTACTTAGTTCTGAATTCAAATTAATTATTATACACGATAAATCTAATAATTGATGGACATGGAAATTAGCATTCGTTTGTATTCGGAAATGCGATGATTCTCGAGGGAATGGTTGAACTGCACATAGTTTTTTTTTTTATATTACAGTAATTACACCTCTAAGGGCTGATTTATCAAAGTCGGAAATGCGATGATTCCCGAGGGACATTAAGAAAAAGTTTTCCTGTACTAACCTTTTCAAATAAAGTTTAACCGCAAACCATTACAGCTAATGAAGCTGTAACATCTCTGGTTAACAGTTAATGAGAATATCATACTCGCTAGTTTAGCTACCCTTTAATATCGTGGTGTATAAATTTTATAGACCTTTTTTATAAGTGCAAAGGCATTATTTCTATTTGCCAGAAAGTCAGTCAGTATTTATCAAAAAGTGAAGTGTCTATCAGGCGATTTTGAACCTTGTGCGGTGCAACTATTTCTGTCAAACTCAAACTCAAACTCAAAGCAGTTATTTCAAATAAACCAATTACAGGCACTTTTGAATTGTCAAGGGTCGGTCAGTCAGAAAGATGAAGCTAGTTACCCATTCCAAAGCGTAGTAGGTACCTATGGAGAAGAACGAGCAAGAAACTCCATGGACACTCTTTTGAATCAAAATATGGTTACAAAATATTGGTTACATCGTTCATGTTGAGATTATGCATGTGAGAACGATGCAGAACGTTAAAAGCATCCGTAATAAAGAGACAAAAGCAATTCAAATATTAAATTAAATTAAAATAAGCCGTGGCAGCTAAGAAATGACCAATTCCCACTAACGGCGTCCGTTCATGAACATGACGCATGGATCGGCACCATTCAGCTCAACCATTTTGAAGGGAACTTAATGATCCAACACACACGCCACCACCAGCGAGACAATAGAATGAGCATGACATACTCTCAGCCGCCAGGGCACATTCAAGTCAATGAAAGAAAAACCTAGTAAATGGTAGCTTTTTAGTAGGTACATAGTACTCACACATGTGGTATGCAATTATACAATACTAAAACATTGAATTTATACAATGCAAAGATAGTTTTTGCAATCTTCAGCAGCTCCAACAGTAGTTTCAAATGCTAATCAATTAGTTTATACGCCCTTGTGGAACAGCACCAGCGTTGAGCCAAGCATTTTTATCAGCGATATAATCCCCTAACTTATAATATGCTTAGCTGCATAGTGTGCGTTTTATACAAGATTTGAATTTCGTTTCGTTCAACTAATTGATCCCTATTTCTAGTGATATAATTGTGTCTTTCACTTCTTTCACAAAAAAGATGTAGATTTTTCCTTACGTACATGATGTTTTCATAGATACACTCGAGAGCAATGAATCCGGGTCACTTAAAGAATCCTAAAAACTCGGAAACTAAAAATGCTAGGTTAATGCAATAAATTGTATTTAATAGACAATGTAATACTCCTTAAATGAAGGTATTAAAACTTCTTAGTTATTGTAAAGTTATATCATAAAAAAATCAAATTTGAAAAAGGGCCACTTTCGAAGATGGAACTACGAAATTACAGCATTTGGTTTTGCTTTTGTTTGTAATCTGTCATTTATGTGGGTACATAAACCATGTTGATAGTGCTCTATATTCATTATTCAAGCTGAAATTATGTCGCTTACGCCTGAAGAATGCACCAGAATACTTACAATGCTGGAAACCGGCCGGAGTCAGCGCGATACAGCCAGGACTGTCGGTGTGTCGCTGTCAACAGTACAAAGAGTTCTCCGACGTTACGAAGAAACTGGTTCTAACCTACGCAGACCAGGAACGGGCAGAACCAGGTGTACCACAGCACGAGAAGACCGATACTTGGTGAACACCATGCTTCGAAATCGCTTTCTCACAGGAACTGAACTCACAAATCAGTTTCGACGCCTCGGAGGAAGTAACCCAAGTGCATGGACAGTAAGACGTCGGCTTGCTGAATCTAACTTAAAACCCCTTAGACCTGCAAACGGCCCTAAACTGGAGCGTGGGCATCGTATTTCAAGACTAAGATATGCCCAGAGCCACGTAAATTGGAGTATTGAAGATTGGTCAAAAGTTATGTTCTCCGACGAATCAATATTTATGCTCTACAAGCACGATGGAAGACACAGAGTGTATCGAAGACCAGGGGAAAGATTCAAGCAAGCATGCATCGAAGAAAAAGTAGCCTACGGTGGTGGGTCTGTACTTGTGTGGGCCGGAATTTCTTCTGAAAGTCGCACAGAGCTGGTGATCATAGAAAACGGCTCTTTAACTAGCGTAAGATATGTGGAAGAAATCCTCAATGATCACGTTGGTCCATTTATGGTCAATTTAGGTGAGGATGCTATATTTATGCATGACAATGCCCGACCTCATACAGGTAGGATTGTGAATGACTACCTTCAAGAGATGAACATTACTCGTATGGAGTGGCCAGCGCGCAGCCCGGATATCAACCCGATCGAGCATGCTTGGGACGAGCTAGGCAGATGCGTAAAACAACGAAACCCTCCCCCAATCACGCTTCGTGAGCTCAAAATTGCTCTCACAGAGGAATGGGAGAATATTCCCCAAAATCGTATAAGGAACTTGGTGTACAGCATGCCAAACCGCGTAAACGCAGTAATGGAAGCACGAGGAGGCAATACGAAGTATTAAAATTCAAGAAAATCGTAATAAAGTTCAAAAATTTCATGTTTCCTATTTTTGTTTTAAGGAGAGATCAGCAGTTTTTTTCTTTATGTAATTTTGTGTTAATAAAATGTATGGTGACTCATATTTTTTTTACTTTCATTTAAGGAGTATTACATTGTCTATTAAATACAATTTATTGCATTAACCTATCATTTTTAGTTTCCGAGATTTTTAACATTCTTTAAGTGACCCGGATTCATTGCTCTCGAGTGTATATTGGTACAAGGTACCGTCATGATGTTAATATCTTAAAACCGTTCCCTTAGAGAGTCGCGAAGTCAACTTGATTGCCCCTATACTTAAACTGCCCCCTGGTTATGATATGGATCAAAACGGTTTCAAAACCTGCAATCTACGGATCAATATGACTTATCAACATTGTAGTCTTTATTCCAATTAATTTATGGTTGATATATACAAGCTGACCCAACAGACGTCCTGTCTTAACTATGAATGTCATATTTCAAACAACTGACAGTTATGTAAAATTAATATTGGCGTTAAGTTTTCTTAAATTTTTTGATGTGCCGCTCAACTTCCTTAATTTTTTCATTCATATGATCCTTCTCCTGACAATAATTAACACAACAAAAAAAAAATTTGCGAAATTGTTCCATCCGTTCATGCGTGATGCGATGACCAAGGTAAATAGAGATTCATTTTTATATATATATTTACTTGAAACAATCTATGTACAACTTCTTAGTTTTTCTAAATTATCTAAAACATTACTGTTTAACGGATAAAGAAAGAATTGTGAAGAAACATGACCTGATATCGCTAAAACTCAGTAAGTAAGCATAGTGATTAACAATAATAATACCATTTATTTCAGGCGACACAGTCCCATAGAAAAATACCTTAACCTAAATATACATATTTTAATATAAACACAACTTGAAAAACTTGTAACTTGTTGTTGTAATGTACATACCGTCTCTGTATGAGAAGAGTTACCTTTCCAGCGGGAGAAATCACAGGCTTGCAATATCATTTTCAGGGTTCCGTACTGTGGTATTTTGCTACACTAAAACCACATCTTTTATATTTAACATTTAGGTAGCTGTTATACCTAACAATCCTTTTTATAATTTAGTCTACCTAAATATATGTTTTCAAGCATGAAATCGTATGACACTCATTTAACTCAAAGACATTAAATTATTTACTCAACAATAGACGGGACATAGCGAACAAAATCGTAATCCGATATATTTGTCCTAGTGGGCAAGAGTCGCTCAGTCTAGCGTGGTACGCCTACATGCCGCTCTAATTTATCTATATCATGCTAGATGGCGTCACTGAGACATGGGATCACAGTTTTTCTATGACATTTCTTCGCATAGCCTCTCTATAGTATCTTAAATCTCTTTGATTTAACTCAACCTTGATACCACTGAAAAGCAAACCTTTAGTAACCTGTGACTGTTTTTACACGCAAATTTGTGTTTCATACTATTAATTTCCTCCTTTTATAAAATCTTAGAATATTTTTATAGGTGAGTTTAATACGAGTAATATGTTCCTTGATTTTTATACTTTGACATTTTCAGCGTAAATTGTCAACTGTCAGTTTTCTTTTTCTATAAAGCTTATATGTTAAGGCCAGTGTAATAAGGTAAGGTTATCTCTGAAAGCCATTCTTATTGTTTCTGATTGACAATCAAATATGAAGTAACTTGATTTAAGTTTTAAACGTTGAACACATACTTTCAGAACGTCTCACAGGCGGCCGTCCTGGCAAGAGTACGTCTTTTATCAGTCGGGAAGCAGTTTTGAAGCAGCTTTAAAACAGTTTTAAAGCAGTCTTAAATCAGTCTTTAGCGCAGTCTGTACCGCAGTCTTTAGCTCAATCTTTAGCTCAGTCTTTAACCAAATTCAGTTCAGTTCTTGATTCAATCTGTGATATATCGATATCACCTAAAAATAATTAATACAGTTATTTACGGTGGAAATATGTTTCATTGCTAGTGGCAAATATTGCGTGTGTGTGACCCATTCCTTCCGCTCTCTAATTGCGTGGCGTGAGACGCTGCAACCGGCTACTCTTGGACGGGGCGTTCTCCAACGCTAGGGCGCTCCTCCCACGTGCCGTAGGAGGCCGGGGACATTCCTCCTGCCGAGCAAGAGGCGCTGCCTCCAACGTCGAGACATTCCACTCCCGTGGTGTGGGGCACTAACGTGGCCCTCTTGTTGGCCTGAAGTGTTTTTAGTGCTTTACAACGAGGCCGCAAACGAAACACTATTTGTGAATACCCCCCTAAGACATCTTCCTCTTTTGGACAGGCTTGACGATGACACGACCTCCTCCACGATGGCCCTCCTGAACCTGTTGGGCGTGGGACGCTACTAATCCATCCTCATCTAGCTCCACCACTACCCGATGTTTCTGCTACATCTTGCTGCTCCTAAATATCTATCCCCTTAATCCTTCTCTATTTTTGAGTGTGTAATTGTATTTTTTTATGACATTTTTTTTTAAATTTCATCTGTACTAGCTGAGTCTCTTTTATTTAGACACTATATTAAAATAAATAATAAAATAAAAATAAATAAATGAATAGAATAAATTTTATTCTAAGCGACTGTGTACTCTGAGTATGACACCCTAACTTTTAACCTATTATGCAAACATTTTTTTTTTTTTATACTTTTCTGTATATTATAAACTTCTAAACTCTTTCAAGCGGTTTACAACTCGTTAAAACAGCCCCTAATGCCTTGTAAATTATTTCTTTTTAAACTTAGGTTTTTCTTAAACTCGGTTTCTCTTTATACTCCTAACGAGTTCCTCTTTAAACTTAAGTTTCTCTTAAACTTGGGTTTTTCTTAAACACTAAACCATTATCGAGCGGTTTGCAAATCGTTATTATAGCTTCTAATGCCTTGTTTATATTGTAAATAAGTCCAAAACATGTTTTCAAATAGTTTACAGGTCTGGTCATCGCATAGACTATTTATAACGCCATTCCATGGGCGACTAGCAATATTGCATTATATCCGTATTCCTCAAAAGTTTACCTTGAGATTAGGTAGACGAGAAAAATAATAAAATATTGCAGATAAAATAAATATCATCACGTCACCTACAAGGAGCTAAGCCATCACTTTTGACATGTACGAGTATAACGGTTCCACGTTTGCCCTATAAGTCACGGTTCGTGAGTTCGATCCCCAACAGATGTTCACTTTTTGTGATTGTTTTTTAATATTTTTCAAAGATTTCTGTATATTTTTGGCTGCTGAGACCAAACCTATAAACGTAGTATACGGGGATTTTTTTTAATAAAAATGTGACTGTAATTTTAGTATATTGTGGTATTTTATGACTTCCACGCGAACGAAGTTGTGGACTGAAGTTACTTTATAGTAAAATGTATTGTGATTAATATAGTATTTAGTTCGAAAACAAAGGAGGCAGCACAGCTGTTTCTATAGTGTTGTGAGTGACTTATACAGACAGTTTTGGTGAGCGAGTGAGTGAGTCAGTCAGTGACAAAATCGACGTATTTCAGGTATTAATAAAATCCAAAAAATAAAAGCTTGAAAAATTAAACTTTTTGTGTTTTGTAAGTCTGGTAACTACATTTAATCCTAAGAATTTGAGCTCTCTAGCATTATCCAGGCCGAAGCTATGAGGGTATGAAAATACGACGAAACGCTTCGAGAAAACGTGGTAGTTCCACTGTTTTTTGTTTTTGGCTCGTCTTGGCGGGGGTACCTACTGTGCTCCCAGATTAGAAGAACAAAGAAATTGTAATCAAAAAACATGTTTTCCCATACGTAGCTACTGCAATTTTATTGTAAGTTTGTAAGCACAATATTGAAAGATTTATTATTATACCATGTTATTTCAAGACCATAGACTTCTATAGGTTTTCCTGTAATCTGTAAGCAAAGAACTAATTTCTATATTTTGTTCAAAATTTTAGGCTCAGTAGTTTCGGAGATAAGGGAGGGGTGTGATGGTCAATTTTCATATATTTTCTTAAACGGTATCTTTAAAACTATGTATTTTAAAATTATAGAAACAATATATTTGAAACCCACACAACAAGCCCTTTCATTTGATATGTCACACGGTACAGTTTGCAAAACTGTTGCCCCCTTAAAGTGACCTTAATATTCAAAAAAAAATATATTTACGTTACACTTCCGTATTCGTGTCACAGAAATTCATGTTTACCAAATTTCAACCTAATCAGTCCAGTAGATTCGGAGCAAATTGGCTGTGACAGACACACGAGTGATCCTTTAAGGGTTCCGTTTACGTTCCGTCCGACATACGGAACCCTAAAAATGAAATTTAAACATATAAGCGATCTTATAATCCTAAAATAAGTTGGCCAAGGCACACGTTATAGCAACAGACACGTTTTATTGATCAAACACTTCAAGACCTTCATATAGATTAGAGCTGTTGATAAAAGATACATAGTTTTGTAGTAACATTTGTGTCCTAATTACGTTAATGTTCAAGTAAGTATTCTTATGAGTAATCCTGAAACTGCCTTTAATTCAACTCTACCACTTCTTGAAGAATAACGTGCCTGTTATCAGTTTTTATTTGGATTAATAACACTTTCAGCTGAGCATCTGGGTATTCAAATACTTGTTGCGCGTCGCACTATTTTCTCATACAAAATAAATGACAATTAGTGACGTTCTGCTTTTCATACAAAGTCAAAGTCAAGCAAAAATAATATGAAATGTAACACAACCACACGTCGATGTTTATCCATGTTGTGTCCATCCATTCGAAATATGCGTTATTAGAATGTATGTGTGTGAGTAGCCTTATAAAGTGTACAAAAAACTAACGTGGAGTAGCGCTAGCAGTCCGAAAATTTAAAGCGATTCGGCGCGATTACGTAGCTTGAAGGAGTTGGTATAAGCCACAGCCGTTAACACACGTTCTTTAAAGAAAGACCTGACGTGATTAAACGTTGTATCAATAAGCGTTTATCAAATTTTACTTATTACAACGCTGCAACGCTCAAAGTGTTAAAATTATGTCTATGAAAGGGAACATACGTTGTAACATTAACCGCAATTGTCGTTTGGAGATTGTAGCAGACAATTTTGTTGACAAAGATGTGCAGTCTATGCTTCAACCCTTGAACCTAACGCAACATTTTATCTTTTGTCCCAAGTATAGAATCAGGGACAATTTTATTTTTCCAAATAGTTGTCGATCGTGTTTAATGTCTTTGTGTGGCACAACAATTTTCATATCTTTTATTTTCTATCGCTTCTATGGCCGGAAATTCAGCGAACATCTTGGTGAATATTATAAGTTCGACGTTGACGGAATCAATTACTTCGATTTTATCTTTACCTCTATTGGATTCCTTATGAATTTTTTTGCCGTTATTTTTCAAACCAATGAAAATGTCACATTTGTTTTAAAATTATTGTATATCCACAGATTTCTTAATAATAAGACTACATTCAAACATTTCATCGTTGGTAATTGGTTAAGTGTCATCTCAATTTTGGGTGTTGGTATTTATTTTACTATATACGTTTGTAGAAGTCTTAAACTTCCAACTTTCAATATTGTATGTGGTTTAATTGAATCAAGTTTTGATACAAATATTGTGTATGCTATCAGGCTTATTAAGTTGTTAAAAAATAAAGTTGATCTTTGGAATTTTCAAACTCTGAATTTCCCAAGCTTAGGAGATAGGGACAGAAAGGATTATTGTAATAGATTATATCAGGCCTTCGTTTGTATATTAGATTGCTTTGACATCTATAAGGTTTCTTTTCAACAAATGGTAAGTAAGAAACAATTTATGTATGAAGTACTTGTCCTCAGTTGGTTTACAAATTCTTATAGCAAAGTTAAAATAATTACAGATCGTGTTTCACTGTACGAACTCCTTCTGCAACGCTTTAATTCACCTTCAGACAGCACTTGAGAACGATGTGAGTATTCTCTTACAGAATGTTTGCAAATTCACTTCAAAACTTTTAAACGACTTTAACTACTTCTATTCGATTTGGTCGGTTCCTTTGATCCCGGAATTGAAATCGCTTCCTTGGAATTTCGCTAAAAGTATAATCGATTCATTTTAGTATGTCCCGATTGAATGTCTGTATATTTTCAATCGGGGAGGTCGGAACCATAGATGTCTTGAGAAACCATGACACCACATACAATATATTATAATAGCATACATAATTCACAACAACAGAAGCATAGCAACAAATAAGTTTATTTTTCAGGGTCAAGATTTTACATCCGTAATGTGGTTAATAAACACTTGGCTAGCTAAGACTTTGTTGTTAGAAACCATATTGAGCGTAGAGTTTGAAAAATTCTACATTGCTGTGAATAAAGTTCAAGACACATGCGCAGTCTTGTTGAATTCAAACTGTACAGGTATTTACGATCCAACAACTGTATGTATTATTATTGCTTTTAAATTGTCATAAATTTATTCGAGCTTGCCTGTGATTGTGATGTATCTGCCGCAGATGGATTGCTTAATTAGCTGTTTTAAATAACTGGTAGCTATTTTACAAAACAGCTCCATTTTGTAAAACAGCTAAACGACGTTTACCGGTTTTTCATACGAGGGCTGCACTAAAAGTATCGGGAATGGAATATTTCCACTGTTCCTGTCATATTAAAATCTTTTTAATTGAAAACTCCTTGGTTTTAAAAATCGAATACCATTTATTTATTTAAAAAAAGATTCTCGGTCTTGCCACAAGGTTTTGTCAAACTTGTTTAGTCGTTGAGAAAATGGAATTGACTCAAGAAAATTTAAGAGCGATGATTTATTATGACTTTCGAAGTGGTTTAACACAAAAACAGTGTGTTGACCGGATGATTTCTGCATTTGGTGATGAAGCCCCATCCAAAACCACAATTTATCGCTGGTTTGCCGAATTTCAACGTGGACGTGTCAAGCTCAGTGATGATCCCCGTCAAGGTCGTCCAAAAACTGCAGTCACCCAAGAAAACGTTGATGCTGTGCGTAAGCTGATTGAGGAAGATTGACATGTGACATACCGCGAAATTCAGGCAACTTTAGACATTGGCATGAGTCAAATACAAATAATCTTGCATGAACAATTAGGTGTAAAAAAGTTGTTTCCCGATGGATACCGCATTCGCTCTGTGAAGAGCAAAAAGCGGCTCGCGTTACTTGGTGCGTCAGAACTCTCGAAAGATTCCACGCAGGATCCTCAAATGCTGTATACAACATCGTATCAGGTGAAGAATCCTGGATATATGCGTACGAACCCGAAACAAAAAACTAGTCACGAGTTTGGGTGTTTGAAAATGAGTTAAAGCCAACAAAAATTGTTCGTTCACGGAGTGTTGCAACAAAAATGGTGGCCACGTTTGTCTCCAAAGCCGGCCATGTTACGACTATTCCTCTTGAGGGACAAAGAACGGTTAATGCAGAATGGTATGCTAGCATTTGTTTCCCACAGGTCGTTTCTGAACTCCGTAAAGAGAACTGCAACCGCCGCATCATCCTCCATCACGACAATGCGAGTTCTCACACCGCGCACAGAATGAAAGAGTTTTTAGAGGAAGAAAACATAGAATTATTAGACCATCCACCGTACAGCCCCGACCTAAGCTCTAATGATTTCTATACTTTCCCTAAAATAAAGAATAAATTGCGTGGACGGAGATTTTCATCACCTGAAGAAGCTGTGGACGCCTACAAAACGGCCATTTTGGAGACCCCAACTTCCAAATGGAATGGTTGCTTCAATGATTGGTTCCATCGTATGGAAAAATGTGTCAAATTTCGCGGAGAATACTTCGAAAAGCAATAAATACATTTTTAAATAGTAATGTTGTGTCACTTCCTTGATTTCCGAAATTTTCAGTGCCGCCCTCGTAAGTACTGAACTAACACGCAGAATTGCATAAAAGTGTTGCATTTATTAATGCAGCGGATCAAAGGTTATAGGCTATGTAAAACAGCATGAGATTTATTTACTGTTTTTTTGTAGTTGTTTTTTTTTTGAGACGAAACGTCGTGAGAAATTTTGTCGCTCGTGGCTATGTATCGTAACAATAATAATGGCGTCTGAAACAGAAAAAATAAAACGAATAATATGAGCGGAAATAACCCTAACCCATGTGAAAACAGTTCATCAGAGTTTTATGAAAGTCATTCCTAGAAATACCTACTAAATAGTCAAAAACTACAACCAACTTGAAAGTATCGGTCGGCGGCCGCTGCTGCGGCACCGATCGCTTCTCTCGCTCGGCTTGTGCGCGATTGGTCGCATTTTTAACCTAACCTAAATCAATTGGTCAGGGTGTCCTAGCTTACCAGGGAGAATGGAACCGGCGAGAGATGTCGTGCGGTGTCCCACAGGGATCAGTCTTGGGGCCGCATCTGTGGGACATCGGGTACGACTGGGTGCTGCGCGCCGACCTCCCTAGCGGCGTCAGCTTCGTTTGTTACGCTGACGACACGCTAGTCTTGGCGCAGGGGAGGTCGCACCAGGCGGCGGCCGAATAAATGACACGCGGGGTTGCGACAGTCATTGAGAGGATCCAGCAATTGGGACTCGAGGTGGCCCTGCACAAGTCCGAGGCCATGTGTTTTCATGGTCCTCGGAACGCGCCACTCTCGGGTTCCCAAATAATGGCGGGAGGGGTTCACATCGGCGTCGAGTCGACGATGAAGTACCTGGGACTCGTCCTCGACAGCCGGTGGAACTTCGTCGAGCATTTCCGACGTTTGGCTCCCAGACTGGACCGGGCTGGGGCTGCCTTGAAGCTTGGGGCTGCGTCGAGAAATCGCGGCACAGCGGACAGAGCTCCGGCGGGATCTCATGGCGGCATGGAGAGTGCGACTGTCGCAACCCAGCGCTGGGCACGCCACAATTGCGGCGGTAAGTCCCCTCTTTGAGGAGTGGCTTGAGAGGCGCCACGGCGTCCTCACCTTCCGCCTGACGCAGGTCCTCACCGGACATGGCTGTTTCGGGAGGTTCCTGTTTCGGATAAGGCTGGAGAAAACGCCCGGGTGTTGGCATTGTGTGGATCGACCGGAGGACACGGTGGAGCATACGGTGGAGGTCTGCCCGGCTTGGGCGGAGCACCGCCGTGTCCTTGTGGCGGCGATCTCTCGCGTCCAGCCCTGGTTCAGGCCATAGTACGGAGCGAGAGAGAATGGGAAGCAGTCACCTCCTTCTGCGAAGCAGTAATGCTCGCGAAGGAGGAGGCGGAGCGCGTGAGGGAGAGGCAATCATTGCGCCCTCACGCCCCTAGTCGCCGCAGGAGGAGACACCCTGGGCGTGAGGTCATTCGATGATTTCCCACCCAAAAAAAAAAAAAAAAGGATGTCCTAGCTTAGTTTCTGCGACTAATTCGGCTCGCACGTGATTCGTCATAGTTCCAGCCATGTTGTAGATAAGCCATTCTGCATTACATCTAAACTTGGGTAGCGGTTTTGTTAAACGTAGCACAATGGCAATCAAGCTGAACGTTGTTCAGCTGTTTTATCTAAGGGAGCTGTTTTATAAAACAATTGATGGTTTTGTAAAATACCCGACTCAACAATCCATCAGCGACATATCTAGTAGAGTTGTTTGTCAAAGAGTTGATCTGGGGAATTACCACCACCTTCCCTTTTTCTGATGCCAAGAAGCGTTGCTATGTCCTGATTTGAAGGGTATGAGTCCCGATGTTATGACAGGCACATCAGCCTTTTTCTGATATGGCAATATACCTACGATGTCTTGGGTATATAGGGGGTGGTAATTACCACCAAACGGGCCAGTTCGATATCAATTTAAAAAAAATGTTATGTACCCATAATTATTACACCGCTAATCATTGCAGATGAAGAAAAAAGGCTGTGCAAGAATATTAAACGCCTACATAAAACGAAATTCGACAAGCTGGATGCCTGCGGAATCTTCTACGTTGATGCAACTCTACCGCTCGAAATGATCGTGTTAATTACTAACTATACCATTGTGTTGCTGCAGTTTGCTTGCTTGTAATCTTTATAGTATTAAAATTCTTTGAAAAGTACAAGAGCATGTGTTAGAGGTGTTTTACTATGTTTTTGTACCTATTTATCCTCAAATTCCATTTAGATGTAAGGCCACTGGGAATTCTTGAACTAATACTGTATTGAACTAAATTTAGGACCCTCACGCACTACACGCAACTTTGGTAGCAGAAGCTCCGACCTACCATCCTGCCAGTCGTGATGCGATTCGTTTACAAGCGCGAGTATAAAGCGATCGTCGCGCAAACACGCGACTGTTGGGTTCATTTTGTTCGGCAAATACAAACACGTGTCGCGGCGACTGACGGCGGGTGCCTTCCGGTTTTCCAAAAACATGAGTGACATAAAGAACGCGATGATCGCGTATTCGCGCGACCGATCGCTTTCGTTAGGACGCGGGGTCATACTGGGGTCACGCCGACAGAGGTAATCATGAGACATTGCTAGCGACTTCACCAACTTTTGAGCACAGGACTTCTTTGCTTGTGCCGATCCCCACGCTCCTGTGTCAGCCTCATTCAAGTTCTTCCTGGGATGGAACCAATGGCCTGGCCTCTGTACATTTCGTCGCCAGATGACTGAAACTTCTAATTCCAGTTCTTGATCGCGACTCGATCTTTAGTTAAAAGATGTAATTTTAGTGCTATCATTGTCATTCTTTTAAGATAATATTCATACTGGGGTAGAAATACCCCCCTTTTCATACCTCGGCAAAAAAACATAAATGGCAGTTGACTGTTATTTAACTACGAGCTTTTTACTATTATTGCGACACTGTCAGAGAATATGAAAACAAGATACACAATAACAAAATGCTTTAATGCTAATCCTAACTAATATTATAAATGAGAAAGTAAGTGTATTTGTTTGTTACGCTTTCACGCTAAAATGGCTGAACGGATTCGGATGAAATTTGGCACATATTATAGATAGGCCATGACCTGGGTAAGGTCATAGGTTACTTTTGATCCTGGATCAGAGCCGTAGTCACGGGAGACAACTAGTAGAACCATAATTACAGAATTGCAAACTGCAACAACCCAAAAGTGTAATGTGTGATGAGTGATATCAAACGTAGTGGTTGACAGGTCTATGAAGAACACGACACAAGCACTCATCTTGGTAAACGATGAACGGTACAAACGCAGAACATTTTTGCAGAACTTCATTTGGTCATCTGTTAACAAAAACAGATGCAAGATACAGTAGCCGATGGTCGCTAGTGATGGCGCCAAACTCGTGATTAGACTCTGGCCATCAATTTAGATTGCTCCCCACACGCTTAGAAGAAGAAGAGTTAAAGAGTGTGGATAGCTTTAAGAGTAGGGGAAGCCCAACCAAATGATGGATGAACTGTGTGAAAGATGAGATGGTTAGAAAAGGAGTGACTTCTGAGATTGCAACTAATAATAATATAATAGTCCTCCAGACCGTATTTCGGCCACGGTCAATCTCAACAGAGACTAGCCTTCAGCGCGAGAGATATTATAGTGCACAAGTGTGTGCGCAGACACAGGTGCACTCTCTCTTCACTCTCTCTATAGACCGATGGGACGGCAAACCGACATGACCTGAGAGAGATCAGGTGTCAGACCAACGGCTACTAATAGAGAAGTATGGAAGAACAAGACATGGTATGCTAACCCCAAATAAATTGGGATAAGGGCAAGAGGGATGTTGATGCTAAGCAAAAAAAAAACAGAAAATATTATTAATGTACGTGACGGGATGTTCGAGCGGCTGAGACACCACGTATCGCTGCTGATCCGTCATCTGTTGGTCCTTCATCATGGGCGTGTACGTGCAGGTGTTTGGAAAATAATACCCGCAAAATAACGCACTTAATTTACTTTCAAATATCGCAACGAGATTTAACTATAAAATGTAATGATTACAATTATTAACACTCATTAAGTCTAATCACAATCATTGTTAAACTTGCATTTAGAGCCAATGGATTTGTGCGTGTGCACCGCGTGACGATCGCATAACAAAGTGCTCGCCACCGGCACCATGACACTCACAACCTCATTTGGTGTTACCCGCTCTAAGTTAAAATTACCACTATAGAAATAAATTCTAAACCACAGAGTAAAAATAATCGATTGAAACTTATAAACAGTATTACAATAAATCGATTAAATTATCGCGCACCGTCATACGTAATTTGAAAGGACACTAAGCTGGCCATATTTTCCGCATGCGCGATGAACTGCAGGCCAAAATAACCACTATACGGATTCCTGACAGAAGGGTTGGCGGTAGACAATGTAAAAGCTGGCGGAACGAGCCGTAAAAAACTGCAAGCCATTGTCAAATTTGGCCCTGAGGGACTTGACCAGTGCAAATCAGTTTCAAAGAAAGACAGAAAGAAAATACATTTATTTAGCACAGACTCAAACTCAAACTCAAAGCATTTATTTCAAATAAACTAATTACAGGCAGTTTTGAATTGTCAAGGGGTCGGTCAGTCAGAAAGATGAAGCTTGTTACCCATTCCAAAGCGTAGTAGGTACCTATGGAGAAGAACGGGCAAGAAACTCCATGGACACTCTTTTAAATCAAAAAATGGTTACAAAATATTGATTACATCGTTCATGTTGAAATTATGTATGTGAGAACGATGCAGAACGTTAAAAGCGTCCGTAATAAAAAGACAAAAGCAATTCAAATATTAAATTAAATTAAAATAAGCCGTGGCAGCTAAGAAATGACCAGTCCCCACTGACGGCGCCCGTTCACGAACATGACGCATGGATCAGCACCATTCAGCTCAACCATTTTGAAGGGAACTTAATGATCCAACACACTCGCCACCACCAGCGAGACATTAGAGTGAATGATAAATGATAAATTATTTTATTTCTGTAAGTAGGTTTGTACAAACACTTTTACACGTCAATCATATTTTTAAACTAGATGAGGTCGGCGTTTCCTATCTGACTACTCTGAGAAGAAAGGCCGAAACAAACTCAGAGGTCACAGTCTCTTTTAAAGTCCAGATATAATCTTGGTCAAATCATATGAAGACCATGTAGACCATGTAGATTGGTATCTGAAATGGTCTTTTGAGGAAAGAACCACACAGATTGAGTGGACCTGTCCAGTAAGTGCACGCATTTGTCAGTAATCGTGCAGCTCAACTCAGGAAGTCAGGACTTACGGAGCTCAACGATTCGACGAACAATACCAAAGAAAGGACATTTGGGTAGGCCACATAAATTACTCAATCTGCCAGATCATGATTAAAATTAACTGCGAAAAAAAAAAGCAATGACCCACATAATCCTCACATTCACAATAATTAAAATAACATAATACTTTACAAGTAAATACTCATGTCATTGTGTATATAAAATTCAACAATATCAATAAGTATATAAAAAAAAAATCGGACATAATGTTTGAGAACCATGTAGATTGGTGTCTGAAATGGTCTTTTGAGGAAAGAACCACACAGATTAAGTGGACCTGTCCAGTCAGTGTACGCATTTGTCAGTAACCGTGCAGCTCAACTCAGAACTTAGGAGCTCAACGATTCGACGAACAATACCAAAGAAAGGACATTTGGGTAGGCCGCATAAACTACTTGAACTGCCAGATCAAGAATATAATTGAACAATGACCCACATAGTCCTCATATTCTCAATAATGAAAATAATATAATAGTTTTTACAGTAAATATTCATGTCTAAAATAGCTAGCAAATTAAAATCAACATTCACCGTGTAAATTTATTGGAGCAGCTCAATCCCAAGCCTTTTGGTCCTCAATATAGTCTTTCACAGTATAATAGGCTTTCTGGCATAGTTTCCGTTTTATAAAAGATTTGAATTTATTAAAGCTTAGATCTTGAATGTGGCTAGGAAGTTTATTATAAAAACGTATACATTGGCATCTAAACGAGCCACCTATTTTCTTGAGCCTGGTTGTAGAAACAATAAATTTGTGTTTGTTTCTAGTATTTATATTGTGCATACAAAAGATTTTCATAAATATACTGAGAAGGCACAGTAATTATATTAATCTCTTTAAATTTATCTCTGAGGGAGTCTCAGTGAGCATGACATACTCTCAGCCGCCAGGGCACATTCAAGTCAATGAAAGAAAAACCTATTAAATGGTAGCTTTATAGTAGGTACATAGTACTCACACATGTGCTATGCAATTATACAATACTAAAACATTGAATTTATACAATGCAAAGAAGTTTTTTAAAATCTTCAGCAGCTCCAACTGTAGTTTCAAATGCTAATCAATTATTTTATGCGCCATTGTGGAGCAGGACCAGCGTTGAGCCAAGCATTTTTATCAGCGATTTAATCCCCCAACTTATAATATGCTTGGCTGCATAGTGTGCGTTTTATACAAGATTTGAATTTAGTTTCATTCAGTTGAAGAATATGGGGAGGTATTTTATTGTAACATTTTAAACAGTACCCCATGAAAGATGAGTCTACTTTAGCCAGCCTGAAACCTGGTTGAACTAATTGATGCCTATTTCATATTTTAACTAGTGATATAATTGTGTCTTTCACCTCTTTTACTAAAAAGATGTAGATTTTTCCTTACGTACATGATGTTTTCATAGATATATTGACAAGGTACCGTCATGATGTTAATATCTTTAAACCGTTCCCTTAGAGAGTCGCGCCTGCGGAGGCCATATATGGCTCGGATGGCTCTTTTCTGCAGAATAAAAATAGACTCGACGTCTGCTGCCCGTCCCCATAGTAAAATACCGTCCGACATAATACTATGAAAGTAACTAAAATAGACTAGCCTCGCGGTACCTACATCAGTAAATTGACGGATTTTTCTCACAGCATATGCTGCTGAACTTAGCCGTCCTGCAAGGGATGTTTGAGTCAAGCGTGATGCCCAGGAAAACAGGTTTATCGACGAATTCTAGTTTCTCTTGATTTAATACTATCTCACAATTTGTACTTTTGACATTTGGTAAGGAAAATCTAATACACTTAGTTTTATTCCCATTTAATACTAAATTATTAGCAGTGAACCAATTTTGGATCTGCAGTAGGGCGTTATTTACGTCGTCAAGATTTGAAACTACAAAGCAGACAACATATTACAAGTAAAAAATAAAAATAAAACAAATAAAAAGTCTAAAGTGCGTTGTGAGAAATTAGCAGGGAAGTATGCCTCGCGGCTGCGCCAAAAAGGTCCAGTTCATAATAAATGTTAGACGCTTGACGCTGCTATTCAACTGGACAAAGCGTTTCGTATTTCGGCAGCGACTTTCAACAGGATTGAGATAAGCTTTTCCATAGCCTTATCTGGCTGTCCCATACAATTTTTACTTTCTCATCATTGTTAGGTATTGCTAATAGAATTTCACTTTGTCTGGGCCCTCAGATCAATTAATACAATGGACTCATCGAAATAGGTACAGTAAAACTATGTTCTTAATTTCGACGAATGCTAATTTCCATGTCCATCAATTTGACTAAAACAACAATAAAGTTCTTAGTTCTGAATTCAAATTATTATACACGATAAATCTAATAATTGACGAACATGGAAATTAGCATTCCTTTGTATTCGGAAATGCGATGATTCCCGAGGAACATTAAGAAAATAGTTGTACTTTACATTGATAAATTATTTATTTCACCTAAGCAGTTTAGGTGAAATAAATAATTGCGTCCATAATGTTCTCGCACGAATACTTTTCATGTTCCATAGCTGTATTAAATGCCTGTACTTCCAAGCTGAGCGTCAAGTGTATAGTCAGGGTCTATATCAGCCATAATTAAAGCATTACCAATAGTCGAGGATTATGTTTCTAGAAAACAGTTTTGACGTGATAACGTCTTATAAATCGATGAACGCCAACTGCACGCACGAAAAAGCATGACTCACTTTCACGTTGAAACCGACTTTACAGACAACATTTTTTTTTATTCCTTTTAATAGTACGTTCATACACAAAATCATAATTATCTCCTTTATGTTAAAAACTGAACAGTGCTAGTACATTCTGCAGAGGAAATTCATTCTAAATGTATCACTATAAAATTGTGCTAAATATTGACGTAAAAATGCTGTCCATACATTTTTAACGCATTCGCATTACGCACACGCAAAGTAAATATAGTTCGTGGCGTAGTTAAATGTAGGTAGAGGATAAATTGCTAAAACCTTTTCTCACACTGGAAATTAGAGTAGTATTGATGATCAATCTTTCTCACTGCAAATTTGCGATTTCAAATGTTCAGGCTTTTCAAACCAGATTATCCTGACGACGTTTTACTTATCTGCAAGCCTCTGAAAAAGTCTCATTAGTACATGTCTGTAGTATTAAACCAGTAATTACAAGGGCCTTAGCACACCTCCGCCGCGAAAATAGTGATGGGAAACTGCTTAACGAATTCCGCTAAGAAACATTACTACATTATGTCGCGATTCGAGTAGCTGAACATCATGAGAATCAGTTGAATTGTAGCAATCGGAGCACAATGTCGTCGGTTTCGACTTAGTAAATACAGTATAGGTCCTTCGGACCTCTTAGATTAGTTTTTCCGTAAAATCAACATCCATTTCACAAAAAAAAAAATTAAGCGTCTCTTTATAAACTTTTCGACTGCCATAGATACGTCCGAAACAAGCGCGGCACCGGAACAAAATAGCGGGCTGAGCGCGGAGGTGTAAACTGGCTTCCGAGCAGATCAGAAAAATCACGCTGGAAAGAGATAAATTCATAATCAAATCTGCGCGTTAGAACGGGCAGTTTCGCTTGTCGTAGAACAGATGAGTCATGGCGCAACCACTACGATTTCGCTGCTATGGTTTCGCGGTGGAGATGTGATACCCGCCTAAGAAACGGGACTATAAATCTTCGAGCCACCAAGTCATTTTGAACGTGCAAAATGCAAATATAAAGTAAAAAGTATTCAAACTTAAACCATGTTTACACAGTATGCACATTTTTCTAAAAGAGACGTACTATCGAGTCCGCAAGGCATGCACAAAGCATATTTTAATACATATCAAACGACGTGCGACTTTCAAATCATGTGCACCGACTTCAAAAGTCCAATCTAAATAGAAGTTTGCGGTTCACATCTGTCAGATCGACTTCGAATTTGTACCCTTTGACGTAAAAAGGTATTTTTATTTGAAAATGTAATGTGAAATATGGCACGTTTACGCGGCGTTGCACACTTGGCGACTCTGCGACTGGCGGCGGCCATTTTTTTTTTACATCACTCGTAGCTCATTCGAAGCTAGTGCAAGTGGACGCCTTTATTCATTTCCCCGTAAAAATAGGCATGTGATTGCGACTACTATTTAATATATTTGTAAATATGTGAGCACCATGTATCTATCACATAATTATTTTCCTGTCATTGCTTTATATTTAATTCTTTTTACCTATTATGGTATAGTAATTTAATTTTAGGTGCATCGTCTTCACGTATAATTATGTGATTAATGTATACATAATATTGTAAAATATCTTATAAGAGTAACGTTTCTTGCCCATTCTTCTCCATACGAAACTACCTTTTGGAAGGGGCGACTAGAATCAATTCTATTTTTTTGTAAATTTTGACGTTCAATAGTGCCTTTTATGTGCCTATTTGAAATAAATTATTTGACTTTGACTTTGACTCCATTTACTCAGATCTAAAAAATGCCTAGGAGGTATATATATACAATAAAAAAAAAAGTTAATATATATTTTTGGTATTTATTGCCGGGTAGACGTGGTTACACTAACTACCTTAGTTTCACGCTCGGACGCAGTCACTAAAACATTGAGGCTGACATTAATAGACGTTACTAACCTTATGCTTTGGTTAAGCAGTAGTCTTGTCACCGTCGCACAACTGTCTATCAATCAGAGCAAGATAGAGACGGGAACATATCTAAGCTAAAATACGTGCTAAGTAATCTTAATTAATCTCAGCGTGAGTGTGTCGTCCATTAGGCCCCGTTCATGGCCTTGGTCAATGCGGCTTGCCACGCAACTTACGTCAAGCGAACGTGAGCGCTTCACTGATATCCGTCCGTAGTTCCGCAAGTCACGTCGCGGTGAATCGTGGCATGCTCAAATTTGCTTTTTCCGTAGTTGCTGTTGCAAGACGCGTGTCGCTTGAGCGTGTAGCTCATCGTCACGAGGTTTGTCGCTGAGCTGTGACTGATGGCAGTCGCAAAATGTGCTGCGACACTTAGTATGAGCTAGTCTCAGTGTCATTCACATCGCATCAGAGTGGTAACATGTGTGAGCATTCTAGCGTGATTTCAAAGTTGTCGGTTCGATGACGCGGCTCTTTTCAATGCGTGTTTGATCGTAGTCGTAGTAAATAAGTATTATATTATATCTTGTATGACAGATTACTATTTTTTCACAACTGTTATTCTTTGAGAGCTTTAAGAAATAGCTATAACACGGCATAATCACGTAGTATTTCAATTTGATAAACAATTTATTTCCCTAACCGTACCTAACTCTAAAATTATCAGGTTAGTTTTCCAAATTACCGATATTGATATTGATGTGGACAGTGGCATCTTAGGCATCATTACGGATGGTTTGGATGGATTGCCAAAATAAATTACGGAAAGTGAGTGTGCAGCATGTGTATGCGGCCTTATTTAATGTGCCTTGTGTTCACGAAAAGACAGTTCGCACGACACAGTCATTTCAAATGCTTATTTCAGAGCTGTTGCGCAATATCAATTGGAAGCCGTTTATTCTATAATGATGATTTTTCTGAACATAATTATGATTAACTTTACCAATGTTTACGGTGTAAACTTAAAGAAGTAAAGAAGGGTAACAGACGTTTTGTGGATGTGTCCTGCAACCCGTGCTATCTTGAAAAAAGAATATTGCTCTGCATTTATAAGCATAACCAGCTTATAAACTTTGCACTGCTGGGACACAGGCCTCCTCGCTTCCAGAGGGAGTGGGCTGTAAACTATCACGCGGGCCCAGTGCGGGTTGGTAGATGTCACACCTCTTCGAATTTTTGGTTCTAGGACATGCTGGTTTCCTCACGATGTTTTTATTCACAAAGTAAAGCGCGTGTCTGGGGTTGAACCCATGACCTACATCTTGTTAGTCGGAGCCATTACCACTGGGCCACCACTGCTCTTTCTATTGCTCTGATCTCATATGTAAACAAGAGACTAAAATTATAAATAAAACTGACCTTCCAGAAAATTCCCCCTTTCAAAATCAAAGAACTTCTTTTCCTTTAAATATTCTTCTTCAACAAACGTTAGGTTCTAATACCCTGGTCTTAATGCCCACACAAAGAATAAAGGTCTATTGTCTCAACTGAATCTGGAAAGTTTCTGAGCCTCAGAGTCCATTGATTAGAGAGCCTGTTCAAAGATGGCGAGGGCACGTGGAACTATGTTTTAAAATATTATATACTCTTTGCAGCATTTTACAACGCGATTGTTGATTGACGAAATAATTTCGAATATTTGAAATCTTGCCCGTGCTAACGTAACGTAATTTTTGGCACAAAATAATAACCGAATTACGAGGTGACGAAGAAAATCAGAAATGTTTATTGTATTTTTTCAGTGACTGTAAATTGTGGATTTTTTTAATTTTTGTGGTTTTTGTCAAAATTAACAATCTTACATAAAAATTAGTAGATACCGAATACCAAAGCCATACCTAATCATGTTTATAAAAAATGTCAAGGAGATTCAAATCGGACAAATTGACGCATTCACTAAAGTTTGATCTTTAAAAATATATTAATTTAGACATTTTTAGATTAGATATTATTTAGTTTACAATCACGAGATTTTTTATGTTGATGACGTATTGGTTTCTGCCAAGCATCTTATTTTCTCATAATCAATTCTGCTTAAACCATTTCAATCCGATCACATCCAGTTTGAACCAGTTTCTATGTTATATCAACAGAGTACTGATGAAAGCCTGTCACACTTCACGATCGTCGTTAACGACAGAAGTGACACCCAAGTTTGAGGAACGAACAAATTGCTGGGTTTTGTGATGACCTAGTACTTTCAGCGCTCATCAGTCAGTTTGCAATTTAAGTTCTGGATTACTTTTGACAAGTAGTGGAGGAAAAATTAGGTTTTTAGAATTTTGAAAATAAGTACGTATGGCTAGGAAGAATGTTGTAATCGCCCACTACATTTACCTATTGTGGTGATCATGTTAGTGCTATGCCATAATTCTCATAAATATTCTAGAAAATGACCATAGTTCTATTTATCTTTTTGTTAATAGTCCATTTACCGAGTTCAGAAGTTATGTTAAAAAATAGACTTAAATATAAAAGCGCATGATAGCCTTTACCAGAAGTGCCAGTGAAGTGAAGTGTTTACCAGAAGCGGTTCAGCAGCTTCAATATCATCAGGATTGTACCGGAATATAGCAGTTCATCGTAGTCGTGGTACGACAGCAACCATCAATGCGGCGGCGCTCTGCTAGAGTGACAATAATGAGCCGCATGTGTCACTCGCATGCAACGTCTTCGGTGATTCTTAGTAACTTCGTAACAAAACTAGACGACCGCCATTTGCTGCGGCATCTAATATCTGCTTATCTGCGCAGTATATTTTAAATATTGAATCTATACATATATACATATATATATACATAAATAAAAATGAATCACCGAAATGTATGTAAGTACGCGCGTAACTTCCGAACGACTGCACTAAATTGGATAATTCTTTTTTTTTGTGTTCGTTATTGTCAGGATAAGGTTTGTATAAGTTTTTTTTTTAAGTGAGTGAGTGAGACAGAAGAGGTAGGTAGTTAGGGTAGGTAGGGTAGGTAGGTAGGGTAGGTAGGTAGGGTAGGTAAGTAGGGTAGGTAGGTAGGTAGGGTAGGTAGGTAGTACCTAGGTAGGGTAGGTAGGTAGGGTAGGTAAGTAGGGTAGGTAGGTAGGTAGGGTAGGTAGGTAGTACCTAGGTAGCTAGGTAGGTGTACCTACCTGCTCCCTGTACGAAGCCAGGCCGGGTAAAGCTAGTACATTATATTTTACATACTAACATAACATTTCTTCACGCCAGTTTTTCAGAGGGTTTGGCAGAGGTGTACTTATAGTTCCTGTGACACCTACATTTCATCAGTATAGTCTAAGGTAATAGGGACAAACTACAAATTATTATTGTTTCTTTATTTTACTTAGTTAACATCACGTATAATTTTTTACAGACAATAATTTAATTTAAACGTAACGATAGTCCTATAAATGAGCACAACAAAATAACATTATAAATTAAAACAAAAGGTACTGCTTTAATGATCGTTTACTGCGAAGTTTTCAGTTGTCAACGTCATAAAGAAAACCTTCAAACGATATTGACTTCACAAAGTTGCTAAAGAATCCTCTGTTATTAGTTGATCTACGCTTTAATAAATTAATGTTAAAGTGCTTGAGATTTTCCTTTGGCAGGATATATTATATAGTTCAAGTGTAGTCTATTATGTATTTTATGTAAATAAAAATCAATTGCCGCATGCCTGAAAGATCATCACTTGAGGACGGCTCGACCCATATAGCTTTTTTTTTGTTGTGTCGTAATTTTCAGGACAAGGTTTGTATTTAAGAACAGTTTTTGAAAATCCACTGAAAACGCCGGTTTGGATGGTATTTTTTTTTGAGAATCTCAATGATGTGATGTTCTTTCCGAAATCTACACGGGCGTAGCCGCGGGCAAATGTTTGTAGTACCTTTATAAAATGAAGTCGCTTTTCATGTCTGTCTGTGTAACCACTCAGTTCTTTAAAACTACACAACGACTTTTCATACGGTCTTCAACATCATTTAAAGAATGTCTAAAAGTTTATGTATATAAGGTGGCAGGGATATCGACGCACAAACTGTTACCATGGATTCAGAACATGATTCTGTTACGATCGTTTTTTTTTCAGACTGTTACGTACTAAAACCTACCCGTGTTCCTTCAGTTGCCTGTGCGCCAGGGCCACAGGGGATTCAGAACATGATTCTGTTACGACCCTTTTTTTTCAGTTGTTACTGCCTAAAACCCACCCGTGTTCCTTCAGTTGCCTGTGCGCCAAGGCCACAGGGGATTCAGAACATGATTCTGTTACGACCCTTTTTTTTTCAGACTGTTACTGACTAAAACCCACCCGTGTTCCTACAGTTGCCTGTGCGCCAGGGCCACAGAGGATTCAGAACATGATTCTGTTACGCCCCTGCGTTGTAAAGTTGCGTAGATTATTTAAAAAAAATACTGCTGTTCCATACATTTTGACCGCGTAGGTATTGTACTTTTAAATGAAACAGCAGTTTTTTTTTTATAACTGGCTAAATTTTTCTACGCTAGGGGCGTTCAGAATTATGTGCTGAATCCATGGTTTCAGTTTCCGCGTCGATTTGCCTGACACCTGGTATATTGCAGTAATATTTCATTTAGATATAGCACTGAAATCTCGATTTCACATATCGCCACATAAATATATTGCTCCCATGTGAAGCAAGGGTTGGTATTATCTAAAAGTACCATCTGCCAGCGTTTTCGTCCGCGTGAAATTTCTTGTTCCTCGACCCACCGCGTCGCATCGCATCGCCTGCCCGCGCTATTACTTCGTTTTCGCATAGCGTTATTTCTGACCTTTTTCTTTTTGTTCGGCTCCTAAGGGTTGTAGCGTGATATCAAATAGCGGATAACTTTCCACAGGAATTGGGCTATCAAATGTACATTATTACCAAAGCTAATTATCTTTTTTGTATGCACGTGTTTCTGTGACAAATAAGCCTATTTTTCTTTCTTTCTTTTTCTAACAAGATTTTTTCAAATCAGACTGGTAGTGCCAGAGATTAGCACGTTGAAACGAACCAACAAACTCTTCAGCTTTGTATATATTAGTATATATATAGATCGATTCACTTCGAAATCCGAACGAGATGTCAACGGGAGTGTATCCGCGATTTACAGAAGTGAGTTCACTTTCATAATTTTTGCAGTTGAGTGAGGTTCAAAGTGAACTTTGCAGAATTGAAATACTTTCTACGTTAAGGGGACTACATGACCTAAACGCAAATTTATAATGCCTCAAAATATATGATCCACAGCAGTAACCAAAATCAGAAAAATATATGATATTCTTCTGGATATATGCTAGTTAGATAGTGTATTGAAAACATAATACAATTAACTTGATACGATAGAAAAAATCACGAAGATACCTCTAAAAAAATTTTTTAACGATTAAAAACCATACTAATATACATGCAAACATTCAGAATTTTTGTCAGATTATTCTACAAGTAACATACTAATGTAATAGTGTTTTCATTTTTTAGTCCAATGAATAGATTTTTTGTAAATCCATAGTTGCTTCATATTTTGCAATAAATTACCAGCGTTGTGTCACCGCGCGTCTGTTTCTTTTCTATGCAATCCGACAGTGACCGCGCTTTAGCTCTTGTAAGCCTCTTAATATTACAGCAAATTTACGTTAATATTGAGTTCTTATTATATTTATTTAATCTCAGACGGCGAAATGTCGACTGAATAACGTGTGAGTAAGGATTAAGTTTTTTAATAACAGCCTTGGAACTATAAGCCTCTCCTAGCCATAGAATAAGAATGCATAGAAGTGATACTCCTGCTCCAAATGCATTAGAAAATCAAAATATTGTCGCATTTAAATTGGGAGAGTAAGAAACGTTTATGAAATATAAAAAAAAAAACAGTTAACATTATCCATAGGTACAATTACATTATATCAAGACCGCACGCGAGGCACTTAATATTCAATACATTTATTGCATTCCGTAATGTTAACTTGGGTGGTAAACTTAAAAAGAGATTATCGTGGACCCTGTTAATAATAATGCAGCCTTTGTCCCACTACAAGGCAAAGGCCTCTTCTCATAGAGAGAAGGCACGAGCATTGATCACCACGCTTGCTCAAGACGGGTTGGCGATTTCAGACTTATATTAACTGTAAGTCCAGGTTTTCACCGCTGTCAATAATCTCCAAGATAACCTCAGAAAGTACATAGGAATTGGAAAAGTCACATTGCTACTTGGCCGGATTTGAAAGCACAACTTCATGTATGAAAGGCTTTAACCATTCGCCCGTCTCGACAAACCACATTACCCTTTAGGGGCAGGAAATTAGTAGGTTAGAGGAAGCTTTGGTTTACTTTACTAGAAATATTAAGGAAAATTGTACATGATGACCAGGATACTGCAGTAATAAATATCTGCATTTTTTTTTTGTAATATTCCTCTTTCGTTTAAAACATACTTAACCTGCCTGCCTGTATAGCTTTAATTAACCGGTATTTAAATTGGACCATGTTTTTTTTTAAATTTCGATCTTTTACGTTTGACATGCACTATCCGTTAAGAGTATTTATAGTTATGTTGTGTGTGCACTATTACAAGGGATATCATTGCAGTTTTTTTTTTAATCGATGAGGTAAATTTGAAAAATAAGCCGAAATTCCTCGAGTGAACTGTAAGTTATTATGATTTATTAAGAGGGCGCAGCAAGACAGAAAAAAATCAAGTTTCACCCGCGCCTCTTTGCCTACCCCGTGTCATCAGACACGACGAAAACAAAACACAATACCTTCCCGCCAGCAGAAACTTTTCGCCCGGCGTATATCTAGGCATTTGAATTTAAATCTTGTGTGTAGTATGTAGACGCAAAATAATCAGATGAAATCGCTCTATTCAATGTACCATGATGTATGATTGCTGTGTACCTACAAGTAGGTCTATTATTCAATATTATTGTATGTCTCTGAATCTGTTACCGATGCTGGTGGGTTGTTAGAATGAAATAAAGACTAAATGTTAATTCAAGATACGGCCTATAAATTTTCGATTCCGAATTGAAAGACAAAGTTAACGTTTGTAGTTGAGAAAATATGGTCCCCTACTTTATGTAATATAACTACAAATGAACGATTTCCAGATATTTTCCTGTACCTATTTGTACTGTGAGACCTTGCTTCTTACCACATTTTGTGATTCTAGGTCAACCGGATGTGGCATTATGTGTCTTATGGCATTATATGCGAAATTAATGGCAATTTATGCCAAGATTCTAAGAAAACGTCTTTCGCTCGACTTTTTTACAGCTCCAAAGTAAGGCAGTTCAATTTCAACTTGATACCCCCCGCGCATTCCTGACAAAAGGGGTCAGACAGATGGATAACAAAGTGATCCTATAAGTGTTTCGATTTTTCCTTTTGAGGCACGGAACGCTAGAAAGCAAAGCACTTCCATCAAAGTCCTATACTACATAGAGAAAGAAAGAAAGAAAATTAATTTATTTGACCCAGGTTAAGGCACACAACATTCACACAAAACAAAAAGAAAAAAATGTAAAACACTAAAAAAACAGTATTGTGTGCCTTACGGCTGCGCCAAATGCATACTCATGATACTACCTACATGATGATGAAAACAAACTCGATAAACTTTCTTTCTTGACGATATGAAATCGAAGAATTATAATCGCATCACTTACCTTTCGCTTTTTTACTTTGAGAAAATGAAATCAATTGAACAAAAACAGCAATCATCTAAGGAAATTTGTTGGACCGCTGTGATCAGCAACCCTATTCCTCGAATGGTTTTTAATTACAATATTTAAACGAAATATGATCATTGTCCAGTCCCTTTATTTTCAATGAAATTCTTCAGTAGGAAAAACATCTGTTTATTTTGCGTAAACTATACGCTAAGCTTGAATTCAGAATCATAGATCATAGTCATGTTTTGGAACTAGAAACTCACTGCTGACGTGACAAAGTTCAATTTCCAATGTAACCAAATTGTACTAAGGGCCTTCTATAAGTTGGACCTCACGACGTCTTCGTGGAAAACAGTGTTAACCAAGTAAAAAAATATAAAGGTATATCGTGGATTTTACATAGCAGGATCGTGCAAAGTCAGTTAGCAACCGTGTTACCAAGTAAAAAATAACATTGGTATGGTGGATTTTGCACTGTATTGTGCAAATTCAAATGGCATGTGTCATGAAAACCGTAAAAACCTATCCTGCACGGAGCGCGAGTACAAAGTCCTCGCCGATAACATTTGTGTAAATAGGCCAATTTCGGAACAAACAGTACATTAGTCGGCTTTACCGACAAAATAATTGACATATAATATATATAAATGCGTGCCAAAGAAAGTCGAAAGTTTATTACGTTCCTCTTTTGTAACTGTTGAATCTTTAGCTTTGAAAAACAAGCCGAAAATCCCAAACATTGTGATCCGGCACAACCGTTACTCATACCCACCATCAAAAGGGATCTAGTCATAAGAACACTATCCGTATGAAAAATGTCATGTCTCGTGCACACCATATCGTACTTTTGCCCGCAATAAACCCATTACATATTTTAGTTTTCCGGTTTAATTGCTTGAAGTTCCCGCAACGTGCGACAGAAGATGACTTCTTCCACGTACTAAAAACGTCTTATGTGCATAAAGCTTGTAGTCGTAATAAAACTAAAAATAAAAGGAATTTCAAAAAATGCCTCCACAATTTTTTTCGTCTTGTATTAATCCAAATAGTCATCTAAATTGTATCATATTAGTCATTAGCATATGAAGTACAAATTGAAAATACGTAAAAATTAGAGCTAACTTCGTGATGTTGTTTTATCGAGAAAATTTTAACATTTTGTGTTTCTGTTCCGCAAAAAGTTTGAAAATATCGTGTAGTTACTCATATTATTTTTATTTTATACCTAAATCTTATCAATTTCATGAAAAGTCAAATTGAAGATAGGCAATTTTGGTTACTACCCGCTCTTAACGGTAATCAGTGGGATTATCCAATGAATTTATTAGTTATTCCGTTGTAAACTGGGAACGTATTCTTTATTATTCGTTCAAATTACCGAGAGCTCAACCTCTTTCCGTGGATATTATTTTCTATTTCAGTGTCATAGGAACGTTCAGTGAAACGTAAGTTTTTCGTCGAGCACTTTATAGCAATAGGATCATACCTTCAACAAAATGTTAAGTAAATTTTCTCATCTTCTGTATTATTAAAAATTCTGCTTGTATCGCGGTCCTTATCCCTTATTATTTGTCTTAGATATTGAACGTGTTTATCAAGCCGAATTTCGATCTCACCCTCCGGACTAAATGTCTAGCCTGTGACTCGTAATGAAATAATTAACCTCTCGACCTATAACGATATTACACCACTGCACCTCGTTATCCTGTCACGACGGCGCATGACGATTGGTAGATGTTCCAGATATTTATACTTTTATTATTCTAAACAAACAACAATTCAAATGTATTTAGTCATAATAATTATTATAACGCGTTAGTATTGGAAGTCTTTTTCTTCTTAATTTAAGACCGTACCATGACCTCGCTTTAACTTAGCGCCGTCTCTCAAACAATATATTTCCTAGAAACCTTATATTTAACGTGCGCTCTTTAAGACGTATAGCAAAAACATGACTAAAAGGTATTAACGATCTTGTGTGTACCAGTTTTTCTCGTGTGATTCTTTTTTATTCAAGAAAAAAATATTGATAACCCTATCTGCAATAATTTTTGATTAATAATTGATTCTTTAAAATTTGATTGTCTTTTTTACTTTTTATATATTTGTAATTTCGGTGTATTTTTTATTTATTATCAAAATTATACATGTTACAAGTGCCTGATGTGGTGTCTTATATCTGTTTCGCCACAATATGTTACACGCTTCGTTCCTGACAACTGGCATTAAAGTAGAGAAGCACCAGGGTATTGAACGGCAGTAGGTGATTATTTTTACATTACATACAAAGAAAAAGTTCATACGTTCCGCTTCTACACGATTGTCTTATTCTATGCCCCCCACATAAAACGTGGTTATGGCAACGTAAGGTCGCGTAAGCTCAACAGCTTTGCTATATGTATCGACTACCTTGTGTGACGTCATTGAGAACGCGGTACGGTTGCAGTATGCTTTCACGTTTGAATTCTAGGTTCATGCTACAATGCTACAGTCCATACAGTCCATGTTCTACAATGCTACAGTCCATGTCCTACAATGCTACAGTTCATGCACATATTCGAGATTTAACTACACTCTATTGTAAGTGTCTGATGTCGGTCGCGCGTACGAATATACATTGTTTTTGATATAGCATCACACTGCGACGCTGACGCTTCCTACGACTGGTACGCGACCGACCGTACGTGATCGACATCAGCGTAAGAGAAATTCAGACCTAAGCTGTACATGCAGTGTGTGTGTGACGAATTGAACCAAGTGACTGATATATATTTATATGAAATAGCGTGGTTTGTAGAAGATAGGAAAAATGGGACAAAATTTTATTATTTCACACGAAACTATACAACCGTCTGAACTGCATAATTCAGACTTTTCGGCTTTGAACTAGCAACGTAATAAAATAAAAGAAAGAAAGAAAATATTTTTATTTGGCATAATGTCATAAGTACTACAAAAAATATTATAAAAAATTGTGTGCCTCATGGCTGCGCCAAATAGAACCAGTCAGTTAAATATCATGCAACTGCCTGATGCTGTGGTACCACAGATAGGCTGTTGGTATTTAAACCTAGGTCAACCGTTTCACTTGCCAGGCCAAGAATAGTCATAAATCTAACAATTTAAGGAAACTTGAAGTCAACCGCTACATTTCTCAGAAAATAATACCATGAAACTTAGAGAATAGAGCCTCCATTTGTTAACCAAAGTGAACAATAAACTAAGTATAAAGGTTGCCTCATAATAAGGCACTACAGTAAATTGGAGTGAGCCGACAAACATTATCATAATATTATTAGCGTTGTTAATAGTGTTGTAACGCACCGGGATCTATCGCGGGATTTCTAGCAGTGTGTTGTTCGAGACTTGTTTTGCAGCGAAATGTTGTAGGATGAAAAATGTCTCGAGTAGGTTCCTACTATATTTTGTAATTTAATTATATTTTTTGTAATTTGTTTAAAATAAATCACTTTTACACGTGAAAATTAAATTATGTTTTTAAAACTAGATGAATTCGGTGCTTCCTAGCTGACTTCTCTGAGAGGAAAGACCAAAACAAACTCAGAGGTAACAGTCTCTTTTAATGACCGGACATAATCTTTGTCAGGCCATATGAGGACCATTCAGGTTAATGTCTGAGATAGTCTTTTGAGGAAAGTGTAGCGGTATCAACATCGCCACATGCGAGCTACACGTCATACTGACGTCACGCAAAATCCTGCATCGCGCGAGCAGAGTTTACCGCGCGACTAGCATATATACAACTTCCCGATATCAACCGCCGGGCAGTTGCCCACAAGACACAACACCCGTCTGGTCGGAGGATCCTCCCTTTTCCATAGAGTATGAGTGAGCTTTACACCCTGTTCCTCATACCTCTATAAAAGAACCTATCCAGATTTAAGTGGGCCTGTCTAGTCTGTGCAATGAAAGTACCTGAAAAGTAATTATTACGTCTTTATCTGCTTCATGCTGAGAATTGCGGCCACATTGAACAACTCCCCAAGCTAATTCGCAGTTTGGTCTGCTTATGTACCAATGATGCGCGGTATATAGTTTTTAACAAAAGCCTTTCCAGCTCTCCACGATATAAGTTAGCTGGTGGCTAGAGATAATTTTAATGTTAATAAATGCCAAAATAAACTAAACATAACTCAACTGCACTTATAGGTACTTACTAGGTTTCTATGTTTCTCACTAACGCGCCAAGTTGAACTGTTAACATATCTATCCGATTGAAAGTCCCGGTGGCGGCGTGCCACAGACCCGGTCCCGGGAAAGTTCCGCCACTCCGCATCACTAGTTGCTCGTATTCAGTTGATACTCACATTAGAGAGATTGCAGATTACTTCTTCCTTACATTGCTACAAATTCACTAATCAAGTATTTTCATGTCTGTTCAGTTTCTCGAGTAATTAATTATTTATGCTTGAATGGAAATTGTATTGCAGAACAGCACCCTAATTGTATTGCAGAACAGCACCCTAATTGGGTAATACACTATCAATCACAATCTGAATAATTTTGAAGGATATTGCTAATCACGACATTTCACGACACCAATCAACACGACGAAGTTTTTGGGCCTCTATCAAATTATGAGGTATCCACCGAGCACAAAGCTTCCTGACCGCTAAATGTTCATGGAGGATAGTAGTGTATAATTGGGGGTTCTGGATCACTTGCTCTCGCTTCGCTCGAACGCGTGATCCAGAACTCCCCAATCATACATTACTATCGTGATCTGCTATATACTTCATAATATTGATTGAATATTGTGTTTCATTCACAGTGGAGCGCTTGATACAGGATCTCCAATTGTTTTTACCGGTCCGAGCGGTTGTCGTGCGTATTCATAAACTGGCATGGTATCGAACTGTTATAGCGAAGCAAAATTATCACGTGAACTTAAAAATAATAAACAACGATATCATGTTCGATCGCCGCGCTGCGCTGCATTGAAACGATGTGGTGCATATTTTTTTGTATTGATGGATACAAAAACCATATTGAGAGGTCAGCTATTACTGGAAATTATAACTTAATGTGTAGCAGTGTGTAAAGTAACTGTATTATGGAGATAGAGTAATTGATTATAATATAAAAGAACGTAAAAAAAAAAAAAACATAAAAACCAAAACCAAACCGGAACAAATACTCATTTGTTCCGTGCGGGAATCGAACCCGCAACACTTTGGCACATTAATTGAAACATCTATTTTAAACCTACTATTTACATTGTGATGTAGCGAGTCGAGCTCTTAACGAATGCGCCAAACGTGTCGTCAGTGATGAGATAAAATATGTATTCATTATTAAAGTACACAGGTACATTCATGATATCGACTTGTTTCGACTTGATTCTGCCGCCAAGCACATAGTTGTAATATTATGAAGGAAATTAAACCTTATAGACATGAATTTATATACCTTATATAAGAGAATCTGTTTTGTATCTAGATCGTAGAGAGCCTTTGACTGCGACACAGTAAATACAAGTTTTTTGTTTTTGGTTGTTTTCATTGTCCTGAGATTCAATCACAATGTCGGTAAGTAATAGTTTTAACATATTAAATTATTATTATTGTTTTTTATTAATTATTATAATGCAGGCATTGTATGTAATCATATTTATAACACAATTTATTTCTGTTTTCAGGACAACGAGGATCTTTTTAATTTTATCCCAAACAAGCAGCTCAAAGAATCTGTTACATCACGACTCAATTTGAAGAGAAAAAATGACGCGGCAGGTCCTCCACAGAAACGTGAACGACAGCAAAACTACTCGTACATCAAAACCAGGGCGCCAAATACATCTTCAAGGACATGCATGATCAAAATTGAGATATACGAGAGTGATAATTTACCAGAAAAATCTTGCGAGTGCAGTGCAAATAAGTGTGTGCAATTTATAACTGAAAATGTTGTCACAAGTGATATATACTTAGATTTAGAAAACATTATTAGTAAAATTCGTGAGAATATGTAATTGAAATTATTTTATAATTTTTTTAAGTATAGAGAGAGATATTTAATGTAATCATTATGTTAGTATCAACGTTTTTTTTTTTTTAATAATTAACATAATTAAATAGCATTTAATAATATATTTAAATAGTACAACTAATATTGTTGATTGTATCGCATAAAAACAAAAAAAGAAGAAAAACAAAAAAAAAAACTTTTTATTTCATACACATTGATGTTAGATTAGGTAAGGAATCTGTTATTTCTAAGAAGATTAATTAGGTACTCTTTTAATGAATATATTTAAAAATTAAAATTCTGTTTGTTTTCATTTTCCAATATTAATTTTCATTTCTATAAAAAAAAAATACAATTCGTAATAAGGTATTACAGAATTAGGTCGGGTGAATAATGAATGTTGGGAAATGAAACAAACAGAATATTAATTTTAAAACATATCCATTAAAAGAGTAATTAATCTTTTATGAAATATCAGGTTCCTTACTAAATAGTAACGAAAAAAGTGCTTATTATAATTATACACGTTGATGTTAGATTAGGTAAGGAATCTGTTATTTCTTAGAAGATTAATTACCCCTTTCATGAATATATTTAAAAATTAAAATTCTGTTTGTTTCATTTCCCAACATTCAATCACCCGGCCTAATTCTGTAATATCTTATTACGAGTTCTATAAAAAAATCACTTAGGAATCCATTGCCACCTCTTTCCATTTACATTAAAATGAGCAGGATAGCTATAGCTAACATAGCCTTTATGACTTGAGAGTTTAAAGAATAAGGCGACATTTCTGTATACATGACAAATAACTACCAGAGATCTCATTTTATTGGTTTCTTATAGGTTTGTATGTATTCCGCCAGAGTTAATTGGCACCTCATTCCTTTTACGATTGTCGTCTCCAGTCGCCTCCAAAAACTCTAATAAGGATAAAGTGCTGTGAAAACACTTTCCATAACTAGAGTATTCGGAAGCATTCACATTGCGACTTCAGTACGAGAAATGAATAAAATAAAATCTACTCTAAGTTCTCAGGTGATAGAGATGAAATTCTATTATCAAATATTATTTTAATTAATTTTTCGAAGTAATTATTGTTAGATACTAACATATGACTAAGGCTTTAGGATTTAGGTCTATAAAAATCATGTGAGAGAATTTCTTTACATTTTGTCATTGTTGTGCTGAAGTGCATTTCACTGAACAGTGAGTTTAAATTTGTTTGTGGTTGTTCACAAGTGTTGCAGAAACAAAGTATGTGAGTATTATATTTTATTTAATAAATATTTTTTCTTCGATCCTAGGACTGTAATAGTTAATTGTTTTACCACTGCAATTATTCAATTAAGTTTAGATCATATAATAGTTATTTCAAAACTATTGTACTTGTACTGCATTTGTAGTTTCATATTAATATTAATATTTTTACAAACGTTTATCTAATAATAATTCTTGCTTCGGTGCTCTATCGTGCAATAAAAATAAGGCCTGGGTTCGATTCTTAGGTCATTTAAAGTTTTTTTTCCTGATAAGTACTGTAAATATATTATTCCCTATTCGATGAGATTTCAAAACGCTCCTGTAAAAAGTAAGGGGGAGGGACTAACAGCACACCTCTGCCTAACCCTTTGATGAATACGGGTGCTGTTGTTTCATGTTGCTAATGTTAGTAACAAAAATATTTATTGCATTTTAATAATGTTTTCAGGGCCCAGTCGATGAATAATCCTTTTTGGGTTGAAGAAGAGGACTCCACACCTTCAACGTCTGGACCAACAAAAGAAAAAACAAGCGGCAAATAAAAAAAAACAGCTGTGAAGAGAGATAAGAAAGTGTCTCAGAAGAAGAAGTCTTTGCTTTCTAAAAATCTTTTCGCTTCAGAACCAGAGTCTGATAGCGACGGGCCCGCAGTTGTTACAACACCAGCTCCAAAAAGAAAACGGAATACCATCGCTTCAGACTCTGAGGTAAGATATTTTTTTCAAACATGTTAAATTCCCATTTCATTTAAAAGCATTCCAGTGTTTTACAGCGTGTGATTTTCTCCATCAAAATTATACTTATTTGTGGACACAAGTGTTTAAATAGACCTTTTCTAATAGATAATAAATAGATTATAGTTATGGTAACGGTAGATTCAAGAACGTGGAAGTCTGGAGTTTATCTATTATATTTTTTTTACTTATCTATTTTTTTTCTTATCTATTTTTTAATTACTCGCCCTCACGCATTATTATTTTTAATTAAAACTAGTCATCTTATGTATTTCAGGATGAATCGTCTCGACCGCTGATCCGTGCTGCCACTCTGAAGAGCTGCTTCACTCAGCGAGTGGCTGATGGTTATACCTTCCAATCAAACCCGGGCAGGGTTGGAAAGTATTATTTTGAATTAAGAGTTTATAACACGGGTGAAGTGGAAAAACTTACCCCAAATGAACGTTGGAAACAGTCTCTTGTAGCATTAAAATTATCAACCGATAAAGATAGTGTCGTGTGGAAGGCTTTAACACACCTTGTGAATACTGGAAAGGCTGAATTTAAAGAAATTCAGCCTGTTCTATACAGTAAACATTCTTAAATGAAATTTAATTTTTATTCAGTTTTTTAATAACTCTTCTACATTATGTGCTCTTTATGGGGCAGTTTTTGTAATTAATAATATAAATCTGTTTAATCTTTTTTTAATGTAAACTATTTTATCTCATTTTTTTTTTTTGCAAACTGTTATAATATAGTTGATACAGTCTTTATAAAGAAATGTGAGAATATTTATTTGATTTATAATAATTATTTTACATGTACTTTTTCAGAGTTTCGATGTAAAATCGAAATTGAAACTTGAGAAATTAAAAAAACCGAAATAAGAAATTCTGAAATTAAAAACTGAGAAATTAAAAACTGAGAAATTAAGAACTGAGAAATTAAAAACTGAGAAATTAAGAACTGAGAAATTATGAACTGAGAAATTAAAAACTTAGAAATTTTACATAATTATGAGAATTTACCAACTTTTAAATAAAAATTGGATGACTCAGATAAAAAAAACATTTACTAAAAATAGTTTTTTATAAAATTTAAAATAAGTGTAATGAACATGTTTTTTTGTAAAGACTGTAATATTTATGTTTCAAAATTATCAGCACACAGTAGAACAAATATTCATAAATCTAATCGATTGCTGTGCTCCGAATTCGAAAATATTCAAATTATTGCAACTGCTTTTAGAAATAGAATCATAAGTTACAAAGTGAATCCACTTAAATCTAGTGAAGTAACAATAACCCCAGAAACGTTTTTAAATCAAATTTCAAAGTCTGTATGTGATATTATCAATCTTATGATTCAAAAACATAAAGCAATTAAAGTCAATTTTGAATTATTTGTGTCATACATTTTGCCAAAAAATAATGAAAGCTCTATGAAATCTTTCAACACGAAATATGAGATAGCAGTTCCGAATACAAATGTTTATAATATGTATTTTAAATGCTCTGAAAAATTAATATCTAAATGTTTAGAGTTTGAACTTGCCGAATCTGGCTGGGCTATTAATTCTATAAACCATTTGGAAATAAACATAAACAAGTACAATCCTTTAAGAGCTGGAACATACTTAGAATTGCCTACGGTTATAAAAAACACAAAGTCATGTTTGAATATACGCAACAATGACAATCATTGTTTTTTGTGGTGTATTATTGCCCACATGTTTCCAAAAAGATTGAACGCTAATAGAACGCAATCGTACCCACACTATACGTTGCTTTTAAAAATAAATGATATGTCTTTTCCACCAAGTTTCGATGATATTAAAATATTTGAGAAAAATAATCCTTGTATAAGTGTGAATGTTTATGGTCTTGAAGCTAATAATCATGTAACGGGTCCTCTATATTTGACTCGTGAACGAAAGCTTACACATGTCAATTTGTTGTACATAACTAAAGATGATAAAGCCCATTTTTGTTTAATAAAAAACTTTAGTCGCCTAGTGCACCAACAATTAACCAAACATAAAGCTAAAGTATTTTTATGTGATGAGTGTTTTTTGTATTATGGCAATGAAGATAAATTATTAAATCATAATTGTAGTAGAATAAAAACAGTTTTGCCCAATGAACATAGCAAATTACAATTTTCAAACTTTGAGAGAACCCAAAGAATTCCAATTGTAATATATGGAGATTTTGAAAGTTTGCTTTGCAAATACTCAGACAAAAATAAATCGCTTTTTACCGAATCTGTACAGTCACATGAAGCATCATCGTATGCTTATTATATCTGTTGCAAATCTAAACCTGAATTAAATGATTTGGTTAGTTATAGAGGTCCAAACTGTGCACAAAAATTTGTTGAAACCATTACAAATGATATAGAAAGGCTGTATAAAATTTTACAAAATAAACAGCCAATGTTACCTCTCACTTCTGATGAGTTAAAATCATTCAAAACAGCTCAATTATGCTACATTTGTAAAACCAAGTTTGCACAAAATGATAAAAAAGTTAAAGATCATGATCATTTCACAGGTAAATATAGAGGTCCTGCACACAATGCTTGTAATTTAAATTTGAAACAATGTCAGTACATACCTATAATTTTTCACAATCTATCTGGATATGATTGTCATTTATTTATAAAAGAGCTGTCGGATATAATTGGAAAAATTACTTTAATTCCTAAATCAAAAGAAAAGTACATATCGTTTACAAAATTCATACCTATTGATAATAAAAATATAGTTCAGTTGAAATTTATTGATTCGTTTAACTTTTTAACTACTAGTTTAGATAAATTGATAAAAACGTTACACTCGGATGATTTTCAACACATGCGCTTGTTTTTCAATCATGATCGTTTATTTAATTTAGCGTGTAGAAAAGGTGTATATTGTTATGATTATGTAGACAAATGGGAAAAATATGATGAAACCCAATTGCCAGAACAATCAAAATTTTTCAGTAAACTAACGGGAGAAAATATTTCAACTGAAGATTATCAGCATGCTTTAAACGTATGGCAAACTTTTAAAATAAAAAATTTGGGAGAGTATACAGACCTTTATTTAAAATGTGATGTACTGTTATTATGCGATATTTTTGAAAAGTTTCGAGAAATGAGTTTACTTTATTATAATTTAGACCCATGCTATTATGTTTCATCGCCATCGTTAAGTTGGGATGCTATGCTATTGTACACTAAAGTAGAGCTTGATTTAATATCTGATGTAGAAATGTACCAAATGTTAGAAAATGGAATTCGAGGAGGTCTTGCCCAATGCTCATTAAGATATGCCAAAGCTAATAACAAATATCAATCATCGTATAATAAGGACAAAGCAAGCACATATCTTATTTATCTTGACTGTGTGAATTTATACGGCTTTGCAATGATGCAGAAACTTCCAATGCGTAACTTCCGATTTCTTAATGATAATGAAATAAATAAGTTTAATATAAATGATGTTAACAAAAACGGTAATGAAGGATACATTTTAGAGGTAGATTTATATTACCCCCCTAACATTCATAATGCTCATTCGGATTTACCATTTGCTGCCGAAAAATATTCACCTATGCAAAGCAAGTGTAAAAAATTAATTGCAAATTTATACAGTAAACATCGTTTTGTTATCCATTATACACATTTACAAGAGTGCTTGGAAAATGGTTTAATATTGTTAAAAATATATAGAATATTATCATTCTACCAAGATAACTTTTTAAAACCATATATTTTATTAAATACTTCTCTCAGGCAAAAAGCTAAATCGGATTTTGAAAAAGATTTTTTTAAGAAACAAAACAATTCAATTTTTGGAAAAACAATTGAAAACAAGCGGAAACAAGTTGATGTTAGGCTTGTAAAATTATGGAAAGATAAGTTAAATACAACCAACAAATTGTTTGGCGCTGAAAGGTATATTAGCGCACCGCATTTTAAAGACTTGTCAATTTTATCCGAAAATTTAGTAGCTATTCAATTAAATAAGACAAAAGTTATATTAGATCGTCCTATTTATATTGGATTTTCTATTCTTGAAATTTCTAAAACACATTTATATAATTTTCATTATTCTGTAATTAAAAAAATGTATGGAAATAATGTAATTTTATGTTATACTGATACTGACAGTTTACTTTATTTTGTAAAAACTGATAATTTTTATGAGGATATGAAAAACAATATTCGTTATTTTGACACAAGCAATTTTGAGGATAACAATATATATGGGTTACCAAAAGCCAACATGAAAATTCCAGGCTATTTCAAAGACGAATTGGGTGGAGAGATTATTTCAGAATTTGTAGGTTTACGAGCTAAGTTGTATTGTGTACGCACTGAAAATAAAACTATAAAGAAAGCAAAGGGGGTAACTAAGCCGATAACGAAAAAATTGGATATTGAAAAATATAAAAGGGTATTAATGTTTAATGATAACCTGCGAGATGATATGTATGTTATAAGATCTAAAAATCATCAAGTTTTTACACAAAAATTAAATAAACTCATACTTAATAGTGATGACGATAAAAGGCAGAGAACTGAAGGTTGTTTCAACACTTTGCCTTGGGGGCATTATAGTTCAATACTTTAATACTTGTAGGATTACTGTATTCGTTCTACTGTGCTAAAACTATAGTTTAAGTTAAAAAAGCTAATTACAAATGATTTAAATGTGTAATAAGTATGTAATCGAATAAAAAAATGTAATAAATGAATGTAACTACTCGTATAATCAATAAATGTATTATCGATATTTATTTTCTTTTCTTTTCCTTTTCCGAAAGATTTTCCCTCTTATAAACACTGTGTATAGATTATGTCATGATTAATGTTAATATATTTTTTATGTCTATAAGCTTGTCATAACTAAGCAGTGTTTATTATTAAGAGGTATCATACAAGATCAAATTAAATTAGCTAGAGAAACTCCTCAGATGGGATGGGTATCGATACCTAAACATGATAAAACAAAAGAAAACAGATTTTCTCAACTCATACTTCAAGTATCAGCACAACCAGCGGTCGCGGACCCCAAATAAAAATAATAAAAATCTTCTTTTTTTTGTTGCGTTTAGATATCGATACCCATCACGTCTGTGGAGTTTCACTAGCTAATTTAATTTGACCCTGTATACTAACTTATTAGGTGAATAATAAAAAAAACATTATGTAGAATCAATTTTAATTTTATTGTTTCGCCTTCAATTAAATAAACTCTACCAATAATAATAATAATTAATAAACAATAACTTATAAACTTCATTTAAGATCTGCATGTGGCTGAACTTAATTTTTTAACTATTTTGCCGACGAGATATTCTGCTTCATCCATAATTTCATCGTAATTGTCCTTGACTAAATACTGAACATTCACACAAGCACAATCACTATCACTGCGATCAACACGATTTATTAAATTATTGTCATTTAAATCACAAATAGATATTTTTATTAAATGGTGTGCTTTTCCTGGCTCCTTGCGAATTATGTAAGATGTAGACGGTGTATCCAATAGTTTGGGCAGGGTCATTTTAGAAGTTAATTTCGACTTCTTGTTTTTTCTTTTTATTGGTCTTTCTTGAGTATCCTTGACTTTATCCTGCTGATTTTCCTGGAACTCAGTTTGTTCAACATTGTCCCCAGCAAATTCTTGAGTAAAATAGAATGACTTAATAACATCATCGACAATATCAAGGCCTTCCATTTTCTGAAAAATAAAAATAAAAAGATAAAATTAATTTCCATTTTCTTTTATATTAAATTAACATTATTTTTATTATTAGACTTGACAAATTTATTAGTTACTTACAATCTTAAATAGATGAATTGACGATTAAAGATAATTTAATAATAATTTTAAAAAAACTCGTCCACTACGAACACTGTGACGGACACTGTTGCTGTGTAACTCAGTCGAGGACACGACTCTTAATAACGACCCAGGTCCAAACCCGTTGCTAGAATACTGTGCTCGCAAGTCACATATTCATATATAAAGGATAGTAAGTAATGAAAATAAATAATAGGCAAGATGAAGTTGATCAAACAACCCATATCCTTGAACGTGAATAATATCAATTTCAATGACTCACCTCGTCAGATTAGACATAGTGCTTTATTGCCTAATACAATTCGCTGCATAATATGTGGACCCTCGAACTGTGGTAAAACAAACGTTATGATCAGTTTACTGCTGCATGAAAATGGGCTTAAATTTAAAAATCTTTATCTTTACTCGAAAACTACTTTCCAGCCAAAATATCGCTTTTTAAGTGAAGTATTAAGAAGAGTACCTCAGATACAGTTCAATGAGTTCAATGACGACAAAGATGTTATAGCTCCGAATGAAGCTTTAACAAATTCTGTATTTATTTTTGATGATGTTGTGTGTGAAAAGCAAATAAACATTCGTAATTATTTCTCTATGGGAAGACATAAGCAAATTGACTGCTTTTATTTAGCACAAACCTACTCAAAAATTCCGAAACAGTTGCTACGTGATAATGCTAATTTTCTTATAATATTTAAACAAGATGATGTGAACTTAAAGCATATCTATGAAGAACATGTAAATTCTGATCTGCTGTGGAATCAGTTTAAAGAAGTTTGTAAAACTGTTTGGAGTAACCCTTATAATTTTCTACTTATTAATAAAGAGTCGGCATTAAATAATGGGAGGTACAGACAGAATTTTGATATTTTTTTAAACTTTGAATGAAGGTACATACTTATAAATGAATTACATACATAAATACTGTTAGTATTATTCCTTGTTTAGTTGAATACAGTTGTTATTTATTGTAAGATGGACAAAAATATTAAAATGGAATTAGTGAAGTCTGTCGACTCCATAAAGAATAAAATAAAACAAATGAAAAATCAGGAACATACAATGAACTTGTCACTTGATAAAATGCTAAAACCTGTCACAAATCCTCTAAAAACTCTTGTTGAATCTAATAGATGTGCAGAAAAAACAAAAATAAATGAAAATCCAACCTTAAATAATTCTGAAGGAATCGAATTCGATGAAAAGAATACTAGCTCATCTACAAAGCTCAATGACTGTTACGATCCAAAACTAAATTCTACCCAATTCGTCAAACAAAATGCTAAAAAGGAATCGATAGATAATTTAGAAATGTCATTAGAGGATGATGATATCTTTGGTATTTATGACGGTGTTAGTATACCGTTTGGAATTAGAAGTGAAAATAAAACTCTATTGATGGGTAATTCAGCAGTATCATTTTCTAAAATTGATAGTTTGAATAACGATACAATCATTTTAATTAAAATCGGTGACAAAGCTTACAATTTAACAGTTGGTCTAAAAGAACTTTTACTCCGAAGAAAACCCGATTTTAAGTTAATATCGAGCGAAGATAAACTTGTCTATAAGGATATGTTACACTATACAAATGCACATAAAAGAGATTTTAATCCTAAAGGTCAAATAAGAGGTGACAAAGGTACAAAATATTGTAAAATAATAAAACCTCTATTTTCCGAATTGTCAAACGATGTTATACATGCTCACACTAAACTTGGAGGAAAATTACCAACGTTAAAAAAATACAAAAACAACACTGACTTGGTATATTGGGATGATCCTAACGAATTAGTCGAGAGATTGAAACTAATAGTAGCTTCAAGAGATGCTGGCAATACAAACCATGATAATGAAATTTTATCGATAATTGAAGAATTAAAAGAAGCTGACATAATTAAAGAATAAATAGTCGTAATAATATGCTTTACATTCAGTATTATTCATGGATTCAAGACAAATGTACTGAATTCTGAACATGAGCAAAGCCGATGTGGTAAACGAAATTCATAAAAATGCAAGGGTAAACTTTCCCCGAAGACATGTTATTATGAAAGATATAGACGACCTGTGGCAAGCAGATTTAATTGATATGCAATCAATTTCAAAAGAAAATAAAAATTACAGATTTATTCTTACCGTTATCGATACATTTTCGAAATATGCTTGGGCCTTTCCTCTGAAAAGTAAAACCAAAGATGATGTATGTAACTCATTCAAAGTTTTGTTGGCTACAGGGCGTGTTTCAAAAAACCTCCAAACAGATAATGGAACAGAATTTTATAATAATAAATTTCAAAAGCTTATGAAATCTAATCATATTAACCACTATTCAACCTTTTCAACAAAAAAGGCTTCAATAGTTGAAAGATTTATCAGAACTTTGAAATCTAAACTGTATAAGGAATTCAGTTTAAAAGGCAGCTATAATTGGGTAGATAGTACACTTAATGATGTTATATATAAATACAATCACACATGCCATCGGACAATTCATGAAATTCCTGCTAATGTGGATAACATGAATAAAAAACGTATATTAGAAAGGTATTTAAGGTCGGTAAAAAATGAAAGAATAAAAAGCAAGTATAAAGTGGGTGATTATGTACGTATCAGTAAATACAAAGGAACATTTGAAAAAGGATATACCCCCAACTGGTCGACAGAAATATTTAAAATTCGAAAAATACAAAATACAACTCCTATTACCTACTTAATTGAAGATACAATCAGAGGTCAACCTATTTTAGGGGCATTTTACTTACAAGAGCTTCAAAAGACAAAATATCCTAATTTATATCTAGTCGAGAAAGTTCTTAGAAGAAAAGGAAACAGGGTTTTAGTAAAATGGTTAGGTTTATCTTCTGCTGAAAACAGTTGGATTGATAAATCGAATGTAGTAATATAAATAAAAATAACTTTACTAACCGTATAAGTATTTATTAAAGTGTTCAATCCAGATTCATTAGTCTTATGATGTGTATTGGAGAGAGTAGTCTTCTCAATTGGCTTATAAACAATTTACCATTTGAATTACACTTACCAGGATACAATTATTGTGGTCCTGGTACAAAATTAATTAAAAGGCTTACACGCGGAGACGAAGGTATTAATAAATTAGACGAACATTGCAAAGAACACGACATTGCCTATCTCAAATCATCAAACTTAAAGAATCGTCACAGAGCTGATTTAATTTTGTTGAAAATGGCAAAAGAGCGAGCAGTTGCCTCGGATGCAAGTGTAAGCGAGAAAATCGCAGCACGCTTAGTAAGCAAGACAATGTCTACAAAAATTAAAACTGGTTCCGGCCTAAAAAAAAATAGAAAAAAGTGCTTTCAAAAACTTACACCTGGAAAAGGGTTAAAAAACAAATTTAAAAATGTTATCACTAAAACGAAAAGACACATGAAAAAACTAAAACCAAAATGCAAAAAAGTGGCAATAGAATTAGCTATGGCCGCAGCCAGAGAATTAGCTGATGATTCATCCATAAAACTTCCTCGTGTTATTCCTATACCAAAAACTGGTGGTGTATTACCTTTGATTCCTATTTTTGCTGGATTATCAGCAGTGGGAGCAATAGCAGGCGGTGCAGCAGGTATTACCAAAACCATAAATGAATTCAAGATGGCTAAAAAGCTGTTGGCTGAATCGAAGAGACACAATGAAAAAATGGAAGCTCTCTGCATTGGGAAAGGACTACACCTTAAACCACATAAAAACGGGCTTGGAATTTATGTATCGAATGAAAAAAACTAAGATATCGGCTACCCAAACGAGCCCTAACTAACTTTGACATTTTGAAGTATGGAACTAATATTCCATATTTTAGAGGAGTCTTTATGAGAGATGAACTTCCTAAATGCCCGTTTAAAAAAGAATGTGGAGTTATTAATTTAGATAGTTCAAAAGATCCTGGCTCTCATTGGGTAGCCTATGCAAAATACAATGATTATATTGAGTACTTTGACAGTTACGGAAATCTTAAGCCTCCAAAAGAATTTATAAAATACGGAGGTACTAAAGTCCACTACAATTATGAAAATATACAACGCGATCATCCTTTCAATTGCGGACATCTCTGTTTAATTTTTCTAAGGAATTTTTGGAGTAGTCTAGGGATAAAATAAACAGGATCGGACATCTCTGTTTAATTTTTCTAAGGAATTTTTGGAGTAGTCTAGGGATAAAATAAACAGGATCTTCTGAAACAGTCCAGTATGCAAGCATGTCTACCACAGTTACCATCTCTGGAAATAAATCTGATTTGGTGTCATACTTTCAACCTCCACTGCATTTATCCGATCAATACGAGTGCGGTTTGTTATACTTTTCAGTGTTAAATTCAAGATCAAATGTGTCCATCAATAGCAGCAGTCTATCTGTAATCAGAATTGAATGTGATCTTGTACACAGTTCGTACTGCAACGGACTACCAACTCATTTTATTCATGAATTTGTATTTGATACTGCTCCGGGTCATCAGTGCATAGAAATACCACGAAACGTTATTTACTTTCCGGTGAACAAAAATATAATTTCATCTATATCTGTTAGAATTGTTGATCAATTTGGTTATTGTATTAACTTTGGTGACGAATTCAATATTCAACTACGTCTTCATTTAAGAAAAACAAAATGATACTATATTATAAAAACACTCCTGTGAAAATAAAACGTATTATTCCTTCAACGACCACTAAGGTGAATAGACGTAAGAAAAAAGTTAAGAAATTGACTGAAGCAAATAAAGGTTTTCTTAGAGCCCTAGGTTTTAAAGTATGAATATACTCCAGATTACTGAATTACCACACTTCGATAGTTCGATCGAAAGTTATGAAATCCATTCATATAATCCCTACAATAACAGCTTTAGAGAAAACGATGAAATCAGAATCCCCATACATCAGCAAGACATATACGTGCTACCATCAGCCAGTTCAATTTACATCGAAGGCCAAGCAAAGCTGTTCGGTAAAGATGGGAATCCGATCAAGAAAACTGTTACGTTCACTAATAACCCTGTTATGTCTTTGTTTCAAGACATCAGGTACGAAATGAATGGTATTGAAATAGATCGTATAAAAAATTCTGGAATAACGTCAACAATAAAATCATACATCTCATTAAATGAAGCTGAAAATAAAGTTGCTGCGTTATGGGGTTGGAATTTAAACGGATTCCAAAGTGATGGGCATTTTAGTTTAGTGATACCGCTAAATAAGATTTTAGGGTTTGCAGAGGATTACAATAAAATCGTTATAAATTGTAAACATGAACTTATATTGAATAGAAGTAACTCTAACTTAAACAGCGTTATTCTTACTGATGATGTTGCTCATTTTCAAATAGATATGCAAAGAGTTCAATGGAGGGTGCCACACATAAAAGTGTCAGATCGAGAACGATTAACACTTTTAAAGCATTTAGAAAGAGATAAACCCATTCAGATGGCTTTTAGAAATTGGGATTTATATGAATATCCTTTACTACCTAAAACCACAAAACATTCTTGGTCAGTTAAGACTGCTTCACAATTGGAAAAGCCTAGATATGTAATTTTTTGCTTACAAACTAACAGAAAAAATAATAAAACTAAAGACATATCTCTATTCGATCATTGCGAGGTGACAAACGTTACGCTCTTCTTAAATTCTCAATATTATCCTTATGAGCCTTTGGGTTTAAAGTTTTCTGACAACAAATACAGTATATTATATGAAATGTATGTGAAATTTCGTCAGTCGTATTACAACTGTCCAGTAGACCCGTTGCTCGATCTAAAGGACTTCAAAGAAAAAGCTCCCCTGTTTATCTTAGACTGCTCAAGGCAAAACGATAGTCTAAAATCAGGTCCAGTAGACGTACGCATAGAAATTGAATGTTCAACGCCAATACCAGATAAGACTACTGCATATTGTTTGATTATAAACGATCGACTTGTGGAATACAAACCTCTTAGCAACATTGTGCGCAGGTTATCATGATTGCTATTGTGGATATTCAAGGCTTTAAAACAGAAACAAATGAATTTATAATAAAAGAAATCGCTATATTATATAATAAAACATTACAAGTGTTTTTATTTAAGCCACCATTTCCATTTGGAAAATTAACGAAACAAGAAAAAAAACAAGTTAGTTGGATTGAACGTAACAGAAAGATATATTGGTGTGAAGGATTTATTCCATATTCCAATTACCAGAATTTTATTGCTGATATTTTAAGAGATAAATGTGTCTATGTTAAAGGTTCAGAAAAAGTCTTGTGGTTAAAAAATATATTAGAAAACAGTAATAGTAACATATTTAATTTAGAAGATAAAGGTTGTTCTAGTTTGTTAAGTCTGCACCATCAATATAAATATTCTCAAGATTTGTATAGTTGTATTTATCATGACTCTGTATGTGCTTTAAAAAATGTATTGTGTTTAAATAAATGGTGCTATGATAATAAAATTATAAAATAATCTTTTTTTTTGTTTAATTTCTTTATTTTTGGTAAACCGTTTCCTATCCCTCCCAATCTCTTCAACGTCGTCAAATCGTTATAAGCTGCTGACTGTAACTAGACGATGTCATTATGCAGTTATCTGTAAAACGGGGAAGCATGTCTCATAATAAATACAAACCTCGATATGACATGTATAATACTTATAAAATGCGTCAATTTTCATTTAACTATTACTGGGCAACGGCTGATTCAAAGAAAAGATTAGTGATGGAAATGGCTGACGCTGGATTCTTTTACTGTGGCAATAGTATAAATGATAAAGCAGTATGTTTTTCATGTGGAGGTGTTATAGAAGATTGGGAGATTTATGACGATCCTTGGATGCAACATGCTATAAATTTTCCTCAATGTTTTTATTTGAACGCTGTGAAAGGAAGAGAGTATATATTTAATACGCGTATCTGCATCGCAGCATTAGACTCCTAGCATTGCAGTGTAATAGATAGATCTTAAGTATATAACTAAGTAATAAATAACACAAATATTTACTGCACCACGAGAGATACAATTATTGATATTACCTATCTACATCATGTTTCACTCAGAGAAATTTGATTTGGAAGGCATTTCTAAACTTATTTTCAAGAATACTAGGGGTGAGATAATATATATTCAAGATATGCACCCTAGAAAAAAGAAATCGAACTCAGGTGAATTAAAACATCAGGATAGTGATATAACCCGAAAAGAAGATTTATTTTACCAGAAGTTGGAAGATTCAGAGAAATCTAACTTGAAAAATACTCACTACCTTATACTAAAAAGCGAACCTGGTGAGGATCTTCGCAAATTCGTTAAAGTTAGCAACAAACATACTGATCATGAAAAATCGATTGTTAGTTCGTCAAAGACCAGTGGGAGTAAGTAGTATATCGACAGCAACTGCAGATCTATTCCATCAGGAGAGTGATACAGCACATGAGTTAGTTTTACACAAATTATAAACGGAACTCAGATTCATAAAAACCTCAGGTCAGCGATTCAAGAAAGAAGATTTCATTACTTATTACTTTAAGTACACATCGCACCGCTGATTGGGGTGTTCTGCATAACGCGCTCGAGCGAAGCGTGAGCAACTCAATCAATATTATGAACTATATCGCAGATCACGATATTAGTGTATGATTGGGGAGTTCTGGATCATGCGCTCGAGCGAAGCGAGGGCAAGTGATCCAGAACCCCCAATTATACACTACTGAGGATTTTGTGCATTTGACTCATACCAATGCCTAAGCTTGTCCGAATCTGCTGATAAGTCACTCTTTTGTCAGTCTCTATCATACGCCGCACAACACTGATGTTATCTTTAGTCGTCGCCGTAGAAGGCCGTCCCTCACGCAGATCATCGGTGAGATTAGTGCGACCACGTTTAAACTCATTAAACCAGTTGTAAACAGTGGCACGAGATGGGGCTTCACCGTGAAAGATCAATCGAAGTCTATCATAACTTTCTTGTTGACTTAAATGACATCGAAAGTCATAAAAATATCATTGTACGAAAATTTTCTCGCGTTAAATCCATGCTGACGTGACACAGACAATTTTCAATTTGCCGCCAAATTATAAACAAATTACAAATGATACAATACATACACAATAATAATGGAAAAGAGAATAATATTTCAAAATTTGAACTTATTTTTTTTATTATATCGTTTATAACTGGCCAGTTCTAAAAACTTTCAGTGTCGCCCTCGTATACGCAATCACCCGGCAGAACTATATAACAGAAGGCTAAAACACAAATGTCATAATATAAAACAAGTTTTGTTATGGTTTAATAAAACTTTACGGTACGGTAAAACCGATGACGATAGCATTGCGCCGGCGCGGCGCCGGCTGCTCAGTTATTCGACGAAGTTCTTCTAATCTTAGAAGAACTTCGTCGAATAACTGAGCAACATTTTAATCTTAGAATGTACTGTAATTGAAAATTAATGAAATAATTGACATTATAAATGCAACTCAACAACCAATCAACTAAAAACTAATGTTTCATGTTGCTTAATCCATAGTAGATAGGAATAAGCCTACCATATTATTATGACAACTTGATGGGATGCGCGGCCTCCCCAGTCTGAATCCTTCCAGGTTTTAAATTCTACATTCGTCTTAGGACCTTAGTTATAATAAAATGTTATGTATTTGTAATATTGTGAATATTTGTAAATAACATCACGACTGACAGTGCTGTCATTAAATGCATTGACAAGTATTGTCAGTGATAAAGCTTCGTATTGACTAGTCGTAGTCGTAGTCCGAGAGGAGGAGAGTGTCTATACTTATGTTTGCTTTGCAAAGAAGTGCATGGAGCACGATGGGACACGACATCCTATGTGTAGAGGAATTTATGTACAAAATCGACTATTAGTACCACTTTTCCGATCAGTAGTAATTTTTGGAATTTTTAATTTCCGCCATTTTCTAATGTAGGTACTTTTTACAGCTTAGTATACTGTTTCGTTAACTATCATGGGGTCAGTATAAACGGAGCCAACCTTGCTCTTTAAACAATGTTTTTCTAGCGAAACCCAATGTTAAACAAGACTTACATAACGCTTTTAGTTTAAACAACTTAATGCATATTTTGACATGTCATCATAGTTACCGTTTATTGTATTTTGATACTAACAATTTTGTTCGAGATTCTGTATTAGTTCGGGAACATAATATGTTACTTACCAAGAAAAGTCAACATGTATTAGCTACTTTGTTAGCTTACAATATACACGCAGTTATTGATAATTTAATTGAGACTAGTTTAAGTAGGTAACTTCTATTATTACTGTAATTGATTCTTCAAACTTTTAGAGTCAACAAAATAGACGTATAATAAGAATATTTTGCTATATCACCAAACAATAAATCGCTTCTCTGGCAAAATCCTAGATATGGAAATGTTAATAGATAAATATCGGATATCGTAAGTTTTTGTGGAACGGATAGGATTTTGTTTAATGGATATATTTTTTCAGTTGCCAGTGCATAAGACAGGTCCTTAATAGGGGTGGTATACCTTGATATTATGTAATAGTTGTTTTAGATATAAGGAAAGAAAGGATATCACTGCTTGCTCTGTTGATCGCTTATGTGAGGTAGCATGTGCAGAGGCTGAAGGCCATACTTTCTTATGTGTTTATAGACTACCAGCTTCAAACTAATCATCATTTTTTATCATTATGAAAGAAATACCAAGTAAACTTTTTAAGGATAATTTTTTTTTTGTTTGTGGTGACCTAAATATTGATCTATTAGTTAATTCACCGGAAAAATGTAAGCTTATCTCATTGTTTTAATCATTCCATTTAAAATGCACAGAGATTGCATAATATTCACATAAAAATTCGTTGAACGACCGGCAATCAAAACAGCTCAATTTTATTTCCACGGCATTTTTATATCATAAAAGGTTGCAGAATATTTATATTTTATTTTCTACCATGGAAATGTAATCGAAGGTCGTAAAAGTCTGCTGGACTTGGATAAGTCAGGGTCAGTCGTAATGGTGATGCTTGGAAGAGGCAGCTATATCCAACAGTTGACATCTTTTAATTGATATGATAATCTTATTTTTCTCGTGTCGATCGCAAATAAGTTAAGTTATCCTGCTTGGTCCAGGTATCAGCAACGCTTAGGGCCTGGACATATCACCGCCCATAGCCCGCCACCGTGAAATGGCACGACGTCGTACCGCGCCACGGCGCCGCGCTGGCTCACGGCGCACCCACTCGGCAGTAGATGGTTCGCTGTCGCAAAGTTCGTACATGCGCAAAAAAAAAGATGGCTGATAATACCCAGAGAATTGAGGATTATAAGGACAACAAAGTCTTGCACTAACACGTATGAACTTTGCGACAGCGAAACATCTACTGCCGAGCGGGTGCGCCGTGAGACAGCGTGGCGCACCGTTCACGGCGTCGTGGCGTGATACAATGTCGTGCCGTTTCACGGTGGCGGCGCCGTGCCGTGGTGATGTGTCTAGGCCCTAACACCATTCGCTGACGTAGACATTATGTCGTGACATGTGGCGCAAGATGAACGGTCGGCCATGGTCTGCGGGGAGACGCCGCATGTACATTGAGGATCGGAATCATACGAGAAACCCCACCGTCGAGATTGTCTCTGCTGCGGTCGATCTGAGTTTGGAGTCGGTATAAAAGCTTTCCAAGTCAGCTACGGCAACGTGTATCCTAGAGAAAGGCTTTCTGATGGCTTGATAAAATAATCAGGAAGTTTGAGCTTCTCTCGTCAAAGATCATATCATGCCGAGTCAGCAAAGTCTCCGTGACACTGAGTTGTATATTGTGCATTGGATGGTGTAGGTCGTTTTCTACTTTCAACCTTTCTATGCGGCTTGCTACATTCTTGCAAATTTTTGGGGGTGCAATGCCAATCAGATATGATAATGATTGACGATGAAAACCTTGCAGATTAAGATGAGCTTAACAAGTCAAGGGGAAATCTTCATTGATACTATACATCCTGGGAAAGACAAAGGGTCAGACTACTACGACCACGAACACAATGGCGCTTCTCTTCCACCTCATGCTGGTGAATCATTCTGGTATCGCTTACTAGCTTCTGCCCACGACTTCATCCGCGTGAAATCTCTTGTTTCAACTTAAAATGGGAGACCTTTGCCTGACAGTGAAACAGCAAAGGCTAAACAAAAAAAAAAAAAAAACATATCCTATGACACTCAGAAATACTGTAGCTTCGCATTTGTGAAAGATTTTTGGAAGCGGATCTGTAATTCCGAATATTACCTTCTACGTACAAATTCACAAATATTACGTTTTATCATCTTCTTCTTCTTTAAAAATAAAAATGGAATGCTGCTCGTTGTTAAGCGTACCTATCACAAATTGGCCAGTTTTAGATATGTAAAATCGCACGAGTCGCTAGAATCGATTTACGCTCTAAACACGACTAGTCTCACAAATTATTATTTTATTTTTATTTATTAAATCTTGTACAGACACTTTCAAAGTACTTTTACGCTTTCGAGAGACTTTATGGGGTAATTCGGCTTGTTTAATACGTTGTTAAAGGAAATTGAGCCTTATTTAAAGTTAATGATCAGTTAAGCTTCGTTGGAGTATGGTAATGAAATTGTTCCTAATATGAATTTCGAGAATGTTTGCCAGACAATTATTTTTGGTTTTTATTAAGTGTTTTAATCGTGTTTCGCGTGTTTCAAAGTTTTATTTTTTAAAGACTTTTAATATAAACTGAGAGGATTCTCTGAATTCGACGATTTTTATCTGGTTTAAGTTTCAATAAGCACACACTTTATATTTTATCTGTAGTAGGAATAGGGATGACATACTTTTAGCTGTAACTAAACGCGTAGTTTGATCGATCTGCATGTTAAAGCTGCTTGCCGCAGTCAGCTTTTGGATGTGTGATTATTTTAAATCATCGTTGTTCAAAGTGTACCTACTGATGCAAAATCTGGTTCAGTTCCATTTATTAAAATAAATTGTTTATAATAATCCAGTGATAGTAACTTCGGGTTGCCTGAGTCGAAAATTCTTTTCTGAAAACCTGTATTGAAAAAATATATAAAAGGAACTTATACCATATAAAATTTCTTATCATCGTATCCTTTCAAAAATATTCTTAAATATTTTGAATGTCGTTCTAAAATGTCTGGAACGTTCATATAATAAAATTTTATCGCCCAGCGGGCGTCCGCTAAAATATGACACCGTTAAAATGGCAGATTATATTTTTATTTAAATTCTATTAAAACGTGGTTAAAGTCTCTTGAGTGAATGATAATGAGGTAACAAGGTTTCGTTTATAATAAAACATTTTGGCATCGTTTGCACATATACAGGGTGACTTTTAATTTGACGTATTCCTGTCCGGACATGAAGTGTAATCAATTTTCAACAATTAAGCACCACATGAGGCCTAGGTGAAAATTTATGGAATACGAGAAATATATTTTTTTCTGTATTATTGAAAATTTCCCAGAATTCGTCACTAAATACTAGATACTTTTCTGTAAACTCTTAAATTGAATAGCCTACATTGCTATTCTATTTGTTAGCCAATACCTTAACAAACCATTAGATGTATCCAAATGTTCTAAATCATCAAACAGTTAAAAGTTAAAGGAAGAAGTTAATTAACCATTTTCTAAAATTATCTACCTCCATGAATTTTGACACCAGTTATCTTAAAATTTTACTATGGCATTAAGCGTACTAATTACGGGGAAGACATTTTCATTTACAACTATTTAACGAGGTTTGACACTTCTTACCCCGCGTTTACACCAAGGTACAGTAAGATTCACGAAAGATGACCACGGCGCAGAAGGCATATTTTAGGTCCCTTTGGAGGTGCGAGGTGAGGCGCGGGCGGAAATTATTATTAAATATTAATTAACCAATTATTTAACCAACATTAAAATATTATTTTGTCTTAAGTCTTTTCTTCATGAGTGTACGTGCGCAGACGGTCGCCATTTGTGGTCATCTTTCGTGAATCGTACTGTATATAACAACATGTTTCTGGACGCACGGAAGCGCCCCCCCCCCCAAGATGAGTCAACAACAAAAAGCACCACAGCTACGTTTTCTCGAAGCTTTTCGTCGTATTTTCAAATCCTTAAAGCTTCAGCCTGGATAATGCTAGAGAGCTCAATTCTCAGGATAAGATTTACGTCACTTATATAATAGGTTGGGGAAAAAGTTTCTTCGCCTTTTTTAAGAAAATTCAAAACATTTTTTAATATAGTTTATTTACATTTAACTAAAATATGTAGGTACCATTTTGTTCGATAACTTTTTGCCATCTTGTAGGTAGGGACATGATCCCATTGCTATAGAAATTTTGGGACTTCTGATCAAAATACCACGACAAGTGGTTTTGGCAGTCCTCTCGTGATGTTAACCTGACACTGCCTAAAGAATTCTCAAGAGACCGAAACAGGTGGAAATCTGAAGGTGCAAGGTCAGGACTTTACGGCGGATGCATTAACACTTCCCAGCCAAATTCTCTTAATTTTTGCTGAGTGGCTAAAGATGTGTGAGGTCTAGCGTTATCATGATGAAAAACCACACCCCTTCTGTTGATTAATTCCGGCCGCTTTCTCTCAACTTCTTGCTTTAATCTCATCACTTGTTCGCAGTAGAGTTCAGAATCGATGGTCCTGCCTGGTGGTAACAGCTCATAATGAATAATGCCCTTCCAATCCCACCACACACACAGCATCACCTTGTTGCGAGTTAACCCGGGTTTCGCCACAGTCTGTGAAGCCTGACCGACCTTTGACCACGACCTTTTTCGCACCTTCTTGTCGTACGTGATCCACTTTTCATCACCAGTTATCAGCTTCTTCAAAAATGGTTCGGTTTCATTACGTAGTAATAAAGAATCACAAATGAGTACACGGTTCATTAGGTTTCTTTCAGTGAGCTCGTGAGGTACCCAAATATCGAGCTTTTTTGTGTACCCAGTTTTTTTCAAATGTGCCAATACTGTTTTGTGGTCAATTCCCAGTTCTTCAGCTACGTTTTAACTACTGATATGCCGATCTTGCTCCACTTTTTCAAAAATGGCATCCATTTTATCCGTAATAAGGCGACCAGAGCGACGTGCATCTTTGACATCAAAATTTCCGGATTGAAAACGCTTAAGCCAAATTTGTGCTACTTTCACAGACACTGCACTAGGTCCATAAACATCGCAAATTTTTTTCGCGGCTTGCTTTGCGTTTTTACCTTTTTTGTAATAAAATTTTAAAATGTATCGAATTTCTTTATTAGATTCACTCATCTTGACAGTACGAAAAACAAATGAAAATCACACATTTTCCTAATTTGAGTTTGGAATTATGTTCTTTAAAATTTAAACTTTCAATGATACCAAAACCAGCCAGATACAAATAGTATAGCCAAAGAGATTTTATTACAAGTTCATACATACTATAATGCGAAAAGACTTTTTCCCCGACCTAATACGATTTCGGATTCTATAAACATTTGTGTAGATCAGCGGGATTTTGATGGAAAAGTAAAAGTAATAGCAGTGGTTTCTGGTTGCCAACTAGTACGATCGTGGGATAAAACAGTTTTTTTTGTATATTTTTTTTTTGGGATTTTATTTGGTTTCCCTAATAATTAAAAATAAATCATAATGTTTAGCTCTGCGTATGTCAAGGAAAACTTATATATATAGTTTTTCTGTTAGTGCTCCTGTGCATGAGCGGCACATTGTCAATGGCAGAGGTTATTGCAGCCGTCCACACTCGTCGGTGGGAGCCGTAAACGCGTCGATGGCAGCCGCTGACGCGTCCACGGCTCCAGCTCCTCTGCCGTTGGCAACGTGTCGCTCGTGGTGTATATTATGAACACTTAGCCAACCGAGCTTCTTTTATCCAACTGCCAGAGAAGGAAATTCTTGTTTTTGAAGATGTTTGCAGTCAATTTATTCTCAAGTTTTTGCCCTGTTCAATAAACAAAATAGTTAAGACGGAACTTTCGTTAAATTAGATAGGTACATACATCGTAAAGGTTTGTTTGTTTGCTTACAGCAGTCTACTGCTGGACATAGGCCTCTCTAATTGCACGCCATGAAGAAGACACGACGAATAATGACAGCTTGAAGATAGACATGTTTTATGTTTTAATAACTGTAATAAAAAGCGAGAGATAAATTAAAGAAAATATTATATATTTTGTTTCATTACCGCCACTAAAAAATGTCCATGTAATTTATAAAATAATATTTATATCCAAAGAGACATTTGTTTGTAGTAAAACATGTCTTGCATACAAAGGACAAGCGTACCCCAGCCTAATATGCCCATTTACCTTTATACATCAACATGATGGTTCTCATAATAAAAAATGCTTCTGTTTATTGTTTAATATCATTAAAGTTATGATTCTTAATGTGAAGATGTAAATTGTATCAACACTATCATTATTTGAATATCCAAATTATCACTGTATTCCCCAAATCGTAGGTAGATGTTTATAGTTTACATTTTGTATGTTATGTTTTAAGTCTCATGTATTGGTGATGCCTTTTCCGGGATCATAATCTTCATGGCTCTTCAGGCTCCAAAAAAATAGTAATTTATTTAAGTGCCAAAGTATACGTTTTTACAATAAACTCCCAAGTCTTGCTAAAGAACTGAGCCTCAATAAATTTAAATCGTTTATTAAACAGAAACTCTGTCAAAAAGGTTTCTATAAAGTTTAAGATTAATTGGATGACAAAAAGGCTTGGGATTAATTAAGCTAATTCAATGTAACCCCAAGCAACAATCCATTTTATACTGTGACAAGCTGACCCGACAGACGTTGTCCTGTCTTAACTATGAATGTCATATGTCGTTTAGTTTTAGTTTTGACTGTTGACTAAAACTAAAACTATAGACTCATTTATCAACCGATCCATCTGTGTTAAACGACATTGTCAGCGCGCATTCTGTCAATCGCTGACAGTTATTTCAAACAACTGACAGTTATGTAAAATTAATATTGGCGTTAAGTTTCCTTAAATTTTGTAACGGTCCGATCAACTTCCTTATTTTTTTATTTCATAAGATCCTTCTCCTGACAATAACGAACACAACAAAAAAAAAAGTGAAATCGGTACAGCCGTTCACGTGTGATGGCGTGACCAAGGGGAATAGGGATTCATTTTTATTTATATAGATTATGTGTTTTAGAATTAATAATGTCATTTTTATTGATTTACATGAATGATATTATGATATGATATTTTTGATGACATTTAAACCTGTCTGTGAATGTGAGTAGCATGCAGGCTAGGTTAAATACATGGTTATTACTTTAATATTGTGAATGTGAAGACTATGTGGGTCATTGTTGCTTTTTTTTTCCCCTCTCAGCTAGTTTTAATCATAGTCTGGCAGTTTGAGTATTTTTTGTGGCCTACCCAAATGTCCTTTCTTTGGTATTGTTCGTCGAATCAACACTGTAGGTACACGACACAACTATAGGGAACGCGCGACAGTTTCTAAACGTGTTCACTGGTTATCCGCCAATATCAAACTCTGCTTTTACTTTGGTTATAGACTCTGTCGAGCGCCACCTGGGGGCGCTGGCGTCCCCATTAGTCAAAGTCAAACAATTGATTTAACGTATTTCCGACATATAGAATATGGAATGAATAATTATGTAACAATAGTGCAATGCGTGGGCTTAAAGGTCACTGTGGTAATTACAAAATGTCATTACCGTAACGCCCACGAATCGCAGATAGCCACTGCGTGCGCTGAATTTTGATAGCTTTTAAATCACATTAATAACCATGGTATGACAGTGTCGTTGGTCTGGTGGCGACTGCTGAACGTCGGTCTTGGGTCTGAACGGTCTAACCCACTCAAAATTGCCTATCTTCAAGACTTAGGTATAAAATAAAAACACACTACTTTTACACAACGATCAAACTTATATACATTGAATAGAGCCGTTTCATCTGATTATTTTGCGTCGAGAAGATTCAAATTCATATACAATCAAATTCAAATATATAGATATATGCCGGGCGAAAAGTTTCTGCTGGCGGGAAGGGATTGTGTTTTGTTTCGTCGTGTTCGGTGCAAAGGGTAGGCAAGGAAGCGCGGGTGAAACTTGATTTTTTTCTGGGTTAATACGCCCTCTTAACGAGAAACGAGTAAAGCTAGCAATTTAAAACGAGCTGGCGAGCAACGAACAGTGAGTGCGCGATGGCGAGGAGCGCTCACTTGCTGGTATGTATGATGATTTTTTTTACCGTCTGGACAAAAATATGGTGTGTTGCGTAAATAGAATAGAACCCATATACGCTAATATTTACCTGGTTCGGAAAGTTCGGAAAAAAAAGTTCGGAATATCCTAAAAATACATGAAAAAGAATATATCCTACGGCACTCGCTTAAAACTAATAATAGCCAAAATAGGTAATAGTAAACGCCGTACGCTGGGATCGCGCATGAATGGAATATGATGGAAGTGTGAGCGAGACGCTAGCATTAAATTTCGCTCTACATCTTTGCGGCTGCAATATTTTAAAAATAAAAACTAGATGAGGTCGGCGTTTCCTGACTACTCTGCGAAGAAAGGCCGAAACAAACTCAAAGGTCACAGTGTCTTTTAAAGTCCAGAAATAATCTTGGTCAGATCATGTTAAGACCATGTAGATTTGTGTCTTGAAATGATCTTTTGAGGAAAAACCACACAGATTGAGTAGACCCATCCAGTCAGTGCACGCATTTACCAGTAATCGTGCAGTTCAACTCAGAACTTAAGGAACTCAACGATTCGAGTAACAATACCAAAGAAAGGACATTTGGGTAGGCCACAAAAATTACTCAAACTGCCAGGCTATGATTAAAACTAGCTGAGAAGAAAAAAAAAAACTTTCTATTGATTGTTGTCAAACAGAATAGAATAAACTGTTAACTGATGAATCTTACCTATATTATAAACAAAAGTAGGTATTAACAAATCAAAACGGTTGAAATTAGCATGATACCTGTGATAGGGTTGTATCATTATGCTGAGCGATTGCCATTTTGCGGGGATGTAACGCATATTTTCCCTCAACTCGTTTTTTCTTTGTATTTGTGTGTTTTTCTGTACATTATGTTTACCGCAAATAAACGTATTTTCTTTCTTTCTTTTTTCTATCATCACGAAGCGTGTCACTGTCAGCTATTTAGCTACCCAATTAGTGTGTCTAGCCTGTTTGCAAGTACGTCGCCATTTTTTGTTAAAATTTACAGATATCCATTTATTTAAAGTATGTGTACCTACAATATGTCAAGGCATTACAGCTCCAGATTCAGCTTAACAGTTACAACGACTTTGCAATCATACATTTCGTCCGCAAGTAAGTACGTTGAATCACGGTGCCTTATTTTTTGCACACGCGATTTTCACGCAAAATTCACCCTTTTCAGACAAGAACAAACCATCCAATTATTCAAACGACAGCTCACAATAATTAGCACCGTCAGACACACTAAATCACGGTCACCTTGTTAAATAAAAACGGGTCGCAATATTTCAGTTATTTTGGAATGGTTGCCATAAAAACAGTCTGGCACAGTCGAAGAGAACAATGGGAAGACTAACTTTTGTATACCGGTGTTTTCATAAAGGGGATGCAGACTTCTGAATGGGTAGATAGACCGAACAGTTTTTTTTTATTGTTTCTGGTCGTATCTATAATTTTTTGTGGCCTACAAGAATGAAGAAGAAAACAAATGATATGATAAGGCAACGGTGCGGCTTAAAAGAAGATGTAGTGACAAAAGTTTAAAAGAGTATGATTAGATGGTTTGGTCATGTTGAGAGGATGAATGAAGGGCGACTAACAAAAGGTATTTACAAGGCAGACGTGAGTGGAAACGCCGGCATGGGACGCCCTAGGAAGACATATAGACCTTATTGGTGATGTTCTTCAGAAAGGTCAGGTGCGTAGTACTCGCAACCGGCGTGCGTGTATGACCAGATGTATGAACGTAAACGAGGCAAAAGGAGTATGTAAAGATCGTAGCAGGTGGCGTTCTGTAGTTTCTGCCTACCCCTATGGGAAGAAGGCGTGAGTTTATGTATGTATGTATGTGTATGTTTTGAATTATAATTCAGTCAGTATGTAAGTAAGATGTATGTCAGTTATAAGGGCAAGGTGTCCTTTGGTGATCACTAGCTTCTGCCAGCGACTTCATGTACGTGGGAGAAACATATCCTATAGCACTCAGCAATAGTGTAGTTTTGTATGAGTACTTGTCCGTGACGTCACAGCAGCGGGCCCTATCAGAATACCAGCGCTGCGACACTTATTTTTAAATGTCGCAGCATCATGCTGAGATAAATGGCTCTGACTGTTGGCCTCGAACAGGACTTTCTGTTATTATTTTCATTTTACTTTTGTTGTATTTGTTTTAGTGTGTTTAGTTTCGTTTGTTTGCGGGTCTCAATAAATACTTTTTCTTTCATTCTTTTACCTACTTCCAGAGATTCTCTCAAGCTACGTTTTCCTATAAGAGCGGGGCGTTATGTAGCGACATAACGGCGGCCAGTGACAGCCATCAGCCGTGAACATGATGGCAGCAGGATTTGATTTTACGGTGTAAAAAAATGCTCTCTAGGGAAACACCAAGTTACTTACATACGTATCGTTTCAGCGACATCATTCGCTGGTAAATTGTGGACGCTATGTGGCGGCCACTGCTTTTCGAGGAAACCGTACCTTTACAAACAAACTAATAAACGATTTTAGCTCTTTTTAATATTAGTAATGATAACTGTTGCGAGTACTGATCGTCTGTTAAGAGTTGCTACAACTTTTTATTTTTCCTTAATTGTTCATAGATTTGCCCATTGCCCTTTATCTAAAGAGAATAGAGGATTTGGTAGACTTCTTTGGGCTAAAAGTACATGGTGTTCATCCTGCTTCCATGATTTGAGAGTGTGGGTTTCACTCGCACATTCTTCATATTCACGTTCATTTAACTATCTTCCAATGCCTCTACCCCCATATTGGGGCATATTCACAAAAACAAAACTGGGGTCTTGGGATCTCATTAATTTAGGTACAACTAATTAAAAGTTTACGCCAGCAAACCTCAGAAACAAAACCTGTCCTGACAATGTGATAGAGAAATAATTATATTCCTGAAAGCTAATTAGTAATTCCCAGACTTTTCTTCAAACAAAGATGGCCGCCTATTCTATGCATGATTAAAGAACACGGGCCACATTCGTCGAAACTGTCAAACAAAGTTAGAATGTGGGTAGTTTGGAATAGTAAGGTAGCTGTGATGACTTTTTAATAGTAGTTCGGGAATCAGACATTCGTCAATTTCAATCAACCGATCGACTTTCAAACGTATCGAATTTCAATCAAACGACCTTTCTTCAATTTCGATCGATTAATAAATTAAAACTATCACAGGCCACAATGACTTTGTGAATGCTTTATTTGCGCCTCTTCTAAGTTATGTTGAAGTCAATTCATATGTCGTTGTATAGTTACAGTATTCATAGACTTACCCAATAAGCTGTTCTAATTTAAGCTATCAAGCCATGAGACATAATTCAATCTATTACAGCTGCCGTGGCGTTGTAGTGCGTTAGGGATGTTTGCGGATACTAATATTAATGTTTTTGCCGCCATTATTAGGAATAGATGTGCATCCCTGATGACGCGTGTTCGTGGCAGCACCAACAGTATTCTCAGTGTATTCGCAGATCGGTGGGATTCCCCGATGTTGCGGAGTTGGATGCAGCTCCACGCTGAATTTTAATTATATTTTAATCTGTGTCTGTAACCTACTAACACTAGAAGTTAAGTAAAATTGTTACTAATCCTATGAACTCATGTCTGAAATTAAAGTTTTCTATTCTATTCTATAGCTGACGAAATATGTACACTATAATCATCTGCTTACGAAGCATGATGTTATGTTATGTTACTGTTTTGAAAGCTACCAGAGCTTTTTAGTTTTAGTTTTTTCACACATAAATACACAAATATATAAACACAAACACACACAAATACACACACACATACACAAATACACATATAATAAACACATGCACACGTGTTTTTTTATATATAAATATCGAAAGGTGTATAAAATATAAAATACACCTTTCGATATTTATGTATAAAAATTACAGCTATTTATTAGTGCTCTCTTTTATGAGGGTGTTTTATAAACCTTTCGAGTTCCACCTACTCCCAAGAGAGCCACGAACACTCGATAAAATTAACAACGCCCCCAGACGTAATAATAATTAAACTTCTATTGTGTCTCGTTCGGTGTCCTCAACCGATTAATATTGTGTCTCATTAGTAGAGGTCTGATAGGTTAATAAAGACCTTGAACGGTATATTATTTCGTGGTACTTCTCTATATTTACCGAAGTCTGTGTCACATAGATTAGTTCTGTGTTCCACATTCGCCGCATGCTGATGCAGATATTTGTGACTATGCTCCGATCGACAGTCATTGGAGCAGACAAAGAAAAAGACATATTGATACACGAATTCAGTAATAGCTACTTGTAAGGTAACATATATATTATTTATGTATTAATTTTACTTAGTTATTATTAGTAAGTGGGTTATAGTTAGCAAGATGATATGGCTAGAAAGTGGGTGACTACCGAGATGATGACTAATTGAGAAGTATGTATGTTCGTCGAATCGTTGAGCTCCTTAAGTTCTGAGTTGAGCTGCACGATTACTGACGAATGCGTGGACTTACTGGACAGGTCCACTCAATCTGTGTGGTTTTTCCCCAAAAGAGTATTTTAAACATAAAACTACATGGTCTTCACATGATCTGAACCAAGATTATGTCTGTACTTTAAAAGAGACTGTGATCTCTGAGTTTGTTTCGGACTTTCTTCTCAGAGTAGTCAGATAGGAAACGCCGACCTCATCTAGTTTTAAAATATCATTGACGTGTAAAAGTGTTTGTACAAACCTACTTACAGAAATAAAATCATTTATCATTTATTTATGAAAGAAGAGGCCATGATGCGTTCACCCCAAATGAATTAGGATGAGGGCTAATGAATGACGAGTTACCAAGGTTTTGTTGACTTTCAAAATTGAGCCGTCACGGTTCGCCTGGCAGATATGAAACATATCATCGTATAGTGTGGCGACGCGTCGCCACAGCATGCGTCACCATGCCAACAATCGGTTTTATCCGCGGCTATAGATGTCTCACATCAAAAATAAGTCTGCTGTTATAACTTTATTCTGTCTTGTTATGTTGTGTCAGATAAAAAGAAATAGCATGTCTTTAACCGACGAAAAAAAAGGAGGAGGTTCTCAAGTCAACCCGTATATTTTTAGTTTAGTCCTTATAACTAAGAAAATCTGCAATGGCGACGAATTTCTTTCGGTATGAGAGAAATTCGTCGCCATTGCAGATTTTCTTAGTTCTTATAAAATTCTTCGTCATGTTTTATATAGTTCTCATAAATATATGAGGAAAGCAGCTGGGTACGAAAGCTATTCTCCTTCACATAATATTTTACATTTTTTGCTGAAAAAATATTCGTTATGAGAAAAGCCCAAACTATTTATTTTTTATATTTCGAGCCCGACAACTTATGTACAATTTATTAGACCACCAAATTAGTTATTATAAATTGCACTATTAATCTTTGTAAACGAGAACTACGATTATCCTGAAAGGCTTTTTGGTACAAAGAGGCTCTGGCTTTCAAATCGTGGAGGTAGTACAACTAAATGATAAATGATTTCATTTTGTAAGTAGATTTATACAAACACTTTTACACGTCGAAAATGAATATTTTTTAAATCTAGATGAGTTCGGTTTTAAAAAATATTTTATTTTTGACGTGTAAAAGTGTTCCTGGCCCTAGAGCAAAGGCAACTGAAGGAACACAGGTGTGTTTTAGTCGGTAAGAGTCTGACACGCCCTCCCGCTCCGCCCAGAGCGGGAGAAGTCAGTTGATGATTTCCCAGTCAAAAAAAAAAGATGAGTTCGGTGTTTTCTATCCGACTACACCGAGACCGAAATTAACTCAGAGGTCACAGTCCCTTTTAAGTCTAGGTACTATATAGGCCACTAAGAATTTGGCTGACTAGTCGGCCGAGCTGATCATTGCTTTCGGTGAAGATCGGATTCGAGTTAGGTTCAAAACCGAAACTGTGATTCTAAAATAAATAACAAACCATATGTTACGTATGTTCTTTTTTCAAAGTTGTAAAAGCTCTCGTAAGGAATTTATTTCAGCAAAAAGCACCGACTGGTTGAGAACTAGTCTACAAATTTGGCCGGCTGGTAAGCTTTCCCGAGCAGTTGGAACATCTCTACTAATTACCCACTAATCTGGCTGACCTACATGAGCATGACATCAGCGTTAAAGTCTTATTTATAGCTCGTGCTTTCAAGATACAAGACCTGGGTGGTCCCAATACACACCAACGAATCACAGCCAAAATTAAAAAGATCAGCTTCTAAAATGTTGCTACTAAACGACTGTATACTATGGTGTATTACAACGCCTAAATGCTGTGTTTAAAAATGCACAAGACAAAGTAAAACAAAGGAAGAAACATCCTTTTCCTGCACATGAATGCTTCAGATATTTCAGATTTGATGAAGACACGAGGTTTACTCGAGATATGTGCTAATCTTAGCTTAATATTATAATTATCTTTATTATCTTTATTCTTTATTTCTTTATTATCTTTTTATCTCTTTTTTATTATAATTATCTTATAGGTTTTTTGTAGCTATTTTCGATCAGTAAATAAGCTGTTACAGCTAAATAAAATAGGTAGAATTATTTGAAAAGGACTCCCAAAAACTGGATATTAAACGGAGTCTTGAAACAGATCCAATTTAATAAAGGGTATTGCTATTAACCGGGTACAATCAACCCTTTTAAATGAGAACTTGGTAACAGAAAAACCCATTTACTGTTTCGTTCTCTAGGGAGTGGACCCTGCCCTTATGTTAGTCTTGATTACTTACTACCTATTAGAACAATAAGAGAAGTAGTTTAATAATACGTTGTAAAAACTAATCAAAATGACTGTTCTATTTTAGCTGTTAGAGTGGTAACACAAATTTCCTAATCTAACAAATAATTTCCCTAACAATCTAACTTCAAATTGACTACCATACTTAAATTGTCCGTATGTTCAAATCACAGCCAACAGTGGAAATATGAAATAACGTAAACAAACCTCAGGTTTTCAGGAGAGCTAAAATAAGATTTTGATTTTACAAAACTGTTCGTAACTTTTTGCCTACAAGTTCTATTTAAAAACTGTATATGAAAAAGTGTTTAAGATTTATTTAATATTTAAGCTAAAATAGCAAATATAAAGATAGCATCCTTTACGTAAAAAATATATGAATAGTGGAATCTTACGGTAACGAAATTTTCGGTGGAAACTAACAGTGTCGATAGGAACATTTGGGTAATAAAACACAAGAATTTTTCAAAGTAAAGGTATCTTATTGGTGTATTTTATATTGCAAATTACTGTTCACAAACAAAATTAATTGAATCTATCATAATTAAACACTATGTCTATGACTATGTAGTTCAAAAAATTACTTGCAGACAAAATATGTAATAAGGATAATATTAAACCAATAAAATAGATGAAAACTTTTATTAATGCACATGTATCTTCCTTTTTTTGTGTGCTTTCCGAGACACTGAGGGGTCTTGGTATGAAATGGATGGTCACCCATCCACGAACCGACCGCGGGAAGCGTAGATTGCCTTGGCTTTACCACTTATTATAATAAAACGCTTATCACACTCACTCATCATTGCTTAACTGCAGCTTACTAAGTGGCAATTTATGTTGATTGTTGTTGATTTATGTTGTATTATGTTTTTTTTATTTTTTATTGTGGCTATATCTACAGACGGGCTGGTTACCTAAAGGGGTAGGTAGACTAACTGTCAATAGTCGTCAGCTGTACATGTTTTGGGTCTCTATTAACACTCGAGGATGCGTCTCGGTATCCCGTATTTGTGCGGAGCATGGCAACGTAGTCGCCCACCTTTTAGTAGTGGTAACATGTTTTTGTTTTATCAAACACGAAAGTAAGATAAATCCGTCGTACCCATACTACTTTTTGTTGTAAAACTTACATATTTATTGTTAACTACTTTCTTAACAATACAAAACTTAGCTTAAGAGCGCGCACACGGGTCCACTAGCGCCACACCTTTAAAAAAATATTATCTCGTTACTGAGAAGGAATTTTGAATAACGGCTCGATAAACACCCTCGGTAAGTGTGTCAACATTTTTCTAATACCTTTATAAACTTTCATATTGAGACACGAAGCAACAAAATTCGATCTAAACAAAAGCAGCCACATTCATTTAGATCGTATTTTGTTGCACTTACCGAGGTCGCTTATTGAGCCGTTATTCAAAATTCCTTCTGAGTCACGAGATAATACTTTTTTAAAGGAGTGGCGCTAGTAGAACCGTGTGCGCCCTCTTAAGACTCGTGAATCATTACAACACGGTGTTATTCAAGTCGAAGTCAGTGTTTAGGTTAGCAAAGCGAATAATAATGGTTGGGGCTGGTTATCTGTAACTTTTTGCGGGGCAGGTTGACTAAATACTGATACACCAGGAGATGTTATAGAAAAAGCTAGCGTCTTGGTTATTTTTATCAAAAGAAGCGATACCAAAATACAAATTATTTTCTTTCACAAATACCTACAGGGGCATTAATGAAACGTTAGAAGCTAGGTGCACGGTTCCAATTGGTCGTTTCCTATGGAGAAGAGCCGACAAGAAAGTCCACGGTTACTCTTTTAAAAATAATTGGTATTACAATATTCCTAAATTACAATATTATTTGGTATCGGTGGTTAAAACGGCGGTAAAATCGTTTGACATTATTTATAAAACATTAAATATAATAAATATTTTAACTTGAGATACGTGTCGAATAAAAAAAAAAAAATTTTTTTTGTATAGTCGTTCTAACGTTAGAATTGCTTTAAGGCTCCCGCAGACAGGCGCGACGCGACTTGTAGAACAATTTGCATGACGTTTTCATAGATTTTTTTCTACTAGAGTCGCGTCGCGCTGTCGCGTCGCTGTTTGCGGCAGCCTTTAAGAGTCCCTATCAATTTCGCGGTCTAAAAACAGAAAATTCAAGTTTTTCCAGTGCAAATTTCTCAATAAACTTAAGATATCTGATTTTTTATTTAATGCACTGTTATTCATCACCTATTTATCTAGTATGTGGACGAATTTAAATTTTGAGAGCTACTCAATATAAATTACTAAAAATAAAAATCTAACACACGTTTTTATGTAAGCACGAAACACCAGATTTTTCAATTGGTTTTTTAGCTTACTAGTAGCAAATAACAATCTGAGAAAAATCCTTAATACTGGACATATAGTATATTAGTAAGAGGACGATTTTTTTTTAAAGTTGAATGAATTAGTACTCTAAAAAAAATGTGAACCGCGCTGCAAAAATGCAATAAAATCATGTGCAAAATCGTCGCCTAGGCGTAAGAATTTATTGAAAAAAAGAAAAAGTCTTAAATATTTTAAAATTTAAGGTGTTTATCTACCAAATTCAATTTTTCAAATTCAAAGTTGTTAAACTCAAACTCAACTCAAAGCATTTATTTCAAATAAACCAATTACAGGCACTTTTGAATTGTCAAGGGGTCGGTCAGTCAGAAAGATGAAGCTAGTTACCCATTCCAAAGTGTAGTAGGTACCTATGGAGAAGAACGGGCAAGAAACTCCATGGACACTCTTTTAAATCAAAAAATGGTTACAAAATATTGATTACATCGTTCATGTTGAAATTATGCATGTGAGAACGATGCAGAACGTTAAAAGCATCCGTAATAAAAAGACAAAAGCAATTCAAATATTAAATTAAATTAAAATAAGCCGTGGCAGCCAAGAAATGACCAGTCCCCACTGACGGCGCCCGTTCACGAGCATGACGCATAGATCAGCACCATTCAGCTCAACCATTTTGAAGGGAACTTAATGATCCAACACACACGCCACCACCAGCGAGACATTAGAGTGAGCATGACAAACTCTCAGCCGCCAGGGCACATTCAAGTCAATGAAAGGAAAACCTATTAAATGGTAGCTTTATAGTAGGTGCATAGTACTCACACCTGTGCTATGCAATTATACAATACTAAAACATTGAATTTATACAATGCAAAGATAAGTTTTTAAAATCTTCAGCAGCTCCAACAGTAGTTTCAAATGCTAATCAATTATTTTATGCGCCCTTGTGGAGCAGGACCAGCGTTGAGCCAAGCATTTTTATCAGCGATGTAATCCCCCAACTTATAATATGCCTGGCTGCATAGTGTGCGTTTTATACAAGATTTGAATTTAGTTTCATTCAGTTGAAGAATATGGGGAGGTATTTTATTGAAACATTTTAAACAGTACCCCATGAAAGATGAATCTACTTTAGCCAGCCTGAAACCTGGTTGAACTAATTGATCCCTATTTCTAGTGATATAATTGTGTCTTTCACCTCTTTTACTAAAAAGATGTAGATTTTTCCTTACGTACATGATGTTTTCATAGATATATTGACAAGGTACCGTCATGATGTTAATATCTTTAAACCGTTCCCTTAGAGAGTCGCGCCTGCGGAGGCCATATATGGCTCGGATGGCTCTTTTCTGCAGAATAAAAATAGACTCGACGTCTGCAGCCCGTCCCCATAGCGTAGAATACCGTACGACATAATACTATGGAAGTAACTAAAATAGACTAGCGTCGCGGTACCTACATCAGTAAATTGACGTATTTTTCTCACAGCATATGCTGCTGAACTTAGCCGTCCTGCAAGGGATGTTAAATGAGGACCCCATTGAAGCCTTGAGTCAAGCGTGATGCCCAGGAAAACAGTTTTATCGACGAATTCTAGTTTCTCTTGATTTAATACTATCTCACAATTTGTACTTTTGACATTTGGTAAGGAAAATCTAATACACTTAGTTTTATTCCCATTTAATACTAAATTATTAGCAGTGAACCAATTTTGGATCTGCAGTAGGGCGTTATTTACGTCGTCAAGATTTGATGCACGTCTATTAATTTTAAAAATTAAAGAAGTATCGTCAGCAAATAACACCATTTGTGGTAGGGTTTTTAACAAATGGGGTAGATCATTAATATATACTAAAAAGAGGAAAGGACCCAATATCGAGCCTTGTGGTACACCCATTTTTACTTTTAAACCGAGTGAATTGACACCATTTATTTGAACTTGCTGTTGTCTATCATTTAAATAAGATTCTACTAAACTGAGAGCAAGTTTTCCAAGTCCGTAATGCTCAAGTTTCAAGATTAGGGTTTCGTGGTCGACGCAATCAAATGCCTTGGAGAGGTTACAAAAGATTCCTACAGCGTCTTGGGCTTCTTCCCACGCCGTAAATATGTGTTTTAATAAGGTGACACCGGCGTCAGTCGTTTAATGAAGCTCATTGAATAATAACATTGTTTTGTTACTTATCCCTTTTCATGGTTTCACACTTCCTTAATTACTTTTAACTTAATTACTGTTTGGGACAACTTACCCTGGACATACATAGTGTAGGTTGACTAAGAGTTCGCGTTCTAAAACGCAAATCCAGTAAATAACCATAAATAGGTACGAACTGTAACAATTATAGATAGATGTTGATTATTTTAAAAGGTTAATTGTGTCAGTATTAAACAATGTGGTTGACGTATGTGACGGATTGCGGTGCCTTATTTAAGTTCATTGTCATGTAAAGCACAAGTAAATCGTTTTCAGTACTGGAAAATTAACGTTAAGTGTGAGTATGATAATTTAAGCCACAGTGACTCACAATATATAACTAAAGAGACATCCTATTTTACCATCTCAAAGACAACTAATGTATGGAACAAAACTAAAAAGTAAATATAAAAAAATGCGGGGCAGTCTTTGGGGACTGCCGATAGAAGTGAAAACTAAGTAGGAAACTTTAGGAATTACTTTAGATTCAAAATTGCAATGGGGTGCCCACATTAGAGCTCTTTCAAGTAGATTAAGTTCAGCTGCATATACAGTAAGAAAAATAAGGCAGTTGACTGATATAGCCACAGCTAGGTTAGTATACTTTGCTTATTTCCACAGTATTATGTGTTATGGTGTTCTGCTGTGGGGATCGGCAGCTGACGTAGATTCAATTTTCATTTTACAAAAGAGGGCAATCCGCGAGATCTATAAAATGGGTCCTCGCGAGTCTCTTAGAAACAAATTCAAAGAAATTGATATACTAACTCTGCCTTCTCTTTATATCTTAGAAAGTATTTTGTATGTTCGCAAAAACTTAGGACATTTCAAAATAAGAAGCGATTTCCATAATATAAATACACGTAGCAAAAATGAAATTGTAATACCCAAATTAAGATTAACTAAAACAAGCAAGTCATTTCTCATAAACAGTATCCGCTTTTATAACAAGTTGCCAAATTCAGTTACAGAACTTAGCGATGGAATGTTCAAAACCCACATCAAACGTATACTTATCAAAAATGCATATTATAACATTAAAGACTACGTTGAAGACAAGGAAATTTGGCAATAATTCCTTCTGCACATGTGGCTTCCCTGGTAACCACATTAACGGCATCACTAAGTAAATGTATATTAACTGTTCTCAAATTACGAAGTTTTTTGTTTCTTTTTACTTCTTTGACATAATCCCATTATTTGACATTATATACTACGGATTCTTATTTGAACTCCTTATTTATGGGTTTTGTGGATAGGATTTTGATTCCGATTTGTTACAGTAGTAATGGCAATCATGTCATTTAGTCTAAATAGGCTTTTATTTTTATATAGATTCTTTTATATTAGTAACTTGTAAACCCGCTCATGGGAAGCGTGTGGTGACGATGACGCGAGTTTCACGCTTTTTGTTCACCCAAAAAGTACACATATATACACAGTATACATATAGCTCATGGAAAGCGTTCGGTGACGATGACGCGAGTTCCATGATTTTTGTTCACCCAAAAAGTGCTCAACGCGCCTAAAGAATTTTTCACTTCAAAAATCAAAAAACCCAACTGCGTAAAACGTGAACTTTAAAATGTAAGTGAAAACCTTTTTGAAAACAAACTTTTAATGAACTAAAAAGTACTAAATAAAACTTACATAGAACTTTAATATTTTCTTAAAGGCTTGCGGCTTATCTTAAAGTGTAGGAAGGACGTTCACGCCTCAATCTCGTGTTTATTATTCGAAGATCTCGTCTTTGTTGCTAAGAAGAAGCCTCGGACTGCATGAGATACATATATACATACATAGGCTAATAAACACATTACACTCATTTGCGTCGCGCAGTCGGGTAAAAAAAATGCTCAAATTATGCAATAACTTGTGTGATGTGTTGTTAAAATGTACTCGATTGTGTTCAATCTCGACAAAATACGTGAAGGAAAAGACTTACATTGGTTTTAAACAAATATCAATTTGAAATATCATAAATATTCATATTCATATTCATTTATTTATTGTTTGTCACAGGTGAATTAAGTTCTTACAATAAGCGTTATAGTATCTCTGTTACATACCCATGGGGCGTACAATATTTATATTTAAGTCAATATTACATTTCTTTTATTTTTTAGGCATCATTATTACGGTAATACAGTTTATATTAAATACGTCAAAAAAAATAAAAATAAGTTTAACATGTCAAGTTTTAGTCAACCTCATACTACACTCATTATTAGTCATAATTATTACGGTCATATAAATTACATTCAATAAGTCAAAAACAATTTTAGTCAATAATTCGGTCATTAAGAAATTCGTTAATTGAATAATACGTTTTACTTATGTGAAATTCTTTTAGCTTTAATTTAAAAATATTTGACGATGAGATATTCTTAATACAGTTTGGGAGTTTGTTATAGATTTTAACTCCAATACCAAATACACTCAATTTAAATTTTACTGTTCTGCATTTAATGCCTTTAAGTTCAGTTTTGTGTCTCGCACTTCTCAACGTTTCATACTTATCTATATCGCGTTTTATCATCATTGCCGCTTCAAATATGTATAGTGAAGGTAGAGTTAAGATTTTTAACCTTTTGAAAACTGGTCTACATGAATCAATCTGTCTAAGTCCGCCTATGCTTCTAATGCACTTTTTTGTGCTTTTAGAGCATACTCTCTGTTTGATGAATTACCCCACAATAGAATACCATAATTTAGTATGGAGCCTACATATGCATTGTAAACACTTAGTAAAGTACTCTCATTTGTAACTTTTCTTAACATGTAGAGGGCATATGAAAACTGATTTAGTTTTTTGCAAACATGGTCAACCTGTAATTTCCATTTTAGTCCACAGTCAATATGTATGCCAAGAAATTTGGTGGTCTTTACTTCTTTTACAGTTTTACTTTTGTATTTTATGTTTAGGTTCTTTGGTTTTTTATTTATATTAAATATAGCAAATGAAATATAGCATGTTTTATCTAAGTTAATTTTAAGATTGTTGACCTTTAACCAATTTATGATGCACCCTAGGGAATTATTTACATTAATTTCGTATTTATCTTGATCCTCGTCAGTGAAAATAGCTGTACTGTCATCTGCAAATAATATCATGTCCTCGTTTATGGCTTTCGGTAAGTCATTAATATATATTATGAACAAAAGTGGACCAATAATACTTCCTTGAGGCACCTCGTACTTAACCGTTTTAGGCAAAGACTGAAACGTTTGCTCATTGTAATACAAGTTTTTACTAGAAAAATTGTCTAGGCCATAGGCCTACTTACTTACTTACTTATTTTCCATAGGAAAATATGTGATATAAGGAACGTCTATGCGAGATATCGAGATTTTAAATATACCAAAATTCATAGAGCACGAAATCCTGAATCGAACAGTATATAAAACAAATTTTAGACAAAATGTCCCTTACGTTATTTTATACTAGCTTTTGCGCGCGGCTTCGCTTGCGTTAATTTAGGCTTTAACAATCAATTCGGGTTATAATTCAATCATGATTTTAAAGAGACGTGGCGCCATCTATTATTATCATAAGAACGTTATTGTTGTTTTCCTCGGGAACAGTACTTTTTTTCGGGATGAAAGGCTATGTCGGACTTAGACTTATTTTCCCTATGTCCGTTTCTGTACACCTGACAACGTATATGCAAAATTTCAGGTTGATCGGTTCAGTGGTTTAGGTGTGAAAAGGCAAGAAACAAACAAAACAAACTTACTTTCGCATTTATAATATTAGTTAGGATTTCCACTATCGGGCCTGTCATTCTTTGATAGTTGTATGAAATGTCTATAACATGGCAAAGTGATGTGTCAATTTGTGTACAATTAATTTCCTTGACTGTAGATACAAAGAAAGTGCTTCGGAAAGCACGTTAAGCCGTTGGTCCCGGCTGTCATTCGTGGATCTGTGACAGGTATAGGTCGTCAGAAGCCCGAAAGTCTGACAACCAGGGACCAAGGGATATCGTATAACCAAGCAACTGGGTTGTGGACGTCAGATAGGCAGTCGCTCCATGTAAAATACTGGTATTCAGCTGCATTCGGTTAATCTGGAAGCCGACCCCAACATATTTGCGTAAATGCTATGCACACATGGTATAATAATATACTTCGGCAGGTATAGAACTCCGGTGACGGGGGTGACACAAGCCTACGTAATCACCGCTGTGTTACCAGTAACAATAACTCCACAATCTCTTTTATTACCTGTGCGAATTCGATAAAACAAAGATGTTTTAACTAACAATTACGCTGATATATGTTTGTCGCATGAAATACAGTGTTGCCGACTGAAGTAATCTATGCAGTCAGTGCGCTATGACGGAGTCTAAGGACCGGAGGTCGAGGGCGCTAGAAATAACAGGAGCGCCAGTCCCTCTTCCGCCCTAGGAACTGTCACACGTTCATGAGACGCGTGCGCACAGATATTAATGCAAAGTTTTATTATTTTATTTCTATTATTATTATTACTAATGGACAAGATTAATTAGGACAATAGTTGTTAATGGTGATTTGTGTAACTGTATAAACTAAGTGTAAGAAGCTGATATAATCTTTTAATTCCCTGAGATCCACAAACAGCCCACAACAATGTCAGAGGACGGAAGCATGACCCCTCCTCGACTTCCTGCGACGACATGTTTAAATTGAATTGTTTCGTTTGATAAAAAAAATGAAACGACAACTTAAATGGATTATATATATTTTTTAACAGAACGGTGACTAAAAATGTTTCCATAATTCGTGTTTTGTTGCAATAAAGTGGCAACTGGATAGTGACATAAGCATGTGTCACTCCCGGAATGCCAGAGCTTGTTTTTTTAGGCTATGCAGGCACAGAAGATATTTAAGCTTTTCCTCAGAGAGGGCAACGTATCTGCAATGCATCTGGTATTTCAGATACTTCAAGATGACGGTGACTACTTACCATCAAGTCCTCCATCTAATTCATGAAGACCCCATTCATGGCCTCGGCCGATACGACGTGCGTCAAGCGACACGCACGCGATTCACCAGTTTCTGTCCGTCGCTCTGCAAGTCGCACTAGAGTCACCGTGACATGATCTAAACAACTTCTTTCATTTGTTGTCTCCGTAGTCACTGTCGCAAGACTGATGTTGCATGAGCGTGTAGCTCATGGCCATCGGGTAAGAATATAGTCTAACATTATCATTAATTATGATTGCTTATTCTGTAATATCCCTAATTTATCTTTCATTTTAGTATCGCAAAACTTGTAAAAGTACTTACCCTAGTTTCTTAGTTTTTTGCTTTAGCACAATCGTAACTTATGTGCTCTAAAACTCCGAACTCGGCGAGCCTTGTAAGTTATTTGGGTGTCAAAAACTTTTTCGAACTAATTCAGGGATTAGATTGGAACCCAGGATAGTTTATTATTATCTATGAGCACTGATCAAAGTTTGCAAGTGCGTTGGTAAGTCAGTTATTCGATTCAAAACTGGTTTATAGCGAACATAATCGAATTATATTTTTAATTTGTCACGTCAGTGTAATATTGAACCAGAACTGGAAGCCAGGTTCGTCAGGCTCTTGGCCCAGACTATTTGGCGCCATCGTCGTTCACGATCACTGTAAAGAATGTTAAAAGTTTTCATAAAGTAAAAAGGGGTAAGGTACACTTCTGCCTAACCCTTCTGGGAATTATAAGCGCGATGTTTTGTTATGTTACAAAGTAAAATAACACCGGTATCGGTACCGGTATCTACATCATTCTAGCGTCATGTCAATTGCCATCCCAAACAAGCTTGCTGAGTTACTATTACTATAATAATTATACTGTTTTGCATTACTTTTACAATGGTTCAAGAATCTTTTGGCACGTAGGCAGATTCGGATTGAATGCCTCTTCTCTTCAGTTTTGTTTTCTCAATACAATGATTATACAATACGATGTTTGTGATTCACAAAATGTTTACCAACTGTAGCGGTATCTACATCGCCTCATGCGAGCTAAGCTGCAAAATCCTGCATCGCGCAAGCAGAATTTACCGCGCAACTAGCATATATACAACGTCCCGGCATCAAACGTCGGGCAATTGCCCACCAGACACGACACCCGTCTAGGCGGAGGATCCTCCCTTTTCTATGGAGGTATGAGTGATCTTTACACCCTGTTCCTCATACCTCTATACAACAACGCCACCCTGTTATTGTCATTCAGGCCCAAAAGATCTTTCTAATACTGTAGTTCCTGTAGAATGTCTACAATTTCAAATTAACATCATCATTGACAACCCAATCGAATTAAAAAGTTATTTGTTTGTTCCATTATGAATTTATCTTTTCAGTAGCAGCCAGAAGTCTGGATTTGTGTTTGTTTGCTGGCCCACTATGACATTGGACTTCAGCTGTACTGGCGGAATATGGACATAATTATGTTACACCTCTATCTACCTCTTTCAGGAATAGTGGCCAATTTTCCGTTATTTTCATAAAAAAAAGTATTACGTGTACAATATAAAAACAACCGACTTCCAAAAAAAACATTAAAAGACGTGAAAAATAACTTTAATTTCGGAAGTCGGCGTCTTTGGTTTTGTATTTTTTTTTTGGTAAAGTTATTTTTCACGTCTTTTAGAGTTTTTTTTTGGAAGTCGGTTGTTTTTTTGTAAAAAACGTTTTTATTTTTTACTCTTTAGTTGCGGTACGTACACAAATTCGTATACCACTATTTGGTATGTAAATAACAGTGACAGGAAATTATGGACACATCATCAATATAAACTAAGTGGAAAAATATGCAGTATTAAAGATAACTCAAAAACTTCTGGTCAGACCTTGATCAAATTTAAATGGGACCACATTTGAAGCACCAGCTATCAAATAATAAAACATACAGACGAATTGAGAACCTCCTCCCTTTTTTGAAGTCGGTTAAAAAGGAAAGCCATCTCATTGTACGGAAATCCTATACAATGCGAGATCAGCGTATACTGGAAATGTATAGCTTGATATATAGCCGTGTGTACCAGGATATCAAAAACAAAGACGGGTAAAGTTCATCTTATTCATTTTATTATATTATATTATGTACAAGTTACAGAGCTAGACACGTATGTACCTAACCGTATGACATTATGATTACGGTGTAGACAGAAATGGTATTAGGCAGAAGAAACTAATGTAATAATCTAACTACTGTGAATGGAGTACTCTAAAGTGACCTATTTACTCAGAAAACATAACATTGACTTCATCCATACATCCTATACATGTTTTTTGTTCCTTTCTTCTCCATGGCAATCTATCCTAGAACAATAAGTCAGTGTGTTGACCAACGTATAGTATTAATTAAAAAAAAATGGGTTGGAAATCGTCAAATGACTTCTCCCGCTCTGGGCGGAGCGGAAAGGCGTGTCAGACTCTTACTGACTAAAACCCACCCGTGTTCCTTCAGCTGCCTGTGCGCCAGGGCCACGGTAACTCTTTCGAACAATCCGTGACCCTGGCAGGCATCAGCTCTATCGGACCCCGTCAATGATGCTGACATCACTTTGAGGTGCGCGTGGAACACATCGCGGCGTTGACCCGGGCCTGATCCATACCGGACGGCGAGCTGCCCATTGCTCTCCGTCAGCAAGCAACCAACCAAATTCTAGTCTGTGAATATGTTTGTCATACTAATATTACAAACGTGAAAGTAACTCTGTCTGTCACTTTTTCACGCCTTAACGGTACAAAGGATTTCGACGAAATTTTGCACACAGATAGACCACCAACACCACCATACTTAACACCATACCATGCTTTTTATCCCGGTAACTATCTCGTGTGATAATTTTCGCCCTCAGCGTGGGCGAGGCCGCGAGAAAAAGCTGATGTAATCATATTTTGACACCCACACATCTCTACAAAACTACCTGCAACCTTGCCTACCCCGTGAGGGGCCAAACTTAGTGATACACACATTCTTACTTAAAAACGGTACCTCTGAACAAAGTTCAACTTTTTATTACCCTCACAGGGATTCAAGTTTTAATATAAGAGGAAAATTGACTAAAACGCAGGTCACATGGCGTGCTAAGCTAACTTCGGTATTCTCTGTTCCAAAAATATCTGATGAAATAATAAACAAACCCTGTTTAGTTTAAATTCTCACGCAATCACTCAGTTAAAGGGAACTAGTACCTAATACATTAATTTGTATTTAGAAGTTTATAACTTTAATCTCACTATTTTATCCAGCAATTTTTTTAATACAATTGAGAAATTGTAATTGAAAATTCAGCACCCTAATTGCTGATCACGCTATCAATCACAATCTGAATCATTTTGAAGCCTATTGCGAAGAAGTAAGTAAGTATTGAAGTTTTGTTCACATGTTTGAAAAATGTATCTGCCCAACAACGTAAATAACGCAATGAACATTAAGTTGATTTAAAATTGTAATTTCGGGTTTAAGTATTCAAATAATCAAATGAAAGCACTCAATTTGTATATGCACTACTAATTGGCATTCACACTGTATATTGTTTGATCCATTTGTTTACATTTTCATTATATACTTTTGGAACAACGTATAAGCTTAGTTAATGTAGCTTAGCGTGCTACCAGCTATACGAGCTAATCAAAGCTATGCAAACTTAAACATCTGGGTCCATAACAAACACTAAGGATTTATTTAGGGTAAGTTAAACTCAAACTCAAAGCATTTATTTCAATTAAACCATTTACAGGCACTTTTGAATTGTCAAAGAGTCGGTCAGTTAGTCAGAAAGTTGAAGTTAGTCGCCCATTCCAAAACGTAGATCTCTATGGAGAAGAACGGGCAAGAAACTCCAAGGACACTCTTTTTAAATCAAGATATTACAAAATCCTGGGTATTTTTATTCTTGTTGCTTCTTTATGTGAGATCGATGTAAAAAAATATATTAAGAAACAATTCAAAATATAAGATTAAAAATAAAAATAAGCCGTGGCAGTTAAGAGATGGCCAATCTCAACAGACGGCGCCCGTTCACGAACATGACGGACCTGTAAACCGAAATTTGAAAAGAAGCCAGTTTCGTGAGCTAAGCTAAGCTAAATAAGTTTATCTCGCGGTGTGGCCCGCGCTTATGGTTAGTTGGCATGTTATGGTTGTAATAAATGGAATGTACTGCGTTTCTTATTTCGAGAGAAATGTTACTTGATGATTGATCGAAGAACTTTGTTGTTTTTCTTATGGTTTTTCTCGTGTGTTTGCCTGTATGTACCCTTAGGATCGCTACGTGATCTGCTTAGAGATGTGAGATGAAAAAATATTTACTTCAAAATAAAACATATTTTGACTCTCTTTAATGTTGTTAGTCGAGTCAGTAATAAAGACATTTTTTAGCCTTTATGAATTTAGTTATTTTCGATTTGCCCTAGACCATTTCTGCCTGAATATGACTAAAATACTAAATAGTAAAAAAGCTCGAAAGTGTTCACATAATATTTACAATTTAAACATTGATCCTTTAAAAATCTTAAGGTGTGTCCAGACAGTCGAGGCATGCGTCGCAAATGCAATTTTTATAGATATGTCAGATACCTAACTACCTCGTTGGTCTTACTGCTGATCATAAAGTCAGGGTTCAATTCCCAGGTCGGGCCATGTCATTGGCTTTTCCCATCAGGAATTTCTTAAGAGCCCGGAGTCTGGGTTTGTGCCCGGTTGGTGGCTATAGGCTCGTCGCCTATTACATGGGACTTAAACATAACTGGCGAAATGTGGGTGTTACTAAAAGTACACCTCTGCTTAACCCTTCGGTGATTTCACGCGTGAAGTTAAGTTTATCAAAATCAAATAAATTTTATTTCAGGTATATACCCATATTGAACTTAAACCAGAAAACAAATAAATTATTTTATTTTATTTTTTGCAGCAAATGGTCAATGAACTGTAAGAGGAAGGCGCCTGTGTCTGTAACACAGTTTATACTAGCACACACACACAGACGTTCACTCTGTCTCACATAATGCATAGCATTGTACTTCTTTTTATGTTTGATTGAGATGGACGAATTGTATTTGGCTTTTGATAATAAAGATTATTATTATTATTATTAAATTAATACAAAAAAAAAAAATACATTACCTGATAACAAAGCAATAGATAAGTATTGTTTTAGCTGGAATATTAATTGCCATATCGCTCATTTGGAGAAACAACGACGTAACTGGTGCTTTTCAAATATAACAGGAGAGTGATTTAAATTGGATATTTTTTTGTAATGGGGTTCAACATTTCAGAACGAGACGGTAAAGTGTAGTTCTGAAATGTTGATAAATCCCAATACATATTAAATATTTCACTCGTCTGCTCCTCTGATAATTTGTTCGAGCACAAATATCAACAACTCATTTTTGGGAAAAATTACATTTACGTCATTGTTTCTCCAAATGAGCGATATATGAAGAAATAGTTTACCTCGTATATGGCTCTCAATATTCCATTGTCAGATTTATGATTTCGGTTCATAAAGGAGGCCTGCGACTTTCTCATGACTGCGTAAAATTCATCTACCCTGATTTAGGCAAAAAAAAAATTTTTTTTTATAGAACATTGCCCCACTCTAGGAATTTCTCGTGTGAACATGAAGCACTACACCACCAAGGCAGACCCAGTATGCATCTGTATGCGTTATTAGATTGAACACGCAGAGTGTTGTAAGCACGCTGCGTGTATTTGTTCCATAGGGGTGTAAAGGTTCCGGCAGTATGCGTTAAACAACGTGATTTTATGTCAGATGCCTCAGCCTAAGACATGCCTCATGTGCGTTGGTTACCATGTGAAGCACATCCCTTCCACTGTCTGGACGCACCTTTACACTTGGTGACGCAATTATAAGCCCAGTCAGTTATAGGCGATGTTCACTGTGTTCACATTACATACAGATGGATTACGTCACTTTTATTCGTTTGTTCTAACTATACATTTAGATATAATTTGATATTATATTTTAAATCTAGAGATCTCGTATAAAACATACATTTTTAATTTTTTAAACTAGACATTTAAAGATATTTACAGTTAAATAACTTTCCATTCTCCATTGAACAATCACTAAATTAAATCGACCATTTAATTCATCAATCTTTCAAATATTTTATAAAAAAAAAGGATTTAGCTAATACTTCAAAATGTAAAAGTTTCAATTCATTAATTACACAAACCTACCTCTAGGTAGTTTTAAGAATTTTTGATTTCTGTTTTAAATAAAAAAACATTTTCTTAATACTTACACTACAGTGAAAATTTAACAGTAAATCATACAAAGAGAATTTAAAAATATTGTAATAAATTAAAAAATGTTGAACAAATCAGATACGACCATGCTCTTAATTTACAAAAAGGCTAGGTATTCAGTTACCGTCCACAAAATTAATATTTTTCTGTAGTAAATATATTTTTTTACGAAAAATGAAGATATTTTATCACGTCGACAAATATAAATTCTTGTAATTAATTTGCTTACTTAAGTTGTCAAAAATATTCTCAAGACTTATAAGCTAAAGTTAAAAAAAAAAAAAAAAAAAAACGTTAAAGTTTCTTAATCTACGACGTTATCTTAATAATACTACTTTTTTTTGTTGTTTATCTAAAATAAATAAACTTACTGTTTAAAATTATTTACAATAATACAGAAATGCAGTTTCTTTACTTAATTAAGTTATCTTAATTTAACTTTGGTCACATTTATACACATATTTTGGGTTACTTGTACCGAGGTACGAAACTACTGATTAAACTGTACAGTTCTAAAGTAGTGGTTAATAAACATTGAAAAATATTTTTTATGATTTTTTACTTATTTCTTCATCACTAATTTTTATAGGACTTGTCACAAAATACTTCAACCTAAGTTAATTTACAACAAAAAATCATAACCAATTAAAAACACACAAGTTCGCAAACGCAGCTCCAAAATCACAAAAAAGAAGCATGAGCTATAAATATAACTAACTAAAAAAAAACGTGTGGGACTTCACACCATTTTTTGTTTTTGACGTGACTTTTTCTTCAACTCGAAAAAATTGAATTTTGCACAGCCGCCATTTTGGATTTTCATTTTTAACTCAGTATCGGCTTTAGCACCATCAAAAACCATGAAAACGATACCCGTGATGAAAAAAAATCAAATATTCGCAGCCGCCATCCTCGGATTTTCAATTTGACCTCACAATCAACTACAGCACCCTCGAAAACGATGAAAACGACACCATGATGAAAAGTTCGAAAATGTTTGCAGCCGCCATCTTGGATTTTTATTTTGACCTCACTATCGACTTCAGCACCCTCGAAAACCACGAAAACTATCTCCCTCTCTCTCTATCTGACTCTTCCTATTATATATTATTATAATAATAACTCGCATGGAGACGGCATAACGCTTTTTCGTTACGTGTCGATCTCTAAAATTTTACTCCTACCGGAAGCTGCGTTAAAGAACTTAGTTCCAATAGATCGTATAAAGCAACATGGCCGGCAGTATACGATCAGTTCTGTATAAACACGTTATTTTCTGCACACAAGTGTACTGTTTACTACAATAATAATTATAACATAAAATATATTGCTACTTGTACTCGGAGGTACTCTAACAAATTCAATTTGACGGATGTGCGAGTAAATAAATAAATTGCGATTTCCTCTGGAAGTGTTTTATTTGTTCGTTTGCGTTGCATAAATAACGAAGAATGGAAAGGAACGTTCTCTTTTCAAAATTAAACTGCGCTAAATAAATAAAAACGATTAAAAAATAACAGTCAGCAATGTTGACGGTTGAACGTTTTTCCCAACGTATATTTTTTATTTTAGGGTAATTCTTGCATAAAAACTTTTTACGACCGCATTTTCAACGGTTAATTAAGTTTTTGTAACAAAAACACTGCTTTCAATTGAAGGGAGAACTTGTTTTTACACTGATACATTTTTCAGAAGTTCTAATAATTACTTTATGTACAACACTTTAAAGGTTAAAATAGAAATTCATCGTTCGTATAAAAAATAAGGTCTGCATTTGTCACTTATTTAATCTGATTTCATTTAACATACACTACGTTCCAAAAAAACTAGTCACATGTCATTTTTAAAACGGAAGTGCTCGTTTTTCGCAACATATCTCAAAATATCGAAGGTCTACCCATATTAGGTATGTAATTTGTCAGCTGAATCGAGTAGATATAATCTATGCAGCAATCGGTGGTAAAAACGCGAAACCCCCATAATGTATTTTTTCTAAGCGGCCCATGGCCAAACGCGAATGGGCGAAGAGCAGAACGTTTTTGTTGAGAACGAACCCGACGTTATCAAATTAAGTTATTGAAAATTGATTAAGCACCCCTAAAGTGACAACCCTAACTCCCAAAGAACTCAATTTATGCTTCTGTGATGTAATATATTAACAAGATTAAGAGCTCACATTTATACTTTAAACTAAGATATTAGTTCAAATGTCTGTTTCACCAAAACTTAGGCCATTATTATCTATAAAACTTTTTAACTTGATTTGAGAGTGCAAACTTAAGTCACCTACTGACAAAGTATGACATTACTGAGAAAAAATTCTCTTGGCTCTGAAAATATTGGAGTAATTTTTGTTCTCAATAACAGTGTATGGTTTGCCCTTCACATTCTCTAAATTGAACTCATAACATATTCTATATGGTTCCCATTTTCTCGATAAGTGGCACAAATTGTTACGCCGCAAGGATACAATAACGAGGTCACATACTTTACTAATATTAAGGAAACCGAAAATATTAGAGATGAGAAAGGAGGTCATACCAATTGACAAGAAGAGTGAGCCAATCAATTAGGGTTTAGAAGTGGATATGTACATCGGTAACCATATGTAAGAATGTGTGTGAAGTTACAGAAGTAGTTTTCTTGAAGGATTTAATCTAGAAATGGAAGAGCAGCCATCCTTGGCAACTATACAAAATATGTTACTGCTGAATAAATAAGAAACTTATATGCATGAACACACAAATGTTGTATTAAATAGTGAAACAGACATCCGAAAACAATTGACTGATTTACACACAAGACGTAACTTAATAAATATTAACCTTCCTTTTATTCTTAATCTGACAACTATTCAAACTGCGATTGAACTTGAATTTAAAACCATTTTTAAGATCATCGTCACACAAATCATTAGATTCATCAACATGCCTGTAATCAGCATTATCACTATGCCTTTCTTCAATCTTCCCATCTTTGAAGCAATCATAGTACGGTTTGCAGTCAATACTGTTGGTACTTCTCGCGATATAAGTCTCAATGCCATCTCTATTACGTAAATTCGAAAGAAGATCTTTGCCTAGTTGTCAATCTCTGCACACGTCGGTTGCTAGAGAGAATCTCGTTGCTGATTCGCTGATGGAATCGTCCCTGATTTTGGGACGACGGTTTCCATTAATTTGTTCTATGAAAGAAGTATTAGTGTTTCTGATGTAGTCTCGATGGATGTTGTGATTTGAAGGTGATAAGTGTGTGAGTCGGTAGCTGACGTAGGAATCGTTTCGACGAACCACAGTCCGGGTGGTTCCCGCTCTGGAGCTTCCTATTGGTGCGAAGGAGGTTCCATTCTGGTCTGGGGCTGCCGCAGAATGACAGCAGCAGAAGCATTTGAAGTATGATCTGTGGAATTCCCGGCGGAATTTACCTGGAACAATACAGAATTTGGAATTTATTGCCAAATTTTTGGTGGAGAGGTGCAGGGTGCAATACTGGAAGGTGTTGTAACTGTATATAATTTGGTGATGAAAGTGAAAAAAAATAATGGTTCGAGGATATAAATAAAAATATTTGTCGTCGTATTAGTGCAGAATTACAAAATAAAAACGGTAGATGTGACAGAAAATTCGGTTGAAATAAAAAATATTAAAACCCCTTTGAAGGTAAACCTTGATTTCAAAGTAACTTTTTGCGATTTTATAATCTTTGTTTAAACTTGTCATTTCAGGTTGAAAGCTTTTGACGTAGCGGTAAACCATTATCATTGAAAAGCACTCAACACATGTACGCAAGAAAATGCTGTCTTAACATACAGCATTTTCAGTGAAGTAAAATTCACTGAACCTCATGCGAGTGTTTATTTAAATTATTTTTAGTGGTTAAAAGGTGCGGGAAAAATAACTGAAATGCGGTGTGTAAAGCTTTTTTGAGAAACATAAGGTTTCCATAAAATACGTTGTAAACTTATGGATAGTTACATATTTATTCATCTGAAAGCATTTTCAAACGACGCGCAAAATTGTGATTTTTTTCCAGCTATTAACCCTAGAGTACTAATCATCGCCTGAGAGGCCACCTGCAGTCGATTTTCGTTGGTTGATGTGAAATTGCGGGGACGCATTGGGTTGTTCGTTCGTGGCAACTCAAGGTAACCCGCAACGCGTTAGGAGATATCGACAAGCGATCGCCTGGGAGGCGACATTTTGATTGAAAATTTGTAGTTTTCTTTTTGAGCTAGAATATATATTTGCTATGTATTCGATTGGTCATACATGATATTATACTCGTAAACTCTATAAAAATCAGCACTCTCAGACTTATAGTATATTTTTTTTTAATAAAAGTTTCCATAAGGCTGTGTCCAGCTGTGTCAGAAGGTGTAATACTACATTTAAGGCTTCTTTACAGACTCTTTCTAGACAGCTGTTCAAGAAGGCTAATCAGAAATTCTCTGAAAATAACGTTTTGTATTTATGAAAGGTAGAATGGTTGCCTGTTATTTCGCCTAAAGCCTCTTCAATTTCAGTAAAAGTTTTAAAACATAATTTTGATTTATTTATAAAATGGCCTCCGAGGCGATCATTGGTAATAAGTGGGTGATAAAATAAGATAAGTATTCTAGGGTTAATGAGTTATTCCACGGGATTAAAAATAAAGCCGGGACTTAAACACTAGTCCGGATTTAACCCAAAAGATTTTACGGCTTATTTGATTAATATTGTAGACATTTATGAGCTAATTATAACCCTATTTTATTTAACAAAGACGGAAGTTTAATATTTAAAAAGTGTGTTGCCATTTTTGCACGGCATTGTACGAATAATAAAAATAATATGAATTTATTCAAATCAAAAGCGTGCTGTTCATTTTACACTGAATTGCATTGGTAAAAAATCGGAAGTGTGACTCAAATAGTTAGCTTAAATCTAATTTTATACAAAATCTGCTATAACCCGTATCATACGGTACGTCAGTTTATTTAAACTTTTTCGTATCTAACAATTTTGTGTGAGATATTCATAAAAGTTTCCGTTCTTACCTTGACACCGTTCAAAGAAAACAATGAATATTTGAAAAGATAACGTTGTGACATGACTTTGTACTCGATTTTGTTGATAGAATACTATATTCTGTTATTACTGAAGATTATTTTTGGAAAAGATTTGATTCTTATATGTGTGATACCTAAAACTGAATATTTCATTAATTCATTTGTTTTATTAAAAAAAATGAATGAGTTGTTGTTACAATGGTTTTTTTGGTTTTTAATATTTTTTTTTTTTTTTGGGTAAAATAATTTATTTCTTGAGTTTTTATGAATTAAAGTAGCTTGTCCAAAGGTGCATGTCAATTAAGTCTTGACATTATAATGCAAGCAATCTTACTTAGGTGGACTACTTTTACAGAAAAATCTTAGTAAGCTTGCTAAGAAGATTTACGTAACTTTATAGTTTTGATGATGAAGTCATCAACATCCTAGGTCCACCCTTTATGGTAGTACACTGCTGAACATTGATTGATAGTAAAAGGCTCATTTAACATTACATTAATTTCAAAAACAGCAAATCATTTTTTATTCACTTGTATTGAATGTTTATATGAAAAATTAAAATTCCAAAAATAAAAATAAATATATTTTTAGCACACACAACAACTATAAAAAAAAAAATGATTTCATACAATCTCAACTCGAGTGTAAAGTAATGTCACACCACTATTTGTGCTCGGGATCGAAGGGTTTTTTGTTTACTGACCTGAAAAGCCTGGGAAGCCTGAAAGCAAAACGTTGGGTGACGTATTTTTCAGGAATAAAGCCGGAATTTACAAGAGAAATTATTTTAGTTATGAAACTGGACATTTATATATGAAAGATATGATTTAGAATGGATATGATGTAATGCGGTCCTCGGAAAGCTCGAGACCACGAGTTCGTTCGAATTTGTCCGAACATTTTTGGCAAGACGAAGTATTAAGAAATATAACCATACATTGCAAAATTAAGCAGTCTTATTCTGTAAACACACTCACAGTCGTTGTTATCGTTGATAGTTTTGATGTTGACAATCACATAGCAATATACCTACTTGAGTTTTGGGGGCTGTCTATAGATAATAATGTTTGACTTTCAAAATGTGCTGATTTTCAGCTTAATTTGATCAAACGATTTTCGTATTTGAAACTTTGCCATTACCTACCCACTTATTGTATGAACAGTTTGTTAAGTTTATTAATTAGATTTTCAGAAGATTTAAGGAAATACCAAATCCTGATATAAGAAGATGTTCAAGGACATAATTTTGAAAATGTTCGTTTCAAACACAAATGCCATTAAAAAAAAACTAAATATTTTCGAAAATGGCCATCTTTTAAATCGGACAGTTTAGGATTGCACAATATCTATGATATACTTATTTAAAAGTTTTTGGATCAAAGTTCCTTAACGCGGCTCGCGGTAGGAGTTGATCGGCAGGAATCGTCACGTAAGGAAAAAACGTTATCCATGTGACTTTTTCTATCTCTTTGTCTCTTTTTATTATATACGAGTGTGTGTGTGCGTGCGAGTATCACGTAAGGAACTTTGATCCTGACGGGGGTCCCCCGACCGCACACCTGTTTTTTTTACGCCAAGTTGCCTACTCTTAACAAACACTTCTAAAACTGAATAAAGATATCATTTTGAAATTATTTTAAAACCTCTATAATCTAAAGAAGAGTATATTCCTCTATTTACCTAATGAAATCTTTTATCTCTCTGACATTTTTTTTTTTAGGCTTATCTTCCAATTGTTCGAAAACTTAACCTACCTACCTTTTACAAATAAACAAGGACAACAACAACAACAATAACAACATCTCTTTAACTTAAAACTTGGTCTGAATAAAAACTAGTTTAAAAAATATTATGCTAGAATTTATATCTCTATTCTTTAACAGAATAATGATGAAAAATGGTTTAGTTTTGAATAATATTTTTGCTAAATGTAATATTATATTTACGTATAACTAACTTTGAATAATATTTTTGATATTTTTTTAGTTTTTGTTAAACTTTTTTTATGTACGAGATTCAAACACAACCGAAATCACATCTATGTACAGTAAGTCACACATCAATGGTGGTAAAAAACCTGTTTAGACTGGCCTCTTAAGGCTCCCACAAACAGGTGTAACACGACTGCGCGACGCGACTATAAAGGATGATTTCCACCAAACGGCTCGCATCGCATCGGATCCGAAAGGATATGAACGGATGCGGCGACAGCCGATCGCGTCCGGCAGGATGTCAACGCATACGATTGGCTCCGTACCGTCGCTTGGAAACGTATCCCTTTCTACACCTTGTCAAATAGTTTATTCCTACCGTATTGACGTGTTATAATTTTTGAAAATGGTTGATGTTGAAGTAGTATTGTTGGCTATTGCATTAGAAGAAGAAGAAAATAATCATAAAACACAGAAGAGGAAAAGAAAGATACGACGACAGCCGAACGGAGCCGATCGCGCGTCACGGAAGACGCCCGCGGTGAAGCTGCTGTCCGCGGCTTTGAGATATAGACTTTAAATACTGTGTACACGATGTAATATCGTTTGATTGTAAAATCCGTTCCGATCCGATGCATTGCGAGCCGTTTGGTGGAAATCAACCTTTATAGAACAACTTCTATGAAAACTTCATGGAAATTGTTCTATAAGAGTTGTGTCGCGCTGTCACGTCGCGCCTGTCTGCGGGAGCCTTTATTCTATTGATACTCCGTACTCTGCTAGGCCTGCGCAAGGTCAAGTATTACCACGGACTGGCGAGTTGCGGCATACTGTACGAGGAAAAAATTAAAGGGATTTAGAACTTCACTGAAATGGGTGCAGTATCACCAATCCAATAATTAACAGTGGTGGTTTGAGTACAGGGGCAAGTGTTCTTTCGGATTCTCATATTATTAAGAGACCAAGCATTGGAAGTTCATGGGAATGATTTCATTTAGCCGTTCTGTTCACTAAAACACAACAAAATATAGAAGACATAAGAATGTTTGCGAAAGAAAATTCCCTGTAAATGCAATTTTCACCAAAATAAATAAAAGAACATAAGTTTTCGATGTTGGTAGTACGGTGCGAAAACTTTTTGCTCAGGCCGCATCTGGCTCTTCATAAAATAAAAAGAATAAAAACAAAAGAGAGTTTAGTATGTCCATTGTTTTTACAACAACTAACACAATAAAATACTTGATACTATTCTAGTACTGAAATAGATAGTATATCTGAAAATATATCGGGAGAGAAAACAAAGGAAACGGTTTTAAACGTTCAAGTTTAAATCGACATTGGTTACCGCGGTTGTATTTACTTTGATAACTTTGCGATAGCTGTGCAGTTCAATCGATTGGAGTCAATGTTCATATTTAAGTTTCTAGATCGATCCAATGTTCATAAAATGCAGCCATTACTATCTAGTAATGGCAGCATTTTATGATCATTGGATCAATCTTTGATTTTAAATTCTAAAATTCTAGAATTTTAGTAAAATGTACATAATATAACGGTTAATTTTGCCTTCACGCACATTTTAAAGAACCTTTAAGCATAATCAGTCTATAATCTTCCCACTGCTGGGACATAGGCCTACACTCTTCGAGAGCGAGTGGGCCGTAATCCACCACGCGGGCCCAGTTCGGGTTGGAAGATGTTACATGTCTTCAAATTTATGTTTCTAGGACATGCCGGTTTCCTCACGATGTTTTCATTCACCGTTTTGAGAGCAGTGGTGATGAAATTACTTACACAAAGTAATGAACCAGTGTTCTTATTTAATTAGCCGAGCAGCCGTATTAATTGTTTTGAAGCTGCATAAGTAACTATTTTATTGGAATCTTAACCGGCAAGTAATAAAAATGCTAAGCTTAATGAGTGCACGTTAAAGAACTAATAAAGCAAATGACAATCCCTTTGTCTGAATACAATTCCATTGCCATCTCAATTTCAACCAATTTTGCACTCCAGTAAATTCATTGGAGGTCTAGGATATTGACAATATATCTGCATAGTATTGAGACGCTGTAATCTTGCCAGACCTGTCTCAGTGAATTATCATTCATCTCCATATTTCAGTCCGGTGCAATTGACCAATCGACTGAGTTATAGTGAGGGACCGTCCGCCGTTGCTTATGATATTAAGACGGAGGAAAACGGTCCAGAGGGCCTAGATAAATGGCATTTGCTTCGGAGCGATTCTATTTCTACAATCGCTATCGCTTTCGCTAATGATTCCAAAAACTGGCAATAACGCTCGTCAAAAAGTGCCCCTTGGCTATGCATCTCTGTGGAAGTACCTAATCTTTCGACGCTGTCGATTCATTTCATAATCGAATGTTGTTTAGATTGTCTAGCTAATTTTTATTCGTTGACCTATGATCACGTGACATTTCGATAGCTTATGTCAACCTCATATATTTTAGCTTTTCTACTAGCGTTATCGTTAATCGAATGTTACTTTGTCTAGGCCCTCAGGTCGGCCTCGTTGGTCTAGTGGTTGCAAGCGCTACTGCTGAGCATGAGGTCCTGGGTTCGATTCCCGGGTCGGGCAAAGTGTTATCGGGTTTTTCCATCTGGAATTTCTCGGTAGCAGCCAGGAGTCTGGATTTGTGCCCGGTTGAAGGCAATAGGCTCGCCCCCTATTACATGGGACTTAAACATAACTGGCGAAATGTGGGTGTGCTATAGGTACACCTCTGCCTAACCTTTCGGGGATTACAGGCGTGATGTTATGTGTGTGTGTGTGTGTGTGAAAACGGTCTGGCCATCTGTTCTTTAAGCATGCATCTGAGAAAGCTATATCGTATTATACTAAGGCTATCATTTCAATAACTTTAACTAATCTTCTAATACATAAAAATCTCGTGTCCAAGTGTTTGTTATCGAACTCCTTCGAAACGGCTTGATCAATTTTTATGTTTTTTTTGTGTATATTTGGTAGGTCTGAGAATAGGTTGTGAAGTATATTTCATACCGCTGCGGATGAAACCGCGAGGCACAGCTAGTAATATATAATATGAATTTGTTGCTATAAGCTGCCCGGACTTGGATTGGCAAAAAGATAAACTATATTCTAGATAAGCCTAGATTAACACAAAAATATCTAGTTACGTCTGTTATCCTGGAAAAAATATTCATCTTTCCTGTAGAGGAAAGATAAATATTTTATTTATATATTTTGGTTGGCACACAATAAAAATTTATGTCATTAGTGTAGACTAATAATAATATTATTTTTTGTTGTGTTTATTAACTTTTAAAGCTATATTTTAAAGCATATATTAAACTAAAAAAATATTATTATTAAGCTTTTTATAGCATATATTTATGAACTTATCTTTATTTCCTTTCTAATACTCGTAAGAGCGTAATTTTATAAATGCGACAGTAAGTTTGTTACCTTTTCACGCCTGAACCAATCATCTTGAAATTTTGCATATACGTTGTCAGGTGTACAAAAACGGACATCGGGAACCTTTCATCCTGAAAAAAAGTACCGTTCCCGAGGAAAGCTACAATAACGTTATTATGACAATAGATGGCGCCACGTGTCTTTTGAATCATGACTGAATTATATTAAAATAGAAACTTTAGTAGTGTGTTGAGAGTTTAAAAAAAATAATTAAGTACTAATACATTTTGTGTGTAATATTATAGATGCGAAAGTAAGTTTGTTTGCTTGATACCTTTTCACTTCTTAAACCGCTGAACCGATCATCATGACATTTTGCATATACTTTGTCAGGGATACAGACAAAAATGTGAGCGAAGCCGCGGGAAAAAGTTAGTATAATAATATACTAAAGAGAGTGATGTAAAAGGATTGACTAGTTACACAGCATACGCACAACGTTTTATAAAAGAACTTGATAGTTAGCTGTCTGTGTACCAAATAACTTGTGCAACTGTAGGTATATGAAGTACTTGAAGTACTTGAGTGGGATCGGAAGAAAGCTGATCCTGCTCGGAGAAGGAGGCTTCGGGGAGACAACCGCCTTGACGCCTAATACACCGAAATCCATTTACCGAACAAGGTAGGTGGTCCTTTGGGGTCACAGGCGTACAGAGTGGGGACTCTGTCCACCCACCGAGTCCAGGGAAGACGGTGGCACACTGGTCACGTGCTGCCGTATATAGCGAGGTTCAGGGGAGGCCCCTTTACAGGCGTTGCACAGGGGGGTTCCGGAATTGCTATTTTAAGAGGAACCGGGTATGTGCTGATGGTGATCACTGGGGTGGTTTTAGTGAGGTAAAAATCCCACACTCCCCGACCTCCGTCCCCAGAGGTCGGGTGCCTTTTGAAGGTATCCCCCCGAAAACAAATAAAAAAAGGTACATGAAGTAGTTACCATACGATTCGAATAAAACTGCGGGCAATAGGTAATAGCATTATATAACGTTGTATCTACTGCAAATAAAGAGCTTTTACCATCTAGTAAAATATTCCCTAAAAACGTTTAAACACAAATAAAATTAAACCATTTTGTATTAAACCACAAACAAATGTTTGCTCGTAAAGATTAGTGACCCGAACTCTTTCTTATCGGTGATATTAAAATAAATAGCTTTACAAATAAAATGTAATGGGTTACAAATAAATACGATAATACATTGTTAGTTACCATTTTATTTTGAATTTACTCTGTCAAACACAGAGTATTGAACTGTGTTTCGGCAAAGGCAGTTGGTATCAATGTGCCTGTTTGTGAACATAATATTATGACAAAAAAAAACCGGCCAAGTGCGAGTCATATTTTTGAGTAGCCTATCCAATTATACCCCACACCATGTGACAGACGAAAAGAAAAACATCCCCACTTTACGTGTACAGGAGGTACCAAAAAAAAAAACGTATTTTTCATGATTTTATTTTAACACTTTGTCGGCGTTATTAATATGTATACCCATGCCAATGTATAGCGTTCTAGTACTAAGAGTCTCTGAGCTAAGCTGTGGATGGACGGACAGACGGACATGGCGAAACTATAAGGGTTTCTTGTTGACTACGCAACCCTGAAACTTTCACAATGGACACGTTTTGCATCCTGAACGGCTTTAGTGGTGCAGCAACTAGTATTCCAATATAGGTCCGTACATGACGCGCCTAACTAACGCATTATTAACTTGTTTGTCATTGATTGAGTTTGAAACACTCACTTTTGAGTAGCGTCTTCAACTGTTGCGGCATCTACAACGCCACATGCGAGCTCTACGCGTCAAACTGACGTCACGCAAAATCCTGCATCGCGCAAGCAGAGTTTACCGTGCAACTAGCATATAAACAACGTCCTGACATCCATCGTCAGGCAGTTGCCCACCAGACACGACACCCGTCTGGTCGGAGGATCCTCCCTTTTCTATTGAGGTATAATTGAACGACGTTGTTTGAGACAAGCCTTTGGTTCTTCACATTTATGGTATAACCATGGAGCCCCTTTGATCAACGTTTGTATCTAGTTAATTTATTAGAGGCTTAACTGTCTACAAATTAATTGAACTGTAGATACTCTTACGCTAGATTATTCAGGAGTTATTCACGTTTTTATTTCAGGGTTATGTCACAAAATATGTTACTCTTGGCAAAACATGTTTTTTTCTTATCATGGGAATCCCTATAGATGTCTTCAGTCAATACGAAGAGCAGGAGAGTTATGTCAGACTCTTATGAAAAGTCAAAAGTCAAATGATTTATTTCAAATAGGCACAACACACAATACAAGGCACTTTTGAACGTCAAAATTTACAAGAAGAACGAATTGATTCTAGTTGCCCCTTCCAAAGGTATTTTTCACATACGAAGAAGAATGGAACTCCAGAGAAGAGAAGAAAAGAAGAGAGATGAGAAGAATGAGAAAGAAACTCCAATTAAAATATTTTGTGTACATTAATTATATAACCATATGTGAAGACGATGCACCGCGGATTAAATTACTATACCATAATAGGTATCAGGTTTTATCACCCAAAACCCTCGGAGTTTCTCCTTAAGGCCAAACAAAAAGACATAGACTAGACAAAACGACATTCTATCAGCAAAAACGATGAAAGACATTAAAGTTGAAAATGTATAGGACTGGCTTATGCTACCGAAAAGCTTTTTTCAAAGCAGTTGTAAAGTGTTGTAGAAATACAAAACGCTTTGAAAGCGAGTGCCACTTGTAAACGCCCTCCAGTAAAGGGTCTAAATTTCGACAGGTGTCAAGCCAGCTGAGATTCAGTGGGCGCCGCCACCATGCCTATCTTGCGACCAAAAATTGTGCTAGAGTTGGATACCCTAAACACGTGCACCACCGCTGGATGCACGTGTAACCCTTGCACGTGTGCAATATTTTCTTTGGAAAATATCGACAGTATTGTTGACATAAATAATGACTTTATCAAGTAATACAAAATTAACATCACGTACATTTGTTACAAATGTCCCGACAAAACTAATTTCTATTAATTACTGTTCTTCTTTTAAACTTTGTAAGTAATTGCTATACATATACGATACAACTATTTTCTTAATGTCCCTCGGGAATCTTCGCATTTCCAAATAAAAACGAATGCTAATTTCCATGTCCATCAATTATTAGATTTATCGTGTATAATCATTGGAATTGAGAACTAAGTACTTTATTGTTCTTTTGTTTTGACGTAACAACACAATAAATAAAGTACTTAGTTCTGAATACAAATGATTATACATAGGGTGATACAATGGGCGGTCTTATCGCTAAAAGCCATCTTTTACGGGCTTTAACAACGTAATATCTTATTATGTAAGCACCAAAGGGGTAGGGGGGGGGGGGGTCTATCATCTGCTTATTTTTGATGACAACGGGGAATCTGGATGGTGATTACGCCGGCAATATTTATTTACTTTTTCTGATTTTTCTGCAAAATTACGTAAGCGTAGGATGGGGGTAAGAGCTTCGCTTACTTTTGCTGACAACGGGGAGGGGGGGGGGGGGTTAAAAATTACTTAAATTCTGCTTACGTAATAATTGAAAGGCCCCTTACATATAATATCCGAGAAATATTTTGACGTCAGATTTGATCAGGTTCTAAACAGCGCATCAGCCAATCTGCCTAGTATTTTTACTAAATACAGCTTTACTAGTAAACCTAGCAAAAAAGGCTGAAATTAAGGTAGCTTTTGGTACTGTAGGTATTTGGAATTTGGAAAAAAATATCTATTAACGAGGTGGTACCTCGCAAGAAACAGCCAATTAGTTTATTTTGTATTTTATTTTGTTAATGGGTCTAGACTAAAGAGAACACAAATAACCCACAACAAGAAACTACTTACTAAAAACAAACGCAAAACATTAAAATATACTAAAATGTACTCTGAGATAGTATAATACTTTAATAATAATATATATAGGTTAATATAATAATTAATATAACGACCCGTAATAAAGGGGTAGATAGACTGACGCTCATAAACGCGGCGAGCGTCCGCTGTAACCAAATAGCGGTTAGGGCAGGTTTACACTTCATAATCAGCCTATAATGTCCCCACTGTTGGAACACAGGTCTCCTCTCGGTGAGAGCGAGTGGGCCGAAGTCCACCACGCGGGCCTAGTGCGGGTTAGTAGTTGTCACAATGTATTCGATTTTTTGATTCTAGAACATATCTGACAATGTTTTCCTTCATCGTTTTGAGAGCAGTGGTGATGAAATAATTTACACAAAGTAAAGCGCCTGGGTTAGAACCTACGACCTACAACTCGTAAGTCGCGGCCATTACCACTGGGCCACCACTGCTCATTTTCTTTATACTTGACGGTTTTATATCGACCTACGTTTATCATAAAGAGGAATTTTAAAGGGATCCCTTCTTTTCCTATTTTTTTTTTTCATATTAATATGTTTTGGCATAACCGTTTTCGCATAGCTTTAATAAGCATAATTATACTGTGGCATAATAATACTTTGGCTTAATGCAATGGTTAAGTTAGGTTAATTTATGGCAATAAACATTATGGCAAAACAACACCTGACGGGTGTCGTGTCTGGTGGGCAACTGCCCGACGTTAGATGTCGGGACGTTGTATAGAATTATGCTAGTTGTACGGTAAACTCTGGTTGCGCGATGCAGGATTTTGCGTGACATCAGTGTGACGCTTACCTCGCATTTGGCGTTGTAGATACCGTTACAATTAAAACAAGTGGTGTGAGTTTGAATATACACCATCGAAAACAACCTTTCAACCTGAAATAGCCAGTTTCTTCCAAACGAGAAAAGTTCGGCTACGTGAAACGGTAAACTAAAATCCAATCTCTTCTTGTTAAAGAGAAAAAGTAACACGGTATTTTCAAAGAAAGTTCTAAAGAAAGTTTTAAAGCAGCGCTATCAAAGTCGTGTAGAAGAAGTTCGAAGTTGTAACGTCATATTTCGATGAAGTCATATTGAGTATGTTTATTTGTGTAGTAAATAGATCGATACATTATATGTTTTCTTCTAATCTTCTTCTTAGCTTGTCGATCGAGTTAATGTTTTTGTTTGGCTTTAATGCTAAACACCATTCGCTGACGCAGACAGTAGGTCCCCACGTGCACAGGTGACAGGTCATACGGCGCAAGATGAAAGGTGAGTCATGGTCTACGGGGAGACGCCGCATATACTCACACACATACACACAAACATTATTTCTAATAATATTCCCTTTATACAAAAACATATATTTTATCAACATATGATGACCTTCCTTCAATCTAAGATGTAATGTTTATTAAAGAGATTTCAGCCTTATGACTGTTCCTATTGACTGGTGCCTTAAAAATATACGGGTGTTTCTTTTTCGCATTTAAGTTGGTTCGACAACCGAGTGAGGCGCACGCCTTTAAAAAAAATACTTGAATGAAACTGCATTCAAGCATTTTTTTTAAAGGCGTTTGTGTTTTAAGTTTAACTGACAAAAAAAAGAAAAAAAAATGTTTCTTTTGTGTAAAAATTGGTCACATCAATATTTAAGGTATTTCCCTCCGGGGCCCACTATAACTATTTTCCCTGTATATTATAGTCACAGGAGACTGATTTTGACATCTCGAATTCTATAATAACCATAATTGTGGGGGAACCACTTAGGTACCTACTTTAGACTGTGTGACTGAAGTTCGAATGACATGTCAAATTCTTGAGGAACTTTAAGTAATTATCTCATGTTTGTCAAAGGCAAATAAACTTGGAGAAAATTGAAGCAGCTGTCTGGCCCAGATCAGTCGACTCTGTTTTGTAGTAGTAGTAGTAGTAGTTAAAAAACAAAACAGTAAAATATAGGCATGTATTTAGTCAATTCTAACCCTGACTTCCGAAAAATACTTATCAAAACATAGGTAACATGTATCTCACTTTGCTAACTATTTTAGACATGAATATTTACTGTAAAGAGTATTATATTATTTTCATTAATGTGAATATGAGGACTATGTGGGTAATATTTTCAGTTTTATTCTTGATCTGGCAGTTTAAGTAGTTTATGCGGCCTACCCAAATGTCCTTACGTGTGTGTGTGTGTGTACGTGTGTCTGTACGTGGTCTTCATATGATCTGACCAAGATTATGTCTGGACTTTAAAAGAGACTGTGACCTCTGAGTTTGTTTCGGCCTTTCTTCTCAGAGTAGTCAGATAGGAAACGCCGACCTGATCTAGTTTAAAAAATATGATTGACGTGTAAAAGTGTTTGTACAAACCTACTTACAGAAATAAATCATTTATCATTTAATGCTTTATTTAATTAATTAATAATTAATTTTGTGATTTGCCCCAGCCTAGTGACTGCGACCAAATTGGATGTAGCTTGCCCCGGCCACTGCCGCGACGCGGCTGCCGCCGCCGTTAAGGTTCAGAATTTTGAGTTCGCAAAATGTACAATATTCATCATAACACTAACATTGACATTGACATTTTGCAATTGGACATTCTGCTAACTGGACATTCTGCGAACTGGACATTCTGCGAATTGGACATTCTGCGAACTGGTCACTGCAACCGCTGGACATTTTGCGAATTAGACATTCTGCGAACTGGACACTTTGCAACCGCTGGACTGGATGGCTGGATTATGAGGGTTGTATTGATGATTTTAATGATTATAATCATTAAACGGAAATAAAGATCACTGTGATTTTGACAGTGATGCAAACTCAGAGGTAATAACAGCTGGGAACTCACTGTAGTTCCTGAGCTTTTACTTTGTGCGCTGAACATACAGTATTTCCACTTCTGGCTTTCAGGGCCCCAATTCTGTATTTATTTATTAAAACTTCTCGCACACAATAGTATACAAAGGCGGACTTAATGCCTCAGGCATTCTCTACCAGTCAACCAAGGGTGGTGTAGAGATAGGATGGCAGGTGCTCTGTATAACAGACGTTACTAATAATAATAAAAAATATTAAAAAGATAACATAAGTATTTATAAATAGAATAGGTATACAAGTACCTAAACAGAATATAAACTTATAATACACATACATACATATTTACTATAATATATATCTACATTATACATATATACTATATATATACACAAAAAGGGAAGGAGGGAGGGGGGGTCGTTCATTTTATCATAGAGAATACGTTTTTAGCAGATGTCGTGGTTAGATAAGGAATTGACGTGGTTTTGAAGTAAGGAATCAATAGTGAATTAGGGCCCAGATACGATTGAATTTCATAACAGTTAATTTTCTTTTACACACATTGGAAAAACAAATGATAATCACCCTATTAAAAATAACCATTGAAAATCCAAACTTTTGATAGCAAGACAATTGACGCAACAAGTAACATTGGTAATAATATAATTATGTGATATTCAATACATTCAAAATACGTAAATAAGACACAGTCATTTGATACTCAAACGAAATATAAAGTAACCTATTTTCTTCGCGAAAACAACAAAAGACCTATTCAATTTACTTTAAATTGGCTGTCAATTGAATTTGAACGCAATTTCTAAAACCAAAGTCCCAACATAATACCGTTTGTGTCAAATCCATTCTGTCTTGTATGGAAAGATGGGACAGTACACAGATAATTCGCGAATAATATTTATTTATTAACAATCTTGAATATCCTACATAAGTTTGTCATTAAATGTATATCTACTTAGTTACGCGTTATTTGCGTTGACCAGTTACAGCGATTTGACTAAGTAACAGATTACAATGTAAACATATTATGTATGTCAAGTCGTGCAATATCAAAATCGGAATTAAAAGTTATTTAGGGTTGTCACCAAAATACTCCTTGTTTAAAATCTTTTTAATTTTATGTGCGCTGGTGCAAATTAAATCAATTTCCAGATGTAATGGTAGACTATTGAAAGCTATTACACTACGTATGCAGAAGGCGTTGCGCCTGTACTTGGTCGATGCGAATGGCAGATGTAATAGCGGCCGTTTTCGTGGTTGTTTAAATCAGTGCGAAGAAGTATTTTGCTGAGTATTTCGGGACAATCGACGGAGCCGTTTGCGATATTCACAAAAAAACAGATATCACTGATATAACGTCTTATTTGCAACGGTAAGAAATGATATCGCTTACAACGGTGCACATAGTCTACTGATAATTGCCTAGCCTTGAAGTCCAAGTACCGCAAAAAATTCCTTGTAACAGACTCAATGCGAGATTTGTAGATAATACAGAATAATACAATGTTACATCAATATACAAATACTGTCTGAAACTCTCGTGACAGCGACGACGTTTTAAAAAGTTGCTGTCACGAAAGCTTAAGCAGTCGCAAACAATTTTCCTTACTTAGGTACTTATTTTGCATTTATAAAATTGTCTGCCTTGTCTTTGGCATCAATTTATATAATTTGATTGAGCGACGGAATAGCCTGAAATACTGTGCTTCGTGTGTTATCTCCACATCTGGTACAAGGATATTTTGGCGCTCGAATTACATTGACAGCTAGGCGCTGTGAAATTGTATTAAAAAACAAGATGGCGGAATTAGTTCCGATATGGTTCCGATTTTGAGTATCTGTTCTAGCTTACCCTACGCGTCATTGAATTTCTCGAGAAAAAGGTGAAAAGTCTTTTATATATGTGTTTCTATTACTTCGACTACATTCAAGTTTTTGAAATTGGAATACAATGTAGTATTTCAGAATTAAATCAGGTAGTACTTCAGACCCCACAAACTATAGACCTATTTCGGTACTACCCACTTTTAGTAAACATTTTGAAAAAATAATTTTTGATTAAGAAAAGATTTTTTAATAAACATAAATTATTACATAGCAAACAGTTTGGTTTTACTAGGGGTCGTTCAACTACTGATGTAAACTGGTGTTGAACTTTTAGGACATATTTATAATGCATGGGAAGATAAATGCGATGCCTGATGCCCAAGGCATCGCATTTATCTTCCCATGCATTATAAATATGTGACAAAATACTTGTCCAAGGCATTTAATTGCGTTCTTCATGAAACGTTAATCAGGAAACTCCGCCACTACGGGATCCGGAACACCGCTCTGGATCTTCTTACTTCATACTTGAGTAATAGGATTCAGAGCGTTGACGTTAATGGAAAAAGGTCTCCTGAATCTGTAGTGACAATGGGAGTCCCGCAGGGCTCAATTCTTGGTCCTTTCTTGTTTCTTATTTATATTAATGACTTGCCGTACCTCATAAAGGATAATCATGATATAGTGTTGTTTGCGGATGATACTTCACTTTTGTTTAAACTTAAACGTCAGCAGCTGGTTACTGAAGATGTAAATAGCGCGATTTGAAAAGTAGTTTACTGGTTCAATGTCAATAATTTACTTCCTAATGAAAAAAAAAACCAAATGCATTAAGTTTACGCTACCTCACGTTAGACAGGTGAAAACGAATGTATTGATGAAGGGCGAAGAATTGAATCCTGAAGATAGCACAGTATTCTTGGGCTTAACTTTGGATGCTAAGCTTCAGTGGGGCCCACATATAGATAAATTGTCAAAAATCTAAGCTCCGCAGCATACGCTGTTAGAAAAAATCGTAATTTAACCGACACAGAGACAGCCCGTTTAGTGTACTTTAGCTATTTTCATCGTGTTATGTCGTACGGTATTCTGTTATAGGGAAATGCCGCCGACATTCAGACTATTTTTATTTTGCAGAAAAGAGCTGTTCGATCAATTTATAAATTAAGTCCGAGACAATCTCTCAGAGAGAAATTTAAGGAGATTAATGTAATGACTGTGCGTTCTCAATATATTTATGAAAATCTTTTATATGCACATAAAAATATAAAATTGTTTAAAAAATACAGTGATATCCATAATATAAATACTAGGAATAAACACAAATTTGTTGTACCTACAACAAGGCTCAAAAAAATAGGCGGCTCGTTCAGGTGTCAATGTATACGCTTTTATAATAAACTTCCAAGCCACGTTCAAGATCTAAGCCTTAGAATAATAACGCATAGAAGCCGCGTCTAGAACAAAGCACGGGCGATATCTGTGTGCGTGAGCCGAATGTGTCTACGTTCCTCAAACGCACACAAATACAGCTTTCAGTGATACCATTACCAGGCCGTTACCCACAAAAAAAAGGGAAAACGCACTAGTTTGTTTCTGGATCAAATAAAGATAAGTATTTTATATTATCAGGAACTGGATAAGACGAAGATGATTTTGCATTTAATAAGACATATTTTTACGGAAGGTAAAATTCAATTTATTTAAAAATAAAAGGAAATAAATAAACCATTAATCACATGAAGAATGGGATATCGTTCAATGCGTTTAGAATGTTTGATGTATGATATGTTATAATAATATTATCGACATGTATTAATCGCTGACATGTAAAAAAAGTATGTATGAGAAAATTACAAAAATCAAAAACATGTTAATCAATAATATTGTAATCTTTATTTTATCACTCTTCGAACCAACAGTTTATGCTTATCATTTAAAAACCTTGCAGTTGCAACTGCTATTAAAGAGTTTCCGCTTTGACTCAACGTCTCTTATAGTATTTAATCTTTTTGAGATATAACAAAAATTACCTAAAGCTAAGATAGTTTCTCGAAACTGGCAAAATGTGATGTCGTATTCAATAGCATAGTTAGTAGGTACATCAAAATCAATTATTTTTGTTAAACAAAAATTAGAACAAAATTGAAAGCAATGTGGGTATTTTTTCCCTTACAAATAGCAACACTGTATTGTGATAAGTTATGTCATTAGAATTATTGTTTGAAGATCGATTTACGTAAAAATTGGGTATAAAATGTAAGTACTTACTTGTGAAATGTAATTTGATCACATTTTTTTTATTTTACTGAAGTGCTATGACATCCTTTCACGCTAGAAACTCATTTTAAATTATTTACTTGCAAGCTGTGTTCGACGGAACGTGACCTTGAGTACTGACAGCTCGCCGAGAGATTTAAGCCAATAATGGCTTAGTTTTAGTTGCCTCACTTTTTGCACTCGTGCTAGGTTTCTATGCGTTATTATTCTAAGATCTAAGCCTTAATAATTTCAAATCATAAATTAAACGTAAGTTGTGCCAGAAAGCCTTTTATACCGTTAAGGATTATATTGAGGACAAAAAGTCTTGGGATTGAGTTGCTCCAATTTTTGCATAGTGATTTTTTTTTTTTGCTTGATCTATCACCACTATATCAGGCTTATTGGCGACAATAGTCCTGTCAGTAATGATAGACCGATCCAAGTACAACGTAATATGGTCATTTTCGAGAACTGGGTCGGGCACATACTTGTAATACGGTACCTCAGAATCCACTAGTTTATATTTCAAAGCAAGTTGTTGGTGAATAATTCTGGCTACTTGATTATGCCTGTGCAAGTACTCGCCGTTAGCCAGACGAGAACAACCAGAGACAATATGTCTGATGGACTCACCCGGACGATGGCATGCCCGACACACGTCAACCGTCCCGTCTTTCATAATATGTCTCCGGTAGTTATTCGTCAAGATAACTTCGTCCATAATTGCACAGACGAAACCTTCGGTTTCCCCGAAAAGGTCACCAAAACGTAGCCAGGATACGGACGCTAAGAAATCTACACCGGGCTCGTGAAGAGCCCGATAAAAGCGTCAGTGTAGCTCCTTGCTTTGTCATACCTCCTTGCGGTCATCGGTAGTAAGTACCACTGGTTTGCGCCAGTTCTCTTTAGCCATGGAGAGCGGGGTGAGGCCCTTGTCCACTGCTACCACAACACGGTGCATACCCACTTCGGCTTTTAAAAAATATTCCCTGAGACTGCACACTTCGCGGTTGTGGAGGGTCTTTGCATTTAAAAAGCCTCGACCCCCGCACTTCCGCGGTATGTACAGTCTCATCACCGATGATCGTGGGTGATGCATCCGGTTTGCGGTCAGCAGTGTACGGACCCTCCTATCCAGGGCGTCGAGTTCGGTCTGAGTCCATTTGAGTATGCCGAAAGAGCACATCAATACGGGCATGACCCAACCGTTGAAGGCGCAAACCTTGTTTCTGCCTGAAAGAAGACTAATTAATACCTTCCTCAGGCGACCAAAGAATCGCTCCTTCAGCGATTGCTTTATGTCAGCAACATTGATGCCTAACGTTTCCGACATACTCAAATACTTATAGCATTCGGATGAGGAGAGGGTTCTAAGGTGTATGGAATCCGAAAGTTGAATTCCTTCGGATTCCATAATTTCACCTTGCTTTACATGCATGACTGCACATTTGTTCACGCCAAATTCCATCCTGATGGCGCTACTGAAAGTTTCAGTTACCTTCAGTAGTTTCATCAGTTGCAATTTGTTGGGGGCAAAGAGTTTCAAGTCATCCATGTAGAGGAGGTGAGATATGACCTGACCACCTCTCCTCAACCGATAACCTAGACCTGAATCCTCCAGTAGTGTACTTAGAGGATTCAGGGCTAAGCAGAACTAAAGTGGACTCAAACTGTCGCCCTGAAATATTCCCCGTTTAATCCATACAGGCTCATCATTCCCCTGGATCTGTTAACACCCTGGATAACGAAGAATCGTCCTCCATTGCCCCATACATGACCCAAGGAAGGTGCATAGAGTTGTATCTATCTTGTACAACTCCAGCACCCACATGAGCCACGTATGTGGTACTAAGTCGTAGGCCTTCTTATAATCTATCCAGCATGTCGACAAATCCTTGCAGGATCGACGAACCTGTTGGCTAATGGCCATATCGATGAGGAGTAGCTCCTTCGTACCACGGGATCCGTTCCTACATCCATTTTGAGAGGCTGACATAATCGAGTTATTATCAATGTGCGTGTTAATTTTCGCTCTCAAAATGGATGTAAGAAGTTTATATATCGTTGACAAACACGTAATCGGTCTATAATTCTTATTATTATTATTATTTTTTTATTTTACATAAATTTTGACATTTTGATAATTATTATAAAAAACTCTCGCGACAACTCTCGTCTCTAATGTCATGACAATTTACTTTGTGAAGTATAGCATTATTATTTATTTACTGTGAATGTGAGGACTATGTAGGTAACTTTTATTTTTTATTTTATTTTTTAACTTTCTCAGGTAGTTTCAATGATAATCTGGCAGTTTGAGTGCTTTATGCGGCCTACCCAAATGTCCTTTCTTTGGTATTGTTCGTCGAGTGGTTGAGCTCCTTAAGTTCTGAGTTGAGCTCCACGATTAGTGACAAATGCGTGCACTGACTGGACAGGTCCACTCATTCTGTGTGGTTTTTCCTCAAAAGACCATTTCAGACATAAATCTACATGGTCTTCACATGATCAGACCAAGATTATGTCTGGACTTTAAAAGAGACTGTGACCTCTGAGCTTGTTTCGGCCTTTCTTCTCAGAGTAGTCAGATAGGAAACGCCGACCTCATCTAGTTTAAACAATATGATTGGCGTGTAAAAGTGTTTGTATAAACCTACTTACAGTAATAAAATCATTTATCATTTACCATTTAATGCTATTTGGCACGGGCTTTAAGAAGTGCCGATTGATTCAAGTCTGAGTAATTTTTTTTTTCATTGTTATGCCAATACCTACTTCCTCATTATGAACTCTTTAACAAGGAGTTTTATTACCTGAATAACTTATTTGTATGACAACCATTTCCATTTCCGAGCTTAACATATCATCCGAGGTAAACCTTCACGTCCAATTTAAGTATAATTGACAGGCTTACAAAATGTTATCGTTTATTTATGTAAATCACGTAGATAACGTTAATCCCGACTCAATGTTCTGTCAGATTTATTATACAAACTCAATTTGTTCGGAATAATTGTTGATTTGGGAAGTACCTAAATACAGATTGCTGTCACATTTTGTTACTAGAACTTCAAAGTTGTCTTTTGAGTAATTAGTAAATCAGTAATTCTGCTGTTACACCTTTTGTCAACTTTTATAATTGGTGGGCGTTTTTAGGATAGTGTCTTATGTAGTCTGACGTTCGAAAAGTGCTGATTCTCAGCGTAGTTTGAATAAATGCCTATTGTTTTTTTTTTAGGTGGAATAAAATAATTACAGCTACTCATAATAATCAGTTTATTATTATCAATGAGTTTGCATGAATTTGGACCATAGATTCAATTTAATAGGCAATAGAACTTTTAGATGGCCCGCCTGATGTCAAAAATTTCGGCAAATTTAAAATTGCTAAGCCACAACGGTTAAGTCCACACAAGATGTGCCTTACATGTCATTGCGTCTGTCACCCAGAGAAAAAAAAACTGTCAATTTATTGCCAGCAATATATCGTCTAATATACCGTCATGAGTTTCCGTCAGGACCCTTTCTTTATTTGTTTGTTTAGTTGAACGCGCTAATCTCAGGAACTGCAGGTCGGAAAAGAAAAAATCTTGTTGTGTTGGATAGTCCATTTATCGAGAAAGGTTTTAGGCTATATAAAGTCACCCTTCAACTAATAGGAGCAGAGCATAAATGAAAAATGTTGCAAAAACGGGAAAAAAATATTCCTTTTTAGAGCTTCCGTTGCGTGCGCTGCGTAAACGGTTAAAATTACTCAAAAATAATGTATGACGAAATTGTTTTTAATTAAAAGTTCTAAAAAAAAGACAAGGACAGCATAATTATGTCTATCTTTTAAGGTTAACTCAATGAAGTACTGAATCCATGGTAACAGGTTGTGCGTCGATATCCCTGCCAACCTGTATACAGAATGTATCCGAAAGGTGTGGTCAAAAACGGTGTGGTTACAGACCATCAAACTGAACAGCTTTCTCCACGGGACCAATATCTTAATCTAGAAAAATATCAGCCGTCCCATACATTTGGGTCGAGCAGTCACAGCATTTTGCTGAGCAACGACCTATTCTTGTACAGATGCGACGCGCGATTTCATCTCACTTGTATTTGTTGTTTACAAAAGTAGTTAGAAAAGTAGATCATTGATAATAATAATAATAATAATAATGTTTATTTATTTGCACCTTCATAATTAACTTAAAAAAACAGGTTTACAATAAAAAAGGCCGAAAGGTAGTTACAAATTTTACATGTTAGAGTTGCAACTAATACCTAAGCTAAGATAACTTAATATCTTCTGATATAGGTATCAGAGCCCACCCTTTTTTGTATTCACATATTAATTATACATTAAAGCCAAAAAGCGTAATATATTTTTATAATTTAAAAAATCAATTCCCTTTTTATATTTAACAAGATACAGGAGCATTCTAAGTAGGTACAAAATAAACCAGGTAAGATATATATATGTATATATATTTTTAAATAAATTGTTAGCTTATAAATTAACCATGCAAGAGGAAAAATTTGAGATAAGTAAACACTAAAAAGGAATTATTTAAGAACAAGAAAACAATTTAAGTATGATTGTAATTGTGTATTGTGTTGTGTGTGTGAGTAGGGTTGTGGGTGTGTTTGGGTGTGTGTGTGCGTGGAAGTGAATATGATTGTAGGGATGAGGGTGAAGATGAGTGGGGGGTGTGTAATGTATGGGTTGTGTCTATGAGTGAGTGTGGCGTTAACAATACATAAATACTTTATACTTACGGAGTATTTATACAGGGACATGAAACAGTTCAACAGAACACTTTCTGCTAACGCTTTCTCTTTGTCATGGAGAACATTTCATTATTTTTGTTAGCTATGTTATACAGTCTTAGGCCCAGGAACAAGTTAACTCTTTAAGCAAAAGATGTTCTACAAGGCACAGATTTACATAATTCTAACCGCCTTCTCCCTATATTTCCTTTTTCAGTCATGGTGTTTAGCCAGACAATGGAACATAATTAATAGTAGTACATAAAGTTTGCGAACTGCAAGTACTTCACTAACCCTGTACAGCTCCGTGGTAGAAAAATACCTGGGCTTAAAGTAACAAATCTTCAGCAAAGCTCTTTGAGCGCGTTCAACAATTAAATTATGAGTTTTGGCAGCACCGCCCCAGATAGTGATGCAATAAGTTATAACCGCTTGGCACAATGAATAGTAAATAATTTGCATTAAGTTAGTATTGGCTGAGGGTCAAATTTTTTTGAATACATCATTCCATGTTTTGTTTGTTTTTTTGTTGTCATTTGCCAATGTCGCAACACATTACGCAATGTCTATTATTGTCTTTGCTCTTTGGACATCAAGTAATAGACAACGTTGTCAAACTTATAACGTTTTAAATACGAGGCTTTTGGCTATTTTTTATTAATGTATGTATTTTGTCTATAATAGCTTTTTTGTATTGTGTGTGTTGTTTGTGCAGAATAAACAATTTTTCTTTCTTTCTCTTCTAGTAGGTATTGAAGTTTTCTATGGGACAGCTGATCATTATTTCGCGATTACGATGTTGGTCCCATGGAGAAAGTTGTTTAGTTTGACGGTCTGTACCACACTCTTAAATTTGACCACACCTGTCTAATCAAATCAAATCAAAATATTTTATTTCACATAAACCAACATGGGCAGTTATGAAACGTCAGAAGCTAGGTGCACGGTTCCAATTGGTTGTTTCCTATGGAGAAGAGCCGGCAACTCCACGGTTACTCTTTTATAAATAAGGGGCTTTTACAATGTTTCAAATTACAGTGTTAATAAATATGGGAGGACAGTGTATGCCTAATACATGTTGTATAAAGATCAGATTCGATTAGGTAGCATAACTCCACAGACGTGATGGGTATCGCTAAATAACAAGATTAAAAAAGGATTTGACTTTTTTTTCGGGTCAACGACCTCTGATATTGTAATTACTTGAATGATGAGTTTAGAATTGTTTTATCCGCCGGGTCTGTGGAGTTTCGCTAGCTTATTTCTTTAGAGCCTGTATACATTATCTGCCTAGACTTTTCACTATGTTGAAGTCGGTTTTTAGTCTAACCGTAAGCAGCTGAATACCAGTAATTTACATGGAGCGACTGCCTATCCGACCTCCACAACCCAGTTATTGGGTAAGAGGAAACCTCTTAGTAAGACTGGTTATCAGACTTTCGGGCTTCTGATGACCCGTAACGACTGTCACAGATCCACGAATGACAGCTGGGACCAACGGCTTAACGTGCTTTCAGAGACACGGAGGGGTCTTAGTAAGTAAAGATGGTCACCCATCCATGGGCCAACCGCAACAAGTGCAGCTTAACTTGGTCGACCGACCCGTGCGGCTGTTATTACTAAGCCTTATGGCTCTTGTATACATAAAACAGTGTTATACACCCGTTGTTGTGTTCGTCCGAAGTCACACCATTTTGCTGAGCAACGACCTGTTCTTGCACAGATGCGACGCTCGGCTTAATTGTTCATAATATTGTTGTTTTTTGTTAAAAAAGTAGTCATAATTATTACCACTCTGCTATCGGCATTTTGTTTTTGTTTTCATCGTTTCTTTGTTGTCATTTGAGAGTGTCGTAACACAGAGCAAAGTAAATAGGTTCCTTGCAGAGCAATGTGTATTGTCTTTGGTCCCGGGCCCTAACCTCAAGCAATGGACAAAATTGTAAAACTTTTATTTTTTGGATACGAGGCTTTTGGCTACTTTGTATGTCTTTATTTTTAATGTCATTTATTTGTAATGTGCGTTTTGTTTGTGCAGGATAAACTATTTTTCTTTCTTTTCTTTTCTTTATAACAAAATAATACGTACCACTCATAAAGTTGTATATCAGCGGGTTGACGGCGGAGTTTGCGTAGCACATGACGTGGCTGATTAGCGCTATGCACGTCATGACGTCACTCTGTTGCACGTCGTATGCCACCCTGGGGAAGAAACACAGTTTAAGTCGACTCAAACTCAAACTCTCAAACTCAAAGCATTTATTTCAATTAAACCATTTACATGCACTTTTGAACTGTCAAAGAGTCGGTCAGTTAGTCAGAAAGTTGAAGCTAGTTGCCCATTCCAAAACGTAGACCTCTATGGAGAAGAACGGGCAAGGAACTCCAAAGACACTCTTTTTAAATTATAGAGGTATGAGGCACAGGGTGTAAAGCTCACTCATACTCTATGGAAAAGGGAGGATCCTCCGACCAGACGGGTGTTGTGTCTGGTGGGCAACAGCCCGACGGTTGATGTCAGGACGTTTTGTATATGCTAGTCGCGCGGTAAACTCTGCTTGCGCGATGCAGGATTTGCGTGACGTCAGTATAACGTGTAGCACGCATGTGGCGATGTTGATACCGCTACAAAATCAAGATATTACGAAATCCTGGGTACATTATTCTTGTTGCTTCTATAAGTGAGAACAATGGAAAAAGAAATCAAAATATAAGATTAAAAATAAGCCGTGGCAGTTAAGAGATGACGACTCTCAACTGACAGCGCCCGTTCACGAACATGACGCGTGGATCAGCACCATCCAGCTCAACCATTTTGTAGGGGACCGACTCTAAAGTATTATAGCTTGTTTGGTTTTTCTTTTCAAACACAGTAATAAACGATGCACGCAATATTTGACAGAAAACTTATCAATATTTGATACAAATCTTAGTGTAATGAGCATTGTAACTATTAGTTGTCACCGTGACGCTGTCACCCTGCACATGAAAAAGAGGGGTCCCAGGCTTATTTTTCTTCCCTAATACAGAATTATCTTTTGGAAGCAGTCTAAGTTTTGATCATGTATTACCAATTTGCAGCTGGCGTTAATGTCTCGAACGAATGATTTTTTGTTCAACTTTGTACACTTTGAAGCCCCCAAATTTGATCCCAAAATGGCCAAGGATAAGTTTGGAACAAAAAGTTTTATAAGAAAGATAATAATCTATAAGTATTAAACAGTTCCGCTGAAGATAGAAATTTATAATTTGAAATTTATAGTCCTAGACGGAAGTTACGTTTTCAATAAAATAATATTTTTTGTCAACTTGTTGGTGTAATATCTGTTTTAAATCCGATTTCTGGAACGAAACTCAATGACGTATCAAAATTGAACGCATGTCAAGTGACTGGCTGTTGTTAGTTCAGTCAACCAATCACAGCAGTTGACATGCAAATGACAATTTGTTAGCTAATTTGTGTGTTGATTATTCCAGAAACCCGGTGTTCGAGAGACTGAATAAGAAGAAACAGAGTTTGTAATATTGTAAGTAGCAGATAGGCCAAAAACTGCTTTTTTTTTGCTACTTTGTTAAAAGATGATTGATGATCGTATATCTTATATCTTAGTTGCCCTTGAACTTTTGCTTTAAGGAACAAAGACCTTTGCGTCATCCCTTTGAGCAAACGACCCAAAAGTTAACAAGATATAACTCGATCTTAATTAATAAAATGTCCCTTAACAACAGGAGGACCTCACGCGAATTAATTAGAACGGACAAAAATTGTCAAGGGATAAAATAATACCCTTGAAGAAACATTGTTCTAAAGTGTGACTTTAATAAATATTTCTTTCCGCCTTGGAAAATTCGAAAGAGTAAAGAATTTCAAAAGAAGCGGTTGCTAAGGGTACTTTGAAAGTAATAAAGCGATTTCACGACAACCTGATAGGCGGAATTTTTGAATAAAGTCTTTGCAAAGTGAATTTTGGGACAGTATGATTGAATAATGAAACTCTATGGCGGAGGAGCTCAACCTTTTTGTATCTGTATGCAAAACCAAACTAATATCTGCTTTGCACTTAAGGCCCAGTTCTCGGCAGGCTTCGAGCGATTCAACTTTCGGACGCGACTAGCGTCAAGGGACACGTGCGTGGGTCACTTGTTTTCATCCGCCATTCCGCAAGTCGCGTAGCGGTGACTCGTGGCATGCTCTATACAACTTCTTTTTTTTTTTTCCTCCGCAGTCACTGTCGCAAGACGCGTGAAGCTTGAGCGTGTAGCTCGTGGTCAAGGATTGTGGATTTAGACCAAACAAATTGTCTTTGTGTGGTTTTAGCTACACTAAAACCTCAAGAATATCGAGAAAAGAGTGATCATACTCTAGCTCTGGTTCTATGTTCATTTGGTCTAACTCGACCTTTAGATTTTGTACTTCAATAGTTCAATCAATGCCATACTCTGAATTTTCAGTCCATGCCATTTGTGGTACCCGTTCGCCATCCCTGCTCTAGCATAAATTGACTATGTAGAAATAGTCTATATTTTCGCTTTGTGTATAGGGGCAAAAGCAGTTCAGTAAAAATCAAGTTTTTGTGGAAAAATCCTTCCGACAAAGACCTGCTCGATAGGAAAATCTCTGTACCTATGCATTTCTGGATTTAAAGGGTCATTGTAAATGCATGAGAATTTCAACTACAAAACTTGATCATTTTACTTTGTTTCTGGATTTAACTGAGAATTGCGGTTATAATGTAGACGTACATAGAATCAGAAATTTTACAGTTACACCCCTTTCCTAGAAAAAAATTATAAGAAACTTCTACAAATTATAAAAACAAGTGTCATCAGAGTGCTAAGGGTGATCTCTGTGAGGCCAGAGTCTGAAGTGCTAGGGAGATACATTCAGCTCCATGTGACGAGATATGCCACTAAGGTTTTTGACATGGGGGTTTTTATTATTTGACATTTGAATTTTATGAATAATGCAATCACAATATATTATAAAACATGGGTGCAGAAAAGGGGAGGCTTTCCCGAGCGACGTATCTGCAGAGCCACTATAGCCGCAGCGATTAGGGGTCTTAAGTGTGGTAAAGACTTCGGCAAGGACGACATCTCAGTTGAGCAAGCCAAACAGCTTGGCCCTGTTCCTGTATCGTGGTTGCTGCAACTATACAGCAACTGTCAGGAATTAACTTCAATACCCTCTGGAGAAAATCAAAGGTCATAGCTATTCCGAGGCCAAGTAAAGCAACAGATGATCCAAAAAACTTTTGTCCAATATCTCCGCTCTACCATACATACAAATTGTTTGAGAGACTGTTGCTAAGCCGATTAACGAGTGTTATTGACCCGAAGTTAATCCCGGAGCAAGCTGGTTTCAGACCCATCAAGTCTTGCTGCAATCAGACCCTCAAACTTGTTCAACACATTGAGGATGGTTTCGAGACAGGAATGGTCACAGGCGCTGTATTCGTGGACCTGTCAGCTGCCTATGATACAGTCTACATCAAATGGTTGTTGTGGAAGGTGGAGTCATTGATTTGCGATCAGAATTTTGTTTGATTACTCCGAGAAATTCTCCACAACCGTTTCAGGTCCACCTTTTCTCGGTAAAAAGGCGAAGGCGGTGGAGAGCGCAGAAAAACGACCTGCCTCAAGGTAGTGCCCTGGCACCGCTCCTTTTCAGGGTTCCATACGTCCTAATGAAAAACGGAATCCTTATAGGATCACTCGTGTGTCGTGTCTGTCTGTCCGTCTGTCACAGCCAATTTGCTCCGAATCTACTGGACTGAATAAGTTGAAATTTTGTAGACATATGAATTTCTGTGACTCAAACACGGATGCGTGAAATAAATAAATAAATGAATTTTGAATATGGGGATCACTTTAGAGGGGCAAACTAAAAAAATCAAAACAAAAGTTTCGCAAACAGTACTGTGTGACGTATTAAATAAACGGGCTTGTTGTGAGGATCTTAAATATATTTTCTGTATAATTTTAAAATAAACAGTTTTGATGTTATTTAAAGAAAATCATCTCCAGAACTATTGAGCCCAATTTTTTTTTAAATACAGAAATTAATTCTTTGTTTACAGATTACAGGAAGGTCTTAAAATAAAATGGTAAATCTTTCAATATTGTGCTTACAAACTTACAATTGCAGTTGGAATGCATGATAGAACATGTTTTACCTCAACAATGTCAAGTTTGTTCTTGGGATCTGGGGGCACGGTAGTACCCCCGCCAAGACAAGCCAAACACAAAAAACAGGGGCATTACCTACTTTTCTTTAAGCATTTCGTCGTATTTTCGTACTCTCATAGCTTAGACCTGGATAATAGCGCTACCTCACGTTAGACAGGTGAAAACTAATGTATTAATGAAGGGCGAAGAATTGAATCCTGAAGATAGCACAGTATTCTTGGGCTTAACTTTGGTTGCTAAGCTTCAGTGGGGCCCACATATAGATAAATTGTCAAAAAAGCTAAGCTCCGCAGCATACGCTGTTAGAAAAATTCGTAATTTAACCGACACAGAGACAGCCCGTTTAGTGTACTTTAGCTATTTTCATAGTGTTATGTCATACGGTATTCTGTTACGGGGAAATGCCGCAGACAATCAGACTATTTTTGTTTTGCAGAAAAGAGCTGTTCGATCAATTTATAAATTAAGTCCGAGACAATCTCTCAGAGAGAAATTTAAGAAGAGTAATGTAATGCCTGTGCCTTCTCAATATATTTATGAAAATCTTGATGCTCATAAAAATATAAATTTGTTTTAAAAATACAGTGATATCCATAATAGAAATACTAGGAACAAACACAAATTTGTTGTACCTACAACAAGGCTCAAAAAAATAGGTGGCTCGTTCAGGTGTCAATGTGTACGCTTTTATAATAAAATTCCAAGCCACGTTCAAGATCTAAGCCTTAATAAATTCAAATCATTAATTAAACGTATTTAAGTTGTGCCAGAAAGCCTTTTATACCGTTAAGGATTATATTGAGGACAAAATGGCTTGGGATTGAGTTGCTCCAATTTTTGCATACTGAATGTTTTTTTTTTTTTTTTGCTATTTTTTTTATATTTTATTTTACATAAAATTTGACATTTGATAATTATATATATATAATTTCATGACAATTTACTTTGTGAAATATAGTATTATTATTTAATTATTGTGAATGTGAGGACTATGTGGGTCAGTTTTATTTTATTTTTTTCACTTTCTCAGGTACTTTTAATGATAATCTGGAAGTTTGAGTGCTTTATGCGGCCTACCCAAATGTCCTTTCTTTGGTATTGTTCATGGAGTGGTTGAGTGGTGGTGTTGAAGTTCTGAGTTGGACTCCACGATTAGCGACAAATGCGTGCACTGACTGGACAGGTCCACTCATTCTGTGTGGTTTTTCCTCAAAAGACTATTTCAGACACAAATCTACTTGGTCTTTACGTGATCTGACCAAGATTATGTATGGACTTTAAAAGAGACTGTGACCTCTGAGCTTGTTTCGGCCTTTCTTCTCAGAGTAGTCAGATAGGAAACGCCGACCTCACCTACTTCAAAAATATGATTGACGTGCAAAAGTGTTTGTATAAACCTACTTACAGAAATGAAATAAAATTATTTATCATTTATCCCCTGGGACGCTTTTGATCCCAATGTGAGGTCACCGCAATGCGCCCATGGTGTGAATTTCCTACCAAAACGTTTTCAAAGTTTTGCGCCCATGGTGTGAAAGCCATACCAATTTTTTTTGGTTTTATTTTCGTCCTTGTATCACCACTATTAAGCGGTACTTTCCAATTCCATGGATTTAGTTTCATACGTTATCTGTTTCCGAACCGTTTGAGATATGACAACCCTAGAAGGAATTAGTCTATGACATTAAAGAATATCATTTTCGCTGTCATTGAACGAGCGACCCGTCGTGAGTCTCAACTTTGGATGCTTTTAAATAATTAATATTGTACTGTGGTAAGTGGTTTTATTCATGTTTCGTATGAAAAACTAACACACCATGTTTTTTAAACCATAAAACATGTAGGACAACCCGTGTTTTTCTTATTAGAAAAAATCTTGTTGGAATCTGTGAAAAAAGTGTCTTTGTTCATCTTAAACAGTCGTCTACAAACGGAAACATCGTATATTCAAATACAACGCACACTTTAATATAGCCCTACTCACTAGCATTCATAAAAAAATACAACGGTCGCAGAATACCAAGAAATGATGCCGCTTATCGGGTTTGTTTACAAACACTCGACGCGCGAGCCGACGCGTCAGATGACGTGTACAATTTAGTGGGAATACCTAAGCGCGTGAGTACAATTTAGTGTTAGAAAAGTCTGGTATTCTTTTGATACCAAAAGCGTCCCAGCGGTTATCCATGAACCGACCGCGGCAAGCGTAGCTTAACCTTCGATCTAACCGTGCGGCTGTTATTATTTAGCCACGAGCCCATTTCTTCAAGATAAGATAAGAATAATTAACAGATATTTATCTGTACAATTGAATGAGATATTTACCGTTTCAAAGTGAAATAGACTGGAAATTGGCTTATGAATGGGTAACGTTTAATTTTCTCGGCCAATTTCTCAGAACCTGGCTGGAATATAAATTGTTATGTTAAAACGCTTCCCTTGTTCGTTTTTAAACGTATTGACCTTACCCGATGGATAATATTGTTTCATCTGTTTTGTGGAAATCTTAAAAGTTAGGATAATTTTTCCTTGAGAAATAGAACCAAAAAGAGAGTCGAAGTTGACCTTACGTTGAAAATAAAAAGTGGAAAAATCAGGCTGCTGTTAAATCATAAGTATATAAGATATTTTTTATTTGTCTCAAAGAATATTGGCAATTCCTGGGCATTTGTGGTGGGTCTATTAAAACGCCACTTACCACTTCCATATCGGCTCCTATTTGCCCAAATTATTTATCGCCCTATAATGTGTGTATTTTTTCTACTCCTTGCATCTATTTGGTTGTTTGGATCAGTCTTATGATATTCTTGAAATCCTCTACTCTACTAATCTAATCTACTAATTTGTAAGGGCTGTGTTACGGAACTTTACTAAAGCATGCATTGCATTATTTAAAACTATGTAGTGTAAGGTCATTTAGTAGCACGCAGTGAAATAATTACTCAAATGTGTATTTTTTAACTTATTATTTCGTTTATTTATTTATATACATTTTTAAATATTAAAAAAAAAAAAAGTGGAGGGTCCAAGCTACCGGTGGTTAGGGCTCCAGAGACAGGAACCTCCTCACGATGCGAGCCGTATCGAGGAGTACTGCCTTCTGAATCAGGCCCTTGACCCAACCAATTTTTTTTTTTTTTTAATAACCTAATGTTTTCTAAATCATATAATCTTACCTCAATACTGAGAGCAGATGCACAGGGAAGTAACAAACAGCAAACATGACGACCACAGCCACTAGCATCTTGGCAGCCTTCCGCCTCGAACGCAGCTGACCCTCTGTAGACGCGTTCGTGTGGATTGAAGGCGTTGTACGCCGGTTTGCAGCCAGCCCTATACACAGAAATGATAGAACTGATAACAATAATCAGCCTGTATCCTTTGTATGGCAGAGGGCACTTCCTGTATGAAGAAGGAAAGGCCACGACGCTAACTTACGTATAGTCAGCTCCAAAAGCATCCAATGAAAGTGTAAATAAACGATTCCCTATCCATTTGCATAAAATTTTAAGACATAATATAGCATTGGCATAACGAATATCAGCATAATGATCATTACGCCTAAAACTTTTGCCATAATGTTTATTGCCATAAATTAACCTAACCTAACTATTGCATTATGCCGAAGTATTATTATGCCACAGTATCATTATGCTAATAAAGGTTTGCGAAAACGTAATGCCAAACAATATTATGCCTTATAATTGTATGTTAAAAGGCAGGTTCCCTAAATAATTGAAAAAAAAAAAAAACCTTATTGCAAAATTATCAACGAAAACTCAAATGTCAAAGAAAACAACATCTATAAGGTGATTCGAAATTTGAATTTCGGGTTTAAGTATTCAAATAAGCAAATCAAAGCATTCAATTTGTAAGTGGCACTATAAATTGGCATTAGCTATGTTATAAGATCCAATTGTTTACAGTTTCATAGGATACTTTTGGCATAGACTATACTGCCAGAAGTAGAAAGAGTTATAGCGAATAGCAAAAAAAAGAAGAATGAAAAATAACGAAGCAGTTCTTACAATTCTTGCAGGTATTATGTCCTTGTGGTGTCGAGCACAGCGTGTGTGACTCCGTGTGTCCTGGGATGTTGTCTGATCTCCAGAGCACCCTCACGATCTGGCAGTACGCTATCATCATCAGGAACAGTGGAAATCTGGAAACAAAACTTAGTTGAAGTTCTCTGTTTCCAACCTTTTGATTTTGGAGTTATGAATTTACGGCTTATATCTAGGGTCTGTATAGGGTGGGCTGAATAGATCGGCACTCCTCTCTAAGTAATTTCCTGCTAATTAATATTATAACGTAAAATAACATAACATAAGAATACTATTTGGATACTAATATTAGTATTAAGTTTTCTTTACTAACACTACTATACCGATTCACTGTGCTGTGATAATAAAGGTTTATTATTGTTAACTCAGACCAAATAATAAAAATACCAATACATAGATAGCGCTGTGAACAATACAGTGAAGCATACAAAACTACACCTTGCTCTGTGTTTACACGCACTCACACGCACACATTTACAACCAAACTACACCTCACTAAGTGCACACATGTTTACGAAACCGACCTCACGTCACTGTTGACAGCACTATGTCTTGATTTTTTTATTTGGTTTGATATTGTTAATATTATACTCTTATGATAAAACAACTCTTTTAAATACTAGTTTATTTTGCATGGCTCCCCGTATTCCCCGTGTATATAATCACATACCCAAAGTCCTTAATAGAGGCATCATCCCCTGTTAAAAAAAACGAAAAGGATTTTAGATAAATATAGCATATTAATGAGTCTGTGAGAACCTATTTGCAGCATAAACCATAAGATATTTTAACTAATTTTATAAATTAGTCACCTTTATTTATATAATATATAACCTAACATATTTAAAATGAAATTAATAATAAATGTACATGAATATAAAAAAGAAGGAAAAGAATCTGGCATCAATAAATTCGTCCGCATCGCTGTCAACAGCACCCTATCTATCACAATCTTTATCATTTTGAAGCCTATTGCTAATCCATTGTTTCATATGCTCGAAAAAAATATTTATTTATTAAAACTTTATGCAGAATTTAAAAAAAAACTGTACAAAGGCGGACTTAATGCCTGAGGCATTTTCTACCAGTCAACCTTAGGGTGATGCAGAGACAAAACATGGCAGGTGCAATATAAGGGATAGATTACTTGAAAAATTATAAATACTAATACATAGATACATACATATAACGAAAATATACTTAGTCAAGAGAAATAACGATAGAAAGAGGAGAAAACGAATCCAGCAAATCAGCGCTGGGATGATTCTGCCAACTTCTTACGAATAAAAGATTACCGACTGGTTGCCATCTTGATGTTCAGAGAGAGCGCATTCCATAGAAAGACCGCCTGGGTAAAGAAAGAAGAGTGAATGAAACCAGAACGGTGAGAAGGACATCCTAGAAGACGATTGTTGGTGGAACGAAGATTTTTACTATGCGCGGAGCATAAGTATTGAACATATGAATTGAGGTAACAAGGAGAAGTAGGTTTGTCGAGAATAGAAAATAACATAGAATAAATTTGTCTGCTCAACAACGTAAATAACGCAATGAATGTTGCTGAACTGTCAAAATGAAAGCTATTCCTACTGTTAGTGTGTTACGTAATTACCCAGCAGGAAAAGTGCCTAATTTTACTGACTTGGATAAATTGATCGCTGTAAGTTCGTTTAATTTTCTATATTTTTTTTTGTTTACTTGTATTTTGCATGTCGAAACGTGAAATATGGTGATAGTTACCAAGTTTGTTATAACCATTGTTATAATATTGCTTATCCAAATTTACACATAAAATGATTTTGAATTTTAGAGTACCTAATTCTGGGCAGCCTCACCTCATTTCTTTGGCTATTGTCGCTTCAACAGTTAGATATATTAAAAAACTCTAAACAAAAGTACCTACACCCAGAATCCATAATTGAACACCCTCAGCTTTAAAGCATTCGTAAATTGTAAGTAGGTCATACTTTAAGGTCACTTCAAGTAAAAAGAATCGAAAAGTAGGTACTTGTGCAATGAGAATCGAAGGCTACTTGAAAACTCCCATTGATGTTCCGATAAAGATTTTGAGCCTTAAAACCAGAAGCAGCTTTAAAAGCTGAAGCCTTTTGTAAGCGTGTGTAAAGGCTATTTCTAATGCGGCCGAAAAGTCACTTAACATAGTACACACGAAATAATAAAAATTGAATGACTTTTTCATGATATAGTCATTCAGTGGGATTATAATGACCTTAGAGGGTTGTATTGAAGATTTTAATGATTATAATTGTCACTTGTTACGGTCGCGAATCATATTTTGTTCAACATAAAACTTGACACTTACCTGCAAATTGCAAAAAACGTAATTACGGCGCAATTAACGTAATTATTCTCTATGCGCAAATGGGACGGGGGATGGGGGTGACCATCGTCGTCAAGATTCGTATTACTCAATACTCAATTCTTTATTGCTTAATTTATGTATTACATAGATAGTCTAACAAAGTAAAATATCAATATGGGGGTTGTCGGGCACAGCAACATTATGAGAGGGGAAGAGAGCTAAGCAGCAATTCAAGCAATTTAATATTATAAAAAAATATTAGACGAGTTTAATGGGGTGTATAATTATGTATCTATATATTTTATTAGGTTTGTGTATAGAATATTAGTTATTTTCATTTTATTTATTGCACAATAATAATGTAGGTAATTATTATGAAATTCTTAGACGTATTTTTATTATAATAAAATGATGCTAATATTGATGTATTCATATTTTCATATTTATGTTTGATTTTCTATATTTATATTATGTTATATAATATATATATTATAATGTTTGGTGAATAAGAGAGATAATAATTTAATTTTGCAATAGATTTCTGATTTAAAAACACTTTTTTACAAAATAAAAACAACCGACTTACAAAAGAAACACTACAAAGTGAAAGATAACTTTAATTTCGGAAGTCGGTGTCTTTGGATTTGTATTTTAGTTTTTTGCCACCGACTTCCGAAATGAAAGACACTGACTTCCGAAATTAAAGTTATTTTTCAGTTTGTAGTATTTTTTTTAGAATTCAGTTGTTTTTTTTTTGTTAATTAGTTTTTTATTTTTCAGTTTTTTGTGGGTCAGTTATTAATTTATCTAAGTTACAATAACCTAATTTCAATTGCTCATCACCTTTTACAAAATATTGCTTTTTCCGATGCAGGGGACGTTAATTGTTGTGTTCTCCTGGTAAAAACGAGAAGAACTGGAGCTGATGGTGACGCCACCATTAGCTCCATTTCACCATATGTATTGTGATGAGCTTAACTTGCTTAGCAACCATATCAAAGTAATCGAATCGCAATCACAATGAGTAGTTCCCGTGACCACCTCTGGTCTTCATCATAAGTTCCACTTCACCAAATGGTGCTTTCCGAGAGCAAATGCACGAGTTACTATAAAAAATATATACCCAAATCGCTATAAGTGTATAAAATTTGAGGATTTTACTCGTTTCTTCAGGATTTCATCAGATTCTGACTTGGTGACAATGGGACCACCTCGATACCATTACAAACAAAAAAAAAAAACTAATTCGGTTCACAAAATTGACGGAGAAATCGGTGAACATACATAAAACAAAAAACTAAATATGACATACATACAGCCGAACATATAACCTCCTCCTTTTTGGAAGTCGGTTAAAAAGTCCTTTACCGAGTAGTATGACTTAGATTCCAGAAACTGTTTCAATTTATTAATAAATATATTTGTTTTGCTTACAATGTGTGTTAATGTCATTTAATGTTGGTAATTTATTATACATTTTTAAGGACATAACTAAAGGGCTAGTTGAGTGCATTTTGAGTCGGGATTGAGGTATATTTATTTTATTTTTGTTGTGCCAAAAGGTGTATCTTGTTTGTTTTCTTCGCAAGTGGTGTAAAAATCGAGGTGTTTTCTGACAAATTTACATTATTCTAAGATATTATATAAACAGGAAAGTGTGAGTATTTTGTGTTTTAGGAAGTGTGGTTTGCCGCTATCTGTCTGGTCTATGTTGGTTATTATTCGAATTAACTTCTTTTGTAAAATAAATATGGTTTGTGAATCTGTACTGTTACCCCACAGCATGACCCCATGGAGCTGAGCTATGCCTGGGCATAATTATGCATAGTAAGTGACAAGTGCAGTTTGCAGGTTGTTAGTTTTTTTTTATTTCGCGTAGGGCATAAGAAAATCTGGATAATTTTGCTCTTACTTTCTGTCGGGATTTCCAATTTATGTGGGTATCTATAGACAAACCGAGGAGAGTAAATTCATTTAATTGTTCCAGTTTTGCATTATTAAAAATGAAATTTAGTTTTAATGGGGATTTTTGATGGGGATGAAAAGTTATTAATTTTGGTTTGGTGAAGTTAATTTCTAGATTATGATTATCCATCCAGAGCGGCGCCTGCGATGATACGCAACGGTATGAGTCACTCAGTCTGTCGCCGGTGTCCTTGAGACTAGTTCACGATTCACCTAATTCCCGCCCTTTGTGATTTTATTGTTATGGTTATTTTTATTTATGGTTATTTTTTGATTTTGTGGACATTTTGGTAAGTTTCTTGTTTTGTTTGTGATAGGGTACGTTATTACGAAAAAGGCACCAAATAAAATAATTGCACAAATATGTGAAGATTGTTAAACTGGTTATACTTGAGATATTTGAGTGGTTGTGCTGCCGAGTGCGAACTGTTGCCGCTTTTCCAGGTCATTAAACTAATACTTATATTAAAGGACGGTTTATTTAGAGTAAATTTTTACGTTATTTATTTTTGTTTGAAAATTGTTTTTTTTAATTTTTTTGTATACCTAATTGATTAGTGTTATTTTAAGACATTTGTATATTATCTTTATATACTTTATAAAAATGAATCGCTGTTCGTTAGTCTCGCTAAAACTCAGAAACGGCGCGACCGATTTGAATATTTTGTTTTTTTCAGAGGGTAGGTCAGTAGGGTAGGTAGGTAGGGCAAGTAGGTAGGGTAGGTAGGTAGGGTAGGTAGGGTAGGTATTAGATACTTCGTACTACCTGTGCGAAGCCGGGCCGGGTAAAGCTAGTTTACTTATATTAACCGCTGTACCAGGTATTCAATGTTATAACTTCTTCTTCTTAAAGAAGAGAAAAAAAGAAAATATTTTATTTGGGACAGGCACAGGAAATACAAAGAGTAAAAAATAAATAAAAAGGAGTATTTAAAACTAACAAAATTAACAATAAAAACAACAATAAACAATTAAAAAACCTGTGCGATGCCAAAAAGGCTCCTATCTCAGCATAATGCTGCAATATAAAAATAAAAAAAAACATTTCTTACCACATAATAATTATGGCTGACCGGCCTGGCCTGGCGGCTGTCGATCCTAACATAGATGGGGAAAGTCTAGACCGATGAGTGACTAGCCCAATTATGCCTATCTCTTTCTAATTATTACAAAAAATAAGGACAAAAACAAAAAACTCACGTGTATAAAAACAGTGCCTTAATGATATGCCATTTGAGGTCACTTTCATCTGACCAGGTAGAAGTGCACTGCATGAAGTACTGCACGTTGAAACGAAGCTGCATCTTCCTCTGCACTTGTAGGACCACAAATTCTGGTACATCTGTTGGAGAAATGTTGGGTTAATCATTTAAATTACTTCAGACTGAAAATGGCGGTGATTTGGACATGGTCTTCATACACACTGGCACTATTTTCGATATACATGATCACAGACATGTTAATAAAAACTTATAATTTTCACTTATTAGTTGTGGTTCCTACCCCACACAAATTCGTATACCACTACTTGATATGTAAATAACAGTGATAAATTATTAAAACATCATCAATATAAACTAAGTGGAAAAAATGTGCAGAACTTGATCAAATTTAAATGGGATCACTTGTGAACCAGCTATCAAATAAAAAAGAATCATCCAAATCGGTTCACCCAAAAAAAAGTTCTGAGCAAACAAACTAAAAAAAAAACAGTTGAATAGAGAACCTCCTCCTTTTTTTGAAGTCGGTTAAAAATAAACTTGATTGGAGATTGTTTATCACATATTTACTAGTGCATAGAATACACATAAATGGGTTTTAATGTTCCTTTGTCACTTTTTTTTTTCATTATTAAATAAATAACAGTATACCAAATATCCTAACTAAACTTAAACGAATAATGAACTGTCATTATTTGTTTTGGTTTCTGCTAATAATCCAACTTGATGTCACTGTCACTATACGAAACTTCAGAACGGAACGGACCACGGAACGACACTACACTACGGAACTTTCAGTAGGTATGTTTTATGAGAACAAGTAAAAAAAAAAAAAACATTTTATTGAAACCAATAGACTAAGAGATTTTAAAATAAAAATAGCTGTAGCTAATGTGGCTTGTGCGTTGTGTAATATTGTTTATGGTTTACAGTTCTCTCTCTGTGGATAATCGGGTAAGGGGCATGAAGAAAAACCATAACTTGCGAGCAAACCCGAGGGCAAAATAGCCAATAAAAACGACTTGAGCAGACATTGTAGACGTGTACCACCCTTATCCACCGCTAGCTATTTCAAATGGAACTGCTCTTAGTGACGAGCATCATAATTATGATTATCCAAAAGGTCAATTCAGGAGTGTCTAAGCAGATTTTGATGCATTTCAAACTAAGCTGACTAGCCAGCCATACCGTCTGTTAACTTTGTTATGGGACCGCAGGGAAAATATTTCGTGCATAGTTTTGACTGTTTGAAAAAGTTTTGTTGTAAAATAACAACATTACCCACTTTTCGTCAGTTATGTTATTATGCCATATAACAAGGGATGATCCATTCATAATCAGCCTATAATGTTCCCACTGCTGGGACACAGGCCTCCTCTCTTTGAGAGGGAGTGGGCTGTAATCTACCACGCGGGCCCAGTGCGGGTTGGTAGATGTCACATGCCTTAGAATTTTTGGTTCTAGGACATGCCGGTTTCCTGACGATGTTTTTCTTCACCGTTTTGAGAGAAGTAGTGATGAAATTATTTACACAAAGTAAAACGCCTGCCTGGGTTCGAACTCACAATCTACAACTTGTAAGTCGGGGCCGTTACCACTGGGCCACTAATCCTATAGCCATTAACCGAGGACAAATTCAAACTGAAACTACGGGCGAGGAATAGAATACTTGTGAGAATTTCCTTACCCTGTAACACTTCGCCCAACGCTGGGATTAAACCCAAGACTCCAAGCTCAGTAGTCGCTCTCACGACCACTAGTTTGAATGAGACAGTTATGGGGGATGCGCCAAGGTAGCCCGCGAAATTCATTTTCCTACGTGTTTTGCAATTTGCAGGTCATTATCAGGTTGTATGTTGATTTAAATATGATTCGTGGCCGTATCAAATATCTAATTATAGAATTATAATCATAAAAATCATCAATACATCTCTCTAAGTTCATATTACACCATTGAATGACTATTTCATGAAATCGTGACATTTGAGGCCAATTCTACCTTAAGGAGTTGTATTACTAATTCTAATGATTATAATTTGGTAAAGCCGTATTTGTTACAGTCCCGAATAATATTTTAATCAACATACAACCTGACAGTGACTTGCAAATTGCAAAAAAAATAAGTATTTTTGAATTTCGCGGGCTACCTGAGCGCATCCCCCTAAAGCTTTATCTTTCTTGTTATGCCGAACAATGAGTAGGTATATTTAAACATATATTTATATAATTTAAGGGAACTACATGACTTAAACGCAAATTTATAGTGCCTAAAAATATATGATCCACTGCAGTAACCAAAATCAGAAAAAATATATGATATTCTTCTGGATATATGCTAGTTAGATAGTGTGTTGAAAACATAATACAATTAGCATGATATGATAGAAAAAAAATCACGAAGATACCTTTAAAAAAATATATTAACGATTAAAAACCATACTAATTTACACATGCAAACATTCAGATTTTTTGTCAGATTATGCTACAGGTAACATACTAACGTAATAGTGTTTTAATTTTTTAGTCCAATGAATAGATTTTTTGTAAATCCATAATTATTTCATATTTTGCAATAAATTACCAGCGTTGTGTCATCGCGCGTCTCTTTCTTTTCTATGCAATCCGACAGTGACCGCGCTTTAGCTCTTGTAAGCCTCTTAACATTAATCATCGCGTTGAATATTTTGTCGTCCTGATTTCTTTTCTCCAAATACACCACCGGAGTACAGTTAACAAAAGCATTTGGTGTGCGCATCTTTGCACTACGCAGACAATATATTATTCATTGTTATTGCATATAAAATATCCCTTCGGAGTATACAATCGTGAGTGATGTATAATGTTTCATATTTACTATTTTATTTAAAAATCTCGAGAGAATTCAGGTGCCTAATGTTATAGACGCTTCTTATACCCAAGGGAGACGGCAGGATGATCTTACACGAAACATAGCATTTCTTATCTTTATTGAAATGTGAATATTTAATCAAAAGACACGTGAAAGCTTCAGTATAATATGGCGTTTAAAATGGTTTCAAAAGAGAAAGTAGATAATTAAATAAGGAATAAATTAAGAGACACAGTGAAGCGACACGGAACAAGAGAGTTTTAGACTATGAAACAGAAATGACATCATTTGGAAATAATTTGGTACTGTTATTAACAAGCAAATGAGGTTATTATTTTTTAGGGTTTCTCACACTAATGTCAACGGAAAGTCACTGCGGAGAATATTCTCCTTTCTTTATTTTTGTTAGTATACTATATCAGGAATTTTAATTGAATGATTGATATGGTGTATGTATTTATATCTTGGTTATTTAATGTAATATATTAATTTCTGCTCGTGACTTTATCCACGCGGAAGTCAAATATACCATAAAACATATACTGCGGCTTAGGGCAATACTATAGCATTATATTAATGAAAGAATTTTTGTTATCAGATCACTAGGTACTTCCAGACATGACCTCCTACAAACACATAAACCAACAAAGTCAAGATAATTAATAATAAATAAAAATAAAATAGTTTAGTTCTCACCAGCATAGCAACAAGGATGACATATTAAAAGTACTTAAGTAAGTAAGTATACCAATGTCGTATACATTAAACAACAATAATTCAGCAACATTTGTGGAGTTAAAGAGAGGTTTACTTTGGGTATTGACTCTATCTTCTGAACTAGGCGAGGCGTGCATCGCTGAAAATAGCACCCAGCTGATTTTTCACAACAAATATGAACACTTGATCTCATGGTTTCTTTTAAGGAGCGGTAGAGATCCAATCACGCACTTTTGATATGTTGTGAAATTGGCTTGCTTTACTTTAGCCAAATATAAGCTTTTCAAGTAGGCTTGAGAATTGATTAATGATGTATAGAATAACAGTGGTAGGGCACATAATATCGTGTTCGGGTTTGTGGGATCCTATCAAGGATTCTGATATTCTACAGTTTCTGAGTCTGAAGTTTCTGGACTTAGAGGCCAATTTCAGCCAGTTACGATGAACTATTGTTAATTATAGTTGGCTGGAATTGGCCAGTTAACCGTCTCAATTTTCCTGATTCCCTCGTTGTGTAGTAGTTGCAGGCTTGAGCGCTCAGCATAAGGTCCTGGGTTATATCACTAGAAGGCCAATATTCTCGTCAAAAATATTCAAATTAAAGTCGTCTTCGTCTTCTTCGTGTCGCTGACACGACTTTTCTCAAATTTTGTTGGCCCAAAACTTCGCCACTTCCACGGCGTCGTCGGTGGCAGTACAAAGGTCTCTTAGACTGCAAGTATTTGGACATAGAGGGCGAGATAGAAGGTCGAGCATAGTTTGAACATAGCTTCACTTCCAAAACCAGCTGCCGGTCCGTCGAGGTAGTCCCACTTTACCAGGTTGGAATTACATCTTCCCATTTGTGTCTGGATACGGATCAGGGACTTTTAAGTAGACCACGAAAGGTTACAACCTGCAGGAAGATGCTCCTGTAGGTGGGAGGCGGAATAGTGTCATGCAACAGTTTGCAACGGGCGTCGGCCGGGTTTCCTGGTAGAGACGCTGTCGATTTTAAGAAGCTGTGCCTGCTTTTTAGCCGTGGCGTTGGTAGTTGTGCGCCAGATATTGTGTGTCTATCAGATTCCTGTTTGTGTTTCTCCACTGCGCTTGCAACTTCTCTTCGGACTAGGCGCTATGCCAGCTATGGGATATAGTGCGCTGACCGGGGTCGGATTAGGCAGCCTGTAATTGTTCGGCAAGTTTCGTTCAAAGCAACATCTACTTTTTTTAACCCCCGACGCAAAAACGACGGGGTGTTATAAGTTTGACGTATCTGTGTCTGTCTGTCTGTGGCACTGTACCACCCGAACGGATGAACCGATTTTGATTTTGTTTTTTAATCCAAGTCCAATCTCATATCAGCGACAATAATTGCCAGAAACTTGTCATCAATGATAAATTGATTGTATTTTTTTACAGGGACAGATTAGAATGTTAACGTTCTTAAAGATCCAGGAAATCCCCGGTCAAGGAGAGTTTTACCACAGTCCTTTATTATACTGTGGTTTCACAGAGTTTTTCGGTTATGAATTTCTCAGTGGCAACCTGAAGTTCCTATTAAACGGAATTAAGACAGGTGACTGATAAATTGTGTGTGTACTTTATACATCTGCGTAGTACTACGGGAAATACGGGTATGATGTTAAGTGACGTTTAATCCGTCAATCTTATGATACGAAGCTATTGTTCAGTCGGCAAACACTAGACATGACCACCTCAATCCTTTTTGAGTTGAATATCTTTTTGATCCACGTATATAATCAGCATTGTACATATAGAGGTACGAGGAACAGGTTGTAAAGTTCACTCATACTCTATAGAAAAGGGAGGATCCTCCGACCAGACGGGTGTCGTGTCTGATGGGCAACTACCCGATGATTGATTGATGTCGGGACGTTGTTTATATTCTAGTTGCGCGGTAAACTCTGCTTGCGCGATGCAGGAATTTGCGTGACGTCAGTGTGACGCGTAGCTCGCATATGGCTTTGTAGATGCCGCTACACACATATAAAAATATAAGTCAATAGGTATACTTACTGAACAACAAAGACAGCAGCCATATAATGAGTATGGCGGTCTTGGCGCGTCCCGTGGTGGACTTGAACTTCAGCGGGTAGCAGATGGCGTACCAGCGGTCCACCGAGATGAAGGTCAGCGTCAGCACCGACACCGTCACTGATACTGACTGGAACAAGAGAGAGACTGGTTTTGAACTTATAATATCAGGTTTACATGCCAGGTGGGATGGCGTTGGAGTTGTCAGGGTTCAAGAGGGACCGTCATCTAGTGGTCTTCAGCAGAGAATTGTGTCGTAAGTTTGATCCTGTACTTGGTTTGTTTTGGTTAAAATACTGTAAGCCTACAAGGTACCGCCAAACGGGGTGAATAGGGCTGCAGGGGTGAATCGGGGCAAAAACTTTAAAAGGGATTTTAACATTGATATAATACAAGATTTTTTTTTAACCAGTGCGTAAACTGTAACCACAAATTCAGCTTATGATTCTACACCCCCTTTTTTTTTTTTTTTTTTTATTTGGATGGGAAATCATCAAATGACCTCTCCCGCTCTGGGCGGAGCGGAAGGGCGTGTCAGACTCTTACTGACTAAAACCCACCCGTGTTCCTTCAGTTGCCTGTGCGCCAGGGCCACGGTAACTCTTTCGAACAATCCGCGACCCCGGCAGGCATCGGCCCTATCGGACCCCGTCAATTATGCTGACAACTCTTTGAGGCGCGCGTGGAACACAACGCGCCGTCGACCCGGGCCTGGTCCTTACCGGACGGCGAGCTGATTCTACACCCCCTAGCGTAGAAATTTTTCATAAGTTTTATTTTATTTTTTTAGTTGTTTCATACATTTTGACCGCGTAGGTATTGCAGTTTTCTATGAAACAGCAGATATTTTTTTTTTATAACTGACGAGAATTTTTTGCGCTATGTAGAAAGTCCAGAATCAGGAGCTGAATTCATGGTTACAGTTTGCGCACTGGTTAAATTATCCGTTATAGTTTGTTGCCAACAAGGGCTCTTAATCGTTAATTGTAATATAGTAAACATATTAGAGTCCTTTTTGGTGACAAAGTATTATTTTAATGTTAAAATTTCTTTTAAAGTTTCGTCTCGATTCACCCTTGCATCCTTATTCATCCCGTTTGACGGTATATATCTTGATATATACACAATTACCTATAATAAAATACATAGTAACGAAGTCTACCGCACTAGTAACAAGTTACAAGTAAACTGCACATCGATATTTAAGTAATTGCTACGAGGTGCGGAAACGAGTCTGTTGCTGAATATATACATTTCAGAATTTTGCCCATATGTCTGGATGTATGTTCCGGATTGGTGCAAAAACGGCTAAACGTATTTGGATATAATTTGGCACACATATAGTTTATAATCTGGATTAACACATATGATAGTTTTTTTTTTATCCCAGTAGTACGTTTCACGTGTTCCATGCGGGCAAAAGCTAGTTTTGAATAAATAAATGAAATATTAACCAAAAAGCTTCTGTAATAGTGATCATCAAAAGGACACTTTGAACATTATGCATAATTATTATGAGACGAAAAAAAAACCCTATAAAGCTGAATGGGTATGAGTTGGCTAGGGTACATCAGTTCAGATACCTGGGTCATCTAATTACCGAGGACCTTAAGGACGACACGGATATGGAACGTGAACGTAGGGCACCGTCCGTGAGAGCTAACATGATTGCTCGCAGGTTTGCCCGATGTACAAATGAATGAGGTAAAAATCACTCTCTTCAGAGCCTTCTGTACGTCTTTTTACACCTGCAGCCTTTGGGCAGTCTATACGCAAAAAACGTACAGTGCCCTACGGGTACAATATAATAATGCGCTTAGGCGCGGGGGACGCGGAGGCGCGCATCGATTGCTTCTACGCTACTCTGCGCAAGCGGTGCGCGTCAATACTGAGCAGAGTGCGGGCTAGTCGCATCATCGTTTTAAGTATGATAGCCAGTAGGCTTGACTGTCTGTACATGAATCGATGTATTAATACTCACATAAGTATTGATACTTCGATTCATAGGTCAGGCAGGGGGCGAGTAGATTAAGGTTATTTTAATTACTAACACAAGTTTAAGTCATTATACTACTAACAAATTGGATCATAGTTATCTTTAATAAACATTTATTATTATTATATTGTAGCTTTATATTTTTGAAAGATATTTAAAAATAAATAGAACGTGTGCGATTAGAATACGCAAGCACTGGCTTTTACTCCGCTAACTTCAATTTGTTTTTAATACTTTGATGAAAGTTCGCCGCCTACGTATCGGGTGACCTATGTCAATATATTTTTCACGCTTTCTCTGTTAGCCCTGTACAAATGTTTGATTTACACTGTTTTGTTTTTGACATAAAATAATCCATACGATTTTCCTCTTGGGTTTAGTAAAGTAAACGTCGGTTCACACTGGCGAAAATGAATCCAACGCAACTAATAATCATCGCTATAATGAAAGTCAGAGTCCCTGATGAGTATTTATATACGTGCTGTCAAATATTATTAAAGCTGTTGTAAACAGTAACCAATTATAACTTGATTTTATTCCACGAAGAAAACAAGCGGTATTATGCTTCTTTTGTTATTTGGTGATACCACGCATTTACCGACAAAAAAAAAAAACATAAAACCTGCGGTGTAATGGGGGCTATCGTTTTTGTGCTCACCAGTTGACGCCACTGGCGAGTAAGGTCCTGTCAGTACTTTTATTTGATGTTTTGGATATGTTTAAGTACCCCTATGTTCATAATTATTTTTATGTTATTACATTTTAACACTTCAAATGGATACTTAGATTATAATGTTCCTAAAATTGGCAATCATGAAGCAGACAAATATTATTCTTCCTGTAAGTGCTACCAAATTAGATCCCAACTTTTTACTTAAAATCTTACGCCATAATTAATCAGGAATGGCACAACTATTACAAAAATATATAGTTAAAATCCATGATAAAAAATCCCGCAAACAGTGAACGTTCAATACATTTGACATCTAGAGACCTTACTCTACACTAGCGCCTCTAGCGGCGAACTCAAGCGCGGTAACCCTCATTGCGCAACACACATTCAATGGCAATCAATTGCAATGCCTTCCTTTTGACATTTGACAGTACATCCGCGTTCATTGCGTTGTTTACATTGTTGATCATGCGAATTTTTCAAACCTATGAAGTAATGGATTAGGAAATGCAAGCAATAAGGGTGCTGAACATCATTGTCCAAATCGCAAACACGTAGTGAGTAAGCACATTGATCTATACTCGGTTCGAAATGATCAAGCCCTTCAGTAGGAAACCCATAGGCTGGTTCTAACGAAATAGAATGCATAGAGAAGCTTAACACACACTGATTTTCCCGACCTAGATTGAATAGTTCCACAAAACTAGGTCCACAGCAGCAAAGCTGTTACTGCACCGGAAATAGCCAATAACTTGACTGGTCCGGTTGCAAATCGATAAAGTTTCTGACATGCTTTTAAAGGCACTCAATGTACTAATGTGTTTGGACAATGCCTATTGTCCTATGTGTCTATGTAAATGATAAATGATTTTATTTCTGTAAGTAGGTGTGTACAAACACTTTTACACGTAAATTATATTTCAAAAACTAGATGAGGACGGTGTTCCTTATCTGAATACTCTGAGAAGAAAGGCCGAAACAAACTCAGAGGTCACAGTCTGTTTTAAAGTCCAGACATAATCTTGGTCAGATCATGTCGATTTGTGTCTGAAATGGTCATATTCGAGTAGACCTTTTTATATTTTGTTGAGTACCTGTTACTTGTTGACAGGCCTACACTGTCCTCCCATACCTCTCAACACTGTAATTTGAAACATTGTAAAAGCCCCCTATTTTTAAAAGGGTAACCGTGGAGTTTCTTGCCGGCTCTTCTTCTTATGAAACAACCAATTGGAACCGTGGACCTAGCTTCTGACGTTTCATTAGTGCCCATGTAGGTTTATGTGAAATAAAATATTTTATTTGATTTAATTTGATATCAACAGGGTTACAAGAGTCGCTGCCATTACGACTCTAGACAGTAATGTGCCATGGATGAAGTTACACTACTTGCCGCTAAGCCAAATGTTGTCGCCAAGAATATTGCGCCGAGACGAGTATTGAAAATCCAACAGCGCGCTTTTATTTAATAAAAACGGGCATAAGCGTAAGATACATAGTCCAAAACGTAACATTAAATTACAAGCAACTCACTTTGTTAAAAAAATAATTAGCTGGAGGACTATAACTAGTCTTTAGTCCTCATCTGCCTACGAAGTTAATCTACGTAATCTAGCAACAAGCCCCTTTGAGACCACTAACCGAATGAGAGAAATCTTGAGATTTACATCACAATCACGTAGTTAGCACTAAATCTAGACTGGAGCGGTGTACGGTAGTTTGCCACAGTGGGCAATTTGTTCGAGTGACGTCAGTATGTTTGTGAATGTGGAGCGGTTACCCAAAGGGTAAACGTGGTTATTTGTAGTGCAGTAGGCCACACGTTAAAGGTAACAATACCAGTATTAGATGGCCTCTTATTCTATTGTAACTCCGTACTACGTTAGGCCAGCTCATGGTCAAATTGTTACCATAGACACATAAAATCACGCCTGTATTCCCCGAAGGGTTAGGCAGAGGTATACTTATAGTATACCCACATTTCGCCAGTTATGTTTAAGTCCCATGTAATAGGGGGCGAGCCTATTGCCATCAACCGGGCACAAATCCAGACTCCGGGCTGCTACCGAGAAATTCCAGATGGAAAAACCCGATAACACTTTGCCCGACCCGGGAATCGAACCCAGGACCTCATGCTCAGCAGTAGCGCTTACGACAACTAGACCAACGAGGCAGTCCACCGACAGCAGCAGTACGACAGCAGCTGCAGTGGCAGTTCGAGGTGTTACCATAGAATAGAATAGAATACCACCACCACCACCATCCACACTATCACTACCACCACACCTGACTCGTTCTCGTTCTGTTCGTGACTGTAGCATCGTACATCGAGCATAAACATATTACTAAGGACAGCTCGGCAAAATTATCTGATTTCATGATTCATCTAATGCTATTTATCGTCAAGGCGACGGCAAATATATTATGTGATCATTTGTGCACAAGTACAAGTAGCAGCATAAATATGTGACATCGAAGGAACGCCAAAAATATCTGAGGAGAGAAGTGACACGAAAACATATGATGCTGCATTGGCTTTAAAAATATTATGTGTCACCTCTTAGAATGCAATAATATCGGGCATATCTTGCGGTATAAATATCTGCCAACTTTTTGGGTAAAAAATTAGTGACGTTACGCTGACAGCCCGCATGCAGACGGGGATGAAAAATACGTTGTATTGCAAGTATTACCTGTCTTGTTAGAGTTAGCTATAAAACGAATACTATCTTATACTACCCTACTACGAGTACATAGTACTGACTCAAGTTCTACTGTAAACGAAACGTTCTTGAGTCTTTATGCAACAATCCGCCTTAGTTAACATACCGACGACGAGATGTACATTACTAGGAACATGTCTCCGAATATGGGAGATAAATTGTGAATGTCTTGGAGGTAGTCAGACTGGGTAAAGCAGTATGCGGGAACGGTGCAGCTCTTGAATTAATGTCTTCGGACGAGGCATTTCGTAAGTAAGTAAGTATTTATTTGCATAAAACATGGTATACATGGTCGTAAAATTATTCGTTCGTTTAATCTTTCAATCTCTTGCTTCTAACCCAATCTGTTAAGTGTACATTTGTACAATCTATTTGGTATACGGGCAGCTACCTTGCAACTACAACGTTGTAAGTGTAATGAGTAGTCAGTTCTCTTACATCACACTCTTAACTATACGCTTAAAAAGATAATAATACGCCCACAATAAAAATGAACATTGGCTTGTTCACTTCCTTCCGTGCGACTTTCATAACATTAATTTTTTATTGGGTTTTTTTCTGATGTATTGGAAAAAAATGAGTTGTTTCATAGAAAATTACAATACCTACGCGGTCAAAATGTATGGAACATCATATTTAGCGGTTCGACGACTGCTCTGCAAACGTACATATGTTCGAGACCCTACAATTTATAGTTTTTGTGCTTCCTTTTTTAACATTTTGTTATAGAATAGTTCATAAAACGTACACAGAAAAACATAAAGTTTAGGCCTCATCTGTCATCTTTGGTGATAATAAAAATAAATATCTAAGGTAGGTGACTGTTAATGAGAAATCCCGTGTGTTTACAATCTACTGTATCGTTCTCAGATGCATAATTTCAACATGAATGATGTAACCATATTTTGATTTAAAAGGGTGTCCGTGGAGTTTCTTGCCTGTTCTTCTCCTTAGATACCTATTACGCTTTGGAATGGGCAAGTAGATTCTTCTTTCTGACTGACCGACGCGACCCCTTGACAATACAAAAGTGAAAGTGAGTGTATTTGAAATAAATGCTTTGTGTTTGAGTTTGTGTACTGTTATATTATTTTAGTGATTAATGTTAGTCAGGAATAATCTGTAATAAAGCATCAGTCAGTGTATCGATGTTGTGTCATTAAGTAGTATAGGAACGCAGGCGTTCAATAATTCACTAAACACGAAAAACTTCGCAAGCAATGGGAAATTACTACAGAAGCCTGCGGGTATCGACCTCAGGACGAGCAGCTTCTCAAACGGACAACTGTACGTTACTTGCTTCCGCGTCACCAGCCCTGCCTCTCTTCGTATTTTGGCTGCTGTGACCAAAACTAGAAACAGGAAAGTTTTTTTATAAACGTGGCTGATATGTTTGTATATCATGGTGTCTTACGACTTCCACGCGAACGAAGTCATGGGCAGGAGCTAGTCTTAAATAAACACGGCAGTCGATAGCAAGCACTAATGGCTATGTTTGAGCTGTATATGAACACTAAGTGCATCGCCGCTCACCGCGTGTGGTTCCCGTTATAGATTGAAAGCTCACTTAATGTGGAATATAAACACTAAACATGCACCTTAGGAGAAAATGAAATGATAAATTTCTGTAAGTAGCTAGGTTTGTACACACAGTTTTACACGTCAAACATATTAAAAAAAAAAACTAGATGAGGTTGGCGTTTCCTATATCTGACTACTCTGAGAAGAAAGCTCGAAACCTACTCCGCAGTCACAGTCTCTCTTAAAGTCCAGACATAATGTTGGTCAGATCATGTGAAGACTATGTAGATTTATTCCTGAAATGGTCTTTTGAGGGAAACCACACAGATTAAGTGGACCTGTACAGTCAGTGCACGTATTTGTCAGTAATCGTGCAGCAATGAAGGTCGTAAAGTCGAATATTTTGGAATATTATTTATTACTATATCATCGTGCTTTTGTCTGTTATGGTATGTCTATTGTGTGTACCAAATAAACGATTTGCCTATCTACCTAGAAATACAATTTCAGACTTATTTTCGTATGCAAATTATTTGCGAACCTTTTGAATTAAATTAATATATTTTTGGTCCGCAAACTTTTGGGTCAAGCAAAAGTTAAGACTCGTCTGACAAAACCGGAAGTTAGAACAAACCGCAATCATTTAACTTAACTTTTTGTCGTTTAAACAGTTATAATTAAATTATTGGTAAAACTAAGACTGGTGGTTGGGCCCGTCAATGATGAGTTGACCAAGCGAGTGTGAAGCGTCTCCGTTTCAGCTTGGGCAGAAATGCTTTCGTATGTCCGGATGTCCGGCAGATGGCTGTTCTCCCATACAGGTCGCATTTCTCCACCGATTCTCGTGAAATTTTGTGAGCAGGTTCGATAATTATATCGCTTTTTTTGTCGCTTCAGTTTTTCGAACTTTTTCAACATTTTCATTACGCGCTTTTTGTTTTAAGGAGGCACCTTAAGAGCGCGTACACGGGTCCACTAGCGCCACTCCTTTAAAAAAATATTACCTCGTGACTGAAAAGGAATTTTGAAAAACGGCTCAATAAGCGACCTCGGTAAGTGTGTCAAGATTTTTCTAATACCTTTTATAAACTTTCATATTGAGACACGAAGCAACAAAATTCGATCTAAACAAAAGCGGCCACGTTCATTTAGATCGTATTTTGTTGCTTCATGTCTCAATATGAAAGTTTATAAAAGGTATTAGAAAAATCTTGACACACTTACCGAGGTCGCTTATTGAGCCGTTTTTCAAAATTCCTTTTGAGTCACGAGGTAATATTTTTTTAAAGGAGTGGCGCTAGTAGACCCGTGCACGCGCTCTTAAACAAACAAACAACAAAATCCTTAAAACAAAAAGCGCGAAATGGATGAAATATGTTTTTTTGAACATTTATTCAGTTTTAAGCTATGCAAAGATAGCGAGGTAGATAGATCGCGAGGTGTACAGCTCACAGAGCCAGATGGCAAAAATACGGGTACCAACGTAGATTATTGCCATCATCACTATGGAGCGGATGGAACATTTGGTGGGCCGCGTATGGAACATTTGGTGGGCCGAGCGGATGGAACATTTGGTGGGCTGCGTATGGAACATTTGGTGGGCTGCGTATGGAACATTTGGTGGGCCGCGTATGGAACATTTGGTGGGCCGAGCGGATGGAACATTTGGTGGGCTGCGTTTCCTGGCATCACACTTAACATCTTTTTCTGGAACACGGGAAGAAGCCCGTCTATAATTTATTGCTAATCTAATTGAAAATACGCTACTAATATGCTACTAATAAGTACGCATAAAAATATTGGCTTACCTGAAATGGCACCTGATAAGAATAGACTGTAGTAGTAGTGATCCATAAGAAATGTCATAATCTTTCATTAAAGAACTTCTTTAAAAAATTCGTGGTTCTTCGACTGGTATCGAACTCAAATGGAGCCCTTATCGTTATGAGTAATCTGGTTACATGTGGCTAAACTTCAGTGTCGTCAGATGTCCGTTAAATTACGATACAATTCGGCCGCCTTGATGCACAAAAGCATTCTTTGCATGTCCCCAAAACTATTTAATAAATTACCAAATGGAATTAAGGACTTAAATATTATTCAATTTAAAAACAATTTAAGACATCTATTATTGGAAAAGTGTTATTATACTAATGAAGAATTCCTTAATGTCAAATTGTAAGTTATTCGACATAGATATTTATTTAATTTAGACATTGTATTATTTCATCTTTATTTCTATGTATACTCAATCGTTCATTATTTATATGTATACTGAATCGTTTTCGTACAAATTGTACAAATTGTTATTCGTACAAATGTTTCGCTGGTTTTTTTATTTCAATATGTTGTATGTCTTTTTTATAATAATTACTAATTATGTGAAAGAGTGTACACCTTAGAGGTAGATTTTTGAGGAACTAATTATTTATTATTAAGATCTCATATAAAATGTACCAAAAATCACACAAATAAAATGAATATGAATTTGAATCTCGACAAACACGTGAGTTAATTAAAATACTTTAATTTCATCGAAACAAAGAAGCATTAGCACTTCGTCCCTGTGGCATGTGTGCATAATTCTTTGACCGCCCACAACTAAGTTATTTTTAGTCTTGTACTACTATCGCAGTACCTTGTGGTTTGCGGACCAATAATAGTTTACCCGTTTTCTACCTGTGTGTGTTGGTGAGGTTATATTAGGAAAATGGATTTTGAATTTGACACACTTGGCTATCGATAAGAAGATGAACGAACGGCCATAAACAGCAGGTTATGACCAAAAACTAAATTTTATTTGCGGACGAATTTTTTGATGCCCTATGAGCTCTTCCTTTTCTTAACATACTTTTACAAAATATTATGTTTTTGTGTTATCTAAGTACATAAATATTGCTATAAGTAGGTATTAAAAGAGTTTTTTATTATTTTAATATTCAGAATCTGGGGACAATAACATAACATAACATCTCGCCTGTATTCCCCGAAGGGTTAGGCAGAGGTATACCTATAGCACACCCACATTTCGCCAGTTATGTTTAAGTCCCATGTAATAGGGGGCGAGCCTATTGCCATCAACCGGGCACAAATCCAGACTCCGGGCTGCTACCGAGAAATTCCAGATGGAAAAACCCAATAACAATTTGCCCGACCCGGGAATCGAACCCAGGACCTCATGCTCTGCAGTAGCGCTTGCGACCACTAGACCAACGAGGCAGTCAAGTCTGGGGACAATGTGCTTTTAAATAAGCATTTGTCATGGTGTGACGTAATTGGTCTGCCACAACCCAATTCCTCAATAAAACAGTGAATAAGTCAATTTGAATTTCCCAGTAATTGGGGTCCATATTAAAATAAAACGAACTCAAAATCCTTTCAACGTAATACATTTAAAATTAAAGACAGAACCGAACAATGCAGCACTGGATTCCATTATCCATACCAAATAATGTTAAATTGAATTTACATCACATTAGTCGCGCGAGCTCTGAGTGTTGCTTCGTTTATCGTTGATGCTACCATAGATTAAAAAGGTATAGAAAAGAATCGGCAGTTTCCAATGCTTTCTAAATGCCTACCGCTTCAGCGGGGTATGGAAATGCCTTTCATTTGACAATTCAACAACAATCATTGCGTAAATTACGTTGATGATAAGAATAATTTTTTAAACATATGAGGCAATGGATTAGCAATTTCCTTCAATTGTTTAGAAGTGACCGGTTGGACTGGTCAACGTAGACAGCTAATAACGCACTTATAGCTGATTTAAATTTGCATTAGTTAAGTAGCGCGTTTAGTTCAAGTAGCAAGTCAAGTTCAAACGTCAGTCTGTCTTCTCTTTGTATCTTAGAAAGTATTTTGTATGTTCGCAAAAACTTAGGACTTTAAAAATAAGAGGCGATTTCCATAATATAAAAACAACAATTAAGAAGGTATAAACAAGACATCACAGACAGGCAAACTAAAAATCCGGAGTCACGCGTAAACTGTTCGATTTATGCCATAATTCTAAGACGTGTGACTTCGGATTTTTAATTTGTCTGTATGTGATGTCTTGACCTTTTTAATTGTTGTTTTTTTCTTAGTTGGGTTTTAGTTTTTGAACTTACTTTTTATTTCAATTATTTTGGGGTTATAATTTATAACAACAACTAACAATATAATAATATATATTTTGAAAAAGTGCTATTTAAGCCCTTTCATTAGATACCCAAAAAAGGGACCTTATAAAAAAAAATTGTACATGACTTTATGTCCTCTGGAGGGCGCCATATTAAGTAGTTTAGAAGATTTATGAGGGAACAGATGATCATACATATATACCGGTCAAAAACCTTACCCTTCTTTTAGCTTCGCAGTAGTCGGGTAAAAATACACGTAGTAAAATGAAGTTGTAATACCCCAATTTAGATTAACTTAAACTAACAAATCATTTCTTATAAACAGTATCCGCTTTTATACCAACTTGCCAAAGTTGGTTACAGAACTTAGCGATGGAAAGTTCAAAACCCACATCAAAGATGTCCTTCTCAAAAATCATATTATAAGATTAAGACCTACGTTGAACACAAGGAAGTTTGGCAATAATTCCTTCTGCACAGGTGGCTTCCCTGGTACCTCATTAACGGAATAACTATGTAAATGTCTATAAACTGCTCTCAAATTACTATGTTTATTTTTTTAAATATATTTTTGACATAATCCTCTCATTATTTGACATAATATAATGTACCTATAATTCTAATTTCAACTCTTTATTACTGGTTGTAATGGCAATCATGTCATTTGGTTTATATAGGTTTTTATATTTTATTTATCTTTGATATTGATTCTTTTATATTTTGTGAATGTGAGAACGTGGTAGACCTTGTAGACTGTAGATTTGTAGACCATTTTCTATTTTATTAAACACCTGGTACTTGTAGGCAGGTCCTCCCATACCTATTAACGATGAATTTTGAAAACATTGTAAAAACCAATTATTTTTGAAAGAGTAACCGTGGAGTTTGTTGCCGGCTCTTTTCCACGACCAATTTGTGCCCATGTAGGTTTATGTATTTTTTTTTTGATTTGATTTGATTTGAGTCAAAAAGTGACAGCTTTTCATGTAACGCAACAATCGACTAAAGCCAACATGGTAGCCGGACGTACTGCGCACTAGCAGCGCACGCTAATATGGTAGCTTGAACGTTTCAGCGGCGACTTAACTGATGAAAAATATTTAATAATAATAATAATAATATTTATTTGCTTAAAAACACGGTATAAAAAGATGGTAAAATACAAAAAGTTAAAAAGAGCGTACATGTTTTAAATCAACCTGTACGGCGCGCACCGCGGCAACTATTTTTTGATCATCATTGGACAACCCTGTTCCACCCACCGCTGAGGCATCCTCCTCTTTGTGCCATGCTTCCCTAGTCTGTGCCACTCTCGTTTAGACTTGCGATCCTGTATAGTTTATCTGTCCTTGGCTTTTGATCTGCTGCGCAAATACATCGACTATTTTGACAACCCTATTTTAGCTTGGGCGGGTGTGGGACATAGCATGTTGGTAGTGTACGTAAGTTTCCCTTCTATCAATTTATTATTCTATGACGTTACTCGCTTGCTATGTCAGTAAACTGAAGACTCTAAGCTTCGTCCAGTAAAGCCTCTCCAGATATGTTATTTTGTCCGTACCGTTCCTCCGCTACGTATCCGCGTCGCGATCCAAGAACGCTAGTTTGGACGCCGTTCGGAACAGTACGGCGTTACGGCGCCTCGGGACGTATCGAGGTACAGCCCCGATCCTTCGCAAGTCGGTTTTATTACCGACTTCTAAGATGATACGACAGCGTGCGCGGCGCGGCGGTGCGCGCCAGTCTGGACGTGATCGGCGCTCGCGTACTTTCGACTAACTAATTCAAATTTCGTATTTCAAATCGTGGCGCGAATTTTAAATTTTCTCGTTCGTAAATAGGTCGCCATTTGTAATTTGTATGGATCTCTTCTCTTATGGTTGGGCGGTACTTGGCGCACGACTGAACGAAAATGCGATGCGATGATCGTGGTGACGGTACGGAGATACGGGCTATTTTCAGTGTATCTAACGTTTTTCGATACGGAACGGAGATCGCTGCGGAGGAACGGTACGGACAAGGGAACAATCTGGACGAACCTTTATGCAATATCGAGCACTTATGTCTCGTATGTAGGCACAATCAACGAGAAAATTATGTTCACAATTTTGGGGACATAAATGTGGATCTTTGAATTGAAGTTGTTGTGATTCCTATTAATAACTTGTCGAGAATTCTTATAGCATTTTTATATTTGGGTACTATCAATATATTTTTTTATTTGGGATGTGTTTGCTCTTGACTTTAGTCTAGGTCACAGATGACAGAGACAACGTCGACGATGGAGTGAGCTTACCCAGAAGAAGCCTGTTCACTCTCACTTTAAAGAGATTTGGGTTGTATGCGGTCGGAAACACAGACGCAGGTAGAGAGTTCTACTCTTTTGCTGTGCGGGTTATAAAGGATATTTGGAAGCGCTTAGTGCGAATTGGTGGAATAGCAACTAGGTAGGGATGGTAACTTGCAGTGCGTCTAGATGTCCGATGGTAGAAGGGGGCCGGTGGAATGAGGTAGTGGAGCTCTTGGGCACACTCACCGAAGTACAATTTGTAGAAGACTGACAAGCAGGCAACCTTGCGGCGATGAGCCAAGCTGTGAAGCTTGGATCCACCAATTTTATGTCGCCACTGAGCCTCTTAACTCCGCGTTCCACCGAGTCAAGCGCGGCAAGTTGGTATTTAGCTGAGCCATCCCAAAAGTGGCTGCAATACTCCATGCAGGATCGGACTTGCGCTTTGTAAAGGGATAAAAGCTGTAATATAAAACATAATAGCGAGAAAATAATAGCTCCTGAAAATTTGCATGCCTAAGTATTTTACTAGTGTATTTAGGATTACCATTATCACTAGGTACTATACCATACATACACAGATACCTACTAACGAATGTAATGCTGACTGCTAAATCTTCAAGAGAATCGAAAGTATGTACCAGCGCGTACAAATTAGATAATTCAATGAAAAAATATAATTATTTTCGTTGCAAAACTTTAATTAACAAAGTTTTGCTTATTACAATTTCAAACCTAATTTATAATTCACAGAATTTAGAAAGAATATCATTATGATAATAAGATCTAAGGCGATGACGTCTAAATTAATTTTAGAAATATTGGAATCAGATGGAAAAAAAATGGGGAACTTGCGTCTTAATTGTCTGGAATCGCCAACACGTAGTGAGTGAGCAATAGAAATGATCAATGCTAACGTGCATTCTTCTCTTTTGGAGAATGAGTTTTGCTTTACGGTCATTAAAGCTATAAATCCTAAAAAAACTGAAACAGGAATGATACTCGATAAACTCTTCATTCGACAATTTCATAATTTCAAGCAACATTTCTTCCTAACTGAATGTTCATAATATTATCCGCTTACCTAATAGTAATAGTATCCGGATAACCAGTAGTACTAGTATCCGGATAACCAATAGTAATAGTATCCGGATAACCAATAGTAATAGTAACCGGTTAACCAATGGTAATATTATTCGGTTAACCAATAATAATAGTATCCGATTAACCAATAGTAATAGTAACCGCTAAGAAATAGAGGGTTAATCAATTAAACTACGTAGAATGGAAAACTCACATTGTTGACGGTCAGGTTGAAACCGGCAAGCCTTTTTCTCAAGCCTATAGCGACATCATCAAAGAACAACCACTCACTCACTCACTCAAAGTCACGCCATTTTCCCGTGATGTTAGGCAGAAACTAGAGAACGCCACCTGCTTCGATCCTTACATAGTCCCTTTGCTTCGTTTACGTTCATACATAATCAAAGAAGATCCACTAAGTCAAATAAAAGCAGTTATCCCAAATACTGGCCATACTGCCGGTTTAAAGTGTCAGCCTAGGGAGGGGCTATACGGAAATTAATCGTTCGACTCAATGATAAATGCTGTTGATAAATTGTACATCGTATTCGATACCAAGCAATTTGTCTAATAAAGTAGGCATCGAGTTTGGTAAGATGGGCTTTTGTAAACTAAATTGACGATGTTGGTATAGAATTTTGTGTAATTAGTTTGATAATGGTAGTCATATTTTGAAGAGAGTTAAATTATGATCGATGCCCGGTTGAAAATTGACTGTGGCACGTGATCACGGTTCTTGTGGGTAGGCTCAAAAACAGAAATATTAGGCGACGGTCTAAAGTTCATAATTGATATAAGAAAACGAGGTCAAGTGAAATTATTGGGTAGGACAATATAGCTAAAAGAGAAGCCAGTTCATAAAATAAATTGCGTCATAACTTGTGAGGTTATTTGTAATTGAGATTAGCTCGACTACTGCAAGTCTTGTAAGGCACAATCTACAGAGATAACAAAACCAGAAACGCAAAGACCAACAATAACATTATAGAGTTATACGACTAACATCTGGAATGAAAATCAACACAAAAATTGGTTAACAAATTTTCAAGCCGTCTTAAACTGCTGTGATTGGTTGACTGGATTATCAAACAATCGCATCGCTTGACTTGTAATAATTTTCGTTTCAGAAACCGGTACCCTAATTACGTAACACACTATCTATCACAATCTGAATAATTTTGAAGCCTATTGCCAATCCATTGCTTTATTATTATATTAGAAAAAATTGTCTGCTCAACAACGTAAATAACGCAATGAATATTGTTGAACTGTCAAAATGAAAGCTATTTCTACTGTTAGTGTGTTACGCGATTACCTCGCTGGTGGTAAAGTCCAATAAATAAACATACAAGTTAGACCACATTCTTTGAAAACTTTACATGACTCTGAAATATTCCAATATCGTGGGTGCGTAAATTTAAAATGCTCCCAGACCCATTTCTATCTGAAGTCCGTACAAATATTTTACGCATATTGAATAAAGTGTTTGGCTCGCACATAGGAAGCCATTATTTTCAAGCTTACCAAGATATGGCTTGATGACGTACGTTATTGATGTGCCGTATTTTGTCGTTCGGGATTCTGTTGGATACAGGAAGGAACTTCCAGAGCTGATAAACATGGAACTAAAATTTTGTATGGAAGTACTACTAAGCTAGTGTATAAACGTTGTTCAATTTTGGAATTTATTACATTAAATCTTGATCACTTGTCGTCGTCATATCATTTTTAATGTGGAAATTTGTTTCTTACACAGGCTGGAAGGCAATTCTCACGCATCTCTCATTCGTTAATGTCGTTCGACTCGTACTTTAATAAGTTTTTGACTTAAAAATATTTTTTAAAGATGGTTAAAAGTGCATAAATGATTGCGTCAAAAATGTAGCATCGTTATTGTGGAATGGATTACTTCGTGCGACGCATAATGGCAACATTTTTGTCCCTAGACTCGTGATTTACGATCGACTTGTAGTGAGAATACCAGAAACGGGATAATGTCACCATTTTACAAGCGACATAGAGAGACGAGCGACAATGAAGAATGCGTCATCTACGAGTGTAGACGCGAGAATTGCCTTACTGATCCGTGAAACGAGGAAAAAATTTGGAAATTTCTCTCCGAGGGCTTCCCGAAACACTCCCATGCATTGAGTTATATAAAAAAAAAACTTTAAAATTTTTGATCTGTTTCGAGTTCTGCCATACAAACAAATAATTATGAATCTCCTTAGTTTTTCTACCATTTCGTACTTACTTATTGATTTCTCGTAGGAATAGACACAAGAATAATATCAAATATTGGTAAGTACTACATTAATACTCATATATCTATTAATATAATTTATTAATCAAAGAAAACTCTCCGGGGGCTGCCATTACCCTGTCTGTTCCTTTCAGTTAAAATATATACTAAATTGGTTAAACTCATAAAGCTGCGTATATTCAATTTATTGCAAAGCAGAGAGTGACAGCCCCCGACGGGCTTTCTTTTCGATTCGTTTCTTGTAAGGAACCATCATCATCATCATCAACTTACAGCAGTCCATTGTTGGACGTAGGCGTACGGAATAATTTTCAGTAATTGTTTGTGGTAAAAATACATGCCATAAGAGTTTCTCATGTTGTTCTCGTGTTGTTGTGTTGAGTTGTTGTTGTATTGTGTTGTTGTTATTGTTGTTGTTTGTTTTTGTGTTGTTGTTATTGTATCTGTTGTTGTGTTGTTGTTCATGTTGTTGCATCCAGTAATAGACAAAGATTCTTAGTAAACCTGTGTTAGTAAACAAACTAACGACATCCTATCATTTGATTTCTAGCATTTTATTTATCTTATAATACTTTGCCCTCACGTTGCCTTTTAATTATTGTTGCGCTTTGTAAGAAAACATGTTTCTAAGGAAGTATGTGGGTGGATCTTAATAAATTAGCAGCTGTTCAGGTTCAGAGAATATTGAAAAACGTGTCGAAGCGAAATGAAATGGAAGTTCTATAATATCCTTTGGGAACAGTAATAATAAAGTTTGTGACTTTCAATATATTTTTTTTTAACCTCTGACGCAAATACAGGGTATTATAAGTTTGACCGCTGTATATGTGTGTATATCTGTGTGTCTGCCTGTGGCATCGTAGTTTAGCTCTTAAACGGGTGAACCGATTTGGATGCAGTTTTTTTTATTTGAAAGCAGGTTTCCTAGCAGTAGTTCTTAGACATGTTTTATCAAAATTGGTTCAGCTGTTTCAAAATCCTCAGCTCTTTTTTGTGTCAAGGGTTTTTTATTTTTATTTTATCTATTATCTTTTGACAAGTATGTCTTAGGGCAGAGGTTAATCCCCTGCGGTGTTGGATGGTTCCTGCTTCTTAAAATATCCAACAAGCACGAATTTAACTTTTCCTATTTTATGTGCAAAGACAGGAAATTAATTGTTAAGTAAATTGATTGCCAACTTAAATTGTCCGTATATTCAAATCACAACTGTCACTTTTTGACAGTTGTATGCAATGGCCATAGCACGGAAAATTGACGTAGGTTGTTAATTTGATTGGTTCGTGGGGATTTTGAGTTTAGAAGAGGTGAGTTGTTCAGAAATCAGTTCAGTTAAATGTCAAGATTGGATCATAAATTAATTTCCCTGACTTTGTTATTTTCTTGATAAAATCTTGGTTTTTCTGACTACTCGGCGTACTTATATATACAACTGGACACCTTAGTCCTGAAACTGTGTTAAGCGGACGTCTGCGCGGTTCCATACAAAAGTGCTCAGTCGCATGGACCCGCACGGACGTCCGTCGCGGGGAGGCAGGCCCCGCGTCCGTGTAACAGGGCCCGACTCTGAATGATGAAATCCATTTCGGGGGCAACCGCGGGGCTCTATTACTAATAATAATAATAATATCCCCACCACCTTGTCTTCCGTTATTCTTCCCACAGACCCTTAACTCTTAACCCTACCAGCGTGTCCACGCGCGTAGACACGCGACTGGTGCTCGTTTCGGGCGCCCGCTTAACGCAGTTTTAGGCCTGAAGGTGAAAATAATGGCTCACCATGTCACAGAGTATATATGTAGGTACTGAAACTTGACCAATACTATTATTGGTCAAATTTTCTACGTGGTTGTATATTTTTGGTTTCTTCTTGAAATACTGAGTATAGTCCTAGTCTTACAAAATGTTCATCTCTTTGCACAGAATCGATTTCTCTTATTATATTTAAGACAGCTGTCTGGGCTTTGTAAGATAACAATGCGCAGGTGGTTTCAAGGAAAAGCCGAAGCTATGCCAAATTCATACAATCATTTATCATATATCTGCGTGATACTAAAATATACAGCTTCCAATATCTTTCCTGTGTAGGTAATTTCTTTAAAGGAACCCTTTTGTAACATATGTTCGTAAATATACAAGTAGAAGAAAAGGTTTTAAACAGTGAGAGATGTCATATGGATTAAAAGACGGTATAGGTGAAATTGCCATCAGAATCTTTATGGAGTTATGATTGGCTTGGAAAAAGTAAAATTTTGGCAGCCGAGCAATATACTTATAATAAGAACTATACAACGAAGAATGAATAATAATTAACTCACTCACCTGAAAATAGAGTACAATTCTGCACATCGCCGTCCCGAAGAACCATGTCTCCGTCACGTCCCATAGCACGGTGGGTGGCAAACAAATGAGAATCACCATAAAATCAGCCACGGCCAGGTTTACGATGAAATAGTTCGTCACAGTCCTCATAGAATGATTCCTATACACTGCTATACACACTAAGGCGTTCCCTATTAAACCAATCACAAACACTATAGCATGTGTTGCTATCAAAACCCATTCATAAGGCTGTGGGAATATGTAGTCATTTAACATCTCCAAATATTCTTCTTTTGTCATATTACAAAAGTCGGGATCACCAACACACGAGTCAGTATCATTGTATAGTAAACTAGATTCTGTATCATTACTATTCTCTAGTTTATCTTTACTATCTCTGTTTAGTGTTGCATTCGTTATAAACTCTTCTATTTCAAATTCATTATCAGTTTTGTTGACAACCATTCTTGGTTTGTTGACGAAATTTGTTATGCTATCTAACTTTGATATAGACATGTTACCGTATATATCTGTTGTTGATAAACTGAATTTGAACATGACTAACATGGTGAGGGTCGAAAATAATATTTTTAAATCCATCTTCCTTTTTTTAAGTGTGCATGTTGGTTAGAAGATCTATCATTTTATTCGTTGAGCTCCCAATTTTTGCGCCATCTGTAAAAGAAAAGTCTTTATTTAAATTAGGCAATTTGGCTTCGGTAGTAATGGCTGTGAATTCTCAATGGGCAAGTGGGGAAGGTTATTATTTTAACTGAATTTTTACCATTCTAAGTTAATTGTTTTTGCACGTGTTTTCGTTTCGAGTAAAAGAAAAAAATTGAGAAAGTTTTCTGAGAAATAATTGTAAAAGAACACAATTTCGTTTCAACAACTACGTTAACTAACTTTTCGGAAACATTTATCGATGAAGATAATGTTTTACTGGAGATCTTTGGCCAGCTGTGTGGCACTGCTAGTTATAAAAATAATAATTGTGTGTATTTAAGTTCATTTCATTTAATGATTGTAGAAATACTTATATTATAGAAGCGAAAGTAACTCTGTCTATTTGTATGTTTCCTTGTCACGCTTAAACGGCTGAACAAATTTCGATGTTTGGCACGCAAGCATACTTTGTATCCCAGTAGTACCAATAATGTTCCTGGGGGATAACTTCCGACCTGTAAATCTCGGGTAAAACCTAGTTAGTTTATATCTTACTTGTTTCATAAGTAACAATTTAATGACGACAGATATTGATTTCGACATTCTTCACTAGATTGATATTTTCATTAAAAAACATATATAATATGGTACAAATAATAAAAAAATGGAACGTGATGATAAGGCAATAATATGAGTAAACTCAATTAATATTATAATTCCATCTTTGTTTTAATCATGGATATTAATCATTGTGATTCGATTCACTGACACGTTTAGTAGGGGAGCCCACGATGCTAAATGGGGATTTACTCGAGCGTCATAGAGACCTGTTGGGTTGCAAAGTTTAGATGATAAGAAGCAAAAATGTTATATAATGTATACCTTTTACCGTGCCCATCGGTGGGGGGAGCGCCTATAGATTTTCAAATATGTAAAAAAAAACTGTTGCATGGACATACTCGAACGCGTCAGATATTGATAGCATCAATATCCTACGTATTTTAATATTGTACGTATGTTAATCTGACCGTTTGCATAATGCGGGTGGTCGTAAGTAAGGGTTGAAAACGAAAAAAAAAAAAAAAAAATCGAGCGCGTCAGATTTTCTAAGAGGATGTTATGTGAACCTAAAAAAAAGCTCTCATTCAATAATCTGACGATTTCGATGTGACGCAAACTCGCGGCTATTATTACAATGTGCAAAAATAAATGGCCATTTTGAAATACTCAAGCGCGTCAGATTAAGATATATATGGTTCATCTTTATGTCCTAGACGTGCTGTCTTATAATCTGACGATTATCTTCAGGGATTCGCTTAATCTGACAAAAAAAAAACATGTTATTGAAATTTTTAACACCATGTTTTCTTTAATAAAATCAAATTACTTTAAAAAAAACACTCGCTATGTCCATCATCTATATATTTCAAATAACAAAAAATACCAATATGGTAGGTAAGTATTCAGTCGGGTATCTAAAGAACAATGGCAGCTTCCCATACATTATTTTATTTGAAATTAAATTATTACATCTTTAAATGAAAAATACATTATAAAACTCAGCGTCATTTTCTGAGCTAGTTTGTGTAAGATTTTTCGTTAAAGAAGGCGGAGATTAATAGATATTCAGTGTTGAACTTTTGAACAACATAGGACAGAGCGCAAGCTTCTGGTCAAGAGTTGTAAACTGTCAATGGTTGTCAATGTCAACAACCAAGCTATATTTTTTCCTTTTGACTTTAAATAGGTACTAAACTTTTTAGTTCTGAATTGCCATAACATTTGATATTTTTCCAATTTTACTGCAATATGCATATGTAATGTAAGAACACAGAATAAACTTAGATATAGGTACAACAAAATAAATGTGTTACTAATTCATTTACTCCACGTTAATATAATAACAAACTAAAAATGATAACAGCACCACGACAATTACGCTGTACCTACTATTTAGGAAAATAAATATAAAATGGCAATACTAAACCAATCCAACCAACAATTTCTTAATCTTTTAGAGCGAACTAGTCAAATGACTTTGCGTTAAACATATTTTTTTCACTCGGCCTTATCTAGATAATGTGATAGTTGACGTTCAATTTTATTTCAAATAAGAATTCGCCATTGTTCTTTATGAATCCAACTATCTCATTCTTTCGTACAGCGCTATTCATTTTTGCAAATCCTGCCATTGTTGGCATTGGCCGCTTAGAAAGCTGACCACCCATGGTCATGGCAACAGAAACCAGAGTGGGGACGGAGTGAGAGAGTATTATATAGAGAAAGAGTGACAGAGGAATAGAAACGCGGAGAGGGGAATATATGCATCACGCAGCTGCACGCATTAAAATTTATCTACGATTTTTTGTTACTTCGGCTGGTGGAAATCGTCAGATTATATATTTTTCGTTATCCTTGAATTAGTTCCTTTAAAATAAAAAGTAAATTAGCCACGCTCGAGAATGTCGAGATGACGTTTTTTTTTTACAACTTTATAGCCCTCCCCTTTCTTTAAGTCACTCTCAAATGGTCAGATTACTGGAATATACACTTTTTAGCATGTAATTAACTCACCCTACCTTAATCTGACGCGCTCGAGAATTTCTGATGATCAATTTTTTTTTACTAATCTGATCCTTTATCCTTGACGGGCGGCCATATATATCGGGCTCGTATTTGGTTGAGGTACTTAACCGGGTACAAGGTATCCCCCTGTATATTAATCTGCCGCGTTTTAGTAAATCGCGAAATCCCTTCATGGGCTCGCCCACCATAAAGAAGCACACTGTTTATTTTATCACAATACATTTTTCGAAGTGAAACGTCAACATCGCAAGTAAAAGATGTTTCCTATCCGACTACTTTGAGAAGAAAGGCCGAAACAAACTCAGAGGTCACAGTCTCTTTTGAAGTCCAGACTTATTTGGCCAGATCTTGGTCCCTTTAATTGATCTCCGAAAATGGCGGCAGATATCACTCATAAGACGTCGGTACACCTAATTAATTGCGCAGACATAATAGAAACTTGCATCGGTCGCGTTATTACATGTTGACAGTAGTGACGCACTTGTAGATTAGTGTCTGAAATGATCTTTTGAGAAAAGAACCACACAGGTTTATATTCACACAAGACCCAAATAATGTTGTCAATCCTTGTATGCCAACGATGGTACGTACAGCAAAAAACAATTAAAACAAATGAATGTGGTAGGGCACCGCACTGTGTAAGCAATAAATTCAGAGTAATCTATACTCGTATATCTATTTAATTCCCAAAACACCGGGATGCCTTAATTAATTAGTTTTACCTAGCAATTACCTTGTGTTCTGGTATTCCTACAGAGGTAAATATTTTCAACATTATTTACAACAGTGACGCCCGGTTGCTGAAATGCTAATCTATCAGTAAATGGCCTCGCTCCCCATTATGCGCTTGTATAATTTCTAACATGACGATTTTATGGTGGACGTCCACATCTATAGAGGTATGAGGAACAGGGTGTAAAGCTCTCTCATACCTCCATAGAAAAGGGAGGATCCTCCGACCAGACGGGTGTTGTGTCTGGTGGGCTACTGCCCGACGGTTGATGTCGGGACGTTGTATATATGCTAGTCGCGCGGTAAACTCTGCTTGCGCGATGCAGGATTTGCGTGACGTCAGTATGACGTCTAGCTCGCATGTGGCGATGTTGATACCGCTCCATTAAACGTCCATAAAATTTATGGAAATATGTGCACGTTATAACGTTCGTCTTCACCGCCAGCAAGCTCGTCATGCTCCTTTAGATGCCACTGCTTGCAGTAGCGACGGGGGTCAGGTTGCCTCCTTGCCTCAAATATGGCGAGGGGGGTAATAGCTGATCTTAGCGTTACGCTCGTGAACGGGTGCTGCTTATGGTAACTGGTCGTCTTGCTGACCATGGTATTGTTATTATCGTTCTGTTTATTTATTTTACTTCGATGGTCCTTACCTAGTTCATCATTTGTAACTTCGAGTTACAGCCTAAATATAATCCAGCATTGTATATGAAGGAATTACGCTCTTTATGCCTGGAGGCTTATGCTTATGGTATTACGATTTTTTTTACATTTCTATTTTTTAGCTTGATTATTATAGTTTTCATTATATTTGTTGGTATATTGGCGTGGCTAGCTGAAATATGGCAAATAATTAATGTTCTATGTCTCGTAATGTTAATTACTTTGCATACCTACTATTGTATAGAATCTAGTTTTTTTTTCTAACTGAACAGAAGCTGTGCTGCTGGAAAGTTTGTTGCGTCACTTCTTCTCCCCAGCTAAACCACTAGGAAGTGGCGAAGGGCGGGCGTTTTTGGGGGACTGTCTTATGTATGACGAAAAGTGCTGATCCTCAGTCTAATTTGAAAAAATGACTTTTGATTTGATTTGATTTGACTTATACATATTTTCATACATTTGCTTAAATATGTGTCATACATACAAGAAAAGATAGCATATAGGATGGTAACAACATTATTAGGTATAGACATGTTTGCCACATGATGTGACGTGCAAATTTCAAGAAATATTATTAATTAAAACATTCTCTTAAAATAACAGTATATTAAGTAGGTAATTAAAGAATAATAATAATATTGTAATAAATTTAAAATAAAAAAAATATTGCCCTGTGTTATCGCGATGTGGACGCCAACGATAATATTGAAACGTTAGAAACTACACAAGCGCACATTAGGTACGATGGGTCTTAAGGGGACTACATGACCTAAATGCAAATTTATAATGCCTAAAAATATATGATCAACTGCAGTAACCAAAATCAGAAAAATATATAACATTCTTCTGGATATATGCTAGTTAGATAGTGTGTTGAAAACATAATACAATTAACTTGATATCATAGAAAAAAATCACGAAGATACCTCTAAAAAATTCTTTCAACGATTAAAAACCATACCAATATACATGCAAACATTCAGATTTTTTGTCAGATTATTCTACAAGTAAAATACTAACGTGATAGTGTTTTAATTTTTTAGTCCAATGAATAGATTTTTTGTAAATCCATAATTGCTTCATATTTTGCAATAAATTACCAGCGTTGTGTCATCGCGCGTCTCTTTCTTTTCTATGCAATCCGACAGTGACCGCGCTTTAGCTCTTGTAAGCCTCTTAAACATTACAGCAAAACATGGCTATAAACTTCTGTTTTGTTAATATAAAAGTAATTTCGAATTCACTCCACGTTTACTCCGCGCATTCGTGGTTATTTTATTATTGCGACAAATTTCGTCTTAGAAAGACAAAATAAATAACATGTGGATTTTGTGAAAGATGATATGGCCAGAAATGGGGTGACTACTGAGATTCCATGAAGAACATGCTGTGCCAACCCCAAAAAAAATTAGGACGGCAGGGCAGAAAAATTATGAAGACAGTATGTCCCATGATATATCCCGTAGGTATTTCCTATTTACGGTTATACCTCGTTCAGCAAAACGCATGGTACTTGACAGTAGAACGACGTAGTTTAAGTTTCTTTATAGCTACACGCTTATTACACTAACGAAGCAAATAGAATTCGAAGCGAGACCAACGCTAATTATATTACAACGAGACACGGTTAGTAGGACCTAAGTTGGGAGAAGGCACCTACTTCACTTCTACTGTTATAGCTACATGTGCCCCGTTGGTTTCATGGTCGCAAGCGCAATTGCTGAGCGTGGGGGCCTGGGTTCGATTCCCAGGTCGGTCAAAGTGTTATTGGGTTTTTCCATTAGGAATTTCGGGCTGTTAAGCCCGGAGTTTGGAAATGGCCGGTGTGATACCCCCGTGCCCTGCGCCTGATCTCGCTCCAGTCGTGTCGAATTGCCATCCCATCGGACTATGAGAGTGAGCGCACCTGTGTCTGCGCACACACTTGTGCACTATAACATCTCCCGCGCCGAAGGCTCGTCTCCGTTGAGATTGGCCGCCATGGCCAGAATACGGTCTGGAAGACTACATGTAGCAAGTCTCGGCAACATTTTTTGGACGTAAATGCTCCAAGCTATTACATTGGCTGCCTCCTTGATCTAGTGGTCGCAAGCAACATTGCTTTGCGTGAAGTCCTGGGTTCGATCCTTAGGTCGGGAAAATAGTTTTTGAGCTATCCATAAGGAATTTTTTATTAAAGCAGCTCTACGTCTAGATTACTGGTCGGTTAGTAGAACTACTGGTTTACCCCCTAGAACGCAGTACTCAAACATTACTGGTGAAATATGGGTGTAGATACTGTACCTCAATCTTTGCTTACACTTTTGGGGAATACAGGAGTCATGTGTTCCTCTAATGTTCCTCAAAGGATAACTTCTATTAAATTCTGTCTTCAGCTAGCTTTAAAATGCCCCAAAAACGCCCGCCCTTCACCACTTTTAGTGCTTTAGCTGGGGAGAAGAAGTGGCGCAACAAACTGTCCAGCAGCACAGCTACCTGTTCAGTTAGAAAAACTTGATTCTATACAATAGTATCCAAAATAAATTACATTACGCAACACAAAACATTAAATAAGAGAAAACAGGCTTCTTCTGGGTAAGCTCACTCCATCGTCGACTTTGACTCTGTCATCTCTGACCTAGACTAGAGTCAAGAGCAAACCCATCTAAAATAAAAAAAAGGTTACCTAGCACACGCCAATATACCGACAAAAAACATCGAAAACTATACTTAAGCATGTTTTTTGTTATTTTTATCCTCATTTAATAAGTAAACACTCTTTACAGACATTGATTCTTCATGAATAACTAAATTGTAACCATTAATATAAATTATTCTCTCACCGAGAGGAGGCCTGTGTCCCAGCACTGGCAACATTATAGGCTGATTATGCTAACATAATCTTATTCATTTAGTCATCAAAAGGGGTTGAAATATCCCTATAATTAACCAAAAGCTGGGTATAGTCGGTAGGGTTACCATTTCGAGAAAGTAATGATAAAAATACGGTAATTTTTCTTCAAAAAGTCTTTTGGAAGTTTTTCTAGGTAAGTTAGTTTTAGACAAGGATGCATTGCATCGCTTATCATCATGTAATAGTGGTCAAAAAGAAAGAAAGAAAGAAAAATATTTTATTTGGGACACGCACAGGAAATACAAAGAGTAAAAAATAAAATAAAAAAGAAGCATTTAAAACTAACAAAATTAACAATAAAAACAACAATAAACAATTAAAAAACCTGTGCGAGGCCAAAAAGGCTCCTATCTCAGCATAAAGCTACGATATTTAAAAAATAAGTACCGCAGCGCTGGTATTCTGATAGGGCCCGTTGTGATGCCACGGACACACATACGGACATCTTTATATCCCACTAGATTATTATTAATAAATATAAATTTTAAAATAAAATACTAATAAAATATTATAAGAAAATAAAGCAATACAAAATTGTTTGGAAAACAAATATAAATAAATAAAAACCATGATCATGTATAACAAACAATAAAGATCGACCCACGTGTGACGCTCCAACATCACTTGTCTATGTTGTAGACTATTATTATAGTCTTTGACAAGCGATGAGACGCGGGCGCAGCCGACCGGCTGTCAATAAAAAAAAAACAAAGACGTGCTTGTGCTACCCTATCCATATCCGTACGGACATACTTATCTATACCAATATTATAAAGAGGTGAAATTTGTTTGTTTCTAAGTTTGTATGTAGCGGGTAATCTATGGAACGACCGATCGGATTAGAAAAAATTTTTTTGCATTTTATAGCCCAATTTTTGAGGAAGGCTATAAACTTATTAACAGCACGCTAGGATCCTTAGGCGCCGAGCAAAAAGAAAAATAGTCGGAAAGAACGCTAAGTGAAAACGAAGTACGAGCGCGGGCAGGCGATGCGATGCGACGGGATGGGTCGGAGGAACCAGAAAGTTCACGCAGACGAAGTTGCAAGCAGAAGCTAATATACTATAAGGTGATAGCAACTGTTTCTGTGTTTCTGTCTGTTTCCTTTTTCCTAAACCAGTGAACCAAAAGAGTTACCGTGGCCCTGGCGCACAGGCAACTGAAGGAACACTGGTGTGTTTTAGTCAGTAACAGTCTGACACGCCCTTCCGCTCCGCCCAGAGTGGGAGAAGTCATTTGATGATTTCCCACCACAAAAGAAAAAATAATGGTTGTCTGTAAAGTCGGTTTACAGACGATAATTTTACGTGTTACCGTCATGGCGGAACGTGACAATGAGTCATGGTTTTTCGTGCGTGCAGCCGGCGTTCATCGATTTATAAGTCACGTCAAAAAAAATCCAGTGAACCGATAGTTATGAAATTTGACAGATAGTTACCCTGTGTCCTGGAGGAGGACATAATTAAGCTACTTTTCATTCTGCATATTTGTTAAAAAAATATGAAATACAAAAAACACGCAGACAAAGTCACTGGCAACGGCTAGTTAAGCATAAAAAATAAACTGGACTTTTTTGTAAATTGCGTTTTGCAAATTTTTTTTCTCATTACACATAGCACACCATAGCATAGGCATAGCTATAGGTACACCTCTGCCTAACCTAACTAACTCTGCCTAACGTTATGTGTGTGATGTGTGTTTTTCTCATTTTTCATTTTCTGAGGTTTTTTTTCTTGTGTCAAAAATTTGGTAGATCAAAAATACGGACATGTCCAGTTAAAACCGGACCGGTGGTAGCCCTAGCTGAAAGTCGATTAATTAAAGTTAATCTTTGAATACAACCAATTAAGAAGGGGTTAATTCGAAGGTTTTGTTTTATTAGGATAATCCATTTCCGTGAGCAGTTTAACTTGTGGCAAAAAATAACCATCACGATTTTTATGACTGAATCTTCCTTTTTTTCGGTTACGATAATTACCAGAAAAATTGCTTAATTGAGATTTCTATGATTATTACCGTATGTAAATCTTATGTAAATCTATATAAATATATAAAAACCTCGTGTCACGGTGTTTTTGGTCGAACTCCTCAGAAACGGCTCGACCGATTTTTATGATTTTTTAGGGTTCCGTACCCAAAGGGTAAAACGGGACCCTATTACTAAGACTCCGCTGTCCCTCCGTCCGTCTGTCTGTCTGTCCGTCTGTCACCAGGCTGTATCTCATGAACCGTGATAGTTAAACAGTTGAAATTATCACAGATGATGTATTTCTGTTGCCGCTATAACAACAAATACTAAAAACAGGATAAAATAAATATTTAAGGGGGCTCCCATTCAACAAACATGTTTTTTTTTGCCGTTTTTATAGAGCCCGACTCGCACTTGGCCGGTTATTTTTTGGTATATTTGGTAGATAAGAGAATATGCCGTATAGTATATTTCATACCGAAAAAAAAATGCAGAACAACGTTTGCCGGGTCAGCTAGTACATTTTAAAAATGTGTTCTGTCATAAGAATTATTGTGGAAGGGACAGCTAGAACTTTACCTTACGATTTACATTCCACAAGTAGCCTAACAACAATACAGATTAACTTATACAGGGTGTCGGGGACATCGAAGCACAACCTGTTACCATGGATTCAGTACATGATTCTGAAACAGCAGATTTTTATAACCAACAATTTTTTTGTACACTAGGGGTCTAGAGTCTAGTCTAGACGTACGTACATCTATATGTTCGGACCATTTGATACTTTAACCAGCCAGGATGTTACCGGTTTGGACGGCGAGCAATGGGGAGCTCGCCATCCGGTAAGGAACAGGTCCGGGTCGACGGCGCGTTGTGTTCCACGCGTGCCTCAAAGAAATATCAGCATCATTGACGAGGTCCGATAGGGCCGATGCCTACCGGGGTCGCGGATTGTTCAAAAGAGTTACCCTGGCGCACAGACAACTGAAGGAACACAGGAACACGGGTGGACTTTAGTCAGTAAGAGTCTGACACGCCTTTCCGCTCCGCCCAGAGCGGGAGAAGTCATTTGATGATTTCCCAATCGAAAAAAAAAAGAAATTGTGCCGGGGACATCGAAGCACAATCTTATACCATGGATTCAGTACCTGAAACAACAGATTTTTATAACCAATTTTTTTTTTGTACGCTAGGGTTTCTACAATCATGTGCGAAATTCATGGTTTCAGTTTTCGCATCGATGTCCCTGCCACCCTGTATACTGTGGGAGTTTTGATGATCCATAGACAGACAGGAAGAGACAACCACCGAAGTAAGAAGAATGTGGTTTAATCAATGACAGTTTTATGATAGAGAATTGAAAAAAAACGATAAATGATTAACATGATATTTAAATACTTATAAAAACTGTATCTTATTATTTGTCATTAGTGCTATAATTACTATATAGTACTAGCTGACCCGGCAGACGTTGTTCTGTCGTAACTATGAATGCCTTACGTCGTTTGGTTTTAGTATTGACTATATTGACTAAAACAAAAACTATCGACACATTTATCAACCGCTCCATCTGTGTTATACGATATTTGCAGCGCGCATTCTGTCAATCGCTGACAGTTATTTCAAACCACTGACAGTTATGTAAAATTAATATTGGCATTAAGTTGTCTTAAATTTTCTATTGTTCTGTTCAACTTCCTTATTTTTTTCTTACATAAGAACCTTCTCCTGACAGTAATTAACACAACAAAAGAGAATCAGCGAAATTGTTCCATCCGTTCACGCGTGATGCGATGACAAAGGGAAATAGAGATTCATTTATATATATTACAAGGTTGTAAACATACTATTGTAAAAACTTTTAAAACCCTGTTTCGATAATAGCAAAGTAACGTGACCGTCTTATTTTGCGTTTCGTGGTGGCACTACTTGCAAAGGCCTTTGAACAATAAAGGCTCCCGTAAACAGGCGCGACGCGACTCTAGGAGGACAATTTCTATGAAAACTTCATGGAAATTGTTCTACCAGAATCGCGTCGCATCGTCGCGTCGCGCCTGCCCGCAGAAGCCATAATGGTGTCAAATTCAAAATTAATTTAATATTTTACTACCCGCGTATTCAAACGGTAACCCACGAAACTCGCGTGTGTTGTCACAGTGAATATTATAACTTCGTACGCGTGTAAACAGTTAAATGTAATGTTGGTACTAAAACGTAAAACGGTATTTAACTGTTTGTCAAAACGTGTATTATTTTCGTCACGTAAACTGGGGTTAACATGGCAGTTTGTGTGTTCTTCTTCCAAATTAATTTCGTGACAATAATGTTTAATGTGTTCCGAACTGTTTCAATATTTGCTTTGAAAATATATTTTTAGGTACTCTAGACTTCACATTTTTGTTAAGTCAACGTTGCTTCACAAAATTAAGTAAAACAAGCAAACAAAGGACGACACAAAAAAGGTTTTCTTTAAGAATTCCCTTTAGCGTAGTCATCCAAATCTATTGACAGAAGATGACAATATTTTTTAACAGAATTTACTTTAATAGACAGCTTCTATTTTCAATTATGAGCCTTACTAAAACCTAACAAACGAAAAAGATTTATCACTCAGTAGAACCTACGCGTCACGGCCTTTATTCAACCATTTCTTAAAAAAAAACTAAATATTTCTCTTAGCTCTTTTACGTTTTTTTTTATCGTGCACTGGATTTTTAACACACTGCTTAACACTGAGAGTTGAAAATCCGATGTAAGACATAAAATCGTCGCGTTAAAAACTCGTCCTAGCGCACCTGGGCTTAGCTTTTCGACTACCAGTCCATAATTCTATATTCTAAGAATTCTTCATTCTATAAAAAGTTCCAAATACCTTTTTAGCATCCACAGCCCTGGAAGATATCAAAGCAAACAGATTCATCATTTAATTTCTAGAATTTTTACAACATTCCCGTTTTATTTGAATCCCTAACCACACCGCCACTTTGTAACAAAAAACCAGTAGCCTATTGAAACAAAAGAAATATAAATTCTACGCAGATTTAGGCGGCTGGGTTGGCTAATGTAATAAAAATACCGTCTGTGCCAAAAGAAATGAAAAAAGTAAGTGGAAAAAGGCGGTGCTTACAATTAAAATGAAACATCCTTAGCTTACGCCACATTTTAGACTGACAGTCTTGGTTTGTTTGAAAACCTTATACTTTTTTCTCTCTTATCAATTTAGTTTTGAATACAATTGAAAAAAAAAATGGTTGTCTGTAAAGTCGGTTTATGGACGATAATTTTACGTGATAACGTCATCGGCTCAGGCGGAACGTGACAATGAGTCATGCTTTTTCGTGCGTACAGCCATTGATTTATAAGACTTTATCACGTCAAAAGTCTCTTTTACAAGTTAAATTACAGGTTAGATTCTCTACGTTTTAGTCTGAATATTTTCATACAAAATTGTTAAAACTGCTCCACAGTTTTCCTTTATAAATTGATGATGTTTCATTTGTTACAAAACATAACATCACGGTTGTATTCCTCAAAGGAGAGGACAGAGGTGTAACTAAATACTACACGCATATTTCGCCATTTATGTCTAAGGCCCATGTCATTGGGGGTGAGAGGGAGGGTTTTACTCGTATTTGTTATTGAGCTTTAAGAGGTAGAAAGACACTGAACGAGACACAATATAGAACGGCCATAAGTCACAAATGCTAACTCCACCTGTTACACGGTTACACTATTAACGTTCTTATAACTTTTGTTAACATATCTTGCTGGGAGAGAGTACCTAAAGAAGAATACAATCATATTAAATAAAATCACAAATGACCTAATGCCCTAATGACCTTATTGGTGATGTTGGATCTAGATATGTTTGATATTATGTTCTTCAGAAAGGTCAGATGCGTAATACTTACTCGCAACCGGCGAGCGTGTATGATCAGATGTATGACCGTAAACGAGGCAAAAGGAGTATGTAAGGATCGTAGCAGGTGGCGTTCTGTAGTTTCTGCCTACCCCCATGGGAAGAAGGCGTGAATTTACGTATGTGTAAAATCTCAAATAATTCCCCTTTCGACATTCCTAAAAAAATATTGAACTCTAATATTATAATGATAGCGCCTCTTTTTATAAACCTCAAATAATTTGGGGCCCTAAAAATACTAAATAACTCTGACCAAATTGGATGCAGCCCGGTTGGTCAGTTCTAACCTAACCTTACCTATTTGATCGGGGTACCTTAGTTTAGCTACTGCGAACAACTGTGGAAAAAGGCCAGACAGATATAAATAGGCTCAACTTTAAAAAAAAGTGCGCATCATTAGAAGTGCAATAAGTTGTTAAAGGTTCATTTATTTTAAAAAGTGTCTATCATTAGAAGGTCAATAAGATTCTAGAGGATTAGTCAAATATTTTCTATTATTTTTTCCTGAAACTCGAGTACTTTGTAACCTGTAACGTATCCTATTTGTATTTCAGCCTTAGAACGACCGCAGCAATCACGGTAACTACATTAAACGATGCGCAGACGTGGCCAGTCGCCTTTATTACACCGAATTTATTTGTAGATCTTACCCTATGCAGTTGGGAGTAATTTTACTTTTCGTCAAGAAAAAGTTTCGAACATTAAATTTTTTGGAACGCGTGAATGTTTTTTGTTTTTTTGTTTTGGTAAATTCTTAGTAAAAGTTTTAAAACTTTTTATTAAGATTCCCTAGCTAAAAATAGGAATTTTACAATTTTTATTAAGATTACTTAGCTAAAATTAGGCCACAGTCTTGTGAATAAACTACAACCCGACTTTTTAGCAATTTGCTTTTCAGCCTACTGGGAAAAAGACGTGAGTTTATTTAAGTATACAAAAATATCATGCCTACATAAATATATATTATTAATTTACGTCTTTTTCCCAGTATGCTGAAAACAAAAGTGTTATAAGTCGGGTAGTAGTCAAAGTTAACATGTTCCGGTAATAACTTTATTTTATTTTTAATCTTATATTTTGAATTGTTACTTTTTTTACATTCTAATATATGTAGGAGTAACAAGAATAATGTACCCAGGATTATGTAATATCTTGATTTAAAAGGGTGTCCTTGGAGTTTCCCATTCTTCTCCATAGAGATTTACATGTTGGAATGGGCAACTAGCTTCAACTTTCTGACTAACTGACCGACTCTTTGACAGTTCAAAAGTGCCTGTAAATATTTTAATTGAAATAAATGCTTTGAATTTCGAGTTTGAGTTTAACAACGGCGACAGCACCTTCATAACGAAACAGCAACGCTGCATGGCAGCAGAAAATATGGTGGCAATTAGATGCCAGGACGAGCTCTTAACTATTTTTCTTTCTCTTTAAAAAAAAGTCTTGACATTTGTCATTTTTGTAACCTTGTAACTTTGTTGACATTTGACATTATTGTTTTATTATGACATATTTACTGTAATTCAAACGATTAGACATAAATTAGTATTTTGTATTATTTTATTTTCCTAATTGTTATTTCAAATTATAATAGCTTTAAATTTGTGTAAATTAAACTAGTGGCTCTGTGAGTTAGAATCATAGTCATATTCCGAAAGCTGATGAAATTCCATTGTGACTTCATGTGACACAGGAAATATGGGTTTTTTTGTTTTTATCATTTCCCGCGCCCCCCGACCCCATGCAGCTTATGCGTCTTAATAAGGATAGCATAAAAGTTTTCAGACATTTTTTTTTAAAAACGGTATTGCTGAAATGTGATTATTTTTACGTTTTCAACCCCCATATCTCCGCTATTTTGTTTTTTTTTGAAAAACTGAATCGACTTAAAAAAAACCGTATAATTAGTAAACCTGCTCACAAAATTTCTCGAGAATCAGTTGAGAAATGCGAGCTTTAGAGGAGAACAGCCATGCGCCGGACATCCGGATATACAAAAGCATTTTTGGCCAAGCTGAAACGGAGACGCTTAGCTCGCGATTCACGCTCGCTCGATCAATAATGATATGAGTTGTATGCCCATGTGACGGTAAAACATGGAGGACTCTTATAATAAAAAAACATGTATATACTAATTACCAGTGATCGGAGTAGGTAGATTGATTTTTAGTACTTGTATCATAAATGCACACAGAAAGAATAACATGGATAAGCCATTTTTCCGGAAAGTAATTCCGGTATTTCCGGATTCAATTAAATATTGTTAATGTTGGTAGTGATATTATTACTACTCAATTCAAAATTTAAAGGAAGGTATCAAAACTAAAATAGGAAGAATAATAAAGAATAAAATTGCTCATTTTATTACAATTCCTACCTTTTTTTTGAGGATGGCAAATCATCAAATGACTCCTTCCACTCTGGCAGAATACAATTCCTACATAAGTTCCGGTTTTTTTTTAATAATCCAGCAATTCCGGAGGAATGTCCATAGTAATATATACGTTTCGGATCAATGACCCCAGTTCAATCTACCTACTCCGATCACTGCTAATTACCCATGTTTGCAAACTAATAAATGATTTGATTTGATTTAAAAAGTTTTAGTAGTGCTAAGTGAGCGTGGTTATGAAACACTGAAATAACTGCTTAAATACAAGCGCACTGTTGGATTTCCAAACCTCAGCTCAGCACAGAAAATTTAAAATCCAAGCGTGCTTTGATTTAGGTATTAATTTGGGTGTCGCTTCCTATAAAACGGGCATCACGATAATACAATGTTAACTTTGCTCGTAAATCTATTTCAAGCCGGAAAACTGTAGGTGTTTCTATGCCTTTTAAGCATGTGTAGGTTAAAAGCTACGCTATGTTTCTACATGACAGTTGGACGCGCCTAGTGTATTCCGGCCTTGCACGCGTCTCTCACACGCGAGGCATGATTTTACAGAAAGATTATCACAAATAATAACGTAGGTAGGGTGTTTAAAGTAGGTACCTACGTTTTGTAGTTTGATAAGTAAGCTATTGCCAGTAATTGTTCACCAATTCAGACTCCGACTACCGCTGATAAATAACGAATGGAATAATTAATTATCACTTTGTTATAGGAGTGGAGTTTCTTGCCTGTTTTTTTCCAAAGGATCCTACAACACTTTGAAACAGGTAATTAGTTTCTACTTTTTAACTGACCGACTCCTAGACAATACAAAATTTTCGATCGCGATCTTAAGGCGACAATAAGTGCCAGCGACCTTGAGCGAGTGGGAGGAGCATGCGAAACTTTTAAGCGAATAAAGTTGCACAGAGCGTTAGCGTCTACCCGGAAATTGGTCAGCGATGCACTGCCGCCCGTCGCCCGCACGAGCCCCCGCATCAACGCGCATCAAGTTTATTCGCAAAAACAATCCACCTTGATTTATCAAACACAATACAAACAAAACCCGTATACAAAAATTTGGAATTAAAATTGTCTTTTAGATGGTGCAGATTTCATGAAAATACGCCCGATCGTTTTTGCGTGATTATCGTTTTTGTGTTCGCGTTAGACATTACTTTACAAATTAATTACACTATGTTATAAAAATATAATTTCAAATATTCACATATCAAATAACGAAGAAAATAGTCTTGTTTATCTTATATCTTTTTTTCAAACAAATAAGACTATTCGTTTAGACGTGATGTTCAATTTGAAATCATTAAAAGTCGTATATCTGCGCCTTAAAAGTCATGCACTATAAGCGTAGGGACTTTTCGACCAATCAACTTTATTCAGAGGCCGACGTATTGACTGAGAGACAGCTTTTTGTGCTCCGTGCTGTACTTCGGAAACACTCTACGTTACATCTGGATCATGATAAGCTGAAAAGACGCAAAGGCACTCCCGTGTGCGATATAGTCCAATGCCGTTCCTGGTTTGCCAGCTGACAGTTTGCGGCAGCTAGCTCTCGACTGTATAATAAAATAAATAAACTTATACACATATACTTCCTGACTAGACGCGAAGCTAAAATCAAACACACAAATTGGTTCCAGAAGTTAACGTATGACGAAACCGAGAATCTTATTACAATTGTCTCGTAATAGAACTAATACTGTATTTAAATCACTATTTGTATAATTTATGTTGTTATTTCTATAGTACTTGCATGATACTCAATACAGTTGTTGCCATTATATCTGGAGGAACATTGGCTCCTAAAAGAGAGGCTTTTGGCCTAGTTTAGGAGGCATCAGTTCACTCTATAATGTGACTCTATTGTACAACATTTCTTTAATCCTTGTGTACTTGTGTATGTTTTTCTAAGTGTACTTATAAACTTTTTTTTTTAAAGAGCCTGTAAATAAAAGTTTTATTTGCAATAAATAATTACTATCAATCGCAAAAATGCGGCCACTAGATCAACGATGCAAACATGCACAATAAACCGGTTTTGGCAATTCATTGTCGAATCAACATAAAATTCTCCAACAATTGAGCGAACGTGAAAACCCTCACAAATTTTCCTGCCAAAAAACTTCATGAAATATGTAAGGGCGCATACACACAAAAGTTTACGACGTTGCGTTAATGGAGGTTTAAAACAAATGCTGTGTTTATTGCTTTAGTGACGTCAGTGTCAACAGGCATAATATTTGCAGAAGGATTACTTTGAAAAAGGCCTAACCTTAACCTATTCTAGGACGATTTTTAAGTACATCAGTACTTGAAAATCATCCTAGAATAGGTGACGCGGGGACTTGAATTTGATCCCCATGTCAGACAAAATTACCTATTGGCTTTTTTTCATCAGGAATTTGTGTATAGCAGACCGATATCTGTATTTGTGACCGGTTGAGGGCTCACCCACTATTACGTGGGACTTAAACATATCTGGCGAAATGTGGGTGAACTATTAGGTACACCTCTGCCCAACCTTTAGGGGAAATCAGGCGTGATGTTATGTTATAATAATAATAATAATAGTTATCTATTAAGTGGATTCTGAGGTACCGTATTACAAGTATGTGCCCGACCCAGTTCTCGAAAATTACCATATCACGTTGTACTGGGATCGGTCTATCATTACTGACAGGACTATTGTCGCCAATAAGCCTGATATAGTGGTGATAGATCGATTAGCGCGCCGCACAATGATTATCAATATTACCATTCCGCATGATGAGAACCTCGTGAAAGCTGAGAAAGAGAAGCAAATTAAATATCTCGACTTAACATACGAGGTTGTTGACATGTGGAATGTGAACTTGGCTGTCATTGTGCCAATAGTCGTGACAGCCAACGGCTTAATAGCGAAAACCCTCGACCAACACCTGAGAAGGCTCTCGTTGAGCAGCTGGATAAAGAGCTTAATTCAGAAGGCGGTACTTCTGGACACGGCTCGAATTGTTAGGAGGTTCCTCTCTCTGGACCCTGTTCCCGATACCGGTGGGCTACTATTTTTTGTATTTTTATATGTTTTTATATTCTAATATTTAAAAATATAATTTATATGTATGTAATGAAATAAAGGAAATAATAGTAATAGTTATAATAATAATAAAAATTACAAGGCATATACATTAGAACAGTTTTTCTTAAATGTAAATTATATTCCTAAGACTTACGTGCCTGAACTAGGTAATCCTGTATTTCAAGCAAGTAAGTATAACTAAAATATCAATATCATATTCAAGTTGATCAATTTAGTTAGAACTTCGTGGCGGACTAATGTTACCTCTGGGGTTTTCCCACCAGGAAGTTCTCAGTAGTACGGAACCTGGATTCATCTCTAGTTGATGTCAAAAGGCTTGTCCCCTATAACATGTAATTTAGACATTACTGACGAAAATTGGGTATCCTATACAGCTCTGCTTAACTCTTCTGAGACAATAGGCGTGATGTATTTTGTTGCAAAATTAATTTCGATCCGTAAATTCGCTACGTGCCTCTTATATTCGTTTATGCTCAAGTGTCATTAGCGTCTAATTATGAAATATTTAATTAAAGCACCGTCGTGTCTTCTTAATCTTCACGGAAATAAGTGCTTCCTAAAATTGATGCGACACATTATTGAGATTTTCCTTTTTACCTATTTCAAAAATAAGAAAGTATTTATTACGGACTGTATTTTTGTATGTCTCCAAAGATGATGCACTAATTTTGCTGATTTCTTTTTGAAGAACTTTGGTTTAGTCAAGTTGCCAGTCTTACCAAGGGGTATCGTGTTTCTCAGTATCAGTGGCTTATATGGAAAGCTCTCAATCGATTGTGTACCCAAGTAGGCCGCTGCAGACTCAATTTGTCGAATTAGGGATTACTGATCCATCCAACACCCAGTGCGAGTGTGGTGCTTCTGATCAGACCATGCCCCACTTACTGGAGTTTCCTAAGTGCCCGTTCACTAGCATCTCGGATGACCCTGATGCCGCAATCAACATGGCCACCTACTGAGATAAAACAATATAAAAAAATTAAAGAAAAAGAGGAAGAGTACTATCAACACGAAAAGAAGAAGTAACTGGGTTGTGGAGGTCAAATAGGCTCTGTATATAAAATCGTCGGTTCCTCCATGTAAAATATTGGTATACATCTGCATCAGGTTAGAATCGGAGCTGACCCTAAAAATATTAAATAAAAGGCTCGGCAGATGATGAATTTTATTCGTTATGAAAGATATCTAGTATTAGTAGAAGTTTGGAAACTAAAGATAAATTCAGATTCCGTACTACTGAGAAAAGGCGGGGGAGATGATGTTTGATTCAAAAACTTCTAACGAATACTTATTAAAAGTTGCTCATTCACAACGAATGTGTTAAAATGAGTTTTCTGTACATTTCTGTCTAGTCTCAAAAGTGCGTAGCCCTAGAGGGTTGAGTATTACAGTAAAACCTGACCTTTTTGATTTTTATGTTTGCCTGGTACCTCGACTTAAATTAAAATGGTGCATACCTAATATTAAGCTGACGTTTCGTCATACCTAGGCCACTGCTGGACACAAATTCCAGTTGATCGCAAAGCAAATACTACATTGATAAAATAACTTAAGAAGTTTAAATTAGGTGGGCAATCTGACAGAAAGTAAATCTCCATTTACTCAATATGTAAATAATCTTGACATAATGTTTATACAATCAATACAATTCAAAAAGAAAACTAAATTTGAAAAAATATTGCTCAGCTATGTGAGTTAAAATTTATAATAGGTTACAATCAGACATTCAAGATCTTCCTCTACCAAAATTTAAGAAAAAGCTTAAAGAGCTACTTCTGAAAAAAATGGTTTTCTGTATAGTCGGTTTACGGACGATAATTTTACGTGAGGAGTGGAACAGAGATAGATGCGTCACAAGCCGAACGCTTAGGCCGATAGTGCCTCTCTATCGCTTGTTCCGCGCTCTCGCTTGCACACTCGTCTCAGGCGGAACGTGACAATGAGTCACGCTTTTTCGTGCGCGCAGCCGGCGTTCATCGAATTATAAGACGTTATCACGTCAAAAAATTATTCACTCAATAAATGTAAAAAAAAAACTGCCTTTTTACTGGTACTGGTCACTGTAGTTGGCCAGGTATAATTGACATGAGGCATTATGAATCTCAGACACATGTATTGATTATGACTAAATACCCATCTTTTTTATATCTCATTATTAAACTACATTATATTATCTTGCATTATTAAGCTTCGCATGCTATACTAAGGCTAAATATAATATAAGACCAAATGCATGCATGAGAGGGGAGGCCTTATCCACAGTGCCATTACGAAATTTATAACAAACTTCTACTAAAACTAGAAGATATAGGTATTTCATAACGTATAAAATTCATCGTCTGCCGAGCTTTCTCAAATATTTTTGGGGTCGGCTCACAGTCTAACTGACGACTGCCTATCTAACCACTACAATCCAGTTAATACTAGGTCATTCGATGTTATGATATATAACGAATCTCGATCATAATATTTTAAATGAGTGTCATAAATCTTATAAATACTTGCTCTTTACTTTGCACGTGTTTCATTTCCAACCTGTAAACTGTTAATTATTATGAGGCTTTCAAACCTTTTCTGTTCCACCGTAACTCTTAGAAATGAAAAATAAATTAATTTGAGGGTTCCTTATCTAATAAAGTGTTTTTTGTTGAAAAAATGTAAGGAAGGAGGTAGGTCTACGTAATGTCCTCCGTGAAAGATTTCGTCCGAGGAACACGACAACCGTATTTATTATTCTACTAGCTTCTACCTGAGGCTTCGTTCGCATAGAAGTCGTAAGAGTAATATCTATACTAATATAACTAGTGGCTCTGTGAGCTGTAGACCTCGCCCCCGACCCTTGCTCGACGACGCGCCAGCCCGCGCCGTAGCTGAGCCTGTAGTTTTAAATTCCCCTGTTAATAATAATATAATCTCGATCCAGCCTGTCCCATCTTGCTGCCCTCCCCTCAGTGACGCCCTAAGCCGAGGTTCGTACCCCACAGGGGGTGCCCTTAGCGTGCGGTCACCTAATTTTTAAGAATTTTCGCCCCTGGGTGGAGGCTTTAAGTTAGTAGCTTAAGGCACCCACAGGCTTGCCCGGTTAAGTAGCCAGGACCTTAGTGGTCATAACTATGAGCTGCCCAATAGTTTTTTTTTTTATTTTTTTTTCTGTGGACCTCGCGAGTCCTTACTCCTTAAAGCAATAAGCACGCAAAATGGCTGAAATATGTGTTTTTATGTTTTCAACTCCCATATAGCTCCGCTATTTTGAAGAACTTCGAAAAACTGAATCGACAAAAAAAAACCATGTCATTATCGACCCTGCTCACAAAATTTCACGAGAATCGGTTGAGAAATGCAACCTGTAGAGGAGAACAGACATCCGGACATCTGGACATGTGAATGCATTTTTGCCCAAGCTGAAACGGAGACGCGTCGCATCAGAGCCGCGCGGGATGGCCCCTCGTTTACATAATTCTTCTCGGTAATGCTCGGTTCTCGTCGGGCGGCCTCGGCCCCCGACCTACCGTGTAGCATCACATCGCTATTACTTACATAGTTTTCGCTTAGCATTCTTTCTGACTGTTTTACTTTCTCTCGACTCCTAAAGGTCATGATGTTAAGTAGCCTTTAACCTTTCTCAAGAATCGGGCTAACAATGCAAAAAGATTTTTTCAAATCTATGTAGATTGCAAAGCAGCAACTGGTTATTTCTGATGTTATAGGCTGGCTTCTCAATAATTGAATTATATAAATAAGTAATTAATAAAATGTATAAATAAATTAATAATATTAAATAAATAATTGTTATAAATAAGTGTTATTGGGTTTTTCCATCTGGAATTTCTCAGTAGCAGCCCGGAGTCTGGATTTGTGCCCGGTTGATGGCAATAGGCTCGCCCCCTATTACATGGGACTTAAACATAACTGGAGAAATGTGGGTGTGCCATAGGTACACCTCTGCCTAACCCTTCGGGGAATACCAGCGTGATGTTATGTTATGTTAATTGTTTTAAATTTTATATTGTTTTAATTGTTGTAGGTGTATTTTGATAAGATTGCGATGCCAGCTTTGAAAAACACGAGCAATTTTTCATGTTTTTTTACTTTTGGACAGTTACATTTAAACATTTTCGTTAGTTGTTACGGTACCCTAAAAAACACGTCAGCAAGGTATAAAAATTATATGTTACCTACATTTTATGAGTCCTCCCTGCGAGGAAATAGCTCAATTATGATTTTATTGGGCGTCAACCGTATTTTCAGGTTAATTTCGTTTTACACTGAAACTCACAGGTTAACTGGACAACTTTTAGGGTTAAGAGGTAAATAGAAAAGTTTTTTAATATGAGCTCAGACTTTTAGGGCGATTATTTAGGCAATGGATATGTTAAATCGTTTTGAAATTAACTTTATGGGTACAAATAACTGATTAGAAAACTTTTTCAGAGCAGAAGAAGTAAGTTGTTTGATGATTTCCGACACAAAAAAAAAACTGTTATTTTAAATTTGGAACAGAAGCAAAATTAAAAGAATATTAACTCTTAGCTTTTTTATGAAATGCTGGAATACAATGTTTCGAATAATGTTGTATTCATTTAGAAAAAAAAAAAAAAGAAAGAAAAATAGTTTATTCTGCACAAACAAAACGCACATTACAAATAAATGACATTAATAAAAATACAGACATACAAAGTAGCCAAAAGCCTCGTACCCAAAAATTCTATAAAATATCTATTATATAGATGTTCTATAAAAGGTATTGGTAGAAGTGTTATTGACTTTTATCTCTGGCCGCACCTTGTACCTATGTCTTATAAACAAACTCCTATTTAAATAACATTCCATTACCTGCAAGTTTCCTTATTACCTACTCAAGGACACCCTATTATAATTCTTAGCAAAAATTTGCAAAGACATCAATCGCAGTCCCGCAAATTGACTCGCCACGTGTAGACATAATGAGACTAATTTAAAGAAGATGAGAAGATTATGAAAGGAAATGATATTATAACTTTGTGTATGAAATCTGCATTATCTTTAGTTAGATTAGAATGATCTAAGTAGTTACTGGTAGGTAGATTGTGGGCCGTGAAAGTAATAAGCAAGGTATTTTAAGTAAAATCTTAATTATTAAAGTATAAGGAAAAGCTGGTGTATTTATACTTCTGTAATATGTTTATGAAAGAGTACCTAGCAAGTTCGCTTTTAACGATAAGACCGCCCATTGTGTAGGAGCAGTGGTGGCCCAGTGGTAACGGCCGCGACTTACGAGTTGTAGGTCGTGGGTTCGAACCCAAGCAGGCATTTTGTGTAAATTATTTCATCACCACAGTTTTCAAAACAGTGAAAGAAAACATCGTGAGGAAACCGGCATGTCCTGGAACAAAAAATTCGAAGACATGTGACATCTACCAACACGCACTGGGCCCGCTTGGTGGATTACAGCCCACTCCCTCTCACAGAGAGGAGGCCTGTGTCCCAGCAGTGGGAACATTATAGGCTCATTGTGTAAGTAGATAGATTGCCTTTAAAAAAGTCAGGTTAATTATCATCTGCCTAGCTTTTTTCAAGCTATATTGGGGTCGGCCTTAGTTGCCGTCATTTTGTGCCTGTTATGTGACGGTACCGCTTTCCAGGAAACCCAAACTTACACGACAAACTTGACAAGTCTAATGTGTCTATCTATTTTTTACCAGCACTTGCTCTCCAAAACGATGCTGGTTGGCGGAAAATAAGTGCCTACGTAGATTTTGGGACCCCATGGTCTCTTTATATTCTCACGTAGATGCTAATCCATACGATACTTGGTGAATGCTATCTTAACTAACTTCTAACTAATATTATAAATGCGAAAGTGAGTTTGTTTGTTTCTCAATTATGTAATGATAAATGATAAATTATTTTATTTCTGTAAGTAGGTTTGTACAAACTCTTTTACACGCCAATCATGTTTTAAAAACTAGATGAGGTCGGCGTTTCCTATTTGACTACTCTGAGAAGAAAGGCCGAAACAAACTCAGAGGTCACAGTCTCTTTTAAAGTCCAGACATAATCTTGGTCCGATCATGTGAAGACCATGTAGATTGGTGTCTGGAATGGTTTTTTGAGGTAAAACTACACAGATTGAGTGGACCTGTCCAGTCAGTGGATGAAATTGTCAGTAATCGTGTAACTTAACTTAGAACTTAAGCAAAAATGGCTTAACGGATTTGTATGAAATTTGGCACACAGATAGACCATGACCTGAGTAAGGACATAGGCTATTTTGCATCCTGGATCGCATATGAAATCATGGGCAATAGCTAGTAAAGTAACTCTGTCTGTCTGTCCATCTGTTACATTTTCATGCCTAAAGCACTAAACCGATCATTATGAAATTTGCTACATAAAGTGAGAAGAGGAGAACGTCACTTCTAGGCAGAAGTGACATTCTATCAGATCAGATCTTCTATCTTGAAATGTCAAAAAGGTATGGGACTGACATAATCTACCGAAAGGATAATGTCAATCCTATAGGAAGTCGATGTAAAAATACGAAAGGCTTGGAAACCGATTGCCACTTGTCTAGGCCACCTGGATATTAGTGTTAAAAACAACAAAAAAAAAAACTTGAGAGGTGTCAAGGGACACCCGGATGGAACGAAGTTCCATTTAAAAAAATAAAAAATAATAATAACTGGCTTGCTTTCTATGAGAGAGAGACAGACAGAGAAACACGCGCACGCCGCACGGCTTACAACTATAGCAAAAAGTGTCGTTACAACTTTTGGTCTTAATTTTTTCCATCTCGCCCCCTTTCGCAACGCGCGATAAGGAACTTCGTTCCAACAAAACGGAGAAGCGCGAGCAACAGCTATTAAATAACGAAACCTTTCGGTTACGTAATTCTTAATTCCAAAAAGAATATTGGATAAAAAACTTTTTAATTCTGTTTTTGTTGCGCTGTGGTTTATCAGTTGCTGAAACTTACATAATTGTATTGCGAAAATATTACGAATTATTTTATGTTAAAATTAGTCTGAATCGGAATATGTTAGCATAAGTATGACTATGAGGTAGTATGGTAATGTCAGCAGTATTCTGACTGCAAAATGAGATTTTTAGAGTTGTAGATAAGTTAATTTAAATTGTTTTTAGAGTTGTAGATAAAGTAATTTAAATTGTTTTTAGAGTTGTAGATAAATTAATTTAAATTGTTTTTAGTCCGGATGATTTTATTTTTTTACACAAAAAAACTCAAACCTCAAAGCATTTATTTCAAATAAACCAATTACAGGCACTTTTGAATTATCAAAGGGTCAGTCAGTCAGAAAAATGAAGCTAGTTGCCCATTCCAAAGCGTAGTAGGTACCTATGGAGAAGAACGGGCAAGAAACTCCATGGACACTCTTTTAAATCAATATATAGTTACAAAAAATAAATTGTTTACATCATTCATGTTCAAATTTTACACAAAAGGCTTAAAATTAATTCTATTATTTTTGTTATGATTTGTATTATTATGTTTTTTTTTCTAAAAGAGCGACAAAAGGGGCAAACAGTTCATTGGGAATTTTAAAAAAGCAAGTCCAGTGAGTAATATTTTACTATTATAGACATAATTTATTGAAATGAATCTTTGTGGGATTATTGTTCTAACGATATAATAAATAATTTCTAACAAGCACTTAAGAACGTAATGTTCCTTAAGTACAGGCTATTACTTAATGACTTACGATCGAATTTGAGCAATTGACCCTAATCAACAATCGATTAATTTGTTTTCATTGGTATACTAACTGCCAAATATTTCCTCTGTAAGTATATTATTGTCCCTGGCTTTTAGACGAATGTATATTCGTATAAGAGCAATGTAAAATGTGCTATAAAAATGGACAAAATTTTCAAAAAAATCTGGTCAAAAATTTCAAACTTTTATTGCTTGAATACGAGGCTTTTGGCTACTTTGTTTGTGTATTTTATGTAAAAAAAAATGTAATGTATGTTTTGTTTGTGCAGAATAAACAATTTTTCTTTCTTTCTTTCTTTTAAACCAGGAAAGTTCGAATGTGACTTTTTCAATTAATAATTATGTACTTTCTGAGTTAATTTTGGATATAACTGACGTCGGTGAAGGTAAATATCGTGAGGACACCTGGACTTATAGTCAATATAAGTCTGAAATCGCCAACCCATCATGATCACACATGGTGATCAATGCTCGTGCCTTCTCTGTATGAGAAGAGGCCTTTGCCCTGCAGTGGCAAATAAAAAAATAAATAGAAATATGTTTCACCTGAGAATTTTCAAAATTCTTAAAATTTCTCATAAAATATTTTAACGATTGATATGTTTAGGATTATTATTCAGTAAATATATCATTCCTACAGTCACGAATCGCATTTTGATAAACATACGACGTAAAACAGAGATGCAATTTGCCAAAAACCAAAGAAAATTTGAATTTGGCTGGCTACTGCTCGGGATTCATCTACAAAACAAACAAACCCATGGCTAACATAAATAGAACATCACAAACACTGATAGCCACTCTAATCTTGTTTGTTTTATCTCATTCTATTGATTGAGCTATGTCTATTTCAGATCTATCATAGTGACGTCAAAAGTGGACGTTTTAACTTGTACAAACATACTTTGCGTTCGTCAAACGTTTTTTATAAACTTCTTCGCCGCCTTTTTATAAAAGTTTAATTATAAAATCCGAGTTCTTTGTAGTTGAATATAAGCTCGTGAAACGTAATGTGGGCAGTCAGCAGGATCGTAGCGCATAGCCGTGCTAGCAACCTGCTGCCTAGTTACCCACCGAACAAGCGCTTAGACCCGCTTGCAGCACAAATCATTGAATGCTTAAAAAGCTAGACATAATTAAAACAAAATTCTGTCTCTGTCATCTTCAAACGATTCACAGAAACAGAACGACTTTTTAAATATGTTTAGCGCTAAACGCATTTAGTGATTTGTGATTAAAATGGGTCTTAGTATCTACAGTCAATCGTGGAGGCCTTTATTGGTCATTTTTATAAGTTACCTCTAACTAACCTATTAGTATTTTTTTATGACAGAGGAAAGATCTTAATTTAACTTTGGTTTCATACAAGAAATTTTCGAAATACTAGGACAGTTATGTATGTCGTCGAAGCCTACAAAAGAGATGACTAATGCCCGTTTTTTATAACAACAGAATACTCTTTATGCCAAAATGAGTGAATCTTACGAAGACATTCGATACATTTTGAAGTTTTATTACAAAGAAAGGGAAAAACGCGACACAAGCTGCGAAAAAGCTGTGTGACGTTTATGGACTTAACGCAGTGTCAGTAAGAGTAGCACAAAGTTGGTTCAAGCGTTTTCAATCCGGGAATTTTGATGTCAAAGATATAGCTCGCTCTGATTGCCTTGTTACGGATAAAGTCAATGCCTTTTTTGAAAACGTGGAGCAAGATATTCATAGTTACGACATAGCTGAAGAGTCAGGGGTTACAGTTTTGACGCATTTGAAAAAGTCTGGGTATACAGAAAATCTCAATATTTGGGTGACGCTCGAATTATTGTCTTAAATTTGTTTAAGTATACGAAAGAACTTTTTCGCGGATCCAATATTTTCTAATAATGTATTTTGTATGGCGACGAAAGTTTATAAACTACCAGATTGTTTTAAAACTCTTAAGAGCGCTTACACGGGTCCACTAACGCCACTCCTTTAAAAAAATATTATCTCGTGACTGAGAAGGAATTTTGAAAAAAAAGTGAAAGTCAAATCGTTTATTTCAAATAGGCACATAAAAAAGCACTTTTGAACGTCAAAATTTACAAAAAATAGAATTGATTCTAGTTGCCCCTTCCAAAAGGTAAAAACGAAAAACGGCTCAATAAGCGACCTCGGTAAGTATGTCTAGAATTTTCTAATACCTTTTATAAACTTTCATATAGAGACACGAAGCAACAAAATACGCTACGCTTTTGTTTAGATCGATTTTTGTTGCTTCGTGTCTCAATATGAAAGTTATGAGACGTTTTTCAAAATTCCTTCTCAGTCACGAGATAATATTTTTTTAAAAGAGTGGCGCTTGTGGACCCATGTAAGCGCTCTTAACTCAGGACATTTTTATGTAAATAATTCAATTATCTAATGATTTTATGAATGAAAAGTTGACTTAAATATTAGGAAACAATTATAATATTCTCTTCTTATTATCTCATATCATAATCATAATCATAATTTACAGCATTCATGTAGTTTACAAGTTGTTACAGGTGTATATAGGTTTCATACATGAACCCTGCTAGGGCACAGAAATATAAATAGTTTAATGTGCTACAGTGTCACAATAATAAAACCAATGTGCATAATACTTTTCAGGGTGTATCTGTTCCTGTAACTGATCGGCTCGAGCTCCTAGGCATGGAGTTGACATCTGGTCTCAACTTCGGCGCCACCATCGAGTACAAAGCCCAAACTGCGGCCAAGAAGCTGAGCATCCTAAATAGGGTAAAGCGATACTTTACGCCTGGACACCTTTTAACCCTGTACAAAGCGCAAGTCCGATCCTGCATGGAGTATTGCAGTCACCTTTGGGATGGCTCAGCTAAATATCAACTTGCCGCGCTTGACTCAGATGAACGCAGAGCTAAGAGGCTCATTGGCGACGTAAAACTAATGGATGCCAAGCTTCACAGCTTGGCTCATCGCCGCAAGGTTGCCTGCTTGTCGGTCTTCTACAAATTGTACTTCGGTGAGTGTGCCCAAGAACTCCACGACCTCATACCACCGGCCCCCTTCTACCATCGGACATCTAGACGCACTGTAAGTTACCATCTTTACCTAGTTGCTATTCCACCAATTCGCACTAAGCGCTTCCAAATGTCCTATAAAATGCGCACAGCAAAAGAGTGGAACTCTCTACCTGCGCCTGTGTTTCCGACCGCATACAACCCAAATCTCTTCAAAGTGAGAGTGAACAGGCTTCTTCTGTGTAAGCTCACACCATAGTCGACTTTGTCTCTGTCATCTCTGACCTAGACTAGAGTCAAGAGCAAACCCATCTCAAATAAAAAAAATACCAAAATACTTATTTTAACATGCTTATCAAATGTCCATCATTAATTATTTAAATAAGTAACTGTCATGATGTAATAAATGAGAGGGTAAGAACAATTATTTGGTCAAAGTCAAAGTCAAATTCAACTGACTTTTGACTTTGACTTTAACTTTATTTGGTCATCATTTCCATTCATAAATGAAAATTAGATTAAAAAAAAAATAGGCAAATAGCGATAACAATAATAATCATTAAACAACATATCATAACATAGGTAGTAAGTCAAAATTGTGGGTGCTGTGTGTATTGTGTAATTTTAAAAATAAAAAAATAAATTAATAATGTCAAGATTTACTTATCGTCAAAGAATTCCTTTAGAGTGTAATACGATTTTAATATAGGTAAGGTATTTTTGGAGACTGTTTTTAAATTTATTTTCGTATTCTTTGTCCTTAATTGAATTTGGAAACGTCTTATATATTTTCTCTGTGACTTAATTTTTTTTTGGCATATCTATTATAATATTTGAACAATTTTCAATTTGAATGTTGGTCTAATTCATTTAATTCAATGTTATACCTAAGAAACTAACCAAAACCCTGTAAATGTATTTGTACGCCGGAAACGGAGAATATTATGAACTTTAATAAAAACTTAAAAAAAAAAAACAACCGACTTCAAACAAAAACACTACAAAGTGAAAAATAACTTTAATTTCGGAAGTCGGTGTCTTTGTATCTGTATTTTGTTTTTTGCCACCGACTTCCGAAATTAAAGTTATTTTTCACTTTGTAGTGTTTTTTTTGAAGTCGGTTGCTCTTTTTGTGAAAAAGTTTTTATTTTTTACTTTTTAGTGAGTTAGTTATTAATAAATATAAGTTACAATAGCCTAATGTCAACTGCACATCATCTTTTACAAAATATTCCTTTTCCCGACGCAGGGACGTTAACCGTTGAGGAGTTCTCCTGTTAAGAACCAAAACCACTAGATGGTGAAGCCACCATCAGCTCCATTTCACCATATGCATTGTGATGAGCGTAAATTGCTTAGCAACCATATTAAAATCGAATCGCAACCCGTGAAATACTTATTATTGAGAAGTTCCGGTGGCCACCTCTGGTCTTCATCATCAGTTCCACTTCACCGAATGGTGCTTTCCAAGAGAAAATGCAAGAGTTACTATAAAAAATACCGAAATCGCTATAGGTGTGCCTATAAAATTTGAGGATTTCCCTCGATTTCCATGGGATTCCCTCATCAGATTCTGACTTGGTGACAATGGGACCACCTTGAGAGTATATCCTTTAAAACAAAAAAAGAATTTTCAAAATCGGTTCACAATTGACGGAGAAATCGGTGAACACACATAAAAAAAAAACATACATACAGTCGAACATATAACCTCCTCCTTTTTGGAAGTCGGGTGAAAACTATGTAACATCTCTGTAACAATATTCTGACAAATAAAAGGACTATTACTATTAATGATAGAAAGTTGAAAAATATAATAGAAGGTCTTGATCAAAAGTTAAAACACTGAGTGTGCTTTGCTTCACAAGTCCATTAACTTTTTCCTACATATTTTTCACTGAATAAAATTGTGGAAGACGCATGCAGTTTTCCATCACAGCCACGTGAAAATTCCGTATAAAAAAACTGATATTTTCTGCAGCTATGCGTTTTCTCAAAAATCACAAAACGATGAAAGAAGAGTCTTATTTTCTTAAATTTGTTTTTACAATGGTTTTAGAAGCTTTTAGCTTTTTTGTGCATTTTCTTGCTTACGAAAATATTGCTGAAATGAAATTAATCACACGGTTGGTATGCCGTTTTTTGATAAAGCATGAGCAGTCTGTCGACCACCTCGTGCGCCCTCTGTCACTGAATTTCCTCTGTTACCCAGAGAATGTTGCTTGTACTTTTACTGCCGACGCTAATGATAGTGGTAGTATTTCCTTAGACAAATTCTTTCACAGGAAGCTGTATAGTGAGTAAGTACTGTGTTATGGGTATTTTTGGACATCAAATTTCTGTTTAATAAAAAAAATTAAAGGGTAAAATTATGAACGAACTCCGCATATTAAAGATTAAGGTATCTTTGTAAACGCATTTTTTGGTTTCGTTTTCTTGCCTCATGTGGCGCGTGTGTTCTCTCTGGTAATTTCAACATAATTGTGTTTAAAAAAATAAAAGTAAAATTTTCAAGAAATCTTACATTTTTTTACTGAAATATAGCTAAATCCCAAAATTTAGACTGCGAGTAATTTCTTCACAAGGTATACAGTTAAAAACCAGAAAAGGCTTTGGTAATCTTAGTGTTTCGAAATTACCACGAACGTAACCCTAAACAGAGTAAGCCCCCACAGAAGCATAGCTTCCATGTTTTGTATCATCGCACGTGTCATTACGCGTTTGTACGAAGTTTTCTCTATGTCGCGTAAACTACTCCGGCTGCACCTCGTCACAAAATACTTTTCAAAACTTTTGAGTGACGGATTCTATCACTCAAAAGTTTGAAAAGTATTTTGGAATGGCATAGAGTTGTTAATCTATAATTTTCTTAACGAAATGGGTCACGATCGCGAGACTTGAATTTTGATCTATTGTGCTTATACGGTGCAGGAACAAGCATAATTTATCACGATTGCTCATTGCATTCTGGTGATTTCGTAACTAAGTAATTTTCGTCAGCTTTGATGACCTAATATATTGAAGATGCGCCACCTAGCTTATATTGCCGTTCTTTTGTTCAAAAAGTTTGAAGAAGCGTGGTATATTTCTACCAAGTTTTAAAATTAAGTCGAGACCACTCATTCTATTAATAAGAAGTAAAACTCACTTTCTAGTTTATAACAACGCTCTTTATTTCTAGAATTTTATGACTCAAGCTTTAAATCTAATCTCATTTTAACTTATGAGCTTGAAGTTCTATTATCAAGATATTGTGTGTTTTTAAAGTTTAATAAATTAGATTACAATCTAAGCCGCTTTTGTACTTGACTGAAATAAACTAAATTACAAAAGACAGGTATGAACAAATGGAAAAGACAAGAGCAATAGATAAGCCTTAGTAAAAAAAGGACAACGCTTCTGTTTCGTTAATAGTAAATTGTCTCGCTCACTCATACTGAAAATTACCAACATTAACTGGTAACTTTTATTATTTAATAAACATTATTATACACTCGAGAGCAATGAATCCGGGTCACTTAAAGAATGTTAAAAATCTCGGAAACTAAAAATGATAGGTTAATGCAATAAATTGTATTTAATAGACAATGTAATACTCCTTAAATGAAAGTAAAAAAAATATGAGTCACCATACATTTTATTAACACAAAATTACATAAAGAAAAAAACTGCTGATCTCTCCTTAAAACAAAAATAGGAAACATGAAATTTTTGAACTTTATTACGATTTTCTTGAATTTTAATACTTCGTATTGCCTCCTCGTGCTTCCATTACTGCGTTTACGCGGTTTGGCATGCTGTACACCAAGTTCCTTATACGATTTTGGGGAATATTCTCCCATTCCTCTGTGAGAGCAATTTTGAGCTCACGAAGCGTGATTGGGGGAGGGTTTCGTTGTTTTACGCATCTGCCTAGCTCGTCCCAAGCATGCTCGATCGGGTTGATATCCGGGCTGCGCGCTGGCCACTCCATACGAGTAATGTTCATCTCTTGAAGGTAGTCATTCACAATCCTACCTGTATGAGGTCGGGCATTGTCATGCATAAATATAGCATCCTCACCTAAATTGACCATAAATGGACCAACGTGATCATTGAGGATTTCTTCCACATATCTTACGCTAGTTAAAGAGCCGTTTTCTATGATCACCAGCTCTGTGCGACTTTCAGAAGAAATTCCGTCCCACACAAGTACAGACCCACCACCGTAGGCTACTTTTTCTTCGATGCATGCTTGCTTGAATCTTTCCCCTGGTCTTCGATACACTCTGTGTCTTCCATCGTGCTTGTAGAGCATAAATTTTGATTCGTCGGAGAACATAACTTTTGACCAATCTTCAATACTCCAATTTACGTGGCTCTGGGCATATCTTAGTCTTGAAATACGATGCCCACGCTCCAGTTTAGGGCCGTTTGCAGGTCTAAGGGGTTTTAAGTTAGATTCAGCAAGCCGACGTCTTACTGTCCATGCACTTGGGTTACTTCCTCCGAGGCGTCGAAACTGATTTGTGAGTTCAGTTCCTGTGAGAAAGCGATTTCGAAGCATGGTGTTCACCAAGTATCGGTCTTCTCGTGCTGTGGTACACCTGGTTCTGCCCGTTCCTGGTCTGCGTAGGTTAGAACCAGTTTCTTCGTAACGTCGGAGAACTCTTTGTACTGTTGACAGCGACACACCGACAGTCCTGGCTGTATCGCGCTGACTCCGGCCGGTTTCCAGCATTGTAAGTATTCTGGTGCATTCTTCAGGCGTAAGCGACATAATTTCAGCTTGAATAATGAATATAGAGCACTATCAACATGGTTTATGTACCCACATAAATGACAGATTACAAACAAAAGCAAAACCAAATGCTGTAATTTCGTAGTTCCATCTTCGAAAGTGGCCCTTTTTCAAATTAGATTTTTTTATGATATAACTTTACAATAACTAAGAAGTTTTAATACCTTCATTTAAGGAGTATTACATTGTCTATTAAATACAATTTATTGCATTAACCTAGCATTTTTAGTTTCCGAGATTTTTAGGATTCTTTAAGTGACCCGGATTCATTGCTCTCGAGTGTATATGCTGTTGGCGTACATTTTTTATGTGTTATGTATGCTATGTTAGATAAGTTGTATTTTTTTTTTAAATTCCTGTTTTAAACATCATTTTTTAAGTAATTCTGTTTCCTTATTTTTTGTGTTGTCTTAAAACTACATTTGTTTTGTCTTCGTACTACGAAAGGACACTGGCTCCTGCAACACAGTTATAACGAGCGCAGGAGTCAGAGAATTCTATAATTTGTTGTACAACTTTTTTATGACAATAAGTATTATTTGTATTTTTTTTGTATATTGTATTTTATTTATACATACACACATAAACTCACGCTACGATCCTTACATAATCCTTTTGCCTCGTTTACGTTCATACATCTGGTCATACACGCACGCCGGTTGCGAGTACTACGCACCTGACCTTTCTGAAGAACACCACCAATAAGGTCACTAGTTGTATTTTGTATTTTAAATAAATGAATCGTCATTGGCCTATAATGTCAGTCTAATGCTGGACATAATATACCTCCTTAAGCTCACGCCATTTTACTCATCCTCCTGCTATCGGCACCCTGTGAAAATCATAGTTTAACAAAGCCATAACAGAAATAAAAACCATGCCTCGCCTTGCAGAAAGCGATAAGGCCGCGCATTGTATATTTTGTAGTGTTTTATGTATTTTTTGTTATGTATTTTGTGGCTGATAATAAATAATATATAAATAAATAATTAATAAACCTCTTGAATCCCAAGTAATTGGATACAATGATTAACTATTGTGTCTCGCCCGATATCGCGACCCCGGCACTCAAGGAGAGGTGTTGTGACGTTCAAAAAAATGTACAGATTTAACTTTTGCACGTTGCCTGCTCAGAAGTGAAATCTGTACATTTAGCGTTGTTCTTCTAAACTCCGCCGCGGATTTTGATGTAGTTTTCACAATAATTTAGAAAATTGATTCCTGACGGTTTATGTGTATAACACATTCATCTTAAATACAATATCATTAAAGAGATCTTCATGTTTTGTCAAGACGTTAGACGTGAAAATTTATATTTCAGAAGAACTGTGCATCCTTGAAAAGTTCTTAGTTTCTGTAGGGCCGCGAATTGCTGCTAATTGTAGTTTTGAAGTTCAAGAACCATCGATATTCGGGAAAGGTCTTATAAAAAAGTCTTTGAAAATGTGAATTTATAATTAAAATTTTATTTTCGCCTGTTTGGTTGGTCTATTGGTCGCAAGCGCACTTTTGAGCACGAGGCCTTAGGTTCGATTTCCAGGTCGGGACAAGTGTTATTGCGTTTTTCTATCTGGATTTTCTGAGCAGCAGCCCGGAGTCTAGATTTGGGTCCGGTTGATGGCAATAGGCTCGCCCCTGTTACATGGGACTTAAACATAATTAGCGAAATGTGGCTGTACTATTAGGTACACTTCTGGCAAAGCTTTCGGGGATTACAGGCGTGATATTGATTTGTGAAAACCCAGATTGGGTTCAATTTAGCCTTGTTTGTGGAGGCTAAATACCTTAATTCTACTTAGACAAAGGCAAGCCTTTATTCTGAAACTCTAATGTTATTCTTTCTTTCTTTTTTTCCTGAGGATCTTTTCTCGTGGGAAAGAAGTTATATAATCTATTTTAGTCAGTTATATCTAAACACGAAGGGCACTTTCTGTGTATACTCGACCTCGTAATTGTTTTAAGATTTTTGACAACAATTCCCAGTAAATTGAAACTTCACTAAAAATCGAATCCACAATCGACGTAAAACCATTATTAGTAAGTCATTGATAAATGATTTTATTTCTGTAAGTAGGTTTCTACAAACACTTTTACACGTCAATCACTTTTTTAAAACTAGATGAGGTCGGCGTTCCCTATCTGACTACTCTGAGAAGAAAGGCCGAAATAAACTCAGAGGTCACAGTCTCTTTCAAAGTCCAGACATAATCTGGGTCAGATCATGTGAAGACCATGTAGATTGGTGTCTGAAATGGTCTTTCGAGGAAAGAACCACACAGATTGAGTGGACCTGTCTAATCAGTGCACGCATTTGTCAGTAATCGTGCGGCTTACCTCAGAACTTAAGGTGCTCAACGATTCGACGAACAATACCAAAGAAAGGACATTTGGGTAGGCCGCATAAACTGCTCAAACTGCCAGACCATGGTTAAAACTGAAACAATGACCCACATATTCCTCAAATTCACAATCATTAAAATAATATAATACTTTTTACAGTAAATATTCATGTCTAAAATAAATAGCAAAAAAAAAAAATGTTTGTTACATTGAAATGTAACTTTTATCTCGGTAAAGCAACGTATAAATTAAATTGATTTCCGAGCGTTTTATCAAACTCAAGGCAATCATTCTGACATGATTTACAATGACCATAAGAGTTACATTGCAATGACTTACTAATAGTAGTATATCATTCAAATTTGATCGTGAATGTCCTACTATAAGTGTTCTATCTAACTATCACATAGACAAATAGACTTTGCCGTTTTATGGCGTGCAAGTGACTTTCAACCTTTGGGTGGTAAAGCAATGACGAATTTGACTTGTATAAATACAGTGAATTTGTTGCCATTTAATGGGAATACTATCTTAGGCTTTCTCTCTGTCTATCTATTCAGGCACCACGTGTTCATGATTTTTGTTTTGTTTTTAAGGTTCCAAGGGTGCCAACGGGACCCTATCAATAAGGCTCCACTGTCCATCCGTTCATCCGTCTGTCACAGAGCTGTATCTTTTGAACCGTAAGACACTTGAAATTTTCACATAGTGTGTACCTACTACTATGGGCGTTAAAACAACAAATAATAAAAATATGTAGTGTTAAATAATGTACGGCGGCACGGAACTCTTCGTGTGTGAGTCCGACTATAGTTTGACGTATAACGCTGAACCGCGCCTTAAGAATGTGTTGCGAGGCGGGGTGACGCCGCCGTGAGCGTTGACGAATGAGCGGCCTGCACCGCCTTCCCTGTCTCGCCGCGCACATACCTAAGGCACGGTACAGCGTTTTATCGGTCAAACTATAGCACTTGGCCGATTAATAAAAACAGCAACTAAATGTTAGGTATTTGCCGACAGCCACGCGGACAGAGTTGGGCACTGCTAGTTGAGATCTAATTAAGCGGAGAATATTGCTAAAATTTATTTGTTAATGCTATCTGCTGATCCGTACGAATAAACAGAGCATGTGCGTAGTAGGGTATCAGAATGCCGGCAATCACGCTATGATTCCAAATGTGCGGTTCGTGAATTAAATGGGAAACCCAAACGTGAGCTCATTATGTGCTGATTTTCGCCGCTGTTGTTTTCATTATTAGCATGCCGTGCGCTTGATGGGAATTCCTATCGGCAAAAATTACGAACTTCTATACAAACTTTCATACTTCCATACAAACTTTCACTTTTCCGTACGATTTTTCAAAATTTTTTTTTCATACAAACCATGTTCTGACAGTTACAAATACAACAAAAAAAAATGCGGGACAGTCTTTGGGGACTGACGATAGAAGTGAAAACTAAGTAAGTTGTGAATTGTATCGTCGAAGCGTGCGGTGACGATGACCCGAAGTTCACACTTTTTGTTCACCCAAAAAAGTACACAATACACAGTATACAGTCATATAGCTCATGGAAAGCGTTCGGTGACGATGACGCGAGTTCCATGATTTTTGTTTACCTAAAAAAAGTTTTTCAGAAAAACAACCGACTTCCAAAAAAAACACTAAAAGACGTGAAAAATAACTTTAATTTCGGAAGTCGGTGTCTTTGGTTTTGTATTTTCGTTTTTGGCCACCGACTTCCGAAATTAAAGTTATTTTTCACGTCTTTTAGTGTTTTTTTTTTTTTTGATGACGTTGAAACGGTTGCACCCGATTTAGATAAAACATGTATAAGAACTACCGCTAGACAATATGCTTTCAAATAAAAAAAAGCTGCATCCAAATCCATTCACCCGTTTAAGAGCTACGGTGCCACAGACAGACACCCACACATAACGATCAAACTTAAAACACCCCTCTTTTGCGTCGGGCGTTAAAAATTATTTAGTATGTAGGCAGAGTACCCAGCGAAGTATTTGAAATCGCTCGAGTTATAATTTAAAACTTATTACGCACACAACAACAATCGATACATCCTGCGATAGGTAGTGCAAGTTTCTTTTTTCCTAACTGTACATCAGCAGGTTCTTTCAATTAATAAAACCTATCAAAATCCTTTGATTTACCAACCAATCCATCACATGTTACACGACAAAAACACACACACACACACACACACACACACACACCCTCTCATACAGATTAATTCGATTTCATGATTACCAAAAAAATTAAATGGAAATTGGAAAAACTCATCGTGGGCAGACAATATTTGCGTAGGTACGGTTACCAAAAGTGATAAGTAACCAGGGTTGTCGGATATAGTTGAAGTTTAGTAAGAAACCTTGTTTTCGACAATTTTTTTATTTAATTAATAGAAAACAAACACTTCATTCATCAAATTTAATTTCATACGAAAATATTCATCGGTTTCCTACTAAAATTCAACTATATCCGACGACCCTGGTTAGTTATCTGTTTTGGTGGCTGTACATACAATTATTTTGATCTTTTCACGCACATGCCATGGTATGTGGCATGCAACATAAAACAATGGAGCGCTAATGGGAAACGTCAATCAATGAGGGAATGTTAGGCAGAGAGAAAAAAACAAACGAACTTCCTGTGAAAAATTGTGCAAAGATTATTTCTGGTATTTTTGAACGGGCACAAGGATTGATTGAAATGGTTCCGTAGGAGTAATAAACAGGAAATTGTGATTGGTTCGTGTAGATAAAAGAGTTTGCTTAACAAAATATGATTAGGATTCAAGATTCGGATATTGAGAATCATTTTCTTTGATTACGATTCTTGTAACGATGAGCGTTTTTATAGAGATAAATTGGGTAATAACAAGCCGCATGTTGTATCAAAGAAATAAATATGAGATTTTGACAATTTTTCTTTCGAAAAACTCTTCTCGAAAAAATGTATGCCGTCTGAATCAACTCTCTGTTATTTATTGTTCAAAATCATTAATTCTAAATCAAAAGTTATTGCAAATCTATGGTTAATGTTTCTGAGATAAATAAAAACTGTGACTCAATGATTGACTGGTAGACAATAGCATCCAACACTGTACAATATTTTTCTGCTTTAAAGCATCTATCAAACAATTAAAGAAAACCCGTAAAATTTATTTGCTACTTCAACGGTCAATTGGTAGAAAATGCTCTATGGCTTAAGAGGTCGTACACAGGTCCACTAGCGCCACTCCTTTAAAAAAATATTATCTCGTGACTGAGAAGGAATTTTGAAAAAACGGCTCAATAAGTGACCTCGGTACGTGTGTCAAGATTTACCTAATACATATTATAAACTTTCATATTGAGACACGAAGCAACAAAATTCGACCTAAACAAAAGCGGCCACATTCCTTTAGATCGTATTTTGTTGCTTCGTGACTCAATATGAAAGTTTATAAAAGGTATTAGAAAATTCTAGACACACTTACCGAGGCGTTTATTGAGCCGTTATTCAAAATTCCTTGTGAGTCACGAGATAATACTTTTTTAAAGGAGTGGCGCTAGTGGACCCATGTGCGCCCTCTTAAGTCAACCTCTGTACAATAGTTTACTACTTTAAAGAATGTAGCAAACAATTAAAGAAACTCCCCTAAAAACCTATTTATTTCATTCCTACTGAACCCCAAACCACAACCATAAGTAATCCTACCACAGATCCGATTTACCCGAAATTAATCTCGGAACTATTATTTACGTAAGTACTTTTATTTCGACAGTCATCTCTCAACAATTTGTGCTATGAGATATAATTAGCTTTCCGTATTGTAAAAAGATCAATCTACGCAAAGCTTGGTGTAAGTAATAAGCAAGGTATTTTAAGTAAAATCTTAATTATTAAAGTATAAGGAAAAGCTGGTGTATTTATACACTTTGTAATATGTTTATGAAAGAGTACCTAGCAAGTTCGATTTTAATGATAAGACAGCCCATTGTGTAGGAGCATTGGTGGCCCAGTGGTATCGGCCCCGACTTAAGACTCGTAGGTCGTGGGTTTGAACCCAGGCAGGCGCTTTACTTTGTGTAAATAATTTAATCACCACTGCTCTCAAAACGGTGAAGGATAACTTCGTGAGGAAACCGCCATGTCCTAGAATCAAAAATTCGAAGACATATGACATCTACCATCCTGCACTGTGCCCGCGTGGTGGATTACAGCCCACTCCCTCTCAAAGAGAGGACGCTTGAGTCCCAGCAGTGGGAACATTATAGGCTGATTATGCTGCCCATTGTGATACTCTAATAACACAGGGTGGCAGGGACATCAAACCTCAAACTGTACAGCAACATCGTTGCTGATGACGTAGGGAAAGCTCGTCATCATTTGTCTAGTCTATCCCAACCATGTTGGTGTTTTTTGGCTTCCACACTAACCGGATGAAGCTGAATACCAGTATTTTCCATGCCAGCGTTTCTGTCTTCCACAACCTAGTTACTGGGTAACACGATACCTCGCGGTAAGTTTATGATCACGTAGCTCATGTGTGAGTACTATGTACCTACTATAAAGCTACCATTTATGTAGGCACTGGTCATCTCTTAGCTGCCATGGCATATTTTAATTTTTTAATAGTTTTTGACGTGATAGCGTCTTATTAATCGATGAACGCACGAAAAAGCATGACTGAGAGCGGGGGCACACGATGCGTTGCGGCGTCGCACCGCAAAGATTTCAGCGTATCGGCGGGATACGAGTGGTGCGGCGCTACGGTGATACGGTGAAATCTATGCGGTGCGGCGCCGCAAAGATTTCACTGTATTGGCGGGCACACGAGCGGTGCGGCGCTACGGTGATACGGTGAAATCTTTGCGTTGCGGCGCCGCAAAGATTTCACTGTATTGGCGGGCACACGAGCGGTGCGGCGCTACGGTGATACGGTGAAATCTTTGCATTGCGGCGCTGCAAAGATTTCACCGTATCGGCGGGCACACGAGCGGTGCGGCGCTACGGTGATACGGTGAAATCAATGCGGTGCGGCGCCGCAACGCATCGTGTGCCCCCGCTCTCATTGTCACGTTCTGCCATGACTTTATCACGTAAAATTATCGTCCATAAACCGACTTTACAGACAACCATTTTTTATTTTTTTTATTACGGATGCTTTTAACGTCTTTCTACATCGTTCTCGCATGTTTAGTTTCAACATGAATGATGTAAACAATACTTTGATTTAAAAGAGTATCCGTGGAGTTTCTTGCATGTTCTGCTCCATAGGCACTGACTACGCTTTGGAATGGGCAACTAATTTGATATACTCGTATCTGACTGACCGATCCCTTGACAATTCAAAAGCGCCTGTAATTGGCTAATCCCGTACAAATCGAGCCGAGACACGACATATATTCCTCAATCAATTTCCTTAGTTCCTTTGTCTCTATTTCGGGTTTCGGGTACATTAAATATGGCGGCTTACGATGGCTTCCTCATATAAAACGTGCCGCTGTGTCCGCGTCGTTTCGGCACTTCCTTTATTAGCTGTAAACTCCACATGTGCGTGCGTCCTTATTCGAAACGCTCAAAGGGCGACTTAGGGACACCAAAAATATTTCCATTTTAGAGATTACTGTTCTTCAAATTATTGTAACATAGCTGTTGCCCGTGTTAGAATAATAAATATGTATTTCTGATTATATTATGTAACGTATTAAGAAAATATTGTTATAAATACGTAAAGTAACTGAATAGAAAAACCCACGTAGTTTCTGACTCACAAATAGCGCCACGTGATGTTTGTCTGTTTGAAACGAAGTGGGGTTCGCCTTATAAAAGCGGTCCGACCCGTCAGAGCGGCACTTTTGCTCGAGACGCGGACGGTGAAGGACTACTTGCCATAAAGCTAAGTAACTATCATTATTGTGTTATAGATAAACTTGATAAATAAATATGTTTATTAAATGATAAATAAATACGATTATTAAATATTAAATTATAATATAATATGTAATATAAATGAATAAATTTGTATTGTTTTCTATTGAGACTATTTCTTACATACTTTATTTTTAGGGTTTTAATAAGATTAAGTATATGTGTTGGCATTATATACTTAATCTATTGATATGGAAGATAAAATATATTGTATATTACAAGAAGTTATGGTTTTTCTTATACATAGTCCTATATATAAATATTATTTAATTTCAATTGTTTACAGACTATATACATAAACACATCTATAGGTGCATTAAATCTAACATCAGAAGTGGGATCAGCTCAAGTTCACAATTATTAATATTTCTTAAGTTTCAGGATGGACGCTGAAGTTGTCGCAAGTCTTCTCACAGCAATACGGGATGCCGTCTCCAAGCCTCACTCAAACGATGATGACATCGCACTGCCAGTATTCGACCCTGACAAAAATGACTGCGGAGCAGCAAGCTGGTGTGACAGCATTGAGACTCTCGCCAAGGACCTCAACTGGAGCAGTATTAAAACAGCAGCAAAAGCAGGTAAAGCCCTGAAGGGTTCTGCGATATCTTGGTTTGAATCGTGGGAACCATTCGAAGGTAGATCTTGGGAAAAATTTCGTAGGGATATAATTGACGCTTACCCAGAGAAGAAAAACCTTTCTGAAAAAGTTACAAATGCCGTAATATACACATCTGATACATCCGAATCATATGGTGAATATGTCAGAGAAAAATTAAGATTATTACGCAACACTAAAATCTCTTTCACCGAGAATCAGCTTATAGAATTAGTCTGTGGAGGTGTTGACGATATTAGTGTAAAAATGGCGTCCTTAAATAGCGGAGCCAAAACAACTTCTGCTCTAATTACACTGCTGTCTAATTATACGAAGTCTAAGAAACGTTCATTAGAAAATAGGGATAAGAATAATGGTTCAGGATTCGGTGGGGTTAAACGAGCTAGATTTAGTACCGAAAAGAAATGTTATCTTTGCGATCAGGTTGGGCATGTGCAAGCACAATGTTCTAAAAATAAACAATCTCAGTCCCAGCAATCTCCAATAACTACTCAAACCCCACCTAAGCAAAATAAGCCACAGATAAAAAACTGTACATACTGTAAAAAAGTTGGCCATACAGAATCTGTTTGTTATCATAAACTAAGAAAAGACTCTTCCTCTTTAATTACAGTTCCTACTAAAGAAGTAAATTTTTTAGAAAAACCGAACTAAATCTCACCCCAGTTTGTGTCAATGGGGTGACGATAAGTTCTTTGATTGACACAGGAGCAAATTGCAGTTTAATCAAAGAATCAATTGCTAAAAAAATAGGCTGTCATCTTTCACCAATATCGACGTATATAAGTGGTTTAGGACAAAACAAAATACATGTGTTTGCTTTAATTTCTGTAATCATTCAATTTGAGGATATATGTTTAGAGCTTGATTTTAATGTGGTCAGGGACAACGCATTCCGTTATGATCTTCTTATAGGCAGAAACGCTGTAAATTATCCAGATATAGAAATCGTTACCGATTCATCCGGTTGTCGGTTATCAAGAAAGTCGTGTGAAGTAGCGACCGAAGTAAATTTAGTAACCTCGTCACCTCAATTATGTGGATTAACTTCAAAAACAGAACACTTGCCATTTGAGTTACAAAAGAGAATAAAAGAAATTTTCGACAGATATCCATCAGTTCTTAGTGAAGTGGGCACGGTGCGAACTGGTGAATTAAGTTTGCGTTTAAAAGAAAATAAGATCGTGTCTTATCGACCCTATCGACTGGCTCCGGTTGAAAGGGAAAAAGTAGATAAAATAATACATGAACTATTAGACAAAGGAATTATTCGTGAGAGTGACTCTCCTTTTGCAAGTCCTGTCATATTAGTACGAAAAAAGGACGGAAGTGATAGAATGTGTATAGATTTTAGATCGTTAAACAAAATTCTAGAAAAAGACCGATATCCGCTTCCTCTAATTGAAGACCAGATCGATAAGCTCGGTAAGGCTAAATATTTCATCTCATTAGATATGAAAAATGGATTCTACCAAATTCCTGTTTCACCCGAATCAATAAAGTATACCGGATTCGTGACACCTAACGGGCACTACGAATTTTTAAAAATGCCATTTGGCATATGTAATGGGCCCGCAGTTTTTCAAAGAGCCATTACAAAAGCCGTACAACATTTGAAGTTTGTTTTAGTATACATAGATGATATACTTATTCCTTTTTCAACGATAGATGAAGGGTTAGATTATCTCGATAAAACTGTTCGGGCACTGTATTCGTCCGGATTTGCTATTAATCTAAAAAAAAGTAAATTTTTTGTTAATACTATCGAGTATTTGGGTAGAAACATATCACCGGAAGGTGTAAGGCCAAGTGGAACAAAGGTAGCTGCATTAGTTAATTCTCCCGCCCCATGTAACGTCAAACAAGTGCGACAATTCATGGGTCTTGCTAGCTATTTTCGAAAGTTTATCCCAAATTTTGCTGCTAGAACAGCATGTATCAGTAAATTAACAAAAAACGGGCAGAGATGGGAATGGGGTCTTGAACAAATCGAAGCTAGAAATTATGTTATAAAACAATTATCAAGCAAACCTTTATTATCTGTTTTTGATCATAAGCTACCTACGGAACTCTATACAGATGCCAGCTCCTTGGGCTATGGTGCCATGCTAATACAGATAGTTGACGGTAATAAAAGGGTTGTTGCTTATTATAGCAAAAGGACTACTCCCGTAGAATCAAAATACTGTTCCTATGATTTAGAGACATTAGCCATATATAATGCTTTAAAACATTTCAGAGTGTATCTTTTGGGTATTCGATTTAAAATCTTTACAGACTGTAATTCCATCAAGTCCACTATGAGTAAAAAAGATCTGTCCCCACGAGTTGCTCGTTGGTGGGCATTTATGCAGGACTTTGACTTTGAAATTATCTATAAAAAGGGGAAGTACATTGGGCACGTTGATTTTCTTAGCCGAAATCCTGTCGATGCATCGGTTTCGGACGATATTGAGAACAGACTCTATTCCTCCTCCCTCGCAATTCCTTCAACTTCGAGCAATATTAACTTTTCACATAAAAATCCTATTAATGTGGTTAATTTAATTAATAATCCTCAATCATGGCTGGAGATAGCTCAACAAAATGATTCCGAAACTCAAAACTTGATAAGTCAACTGGTAGCTGGAAATTTAGATGAAAACCGATATACTTTGCAAAATAATTTATTGTATTACAAAACTCAACCCGACAAGCCCAAGCTTTACGTACCTAAAGGATGTAGATTTGGTTTACTGCAGCTCTTTCATGATCAGAACTGTCATACAGGATTCGATAAAACACTGTCCAAACTTCAAGAACACTTCTGGTTTCCTCGTATAGCAGCTTACGTTCGGAAATATCTCAAACATTGTCTAATCTGTATAGAGAGAAAGGGGCATTCAGGTCCGAAACAAGGTTTCCTACACCCTATTGAAAAGATTCCAGTACCTTTCCATACAATTCACTTAGATTGCACCGGTCATTTTTCTCAAACGTCTGAGGGATATAAATATATTTTACTTGTAGTAGACGGTTTTACCAAATTCACTCTATTAAAACCCTTAAAAAGTCAAACGGCTCAAGAATTGGTACCCCTAATCCGGGACACTGTCACTTTATTTGGTACACCTAGAAAAATAATCACTGACAGAGGTACTAACTTTAGTTCACATCTAGTAATATCCCTATTAAGGGAAATGGAAATTGAGCATCACATGATTGCCACGGGCACACCAAGGGGAAACGGCCAGGTGGAACGTTATGTAGCTACCGTTATTGATATGCTTAACACCACTTGTAATGGTTCGTCAGATTGGCCAAGCGGTTTGTGGAAGGTTCAGCAGTCTATCAATACCACTATCCAAAAATCGACTGGTTTCTCTCCGATTCATTTACTCATCGGTTGTAATGCTAACATACCAAGCATCCAAGCCCATTTAGATGAAATTAATGTCTCTGAACCGAATATTGATTTAAGGGCAGATCGAGAATTAGCATATCAACGACTACTACATGAATCGGGTAAATTTAAAAACAGATTTGATTCAGTAAGACGGGATACTAAATCTTTTGAAGTAGGAAATATAGTTTACGTAAATCAGGAACATAGGCGTCATGATAAACTGAGTCCCCGATTTAAAGGTCCGTATGAAATAAGTTGTGTACTCCCAAATGATAGGTACGCTCTCAGAGGAAGAGGTAATTTCAGAAATATAATAGTATCTAAGGATAAATTAAGGCTATGGCCAGGTGTATGGACGGATGAACTTCCTAACAATGTGTCAATAAATTAATTAAAATAGTATTTCAAATAATGTTAACTTTTATATAAGTTTTTGCTTAGATGTATGTGTTGTATACACTTAATGTGGAAAGTGGTTCATTGTACATTCCATAATTTGATTAAATAAATGTTATTGGAATATTTGAAATAAATGTCTACTTAATGTGAGAAGTGAGACATACTTGGATTAAGCGAATGATATGAAATAAATGTCCACTTAATGTGAGAAGTGAGACATATTTTGATTAAGCAAATGATATGAAATAAATGTCTACTTAATGTGAGAAGTGAGACATACTTTGATTAAGCGAATGATATTATAATCAATGTTCACTGTGAAGAAACAACGATTATGTATGGGAGCTCACAATGTCTACTTAATGTTAGAAGTGAGACTGTGATGCCGAAAAAAAATTCTACTGTTAACTGAAGTAATTTACATACTTATTTTTAAGAATTAACGTTTGTATGATTAATGTATGTTCTGGTATAAATATCAATCTAGGTACTTCAGGGAACGAAGTACATATCAGAATGGCCGTGTTAGAATAATAAATATGTATTTCTGATTATATTATGTAACGTATTAAGAAAATATTGTTATAAATACGTAAAGTAACTGAATAGAAAAACCCACGTAGTTTCTGACTCACAAATAGCGCCACGTGATGTTTGTCTGTTTGAAACGAAGTGGGGTTCGCCTTATAAAAGCGGTCCGACCCGTCAGAGCGGCACTTTTGCTCGAGACGCGGACGGTGAAGGACTACTTGCCATAAAGCTAAGTAACTATCATTATTGTGTTATAGATAAACTTGATAAATAAATATGTTTATTAAATGATAAATAAATACGATTATTAAATATTAAATTATAATATAATATGTAATATAAATGAATAAATTTGTATTGTTTTCTATTGAGACTATTTCTTACATACTTTATTTTTAGGGTTTTAATAAGATTAAGTATATGTGTTGGCATTATATACTTAATCTATTGATATGGAAGATAAAATATATTGTATATTACAAGAAGTTATGGTTTTTCTTATACATAGTCCTATATATAAATATTATTTAATTTCAATTGTTTACAGACTATATACATAAACACATCTATAGGTGCATTAAATCTAACACCCGCGACATCTTCTGCGATCTAGGATTAAAAGTAGCCTATGTCCTTACCTAGGTAATGGCCTATCTGCGTGCCGAATTTCATCCAAATCCATTCAGCCATTTTGGCGTGAAAGCTTAACAAACAAACTTACTTTCGCATTTATAATATTAGTTAATAATTTTTTTTTTTTTTTACAAATTCTATTTGTGTTTTTTAACATATATTTTGAAACGAATATTCGACTAAGGGCCCGTTGTTTGATACATAGCTAAACATTTCCAGTAGTCAATTTAACTATTAGTCACTTGACAATAGTCAATAGCTGTCAAAGTTTAACTACTCTGTCTGTGCATGGTTAACTTTTAATGCAAAATTACTTTTTTTTTTTTTTTTGTAATGGTTAAGCTAACTAGCTTAACCATTTGTCAAACAACATACTTCTGTCATTTTTAACAAATAGTTAGTTTAACTAACGCATTTTAACTATGTATTAGTATGTTTGACTACTGATCAAACAATGGGTCCTAAGCAAAGTTTCATAAATGGTGCAGATTAGTGCTGACATTCGTAATCTTAAACGGATTATATGTAAAGTTAGTAACCTGAGCAAGTCCAAGAATAAATTGTACCTATTAAAGAGGTCAATGGTCGGTATAGATGTACGTTTTTTTTTTAAACGCACTGTCTTTCAATTAGACATGTTCCAGCCACGATTTTTCGTAAGAAAAATGTAAAAGAACTGTCTTATACATTCGATAGTATTGACTTGTTGATAGAAAGAGTCGGATACCAATCAATCAGGACGGGTGATTTATGGTTACTGTTTAAACAAACAATTACACGTCGTAATATTATTTAACTAATTTCTCACCAAAACCGGACTCTGAGTTTTGTGTTACAATCAATCAATAATCAATCGACTAATGAATCCATCAACCAATGCACTTATTGGTAAACCGGTATATTTTATAAAAATCTCAAACTCAACGCATTTATTTCAAATAAATTAATTACAGGCACTTTTTAATTGTCAAGGGGTCGGTCGGACAGAAAAATTAAGCTAGTCGCCCATTCCAAAGCGTAGTAAATACCTATGGAGAAGAACGGGGAAGACTCCACGGATACCCTTATAAACCAAAAAAACTTTTTTACAAAAAAACAAGCGACTTCCAAAAAAAAACACTAAAAGACGTGAAAAATAACTTTAATTTCGGAAGTCGGTGTCTTTCGTTTTGTATTTTCGTTTTTGGTCACAGACTTCCAAAATTAAAGTTATTTTTCACGTCTTTTAGTGTTTTTTTTGGAAGTCGGTTGTTTTTTTGTAAAAAGGTTTTTATTTTTCACTTTTTAGTTGCGGTACCTACCCCACACAAATTCGTATACCACTACTTGGTGTGTAAATAACAGTGACAGGAAATTATTAACACATCATCCATATAAACTAAGTGGAAAAAATATGCAGTATTAAGGATAACTCAAAAACTACTGGTCAGACCTTGATCAAATTTCAATGGGACCACATGTGAAGCACCAGCTATCAAATAAAAAAGAATCATCCAAATCGCCTCACCCAGAAAAAAGATCTGAGCACACACATAAAAAAAAAAAAAACATACAGACGAATTGAGAACCTCCTCCATTTTGTGAAGTCGGATAAAAATAGGTTACATCATTCATGTTGATATTTTACATGTGAGAACAATGTAGAAAGACATTCATCTCGAATTGAAAACTTAGGTGAGCTCAAAGTGATATCCCACCTGACGCTAGCTTAATCAGCCTACAACGTTCCTAATGCTAAAACACAGGCCTCCTCTCTGTAAAAGGGAGCGGGCCATAATCCACCACGCGGACCCAGTGCAGGTTGATTTTTAACTCCCGACGCAAAAAGAGGGGTGTAAAAGTTTGACCGCTATGTGTGTGTGTGTGTCTGTGGCACCGTAGCTCTTAAACAGGTGAACTGATTTGGATGCAGTTTTTTTTTTATTTGATAGCAGGTTTTCTAGCGGTGGTTCTTAGACATGTTTGATAAAAATAGGTTCAGCCGTTTCAAGGTCATCAGCCCCTTTTTTTTTGTCTGGGGTTTTTGATGTTTTCCTATTATAACAGAATATCATGGATGGTATCGATGACGTATCTGTCTATCAAATAATCAACTTACACTGCTGCAAGAATCTTTTGGCACTCGAATGACGTTGGGCGGTGTTGGTAAACACTTTTGCAATTTTTTTGTCTAATGTAATGTCAAAGTCAAAGTCAAATCATTTATTTCAAATAGGCACATAAAAGGCACTTTTGAACGTCAACATTTACAAAAAAAAAAAAAAAAGATTTTAGTTGCCCCTTCCGAAAGGGAGTTTCGTATGGAGAAGAATGGGCAAGAAACTCCACAGTTACTTTTTTTAAATATTTTACAATTTATGTACACATTAATGATATAATTATATGTGAAGACGATGCACCAAGAATAAAATTACTATACCACAATAGGTAAAATGAATTAAATATAAAGCAATGACAGGTAATAAATTATGTAATAGATACATGGTGTTCATATATTTACAAATATTGAAAGAATGAAATGAAAAACAATATGGCGGCGTAACTTCAGAATTTGGCCACGCGCTTAAAGATCCTTGTACAGCTATAGGTGTAGCGGTATCTATCACCGCCACATGAAAAGCTACATGTCACACTGACGTCACGCAAATCCTGCATCACGCAAGCAGAGTTTACCGCGCGACTAGCATAATTTAGGCAACGTCCCGACATTAACCGTCGGGCAGTTGCCCACCAGACACAACACCCGTCTGGTCGGAGGATCCTCCCTTTTCTATCCAGTAATTTGATTTACTGTACCAACAGCCTATTTTTGTGAAATTTTTCAGTACTAGTTTTTTTTCCAGTTTTTTTTTTTTAGTAAAAATGTAAATCGCTTAAATATTCATTGGCTTTAGGGCCGCACTCCTAAGGCCCACTTTCACAACCAATCACTAAACATGTTTAGTGCTATACGAGTTTAAAACATAATTCTGTTTCTGTCAAAGGTTTGAAGATGACAGAGACAGAATGATGTTAAAAACTCATTTAACGCTAAACGTGTTTAATGATTGGCGGTACAAGTGGGTCTAAATATTAAACACAGGTTTACAGACAAGCGATGATGTGTGTCAAACAATGTTTTGATAATCAACAGACGTCTTGTTTCATCCTAACTTATATAATATAATAAACTAATATTATAAATGCGAAAGTAAGTTTGTTTGTTTGTTTGTTACCTTTTCACGCCTAAACCACTGAACCGATTATCCTGAAATTTTGCATATACGTTGTCAGGTGTACAGAAACGGACATAGGGTACCTTTCAACCCAAAAAAAGTACTGTTCCCGAGAAATACAACAATAACGTTCTTATGATAACAGATGGCGCCACATGTCTTTCGAATCATGTATGAATTATAACCCGAATTGATTGTCAGTCTAAATTAACGCGAGCAAAACTGCGGGCAAAAGCTAGTAACTCGTATAATAATTTTAATGCTAGAATATTTTTTTGACATTTATTATGAATTTATTTTATTTTATTCTATTATGTAATGTTTGTAATTGTCTTTTATGGGCCTGGTTACTCGAAATAAATGGTTTTTAATTAATTAATTAATAAGTGCGAATGTGAGTTTGTTTCTTTGTTACGCTTTCACGCTAAAACGGCTAAATTGATTTGGATGAAATTTGGCATATGGGTCGACCATGACCTGGGTTAGGACAAATAAAGAAAGAAAGAAAATACGTTTATTTACGGTAAACATGACGCAAAGAAAAATCACACAAGTACAAAGAAATAAAACGAGTTGGGGTAAAATATGCGTCACATCCACGCAAAACGGCAATCTCACATAGCACACATACACAACACACACACACACACACTTTTTTTTTTTTTTTGCGTATAAGTTACTTTTATCCCGGTAGTACATTTCCGTAGGATAATTTATTTCCGACCTCCGAGCGGGCCAAGCCGCGGGCTAAAGCTAGTTTCGAATAATATTATGATTGCTTCAATATTTACTTTTTGTAGATACTGACCAGATCCCACGGGCTTCAATTTCCTTTTAAAAAATCTCCAATATTTTTCAATTTATACGTATAATAAATTTACCGGTAATTATATTTTCGACCCGTTTAGGGTTGAAACCCTCGGGCCGTGGGATCCGAGTGCCCATGAATTCTTCAAAGAAATCTCCAAACGCTTGTTTGACACTTCCCGTGACCCAGGGGCTGGCTTTTACCTTGGCCAGAGACTAAGCATTGCCATACAACGTGGCAATGCCGCCAGTCTCTTGTGTACATTACCAGTCGACAGCGATGCGGAAGAATTATCCATATTTTAGTTTGTTTATAGTTTAAGTCAGGTTATATGTTATAATATTTTAATTATAAATACTATAGGTAATCGAAAATAAATAGGTTAGTATACTTTGCTTATTTCCACAGTATTATGTGTTATGGTGTTCTGCTGTGGGGATCGGCAGCTGACGTAGATTCAATTTTCATTTTACAAAAGAGGGCAATCCGCGCGATCTATCAAATGGGTCCCCGCGAGTCTCTTAGAAACAAATTCAAAGAAATTGATATACTAACTCTGCCTTCTCTTTATATCTTAGAAAGTATTTTGTATGTTCGCAAAAACTTTGGACTTTTCAAAATAAGAAGCGATTTCCATAATATAAATACACGTAGCAAAAATGAAATTGTGATACCCAAAATTAGATTAACTAAAACAAGCAAGTCATTTCTCATAAACAGTATCCGCTTTTATAACAAGTTGCCAAAGTCAGTTACAGAACTTAGCGATGGAAAGTTCAAAACCCACATCAAACGTTTACTTATCAAAAATGCATATTATAACATTAAAGACTACGTTGAAGACATGTAAGTTTGGCAATAATTCCTTCTGCACCACATTAACGGCATCACTAAGTAAATGTATATTAACTGTTCCCAAATTACGAAGTTTTTTGTTTCTTTTTACTTCTTTGACATAATCTCATTATTTGACATTATATACTACGGATTCTTATTTCAACTCCTTATTTATGGCTTTTGTGGATATGATTTTGATTCCGATTTGTTACAGTAGTAATGGCAATCATGTCATTTAGTCTAATAGGCTTTTATTTTTATATAGATTCTTTTATATTTTGTGAATGTGAGAACGTTGTAGACCTAATTTGTTGTCTAGATTTTGTTGAGTACATGTTACTTGTTAACAGGCCTACACTGTCCTCCCCTATCTATCGACACTGTAATTGGAAACATTATAAAAGCCCCTTATTTTTAAAAGAGTAACCGTGGAGTTTCTTGCCTGCTCTTCTCCATAGGAAACAACCAATTGGAACCGTGCACGTAGCTTCTAACGTTTCATAAGTGCCCATGTTGGTTTATGTGAAATAAAATATTTTGATTGATTGATTGATTGAATCTATATATATATAAATGAATCCCTATTTTCCTTGGTCACGCCATCACGCGTGAACGGCTGGACCGATTTCACAAAAAAAAAAATTGTTGTGTTCGTTATTGTCAGGAGAAGGATCTTATGAAATAAAAAAATAAGGAAGTTGATCGGCACGTTTCAAAATTTAAGAAAACTTAACGCCAATATTAATTTTACATAACTCTCAGATGTTTGAAATAACTGTCAGCGATTGACAGAATGCGCGCTGCATATATCGTTTAACACAGATGGATCGGTTGATAAATGAGTCGATAGTTTTAGTTTTAGTCAATAGTCAAAACTAAAACTAAACGACATATGACATTCATAGTTAAGACAGGACAACGTCTGTCGGGTCAGCTTGTTAATATTATAATGTTCAAATAAAGCAATCTAAATAATTTAATATTTACTACACAATAGTGACCTAAATAGTCAACGAAGCTATTTATCGGAACCACATCAAAATGCAAATTTTTATACAAATTCAATTAATTGTCTGGTAAAACCTTTATTGGCAATCGCTTTGTAGCTAAGTTAATTAAGTCATGAAAAACCCGATGTTTGACAGGATTTAAAAAAACTTAACGAACCTAACAGGTTTATCGTGGCAGGGTACAAGGGTCAGTTAATTGGCTTAGCCTTTAAGGTGAACTCGGCTTTTAGTGAACGATTTTTTTGTTAATTCGTAGGTTTTTACAGGCATGGTGTATAAAATGCAAACACATGTAAATCGCCCATATCCACACCATACCACGCCATATCGCGGTTTTGTTTTGTGAGAAAAATAGTCAACGAAAAGATTTTGAAAAAAATATTAATAAAGTAATATTGTCTAGAAAAAGAAAGAAAGAATAAATATTTATTCTGCACAAAAACAAGACGCACATTACAAAAAAATAATAGACAAAATACATACACTATTTAAAGTAGCCAAAAGCCTCGTATTCAAAACGTTAAAAGTTTGATTTGGTCTATCGGCTGAGAATCTAGTTACCTACATTGGCCTTCCATGGGCCCTGGGCATAAAACAAATTAAAATTTATGAGAATGAATAATTATAATTATGCCTACTGCACAGTAAACCTAAGAGCCTAGAAAAAGTGACATTCTATCAGCGATCACGATGATGGACAAGACAAAAATATATGGGACTGACATAAACTACCAAAAAGCTGACGTCAATCCTGTTGAAAGTGTTTGTAGACATACGAAACGCTTTGAAAGCAATTTTCATTTGCCCTCTGGTTCGGAACTGTCAACATTCTGGAATTTCCTTTAATTTCGAATACCTCTGTAGCAGGTAACAATTAATTTACACAGTTCTTAGAACTAGCATCAGTCCTCAATTCTCAGTAAATGTTATGTCTGTTGGCAGAAATGGGTAAATAGTAGTACGTAGTAAGATTAAGGTTTACCCGCCTCATCGGATTAGTCTCCATATCCATTTCAAAATTTAACTAACGACTGGATTCACCAATAAAACTAAAAGTGACCAGCACATTTAAACCGAGTTCGAGATCTGTCAGTGTCAATGTCACTCCATAACAATAATGACACTGACAGCTTTTGACACCCTACACGTCACTTTGTCGTGTTATGTCAAGGAATGACAATTGTGATTTGAATATATGGACAATTTAAGTTCGTAGTCAATTTGTTAAACTATGAATTTCCCTGACTTTCAAACGCAAACTCAAAGCATTTATTTCAAATAAACCAATTACAGACACTTTTGAATGGTCAAGAGGTTGGTTAGTCAGAAATAAGAAGCTAGTTGCCCATTCCAAAGCGTAGTTTACCTATGGAGAAGAACGGGCAAGAAACTCCACGGACACTTCTAAATCAAAATATGTTTTTCAAAATATTGGTTCCATCATTCATATTGAAGTTATGCATGTGAGAATGTTAAAACCGTCCATAATAAAAAGACAAAAACAATTCAAATGTTTACTTTTTATATAGCTTTGACTCCAGTGCAGGCGCAACGCTAAGTAGTAGAAAAGAATAGTGAATCTAAGACTAACACAGCACGATTTCCTAAATGTATAGAACACAGTATGACACTATTTGAAGATGACAGCACGATAACCAATCCTTGTGATAATAAGTATATGTATAAAACTGATATAAATAAAACATTAAACAAAGCAATTCTATGGTTAGAAAATAATAACCTCAATATTAACTTAAATAAAACATTAATAATGCATTTTAGCCAAAGGCAGTTAAAATTTCCAAATTTTAAAATTAAATATAATAATAATGTATTTAAACGCAGTAAATTCCACTAAGTTTTTAGGATTAACCATAGATCGTAGTTTAAATTGAAAGGCTCACATAGGGGTTATTAGCAAAAAACTAAGTAACAGTTCATTCGCGCTATATAAACTATCGCGGATACTAAATACTGATGCCCTATTTACCGCCTATTACGGCATAGCAGAGCCCATTAACAGATACGGCATTATTTTTTTGGGACTCTCTACGGATAGAGATATTACATTTAAAGCCCATAAAATATGTCTTACATCTATATTTAAATTAAAAATGACTGATAGCTGCAAGCCGTTTTTCATAAGCCACAACATCTTGACTTTACCATCAATATTTAATTTTTGAAATCATGGTAATTGTTAAAAAAATCCTAATCTATTTCCCCACATGGCAGTCCTGTTTCCTAGAAATAGACGTGATAACAGTCAATTCTGTCAACATAGGTCTCGGACTGCACTTATGCGCAAGAGTGTTTTTTGTATGGCTCCCATTATTTACAATAAGCTGCCCAATAGCTGGAAAGAGCTAGGCGTAGAAGCATTTAAAAGAAAAGTTAAATCTTTTTTAGCCAGTAAAGCATATTATAATGTGTATGAATTTTTAATGGAATCATTTTAAATTGACATGCTCTTTTATAAATTAATTTAATCTGAACTGTATGTAATGTAACAATGATTTTGATAATGATTTTTGGACGTACGTTGACATTAGATTATATTTTATTTTAAATAATTGAATATTTAACAATTTTGTATGTAACTCCTACTTATCTATTTCTATATGAATTAATTATGTAATTAATCAATTTTATTAATTTGTTTATGTCAGCATTGTCAAGTTTAATGAATGTAGTTATTATTATTTTTTAAATTCTGAACTTATATTAGTATTTGCATACCATGACAGTATGGTAAACATGTTAGTATAACTTCTATGTACTATAATACCTTGCATGCATTGTTTCTTTATATTGTATGTATACACATGTTTGAGCAAATAAAGTAATCTGAATTTGAATATGACGCTGAAAAATTAATTGCTGCACAGTCTACTTGATTCAGGATAAACATGACATCTGTAATTCTGGTTTGCTAATCTCGGCACTACTGCAATGACCCGGCGTGTTTGAGGGTGCAAGTTTGAAGCTAGTGAATTTTAGGGGATGAGGTTGGGTCCTATTTTTCGCGGATTTAGATAACGCTGCACAATTCATCATAATGTATTTCTGTACGGAGATTTATTTTTAGACCCAGATTTGAACCATCGAGCCATTTTTTTATGTCGAACTTGATTCTGACTGTACAGTTCTAAATACAAAAAGTAATTTTCAAGTTGGCAGTTTTGTATTTAGAACTGGTCGATTAATTTATGTAACAAGTGTCCGTAATTGTCCACACATATTTTTTTATTTAATTTAAATAATATTTACAATTAAAATATATTTACCAAAACTAACTAAAACTAATAACAAATTAAAAGATGGCGTCAAAAAATTCCTCCGCATCGCTGTCGACTGGTAATGTACCGAAGAGACTGGCGGCATTGCCAAGTTGTATGGCAATGCTTAGTCTCTGGCCAAGGTAAAATCCAGCCCTTGGGTCACGGGAAGTGTCAAACTGGCGAACTCAGTCGAAATAAGTTAAATATAAAAAAAAACCTAAACCAAAGTTAGATCTCGTTTTGGAATAAAATTGAAACCTAGCAAAATTCAATTAGATTTTATTTATTGATTTAAGTTCTGAGTTAAGCTGCACGATTACTGACGAACACGTGCACTGACTGGACAGGTCCACTCCATCTGTGTGGTTATTTCCTTAAAAGACTATTTCAGACACTAATCTACGTGGTCTTCACATTATCTGACCAAGGTTATGTCTGAACTTTAAAAATGACAGTTACCTCTGAGTTTGTTTCGGCCTTTCTTCTCAGAGTAGTCAGATGGGAAACACTGACCTCATCTAGTTAAAAAAATATGATTGACGTGTAAAGGTGTTTGTACAAACATTCTAACAGAAATAAAATCAGTTATCATTTATGTATATATTAATACAAAACGTAGATTCAAGAAGCTATCACAACCTCTTAATACAATTTATATAGTTATTTATGTTGTAGAAATATGTATATTTTTATCCTAACTAATATTATAAATGCGAAAGTAAGTTTGTTTGTTACCTTTTCACGCATAAACCACTGAACCGATCATCCTGAAATTTTGCATATACGTTGTCCGGTGTACAAAAACGGACATAGGGTACCTTTTATCCCGAAAAAAAGTTCTGTTCCCGAGGAAAACAACAATAACGTTCTTATGATAATAGATGGCGCCACGTGACTTTCGAATCATGATTGAATTATATTATTATAGAAACTTTAGTAGTGTGTTAGGAGATTTGTTTTTATTTTTAATTTAAGTACCTAATACATTTTGTGAGTCTGGAGTGTCGACAGACCGGTTTTTCATCCTCCTAACTATAATTCGCCGAACAATCCGAATTGATTGTCAAATTCTAAATTAACGCGAGTAAAGCCGCGGGCAAAAGCTAGTTTTGTAATATTTGTAAGATTTTTGCGAGAGAACATTTATAATTAAACAGGACTTTGTTGTGATATATGCTTATCGGTAGCTTTTGTCAATTCAGTACATTTTTGACTTTTCCATCACTGTTTTCGTTGACAAAATTACACTTTGTCCCTTGTTATTTTGTCACCTCACATTATATTCAGTTTGACTCTCAACTTGTGTGTAGTTTATTAAATGCCTCGTTAGCTGATTTAATATTGTTCTGGGCGTGATCTAAATCAAGTCGTTTATTAGCGGTTTTAGTTGACAAACTCTTGGTTATGAGGTATGGTTACAGTGTAAGCGTTTTCAGGCACCCAGGGCAGATAGCCCGATTATATAATACGAGTATGTCTGTGATTTTAATCACGACGAGCTGTTTTCATAGTACGGGCCGATAGTGATAGAAGAAGTCATAAACTTGGTCAATGCGGGATTTGCAGCCGCTGCCCATAGAGCACAAGTCGATCACTCAGCCTCTGCGCCAGTCAATTGATAAACTAATTATTCGTAACATTGAAACTAAAATAAAATATTTTACGGAATTAATAAAAAAAGTACAATCAAGAAGCTATTACACCTTCTTGATATATTTTTAATTTTTATCTTGTTATATTTCATGCCCTGTCGCCTCTGTACTAAAATCCGCCGAAGAAGAAAAAAATCTGGAAATATTCAAACGCTTGCGAAATGTAACATGCGACATTCACCCCCTTGTTGCATCTGTTGACGGAGTCTTCGCTCCACAAATGTCTACTTTCGTAAAATCAAACTCAAACTCAACTCAATCTCAATCAAATCTTGGAGCTGCAATCACTGACCGCTGGAATAGAACCTTTAGCGTAGTGATTGGTTGGTTAAGATCAAGAATCATTATCTCAATAATCCGTGCTACTAGCACGTGCATTCGCGGCATAAGTAATAAATTTAAACCAATAGCCACGTTAATCGGGTTCGACGATGTAGCAGCCCTACCTAGACAAGACTGATGTGGTTACGAATGACGAACTGAGAAGACGTCGATTGCAAAAAATTACTATGGATAAATGAGCCTGTTTTATTAGTTAATTAATCAATAATTTGACCGTACTGTAGTTATAGATTAATATTTATGCGATGACAAAATTTTACTGTGTGTACATAAATAATAAAATAAATAATTATTTCTATTTTTTGTAAATGATAAATGATTTTATTTCTGTAAGTAGGTTTGTACAAACACTTTTACACGTCAATCATATTTTTAAACTAGATGAGGTCGGCGTTTCCTATCTGACTACTATGAGAAGAAAGGCCGAAACAAACTCAGAGGTCACAGTCTCTTTTAAAGTCCAGACATAATCTTGGTCAAATCATGTGAAGACCATGTAGATTGGTATCTGAAATGGTCTTTTGAGGAAAGAACCACACAGATTGAGTGGACCTGTCCAGTCAGTGCACGCATTTGTCAGTAATCGTGCAGCTCAACTCAGGAAGTCAGGACTTACGGAGCTCAACGATTCGACGAACAATACCAAAGAAAGGACATTTGGGTAGGCCACATAAATTACTCAATCTGCCAGATCATGATTAAAATTAACTGCGAAAAAAAAAAAGCAATGACCCACATAATCCTCACATTCACAATAATTAAAACAACATAATACTTTACAAGTAAATACTCATGTCATTGTGTATATAAAATTCAACAATGTCAAAGTGTATATAAAAAAAAATCGGACATAATGTTTGAGAACCATGTAGATTGGTGTCTGAAATGGTCTTTTGAGGAAAGAACCATACAGATTAAGTGGACCTGTCCAGTCAGTGCACGCATTTGTCAGTTACCGTGCAGCTCAACTCAGAACTTAAGGAGCTCAACGATTTGACGAACAATACCAAAGAAAGGACATTTGGGTAGGCCGCATAAACAACTTAAACTGCCAGATCAAGAATATAATTGAACAATGACCCACATAGTCCTCATATTCTCAATAATGAAAATAATATAATACTTTTTACAGTAAATATTCATGTCCAAAATAGCTAGCAAATTAAAATCAACATTCAACGTGTAAATTTATTGGAGCAGCTCAATCCCAAGCCTTTTTGTCCTCAATATAGTCTTTCACAGTATAATAGGCTTTCTGGCATAGTTTCCGTTTTATAAAATATTTGAATTTATTAAAGCTTAGATCTTAAATGTGGCTAGGAAGTTTATTATAAAAACGTATATATTGGCATCTAAACGAGCCACCTATTTTCTTGAGCCTGGTTGTAGGAACAATAAATTTGTGTTTGTTTCTAGTATTTATATTGTGGATATCACTGTATTTTTTAAAAAGATTAATATTTTTATGTGCTTACAAAAGATTTTCATAAATATACTGTGAAGGCACAGTAATTATATTAATCTCTTTAAATTTATCTCTGAGGGAGTGTCTGGGACTTAATTTATAGATTGAACGAATGGCCCTTTTTTGTAAAACAAAAATTGTCTGGATATCGGCGGCATTTCCCCACAACAGAATACCGTACGACATCACACTATGAAAATAACTAAAGTATACTAAACGGGCTGTCTCTAAATCAGTTAAACCACGAATTTTTCTAACGGCGTATGCTGCAGAGCTAAGCTTTTTTGACAATTTATCTATATGGGGGCCCCATTGAAGCTTGGTATCCAAAGTTATGCCTAAGAAAACTGTGGTATTTTCGGGTTTCAGCACGTCACCCTTTATGAGAACACTAGTTTCTACTTGTCTAACATGAGGTATAGTAAACTTAATAGATTTAGTTTTTTCTCGTTAAGAAGTAGGTTATTAACATTAAACCAGTTAACTACTATTGCAAGGGCGCTATTTACATTGTCAGTAATCAGCTGCTGACGTTTGAGTTTAAATAAAAGTGAAGTGTCGTCTGCAAATAACACTATATCATGTTTATCCTTTATGAGGTGAGGTTTATATAAATAAGAAATAAAAATGGCCCAAGAATTGAGCCCTGGGGGACCCCCATTCTTACTACCGATCCGGGTGATCTTTTTCCATTAATATCAACTCTCTGAATCCTATCACTTAAGTAAGAAGTAAGAAGCTCCAGAGAGGCGTTTCGGATTCCGTAGTGGTGCAGTTTCCTGATCAATGTTTCATGAAGAACACAATCGAATGCCTTGGACAAATCGCAAAAGATTCCCAAAGCATCGCATTTGTCCTCCCATGCATCATAAACATGTCCTAAAAGTTCAACTCCGGCATCAGCAGTCGAACGACCCCTCGTAAAACCGAACTGTTTGTTATGCAGTAATTTGTGATTATTAAAAAATCCTTGCATTTGATTCAAAATAAGTTTTTAAAAAATTTTACTAAAGGTAGGTAGTACTGAAACAGGTCTATAATTAGTAGGGTCTGATGTACTCCCCGATTTAAATAACGGTATTATTTTACTGTTTTTCATAAGATCAGGAAACTCACCACGGTCAATACAATTATTAAAAATAACAGCTAAAGTAGGTGCTACAATGTTTATTATCGACTTAGCAACGTCCACAGAATTACCCCATAGATCTGCGGTCTTTTTAACATTTAATGTGTGAAAGGTTTTAATTATATCTTTGCAGGTGTCATATTGGAAATTAAATTCAGAATCACAAACAGGAACGTTTTCCTTAAGTAAAGACTCTGCAGCAGTGGGTGATGAGTTTAGAGATTTAGTAGTGGATACGGGAACATCTGTAAAGAAATTTTCAAAGGCCGCGGCGACTTGTGAATCTGAATTAATTATATTGTCATCAATATCAAGCCTGTAGTTACTACATCGGTTGCATGACCTTCCCGTTTCGCTGTAGGTATTTATATTCTTATTTTGTAATATTTTACTCTATTTTATTACCTAAGTACCGTGGATCATTAGTGTATTTAGTCTATACAACATAATATTTAAAAAACTAACCACCGATCACTATTGGTTGTTTAAATATTTTACTTAAATATTTAGCTAACAAATAATAATTTACTAAACATTTACTACGACTTCGTCTAAATATTTACGACGTTATTAATATTTTCCATTAGTTAAATATTTCTAAAATTCTCAATATTTGTAAGAAAGAGAATTTTTACTAATATTCTTGTTTACCGCCCCAAGCTAAATATTCATACCAAGGTATTGCATTTTATAGTGCAACGAGTGAGCATTGAACTCATGATCACTCGGCATTCCACAAGAAAGGCCAGGATAGCCAGAAATAGGCATCCTAGTAGCTACTACAGTGTCATGTGGTTGCATGCTGTTGATTACATTTGCTAAGCAATTTGTTTGCATTCTATCAGCTCAACCTACCGTACTCCACTCCTGGACATAGGCCTCTCCCAGTCTGCGCTACAATAACTGGTCCTCCGCCTTCCATATCCAGTCTATCCCAGTCACCATTTTGAGGTCAGCTGTCCACCTCGCTGGGGCGCGACACACGCTGTGCTTACCAATGCCCGGTCTAGGATTCGTCTGTTCCACCGGCCATCGGTCTGTTGACAAACATGGCCGGCCCACTGCTACTTCAGATTGCTCACCATGCAAACTACGCCGATGACTCCGGTTCTTTTGCGAATAATAGCATTTCGGATCTAATCCTTCAAAGAAACCCTGAGCATAGCTCGCTCCATAGCGCGCTGAGCCACCTTGAAATTGTGAACCAACCCGACTATCCCTTGCTCTGCATTTAAGGCAATCAGAAAGCGGTACCTATAAATCAAATATCAAATAGGTGCCTGAAGGTAGTGTAGATACGGAATAGATAAATCATCAATCAAGGTCAAAGAAACACCAAGCTCGTTAATAGCCCAATGGCTTTGTCTACATGCATGCCGTTGTACAAGTTACTGGTATATTTATTCCCAACAGTGCATTTACAACAGAGCACTCAAATCTGCGCAAGTACCAATGTGAATTTAAAATAGGGGCTAAATAATAGGCTGGTATTATTATTATTTATTCACCCGTAAATTTCCAATCCAACAATTAAAATAAAGGTCTTCCAAACAAAGTTTTCGAATTAATTCGCTTGATCACGTTTACGACTTTGGTTCATCACTTTTAGGGTTCCGCTAATAACGGGCCCCCAACTTTAGCGGCTCCGTCTGCATACAAGTTTATTCAAATGGGTTGCTTTAAACACGCCCAGGCCTTGTCACGTCAGTAATTAGTTCACTACTTGTTTTGTCAGTATTTTTTTTGGGTTCCGTAGGTAAGGTTAGGTTGTGGGTAGTGGCTGTCACGAAAAAATATAAATGAAGTCAGTTGAAAAGGTTTTTTTTATAACATCGTTTTTTACTTTCTCCCTTTTTATTTTAACTTACGTTACTAACTTGGTGACTTGCTAAATATTTTTACACAATTGTTTCTTTCCTATTAGTACCTAATTACGTAGATATATATATATATACTGCGGAACCCATAAAAAACATTTTTTTTTATTTTTTGTCCACTTTGTGGTGATTTTTGACAGAAATATTATTAATTCTAAAATGAAATTTGGACTCGCTTCTTCCTTCTTTGTTGTTTAAATGGTTTCCCTTATTCTTTTAATAGCAGTTCTTATTTCTACATAATTATGGGTGTATTAGATAAAGGAAGTTGTTTCAAACTGACTTCGTAATAAGTTTTTGTTTGCAAGAGTTTTATACTGTTTGGTGCAATACCGGAGTTACCGACATAGCTTGCAGAGTAAGAAAACTGAAGTGGCGGTGGACTGGCCATGTTTGTCGAAGGACCGATGATCGGTGGAGCAGACTAATCCTGGAGTGGAGACCGCGTATTGTTAAGCGCAGTGTGGGACGCCCCCAGCTAGATGGACCGACGATCTTAAGAAAGTGGCTTGGACAGACTGGATGCGGAAAACGGAGGACAGGGTGTTGTGGCAGAGTTTGGGAGAAGCCTATGTCCAACAGTGGCCTGCTATAGGCTGAGTTGATGGTGCAATCAATACACAATACACAATACACCAACACAAACAAAAACACTATAGAATACAACAAAATAACAACAACAATGAACAATTGTTGAATCATTTTATAATGCATCTTATTTGTGCAAAATAAACTTGTTTTTTTGTTTTTTTTTCTTCTTTCAACCGGTCTTTTGGTAGATAAGATTTCCTTTCTATTTTTTTCTTAATCACATTTATTAGGATAATTTTGAAGTTCCATGGTTCGAGATGATCAGTAAATAATAATTTTTCTTAATTGTTAGAGTTGTTATATCACGTGTTTCTGTGACAAATAAACCTATTTTTCGTTTCTTTTATTTTTATGGCGATGACAAAGAGTCTTTGGGCCAGTTTCTCGAATCATAATTTAAATTATCGCAAAATTAATGTGACAAGTAGTCGCGTGCATAAACAAAAAAAATAAGCGTAAGGAAACTTTAGATTGAGTTACACAAAAAACAAACACACACACTGACAACGGCACACACACTAACTCACACCCTCACACACCCACTCACACACACACCCTCACACACACACACACACACACACACTGACTGTAACTGTAGACAGTAAAAAAAAACCTACTAGTACAACGAGGATGAAGAGATTATCGGATTTGAATATTTTTTTTTGCATTTGATAGCCAAATTCTTGAAGAAGGTTAAAGGCTATCATCACGCTACGACCTTTTGAAGCCGAACAAAAAGAATAAAAGTCAGAAAGAGCGCTAAGGGAAACTAAGTAATAGCGCGGGCAGCAAATGTGACTGTTATTTTAGTATATTGTGGTGTCTTACGACTTCCACTTGAAAGAAGTCGTGGGAAGAAGCTAGAAAACAACTAAGAAACAACCAATTGGAACCGTGCACCTAGCTTCTCACGTTTCATAAGTGCCCATGTTGGTTTATGTGAAATAAATATTTTGAAATTGATTTTGATTTTGAAAAAAAAACCTTCAGTTGTACAAAAAACATTATGCAGCGTTACAACTAAGGGAAAGAGTAATTTTAATAAACACTGGTAACCAAAGTAAAATTTAACTTGTGTTTAGAGTGCCAGCGTCCTCGCCTATAATTTGAACATATATCAGTAATTAAATAATGAAATAACGCGAAGAAGTAGGAAAACAGGAAAGGAGAAGTTTAATAATGTGAAGATTTGGATGTTTGAGAGTTCACAGGAGCGATTCCCATTCTAATATCAGTCTCAAAATGTCAAAAATATCTCTAATTTCCCTACATATTTAACAAGGACTAACAGAGGACATAACGGGTGTAAAAAGACACTTAACGAAGCCAAGAGTCACTTATACTCCCCATCATTGTTATCATTTTATCGTACTGGACCATACCTTCTGGTGTCAGAGATATTGAAGGTCAAAATTCCAACTTTTACTGACTTTTTTTACGAAAATAAGTTTTTATTGTTATAACACAACTTTAAATACCTCCACGAGCCCTGTTTTGTAGCATGTAAGCACAATGCTACGTTGCGCACTACCGTAAACAGCGATTTATGACACCAAAAATAAAATTCGTTTCACAGAAATTATTTTTGTGCAATGTTATTACTTAGTTTGATATACAGAATGCCTAGTTGACGGCTATGTGATGGGTCTTTTTACACCCTGTATAGTGAACTTATTGGTCATGTTCTTTAGAAAAGTCAAGTGCGTAGTACTCGCAACCGGCGTGCGTGTATGACCAGATGTATGAACGTAAACGAGGCAAAAGGAGTATGTAAGGATCGTAGCAGGTGGCGTTCTGTAGTTTCTGCCTACCCCCATGGGAAGAAGACGTGTGTTTATGTATTTATATATTTGACAAGTTTTTGACTTTGATTGTCGCTGAGAAGACTTTTCGACTAAATTTTGAACGTTTTTAAAAACGGGAATTGGGCCTTCTGATGTTCATTATCCACACCCGGTTTCTGAATTGCGTATCTATTTGAAGTTGAGAACTGTCAAACTCTGCTTCAGCATTAAGTACTTACGGTGATTCTTTCAATGTAAGTAGCCGGCGAAATTCACTTACTTTTTTTTTGCAAAGACATTTTGAATTTCGCGGGCCTTAAGTAATGCTAAAGTTAAGTTTAATAAGTTTTCAACTATCTCAATTCACTCTCAATTTAGAAACCGGATGTCAATCGTTTTTGAGGTCAGATAATACAAAAGAATCCTGGGTCTTTGTACTAAATAAATTTTCACATTCTTTTAAAGTGAAACCTTTATTACATCGTCTCAAACTTTTCGTCTGTGTGTTGCATGTTGCGTGACGGTCGGCTGCGGAGTAGGGATAAAGTGAAAGGAAGGAGGTTTTTAGTTAAATGTCTATAATGTGAAAAAAAGTTTCACTTTTACCGTGGTTTCATAAAACCACACAATCCTTTTTTTTCAAACTAGTATCGAAAAAATAATGTGAATTACGGGTATTTTGAGGGAAGGTGAGAGTCACTTCTTTCACTATTTATTTTAAAACGGTTGACACTGCAGACTTATTACACGCGACAAAATGTTCTTGGCCCACGACTGATAGGGGTCGTCCATCAAATATTACAGCATATTTTCTGAACCACAGGAATTGTGTATGCTCATGTTTAAAACTGTTAGTATAAAGAGAAAAACATAACACCGGTTTCATTAAAATTGGTTGTGCAAAATTCCTGCCTACAACTAAATTCTTCAGAAAAATAAGAGCCAGATAGCAAAAATTTGGTTGTTTTGCAGCATTGTCATTGATGTTAATTGAGATAGAAATATTTTTTTTCTTCGAAAACTGTTTGAACCACCTACTAAATAAACTAAATCTTATTAAATAAATAGGTACCTACATTGAGTGTTAAAAATGTGCTAAATTAGAGTCAATGTTGGTTCGCGTGGGTGTTTATTTAAGGATGAGCAGCCATGCGAGTGCTAACTGTAGGTTCATATTCGAGTTAGAAAAGGATATAAATGTTTAGGGGTACACTCCAAATGAAGCTTTATGATGAAAATAATATTATTATCTCTTGTATTCAATAAATACACATCTAAATTTCATTTTTAAACATAAGTTTTTTTTTTTGTGATGGTTTTGCTCTTGACTCTAGTCTAGGTCAGTGATGACAGAGACAAAGTCGAAGATGGAGTGAGCTTACCCAGAAGAAGCCTGTCCACTCTCACTTTGAAGAGATTTGAGTTGTATGCGGTCGGAAACACAGACGCAGGTAGAGAGTTAAAACCTTAAAAATCCAAAAACCAGACCTTTAAAAATAACAAAATGTGTTTTTGTTATTTATAAAGGTTTTGGTATTTAAAAATGAAATTTAGATATATTATTATATTATTATTATCATGGCGGGACTAATCAAAATCGCGGTGAGAAAACCAGAGTAGCACATATTTTTCAAAAATAATAATAATTGTATGAGCATGTTGTGTCCTACTGCAGGGTAAATGCCTCCCTTTGTTATATTAAAATAATTAGAATAAAAGACGATAGAGAGAAATAAAAAAAATACCACACAATACAACATAACAATTACACACACTACACACATCCACATACACACACCATAACACCCTCACCCTTACACAACACACACGCAACACATACACACACACACAAAACACATTATTATTAAATTGTATTGTACAATACTCTTTGTGATGTACACCATATTAATATGAAATAACTTTATATCGACTACGAAATTAGTCTACGGAACACAATGCGCGTGGTCCGAGCTAAGCTTTAGGTCTTGAGTTATACCCGTAAGACGGATAAACTGTTATTGGATTTTTCTATTAGGAAACTTTTAAGAGGAACCTCAATTCTTGTTCCAGATTTATGGCCAGAGGCTCGCCACCTATTACGAAAAGCCTTAGCATAACTGGCGGAACGTGACTGCTTACTCCTAAGGGAAACACAGGCGTATGTTACGCTGAAAGAAATGGATGGAGGCCTTTGCTAGCAGTGGGACAGTATAACTAACAAAAATGTTATGTTTCATTCTGTTAAAAGAAACTATGGTTTATATAACACAATCTCAGCTCACACGGCAATCCAAAAATCAAGACAAAGCCACGCCATCCAGTATCCATTGAACAAATTGAATCTTTGTCATTCTTTCACACAATATAAATAACAATTCTTTCTTCACGCCGCCTTTTTATAGCGAAGTGTTATATTTTATTGTATTGCGTCTATTTGTTCTGAGTAAGTACATTGTGGAGATTGTTGTGAGTGATAAATGTAAATGTACTTAATACGGGTAGCAGGGACAATGATGCCCAAAGTGTAACCATGAAGTTAGCACATGATTTTAGTGCCGCTAGCGTGGAAATATTCCGTCGGTTAGTAATGTATAATTGCATAGCACAGTGTGTGAGCACTATGTATCTACTATAAAGCTACCATTTACTAGGTTCGTCTTTGATTGACTTGAATGTACCCAGGCGGCTGAGAGTATGTCATGCTCACTCAAATGTCTCGCTGGTGGTGGCGTGTGTGTTGGATCATTAAGTTCCCTTCAAAATGGTTGAGCTGACTGGTGCTGATCCATACGTCATGTTCGTGAACGGGCGCCGTTAGTTGGGACTGGTTGGTCATCTCTTAGCTGCCACGGCTTATTTTTAACCGACTTCCAAAAAGGAGGACGTTATATGTTCGACTGTATGTATGTTTTTTTATTTTTTTTATGTGTGTTCACCGATTTCTCCGTCAATTGTGGACCGATTTTAAAAATTCTTTTTTTCTTTGATAGGGTATACTCTCGAGGTGGTCCCATTGTCACTAAGTCAGAATCTTATGAGGGGATCCCATGGAAATCGAGGGAAATCCTCAAATTTTATAGGCACACGTATAGCGATTTGGGTATTTTTTATAGTAACTTGTGTATTTGCTCTTGGAAAGCACCATTCGGTGAAGTGGAACTGATGATGAAGACCAGAGGTGGCCACCGGAACTTCTCAATAATAAGTATTTCACGGGTTGCGATTCGATTATAATATGGTTGCTAAGCAATTTATGCTCGTCACAATGCATTTGGTGAAATGGGGCTGATGGTGGCTTCACCATCCAGTGGTTTTGGTTCTTAACAGGAGAACTCCTCAACAGTTAACGTCCCTGCGTCAGCAAAAGGAATATTTTGTAAAAGATGATGTGCAGTTGACATTAGGCTATTGTAACTTAGATTTATTAATAACTGACTCACTAAAAAGTGAAAAATAAAAACTTTTTTACAAAAATAACAACCGTCTTCAAAAAAAACACTACAAAGTGAAAAATAACTTTATTTTCCGAAGTCGGTGGCAAAAAACAAAATACAGATACAAAGACACCGACTTCCGAAAATAAAGTTATTTTTCACTTTGTATTGCTTTTTTTGAAGTCGGTTGTTATTTTTGTAAAAAAGTTTTTCATTTCTGAATTGTTTTTATTTTTTGTTAGTATCTTTTGGAACGAAGTTCCTTATCGCGCGTTGCGAAAGGGGGCTAGACGGCAAAATTAAGACCAAAAGTTGTAACGACACTTTTTGCTATAGTTGTAAGCCGTGCGGCGTGCGCGTGTTTCTCTGTCTCTCTCTCTCTCTCTCTCTCTCTCTCATAGAAAGCAAGCCAGTTTTTTTTTTTTTTAATGGATCTTCGTTCCATCCGGGTGTCCCCTGACACCTCTCAAGTTTTTTTATTACGGACGCTTTTAGCGTGCACATCTTTTTACATCGTTCTCACATGTATATTTTCGACATGAATCACCAACCAACCAACCCAACCAACCAATAACCAACCAACCAATAACCATTTTTTTTTGTAACTTTATGTTGATTTAAAAGAGGGTCAGTGGAATTTCTTGCCCGTTCTTCTCCATAGGTACCTACTACGCTTTGGAATGGGCAACTAGCTTAATTTTTCTGACTGACCGACTCCTTGACAGTTCAAAAGTGCCTGTAATTGGTTTATTTGAAAAAAATGCTTTGACTTGAAGTAAGAGTCCACATAAAAAAAAAAAATGCTGTTTCACAGAAGAGTGCAATACCTACCTGTCAAAATGTGTGGGACCGCATTTTTTTTTTTATAACCTACAAACATAATCTACGCGGGTGTTTAGAATCATGTGCTGAATAATTCATGGTTTCAGTTTGCGCATCCATGTCCCTGCCATCCTATATAAACATAATCCTACTCCTACTAATATTATAAATGTGATAGTTTGTGAGGATGGATGGATGGATGTTTGTTACTCTTTCACGTAAAAACTACTGAACGGATTTGTTTGGAATTTGGAACACAGATAGTATATAACCTGGATTAACATGTAGGATACTTTTTACCCCGGTAGTACCTTCCCGTAGGATCATTTCAAAAAGAAAAAGCTACTATATTATAAATAGTACTTATAAACTTCCTTTGCCTGTTCTGGCTGAAGTGTTTGACGTTATTTATAACATACGAGATCTTAGAAAACAAGACAGGATTTTCTTTTGACTTTAATATTTTGCGTGGTTAAGATTAAGACATTTGTAGTTAATTCTTGAATATACAGCGTGTATCAGAAAGGTGTGGTCGAATGTTACTCACAAATAGCTAATTACTATTTTATTTTATTTATTTTTGTATCTGTTCGTGACATCACTGCAGCGGGCCCTATCAGAATACCAGCGCTGCCACCCTTATTTTTCAATGACGCAGTATCATGCTGAGATAGGAGCCTTTTGGCCTCATACTTTCTGTTGTTATTTTCATTTTTTTTTATTTTTTTTTATGAGTGTGTTTTGTTTAGTTTGTGATTTTTTTGTTTTTCTTTCTTTCAATATAGTAATGTGGTATTGACCATCAATATCACACAAAAATAAATCATTTATATATACGTTTTTGACATAATGTAATTTTAGAATCTTTTGACATTACCTATATTTAAAACAGTTTGACATATATTCAAAACTGTTTTGACATTATACCTATTTTAAACTTGTTTGGCATTATATTTAAAACTGTTTGGCACTATACTTAAATTTCACTTGGAATGTTAATTTATTAATAATTAATAGTTCTTTTTAATTGTATGTAAATTGCATATACGAGTATATTCAACACAATGTAAATTGTTTTATGAATAAATGAAAATGAAAAAAATTAAACTGAAGAACTTTCTCCACGGATAATAACTAATCAGATGTCCCGTACCTACATTTGAGTCGACTAGTTACTGAAGTTTGAAAGATGGGACAGTTGATAATAAACAAATAAATAATTGAGATAATAATTTTGAAAACGGACTACGCCATTGTTACATATCCTACCCAAAATCATACCAAATAATATAACCTCATTCCCAAAACTTCAGTTGCAAATATTAAGTCATACGTTCTGTTATGTAACTTCATAAATTAACTAGTTTTTAAAATGTCGAAGTTTGTATAGGTATAAATGTATAGTTAGTTTTTTTTATTTGGTAGAGCCTATCTATACATCTTCTATACATCTATACAAATATATACATGCAAATAAATAAAATTGAAGTGTCTGTTTGTAATGTCAAGATAACAGCTTTTTACTAAATGCATATGAAAGTATACACGGTACTTATAACAAAATACCATTTTTTTATTTATTGTCTCTCTTTCTGTCTGTCTGTTTGTTCCGGCTAATCTCCGAAACGGCTTGACCGATTTTGACCGAACTTTCACTGACAGATAGCTAATATTATCAGGAGTAACATAGTCTATTTTTTGTTCTGGTAGCACGTTCCCATGGAATAATTTCCGACATCCACTCGGGCGAAGCCGCGGGCAGCAGCTATTTGTAAAATAAATCGACTTTAATTCGATTAAGTTGTAAGTTAAAGGGGTTTTTTTTTTGAGGTCGCTATCAAATCATATACACAGATTTCTAAACGTATTACAGACAAAATTATAATAATTATTATGATAATTTTGTTTACTCAACACCTTACTCGTACCTATTTACAAAACGTCACGTCTCGTATGAAATGGGAAAGTCGGTGGAACGAGCCGCGAGCTCGCGACACGTGCTTCTCGCCACGTGATAACAACACATTACTGATTACGTTGCGAACACTCTTTTTATGTTATTATGTTATGTTAGACTTGCTTTGAATATTAAGAAGATTTTGTTTGGAAAAATTTGCAGTTGCATACATTTTGACCGTGTAGGTGTTGTACTTTTCTATGAAACAGCTGTTTTTTATTTGTTAACCGATGAAATATTCCTACGCTTAGGGGTCTAGAATCGCGGGCTGAATTAATAGTTACAGTTTGTGCGTGGATGTCGTTACCACCCTGTATAAAAGGTTTCTGACCACTGGTAATGATAGATACACGACAGTCGGGGCTAACATTTTAAATCACTTTTCGATTAAGTAGTAATGACTGGACTGTAATTGTGTAGTGATATCCAGAGATGATAGTTGATTTGTACAAAATATTGCTATCTTTAGCAACTCTACCTAGGAAGAAGCTGTTATACTCGTACGTTATACCAAAACAAAACAACATTTTTACAAAAAAAAAACGGTCTTCCAAAAAAAAACACTACAAAGTGAAAAATAACTTTAATTTCGGAAGCCGGTGGCCAAAAACGGAAATACAAACCCAAACACCGAATTACGAAATTAAAGTTATTTTTCACTTTGTAGTGTTATTTTTTTTGGAAGTCGTTTTTTAATTTTGTATTTTTTTTTAATTTTTATATTTTTAGTTGTGGTAGATACCTACCCCAAACAAATTCATAAACCACTGTTTACTATCTAAATAACAGCGACAGGAAGTTAATATAACATCATCAATACACACTAAGTGGAAAAAATACGTATTATTGAAGCTAACTGAAAAACTACCCCACCAAATTTAATAAAATTTATATGGGACCACCTCTGAAGCATACCCTATCTATTAAAAAAGAATTTGCTCCACAACAAAATCGATCCACAACTGCCGGAGATATCGCGTGACAAACATGAATACAAAAAAAAACAGGCGAATGGAGAACCTCCTCCTTTTTGAAGTCGGTTAAAGATTAGTATTTCGCACATGTAATATTTTATAGGCCGTGTAAAATAGGCGTAGCTTATCTTATAATGTTGAAATTATCTATCCGTCTTGTCTTATAGTGACATGCAAATAAACGTTACCAGTCGATTCTCTATCGGACATACAACACTCTCCAAAGACACACAGCACATCTCCTTTTGTTTTGTATAGTAATACTCTTCCTCTCAGTACTTGGAGCTTTTACAATGTTGTAGTACGTAAGTGCAATTTAATATTGTAATTTTAAGGGTGTGAGCCTGGAGATTAGACTCCAGAGGGCCTAGACAAAGTAACATTCGATTAGCGATGACGCTAGTAGAAAAGTTAAAATGTATGGGGTTGACATATAAGCTATCGAAATGTCACGTGATCATAGGTCAACGAATAAAAATTAGCTAGACAATGGTGCCGATTCTCTTGTACACCGAACTAAACTATCACTAAAATTCCTTACTTTTGGCTATGAGAATCTTAGAGCTATTCTGCAATAAAATATCTCTAAATTTAAAAATCAGTTTGACGCAACTAAAATTTAATTTGACAATCGCGACTCCACATGGTACCTACTTGTTTACCCTACCACGTTATTTTTTTTTAGAGCCGGAGGCGCTCTTGGGTGGCAGCCTCGGCGTGTTTTATATGGAATTTTTCACATTTTGTACGGAAAATATTAAAAAAAAAATACCTTCGTGTAGAGTTATATGGGTTTAAGGGTCTCATAAAGGGGGTCGAAATTTTCATTATTTTTGCGATAGGACACACCGTTTTCAAGATATAAACAAAATAAAATAAAAAAAACAGTACTGTTTTTGCCCCTGAAGTCGAGGTGTTGTGGTGCGCGTTTAATCGCGATTTAAATAGCCAGATTTAGTTAAGACAACCAAAATTTTAGGTTAAAAACATCAAATTCAGAATAGCAAAATTGCCATTTTCACTAAACTAATTATTCAGTACCATCTTAGTGCTGTCAAACTAAAATATAGTTAATTTGTGTCACTTTAGTCTATTTCAGAATGAGAAATCGTTTTTTGACAGGACTAAACAAAATTTTTGTGATTTTTAGTCTAGATTAGAGAATTTTGTGACAAGAGAATCGGCACCAATGTTAACAACATTCGATTATGAAATGAATCGACAGCGTCGAAAGATTAGGTACTTCCACAGAGATGCATAGCCAAGGGACACTTTTTGACGAGCGTTATCGCTAGTTTTTGGAATCATTAGCGAAAGCGATAGCGATTGTAGAAATAGAATCGCTCCGAAGCGAATGCCATTTGTCTAGGCCCTCTGCTCTCGCAAAGGTTTGAATCTGCCTGTAACTTAATTACTATGTCCCAAAATTGTACATTTTTGAGAGAAATAAATTATTTCTTTTTTTTTTAAATGCCTTTGACATATTTCGGGACCCTCGGGTCCCGTACTTGTGGAAGGCGTACGAGGGGCCAAAGCCAACTCGCAGAGGCCCCTTTGACAATTTGAAATGATAAGGGGGCACCAATATTATTATGTATTCTGTAAAAATCTCACCGTGAAGTGAGCTGGAAGTGAGCTGTCAATAATGTCAATCCCTGCATCAGGTGTAATGACAGGTGACTTCCAGCTCATTTCACCTTAGTTTTCACGATGAATTTTTTTATAGAATAGACTAGCAGTAACCATTCAATCAAGCAAAAACTGTTTGCTTTTAAATAAAATTTAGATTTCTTTCAGGTCACTGAAGTAAATTTATTTTATATCCACAGATCCGTATCGTGGCCATATAAAGTACACCCGAAAAAACATATCTTAAAAATAAAAGAAAACTTGTCAATTCTTCAGAAAATCTTCAACAATGCCAGGAAAATGGATCACAAATCAAATGTTTACGAAAAAATGCAATCGGGATACGGAAATACTTGGAAAAGTAACTCGAATAGGTACAGTCAGCCTCTTATAGACGTATATATCGACAAATTGTAGACAATCAAATAAATTCTTATTTAATTGTCTACAGTTTGTGTTCCATAATATTGTATCGTTGGAAGGCCTCCTACAAGGTGGACCGATGACCTCACAAACCAAACCTTCACAAAGGTTACAGGAATCCGGCGGATGCGAGAAGTACAGAACCGGACGAATTGGCGGTGCTTGGGGGAGGCCTATGTCCAGCAGTGGACGTCTGGACTGAAATGATGATGATGATGATGAATATTGTATCAATTTGTAGCAACAAAACATATTACTAATTGGGTACCTAACTGTAGCTACACTTTGATACAGAATTAGGGGACAAATTTTGTAGACAATTAAATAAATTCTTGTCGATGTCATGACGTCATGTTTTTGAAACTGACTGTACACATTCAGTTTCGAGATAAGCGATTGGAAACGCCGATAGCATTCCTTCATATCAGAAATATTTTACATCCTCTATAATAAACTAATAAAGCAAAGCGGAGCTGAATGATTTTCGTATTTTCCATACAAAAGTCGTAAACGACCGAAGTAATCTGGATCTACTCTATTGGAAATCCAACTCTATCGTTGTTTCACTAAAGTCGATTTCCAATTATTGTCAAACCGATCTGCGTAAACGACTGAAGGTTTCAATACCACCATTTAAAATTGGATTTTATATCCATAACTCAGAGTTGGATTTCAGTTGAAGTGGAGTTGTAATTACGATGTTTTGTAAGGTGTCAAGTTCACGAACGATTACTCGAAGTACTTATAAGTGGTAGGCTATAAGATATTGTGTAAGTTACGTCAATGTGGAAGGATTTGTATGAAAATGTAGGCAGACATTTATTGGGATAAATTGTATGATCTGCTTTGCAAAGGGATTTGAGTGAGCCAAAATTTATGACATAATTCTCATAATAATTCATTGAGGTTTAACGCCGCGTTGATGAGACGGGGCGGAATGAGATGTCTTATTATTGCTCTGTGTGGTTAGAAGAGGCGATAAAAGGATATTATACGCCTAGGGACTAGTAAAATAATTACATAACATAATATTACGCCTGTATTCTCCGCAGGGTACCTACAGTACACCCAAATTTCGCCAATTATTTTTAAGAGGGCGTACAACGGTACACTAGCGCCACTTCTTTAAAAAATATTATCTCGTGACTGAGAAGGAATTTTGAATAACGGCTCAATAAGGTCCCTCGTTAAGTGTGTCTAGAATTTTCTAATACCTTTTATAAAGTTTCATATTGAGACAAGAAACAACAAAATAGATAAGATAGAGGAATGTGGCCGCTTTTCTTTAGATCGAATTTTGTTGTACAGTAGCTATCGACGTTTAATCCGCACTTTTTGTGAAAACGTTCATTCTTTTTTGGATTACGTTCGAAGTGATACGAATTTCATGGTTTCCGTATTTATTTATTTTTTGTTTCGGTTTTTGATTTTAATTATGGGATCATAGCCTTTTTTTTTTTGTGTGTGAAATCATCAAATGACCTCTCCCGCTCTGGGCGGAGCGGAAAGGCGTGTCAGACTCTTACTGACTAAAACCCACCCGTGTTCCTTCAGTTGCCTGTGCGCCAGGGCCACGGTAGCTCTTTCGAACAATCCGCGACCCCGGCAGGCATCGGCCCTATCGGACACCGTCAATTATGGTGACATCTCTTTGAGGCACGCGTGGAACACAACGCGCCGTCGACCCGGGCCTGGTCCTTACCGGACGGCGAGCTGCCCATTGCTCGCCGTCCGCAAGCCCGCGCCTACGGTGGCCGGGAGTCGGCTATCGACTCCCGACGCCCAGAGTGTCTCCTCCTGCGGCGACTAGGGCGTGAGGGCGCAATGATTGCCTCACCCTCACGCGCTCCGCCTCCTCCTTCGCGAGCATAACTGCTTCGTAGCAGGAGGCATAGCCTGGCAGTACATGATTGATAATACAATAGATAGTTTTGTGATCAATACGACTAATTCGGACTCTTCTGATGAATCTTCGTCGTTATCTTCGTTTTTAAACACAAGTTTTGTTCTATACTTTATATATGTTAGTTTGTAAGGTATATGTCAATGGGCCATTTTGCCTAAAATAAATGTTATATTATTATTATTAATACAGACGACAACGATTAGAATAGGTTTTTTTTTTAAACATACTCATATATAAACATACATAAACTCACGCCTTCTTCTCATGGGGGTAGGCAAAAACTACAGAACGCCACCTGCTACGATCCTTACATACTCCTTTTGCCTCGTTTACGTTCATACATCTGGTGTTTTTTTTTTAATATTTTTTTTAAATAAAAATGTTACGAACCCCTGAAAGTTTCTTATTTAGTTCGTATCGTTGGCCTTACTTTACAAATTTAGAATTATGTGCCGACACCGTTTGCGAATAAAAGTGTAATCTACATATAAACAAGATTTAAGAAATAGACGTACGTCATGTAGCATAATAAACCCACACCACGAAAGTAGTTTGTTCAGAATCGACTACCGAGTCGATTTGGGCTATTTTATTATATACAAGCTGATCCGACAGACGTTGTCCTGTCTTAACTATGAATGTCATATGTCGTTTAGTTTTAGTTTTGACTATTGACTAAAACTAAAACTATCGACTCATTTATCAACCGATCCATCTGTGTTAAACGATATTTGCAGCGTGCATTCTGTCTATCGCTGACAGTTATTTCAAACAACTGACAGTTATGTAAAATTAATATTGGCGTTAAGTTTTCTTAAAATTTGTAACGTTCCGATCAACTTCCTTATTTTTTATTTCATAAGATCCTTCTCCTGACAATAACGAAAACAACAACAAAAAAAAAAATGTGAAATCGGTCCAGCCGTTCACGCGTGATGGCGTGACCAAGGAAAATAGGGATTCATTTTTATATATATAGATAATCAACTCAAATCAAATCATTTATTTTCGCCAACATGGGTAGGGGAAATAGATGTTATACATGTTTTGATAATGTTCTCCATGCTCTGCCGTCACTTGGGCATGCAAAATTTTACACATAAATTAACAATCTACTATCAAAATACCAAACAAACACACATACACACACATACACATACATACAAAACATACACAAAACACACACACACAACACATATAAAACACACACACACACACACACAAACACTCACCTATACAAAACACACAAAATACAAAACACACATATTACAAAATTATTAAATTGGAAAATAAATTTTGAATTTCAAGAAGTATCTAGTAGTTTAAATTTAAATAAATGTCATAGTAAATAGGAATAAACAAATTAAAGCCCTAGATAAATAATAATTGTGAGTTACACATGTCATTTCTATTATTGAATATCTGATTAATATTATTGGCCATAAGGATCCCCTTTTAGATACTCTTTCGCACTGTAATACACCTTATCACTTAGAAATTCATGTAGCTTCCGCTTAAATATGTGCAAGCTGTCAATGTCTGTAATATAACATGGCAATTTATTATAAATCTTGGATGTCATGCAATATACACTAGAACCCATTAAATAAATAAATAATATTTTCAAAAAATATGAAATTTCAAATCTGTTGACTAGTTCAAATTTTCTTTGAATTGATTAAGTCAAAGAAAATTAGATCTGATCTTTAGGCAATAAGACTCACTTTCAAATGCAGTTGATAAGTGAGAGATGACATTTTTTTTTTTTTCAATTTTTTTTTTTGTATGCACGTGTTTCTGTGACAAATAAGCCTATTTTTCTTTCTTTTTCTTTCTTTAGTAAGAACAGGTAGTTAAATTTAATAGATTAAAGTTTTGATTATTGTATTATGCTTTTAGCTCAATATTCTAAGCGGGGTGTATGAGGGTTAATTATATTACATGTTGTATAATGGTTTCGCCGGACGCCGGCTGTCGCTGAAAACCAGCACTGGGACTCTGTCTCGCATAGGGTCGTAGCATTATGCTGAGCGAGTGCTGTTTTGCGTGGCTGTGAAGTATATTTCCCACGACTCGTTCTTTTTTGTATTTGTGTGTTTTTCTCTGCGTCATGTTTACCGCAAATAAACGTATTTTCTTTATTTAATTTTTCAGACCCATTCAAAATAAAAGCGAATATTTATTATAACTTTATGCTTCCTTAGAATTCTCTTCGAGACCGTCTTACTGCAATTCAAATAGTACTTCTTTCTTAGTGACTAGGTAACTAGCATGAATAATAATGCACTTTAGATTTAAAACTTAAAGAGGAAAGCAATTTATAAAGTTAAAGCATTTTTTTGCAAACAGTGTGAATAACAAATGACTAAATGAGCCACTGCGCTACTGATAAGCATGAGGTCCTGAGTTCGATTCCCGGGTCAGACAAAGTGTTATTGGGTTTTTGCATCTATAATTTCTCTGTAACAATATAGCTGGTGAAATTCGGGTGTACAGTCAGTGAACTGCATAACCTGACCGTTCTTCCCATCTTCTGCTTTGTAAGAGGGGTCAGGTAATGCAGAGTATTGACCGTACTATAGGTACACCTCTGCTTTACCCTTTGTGAAATACAGGCGTGAGGTTAACTTACGTGTTGTGTAATACTGATTAAAATAGTAGTACGGTGCTTCTTCTTTTAATTGATATTACCTACCCGCTCCTGCTTCGCTTGGTTTTTACGACTCGACAAAACATCGAGATTTCTTTAGTTTGTAAAGAAGATGACCTCAAAAAATAAAGAGAAAAGTCCGTAGAATTCGAGAAAAATACAGTTATTTCATTTAAATGTATACTGTTGTGATAGTCTTCTTCTTCTTCTTCTTTGGGTTATGGTTTCCGCACTTAGTCCTTCATATGGACCATTGTGCGTGGGCCATGGCGGCCGTCGGTGGTTATTCCAACCAGCCCACCTCCCTCCAGAAGTTGGCGATATCTCCTGGTCTGCTGAGAGCATCTGTGTAGGATATGGGTGCCCCGAGGGTTTGTGACCTAATTTGTGTGACGCAAGTGCATTCAAAGAGCACATGCGCAACGGTTTCCTCAGCCTCCATGCAGGCCCTGCACAGAGGACTGTCCGTTATGGCTATTGTGTGAAAGTGTTTGTTTAGCGAGCAGTGACCCGTGATGGTCCCCGTCACCAGGCGCAGACCGTTTCTGTCCAGACGTAATAAACGTTTGGTAAGCTTGCCATCTAAGGATGGCATGGCTTCCCTGGACTGCCTATTGTGATAGTTAATTGATATCTATTAATTATTTTTATCGACTTTCAACATGGCGTCTCACAGATTTAGTTACTCTGTGCTTAAAAACAATGACAGTAAACTATAGATCGGTCACTGATCATTATGGAAAGAGAACTGTCAGCTGTCACAACAGTGTCAATAAACATGTCAAACGTCATTAATCAATCATAATGACAGCTTACTGCCATGACGGGTTTTTGTTATGTGTTGCAATTTCAAGTGTAATTTCTTGTGGTTTACCAGCAAACAAAGCCATTTTAAAGTAATTGGATAGTGGAGAATTGTTTTAAATGTGTTTCCCTATTTTAGGTATAGTGTACACTATACAAAAATCTGGCCCAGGCTCCATACATATTTGAACATCTCCTTTAATATGAATGTACTAATTACATATGAATCTTCCGGAAGAAATTCTCTAAGGTAGGACATTCATGATCGACGTAAAACCTTTAGTAAGTCATTGCACTGTAACTTTTATCCCATTGTCATAAAGTATAAATTAGAATGATTGCCACTAAAATTCGTTTAGTAGTTATGAAGAACAATGCGATCACACAGACAGACACGAAAATCGACTTCATTTTGTAATATGTATGAGTATATATTTTCAAGAGTATCACCAATCGTGTAATCATTCCCATGAATTTCGATTACCTTTTTCCGCAAAAGGGATCCGAAACCTATGGGACTGATTGATGATCCCTAAGGTTTAAAATGCGGTGCAAAGGACCAGTTTCCTTTGAAAAGATTCTGAAGGCAATTTTATCTACAACTAACTTAATTCCCTGACATCATCATCGTTTTTCATTTGGAAAGCGATAAAAATTCTATTTTATGGAATCGGAAAAAAATATTTATATAAAAACTGTAAATGACTTAATTCTGTGGCACCATCATTCCCCGAATAATCGCTTATCAAATGAATCTTAGGTGGAACAAATTTCCAAAGTTTGACGATTGATATGAAATTGATGATTATTATTCAGTAATTATATCATTCCTACAGTCGCGAATCGCATTTTGATCAACATTCGACGTAAAACATAGCTGCAGTTTGCAAAAAAAACAAAGAAAAGGAGATGTTTCATTTTTGGCTAGCACTTGTACATTATATCAAAAAGCGGGCAAAAATACACTGAATTTAGGAAAAATATTAATCCGTGAATTTCAGAATGTTATCTTTGTTGTACATACAAATTAAAGTTTTTTAATTATTGCCCTTGTTGTCGTTATGGCCACACTATGGCGGCGTCCTGACAACATGCGTTTTGAAATCAAAATGGATCTGAAATTAATGTGAAACCGTAAATACAAAAATATTAAAAATAATTATAAAAAGGTATCGCTGTGTTATTAATTCATCTATTACACCTATATATAATGTGTTATTAATGAAAATATGTAATAATATCCTAGTTCGATGAATAAAATCTACTTGGCCAGTGTACTACCGATTTCCGAACGTTTTATTTTAACATACACTGTCGGAAGTGTCGTTGTAAATCATAAAATATCCCCGTTTTAGGTTATTGAAAGATGACATTAATGTCATTGTCAGCTGTCATTAGGTCTTCATTTTTCTCAAAACAAATGTCAAACATTTTCAATTTTATTTTTGTACGTCTACAATACAAATTAATTCTATAAATCATTGCCTGTTACATATTATATTTATAGATAACTTTCACAGATTTTCTGGGAATGTACACGGCCTAGCCAAAGTTCCATACAAAAATGAAACGTCTCCTTTGAATTTGGCGGGCTATAGCTGAGGATTTACCTTAATATTCGGATTAACTAAAGTCTATAAGATCTTACCTATTATTTACTATGTGACCCTAGTTCGTCTGTATGTGCCCACATATGGGTTAACTCGATAAAACAACAATAGCAAATGTTATTCACTGTGGGTTTACTTGATATTTGTACCTATAATTTAATTAGAATTAGCAGTGGAGATATTGGATAAGTTACGAGTATATTGGGATATTTCGAGAACTTGCCAGTTGAAACAAATCTCTCTGTGACCCAAAATCTGAAAGAGTTAATACCTATCGGTTCGTTCACACGTCGGATACAGTTAAATTTTAGTAACAACCCGACAGATGTTTTTGAATGAAATTTAATTTGATAAATTAACTCTTTGTTTTCTGTTAATTAAATTAACTTTATTCGAAAACTTCCATCGGTTTCTGACTACACTTCAAATATAACTGACGACCTTGGTTACATAACACTTTTGGTGATCTTACATCTGTCACGACGATCCGCGACTATATTTTGGTTGAATTTTTAGGAAGTATTCGTATTTTTTTTTACAATTCGCGGGAATTAACTCCTAGGAGTTTAAGGGCCACTAAACAAAATATTAAGTAGGTATTTTTTAGGATTATTTCATGTGTGAATGAAAAAGAATGAGAAGAAGATTTGAACTGTAGTACCTACTCGTACATAGTTCAAGAGCCTTCTTTATCTCTAAAGCAACAGGTCTCTCTAAGTCTATTGTTACCGAAAAATTGCCTTTCTCTCTCATCATATTTAACATCCTATACTTAACTTAAGTCTAATGAATGGTAGATGAGAAACCGTCATAATCACCACGCTTAGGGAACGAATTGATGTCCGCAGTTTGTCATAATTAGCAGACAGGAGGACCCCGCTACGCATGCTCCTGATGTAATATGGTTTTAAATATAACTGCCAGAGAGCCTTTGTACTCCAAAAGAGAGCCATACGAACCATGGTTCGGATATCACAAATAGAGAGCTGTCGGCCACACTTTATAAATTTAAAATTTCTTACTGTGCCCAGCCTCTATGTTTTAGTATTGTTGGTGAATTTAAAAAAAATACCTGCATAATTATGAAACAGATGATGAGAGACAGTTGAGGGAAAGTACGCGCAGGAAAGATTTTAAAAGCAAAGTAATACCGCAACTTACGATTGTTCAACATAGTCCTCAATATCAAGCATTTCGGATTTTTAACAGGTTGCCATTGGACTTAAAAACCATAATTTACAAGAGCTCCTTTAAGTCAAGACTCTAAAGCGTTCCTTTTGGAGAAATGCCTGTATTCGATAGACGATGACATATCCATATTTTCATATTATTGTCTTAGTTAATGTGAGACTGGGTAATATTAGTATGTAGTAGCTTGTAATGGTATTGACATTTTAATAGTATTGAATGTTTAATTTGTAATGTTATTGGATTTTTTATTATGTTCTATAATTTATTGTATTGTGAATGTGTCTTATTTAATTATTTATGATTTCAAACACAATGTGAATTGTTCCTGAATAAATTGAATTGAATTGAATTGAAAATTGAATATCTATGTAGCGTTTTATATATAACATGCACCGATGTCAACTGCTACATCTGCCTAGCCTTTTTTCAACTATGTGGCGGTGGGCTTCCAGTCTTCCGACCGAATGCAGCAATAAATACCAGTATTTTACATGGAGTGACTGCCTATCTGACTCCCATAACCACACCTGAGCGCACTTACTAGGCTTCACGATGTCAACTGCTGTATAGATTCAATAGTTATAGAAAAACTGTATTAAATTGTCATTATAAAACAATGGTTGGTGGTTTGGTCATGTTGAGACGATGAATGAAGGGCGACTAACAAAAGATATTTACAAAGTAGATGTGAGTGGAAACATCCTAGGAAGACATATAGTGACCTTATTGGTGGTGTTCTTCAGGAAGGTCAGGTGCGTAGTACTCGCAACCGGCGTGCGTGTATGATCAGATGTATGAACGTAAACGAGGCAAAAGGAGTGTGTAAGGATCGTAGCAGGTGGCGTTCTTTAGTTTCTGCCTACTCCCATGGAAAGAAGGCGTGAGTTTATGTATGTATGCATGTATAGAACAATGTCTCCTAAGAATATCACTCTCAGTCAGTTTTAACACATTATTAATTCCTTTTGACGTGTAAAAGTGTTTTCTAGAAACAATTTTCAAAAATAAAATATTAATTTAACAATACTCTGATCGCATGGAACCTGGACCTCGAGATTTAATTTCTGTAAATAAAAACTAGCGAAAAGATCGTACAGTACAATAAAAACAATGGACTGTGAATAAACGAGTTTTACTCCAAAAATACTTTACGACATTTTGTAACAAATGTTAATACGTAACACTTGAAATCCTGGTTCTAAAGTATCGAAAATAATGACAGAATCTTTTGTTTGTAGTCGTTAGAGACTCTTAGAGACATCTTGAGTCGTGCCCGCGCCAAATTTAACAAAAGACTAAAAATGTACCTAAGGACCATCGACAACACAAAAAAACGAAAGAAAAAAATACTTACGCACAGATTAAAATTAATATTTGATATAGCCTCTGTAAATGGTACCTACGTTATGTTAATTTCGACTATTTCATTCATTTCAGGTAAGACACTTATAACAGCTGAAATACGTGGAGGTAACAATTTTGTCTTTTTTTTACACATGATTAGAGAAGAGAGAAAATATTAAGGTATTAAGTCAATTTCTTGCTAAAGTTAATACAAGACGAAATCATTGAATTAACTCTCGTTCTACGGAGTTCGGAGTTCTACGTTCTAAAAATGGTAGATTTTTTTTAATTTTTATTGACAGCTTGGTTACAAAATAGTTGTTTCTATAGCATTAAGGAATTTACGGAACTTAAAAATTAATGTTTATGATGAATGAAAATTAATAGATAACTGATTTTATAATAATTGTAATAATAATATTAATTGCATGATAATAATGACATAAATAGATGTAAGTAAATAATTTGCATGCTTGCTTGCAGGCAGAATACAATGACATTTAGGATATAAGATCGGTCCTTATCATTTCTATGTGTCGGAGACGGTCATTAGTTTGGACACTAAACGAAGTGTAGCACGAGTTCCGGAAGGTGGCAGTACCGTCGCAATGACGTGCATACTCGGCTAACTTCGTGCTATGACAGAGCCTGGCTGATGGAGGAGCGCTGATGGGACGAGTGGACATTTACCATTCTGCCTTCAACGAGATCAGTACCTCCACCCTAGGAACTGTGACGCGTTCCGTATAGTTGTGTCGTGTACCTACAGTGTGTGATTAGTTTGTTCGTAAACTTTAATTTGATATGAACTGCAAACGGTTTCTCTGTTGTGCAATAACTAACACTACACATAGTACGCCCACAGTAGTTAAAATATGGCAGATGATAACGAGAGACACGTACCTTCTCCGTCATAATATATATTTTCTTGCAAATAAACATTTCTGATTCTGATTCTGTTTAATAAGCAGATTGATATGAAAAACAGTCAATGCAAGCCTAAAATCAATGACCTCCAAACATTTAAATGGATCGTTCAAAATTCAACCGCGATATTATTGTGGTGTACCGAAAATCAGAACTTAGGTTTGCTTTCGCAGCTTATTCAAACGGGTCGAGGCCTTAACCATATTTGGATAGGAATATTTGAAATTAGGGCTAGATAAATTGCCCCATTGTTTCACAGTCTAGGGGCATACTCTCCAAGACCGTCAACGAATATACGGGCCCGACTGAAAGTAGATCGATACTTAGAAGTGAACCCTACTCCCGATTAATTAACTTTTTTGGAAGGGCAGTGTAAGGACAACTGTCAAATAGTGTTGTCATTAATAGGAAGCGCCCGTAACTTAGACTGAAACTACGGACACTTCGTGTCAAGGGAGTAGGCTCCCAGTACTGAAAGTACCAGGTCAAGCATAATGTTTTCCATAATAGCCTATATTTTCCCACTGCTGGGACACAGGCCTCCTCTATATGTGAGAAAGTGGGCCGTAATCCCCCAAGCGGGCCCAGTGCGGGTTGGTAGATGTCACATGTCTTCGAATTTTTGGTTCTAGGACATGCCGGTTTCCTCACGATGTTTTCCTTCACCGTTTTGAGAGCAATGATGATGTAATAAATTACACAAAGTAAAGTGCCTGAAAGAAAGAAAAAGAAAAGAAAGAAAATAAATTTATTTGACCCAGGGTAAGGCACACAACATTCACACAAAACAAAAACAAAAAAAATTAGAAAAACTTAAAAACAGTATTGTGTGCCTCATAAATGCCAGACAACTAGTGCCTGGCGCTGGTGCCTGCCTAGGTTCGAAGTCACGACCTACAACTCGTAAGTCGGAGCCGATACCGCTGGGCCACCACCTGCTCGAAATGTTTTTAGTTTATTTTATTTGTATTCACTAGCATTGCGTTTGACTACTTATCATCATTCTCTTATCTCAATTAATTTGGAATCGGTACAGCTTGTCCTCTTCTTCCAAAGTCCTCTGTTAGGCGTAATTTTAGTCAGTTTCTTTCCAGCCGAAATATCATCTTTCACACAGTCCATTCATCGCTTCTTTGGGTCTGCCCAGTATATCCCAAACGATGTTAAGTGAAGATTGATTTCAATACCCGTTACCTAAATAAAGGTTGTCTTTAAAAGATCGCTTTCACTGATAGGACTGTCTATTGTAGCACCCTGTTTTATATATTGCTTGCTATTTATTTAGCGCGCAAAATAATGAGTATTTTCTAGATCTATCTGTACCTAGCGATAAGACTTCCTATTGAACTAATTTTATACTAGTGGCAGTCTCTCTTTGCATACCTTAAAACTGAATAAATGTTAATACCTTATAACAAAAAGCACGCGCAAAGTGCGCGAAATGGCTGAAATATGTTTTATTACGTTTTCAAACCCTATATCTCCGCCATTTTTATTTTTTTTGAAAATCTGAATCGACAATAAAGTTACTTATAAATTACCAAACTTGTTCACAAAATTTCACGAGAATCGGTTGAGAAATGCGACCTGTAGAGGAACAGACATCCGGACATAATGAAAGCATTTTTGCCCAAGCTGAAACGGAGACACTTCGCGCTCGTTCGGTCAATTATTCTAAATCCAACACATTATTAGTTTAAGTGTGTGTTAAGTGTAGTTGACTTTTATATTACGTTTTGCATACCTATTCACTCGAGACTTGAAGATCCCAAGAATTTAATTATTTGAGAAAAACTTGGTAAAAATTCGTATTTGCTGTTTGGGTCTTGGATTTATGCCAGAGGTATGAGATAACAGAGGCTTTTTGCCTATTACGTGTCTCCTACTTCACAATATTAAAAATGTTGTTCAAGTAAAGCCGTGTTCTCGATGAGATTATCCATCGGCAACTTAAGATCCTTTGGTGCTGAATTTCCAAAAAACGAGTATTTAACTAACTTTTACATACAAACAGAAATCTAAATGAAAAAGAAATGAAAAGCATGTATTCGTGGTGACACCCTCAGTTTTACAAAAAAAAAAAAAAATACTGCCAAACTCTGTTTGTTGACAGATGTAGCTCCCATATTATATAATTTTATTTCGTAGGTGCTTTTCCATCAATAACAAAAATACATTTATCGCTAAACATCACCTACAACTAAACGACATCCCTGAGCTGCTGAGCAAAATTGGGCTGCGTGTATGTTCTTCATTTTTGCGTAAGCCTCGTTTGTTGCACGTACCAATAACAAAAATAATCTATAGACAAAATTCCTACATGATTAGGGCGAGCCGCATGTATAATGAAACTTGCCAGGAAGTTGACATAGATCTTTTTACTACCAGTGTGCCTAAATTAAAGAAGGCTCTTTGCAATCACTTCTTCGACAAAATAAAATAGCCCTTGCATTATATACGAATATACAGAACGCGAAAGTAACTGTCTGCTACTTATTACATATTTAATTGTTAGTCTACGTGTGAAATCTTTTAATTGGTCATCATCATGTTAAAACTCTGTAACCATTGTGTCTGATTAGCTGTAAGTTTTCCAAAAATAATAAAATAAACACACATATTTTACAGCAGCACAAAGTCTGAAAGTTACGTAATGCTAATAACATTTTAAATTACGTAATAGCATTCCAATTCACGTCAGCGAAGCCGCAGACATAAGCTAGTATGGCATAAAAATCTATGCATCTCCATCTATAAGACTTTGACAAAAGGTATTAAAAATAAGCTTGCTCATTTTTTTTATAGGAGCTATCCTCTAAAGGGTTTAAATAAGGGTTTTATATAACCCTTTCGGGGATGAATTTTCAAAATACTTCCTTATTACTCACGTCTGTTGAATAAGGAAGTCTTGTGCAAAATTTAATGCTTTTAGACCTGGCGGTTAAGGATATGCGTTGTCTTTCAGGAAATTTAATATTTTTATCTTGAGATTTTAATAAACCTAGAACTTACACATTCTCATACTCTTTGAAGATACCACAAGACGTTTTTATTAAAGACATCGCGAATTTTATATTAAACTAGCTGCGCCCCCGGTTTCACTCGCATAACTCTCGATCCCGTAATAATATCGGGATAAAAAGTATTTTATATCGTAATATAGGTAATGGTCTACCGCTATGTCAAATTTCATTCAAATCCGTTCAGCCGTTTTACCGTGAAAATGTAACAAACAAACATACAAAAAATCTAATCTTTTCACTTTATAATATTCGTTTAGACAAAACTCCCTTGGGGACAAAACCCATGCATGCAAATTAATTCATAAAGACCATGATTAAGTCCGGGATTGGACATACAATAGACGCTCCCGTAGTAATTGACTTTATTTTTGGTCCTGCCGGTCTCGTAGGACCAAAAATGCGAGGGTTGGATACACACGCAGTCATCTCTTTGTTGTGGGCGAATTTGTGTTTGTTACGAAATGTTGAAATAAATGAACACTGGAAGGTTAATGAGATTTTTATGAATATATATTTTGAGTTCATGATACGCAAAGGGTTAGGTCTTTTGGAATATGAAAAGACTAAATGAGTTGATCACGCGACAAAGTGGTCAGATAGAACTGTAATGGCCATAAGCATTACTAAAACAAAACTCGAATTGTACTTAAAACAATAAAAACATTACTATAAATAAAAAGGCAGTCATGCGGACTGCCGACAGAATTGCAAACCCCAAAATATACAATGTGCAAATAGACGCTACACGACAGCGCGACGTGACTAGTAGAACAATTTTTATGAAAACTTCATGGAAATTGGTCTGCAAGAGTCGCGTCGCGCCTATCATGTCGGTCACGCGAACTCATAAGTTTTTTGAAATTTTCACGTCAAACATGGAAATATAAAACGTGCAGTATTGCTTTGGATATTTCTAAGGATGAATAATATTTGTTTTATAAAGAAATAACGATAAGAGTAGTAGTTTAGTAAACACGTCACACGAACGTTTCTACATAAATATACAACATTTTTGTGAAGAAATTATCTTGTAGAAAGATTTCTTTGAAAGGTCTTACATAAAACTACCACATAAAGTCCCAAGTATAGAACAGTAGTATAAAGAATCAAAGTGAAAACCTCAGTCTAGACCAAATCTAAAAGTCTATCACAGGTCCAATACGAAAGCAAATCTACAAACGAACTACATTCGAGCAATCATAAATGTTCTCCAATGGAACATTGGTCCTTTTGTACGAGAATAGATTTTGATTCCGCAACAATAGGGTGCAATTTAGTTTGCGAAGAACTGTCGTAGCCCAGATTGCCGTCTTCCGTCCAGCCCAGATTGGTAGAGTTTAATAAAAGCTAGATTTCGCGTATGAGTGGGTCTTGTGATTTCAATTTAGGATAATTTTGATCTTTTACTTCGTCACGGAAACTTTTTGAATGGTTAGTAGATTTAAGAGATGAGATGAGAAGATGTCATGCTCACTTAAATGTCTCACTGATGGTGGCGCGTGTGGGTATCATTCGGTTCCCTACAAAATGGTTGAGATGGATGGTGCTGATCCACGCGTCATGTTCATAAACGGGCGCCGTCAGTTGGGACTGGTCATCTGTTAACTGCTACGGCTTATTTTTAATCTCATATTTTGAATTGTTTCTTAACAATTTTTAAAGTGAAACTTTTATTACATCGTCTCAAACTTTTTCGTCTGTGTGAAGCATGTCGCGTGACGGTCGGCCGTGGAGTAGGGATAAAGTGAAAGGAAAGAGGGTTTTAGTTAAATGTCTATAATGTGAAAAAAAGTTTCACTTTTACCGTGGTTTCATAAAACCACACAATCCTTTTTTTACATTGTGTTCACTTAAGGAAGCAACAAGAAAAATGTACCAAGGATTTTGTAATATCTTGATTTAAAAAGAGTGTCCTTGGAGTTTCTTGCCCGTTTTTCTCCATAGATATCTAAGTTTTGGAATGGGCAACTAGCTTCAACTTTCTGACTAACTGACCGACTCTTTGACAATTCAAAAGTGCCTGTAAATGGTTTAATTGAAATAAATGCTTTGAGTTTGAGTTTTAAGATTATAAGCTACTGAGAGGTATTTAATAGTATTTGTAATACCACTAAACAAATTTTATTGGCCTTAAGTATTGGCAATCTTCTGAATTTGTGCAACTTATAAATTTGTGTCTATAAACGCACCAGCGTTGCAGATAGAGTAATATGAATTAATTCAAACAATGAGTACATGTTTTTGATCCGATCCAGCCTGTCCCTGGCTGCCCTCCCCCCAGCGATGCCTTTAGCCGATGTTCTCCGGCGGTTCCGGCGGGGTTCCGGCGGTACCCTTAGCATGTAGTCGCTTATTTTATAAGTTGTATGCCCTGGCTGAAGACCTTCTCTATTAGGCACCCACAGGTAAGCCCGGTTAAGCAACCATCGAGAAACACTTTCCAAAAAAAAATGCGAGGTTGTCTTTGGGGACTGCCGATAGAAGTGAAAACTAAGTAACTAGTGAATTGTATCGTCGAAGCGTGCGGTGACGATGATGCGAAGTTCACGCTTTTTGTTCACCCAAAAAGTACACATATATACACAGTATACATATAGCTCATGGAAAGCGTTAGGTGACGATGACGCGAGTTCCATGATTTTTGCTCTCCCAAAAAGTGCTCAACGCGCTTACAGATAGATGTTTTCACTTCAAAAATTGTTTGTGTGGCGGCCCTCTATAGCTATACTTGAGAAATGACTACGACAGAATTGAAGAAATGAAAAGAGAATGAACGGAGAATAGAGACGTGATGCAACGTTTATCTCAAACAAAAACAAAAGAGAACTGTGTTGCTCTTTATCTAGATCAGTCTTGAGATTTCATACTGTCCAATTTTCTACACAACACAATACCACTGCATGAAATCTCGGGGAATAGAGTAAGCTTCGTACAGACAGACAACGTTTTAGTACCGCACACAAGATTTGATCAAATAAAACTGTAGCTGTTCACTTTATATTAAGTTTCACAAACTTAAACTTGTGTTGGTTCAAAGCACCAGTATTTTATAAATAACGAATAGTTTATTGAAACGGCTTAGAGAAATCGACAACTGAAAAATAAGGATTCAATAAAATAAAAGTTAATTTCGTTTTTTTTTATTAAATGTCAAAAATACGGTCCATCTTTACCATCTATGTTGAACGAGTTCTAATTATCTTAACTGTACCTAACACTTTTACTTGAGTTCACTAAATGTAACTCAGAAGCCACCGCAATTTAATTAAGACGACCCGTAGGCGCCGTAGTTGATTTCATCTTTGTTACAATAGATCCATAATTAAAATGGCCCTTACATACATAAACAGCCAATTATAATAGTTTTTCCATAGCCGGGTTTTGGGTATCTGATAGGTAACCGCGGGTGGACCGTACCACTACGGAGGCCCAGTCTGTCCTAGGGAGCCAAGTTCGTAAACGGGCGTCGCCGTCGGTTTATACTGGTCATCTCTTAACTGCCAAGGCTTATTTTTAATCGTATAATTATTTTGAATTGTTTCTTAATATTTTTTTTACATTGTTCTCACATATAGAAGCAACAAGAATAATGTACCCAGGATTTTGTAATATCTTGATTTAAAAAGAGTGTCCTTTGCAGTTTCTTGCACGTTCTTCTCCATAGATATCTACGTTTTGGAAAGGGCAACTACACTCGAGAGCAATGAATCCGGGTCACTTAAAGAATCCTAAAAATCTCGGAAACTAAAAATGCTAGGTTAATGCAATAAATTGTATTTAATAGACAATGTAATACTCCTTAAATGAAGGTATTAAAACTTCTTAGTTATTGTAAAGTTATATCATAAAAAAATCAAATTTGAAAAAGGGCCACTTTCGAAGATGGAACTACGAAATTACAGCATTTGGTTTTGCTTTTGTTTGTAATCTGTCATTTATGTGGGTACATAAACCATGTTGATAGTGCTCTATATTCATTATTCAAGCTGAAATTATGTCGCTTACGCCTGAAGAATGCACCAGAATACTTACAATGCTGGAAACCGGCCGGAGTCAGCGCGATACAGCCAGGACTGTCGGTGTGTCGCTGTCAACAGTACAAAGAGTTCTCCGACGTTACGAAGAAACTGGTTCTAACCTACGCAGACCAGGAACGGGCAGAACCACATACCGGGTACCGGGTATACCACAGCACGAGAAGACCGATACTTGGTGAACACCATGCTTCGAAATCGCTTTCTCACAGGAACTGAACTCACAAATCAGTTTCGACGCCTCGGAGGAAGTAACCCAAGTGCATGGACAGTAAGACGTCGGCTTGCTGAATCTAACTTAAAACCCCTTAGACCTGCAAACGGCCCTAAACTGGAGCGTGGGCATCGTATTTCAAGACTAAGATATGCCCAGAGCCACGTAAATTGGAGTATTGAAGATTGGTCAAAAGTTATGTTCTCCGACGAATCAAAATTTATGCTCTACAAGCACGATGGAAGACACAGAGTGTATCGAAGACCAGGGGAAAGATTCAAGCAAGCATGCATCGAAGAAAAAGTAGCCTACGGTGGTGGGTCTGTACTTGTGTGGGCCGGAATTTCTTCTGAAAGTCGCACAGAGCTGGTGATCATAGAAAACGGCTCTTTAACTAGCGTAAGATATGTGGAAGAAATCCTCAATGATCACGTTGGTCCATTTATGGTCAATTTAGGTGAGGATGCTATATTTATGCATGACAATGCCCGACCTCATACAGGTAGGATTGTGAATGACTACCTTCAAGAGATGAACATTACTCGTATGGAGTGGCCAGCGCGCAGCCCGGATATCAACCCGATCGAGCATGCTTGGGACGAGCTAGGCAGATGCGTAAAACAACGAAACCCTCCCCCAATCACGCTTCGTGAGCTCAAAATTGCTCTCACAGAGGAATGGGAGAATATTCCCCAAAATCGTATAAGGAACTTGGTGTACAGCATGCCAAACCGCGTAAACGCAGTAATGGAAGCACGAGGAGGCAATACGAAGTATTAAAATTCAAGAAAATCGTAATAAAGTTCAAAAATTTCATGTTTCCTATTTTTGTTTTAAGGAGAGATCAGCAGTTTTTTTCTTTATGTAATTTTGTGTTAATAAAATGTATGGTGACTCATATTTTTTTTACTTTCATTTAAGGAGTATTACATTGTCTATTAAATACAATTTATTGCATTAACCTATCATTTTTAGTTTCCGAGATTTTTAACATTCTTTAAGTGACCCGGATTCATTGCTCTCGAGTGTAGCTTCAACTTTCTGACTAACTGACCGCTTCTTTGACAGTTCAAAAGTGCCTGTAAATGGTTTAATTGAAATAAATGCTTTGAATTTGAGTTTCAGGGTCGAATTATTAGTTTTAGGAAAAACCTATCGGTTTCTTATTATCTGGCCCTTAGTTCATTCAAATCCATGCAAATTCGAAGTCAAATAGGTACGTTTCTTCAAAGCGTATTTATAAGATGCGAATATCTATTATTTTCAGCCTGTATTGTTATAAATAACAGTGACTGCACTAGTTTAGTAGATATTGCATAACAATAGACGCATTGGACCAGATAAACACTGAGGGTTGAATGTATTTAAATAAATATGCTATATTTCTTCACGTCTTTTCTGTGGGCAGAACTCCAAGGGGAATGAGTTGTGTGCAATCTAAATGGTGCAGGGCGTTTATCTTCTGTGCTCAAATAAATAGATCCGACTGCCATGCGCTACTTTGGCATTATGTCTGGTTAGGTTTGAGGCAAAATAATCATATCGTATCTAAGGAACACATTCAAAACCAAGCATGCTAAGTGAAAATGATCATGGTACGAGTATAAGATTACGATATATAATGAAAGGACTCTGTTAAAATAGTTGTATTGCACTACTTGCGAATGGTGTTCAAAAATGGAATATTAGTAGCGGTGTTTAATTTCTTTTTTCTTGGCTAATAAAAGAACACAGACAATTCGCTTTCATTCGAGGCGTGTTTTGTGTTTCATTTAGATTGTTAGTACTTAATTAATCTCAATCTATACAAGTACCTGCAATACAAATAAATAAAATTGAAGTGTCTGTTGTCAAAATTACAGCTTTCTACAAAATGCTTATGAAAGTATACACGGTACCTATAAAAAAAAACTGTTTTTTTTTGTCTATCTGTTTGTTTGTTCCGACTAATCTCCGAAACGGCTGGACTAATTTTGACAGGACTTTCATTGACAGATAGCTGATGTTATAAAGAGTAATAAAGCTATTGATGTGTAAACATCTTAGCGCTCGGTCTACGGTAGGGGCTAGCTGGGACTTCGAGCGTCAGACGCGTAAGCGTAAGACTTCGAGCGTCAGATGACGTCAGCGTAAGACCCTTGTCTATGTGAGCGCGTGAACCAAACTGATGCGAGCTCACATGTTTACACATCAATTTTCGTGAGTGCCAAACCAACTCACACCGATTTTTTTATTTTAGAAAATAATTAGGGTACCGCGCAAATAAAATTAAACCCATGAAATCCACATCCCCGCGGGCAAAGCCGCTCGCAGAAGCTAGTTTCAAATAAATTTTCAAGTGCGATACCCATTCTTCATAGCGTGTCGATGGCAATCTATGTACAGTCAGCCCAGAATTTGGCGAAGAGCTTGGTACCTTCAGTAGCGTGCATCAAGTTCTGTAGCGTGCAGACAACACGCTCTATTGGTTTACTATCATTTACCCACATCGTAGCTCCCGTGGTTCTTTAGCTTCTCATCCAGCTAAAACCATTGATTTTTCGGAAAAAAAGTAAACTATGTCACTTTCCGGCCCATTAACTGTCCCTAAGCGAAAATCACGTAAAGCATTTCCTCTCTCGCACACTCTCGCTGCGTGAAAGAGGGACAAATCAACTAACACACTTTCGAATTTATAATTATTACTAGCTGCGCCCCGCGGTTTCACCCGCAGTGGTATCAAATATACTTTACGACCTATTCTCAGACCTACCAAATATACACAAAAAAAAATCATAAATATCGGTCAAGCCGTTTCGGAGGAGTTCGGAAACAAACACTGTGACACGAGATTTTTATTAGATTATATTAGCGACCCGCTCCAGCTTCGCACGAATTTTATGTCCTGACAAACTATGAAGTTGTCTTTATTATAATTATGTAAGTTTAATATTATATTATATACACATAAACCTTTCAGTATAAATTCTCTGAATTAAGGTGAAAACCGCATCAAGATCCGTGGTGAAGTTTAGAAGAACAAGTGGTCACACAGGCAGACACGAAAAGCGATTTTAATTTATATGTATGACGGATGTTCGAACGGCTGAGACACCACGTGTCGGTGCTGATCCGTCATTTGTTGGTCCTCCATCATGGGATTCATGGGCGTGTACGTGCAGGTGTTTGTAAAATAATACTCGGAAAATAACGCACTTATTTTACTGCCAAATATCGCATTATAACTTAACCATTAAAATGAATGATTACAATGATTGTCACTGATTAAGTCAAATCATAATACCAATCAATCATAATCACAACTCAATTCAGTGTAACCCGCTCTAAATTAAAAATACTACTCAAGAAATAAATTCGAAACCACAGTAAAAATAATCGAATCAACTTTTATAAGTGTTACAATAAATCGACTAAATCATCGCGCACCGTCATGTCATAAAGATCAAAAAATAAAATAAAAAGTAGGATTATAACACTGTTCACTTGTTTCGTGTTTTAAAAAATGTTGCCAAATAATCTTTTTAGAAGAAAAATGTGTGTACGTTACGTACATATCTTTTACTGCAATACTTTTGTACCAAATAACAATGGACGTGCTTGTCGAGATAAATGTTGAGATTTTATTCTTTTCGAAGTAAATGTTATATATTACGTAACGTTTTTCTTGTATGGGCGGAATGTCAAGTGGTTTCTGTAGTGTATTTTTCCTTACAAGTGTTATTTTGTAAAGAAACACGGGACGAAAATTATGAGTCTTCGTATCAATTATGCAACTGTGTAATCGTTTTGATTTTGGAAATGTACGGATACGCTACGATTATAATTATCAAAAACCTTTGTAGGTTCTGCTTTTACTTAATTGCGATTTCAGACGTAATTATAATATCTTGACTCTAATAGTTTTGTAAATTAACATGTCCTATCTACGAGAACCGGGTGATCACTAACTCAGGACCGTCTTAACTCAGAAACCTTTCTCTATTAAAGATTCTCTATTTTAGTAGCAAGTGCCTGTAATATGATGTTGAGATAAATATATAAGATTTATGAATATTATTGTTAATTATGATATACGACGGAGTAGTAAGGATCGTAGCAGGTGGCGTTCTGTAGTTTCTGCCTACCCCCATGGGAAGAAGGCGTGAGTTAACGGACGTGTATAAAAAAAATGTATGTGTACTACTGAATAAATGTTAAATAATAATATTATTATTATGATAATAATATATGTATGATAATAATATATGTATGATATAATAACAATATTTTTTACAGAATTTAAATACCTAGTTAGTAGGTATTTAATTTACGCCTTAATTGTTTACCAAATAAGACAGGTAAAGTAAATAAACATTAGTAAGCTCTTAAACGTTTCGGTTTTGGTTACATTATTTAATAGCAATTGAAAAAATGCATACCATACAAAGCTGCAATTGTAATCTAATGAAAAAAAAAATAACTAACCTTAAATAACTGGCCAATGAACATAAAACAAATTAAATAAATATCTGGGTCACTGACTTTCTGAATAAATTAACTACAGCGCAATGTAAACTATGTTTTACATTGCCAAAACAAGTACCAAGTAAGTTAGTTTGTACATTTTTACTGCTAATCAAGGATGGCGATCTATGGTGATTATAAAATAATGGTTTTTAGATTTACTCAAAATGAAAGCTGCAGATATAGTTCAATGTGAAGCGGCAGAGGGTTAGGCTCCAAAGTTCTTGATAAAAGATGAGGCACTAACACCAAATTCAAAGTGATTTTCTAACCATTTCATTGCAACTTTGTAAAAAATACTTTTCATAAATCTATGGTTTCTAAAACACTATGCTCATAACACCGTAAAATTTGTACCTATATACGTATACATACTTTAAGGAAAATCACTTTTTAATTTTGCGAAACTATAGCGTATATATACGACGATATATAATTATATACATCGAGACATTTACCTACTTATTGCAATTCATGCCGTAGTAGTAAGTCAAAAGATATATTGCACTCAACAGCAAGCAGCTGCAACCACATAACGACTGAGTTTATGGCGGTGAGAGTTGGCCATTACTTCAGGAATGTAACCGTATCGCTGATTCATTGCCACCATTTTATGAAAACTGGTAATCGTTTATTAGGTTTTGAAGCCACAGTCGGCCTGGACTATTGCCATATTAGTACACTTGGCTGGATTAGTATTGTGGGTACATGTGCTTATGCCGCAATGATTGTGGTTGCAGCTTGGCAGGAGGATTGGTATCATCTGCATATCATGCTTTAATCACTGTGGTTACGCTTGGCAGGATTGATATCATACTTATTGCTTAATCGGTTTTAAGTAGAGTTAGGAAAATTCATTGTTCACACTACATTTCGTTAAGTGTTTGACCATTTCATACAGTTCGGACAATTGCACGACTCATGATGCGAAGCATCAGAGAGTGCTTTACGATCGAAAAAAAAATTTCGCCTCATTTTGGCGGCTATTTTTATTATTATAGCCTTGTTACTTCACGGAATCAAGATATTTTGCATACTATTGTCGAGATAATTTAATGGAGATTAATTTCATACTTTTTAAAAATTGATTTACTGCAATAGAATTGGAAAAAAACACCACAATAGGTCAAAAAAAAATCCTGTCCGTCATGTGTGAAACCCGGAAACACTGTAACTTGTGAAAAAATCCATTATTTGAGTTATTTTTTTTTTTTTTAATTCTACAATTGTAGGTCACTGAATGCAAATGGCTAATTAATTCAGTGTCGTTTAATTACAATTAATAAAAAACGAAAACTACAAGACTGTACATCTATTTATATCCATAGAAAATTAACATATGGATGGTGATATATCTATAGATATTATGTACATTTTATAAACTTTTGAAGCTATAACAGACTTGATACACACTTAATTATTTTACTGGCAACACTGAGTCAGAAGTTCCGTTGGTTTAGTGGGGTAGTGGCTTGGTAGTGGGGATTGTCTTCGCCCAGGCAGAAACGATTCCTTTGCAAGACAATATAGTTATTCTGGAGCTCATGACAAGCAGTCACTCCTAAAAGGCCGACACGTAATTATTTGCTAGATATTTCTAGAAATAAGCATATTCAAAAGTTAAGGTTGTACTGTAAGTTCAAATAATTGTCAGTCCTGATTAAAACGTTATTTAACGATCCTGTTGTTTCAATTCTGGTTGTTTCTACATCTCAGAATTGGGATTGAACAATAAATACGCCTACAATATTAAGTTTCAGAAACAATGGACAATATTGATCAGTCTTGTACACCGGAAGCTCCGATGAGTCCCATAGTCTCACGACCAGTCATGAATGCAAATGAGTCTGGACATTCGCCTGATAGACGTCACAGTAGAAGCAATAGTGGTCTATACCTGCAGCATCGACAGCCCGAGACACCGCACCATCGATCACGTCGTCAAGAGCGATCACGCAGCCGCAGCGGAATTAGGGAATTAGAGGAAAACATAAGTTTGGAGAGGCAAAGATTGGAGTTGTTGGAGAACCAGCTTCAGAAGGAACGACAATCGCGGGATCCCTCTGAACGACAAACACTACGAGACTTTAATCTACGACGGAGATCAAGACCAAGGGATAGTTCTAGAGGTAGATCCCAAGATAGATCCAGGGATAGATCAAGGTATGACACAACATCATTATTTTTTGAGGAAATGGTAAAATTGCTAAGGAATAGGTCTGGTGATAGTTTTTCCTCTATGAACAATAACGTTATACCCGAATTTGATCCTCTTTCCAAAGAACAAACCATTACTGTTTGGTTAAACAAAGTGGATGAGTGCGCGGAAATATATGGATGGAGCAGTAAACAAACTATATATTATGCTCTACCCAAACTAGTAGGTCAGGCAAAATTATGGTACCAAGGCCTTCCTTCTCTTAAGCGAACCTGGTCTGAATGGGAGCAACTATTAAAGGAATCTTTTCCGGCTACAGAAAATTATGCTGAATTGTTAACAGAAATGCTTAATAGAAGGGTGGGCCAAGGAGAATCTCTAGAAATGTATTATTTTTCTAAAATAAACTTACTAAATCGGTGCAAACTATTTGGAAAGCAGGCTATCGACTGTATTATCCATGGGATAGATGACAGGAGTATAAGATTAGGTGCTCAGGCCGCGAAATTTAAAAAATCTGAAGACGTATTAGAATTTTTCAAAACTGTTAAAACTCAAACTAGGGAATACAGCGAGTTTAGGAGAAGGATTTCATCTCGATCAAATAATTCTAGAACGGCAAATAAAACTAATGAACACTAGTCAGATGAGTCTAATAAAGCTCGTCAAAACTCCGATGGCATAATTTGTTATAATTGTAAAGAAAGGGGTCATGTAAGTTTTAAATGTCCCAAACCTATTATTAAATGTAACTATTGCAAATTTATAGGTCATACTATTACGGAATGCCCAATAAAGAACAAATCCAAACCCGATCCACAAAAATCCGTTCTTAAAATTGCTACCAACAATACTAATGTCCTACCAACATCTTTGGATGTATCTCAATTAAACGATTATAATAATAAGTACAAAATATTAATTAAAATAAATCAGAACCCAATATTATGTCAAGTAGATTTAGGTAGTGAGGCTACGTTGATCCGTGAAAAAGAAGCTAGACAAATAGGATTAAACTGGCAAACGGGCACCGGGCCTTTATTGCGAGGGTTAGGTAATGTGCCACATTTGCCAAGAGGAAAGGCGTTTATTACAATAGATGTACAGGGTGTTATAGAGAATAATGTAGAGGTGTTAGTAGTTGACGATTGTTTAATTAATTATCCAGTGCTCCTAGGACATAGTTTTACAGAAAGACCCACTATTCATATTATAAAAACGCCAACAGATCTCCAATTTCAAAGGGTACAACCGAGCGACGAGTTGAAAGTTATTCTAAAAACTAGTAAAGATCCTCTGTATTGAAAAAGGAGAAATTAAGTTAATTCCCGTTAAATCAGATTCGGTAATCACAGGCAATATATATGTAAGTGGTTCAGTTAGAGGGAAGATAAGCAGTGAGTATTACCTATTACCAGGGGAATACGGGATAAGACGGGGCGAGTCCGGGGTCTTAATCCAAAATATAGGACTAACTTCTATCATATTTCCGAAAGATAGTCTTATTACAAGGGCTACGTACGTTAACACAGAAGTCAAAGTCATGAACGTCGCAACCATAGATTCGAATACTGAATTAAAGCATGGCAATCTGTTAACTAACATTGAAATTCATAATTTAAAAACTTTGATAGAGAAATATAAATGTTGTTTTTCTCACGGATTGCATGATTTAGGATTCACCGCAGTTACTGAAATGGTTATACAACTGAAAGACTTTGATCCCGTAGTATATAGGCCATATAGATTGTCTTTTTCGGAGCGAGAACATGTGCGTGACATGGTAGATGAAATGATGCGGTTCGGTATAGTCAGAGAGTCAAATTCCCCTTATGCTAGCCCTATTGTACTAGTAAAAAAAAAAAACTGGTGAAAAACGACTGTGTGTCGACTATCGATCTCTCAATAAAAAAACCAAAAGAGATCACTACCCACTCCCTTTGATCAATGATCTTCTGGATCAGTTATCAGGTCACTCTATTTTCTCCACTCTTGATCTCGCCTCGGGCTACCACCAAATACCGATTGCAGCAGATTCGATAGATAAGACCTCATTTGTTACTCCGGATGGACAATATGAGTATACTCGTATGCCATTTGGATTGGCCAATGCGCCAGCCGTTTTTCAGCGGGCAATGCACAAAATTTTAGATAAGGCTAAGTTAAAATACGTTATTGTTTATATGGATGACATTCTAATCCCGGCTAAATCTATTGAAGAAGGACTAGCTCGTCTCGAAGAAGTGTTGATAGCACTTCGCGATAGTGGTCTTACTTTGAAATTGGAAAAATGCAATTTTTTTCATGAAAAGATAAACTTTCTTGGTTTCGAAATAAGCAAAGATGGGATAAAGCCTGGGGAACAAAAAACGGAAGCCGTGTCTAAATTTCCTATCCCATGTAATCAGCACGATATAAGAAGGTTTATAGGCTTAGCTAGTTTTTTCAGGCGGTTTGTCAAAGACTTTGCTTTGATCGCCAGGCCATTAACTAATTTACTTAAAAAGGATACAAATTGGAGATGGACTGAAGTTGAGGCAGATGCTTTTGCAAGTCTAAAACGAGCTCTTACAGAGAGACCCGTTCTGGCACTGTATGATCATAAGGCAGAAACTCAACTGCATACAGATGCTAGTAAACTAGGTCTCGCTGGGATCTTGTTGCAAAAGATTGGTTCTGAACCTTGGCGACCGGTTGCATATTATAGTCGACAGACTACGGCTGACGAACAAAAGCTTCATTCATTTGAGCTTGAAACGTTAGCTGTAGTTAGCGCTCTTGCAAAATTTCGGGTATATCTGCTCGGTATTAAATTCACCATCGTTACGGATTGTAACGCATTACGTAGTACATTCATTAAACGGGACCTTCTATCTCGCATATCAAGATGGTGGATCCAATTTCTTGAATATGATTGTGAAGTGGAATACCGTCCTGGTGAGAAAATGGCCCACGTTGATGCGCTGAGTAGAAACCCGGTCGTAGATGAACAGGAACCAATAATACACACAATTGACGTTCTGGCTATTAATAGCGATGATTGGATATCTACCGTCCAGTCCGGAGATTCTGAAATTAAACGCATAAAAGCGATTTTAGAAGATCCAGAGACCGCTAAAATTGCAAGTATACGTAAGGATTTTAAAATTCTTAACGGTCGGGTTTTCCGCGTCATAGACGAGAATACCTTGAGATGGGTCGTACCAAAAGGCGTGAGATGGCAAGTACTAAAAACTAACCATGATGACGTTGGACATTTTGGTTTTGAAAAAACTCTAGATAGAATTCGTGGTTACTTTTGGTTCCCCAAAATGAGGAAGTTTATAAAAAAATATGTTTCTGCCTGCCTTGAGTGCGCTCACCACAAGATACCCTCTGGTGCTAAAGAAGGATTACTACATCCCATACCGAAAATAGAAGTGCCCTTTCACACTATTCATGCGGACCACCTGGGTCCATTTATTCGTACCAAAAATAAAAATTGCTATTTATTAGTAATAGTCGATTCTTTTACTAAGTATGTTAATTTAGCACCGGTCCGTAGTACTAAGACGAAAGAAAGCATTAAAGCGTTTAAAAATTTGTTCAGTTATTTCGGCACCCCTTCTCGACTCATAACGGACAGGGGTACGAGTTTTACTAGTAAAACATTTAAATTATTTGTAAAATCTTTAGGGATTAAACACATTTTAAATTCTGTGGCTACACCTCGTGCTAACGGTCAAGTAGAAAGGTACAACCGCACGATCCTGTCGGCATTGAGCACAATGTCACATGGTAAATCTCCCAATACGTGGGACGAGTATGTGCAAGACGTACAATTAGGTATTAATACCTCTATGCATAGTATAACAAAGAAAACTCCAACTGAATTGCTGTTTGGGAGAAGAGTAACAAACCCTTCTCTGGGTATATTAAAGGAAGTAATAGAGGATGTAGGTAGCGGCGTGATAAATAAAACGTTGAACGAAGTTAGGGACGAAGCCGGGGAATTTATAACTAAACATCAAGAAATAAGTAAGAAATTTTTTGATAAAAATAGGAAACGCAGCACAAAATATAAAACAGGAGACTTAGTGAGAATAATTAGAGCCATTACGTCGGGAACAGGGCAATCAAAAAAATTAGAGAACAAATGTCAGGGCCCGTATAGAATTAAAAAGATTTTGCCGAATGACCGATTTGTTGTTGAAGACACCCCACTTACACGAAAAGGTAGACGATTCGAGAGCGTAGTGGCAATAGATAAAATATTTCCGTGGCTCAGCTACAATGCTCCCAGTTGTAGTTCCAGTAGTGATAGCGAGGATTTGTAACTTCACCAGGCTTGTTCTAGGGTAGGCTCTTTTCTTTGATAAATGATGTTGTGCCATCAAATTACCATGATTTAGTCAAGATTAGTTTTTCAAATGTTGGTTATTTAGTATCGTATCAGGTAGAAGCACATGAGTGCCGCCTGGCATTGTTGGTACAGGTAGGAGCACATGAGTGCCGCCTGGCGTTGTTGGTACAGGTAGGAGCACATGAGTGCCGCCTGGCGTTGTTGGTACAGGTAGGAGCACATGAGTGCCGCCTGGCGTTGTTGGTACAGGTAGGAGCACATGAGTGCCGCCTGGCGTTGTTGGTACAGGTAGGAGCACATGAGTGCCGCCTGGCGTTGTTGGTACAGGTAGGAGCACATGAGTGCCGCCTGGCGTTGTTGGTACAGGTACAAGCACATGAGTGCCGGCTGAAAATGGGAAACAGTCAAGATAGCATGTTTAAAATAGAATGTATGTAATGTAATGTAGCCTATATACAGCACACAGTTTTTGTTATGATATTGATTATGATAAATATTATGAATCATATAATTTTTATTCCGTGCTAATGATACACATTGTAACATTATGTTGTAATATTAGTAAGTAAGTAATTTTATTTTAAGAAAGTTGTATTATTTTTAGTTATTATTTTAATTACAGTCGATTATGTTTCATGATGTGATTGCTCTTTTGAAACGTTCTTATAGTTATTAGAGTTTAATTATGTTAAAAGATTGATAAAAGTTTTGTATTTTAAATCTTCTATGCAAACAATCATCAATAAACGAAGGGACTCGTTTCTTCTGGATGGCCGAATATAAACTTTTGAAGCTATAACAGACTTGATACACACTTAATTATTTTACTGGCAACACTGAGTCAGAAGTTCCGTTGGTTTAGTGGGGTAGTGGCTTGGTAGTGGGGATTGTCTTCGCCCAGGCAGAAACGATTCCTTTGCAAGACAATATAGTTATTCTGGAGCTCATGACAAGCAGTCACTCCTAAAAGGCCGACACGTAATTATTTGCTAGATATTTCTAGAAATAAGCATATTCAAAAGTTAAGGTTGTACTGTAAGTTCAAATAATTGTCAGTCCTGATTAAAACGTTATTTAACGATCCTGTTGTTTCAATTCTGGTTGTTTCTACAATTTATTCCACCAGGGGCGCTTGTGCAGTACCTTCTTCCTACTACAGCTGTTTTTTCGGCAATTAATTTTGAACGACTTAAGTTTTATTTTTATTTTTTTATATTTCATAATTAAATGAGCATTATGGGTCGTGCACTTTTGGATTTTCCAAATTTTTTAAGTTTGTAATCAGTTTGCTAAACAATTTTATTAATTGCCGTGGCTTAACAATGCAATATTTTGGACCTTTATTAATAAAATATTGAGTTTAAAGCAATATAGCTTCTGGGTGTGACATTTTATTTAATAAATACCTATATGTCGGAAATATATTTAATCAATCGTTTGCTTTGACTAATTGGAACGCCAGCGCACCAGGCGGCGCTTGACAGAATCTACAACATAACTCTCGACCAGAGTTAAAGCAGAGTTGGTCGGTGGCGGTCAAGCAGTAAACACGTTTAGAAACTGTTGCGAGTTCTGTATAGTTATGTCGTGTACCTACAGTGTGTGATTCGCTAGTGGGATTATAAATTATAATTTGATTTGAAATGCTCTTCCCATAGTACGCCCACAGTAGTTAAAATATGGCTGATGATAATGACAGAGACGTACCTTCTCCGTCATATATATTAAGCTTTTTAATGTGGCCAAACGTTTGAAATTCTATCAAGACCAATCCACTTCTGCACAATTTTCCAAGATGCATCACAAAAGCTGCATACAATTTTATTCATATTCATATTAATATTCATTTATTCACATTTAAATAGAGTAAGTACAATCGGTGGTTTCACATGTTACATTATTTGGTCTTATGTTCTATTTAGCCTTAGTATGGCATGTGAAGCTTAATCATGCAAGATAATAATATTAATGTAGCTTATAGATAAAAAAAAAAAAAGGATGGGTATTTAGTCATAACCAATACATGTCTCTGAGATTCATAGTGTCTAATGTCAATTATACCTGGCCATCTACAGTATCCAGTACCAGAAAAAAGCCGAGTTTTTGAGAAAACTAAAAGTAAAATGATATTGTGACATAGGGAAGGGGTAGCCGTAGACGAGAAAAGTCAGAGTCTTATATTAGAACGTTCGATCGATAAGGGAGCCGACGATGATTTGTTTAAGGATGCATCTAGCGGTGACAGTGAGGTTGCGAATGCGCCGACAGCAAAATTACCGATACCAAAGGCTGAGTCGGAAAACCGGCCGCCTATACCAGAACCGACACAGGATGCATTATAACTATGAGTACATACTTCAAGATATTTTGGTCTTTCGAGTCTTACAAATAAAGAATAAACAAAAAAAAAATGTGCTACTGCACCGGAAAATACTCCACTTATACATTTTCAATAACAAAAACGAAAGGAAACCCATTAAAGTTTGTACAACTTCAACATAAAAGTCTATTGTAACGAATGCGAGCTGAAAACTTCGAGGGATAAAGTTGCTCAATAAAGTTCCATTAGAAGTCGTTGACGGCATCGGCTCTGGTGCCATACTTATCCGTGTCAATGGGGGCATGTTTGCATTTCAGTTGTGGGATAAAGTGAGAGCAGAAAGCGTTTTTTTAATACTACGTGTATGTCTTCTACTGCATTGCTCACGCACTGCATTATTCGCCTTCTTAAGAGATGACTACTGGGATATAAACAATCTTTTTTTTTTTTTATCCCTATGCAGTTTAGTAAGGTACGGGTTTTTCATATGGGATGTAACAAGGATTAATGAAGATCAATCCTTATTTCGCCTACTAAAGCGAAATAAGGATTGATCTTCATTAAAAAAAAAAAAACGAGTAAGTTTTGAGAGAAAAAAAAAACTATTACTAAATAGTTTTTTTTTCTCTCAAAACGGTATCACTTTTGGTTCATAAGTGTCAGAAGTAACAGCAAGATAACCTTTGTGATAGCTGGAGTCTAATACTGGGTTCGGGACTTGTATGACAGATCTCTACCATCTTAAATTCACAATGGCAATTGTATTAACTGTTTTAGGCTAGCATGAAAGGAGATGCTTGCTAATACATTCAAGACTAGTGATTTCTAACATTAGGGTCCGCTGGCAACACAAATGACTTAATACATTTAGCGTTAAACGTATTTGAAATACCATCCTATTTTAGTCAATCGATTAAAGTTGGCAGATACAGAAATCACGTTTTGAATATGGTATAGGTATGAATGTACCTAAAGCCATGATTTGTGATATCTCAATTGAGGTTACGTCACGTCGTATTACTTGTTTTTTTTTTTTTGAAAAATCATCTACTTCTCAATATTTGTAAATATGTGAGCACCATGTATCTATCTCATAATTAATTTACCTGTCATGCGTTATATTTAATTATTTTTACCTATTGTGGTATAGTAATTTTATTCTAGGTGCATCGTCTTCACATATAATTATTATATATACATAATATTGTAAAACATTTTTAAAAGAGTAACGGTGGAGTTTCTTGCCCATTCTTCTCCATACGAAACTACCTTTTGGAAGGGGCAACTAGAATCAGTTCTATTTATTGTAAATTTTGACGTTCAAAAGTGCCATTTTATGTGCATATTTGAAATAAACGATTTGACTTTGACTTTGACTTTGTCATACCATGTCTCGCCTTCTCCGGGTGTTCTTTTTGACCAAGCGTCTCCGTTTCAGCTTGGGCAAATATGCTTTCGTATGTCCGGATGTCCGGATGTCTGTTCTCCTCTACAGCATTCGCAACCGATTCATGTGAAATTTTGTGAGCAGGTTCGATAATTATATGGATTGTTTTTGTCGATTCCGCTTTTCAAAATTTTTCAAAATGGCGGAGATATGGGGTCGAAATCGTAAAAAAAAACATATTTCAGCCATTTCGCGTACTTTGCCCGCGCTTTTTGTTTTAAGCTATGCAAAGACAGACTCGCGAGGTTTATAGCTCACACAGCCACTAGAATTATTATATTTCTGCATACTAGTAAACATACTATTTATCTTCCAAACATGCTTGTTATCTGCACTGGTTATTGTTCTGCGCTGTCTGTCTGTCACACAACCGTTTCCAACATAAGAAGGAAGATAAGACAATACTCTTGGCATTAACCCAACCTGTTGCTATCACAAAGCTCAAAACTTCTCGCGGCAAACTCCTTCAACTGCCAAAGCGCATTTCCGCTTCAGCTTATCTCTTAGAAACTGTTGAAACGGGAGATGAAATAAGTTCGCCGTCGGCAGCGAGATGAGATGATAAGATCCTCGATAAAGATCGATAGTTGCTGTATTACTCTTTTAAACAAACAAATAATGCAAGACCTAGTTCGCTGGAAGTTTTTGAGATGATCCACGATACTGCAAGGTGCAAGCGTATTTATACAAGATGGGAGTTCGAGGTGGAACTGCAAACTTAAATCATGTGGAATACAGGTAAACTGGAACTGTATTTTAATTTGATTAAAAATATATCTGACTGCTCGGTTTTTGAGTACCTAGTTTTAACCGGGGTTTATCTACTTAAGGTTATCCTCAGTTGTAGCCCGCCAAGTTAAAATTTTCTTTGGTTTTTTGCAAATTGTAGCTCTGTTTTACGTCGTATGAACTATATTATGAAATATATTTATTGAATAATAATCATCAATTTCATATTAATCGTCAAATTTTGGAACATTGTTCCACTTAAGAATTTTGATATGAAATATTCTGAAAAATTCTTAGGTGGAACAAATTTCCAAAGTTTGACGATTGATACAAATTGCTGGTTCCATAAGCTTGACATTTTGCAAAAAAGTTATTTTTATAACGAAGGTGAGCACTAAGAAAGGAGTTTTGAAAATTCTGGCTTTGTAGCGGTATCTACAACGCCACATGCGAGCTGCGCGTCACACTGACGTCACGCAAAATCCTGCATCGCGCAAACAGAGTTTACCGCGCAACTAGGATATATACAACGTCCCGACTTCAATCGTGGGGCACACTGCCCATACAATCGTATGGAAGTTCGTCATTTTAGGCACACAAATATTGAATTGATATGATTATGTTAACACTGCATTTTACGAGTCCATCTGATTCTATCGTTTCTTTGTACTGTGGCATATCATTTACACGGTCCAAAGAATGGATCTAAGGAATGTGTGAAAGATGACGTGACTAGAAAGAGGGTAACTACCAAGATGACAACTATTAGAAAAGTATGGAAGAAACAGACATGTTGTGCCGACCCCATATAAATTAAGGGGATGACTACATTTCAGAGTACTCAGTTATGGAATAAATTCGCTTAAATTGGGAGCTAAATAGTTTATTTAAATATGCCTGAAACCGAGCGCTAGCTAAGCAACGAACTCGATTTTATGTGCAACAAGAAACCATATTTTAACCCACTGGGTCGATAATGTTTCTGATTCATACTTTGCACAAGAACTTTATGTGCTAAATAAATCAAACGAAATGGCTTTTATGTGCAGTGTTCGTGACTTGGTCCACGTGTGTAGTTTTTAATATTCTGGATTTAAAACTACAATGGTATGAATTTTATACAAAAGTAACTGTGCACTAGACTTAACCTTTTGTAACAAAATGTAGAATTACTTAAAACTAGCCAGACTACAATTATGTTGTCTGGTTTGTTTCAAGTAATTCCACAATTTGACATTTATTTTTATTTTTTCATAGATATCACAGGAATTAGTTCGTGGTTCTCGAGTTATTAGCACACTTACTGAAAAGAGAAGTTGCGTTTTTATTCTTTGAACTTCACAAAAATATGAAATACAAAACAAACAGACCCTAAAAGCACACTCTTCGCAGTTTTCAGGTCACTCTCACTCATAAAGAACTATGAAAAGCGCAAAAGCTATTTGGATTTTATACATTTGAGAGCATAAAAGGACACTTAAAATGGCGCTCTGAAATAAGAGTGATTTATTAATACGATCCTAGTGCATTTCTGCATGGAAGCTGACAAGTCGAAACGGCGTAATCATTTGCTTAGAATACGCTGTGTTGTTCTTACTAACTGCCTCGTTTGCAAATTTTCATGGCCACCATCTTGGATCTTAATCTAAGATGGAAGCTACGAATTGTTTGCCATTGTCGGATTATTTGATGCTGCCGTAGTAAATGTATCAACAATATACTCGATTATAACCGAAAAGGATGAGAGGGTCTAGACAAGGTGGCAATCGCTTTCAAAACGTTTCGCATTTCTACTAACTCGTATGTAAAACTACTTTCAATGGGATTGACATAAAAAGAATTGCATTTTTATGCTTTTGCATGTCAATCCAATTGAAAGTCGTTTTATGTTTTAGCTTAGGTATGTCAAGCCAATTCTAGACTATTTAATCCAAGTGTGGTGACAGGCCGCTATTACACATCTTCATGACCTACAAGTAACGCAAAACAAAGCAATCAAAGTTATTTTTAATTACAATTACCTAACACCTACGAAAGACATGTATGCTAAAACTAAACTATTTAACCTTAAAAAAATATATATTTACCACACATGCATACTAATAAAGAAAATTTTAACAAACAAAATACGCTCACAAATCACCTTCAAACAAAAAACTCACCACTACTACACCAGGAATACAGATAGTATAGAACTGCGTTCAGTTAGGACTTTGTACGGAAGGAGAACTATTCAGTTTGAGGGAGCGCAGCTTTATAATAATTTACCGAAAGAAATAAGAGATTCTTCATCAGTGAACATTTTTAGGAATAGGTTAAAGTTGTATTTGGCTAACTAACAATAATAAATCATTACTAGGTATATGTACTCGATAGATTGAACGACAACTATGTTTATTACTTAAGAAATTTTGTTTAGTTCCTCGTATTTATGTGCACTATGTATGTTCTTTTGAGAAATAAATTTCTTTAAACCGAATTCATTTATGACTTTTCTATCATCATTAGTAGACATAGAGTCAACTTCATATGATCTGACCAAGATTATTTCTGGACTTTAAAAGAGACTGTGACCTCTGAGTTTGTTTTAGACTTTCTTCTTAGAGTAGTCGGGCAACACCGATAAAATTTAGTTTTAAAAAATACATTAATTTTTACCTGTAAAAGTATTTTTTTTAAACCAATTTAAATAAATTAATATCCTTTATATCATCATGTATACTGGTTTTGTTTTCAATGACGTGCTGTCTACTGTACTACATTATGGTTGGTATCAGCGGGGTAATTATGTAAGTAGGAATTTCACTTTGACAGTTCAACAAAATTCATTGCGTTATTTACGTTATTGATCATACACATTTTTCGAACATATGAAGCAATGAATTAGCAATATCCTTCAAAATTATTCAGGTTCTGATTGGTAGTGTGTTACGCAATTATGGCGTTGGTAACTTAGATGTTATGGATTTGTACCACGATCTAATACATTCGTACAGTGTTACGATCATGATTCATAATTCGAATACGTCATTAATCGATTTGCGCAGTTTGTGGTTAGTAAAGTATTGCTTATTTTCGCCACGCTTGATGATCCGATTAGTCACGGTAGTTAGAAGTTTTCAGTATTAAGCATGAATGTGAATGGTTGTAAGAGTACGGGAAGACCAACGAAACAATGGATGGCCTGTATGATGTGGATGGTCTACAAACGGGGGTGACTACAGAGATGATGACTAATAGAGCAGTATGATAGAAGAGGAAATGCTGCGCTGACCCCAAGTAGGGAAGGATAGAGAGAAGAGAATTATGATAAGTTGGTAGTTTTCAGTCAGTCAATGGCATCAACTCAACCTATCGCACTGCAGGATATAAGCCTCATTCGAGTAATATCCGGCTGTGCGCATCTACTGCTCTATGATAAGTAAGCGTCTCGTATGAATATGAACTTTATTCTTACATTATTAATGTTCATATTCTTATAAAACGCTAACTCACATTTGCTTATACGAATATGAACATTACTTGCAAATGAATAAGTTTCATATTCGTACACATCGCTTACTTAGCTAAGCAAAGTCGTTTTCCTATGCGTCTATCATCAGTATTTAGTGACGATAAACAATTTTTTCTTTGGTTTGGTATAGCACACTTAATAATTACACTTGCCCATATGCTAGACCCGGAAAAGTCACATAACAACATAACTTCTATAATCCCGGAAGGACATATCCGGTTAAGCAGCCAACAACCTTTTAGGTAGCCCTGCGAAAAGTCAATCACAAAAAAAAGATACCCCGAATGGTTAGGCCCCGTTCCCACTATATCGTGGCGACAGATTATCGTGTCGTTTAAAGCGTCGTGGATTGTGTATTTAAATGAAGGTGCTCACTTATAGGAGGACACGATTAACTGTCGTCCATGACTTTTTGTTGAAGTGACAACAGATTGTCAAGTCAATGGGAACGGCTAGCACGATAGTCGTAAATCGATGAAAAAACGTCACGACTTAATGTGACGGCGAATCATATGTCGTTATTGCAACTATCTCAAAAATATTGTCTCGTTCTTCAAAAGAATGTAGAGGCGACTGATGTGCAAACAACAAGTAGACTGCCGGGAACAGTAAAAATGTCGTCACGATCCAATAGTAACATCGAGATACGACAGTCGTCCAACGATAAATTAATCGTCACGACATAGTGGGACGCGCCCTTAGGCAGAGGTGTACCTATAGTACACCCACATGCCGCCAGTTATGTTTAAGTCCCATGTAATAGGGGGCGTGCCTATCGCCGGAAAAGTAACTTAAGGAACATGCAGTCGATTAACTTTCTTCTAACGTAATCCCTTTACCTTTTACGTCATTTAGTTACCCACGGGAGTACAGAGTACGTAATACTCCCTCTATTTGGGGAACCACGAACTATTGTGGTTTTCCCTAAAGATGGAACGAGATGAGCGTAATCCGGCTTAACCTATGGCTCTCAAAATGAGTCGAGGAATTTATGTAGATGTAATTTTATGTCGAGTAAGGTACCAAGCGTAATATTATATGAAAATGATTTTCAGCTACACATTTTGAGTTCTTTAAATTACGCAGGGTTTATTCTTAATCTTGCACCTCTCGTAGTATGTCACAATGTTTTTTTTTTTTTTTTAAATAGCCTGGAATTGCAACCACTTAATGCCAGTAGACTCATCCCCTATAACATGGGATTCAAACATAACTAGCTAATTGAGGGATATTTCTGCTCACTTCTTCGGGGATTTCAGGCATTATGTTATGTTGCTTCTGACTCATACGATTTACAATCTGATTTTCTTTGACTTTGAATGGCGTAGAAAACAAACTTATCTTCACGGTTGTGAACACAATAGGTAACGCAGCCACGTAGAAGCAGGTATTGTATTGTGACGTTATACAAAATGATTATTTTTTAAAGACAATTTGCCCACACTTGCTTGTCGCTTAAATGTTCTTAGATATTTTTTTCAATATTTCTGGCACTTTTATTTTCGTTATTAAAACTGAACTCTTGGATCCTTTGCGTTTTTCTCTATGACCTCTAGGTTAGAACTTACACAAACTGGCTAGAACAAAAAACACTCTGTATGTTCTGATGTTATGTACTTAAATAGTCTTTTAATCTTTCAACGTATTACAAAAGGATTGGTTTTGGGACGATAACTAACTTTATAAAAATTATTGTTCTTTGTGCATAGAAAATTGCGCGCATTTTTAGTCTCCACAACTGTAGATAGGTGTTTAGTGGATCCATATTCTGTTTTCGTAACGTTTAAATCCCATTTTATAAGGGGCGAGAATATAGAGCTTCGTCCATAGTGATCCCTAGTCCCAACTCACCCGCGCCTTGTAGCTATCCATATATACTGACCGGGCGAGTTGGGACTAGGGATCAGTATGAACGAAGCCGAATATAGTGCTATTAATTAATATTCGGGCATAAATTCTGACTGAGAAATTCCTAATAAAAATACAATAACACTTTCCCAGACTTGGGGAACGAACTCAGGACCTCACACTCAGAAATCACGCTTGTTGCGGTAAGTATACTAGGTGGAAAGTACATGACGACGTGCAACCTTTTACAGTGGATTCAGTACATGATTCTGAACCCCCTGCATTCAAATTTTTCGTCAGTTATTCTAAAAAGATTAACTGTTCCATACATTTTGACTGCGTAGGGGTAGGATACCACTTCTCTATGAAACAGCCAATTATTTTTAGATAACCGGCTAAAACTTTCTACGCTAGGGGCTCTAAAAATATGTGCTGACTTCATAGTTAAAGTTTGCTCGTCAATGTCCCTATCATACTGTATAGACCGAAGACGAAGTCAAATGTAAAGAAATGATTATAATAAAGAATGAAGCCAAAAACTAATAAATAACAAGTAATTAAAATACCCTCAAATTACAAAAATAATGCCCAACATCAGTAAAAACAAAGAATAGACTCCCTAAAAATGCGCGGGAAATTGGGTGTTCTATTTTTAAAACTCCAACAAATCATATTACAAGATGGCGGGTGGCGACAAGCTGTCACCCTAGATTGCGAATATTTCATCCAAAACCGACTCCTGTAATAAGGCTGCAGGGAAGACGTAATAAATCTTTTAAACTTACATAATTATAATTATTTACTGGCCATTTAGGCTAAAAAAAGAAGAATAATGAAGAAAAGTTAACCTTGAATACCAATTAAAATAATTGAAAATTCAAGACCAACTTACAAGTTGACCACGTACAACCAACTCACCTACTCACATTCATTAGGTTTAAGGAGGTTTACGTATTAAGACACAAATAATACAGCACAGAAATTAATAAAAATAAAAAAAATCTTTCATAATTGGCCAGCAAAGTCAAAAGTTACGATTGATGACAATAACGATCCGTTTTTGCTGATAAATAAGAACCGAAAAATAGTAACGAAGTCAAACATACACATTGAAGGTTTGTGAAAAAAATAAATTGTTACGTGATGTGGGAACGAGTTTAATTCCGAAATATAGTTTTTTGTTTTTTTTTCCATTTGTCTGTTTGTCTGGATGTATGTTCCGGATTGGCGCAAAATCTGAACGATTGCAATCTAAACCTAGTTCTTTGAAATTACGGTTACCTTTATTTAGGACAACGTAAGAATACATAAGATTACTTCACACTTAGGCGACTCTTCGCAACTTTGCGACTCGATCACAGTGTGATAAGTCGCAACAGTGTTTGGTTTGGAACTGTTACGCGAGGTCATGAAAACTGAAATACACATAAAGAAATAGTTTTATTTGGGGTTACACCTTGATACAATTTTTGGCTAACACTAAGTCAAAACTGGCAGACACAACGACAGACGGAGATGGTAGAGGTTCAGTGATCGGGACGAGACTGGCGCGCTACGGGAAGTGGGAGGCAGGCTGCTCTTAGATGATGAAAAGGAAATCTATGTAATCGATTATTGTTAATCATTACGGGTTTTTCTTAGCATTGGGAAACTAACAGAACGCAACTTCGATATAGCAGAAGGTGCTTGCTATTCTGCCAAGCCTTTTCTCAACTATATTGAGCTCGGCTTCCAGTCTCACCAAATGCAGCTGAATACCAGCATTTTACATGGAGCGACTGCCTATCTGACCTCCACAACCCAGTAACTGGATAACATGATACTTCTTGATGTGACTTGTAGCGGTATCTACACCGCCACATGCGAGCTACACGTCATACTGACGTCACGCAAATCCTGCATCGCGCAAGCTGAGTTTACCGCGCAACTAGCATATATACAATGTCCCGACATCAACCGTCGGGCAGTTGCCCACCAGACACAACACGCGTCTGGTCGGAGGATCCTCCCTTTTCTATGGAGGTGTGAGTGAACTTTACACCCTGTTCCTCATACCTCTATAGACAGTTAATGGACTTTCGGGTTTCAGACTACCCGTAACGACTGTCAAAGACGACGAATGATCTCACAGACCATATCGGTTAAAAGTGCTTTCAGAGCCACACAGGGGACTCGGTTTGAAATGGATGGTCCGGGGCCGACTTGTAATCGCTTGCTTCAGCAAGCGTTGTTACCATGATCGATCGACCCAGCGGCTTTTTAAAAAGGGACGAGCCCCTCTAGTAGTAGGTAAGTGCAAAATTATTTATATAATGTACTAGGAGTCTCGAGATGTCGCAAAATCGCGTCTCAATGTCACGTCCTAAGTTTTGGGAAGCCTATATAGCCGAGATTTGAAAGAACAAGGCCGCTCCTTTACAAATCTCTTTCAATTCTGATCCTCCCAGGAATGCCTTACAGATCGTCAGTCCTTAGAAAAAGATAAAAATGCACAGGAAATACTTTTTTGACGTTACTATATTCTGTACTACGCGCGACATCACAAATTATATATTAAGGATATTTTCAGATAGGAAATAGAATAGGAAATCGGCCCACCTGAGGGCCTACACAAAGTGACATTCTATGAGCGATAACGATGATAGAAAAGTAAAGAATGTCCATACATTCTTTACTTTTCTATCCCATCCCATGACTGACATAAGCGCCCGAAAAGCTGATGGTCAATGCTGTTGAAAGTCGTTGTAGAAAAACGAAACGCTTTGAAAGCGACAGTTCTAGGCCCTCTGATACTGTGGATAGACATCTGCGACATGAAGGACTTCGGAGTTCGGCAAAAAAATCATCATCTTATTTTTCTTTAGGCGTTTTCGTTTCCGCACTTAGTCCTACATGTGGACCATAGAGCATGGGCCATGACGGCCGTCGGTGGTTATTCCAACCAGTCCAGCTCCCTCCAGAAGTTAATAATGTCTTCTGGTCTGCTGAGAGCATATGTCTAGGCTCTGGGTGCCCCGAGGGTTTGTGTCCTAATCTGGGTGACGCCTATGCATTCCAAGAGCACATGCGCAACGGTTTCCTCAGCCTCCATGCAAGCTCTGCATAGAGGAATGTCCTGTTTGAGGTCTAGTATTCTCGATGGGGATGCAATCGGGACCAGTATAAAAGAAAAAAAACTTGAGAGGTGTCAAGGGACACCCGGATGGAACGAAGTTCCTTTCGATTAATTAGTGAAGGAATTGTTGATGTTGTTGTTGTTGTTTGATTGTTGTTTGTTGTTGTTGTTGTTGTTGTTGGTTGTTGTTGGGGTTGTGTTGTGTGTTGTGTTGTTTGTTGTGTGTGATAAAAAAATAGAAATAATTTTATATATAAAATAATTTTTAAAAAGTGTCGTGACAACTTTTCGTAAGAATTTTTTCCGTATAGCCCCCTTTCACAACGCGCGATAAGGAACTTCGTTCCAACATTCATGAGGCTGTAATTTCACACCACATTTTGGCGAGAAAATAGTACGGTAGAAAATTTTATCTCATACAAACCCTTTAACATACAGCATTACAGCTGTAATAGTAATACTTCATGCGAAAGGGTTTGTACTCATTATTTTGAATACCCCAATTTTGGTGATGAAGTGATTTTGTCGGCTTCTCCATCTTTGGATGTATCGATGTGAATATAGATAGGTACGTATCTGAATCGTTCAATAGGCTTGTAACAAAATATTGAGGACCTTGTCGGCTTTAATAAGACTTTAATCCGAGACCCAAACCTCACTTAGACCCTTATTATTGCTTAACATTTGAAACTGTTTGATGCTCTCAATGGTCCATTGAAGCAGAAATTGTAATATCCATTAGATATTTTCAATATCCTTACAAATATTACAAATTCGCAAGTAACTACTGTATGTTACCTTTTCACGCCTAAACCACTGAACGGATTTGGAAAAAGATGGAATCCGGGGAAGGAAGTAGGCAAATTTTTGTCTCAAAAATAATCCCAAAACGGGGTGATATAAGGGATGAAAGTTTGTATGGGAACCTTAGCATTTTATAAGTTAGGCATATGAATATTTAAATTTATGTTTTTGGAAAGAAATAAAAAGTAATTCGTTTCAGCGTTTCTGTAAAATCATCCCCCAAGGGGGTAAAATAGGGGATGATTAATAAAATCACATGATGATTGAAATTTTTATGTATATCTTTTATGAGATTTTCGGAATTGAAAGTATAGTCAGAACTTGTATCTTGAGACATGATTTATTTTAGTATTTATTTCATTTAAATGAATAAGCGAGTTTTTACAATTTGAAGTTATAAACTAACTTAGCTAATATGTAGGTACGTGATACGTGGCAATTAGCGACGTTAGCTTAAAAAAATGATGTTAATATTTTTAAGTCAGACATTTAGAATAATAAAAACATAAATATTTGTATTTATTATCAGTCTGTTACCTTTTCACGCTTTAATGGCTGAATGGATTTGGATGATAGGATACTATTTATTCCGGTAGCATGTTCCCGTGGGATAATTTCTGACATCCACGCGGACGAAGCCGCGGGCAGAAGCGAGTTCTTCTTATATTCGTCCTTTGCTACAAATAGTTCGTTCATTAATCAAAATCAAAAGTCATTTATTCAAATTAGGCTGAGAATCAGCACTTTTCGAGCTTCAAAATTACATAAGACAGTCCCCCAAAACGCCCGCCCTTCGCCACTTCATGGTGCTTTAGTAAGTAATTAACATTACGAGACACAGAACATTAAATTAGATTATTTTCCACAGGTCAGCTAGCCACGCCAATATACCAACAAATGCAAAGAAAAACTAAAATACTTTTTAGTATATTACTCGTGCTCGCGGTATTACGTTGGTCAGCCGCGGTCAAATAATACGGGTCGATGACGAAAATACCTGTAACTTGCAAATTAATAATGGTACATGCATGAAACTATATTATTATAACTATATTACAGAGAATTTTGATATCTGTCGTATGAAATAAAACTATAAATGATCTACAACGTAATTAGAAAAGTTAAAAATTTAAAATCTTCGAATTTGGAAATAAATTCAATTAGCGGTTGTTTTACTTGTGCTTGTTTTCTCACTTTTGTTTTCAATCTGTCAAATCAAAATGATAAAAAGCGGCCATTGTCGTCTTTCATCATTATTATTGAATGAATATCATGTCGCTAACACCAGAAGAATGTACACGTATCGTCACTATGTTAGAAAAAGGCAGAAGTCAGAGAAGTACAGCAAGAACAATAGGCGTGTCACTTTCTACAGTGCAGCAAGTCGTCCAATTTTTCCAAGAAACTGGGCAGAAGATAAGAACTAAGAAGACCAGAAACCGGCAGACCGAGATGTACTACGGCTTGAGAGGATCGGTTTATTGTTACGACCATGCTCCGAAATCGGCACTTCACGGCAGTTGAAGTAACAAATCAACTTCGGGAGACCCACAGAGATGACGTAAGCGAGCGGACTGCAAGGTAATGGCGGCTCCTTGTAACTAAAATAAGACTCGCAAATGGTCCAGAACTTGAAAGGGAACATCGGGTAGTAATATTACGTTACGCCCGCGAACACGCACAATGGGGAGATGAAGAATGAGCAAGAGTAACGTTTTCTGACAAATCCAGATTTATGTTGTATGCACATGGTGAGCAGCGAAGAGTCTGGCCAGGGAAACGTTTTATTCCAGCTTATTTTGAGGATAAAATGCTGTCGGCGGTGGATCTGTAATGGTTTGGGCTGGAATCTCTTCTGAGAGTCGCACGGAGTTAGTGCTGATAGAAAATGCTACGCAAGATATGTGGAAGAAATTCTTAACGAGCTTGTCGGCCCATATTCAATTAATATGGGTGAAAATTCAATATTCATGCATGACAACGCCAGGCCTCATACAACTCAAATTGTAAATGAGTATTTTCAGGACGTTGATATCAATCGAAATCATCATTCTTCGCGAGAAGCCCGGAACCTGAATCCAATTGAACACGCTTGGGATGAGCTTGGGAGGTGTGTAAGAAATCGAAACCCAACCCCAGCTACACTTCGAGACCTGATATGCGTTAGTGGAAGACTGGACCAATATCCCGCAACATCGCTGAAACTTAATAAACAGCATGCCCAATCTCCTGGCAGCTTTGGGAAGAGCCCGTGGAGACAATACAAAGTAAATTTGTTTTTTAAGCTCGTTTTTGTGTTGTATGTGAGGTACCAACCCTTATTTTTTAACGTAAAAAATATTGATATTTTGTTTTATTGTGTAATTTTGACAATTAAACTAATAATATTTCCAACTTTTGGTGTTGTTATAATAAGTGGTAAATTATCTACAATATACAGTTTTATTCATGCCACTAGCTCTATTATTTTAAGAGTAATTTTAGTTTTTCGTACTGGCCCGTATTCTTTGTCCACGGGTGTAGAAGTTTTACTGACGTGTGAACGTTCACTCGAGTAAATATTCAATTGTTAATTTTGTTTCATTCCATGTTGACACGACACCGACAAAATGTCATAGAAATAAACGTGTATTTGCTCCTTTTATTTGGCATGTATTTAACGCGGCGACGAATTAATCTGAAATTGGGATTAAAAAATAACTAAAGCCGGTAGCAAAAATAGTAGGTTGGCAGCTACAGTGAAGAATAATTTTAAGTAGAAAGTAGCAGCTTAATAATCAGTTGTTAGCTTTGTTTTAATTTAAACTGGCATCGAGTTTCTGTTTTGGCGAGGCCTCCTATTTCTGAATGGCAATAATAATAAGGCGTAGTCAACGGAGCCCCGTTCTGCGGGACTCCTATTTATGACTAATTAAAAAAAAAAAAAAATTATTACTAATACTCACCAAATTGTGTCCTCCAGAATGGATAGAGTGTCGCAGAAATGAACCTATTCTCCTTTTTTATTTATAAGGCGTAGCCGACGGAGCCCCGCTTTGCGGGGCTCCTACTTCTGGGCGGTTTAAAAAAAAATAACCACGAAGGGGACGGCGGGGTCTTTCAGACCCCGCCATCCCCTTCTAACCTAACCAGTCCGAGTCAGAGTGCCCCAAGTCCCGAGCTCGCTTCGCTCGCTCTTGCATCCTATCCTACTGTTAATATTAGTCACCATTTCATTATTTATAGTACCTCGCCTATAATTTCTAGTAGCAAATAGTTAGTAGCCCTTTAAGTTATTAGTCGTCTGCAAAATAATTAGCCCTTTTATTCCATTTTAGATCATTTGGAACGCGAGTGAAAGATGCTGAAATTCAACATTACTTCACTGGATTGGTTCACTTATGACACTGTCTGTTATCAGTTGTAAAGAAACGGAAATAGGTAACAAACAAATACAATTAAAAAAAAAAATGGTGCTATTCTGTAAACTCCTACTATTACAATTGCAACACTTCTAAAATCGTAAGTCACGTAACTTCGAAAATCGTAAGTCAAATAGGACGTGTCTAACGTGACAATGCCGTTAAAAAGTTTCATGTGTCATTTTCAGCAAACCCATACTTTAAAACTGGAATACAGTAACTGGTTTAGTATGTCTGAGTTCAGTTTGTGATCTAAATTTGGACAATACCGGATCAAAAAAAAATTGGACTATTGCTAAGCACAAAATGATCTACTATCACTCAATAAAAAAACTTTTTTACAAAAAAACAACCGACTTCCAAAAAAAACACTAAAAGACGTGAAAAATAACTTTATTTTCGGAAGTCGGTGCCTTTGGTTTTGTATTTTCGTATTTGGCCACCGACTTCCGAAATTAAAGTTATTTTTCACGTCTTTTAGTGTTTTTTTTGGAAGTCGGTTGTTTTTTTGTAAAAAAGTTTTTATTTTTCACTTTTTAGTTGCGGTACCTACCCCACACAAATTCGTATACCACTACTTGGTGTGTAAATAACAGTGACAGGAAATTATTAACACATCATCCATATAAACTAAGTGGAAAAATTCTGCAGTATTAAGGATAACTCAAAAACTACTGGTCAGACCTTGATCAAATTTAAATGGGACCACATGTGAAGTACCACCTATCAAATAAAAAAAGAATCATCCAAATCGGTTCACCCAGAAAAAAGTTATGAGCTAACACACATAAAAAAAAAAAAAAACATACAGACGAATTGAGAACCTCCTCCTTTTTGTGAAGTCGGTTAAAAAGAAGACAGTTTCTCCTTCCATAGACACTAAATAACATATAGTTGAAAAGGAGTAGCTAAGAGTTTTCAACGTTACATTTAATAAGGAATGTGTTACTGACAAATTTTTGGCTAACAACCACTAAATATACTAAATAACACCAGTATGTATTGAATACCTTACTAAAAATAAACTCAGTACGCAAATAGGGTACTATATTTTTAATTTGACGTCGTTAAAATATGCGAGATAGTTACTGTGTGTTTGCCATAAAATAGTTCTTATGTGTCGCCTTGAGAAAAGGATATTGACACATTGAAGTAGGTTCGATGTCGTAAACAGTATTTTCCTGTATTTTTGCTGCAAATTCGTAATAGATGGTCTACGTCAAAAGTGCAACGAGTGGAGATCTGATTTTAGGTCTTTTGTTTCACTGGAGTTTATAATAAGGCCGTTAGTTTAAAAAATAAGTTCCATGCAGTAGTTATTACATAAAAATGTTAAATATAACGTAGAATAGAATAGAATAGAATACTCTTTATTATGTACACCATAAAAATTACAGATATAAAAGTAGAAATTTTACATAGGGTGACACAATGGGCGGTCTTATCGCTAAAAGCGATCTTTTACAGACAACCTTTGGATGGATTCAAGGTAGAAGGAGAGACAATAATGCAGGTAGTCAGTGGTGTACCATTTACATATACAACAAATACATACATACATAAAACATATACCTATCTACATAATATAATATATACAATAATAAACATGAAACAAGAGTAAGGAAACTAAATGTAATGACAATGTTTAAGGAGAGAGGAAGTGTTGTGGAACTTATACGAAGCAAAAAGAGTATGTAAAGATCGTTGCTGGTGGCGTTCTGTGCATTCCGCCTAACCCATGGGAAGAAGGCTTGAGTTTATGTATGTATTAAAATATAGGCCTAGATTGTATTCTTATTTACGACATTTGGTAAGCCACAGCCCAATAATTACAAACCGCCTTGACAATGAATATAATCTCCATTTTTCATCATCCTCAAAAAAAAGCAGAAAGTGACTAACGAAAATTGAATTATTAAAAAAGAAAGTCCCTTCTTTTCACCCCAACTTTTCTTTCACACCTTTTCTTTCATTACTGAGGCAGCATTCATTCGCGGCGAATCTAATTATGAGCTACCTTTGCTCCATGTTCCACTGTAGTGTGAATAGAGCTTTATTAGGGGGAAGGGGGGTACTAGCTCGATAGCTCAAGGAACGCGTCACCTTACATTGAAATGGAGACTATTTGCATCTGACCCCATTCCTGGCGACGAAAATAAAACCATATTGAGCTGAAATAGAATTTGATGCAATATTCAGGTTTTGGGTAGCTGTGAAGAAAAAATTAAGTGGAACAAAATTTGGGGAGGACAATGCTACAGTGTAAGCTTAAATAGGTAACCTCTCCTCTTTTTTTTGTCTAAGAACCTTCTTGGCCTCGTGCTTACTTGTTTATTGTTGTTTTTAATGTTAATTTTGTTAGTTTTAAATGCTCCTTTTTTATTTTTTTCTTTGGATTTCCTGTGCGTGTCCCGAATAAAAAAAAAAAAATCTTTCTTTCTTTAATTTAAAGAAAAATCGGTTGCCGTGTTTGTTTTTATGAGATATGCTATGTCGAATTGAAACAGACATTTTTTTTTTGGTTAATCTCTGTCGGTGCACTGCTGAGCTCGGCAAAGGTCTCCCCAATTGGAAAATATATATCTCCTTTTACAGACTAGGTCGACTTGGCACAGAACAAAAAAATGCAAACTCAAAGTCAGATCGTTAATTTCGATTAGACCATTAAAAGGCACTTTTGAATGTAAGTAATACCAAAAAAAAAAGCAGAATTGAATCTAGTTTGTCCTTCCAAAAAATAGTTTCGTATGGAGAAGAATGGGCAATCGGGCAAGCATGCCAATTTATTTTCTTTACTTTTGTGTTTTTCTTAGCAATAGGAACTTATTGTTTAAAAAAAAACTCGTTGTCTCTGCTTTAAATAAGATTTATTCGAAAAGAAGGTCTCTAGGTCTTTTCTTTTTTGGGTGGGAATTCATCAAATAACTGTTCCTGCTCTGAGCGGAGCGGGCGGCCAGTCAGACTTTTACTGACTAAAACCCACCCGTGTTCCTTCAGTTGCCTGTACGCCAGGGCCACGGTAACTCTTTCGAACAATCCACTACCCTGGCAGGCATCGACCCTAGTGGACACCGTCAATTAGTGCTGACATCTCTTTGAGGAGCGCGTGGAACACAAAGTGCCGTCGACCCTGGCCTGGTCCTTAACGGACGGCGAGCTACCCATTGCTCGCCATCCGCAAGCCCGCGCTTACGGTGGCCGGGAATTGGCTATCGAATCCCGACGTCCAGGGTGTCTCCTCCTGCGGTGACCAGGGGCGTAACAGAGCAACGATTGCCTCACCCTCACGCCCTCCGCGTCCTCCTTCGCGAGAATTACTGCTTCGCAGAAGGAGGTGACGGCTTTCCATGCCGTCTCGCTCCGTACCATGGCCTGGACTAGGGCAGGATGCGAGAGATCGCCGCCGCCGATTGCGTCCGGAAGGACACGGCGGTGCTCCACCCAAGCCGGGCAGACCTCTACCGTATGCTCCACCGTGACCTCCGGGCGATTCACACAATGGTATCACCCAGGCGTTTCCTCCCGCCTTATCCGGGATGGACCTCCCGAAACAGCCATGTCCGGTGAGGACCTTCGTCAGGCGGAAAGAGTGGACGCCGTGGCGCCTCTCAAGCCACTCCTCAAAGAGGGGACTTACCGCCGCAATTGTGGCGTGCCCAAGTTCTCTTATTATTATTTTGTTTGTTATTTTTATATTTTCGTATGCTGTAGTGGTTGACGTCATCACGTCAACGCCAGCTGTCGCTGAAAACCAGCACTGGGGCTCTGTCTCGCCTATGCGAGCCGACCCTATGGTCGTAGCATTATGCTGACCAATTGCCATTTTGCGTGGATGTGACGCAAATTTTCCCCCAATTCGTTTTTTTTTTGTACTTGTGTGTTTTTTTCTGCGTCATGTTTACCGTAAATAAACATATTTTCTTTCTTTTCTTCTTCTATTTCTAGGTGTTAAAAAATGCGGTGGTCTATTTGTATCCAAACTCTAACATTCCTGAACTACTCTAGCAATCAAATAGCAACGTTTAGACCAATTTAACAAGTACACACATAAATAGTTCTTAGTTCCTAATGGGCTATTCTTGCAATAAGCAAGTACACACGGCAAAACAGTCAAGTGAATAATTAATACGCTATTGCTCCGTTGGTATAGTCGTTGATGGAAACAATTTTCAACGCAGGGGGTTTCAAAATCATGAAAAATCAGTCCATCAACATGTTCAACATGACAATCACGTTCTCTAGTCATAGCTAAACTTGTAATTGAAGTTTTAGTTGGACCAATTTTGATAGCTTTTATTTTATTAAGTCTCGTCCTTGATGAGTTCCATTCATCATGATTCCTAATCACAGTAAATTATCGTCAAATATTAATAAAATATCTATAATTTACTCACTCGACTGCCTCATTGGTTTAGTGGTCGTAAACGCTACTGCTGAACATGAGGTCCTGGGTTTAATTCCCAGGTCGGGCAAAGCGTGTTTAGGTTTTCCAATCAGGAGTTTCTCAGTAGCAGCCTGGAGTCTGGATTTGTACCCAGTTGATGGCAATAGGCTCGCGCTCTATTACATGGGACTTCTACATAACTAGTGAAATTTACAATTTGTCAAATATTATTATTATTTTTATATTGTGAATGTTAAGACTATGTAAGTCATTGTTGTTTTTATTCTTAATAAGTTTTATTTATCGTCTGGCAGTTTGAGTAATTTATGCGGCCTACCCCCAAATATCCTTTCTTTGGTATTGATCGTCGAATCGTTGAGCTCCTTAAGTTCTGAGTTGAGCTGCACGTTTACTGACAAATGCGTGCACTGAATGGACAGGCCCACTCAATCTGAGTAGTTTTTCTTTAAAAAACCATTTCAGACACCAATCTACATGGTCTTCACATGATCTGACCAAGATTATGTCTGGACTCCAACAAAGACTGTGACCTCTGAGTTTGTTTCTGCGTTTATTCTTAGAGTAGTCAGATAGGAAACGCCGACCTCATCTAATTTAAAAAAAATGATTTGCGTGTAAAAGTGTTTGTAAAAATCTACTTACAGAAATAAAATCATTCATTCATCATTCGAAATATGTAGTTGTTTTTAAAGAAGGAATAAATTTATTTGGACTGCACCACCTGCTGTTTATTTTGCTCACTGTACCTACATTTACAAATAGACGTAGGTACGTACTAAAAGTACCTACAATACAATCGGTGCGTCATGACTTCATTTTGTACGGGAATAGTAGAGATGTTTCCTACCTATTTGTCGACAGGTCAAATGTGAAAACGTCATAATGAAATACTTATGACTTGAAAATGGTTTACGAATAATATTTCATAGTTGGAAACTGGTTATTTATTGCTGTTTATTCTTGAATCTATACTAATTTATCCATACTAATAATGGAAACTAGCTTCTGCCCGCAACTTCGTTCACATGGAAGTCGTAAGACACCACAATGTACTAAATTAACAGACACATTTTAGTATAGCTTCCCTGTCCACAACATTTGAAAGAAAGAAAGAAAAATTGTAGAAGTAGAAAAGAGTAGTATTTGTAGTTTTGGTCTCAGCAGCCAAAATATACAGGGTTATTGGTTATATGTCGGTATTGCATTAAGGGGATGTAGAGAGGTCATTTGCAACAAAATCACCCCTGATGACCCCTACGCAAATGTCAACCATTTCGCGTAATTTGGCATTTTATTAGCGGTACACATCTTTGAAAATTTATTTAAAAAAGCAATGCATTTTTTTTTTAAATCATTTATTATTATCTGCTTCTACTTCCATACATAATAATCAAACATAAAATGACAATTATCTTTAATAGTTTTACAAATCGTTACGATTTTCTATCATTTTGAACAGGTTATTTGACTAAAATATTCGAATCCAGCAAAAAAAAAACACCCAGTTACTTTATCGGCAGAACATTCCAATAACATGTACAACTTCTCAGCTATCCAATGAGATACAATAAGATTCAGATATCTTCAAAAAATATAAAATGTCAAATTACTCGAAAATGGTTGACATTTGCATAGGAGTCATCAGGGATCATTCGGTTACAAATAACCTCTCCTACATCACCTTAACGGATTGCCGATATAATTATGTATAAACAATTTTTTTTTTTTTGGTGGGATATCATCAAATGGCCTCTCCCGCTCTGGGCGGAGCGGAAGGGCGTGTCAGACTCTTACTGACTAAAACCCACCCGTGTTCCTTCAGTTGCCTGTGCGCCAGGGCCACGGTAACTCTTTCGAACAATCCGCGAGTACCCAAATACCATGTACAAAGAGTCAGTACGGGTGACGCGAGAGCAAGCGACGTGTCGCTTGCTCCCGCGTCACCTGCACTGACTCTCGACGTACAGTTATCCGTGTGAGAAACAGCCTTGACAATTCAAAAGTGCCTGTAATTGGTTTATTTGAAATAAATGCTTTGAGTTTGAGTTTGAGTTTGAGCTCATATTACAAATACGAAAGTTACTCCTAAACGCTGAGGATTTTGATGCTCGCAGGTAGACTATGACCTGGGTGTCCACATAGGATACTTTTTATACCGGTGATTCGTTTCCGTGGGATAATTTCCGACCGCCACTCGAGTGAAGCCGCGAACAAAAGCTGGTCTAATTTAAAACTTAAAATAATTATATTTTGCCATACTAGTTTGAATTTAAATAAGAAAAGAAAGAAGAGATGCTAAGAGTAGATTTTAAATCTTAAAATACATAATACACAAAAATACAATTCTTACAAATTTATCGAAGTAAATTCTTACAACCTGAATTTTAGGATAAAGTCTGAATGAAAATTCAGGTTGGTATTTCAGGTGCTCTTCATAAAATACCAACATGATTTTATTCCAACCCTTTAAGCATGAGATGGAAAAGTAATACCTATGTTCTGTAGATGCAACTGATACAGCTCTGGACCTCGAGGGCTAAATTGTTTACTGCTGATTTTTATATTTGAAGATGTGGCAAGTGAAACATACATTTTCAATCTTATACCGTAACTGTCTAGAATTTACGTCAAACGGAAATTAAAGGCAGGACCTACATATTACACGCTACGACTTCTAGGTCTCATGTGTACTTACCTAAGTACAACTCGCGCAAAACTTTCTTATCCCTCTGAACGTAGGCCCGAGAACGAAACCGCGCATGGGACAGTTGAGTGAGAGTGAGAGAGTTTCCTCAGACACCGATACTATGCATACTGCGCAGCTACTCGCATGCAACTTCAGAGAGCTCATAAAACTTTGCGCGAACTGTTACTTCCGGTTCTGAGATCGAAAAAGTGACTTTATTACACTCCAAAATGTTTTATGTAAACGTCTTTATTTTCTGATTTTCATCCCTGCCTGGAAATCAGTGGTGGGCCAGTGGTAACGGCCCCGACTTACGAGTTTTAGATCGTGGGTTCGAACCCAGGCAGGCGCTTTACTTTATATAAATAATTTCATCAGCACTGCTCTCAAAACGGTGAAGGAAAACATCCTGAGGAAACCGGCATGTCCTAGAACCAAAACTTTGAAAACATGTGACATCTACCAAACCGCACTAGGCCTACATGGTCGATTAAAGCCCTCTCGAAGAGAGAAGGTCTGTGTCCCAGCAGTGGGAAAAATTATATGCTGATTATGCTATCCCTGCCTCGTCTATTTTGAATGTCCTGATCTAAGGTACTCCCACAACGTGGATCGATGACCTGGTGAAGGCCGCAGAAATCTGCGTGCGAGAAACACAAAACCGGTCGAAGTCGCGGTGCTTGGGAGAGGCCTATCTCCAGCACTAAATGTCTTTCGGCTGAAATGATGATGAATTTAAGAGAACAGCTTCATATGAAAATGTTCAGTGAGACAAAAGGCAGTCTTTGGGATGATAACAAGGCTGAGATGGTTTTGTATTACAGGTACGCGGCGGTGACTACCCGACCATAAGGTGGGCTGCCAGTATGTCTGATTACCACCAAACAACACAACAAAATAGACGTAACTGAGTAAAGTACGAGAGGTAAGAGAAGTAATACCACTGCAAGTGCATTGTCACCTTATAGACAAAATGGAGATCTCTCATATTGTATACAGTTTGCGGTGATTACAGTAGCTGTCGTCACTCACAAATTGCAAAAAAAGGAAGAGAGCGTCAGCAAATTGCTGCAATGCTCACCTATTCCCCTTTTCTCAAGTTGAATAAAGAAACCATAGCCTTAAAGTGAAAAGCTCGGGAATGCATGCAATTTTTGTAATTTTTATTTAATTAATTTTTTTGGAAAGAAAACCTCACAACGCATGCCCTAGTTTCACACAAAAAAAGTTTAGGAACCTGTAACGCCATCTATGACGAGTTTGAAAAACTCGCAAACGGACATACGAGGTTTTCAATTTACCAACACTTAGGAATTTTGTAAACAATAATAAATTTATAATTAGGATTTTTGATGATTATTTGCCATACACTTCAAGTGTTACTAATTATTATAAGTTATAGTTAAGTAAGGCAACGAAATAAAACGGATTAAAAAAGTACCGGTTTTTATTCTATAATGTTTCATTGATATACCTACTTGTAACTGCCACAAGCAAACCATGCTTTTTTATAGAAAAGGTCGCAAGTAGCATTTTACGCTTTTACGATAATAAAATTCAATATGTATGTTATGCATCTGAAAATGTATCCAAGTTACACACTAAAATACATAGTGGTAATAAAAAATTTCGGGGCGCAGTTTTTTCTTTCTCCTATAGAGAGTTGCCTTTTTCGCTCCAAGGCGACGAAATGTGGCGACTCAGTTCCTCTTTATCGCTCCTTCTAAACAACGTTATAAAACAATATCTGTAAGCCATTAAAGGAAGAGCAAAAGGTCATTAATCCATTTACGGTGGGGCTAACATACGCCATTTGTTTTATAACCTTTTCTTCTAGGAGGCGATGGTACGTGGCTAATGAAGACTGTCATAACGCTAGGGTTACGACCCTGGGTTGCCAAGCATCTGTTTTTGAATTCAGTTAGGGTTACAAATTCCGATTGAATCAATCGGAATTACTGTTATTAAATTTTACTATAATAAAGTTTGACGATTAATTATTGTAAATCCACAAGACAATGAATGGCCTGTCTAATAAATATATTGTTATGCCAAAATACAGAAACTTTCAAAAACTCTTCACAGTTAATTAAAATTACGTCAGTTTTAGTCCCACTTACGCCAAATCTACCTGTGTGTTGGGGATTTTTTTAACTCAAACAGTTATGATTTACATGTAACCACATTTATTCTACAGGCTATATATACTTTGTGATTTTTGTCAATTTTGCTTACGTCTATGTTTCTGGATTACGCAAACTAGTTAAGCGTATAAAAAGAAAAAATAGTATCCGAAAGACAGTAAACTTGATGTTATAGAGGTATGAGGAACAGGGTGTAAAGTTCACTCATACCTCCATAGAAAAGGGAGGGAGGATCCTCCGACCAGACGGGTGTCGTGTCTGGTGGGCAACTGCCCGCCAATTGATGTCGGGACGTTGTATATTATATATTCTAGTTGCGCAGTAAACTCTGCTTGCGCGATGCAGGACTTTGCTTGACGTCAGTGTGACGCGTAGCTCGCATGTGGCGTTGTAGATGCCGCAACAATGTTTCAAAATATTGTTTGGCTAACACACGGACTATCGGATGGTTGGACGCCTGTAATCCCAAGAGAACAGTCATTACCAGTTACAAGTCCCACGTAATAGACAAAAAGAACCATTAAACTTTACCCCAGGTACAAATAAAGACTCATTATTCCACGCTACTATTAAGATTTTAAAACGGAAAGCCCTAGAATAACACTTTGTCCAACTCGAAGACCCCAGGACCAACGCTCAATAGTCACGGTGGCATCTAAGAAAAAAGGAAGTAGTTTTTTTTTATAATCCGTAATTAAAGAAAAGAAAGAAAGATAATAAAATTATTTAGCACAAACTACAAAGCACACAATACAACATATACCTACAAGTAAATAAAAAAATTAAAAAAGTGTAAAGTGCGTAGTTAGAAATTAACAGGAAAGTGTGCCTCGCGGCTGCACTAAATAGGTCCAGTTCAGCAAGAAAAACTAATTAATTAGCCTATTTCTATTTTTTTTTTCTTTCCCCTGAACCCCAAAAAGTCATTGTAAGCTTCACCTACGTAATTATGCATAACATAGTATAATCAGCCTATAATGTTCCCACTGCTGGGACTAAGGCCTCCTCTCTGTGAAATGGAGTTTGCCGTAATCCACCACTCGGGCCCAGTGCGGGTTGAATTGGTGGCGTAATTATGATGGCAGTATATTGTACAACAAAGTAAATGCTGACGGCAGTTACAATAATAGAAATTTGTTGTACAAACACAGCTCGTATTTCAGATACCGTGTTTTATTTTAGAATAACTGGCTAAGACGATTTGTGAGTGACGTTTTACGTTATCAGTTATTGACTCATTTGTGTGACGTGACATGCCATAGATGTCATAGATGGAGTTGTGCATTTTCTTCTTAAAAATTGTATCGTTAATTCGTTTCAGAGATGAGCAAGACAATTAAAAAAAAATGTGTTTATATAAGTTTTAAGCTGCTTCATCTATTTCTTATAAAATTCATCGAGTTTGTCTGTATGTCATAACAATCATAACTCAAAAATAACTGCATACATTTATAACAAAATTTAAACTCGAAAACGGCACGCTGTAAGCAATTTGAGCTAAATAACGAAGAAAGAGGAAAATTAAGCATGCCATATAATTATATCTCAAAGATAAGCCATGCTCATTTTTTTTACAGTACAGAATAAATAGTAACATCTGCTTCAGTCACAACTTATGACTTAATTTAGCAGAATCACTATAAAGTCATTTATTCAAAGCAGGCTGAAAATCAGCGCTTTTTGAAGGTCAATTTTATAAAAGACAGTCTGTTACTGCACTTTCTGTAGATATGAAATGTGAAGAAGAAACGGGTAAATGAATGTTATTTTAAAAGGTATAATCGTAGGTATTTTTGGTGCTGTATAGCGTTCACGCAGACGACGTCGCGGGCACCAGCTAGTAAATAATAAATTTGTTAGATGCAACTGGATATTTGACTGTAAAAAGTAGACTAAAAGCACATAAATATTTTAATATTTAAAAACAACACGTCCATAGGCGGTGATATAAAACATCGCGTGTACATAATGCAGCCCAACTTGTACAATATTTATTTTGGTTAAATATTTTGACAGTAAAACGTGGACTACCATATAACTGTTAGGCTAAGCGCATACTATGGCTTTGATCGTTGCGGTTTTTAAACTGCGAAATAAAACCGCAAACGAAAAAAAAAACAAGCGAATTCTCTAGCGATTTTTTACCGCAGTGCAAGGACTCTAGTATATTGGTATTGTTCACAGATTTGCGATTATTATCCGTAACGATTAAAATTTGTAGAGCGCGCTTAGCCGCCGTAAGGTGTATGACTAATATACCTACCATAAGTTTTAAAATGAATGCTAGAACTTTTCTACATAGGATTCTCACGATTGTGAGTTCGTCATTGATCAAATACCGGCTTGAAGCTTTCGATGGGTCTAAGTACCTAGTTTGTTGGTGACGAGTTCGTCATTGATCAAATACCGCTTGAAGCTTTCGATGGGTCTAAGTACCTACTTTGTTGGTGACGAGTTCGTCATTGATCAAATACCGGCTTGAAGCTTTCGATGGGTCTAAGTACCTACTTTGTTGGTAACGAGTTCGTCATTGATCAAATACCGGCTTGAAGCTTTCGATAGGTACTCGTATAAGTACGTACTTTGTTGGTGACGAGTTCGTCATTGATCAAATACCGGCTTCAAGCTTTCGATAGTACTCGTATAAGTACCTACTTTGCTGGTGACGAGTTCGTCATTGATCAAATACCAGCTTGAAGCTTTCGATGGGTCTAAGTATCTACTTTGATGGTGAAGAGTGTCTGAAATGGTCTTTTGTGGAAAGAACCACACAGATTGTGTGGACATGTCCATTCAGTGCACGCATTTGTCAGTAATCTTGCAGCTCAATCAGAATTTAAGGAGCTCAACGATTCAACGAACAATACCAAAGAAAGGACATTTGGGTAGGCCGCATAAATTACTCAAACTGCCAGATTATAATTAAAACAAACTGAGAAAAAATAATCAATGACCCACATAGTTATCAAATTCACAATAATTAAAATAACATAATACTTTACAAGACATAATCTATACATATAATAAAATGGTAGGAAAGTCAAAACTGTACATTGAATATTTTTTAAAAGAATACTTGGGGTGTGATCTACAATCGATACCGAAGCCAAAAAAATATTTTATGGAATTTTTGTCTGTTTGTCTGTATGTATGTCCGGGATAAACTTAAAAAGTACTGGACGGATTTGAATGTTTTTTTTTTTGTTGTATAGGTATTAAGTGTGAGCAACATATAGGCTATAATTTATCTTGGAAACTTGAACACCTGATGCAGAACCGCAACAGACCAGCTAAACTATAAGAGATACAAAAATGGCACCGTAGCAAAAATTGTTCCACGTGATGAGCATTTTCTGCTGAGAGAATAAATTTGAAGATCTGGAACACCTGATATGGAACTCCAAGAGCCCAGCTACACTATAACATATAATGGAACGACGTCTTAGCAAGAGCTGTTCAGCCTGATGAGCACTCTCTGTTGACGTATAAATGTTGTTTATCGAGAAGTCCTATAAATACTTACATACAGAATAGTATATAAGTATTTATAGGACTTCTCCCCTATTCTGTATTCCTTATTTTCTCCATCTGCTTCAGTCACAACTTATGACTTAATTCAGGAGAATCACCGTAAAGTCATTTATTCAAAGCAGGCTGAAAATCAGCACTTTTTGAAGGTCAATTTTATAAAAGACAGTCTCCCTCTGTTACTGCACTTTCTGTGGATATGAAATGTAAAGAAGAAACGGGTAAATGAATGTTATTTTAAAAGGCACAATCGTAGGTATTTTTGGTACTGTATAGCGTTCACGCAGACGACGTCGCGGGCACCAGCTAGTACTTTATAAAACTGAAATGAAACATGTCCTTCAAACTGGATTAAAGCAACGCTGTTTGTCATATAGAAATAGGTTACTGCAGGAATCTTGCGGAACCAGTTATAAATTAAACAAATACGTACCTATATAAATTTAGAAATTTGTATTTATTTAGAGAAAAGCGTTATTAGAATTCACGACCTTGTCAGCCATCCAAGCTGACTGTCTAATATTTTCCCCTTCTAATTATGACAAAGTGTTTCTCTTTTAAAATACTACATAAAAATAAATCATTTAAATACCCGTGGAGGTTAGTTGGCATAGCCAGCCCTCCAAAATCTCTACAGTACAGTAAAACTATTTTCTTAATGTCCCTCGTGAATAATCCCATTTCCGAATACAAATGAATGCTAATTTACATGTCCATCAATTATTAGATTTACTGTGTATAATAATTTGAATTCAGAACGAAGTACTTTATTGTTGTTTTATTTCGACAATTAATGTACTTTGTTTGGAATTCAAATTATTATACACGATTAATCTAATAAATGATGGACACGGAAATTAGTATTCGTTTGTATTCGGAAATGCGATGATTCCCGAGGGACGTTAAGAAAATAGTTATGATGTACTATAATTTTGTAGGTACATAACCTTCATTAGTTTTCTATAAGACCGGTGATTGATTACATAGTAGAAAGTTATTATGATTAATTGTTGACCTGTCGTCACCCAATACAATTAGTTTTCGAAGTTAGGGCTTCTATTAACATAAGAGTAAGTTGGGTTTGTATATGGCTTTGTTAAATTAACAAAATGTGAGTCATATTCAACCAATGTTTTATTAGACTTTTTGATTTATTTTGATTAACAATTTGTTTGTTCGGGTTTTATCCTACTAATATTATAAATGTGAAGGTTTGTGAGGATGGATGGATGTTTGTTACTCTTTCACGCAAAAACTACTGAACGGATTTAGAAGAAATTTGGCACACAAATAGACCATGAGCTGAGTAAGAACATAGGCTACTTTTGGTCTTGGATTGCAGACGAAGTCAAGGGAAACATCTAGTAATTTATAAAGGACCGTTTTATCTAGCTGAGCTAAGCTCTAACTAAATAATAGTTAACATAACGTAACATATAATCCCTCCTGTAATCTTCGAAAGGTTAGGCAGAGGTGTACCCATAGTAAACCCACATTTCGTCAGTTATGCTTAAGTCTCATGTAAAAGGGGTGAGCCTATTGCCATCACCCGAGCTGCTACTGAGAAATTCCAGATGGAAAAAACCAATAAGACTTTGCACTACCTGGGAATCGAACCTAGGACATCGTGCTCAGCAGTAGCGTTTGCGACCACTAGACCAATGAGGCAGTCGAGTGAGTAAATTATAGATATTTGATTAATATTTGACATTAATTCACTGTGATTAGGAATCATGATGAAAGAAACTCATCAAAGACGAGACTTAATAAAGAAAAAGCTATGAAATTTGGTCCAATTTAAACTTCAGTTACACGTTTCACATAACACACACACATAATCAGCCTATAAGGTTCCCACTGCTGGGACTCAGGCCTCCTCTCTTTGAGAGGGAATGGGCTGTAATCTACCACGCGGGCCCAGTGCGGGTTGGTAGATGTCACATGTCTTCGAATTTTTGGTTCTAGGACATGCCGGTTTCCTCACGATGTTTCCCTTCACCGTTTTGAGAGCAGTGGTGATGAAATTATTTACACAAAGTAAAGTGCCTGCCTGGATTCGAACCCACGACCTACAACTTGTAAGTCGGGGCCGATTCCACCACTGCTCTGCACTGCTGTTACAAGTTTAGTGGTGAATAAAGAACATGATTGTTATGTTGATCATGATGACTGACTGATTGATTGTTCATGATTCTGAAACCCCCTGCATTGTTTTTTTTTCCGTCGGTTATTAAAGAAAAGCTGTTCCATACATTTTGACCGCGAAGGTACTATATAGGATACTTTTCTATCTACCAGCTGTTTTTATTTTGCGGAAAATTTCGACGCTAGGAGTTGTAGAGTCATGTACTGATTCCGTTATTATCATTCCTAAGTCCCGCCACCCTGTATGTATATAACGTGTTGAACATTGTCCGGGCAAATCAAACTTCTACACGGACGAAGTCGAGAAACACGCTAGTACGGTCAACAGCAAATCGGTAGTAACTTGACCTGCGAAAATCGTACTTACTGTTTACAATAAAAATTGTTTTACCATGAACGTAGGTTGACTGTACTACAAATAAATCTATGCGTCATAATCCTTTCTCCAATAATCTAATTCTGAAGACACAATAAAAGTATAATTAAACTGACTCAATTCATTCCGTTCCATGCATTGCTTGGTAACATTTTGGGGCATTCTTCCATTAAGTGGGTCAGTGGGCATTTAGAGCGTAAGAATGGGGGATAGTTCGCTTTTATGGGTTATATTGTGGACGTTAGAGGGTTAAAGTAGATAGTTATAGTGAGTTAACTTTTTACACGCGGGTGTCGTAAACGGCGAGTTTAGGGGGTTAAAAGCATGGCAACATTGTCTATTTACACTGAATTAGTATGGAGGTTTAGTATGACACTGCAGGTCAAAGGCATTTCTTCTTCTGGGTTCTCGTGCAGGGAAGGAATGAGCATTGATCAATACGCTAGCTGAATGTGTCTTTGAGATCTCAGACTATGAAGTCTAGGTTTTTCAAGATGGTAATTATCACTGTACACGCCTTTTGATACGAATCTGCGGAGTCACCGGGACACGTTTTAATTTTAGAGATCTTAAAATAATCATAAAAATATATTGAAACTATACAGTGCCAAGTTTTAAGCGTTTTCAAATTAATCAAATGGGATTATTCTTGTTGACTTGCATTCATAAAAAAACATGTCTTCTCTCAAGAAAATCCCTATCTCTATGAATAGTCGATTAAATAGATATCAGATTTCGTACGAAATATACGTTATACATGATGACACATTGCCCGGACATGTTTCCTTCTATAGACCATATCAACAAATATTATAAATATGTAAGTTATCAGGAATTTATTTGTAGCAGCCCGGAGTCTGGATTTGTGCATAGTTGATGGCGATGGGCTCATAGTACTAAAAGGTACACTTCTGTCTTACCCTTCGGGGCTTACAGGCATTTTTTTTGTGGTAAACCTTCAAATAACTTCTCCCGCTCTGGGCGGAGCAGGAGGGCGCGTCAGACTTTTACTGACTAAAACCCACGCGTGTTCCTTCAGTTGCCTGTGTACCAGGGCCACGGTAAGGCTCGTGCACACTGGTGCGACGCGATAGCCCGACACAAAGGCACCGCGTGCAGCGCAATGGGCGGCGCCTTCGTGTCGGGCTATCGCGTCGCGCCAGTGTGCACGAGCCTTCACTCTTTCCAACAATTTTATGTTATGAAAATTATACGATCTCTTTGTTACGTTTTCACGGGTAAATCACTGAATCGATTTTAATGAGATGCGAACGAGGCACACGAGGAGATCTGTCCAGTCTATACGTAGGTACTCGAGAAAAAGAAGATTGAAATGCAAAGAGAGAGCTTGAACTCTGAAAAAGGGGATAAACAAACGTTTCTGAATAAAATCAACCACTAGAGAAGTACGATAAGGTGTTGTAGTTTTTGTATAAAAAACTAAAAATTAGGCAGAAGTCGGGGGCAAAAGATACTGAACTAATATATTAACGTCAAGTTTTTCTAATTATTTTTGTAGGCAGTATTTTCTTGGCTTATTTGCCGGAAAAAAATGATTACTTTACTCATAAAACTTGTAAAAAGCCTTTTGATATTATGCCGATAACGTATCTAGGCTGTTTTGCAGGAAATTAACCTGTCGGTCGTAAACTACATCGAGACAGGGTGTGTCTTTTGATCATTAATTACTTTGATAATGTTTCTGATCGGTTTTAAAAAAACGTTTAAAAATAGATTGAAATTTAGTAAAAATTCAAGCAAAAACAAAAATTAATCCTTATTAAAAATAAACCTCTTGTCTTCTTAATAAGGATGAATTTTCGTTTTTATCTACAATTTCCGTGGCAGATCGTTATTTTGCAAAACTAATGAACCGCTTCAAGGAACATACGATAGGTTTTAATAGTGGTACAACTAGAACTTGATACACACATTAAGTCTTGCCCTTGTTACGTTAATGATTCCTCCCATCCAATGGTTGTCTGAAAAATAGGGACTAAGGGCCAATAATATCTGTGTTCTTTAAAACGTACTCACCCAGTCAGGTATCCTCTTACTTTACAATAACATACTTAGTTATCAACCTATTTATCAAAATATTACAACTTTAAATTCAGCTTTCCAATGACCTAATTCCAGCAGCATTTAATACGTGTCCACCGTGTCTTCATGTACGGTCGCCAAAAGTGATAAGTAACCAGGGTCGTTGGATATAGTCGAAGTTTAAATTTATCGAATTAAATTTCATTCAAAAATATCCATCGGTTTCTTACTAAAATTCAACTGTATCCGACGACCCTGGTTATTTATCTCTTTTGGTGACTGTACCTACCTAGACACAGTGAGACGAGTCCCTTGGGTCTGAGACAAATGAGCTAAAGTGCGTGAGTTTTTGGGACAATTAGTTTAACCTAGTTACTCTCTTCTTCTTTAAACCTTTTTGTCATACAGTACCATAACTATTGCACATAAAAAGTGTCCTTCACCGGGATTTGTCCTGTATCGTGGGTGCGTTTACAGACATACTGAATATAGATACTTAGAACTTTTAGAAGGCCAGTCGAGGAACTTCAGTTCAGGGGGTCTACTCTGTCTGTCAACGAAGATATGGGCCCATCCGAAAGTAGTTGGTTAGTCAAAACCACTTATTTTGTCTTGTTTTACCATCCGAAAAAAATAATTTTGCACTTCAAAATTATTTTTTTCGGATGGTAAAATACACACCGGGAGTAGGGACAACTGTCAAATCGCGTTCTTATTTATTCATAGTTCGGGTGCCGGACTGGTCTTCTTATGTTCATAAGAGATACGGAGCTTGTAACGCCCGTAACTTCGGCCGTAACAACGGACGTCGTGCCAAGGGGGTAGATCCCAGATCTTGTTTTAAAACTAAATGATCTATCTTTTGTGCTTGCATGCGCTTGCATGCTTTTGTGCTTGCATGTACTGTCACCAAAAGAGATAAGTAACCCGATAAGATAATTAAGCCGATTAAATTACCCGAGATAAGTAATTAGGAAATTTTCTTTTATAACCGAACTGATTGTTTTCTATTAATTTTATTTTATTTTATTCGAAAACATCTATCGGTTTCTTACTAAACTTCAACTATATCCGACGACCCTGGTTACTTTTCACTTTTGGTGACCGTACATACTTAATATAGATACTACTTATTTATGTATTTATTGTCGTACATTGTATTTTTTTATTTATAAATATTAATCTATAACTACAGTACTGTCAAATTATTGATTAATTAACTAATAAAACGGGCTGATTTAACCATAGCGATTTTTTCCAATCGAGGTTTTCTCAGTTCGTCACCCGCAACCACATCTGTATTGTCTAGGTAGGGCTGCTACATCGTCGAAGCCGAATAACTTGGCTATTGGTTTTTTATGCGTTGTGCCGGATTCTTGATCTTACCCAACCAATCACTACGCTGAAAGACCTAATCCAGCGGTCAGCGATTGCAGCATTGCATTTATGTATTAATTATACTTTAACGTAAAACAGCCAAATACCAATAACCAACGACTACCACCCTCATATTTTAACCGCCAAGTTTCGGCCTCTTTTTTCCAGTTTGAAAAGTATGAATGATAGGTGACAAGTTCCTTGACGTTGAAGATGTCCCCGGACTGTTTGCGTAACAACAACAAATGTAAAAAAAACCGTAGGGACCTACGTACTAATCCCATGCCCCTATCAAATTACCTAAAACCTTTTAACAGCCACATTCCACCGTAATACAACCAAATCTCGCCAAATAAATGCAAATGAGATAGCAGAAAATGCCCGAAATAATAAACCAACATCATTTAAATAGCAAATCCGATGTTTCACGGAAGGAAGGAAATGTAAGACGCTGTAAAAAGGGCGATAACTGAAGTGAGTATCGAAGATTTTTGTAAGAGATAAGTTGCAGATAACAGGGCTTTACCTTAACGAGCATTTGAGGTTGGATTATACGAGTACGGGAATTTAAATCGAACGAGAACGTACTTTTCAGTGATGGAAGGACCAGCAACTTGGATAACAATTTGATTCACAGTTGCACATACTGTGGTCAATTTTGTGACTGATATTAATTGTAACACATGTAAATCCTTTCCAGTGGCAAGGAGCCTTTTTTTTTGGTGGGAAATCATCAAATGACTTCTCCCGTTCTGGGCGGAGCGGAAGGGCGTGTCAGACTCTTACTGACTAAAACCCACCCGTGTCCCTTCTGTTGCCTGTGCGCCAGGGCCACGGTAACTGTACCGGACGGGCGTGATCGCTAGACTCGACGTGCATTTAAGAGGTCGTAGTACCTATCCAGAATATACAGCATCCGAATAGGGCCCTCACTGGCTCAGCGGCGCTGACGTCCTGTACCGACAGGTTGCAGATATTTTCTGAGTGTAACTATATCCTGAAGTCTATGTGAATACGGGTATGTTTTGAAGAAGTACTATCACAGAAACTTCACTTTTCAGGGGTTTTATTTTGAAGCACTAGATGATATAGAGTATATTATCGATGACTACTATAATGTAGGATGAACTAACATGTAACGGGCGTACAATAAAGACATGTTGATTCACTAGATGATAGTTGACTACTGCTTACATGGACATGTTAAATATTACTGCCTAAATGGACATGTTTAGTCACTACATGTTAAATGACTACTGCCTGTACGCATAGGTATTTTCCAGTTAAACTTATAGCGATATACTTTTACCTAATAGAGCTAATAATAACTTATCTTAGACCATTACAACTTGTTTTTTTCAGGGCGTGACGCGCCTCTGAAAGCAGGTTGGATAAATAATATTTACGAACTTAACCAACGTTACAACTTATAAACTCAATCAAATAGGCTTTTCTCATGGACTAGATACCTAAAGGTTAGGTCCAGGGCTAGGTCTTGGTCTAAGGTACCTGGAATCCAGTAAAAAACCTATAAATTACGGCTATATAGTCCACTTAATTGAGATTATAACAGTTGTACTCACGATTTCTTTGTAAAATCACTATCTTACGTATCATTCTAAGTTTTTACACAATTCCAAACATAATATAAGGTTTTGGTGATACACGAACAGTAACTCTTTTGAACAATCCGCGATCCCGGCCGGCATCGGCCCTACCGAACCCCAAGAGCCTTTCTGTCGATCCCAGTATTGCGAGAATTTACCTTATTAAAAAAACAAAGAATTATATTTATTTTAATGAATGAAAAGAAAAACAGATTTTTCCGCGTCTGTTTATAATCGAATGAACTGCATACCGTTTTCAGTTTGCATGCATTTTTTTGACGAGTTATTTATTTTCATACAGGCAAAGCGCTTTTGCAGTATCTAGTGAAAAATTAAATAACCTAGCCGCCAGAACATTCCGTTTAAAGCAATTTGTTTTTACGCAATTCTATGCTGGATATAGACTGACTTTCATTTATTTTTCACTAGCTTCTGCCCGCGGCTTCACCCGTATGGAAGTCGGATTTATCCCACGGGAACGTGCTACCGGGACAAAAATCCCCTATTATGCCCCCTTGGGGGATGATTTTACAAAAAAACTGAAACAAATGTTTTTTTTTTATTTCTTACCAAAAGCATAAATTTAAAAAAAATATTTATCCCTAGCTTAAGAAATGCTAAGTTTCCCATACAAACTTTCATACCCTATAACAATAATCCTAAATGGGGTCATCCCCTTTTAGGATTATTTTTAAGACACAAAGTAGCCTATGCCCTATCAAAGGATGGTATCTATCTCCTTGCCAAATTTTATCGAAATCCTTTCATTTGTTTAGGCGTGAAAAGGTAACATATAGACAGAGTTACTTTCGAATTTATAATATTAGTATGGATGCGGTTTGTGCAGCTTTGCACGTAAGGACTTTAAATATTTTCCTAAAACCTAGCCAGAGAAGATTCACCGGTTGTAATTTAGATAACTGAAAATAGTTTAACGTGTCATTGTACTCATCAATAAAAACAACTTTTAGCGAAAAAACCCTTCATTTTGTCATGTTATGCGTACATATGGAGCAGCTGATTTAGTGGAGAAAAAAGTAAATAGTCTAAGCTAAGCTTGTGACCAAAGTAATCGGCACCATTGTGTAGATACTTAAAGTACGGAAGATATTATATTCTAATAATAATCATTCTCTAATAATAAAAATTCAATGTTTTAGTATTGTATAATTGCATAGCACATGTTGTGAGTACTATGTACCTACTATAAAGCTACTATTTAATAGGTTTTTCTTTCATCGACTTGAATGTGCCCTGGCGGCTGAGAGTATGTCATGCTCACTCTAATGTCTCGCTGGTGGTGGCGTGTGTGTTGGATCATTAAGTTCCCTTCAAAATGGTTGAGCTGAATGGTGCTGATCCATGCGTCATGTTCGTGAACGGGCGCCGTCAGTGGAGACTGGTCATTTCTTAGCTGCCACGGCTTATTTTAATTTAATTTAATATTTGAATTGCTTTTGTCTTTTTATTACGGACGCTGTAACGTTCTGCATCGTTCTCACATGCATAATTTCAACATTAACGATGTAACCAATATTTTGTAACCATATTTTGATTTAAAAGAGTGTCCATGGAGTTTCTTGCCCGTACTTCTCCATAGCTACCAACTACGCTTTGGAATGGGTAACTAGCTTCATCTTTCTGACTGAGCGACCCCTTGACTATTCAAAAGTGCCTGTAATTGGCTTATTTGAAATAAATGCTTTGAGTTTGAGTTTCTCATTGGCAGGTGTAGCCTGTAAGAGTTAACTTGAGACCTGAGCGCCGCGCCGTTGTGTACTACCTACTGCCCTCAGGTGTCAAGTTAACTATTGCGGGTTATAGTAAAAGTCTCGTTTAGAATGAATGTTTAATCTCCGCTAATATAGCTCACAATAATTAATTTAATTTGAAGTTATAGTGGTTTTCAAGTAGGTGAAAAAATAGGGGCGCTAAAAAATAATTTATTCTCAAAGTGGGCGGTATACAAAATAAGTTTGGGAACCCCTGTTCTAATCAATAGTAGGAACTATAGAAACTGTTGAAATTGAGTCGTCTTGCAATGCATATAACCAGTAACACCGTATTTTAAAATTCCAAAATTTTCTTCTAAGTACGCAAGCTAAGTTGGTACTAGTCTGACCTAAAAGTATCTGATGAAAATGTAAATAAATGGATCAGAAAACGTACCTGTAGATATCAATTTTGTAGTGAGCTAGTGACACATACAAATTGAGTTGATTATTTGAATACGTACCTGAAATTCTTATTTTAAAATATATTTTAGATTTGGCAATTTTGGTTAATTATAAAACCTAAATTTTCATAGATGATTTTTGTATTACAATTTATTCAGTAATGTATTTTAAATAATATTTAAATGTGTATGTGTGTGTGTAATATGTATTATGTGTATATGTATAATGTTGAAACAAGTGGTGAGCTATAAAGTTGAAAACCTCTCAATACAGATGAATGTGTTACTAATTCCCATTAGTGAGTGAATTTGTAGTAATTTAACCTGAACACGGTGTATTTACAATTACATCAAATAGTTTTGGAACAGACTTCTAAATTTTCTTCTACCTTCATTATATGAATATTATCAAATCTACAGAAACCAATGCTTACATTTTTAATTTCTTTTTGGAATTTGGAACAGGTAGGTAGGATACGTAACTTGTAACCCACCTGCTGCTCCCAGTTTTAACGACTTGACAAACCATCGGGAATTCTTTTTCTTTTCTTTTTTTATTAAATATACATAAGTTGAATATTAATGTAGGTATTATACACATAAACTTTCCGGAATAAATTCTCCGAATGATGGTGAAAATCGCACCTAAGACAGACATGAAAAGCGATTTTAATTTATAATATGTATAGGTACATCATAAACTTTCGTTTTCACAAAAACTGAAGATCAGCCACAAAGGTTAACAGAATGGTCCAGAGAAGGAAAGAGGAGAAGAAAAAGACCATTGCAAAGATCAGAAGACGACTTGAAATCTACTGCGGGAGGGACATGGAGGAGAAAAACTCACGACCGTTAGCTATGGAAAAGCCTGCTAAAGAGCATAGCAATCTGGAGATTTCTGATGTCTAAACCTTTAATTTAAATAAATTGTAAAACACTTTTAGAGTTGCTAATAAAAGCTATTTGAAATTAAACCATGAGCTTAAAACTTAGGTTGGTATTAATTGGCCCCAATGAATACTTGCTCCAAGAAAATACCCTTTATCATTCTCAATTATAACGATACTAAAGTCTGTTCTTATTAATATCGGGACATTAATTTGTTATTCTTTGGTTAGTGGGCGGTAATAAAATCGAACGCGTGGGTACTGGGACATAAATACAATATTTTTGCCACAGAATATTATTTGAACAATATTATCATTTCAATAGTTCTATATTTAGACCTTGATAAGACGTTTGATTTATGAGCTAGCTAACAATATCACGAATCTAACGTAAGAAAAAGTGTTTTTAATGGTGCGTAAATATTTAAGAAAATCTTTTGAATGTTCATAGCTCAATATCTGAAAAATTACTGGTCTTTCTTAATGATATGTCGTAGTTAGATCTTAGAATTGATCATTTAATTAGGTGTTCGGTCATTTCATGAAATAGTTGTTTCATGAAATGGCCAGATAATTGACCATATCGTTTAAGCGTCAACGTTTTAATGATATGTCAGTCCACGTTTGGTTATACCATGAATGTAGGATACGAGTATCCATCGTTTCATATTTCATGATGATCAATTCGATGAAGAATCGGCAAATATTCTTTCGGGATTGGTGCGATGGTGGCAGTATTAAGGGTGGCGAAGGTCACCTGACGGGTCTAAATTAGCTTCCAAGCAATAATATTATGGTGTAGGCGATGGAGTCCCGCCCCGCGGGGCTCCTACTTCTGAATGGTTTAAAAAATAAAAACCACGGAGAGAATGGCGGGGTCTTTGTTCGACCCCGCCATCCCCTTCCAACCTAACCTGTCCAAGTCGGGGTGCCCATGTACCGAGCTGTCTTCGCTGGCTCTTGCATCTTATGTTCTCCTAGTAACATTGCGGTTTTACTAAATATAAATGTGTTATATAGGCGTGGATAATGTAACTATTTTACGACAATTATGATTACTAATGTTTGGCCACAACATGAAGAAGTCTTGCGTTTAACTGTTTATATCATCAAACCTATATATATGTTTCTATGAGTATTCAATTATCTGGCAAGCCGACATCATGATGTGACCAGCGGTCGATGTTCTATTTCAGGAAATACAACCATTTCATGAAATGATCGAACACATCATGAATTTATCAATTCTAAGATCTGGCCACGATAGATACTTACATTCATAAACTCACGCCTTCTTCTCTTCTCAAGGCTGAAACTACAGAACGCCATCTCCTACATCTATTCTTTAATACTACTTTTGCTACGTTTACGCTCATACATCTGGCCATGCAGTCTCGACATTAGACAGCGACAAAAATCGGTCGTTAAGTCTTATCGATGTCAAATTTCTTTAATAGATTGTCAACCTTATGCTTTCGAAATAAAGTTGAAAAGCTATTAAAGGAATTTGACAGCGATACGACTTAGCGACCGATTTTTGTCGCTGTCTAATGTCGAGACTGCAGGGGCTGGTCATACACGCACGCCGCAGAGATAGCGATATTTTATAAAAAAACCTAGGTACTGCACTAACACTAGACTAGACTTTGTGACTAATGACTATGTCTTTAGACTTTGTGGGTCACTGTTTTATTTTCTTCTCAATTAGTTTTAATCATTATTAGTTTGAGTAATTTATGCGGCCTACCCAAATGTCCTTTCTTTGGTATTGTTCGTCGAATCGTTGAGGTCCTTAAGTTTTGAGTTGAGCTGCACGTTTACTGACAAATACGTGCACTGACTGGACAGGTCCACTCAATCTGAGTAGTTTTTCTTTAAAAAACCATTTCAGACACCAATCTACATGGTCTTCACATGATCTGACCAAGACTATGTCTGAACTCCAACAGAGACTGTGACCTCTGAGTTTGTTTCTACCTTTCTTCTTAGAGTAGTCAGATAGGAAACGCCGACCTAATCTAGTAAATAAAATATGATTGACGTGTAAAAGTGTTTGTACAAACCTACTTACAGAAATATAATCATTTATCATCTAGCAACAAGTGCATTTTATTATTTCTTAGTGGATAAAAAAAAAAACAAAAGGCCTTTAGATGTTCTCAACTATGTATTCTCAAAATCCCTGGAAACAAAGAGAGTTTGATGCAGTTTCCCTGCAACACATTTATTTTTATATTAGAAGTTCACTTGAGATTTGAAAAATTCAATGGTAGGTTAGCTTCGAGAAACAGGCTTCACAGAGTTTAATTTTTTATTGGAACGAAGTTCCTTATAGCGCGTTGTGAAAGGGGGCTAGACGGAAAAAATTCTTACGAAAAGTTGTCACGACACTTTTTGCTATAGTAAGCTATTGTAAGCTGTGCGGCGTCGCATGTTTCTCTGTCTGTCTCTCTCTCTCTTATAGAAAGCAAGCCAGATATTTTCATTTCTGTTTCGCATTGAACAACAACAACAACAACAACAATCCCAACAACAACAACCCCAACAACAACAACCCCAACAACAACAACCCCAACAACAACAACAACCAACAACAACAAACAACAATCAAGCAACAACAACAACATCATTATTTTTTTAAGTTTTTTTTTTTTTTTAGAACTTCGTTCCATCCGGGTGTCCCTTGACACCTCTCAAGTTTTTTTTTAATTGCATCTCGTAGGTCAATCATTTTTTTTTGCCACTAGCGTTTCCATTACAACCTTCACCCCTATGTTTCCACATTTCAGCACTGCCCTAATCCAGGAGCTATAAACAAGGATACAATCGTGATAAACGCCGCAAATCCCAAACAAATGGCTGAGAAGATTCAGACGGGGATAACTGTAGCTTATTCTAAAGACTAGATTTTATGTTGAGACACTTTTTTTTAACTGAAAATCTGAGCTAATACTCTTAAAAGGATGATATTTGGGCACTCACTGATTTAAAAAGTTTGTCATATGCTTTTAACAGAATGAGACAGGGAATTTAAACCCTGTATGATTATTGATGATAATGGCTACATCAATTAATACCTCTACTTAATTACGTAGGTAAGTACCGTAGGTTGGTACAAAACATTCAAAATTATCTATTTTTATTTAAAACATAATGTATTCATTTTGTTGTATTATCTGCAACAAATACATAGGTAAGTACTTGCTTCGTACAAAATTGATATTTCCCGTTATCAAAAACAATATTTTTATATTAAAATCATTGGAGCCTTCCTTCCGAGCACCAGTTACCGTGGCCTACTTGGAAAACCATAAATGGACTTCGTACCCAAGTAGGCCGCAGCAAGGATAACCTCCACAAGTGGGGGTTCATGGACGGCTCATATGTGGCGTCTCCATAGACAATAGCTCATGCCCATCTTGCACCGCATACCCTGTCACCTGCACACGTGAGGACTTAATGGCTGCGTCAGCGAACGGTATTCGCGTTGCTGAATTTTGTGCCAAACAAATAAAAAAAGCATTTTTTTTTATCGTGTTTTTTTTGCTATCGACATGCTAAGAAGAAAATAGGTATTAAAATAATCAGGCATATGTACGGTCACCAAAAGTGATAAGTAACTTGGGTCGTCGATATAGTTGAAGTTTATTATGAAACCGATGAATGTTTTCGAACTTCAACTATATCCGACGACCTGGTTACTTATCAGCTCTTTTGGTTACTGTCCTTATCAGTCGAACTGACGAAAATTCATCAAGTGCACATACCATCACGCCACTATTCCTCGAAAGGGATAAACAGAGGTGTACATCCGCATTTGGATTGTTGTTGTTGTTGTTTGGTTTGTTAGCTTATTGGCATTAACTGGGTACAAATTCTGACTTCGGGCTGTACCTGAGAAGTTCTTGAGACCGTTCTTGAGACCAATGGCACAATCCCTACATTATGTATAAAGTGGTGATTTTTAAGCAGATGGTTGCAGTTGTTTTTTTGTAAAATTAAAGTTGTTTACACACATACACATGCATAAACTCACGCCATTTTTCCATGATGGTAGGCAGAAACTACAAAACGTCACCTGCTACAATGCACCTGCTTCGAAAAGTTTTTTTATTTTTAACTCCCGACGCAAAAAGAGGGGTGTTATAAGTTTGACCGCTGTGTGTGTGTCTGTCTGTGTGTCTGTAAGCAAAGCAGGTTTTCTAGCGGTGGTTCTTAGACATGTTTTATCAAAATCGGTTCAGCATTTTTTTGTCATCAGCTCTTTTTTGTGTCGGGGGTTTTTTAATTTTACCTATTATTCACTTTATTGTAGAACCTACACAAATTCGTATACCACTACTTGCTATGTAAATAACAGTGACAGAAATATATTCCTTAACATACAAACAGTGGATTAAATAACTAACTCAAGCAGTACCCTTGCAAAGTTTATAAAAATTTTTTTTTTTTATGGCAACGTAACCACGGAGAAATCTGAGTATAATAATAATGTGAAAAAATACCGGCCAAGTGTGAGTCGGACTCGCACACGAAGGGTTCCGTACCACGGTACAATATTTAACACTACATTTTTTTTAACCGTACAATTGCCAGTTGACCTCGCATGGAGAGTGTTCCGTACGATAAATATGTTACCCGCCAAAAACATTTCATGTAAAGTAGGTTGCCTTACATAACGCTTTCATTGTTAAAATGTTATCAGATATAATGTGGAGCCAGGCCCCTAGCTCTGCTTGGCTTAACTTTCTTTCTTTCTTTTATTTTTTTAAAAATAATGTTGCCCCACATTAGGAATTTCTCCTGCATTGTGGGTGCGTTTACAAACATTCAAACTCACATACACAAACAGCCAGACCCGGAACAACTACTAGTAGATCATACAAATATTTGTTCTTAACTCTAAAAATCTTACATCTTGGTCAAAATGTATGACATGGCCGTTTCATTGAACTATGTTTTTTACTTCATGTTAATTTTATAATTTCTTGTATAGCGGTAATACTCGTAGAAATACTCATTCTGTGAGAATTTCAACTTTTCAACTTTACAGTCCGCTGACGGTCAGACGGATGGACGGATGGATGGCAGAGGCTTAGTAACAGGGTCTCGTTGGCACCCTTTGGGTACGGAACCCTAAAAAAGTAACTCGCCGAATGCCTTTTCTATATTTTGTCCCAAAACAAACCTATATTATGGAGAGTACTTTTTCTCTTCCATTTCTTTTTATTGACAGACAGGAAAACGCTAAGTCACACATTTCGTTTCATGGACCATAATCAGAGACTTATGAAAGGCTATTTTGGTATGACATCGATTTTCATTACCGGCTTAATATTTAGTGCCAGATCACATTGCCTTTGTAGTTATGTGAAAGTAGGCATGTATTAAATGGAACCTCTATTCATTCCCATTTTGCGCTCTTCAAAATATTATTTAGCACTCTAATATAATGATAGCGCCTCTTTCTGTGTCTCAAATAATTCCTATTTGGGGGTCCTAAAATACTAAATAGTCAAGAAATTGCGACCAACTTGGATGTAGCGTCACAGTTCGATCCTAAGCAAACCCGTTTGGTTGGGGTTTTCTTTTTTGGTAACGGGTTGGAAACCCTCATGGATATCCTTCGCCCTGGGACTGACGGAGGTGTCAGTCAGACTTCTACTGATTAAAACCACCCGTGTTCCCTCGCACACTTGAACTAGGGGCTACGGGCTACCAAAGCACCGCACCTACTCTAGCTAAGTTACTGCGACCAACTTTGAGAAAAGGCCAGAAAGCTATGTACGTATTTTTCTATTCTTTTCTCTGGTCATAAATGGTTGAATAAATAAATAATATGGTAGAATATAATGGTATGGAATAGAATACTCTTTATTATGTATACCATAAAAACTACAGATTTAAATGAAGAAATTTTACATAGGGTGACACAATGGGCGGTCTTATCGCTAAAAGCGATCTTTTACAGACAACCTTTAGATGGATTAAAGGGGGAAGGAGAGACAATAATGCAGGTAGTCAGTGGTGTACCTTTTACATATAAAATAAATATATACATACATAAAATTTTAGAGGATCAATTAAACATTTCCTAATAAAAAAAACCAAGTAAAATTAGAAGTAAATTCTAAAGCCGTAGATATCATTATCTGCCTAGCTTTTCCCCAAATATATTGGATTCAGCTTCCAGTCTAACCAAATGCAGCTGAATACCAATATTTTACAAGGAGCGACTGCTTATCTGGCCTCCACAACCAGATCATAGATTATACGATACCTCTTGATAAAATTGGTTGTCAGACATTTGGTCTTCTGACTACTTGTAACGATTGCCAAAGATATACAAATGATAACCGAGTCCAACGGCTTTCGTTGTTATGTAAAGTATAATAGGTAAAACTAAAAAACCCCTGATGATGACCTTGAAACGGCTGAAACGATTTTGATAAAACATGTCTAAAACCACGCTAGAAAACCTGTTTTCAAATAAAAAAAACCGCATCCAAATCCGTTTACCCGTTTAAGAGCTCCGGTTCCACAGACAGACACACACACACATAGCGGTCAAACTTATAACACCTCTCTTTTTGCGTCGGGGGTTAAAAAAAAACATATTAATATCGAAGTATAAGACTTAAACCGGTAGACATAAGCTTGTACTAATTACTGCTTTCACTCTATTGATTATTTCAGTCTTTCATTTTCCGTTTTTTTTTTTTCTTTTCTATAGTTTTATTTGCCTATGTCCCATAAGTTAAACGTTAACTTAATTTTATCAAGTATAACAAGACTTACAATATACAATATGTTTTAAGCTTGTAAAAGCTGCTAACAGCTTTTCAAGCTTAAAACATATTGTATAAGTAGGTACCTAAGTACCTACTCAAATTAGTTTGTTTGTATTTCTACTTGAGTTGTTAATCCAGACACTGCATAGCAGTACATACTATGAAACTTTTAGAAGATAACACTTTGCAATGTATCGTGCAAACAGTTCTTACTTCTAGTATGGCTTCAATAAGTGTAAGAAACGCTTCAGGAAAAACAATTATTTGCTAGCGGTGTCTTAATCAAAATTAATAACAATTATTACTGGTCTCTACAATTCCAATGGCCGTTCTCTAACTTTAGAAAAAAGTACAGACTCTATAAGGATAAATTCAGTGAGTAATACGTTTATGGTCTCTAGTTCTCATCCGATTTTCTGATAACCAAAATAGATTTTCTCTAAAACAAAGACTGACACTCAAAATTAATAATACATAGATATTAATTATATTTATTAATACACTACTCCCAGTTCAGACCATAATCCAATTTTAATACACAAATTAGAAACTAAAGTTTACATTACTTATCCATTAAGCTTACCACAGGTTAATAACTACGTACCTTAAATTATTCCATAGTTTTCATTATATTAAGACTTAATTGTCGATTAGATTTTGTTTATGCTTCATTTAGCGTAGCTATAATACTCTAAACAGAGCATAAGATATCTATTCTAAAAAAAATAAAAAAAAATTACTAGCTGACCCGACAGACGTTGTCCTGTCTTAACTATGAATGTCGTTTAGTTTTAGTTTTGACTATTGACTAAAACTAAAACTATCGACTCATTTATCAACGGGTCCATCTGTGTTAAACGATATTTGCATGCGCGCATTCTGTCAATTGCTGACAGTTATTTCAAACAACTGACAGTTATGTAAAATTAATATTGGCGTTAAGTTTTCTTAAATTTTGTAACGTTCCTATCAACTTCCTTATTTTTTTATTTCATAAGATCCGTCTCCTGACAATAACGAACACAACAATTTATTTTTAGTCGGTCCTGCCGTTCACGCGTGATGACGTGACCAAGGGAAATAGGGTTTCATTTTTATATATAAAGATTTATCGGAGAATATTTTTTCTTTTCAGCTCTTTGGCTAGTTTTCAGCAATATTTGCGGGCCGAAACTAAGTTAATGCAGCGTGTGAGTGTAACATTGTAACTGTTTATGTATTGTGATGAGGTCCTACTTCGTCCTCTTCTATCTGCAAGAATTTTTGTAGTGTAATTTAAAGAGTTTCTTCAAGGTCCAACAGTTTTAAACTATGGAGAAGATGATTTGGAATAAAGCCTGTGGTGAAAAAGAACTATAGGAACTACGTATACTTTTTACTGTCGCCAGATTTTAGTAACTTCATCTTTAATTTCTGTGTATGTACTTATTTTTTCAGTAATTGTCTTTTGTATAATGTGTATATTGGGGACGGCAATGTCTATCAGGTAAGTAACTTTATATATTTGTATCCTGTAGGGTTATATCCTGTCTGTTATATTGAAGTTTTGACTCAAGACAAAACTGCGGGGCATTTGCGTAACGCACATACAATAGCAATCGATTCCAATGCCTTTCTTTTTGACAATTCAGCCACGTTAATTGCGTTATTTACGTTGCTGAGCAGATGGTTTTTTAAACCTATGAAGCAATGGATCTCAAAAGATGGATGGTGTGGCATTAGGGACTGTATTAGCGTCCGTAGGGACTGGTCATCTCTCGGCTGCCACGGCTTATATTAATTTAAATTTTTGAATTGTTTTTTTTTTGTTTTTATCTTTTTTATTACGGACGTTTTTAAAGTGTACGTCTTTCTACATCGTTCTCACATGTATAATTTCAACATGAATGATGTAACCAATTTTTTTTGTAACTATATGTTGAGTGTCCATGGAGTTTCTTGCCCGTTATTCTCCATAGATACCTACCTACTACGCTTTGGAATGGGCAACTAGCTTAATTTTTCTGACTGACCCCTTGACAATTCAAAAGTGCCTGTAATTGGTTTATTTGAAATAAATGCTTTCTTTGAGTTTGAGTGAATTGTAATCAATTTTCAATTTATGTATTTCACGTGATTACCCTGTTCTGTCTTCTATAGACAAATTTGTCTTGATTCTGGTGTAGGTACTGTCAAAGTAGTTATATTTATTACTTATTGCCTTACTATTTCATTACACTTTAGTTTAAATATAATATATTATACCTTCATTAATATTCTGTTTCTCTATGTTATTGCCAAAGTTTCTCTGTGATCTATTCAAAATAGTTTTGAAGTACCACTCAGCTGATATATGGTGTGACAATATTATTAGTTTATGAGTAATATATGACATAAAGTCACTACACAGTTACTCTGGAAATTGTTTCTATTAATATTAGCCTGTTGATGAATACTGCAGGACAAAGGTAATTATATCTATATATATAAAAATGAATCCCTATTTCCCTTGGTCACGCCATCACGCGTGAACGGCTGGACCGATTTCACTTTTTTTTTTTTTGTTGTGTTCGTTATTGTCAGGAGAAGGATCTTATGAAATAAAAAAATAAGGAAGTTGATCGGAACGTTACAAAATGTAAGAAAACCTAACGCCAACATTAATTTTACATAACTGTCAGTTGTTTGAAATAACTGTCAGCGATTGACAGAATGCGCGCTGCAAATATGGTTTAACACAGATGGATCGGTTGATAAATGAGTCGATAGTTTTAGTTTTAGTCAATAGTCAAAACTAAAACTAAACGACATGTAACATAGTTAAGACAGTACAACGTCTGTCGGGTCAGCTTGTTAATATAATAAAGTTACAGAGTTTGTTTCTTTGAACGTGCTAACCTCTGGATCTACCAGTCATTATTTTTTTTCTTACATTTCGTTGTTTTATCGTGAGGAGGCTTTTAACATTACGTTACGACCCTTGGAGCAAAAAGAAAAAAAACAGAAAGGACGTTAAGCGAATACGAAATAACAGCGTGGGCGCGCGATGTGGGTCGGAGTCCAAGGAAGTTTTATAAAAATGTGGCTGTTATTTTAGTATATTGTGTATCATACAACTTCCATGCGAATGAAGTCGCGGGCAGAAGCGACTCTTTTCATATAGAGAAGGAACGAGCACTGAATATCACATCAAGAAATACTATTATTCAGCTTCATAACCTCAATTGCGTAACACACTTTTTTATCACAAACCGAAACATTTTGAAGGAAATTCATAATCCATTGCTCCATAATATGTTTGAAAAAAACTTTTTTACAAAAAAACAACCGACTTCCAAAAAAAACACTAAAAGACGTGAAAAATAACTTTAATTTCGGGAGTCGGTGTCTTTGGTTTTGTATTTTCGTTTTTGACTACCGACTTCCAAAATTAAAGTTATTTTTCACGTCTTTTAGTGTTTTTTTTGGAAGTCGGTTGTTTTTTTGTAAAAAAGGATTTATTTTTCACTTTTTAGTTACGGCACCTACCCCACATAAATTCGTATACCACTACTTGGTGTGTAAATAACAGTGACAGCAAATTATTAACACATCATCCATATAAACTAAGTGGAAAAAATATGCAGTATTAAGGATAACTCAAAAACTTCTGGTCAGACCTTGATCAAATTTAAATGGGACCACATGTGAAGCACCACCTATCAAATAAAAAAAGAATCATCCAAATCGGTTCACCCAGAAAAAAGTTATGAGCTAACACACATAAAAAAAAAAAACATACAGACGAATTGAGAACCTCCTCCTTTTTGTGAAGTCGGTTAAAAATACATCTGCTCAACAACGTTAATAACGCAATGAATATTATTGAATGTGTTACTGTGAGTGTGAGTGTGTTACTCAATTACCCCGCCACCGTTTAGATTGGAAACCAAACCCGACATAGATGGCTAAAGGCTTGGCTGATGATGATCATGAAAGGCATTTCTTCCCAGACAAAGCACTGGGAACTGGTGTAGGGCGAGTTTTTTGGGGGACTCTCTAATGTAATTTTGACGTTCAAAAAGTGGTGATTCTCATTCTAGTTTGAATAAATGACTTTTGATTTATTTTTGGTACAGATACACTGAGGCCTGAGCAAGGATGTAGACATCATTTGGTAGGCTTACTTTTTTAATTGACGGCTGATTTACATAGTGCGATTTAATTGCCTGTGGCATACCATAAGTTGAAGTAACAATAAAAGTTGCACCGTTTAAACGGTGTTAAAACGATGCAGGTCATTTGCTGTCTCAATTTTTAACCGACTTCAAAAAAAGGAGGAGGTTCTCAATTCGTCTGTATGTTTTTTTTTAATGTGTGTTAGCTCAGAACTTTTTTCTGGGTGAACCGATGTAGATGACTCTTTTTTTTATTTGATTGCTGGTGCTTCACATGTGGTCCCATTTAGAGTTGATCAAAGTTTGACCAGTAGTTTTTGAGTTATCCTTAATACTGTATATTTTTTCCACTTAGTTTATATTGATGATGTGTTCATAATTTCCTTTCACTGTTATTTACATATCAAGTAGTGGTATACGAATTTGTGTGGGGCAGGTACCGCAACTAAAAAGTGAAAGATGAAAACTTTTTTACAAAAAAACAACCGCCATCCAAAAAAAAACACTAAAAGACGTGAAAAATTACTTTAATTTCGGAAGTCAGTGGCCAAAAACGAAAATACAAAACCAAAGACACCGTATGCCATAGGCAAGGAACTTGCATCGTGTAAAAATGGGCTTTAGGTATTAAAGGATAAATATTTTGAGTTCCTAAAGGTAGTATGCAAATATAAGAAATACACTATAAAGATGTTTATTTTTTACCATTCTAAACTTGTTGACTATAAAACCCATCCAGAGGGTAGTTTTTTTGTAGCAAGTCTGTAAAACCTCATTTTAAAAGTTTTTACTTTTCCCAAGACTTGTTTAAAAGAAGTAGTGAGGTTCTAATTAATGTCTGGTCAGTTTGCTCTTTACTTAATCCGGCCTGCGTGAAAAGTTTTCTTTTTCCAGGATAAAAAGGTTTTATGTTTACCAAGTTAAGTTTCTACTTTTTATTAAGTTAGATAGAAAAAGCTGTACTTTCAAATAATATTATCAGTGATTTTCAAAATAATAGTTTTAAAATAATTTATTTCCTGACAAAAACGCTTTTCCTAATTTCTAGCATCCTATACCTACCAGCTCAGGTATAAGAAAAACTATGAACACCTAAATATTAGTATTAAAACATATGACTTTGCCCGTTACTATTGAAATTTCTCATACATATATAGAAGGACAACTGGAACTAGTAGATTCCTCGAATTTCAGACACCAACCACATTGTCACGTAGATTGAGATCAAATCTGTAGGTATTCAGAATTGCAAACAATAGTACCAATTATTTGTTGCAGTGTTACACTGCATGAGAATCAGGTTACTTGTTTCAGAATCTAACGATAACTTATCTAAAGCTCGATTCAATACCGTACGTACGTTCCAATTTATTTTATAGCACAAAAAATAGTAAGTACTGTTTGATTATAATTTTATAACCGAATTCGGCGTTATTACAATATGAATTTCAAGTAATTCTCATGATAAAGATATACTAGGTTTCTGAATTGAGAATTTGAAGTTGAGAACTTTTCGCATTACTTAAGGTGATATCTACATTGAAGGACTCACCTTAAGTAATGCTAAAAATATAGTTTGACAAATGCAATAGTATTCTTTTGCGACTGCTGAGCGATTTTGCTGCAGCAGGTCGATTCCGAGGCTGAATAAAGGAATTTCTCCGTTTTAGTTTGGTTTCAAGATTTGTTCCCGGCGGCCTCTTAGCGAAATGTGGGTGTTCTATATCTATAATATTATCTGCTTACCCTTTAGGGAAACAAAGCGTGAGATCATGTTGTTAGTTAGTCATAAGCGATTCAGTTCGTTATCGAAAAATTATTAATCGGTTACCTAACGTACCTACGGCAATCGGTTACCTAGGTAACCGATTGCTCAATACATTTGCGGTTTTCCGATCTAGTATAATGAACCCAAAAATAGTTCGAAACCCCGGATGGCTTACTCTAACAAACCTGACAACGTGACAACATCCTGTGATCTAATGCAAATCTGTGCTTCTAATGAAAATTTGAATTTGTTGGGCTACAACTAAGGATCCCCTGATCCTTAGTTGTAGCCCAACAAATTCAAATTTTCATTGGTATTTTTGCAAATTGCAGCTCACTTTTTTACGTGACTGATAATATATTTATTGAAAAATAATCATAAATTTCATATTAATCGTCAAACTTTGGAAATTTTGTCCACCTAAGAATTTTTCAGAATATGTCATATTATGAAAATTCTTAAGTGGAACAAATTTCAGTAAATATATCATTCCTACAGTCGCGGATCGCATTTTGATCAACAAACGACGTAAAACGTAGCTGCATATTGAAAAAAAAAAAAGAATTTGCCGGGCTACAACTGAGGAATCAGTTTAAGCTAAGGTTTCCTAGAAGACTGGTAGCTGCCACATAGCGTCTGCAATTTATCGGCTAATGACGTCATGAAAAAGTTATTTATGACAGTAAGTCGGTGTGTTTTCCTAGACAGCGTTTTTTGACACTGTAAAGTCAACGCCTCTGCCACCATTTTCATGACAACCGTCTCCGCGGCCGTTATGTGGCGGCCACCGCTATTTTAGGAAACAGTAGTTTTAGGCAAACCCGTAAATATAGTATTGTATAAATTAGCTGGTAGCTGGTATCTTACTAACTTCTGCCCGCGACTTGGCCCGCGTGGATGTCGGAAATTATCCCACGGAAACTTTTTTTTTTGTTGAATGGCATCTTGTACTTGTGACCCTGAGAGTACTTGGCCACTTAACCCGACTATCCTGTGGCTGCCTTAAGCTAACTCAAAGCCTCCAGCCAGGGTCGAATTTCTTAAAATACTAGGTGACCGCATGCTAAGGGCACCCCCTGTGGGGTACGAACCTCGGCTTAGGGCGTCACTGAGGGGAGGACAGCAAGGTGGGACAGGCTGGATCGAATTTTGATCATTATTATTATTATTCGGGGAATTTAAAGACCCACGACCCACGGGAACGTACTACCGGGACAAAAAGTAGCCTATGTCCTTGCCAAATTTTATCGAAATCCGTTCAGTGGTTTAGGCGTAAAAAGGTAACATATAGACCGAGTAAATTTCAAATTTATAATATTAGTATGGTGGAGATAGCGATAGTCTCTGACAGTCACTTCTTGGAAACTGTTACTGTGTAATGTAGTCGGGTAATACTTGCCAAAGAAATCCTACCGTGAGAGCCGTTTTGTTGAGACCAGCTAGAGTCAGAGAAAAAGTTTTCATAGGCAAAGGCGTTAAAAAAGTATTTGTCTCGTTTACTCTTACGTTTGGATCTAATAAGTTTGTCCTTGTCTCATACTTAATATATTTAGAGACACCTTGCACCTTGATTTTATATTTATATTCATGTAATTTATTATAATTTAATTGTGCTCTTGTGTGTTATGTTATGTGCTATCTATTTATCTACCTATCTACTTGTCTATTGCTACTCTGTCTATGGGCCAACGCAAAACTGTGAAATGCCCATGGATCATAAGTTTGCGTAAACCGGAACGCAATGCAACATGTAATGTTGCAATTGTCATTTCCTTTTTAGGGTTAGTACCCAAAGGGTAAAACGGGACCCTAATTACTAAGACTCCGCTGTCCGTCCGTCCGTCTGTCTGTGTGTCCGTCTGTCACCAGACTGTATCTCATGAACCGTGATAGTTAGTCAGTTGAAATTTTACAACAAACGTTTTTATAGATGATGGTACGGAACCCTTCGTGCTCGAGTCCTACTCGCTCTTGGCCGGTTTTTTAATGTTTTTTCGTGTACTGTTTTCGTCATAACCACTACTACAGCTTATCTCCTATCTACCTAGACACCCTTAAGGGAGACAACGCACGCAGCTGATGGAAAAAATCTTGAGTAGCCGCCTGATAGACGCACGGGCAGACGATAACATACGATTTCATAAAGTTTTCGCTTTGCTAAATTATGTAGGCAACACCTCAGAACGATAAGCACAAAAACAAGCTTATAAAAAGCAGAAGTGAATTGTAGTATTTTTAATATCTGAATTTTTACGATGTGACTGACAGCCAAAATCATGAAACTCATAAATTGCAGAGAACCGTAAAATAGTCAATAAGTTTGTGTCGCGAGTGTCTCAACATGAAATTCGTAATCAAATTTTATTTTTGCGATAAAATATATTTTATTAAAGCTGCTTATGGCGCCGACAAAATGAAGTATCATAAATTTTTATCTACATACATTTTATACCACAATCCATCTTTAACATTGGTCCTATCCAGTGGTCCGGAAGAGCTTAAATAAGGTCCACGAAACTATTATTCGCAGTTTTTAACTGGGACAGAAGATGCAAGCTCAAAAACTACATCGATGCAAACCGAATTTCCATTTTCTACAAAGAAAGTTGTGTATTTACAAGCCTTTATTTAACTTGTAATGTTTGTATGTATGTTAGTTTGTTAGGTCAAATCTTGCAAGCTGAATTAAAACCACTTCCTCTTATCTTATGGAGTTGAAATTTCACATGTTGATTTTGTTTCAAAGACAATGCATTTTTACGATGCATGACCTGGCTGCTGCACCTCGGATTGGCTCCATACGAGAGATCTCCTCAGCGGTCAACAGCACAGGCACGAAATTTTGTATAAAACTCATTCAATCATGATAGTCCGTTCTAAAGTATGGCTTGACTTGGATAGTGCAACACGATTGGCTTTACACAATGACTTGTGTAAAGGCGTGTTTGGGTTCGTTATATTTGTACAAGTATACCTTTCATGTGAAAGTGGTAGAACGGATATTTAAACAAATTCTAATCCAAAGAGTATGAAACAAAATTTAAGTAAAAACCTTTTTATAAACAAGCTTTTAATTAACTCAAAAGTACTAAATAAAAATTACGTTAACATAGAACTTTAATATTTTTTTAAAAGCTTGTGGCTCGAACGTCTTTCTTACACTTTAAGATAAGCCTCAAGCTTTTAAAAAGTTGTTTTCAAAAAGGTTTTTTATTAAAAAAATATTTATACGTAGTCTCAACGCTTAGTACTTTTGAGTTTAACAATGCAGAAATCAAAGTGGTCCCTGGACAAAAAAAGGTTGGGAAGCACTGATTTATGCCATATACTCGTAAAACAGTTTTTAGAAGTAGAAGAGATTACACCCAAAATTAATAATGTATCTCATGTTCCAATCTCGGTCTCGATCTTCGACTGCTGCATATCATTCGAATGATATCTTATAACCCGAATGCCAATAACTCTACTCGGCTACCCTAATGTCCAAATGTTCAAGTGAACGTAATTATATAGAGCTATAAATTTTCAACACGGGGAAACTGTAATTTTCTATTGCTTTAAAGTTTTATATAGTAAACATAAACCGGAGTGGTTATTGGCAAGCATAACCCAAAAAAAAAAACTTAAATGTCAAAAATTTTATCATGTTTTAATGTAGTAGTCATACTTTTTTAATAAATAACATACATTCTTGGAGCAGTCGCCCCATGTAAAATACTAGTATTTAGCTGCATTTCGTTGGACTGGAAGCTGACCTCAACTTAGTAGGAAAAAGGCAGGCAGATTGAAACATTCTTGGAAATCTCCTTTTCCTAAAATATTGACTATTTTCTTCAAATATATTTTTGTATAGCTGCTGAAAGTACTATAACAGTACAAAATATAAAATATGATTAAATATTATTTTATCTAAGTGTGTTTTATTTTTATTTCTTCAAGTAAATGCTTTTAATATTCGACATTTACGACCAACAGTCGCACAGAAGACAGTATTATAAAAACTTCCAGTATTTATATTTTGATACTTGAACGAGTAAATATTGGGACGGCCTACAGAAAAAAGCCAGAGTCTGGTTCACTCGTCTTATTTAATTTGAATTTATATCAGTCATGTGAAAGGTTTTATTTTAATTAGAAAATGTCCACACATACAGGTACTTGACTAGTAATTTGAGCAGCAATAGCCCTATGAGAAAAAAAGAGCCAGAACAAGAGCCATATTAAAGAGTATTCTATTCTATTCCATTATGACAAGTCGTGAGTTTTATCTCCAATCTGACAAGATTATTTCAAGACATTAAAAGAGATTAGGACCTATAAGTTTGTTTCGGCCTTTTTTCTCAGAGTAGTCGGGTAGGATACGGACCTCATCTAGTTTTTTAAATATGATTGACGAGTAAAACTGATCGTACGAACCTACTTACAGAAATAAAATCATTTATTATTAGAAGTTCTGTCCTCTTCACATGTAGAGAAAGAACGAGTGTGTATACAATTACACCACGCTGGCACAATGAGTTTTGCCACTTCAGGCCATTCTTATATTCACCAGTTATTAAAGTTCCGGATTTATTAAAAAAAATATATATTGCTTTGATGTAGTAATTGGAAACCGCACCTACCTACATGAAATTATACCTAATAAACTAATATTAAAAAAAGAGAAAAGATTTGACTTTTAGATGTTTCTTTGTAATGGATAAACTTAAAAAATATAAACCCGATTTAAAAACAAAACACCTTTAGAAAGCTACATTATTAGCGAGTACCATGGGCTATATTTTTTTTTTTTTTTTAAATTAGAGATCCTTCGCAAATTTCAATAATGTAAACCCAAGGTTTCAGACATTTTCCGATAAAAGTCGTTATTTGGCGTGCGCTGCGAAAACTATTAATAATACATAAAATAACTACATGTTTATATTACTCATCATTCTTGTTGGGAATCATGAGTACTATAAAAACGTCCTCGAGGCTTCGGAGTTTATTCATAAACGTTGTTTAAAGTTAAGCAATGATTAACGACTGTTTAACCATAATTAAGAGGCTTACAAGAGCTAAAGCGCGGTCACTGTCGGATTTCATAGAAAAGAAAGAGACGCGCGATGACACAACGGTAGTAATTTATTGCAAAATATGAAGCAATTATGGATTTCCATAAAATCTATTCATTGGACTAAAAAAATAAAACACTATTACGTTAGTATGTTGCTTGTAGAATAGTCTGACAAAAAAATCTGTATGTTTGCATGTATATTAGTATGGCTTTTAATCGTTAAAAAAAAATTGTTAGAGGTATCTTCGTGATTTTTTTCTATCACATCAAGTTAATTGTATTATGTTTTTAATACACTATCTAACTAGCATATATCCTGCAGAATATCATATATTATTCTGATTTTGGTTACTGCAGTGGATCATATATTTTTAGGCATTATAAATTTGCGTTTAGGTCATGTAGGCCCCTTAAGGCTCGTTCACACTTGTGCGACGCGACAGCGCGACACAAAGGCACCGCGTATCGCGCGACAAGCGGTGCCTTTGTTCCGTGCTGTCGCGTCGTGCCTGTTTGCGGTAGCCTTTAAGAGCGCTTACACGGGTCCACTAGCGCCACTCCTATGAAAGTATTATCTCGTGACTGAGAAGGAATTTTTAAAAACGGCTCAATAAGCCTAATTCCTTCTCAGTCACGAGATAATACTTTTTTAAAGGAGTGGCGCTAGTGGACCCGTATGCGCCCTCTTAACCGTATCTTAACTTTAAGCAACGTATATAAATAATTCCCTTGTATGTCTAACTATTATAGATAAGTCACAAAAACCGTTTTTGTTCAAATTAGTCAATCAAAACATGGGTAGAATCGAAGGTACATTCGTATCATGATATAGGAAATGTGGCTTTTATTTTAGTATCTGTGGTGTCTTACGACTTTCACGCGCACGAAGTCGCGCAATTAGCGCGCAATTATATAAGAAGCCTGTCAAAGATAAAACCTCTGTCCAATAAGAAGCATTATTGAACCATGTACAGTCACGAGCACCGATATGTCAACACTTGGCAACTTTCAATAGCGATTTTTACGTGAAATAACGAATGAATGAAAAAAAAAAAAATTTAAATATGACATATATTATGTAAACCTATAGGCTCGAAAATACTATGTTCGTATTAACATAAAATTTCATTCAAAAATTAAGGAGAAAATCGCTTTTGAATTTAGTCAAGTGTATACCTACATATTTATGCTCGTGATTGTAGGTATCCTAATAATCTTTATTTAAGGGGGATGCGCCAGGATAGGCTGCGAAATTCAATTTTTCTTACGTTTTTTGCAATTGGCAGGTCAGTATCAAGTTGTATGGTGATCTAAATATGATTCGCGACCGTATCAAATATGGCTTTACAGAATTATAATCATTAGAATCAGTAATACAACTCCGTAAGTTAGAATTGCCCTCAAATGTCATGATTTCATGAAATAGTCATTCAATAGGGTAATATGAACTTATAGAGATGTATTGCTGATTCTAATGATTATAAGTCTGTAAAGCCATATTTGTTACGGTCACGAACCATATTTTAATCAAAATACAACCTGACAGTGACCCGCAAATTGCAAAAATCGTAACAAAATTTGAATTTCGCGGGCTACCCTGAAGGATCCATCTTACTAAAAATGGAATACTCGTCCGTAAGCACATCACTTGAAAACGGCTGGACTAAATAGTCAGAATTAGGTCTTTTAAGTTTTTTTTATGAAAACAAATGTTTGAAAGATGTCCCGGAATATGTTCAAATTCGGGAAAAACTAAACGTCCCTTTTTCTATGGGATTTTTTATGAGCTCAAGACTGTAGCTCACGATTCAAGAATGATCACTCAAAAATACGTATTTCTCATTTGCATAAACTCACAAAACGATCACAAAGTTTATAAAAATTTGGACTGAACAACGTCAGGCGAGTCAGCTGTAGGTAATGAACCTACTAATAATAGATAGGTAAAATAGTTTAAAGGCTCCCACAAACAGGCGCGACACGACAGCGCGACGCGACGCTTGTAGAACAATTCGTATGGAAACTTAATGGAAATTGTTTTACTAAAGTCGCGTGGCGCTGTCGAGTTGCGCCTATATGCGGGAGCCCTAATTCATTCAAGTACAGTCGGTAACTAAAGATGAACAAATAATGTGGGTTACATTAAACATTAAACAGTCTACTCTCATAAAATAATTACTTAGTGCTTTGGTTTTAATAATGAAGACCTATTATTCTTTTATTGCTCTAGATTGATGGATCTGGCTTTTGGTTAAACTTAGGTAAATGAATTATCATTTACCTAAGTTTAGGTATAGGTTTTAGGTGGGTTTAGGTATTAACCTATTAATGTTTGCATACCGAATGGTGAAATATGGCTCAGCTGTAATGTGCCTATCATAACACCTATTATATACTTCCCATATTTCCAAAATAAAATGTTTATTCTATAATAATAGAATAAACGTTTATTTTGATTTGATTAAATTAATAAATAATTAATGCCTTCAGTGAAAAAATCTTCTCAATCTGATGAAATTTTTAAACAAAGAATTTTTAAGTTAAAAATATTTTTTCCCGTTTATAATCATAATTATTTTAAATAATTCTTAAATTTGAAAACAAGTTTAAGTATTAAGTTATTTAAGACTTAAGTTCTTATTGAAAATGAAACAAAATAATTTTTTTCAACGAATTCTTAAGTCTCACTTCTTCATTTAAAACGTAGATATAAAGTACCTTCCTAATACGAGGCAAAGTTTTTTAAGTACCTACCTAATTGATATAACAATTTTGACATAAGCTTGAAATATTTATGAAACTTCGCATAAAAAAGGAAACACCTGTTAAGATAAAATAATAAATTATAATAATTATTAGATGAATTTGTATACATGGAAAAATATATAATTTCCATTTAAGAAAGGAAAACGCAATTTCCCAGTCAAGAAAAAGTGGAGCGTGTCTCTTGTTGGCACTACAAATAATAAAGTAATTATATTTTTATGAGAGAACGAACGTTGTTTTTATAAAAAACTTCATAAATAGTTCTACTTATTGTTAAAACATTTTAAATAGGATGTGCATTGTTTTATTTTAACAAAGAAAAATAGAACACTCATAAAAGAAAACGAGCCTCACTTCACAATATAAAAAAATACGTGACAAAAATTAAATGTAGAAATTGATAACACCGACAATAATAAGGCCCTAATTAAATATTTAAAATAAATATTATTGTGTCTTGTTATTATACACAATACTTAATGAGTTTCGAAAGAAAATGTCATGTGGGATAGATAGCGCACGTACGTTTCCCAACGGCTATAAATAAAGCGATTAATACCCGCTCTAAACACACAACCATATTTCTAAAAATGATTAAAAACGTCAATACAATGCCAACAATTATTTACTTACGTTCCATAAGAGTTTTGGCATCAATTCAACGATTTCTTAATGAACTGAAATCTCTAATAACACACTCACTTAAATTTTTCAAATGAAACAAACAATTCGTCAACTTTTGAAAAAACTTTTCACTGACACTCGGATTTTAAATAGTATTTAACCATTAAAATTCGCACTATATTCAAAATTCGCCCTGAATTCACTTCCACAGTAAAATCAAGACTCGATAAAAAACACAGTTAGATTATTGTTTTACTCACATTTCGAAATTCAAATTATAAAAAGTTCTTATTCCAAAAAAGTTCGAGCTCGAAACTCACGCACGTTTTTTAAAATAATTATTTATTTCAAACAATGAATTCTTTTTTTAAATTTTCGAAGATTTGTTGTACGTTGTTTCGCAAGTGTAAAGTTACGGTACAGTCGGCGCATTGAGGCATGCGCGGCGGTTGGAACTCAGCGAACGACTGTCGACTAGAGTTGAGAGTTCTACTCATACAGCGGTGTAGGCGAGATTGTAAATCGCTGCAGCGTATCAAATCTCTATACGGTGTAAGTAGAGGTATGAACCTTTAAGGCACTGATTAGATATAAGTTGAATAGAAAAGTATAAGGAAATATGGAGAGTTTTATTTGGTAATTTTTGGGTCAGTGGGTCGTCTAAAATTAAATCAGTCACGTTGAATGTGGACAATATAATATAGTTTGTGTGTTAATACACTGCAATTTTTTTAAACTATGAATATTTATGATCCCTATCACAGAGAGTTTGCCTGAGTCCCAGTACTGTGAACATTATACGCTGATTTATTAGTTTTTATTTTTTTTCTTTTGAATAATTTTAATTTCGTTGATTGTTGATTTATTTGGTTGGTTTGTTTGGTTCATGTTTAAGACAGTGTTTTGTTATTGACTGGAAGCCGACCCCAACATAGCTGAGAAAGGCTAGTGGCAGATGCTGATAAGATAGTGTTTTGTTTTGTGTATATTATGATATGACGTCTATCGTTCTTTCCTCCTGTTTTTCCATTCCCGATGCTAGTCGCAAAACTATCCTACTAATATTATAAATGTGAAAGTTTATGAGGATGGATGGATGGATGTTTGTTACTCATTCACGCAAAAACTACTAAATGGATTTGAATGAAATTTGGCACACAGATAGATCATGACCTGGGTAAGAATATAGGCTACTTTCCATCCTGGATCGCAGACGAAATCGCGGGCAACAGCTAGTACTTAATAAACTTTCTTAGACAGGAAACCATCGTGCATCACCGTTTTGCGAACGAAGTATGGTTTCAGGCTTGCCTGTCGAGCAGTACCAGTCCTTCAAGGTTAATACATGTAAAGAACTTTAGTTGCTTGCAAATAAAGATGTAAATATACAAGATTCATTCTCATGCTGTTGATATATTTTTGCTTGCCAAATTGGAACTCATTTACTAATATTTATGTTCTTTCATTCCATGTTTATTGAGATTGATTGCAATATTAACCAATTACAAGTTAGTTTATTTCCCGTGACTTTGTTCACTACTTTCGGAAAAATTCTTCTTATTAACATGATTATCTTGCTTTTATGTTTTAAGCTGTGGACTGTCTTTTCGTAATTGACGGAAACTGTTTCATATTGAAATAAAAGAAGAAGAGAGAAAGTTATCTATCTTCTGCGATGGCAGTTTTTGTTTTACTTCACATAAATACTTAATAGAAGTGCCTTTATAGACGATACAGTCAACATTTCGTGTACAGTAGTTTGTGTTTTTGTAATTAAAATAATTATGTATGTTTCGGTTAAGGTATATTTATATAGGGACCTGCGTCACCTGAAGTAAATGGTTTATTATTATTAGTATATTTTTCATAAGTCATGTTCGGGAACGAGCGCCAGTTGAGACTGGTCATCTCTTAACCGCCACGGCTTATTTTTATTATTCTTATATTTTGATTAATTTTTTAATATACTTTTTTTTTTTTTTTACATTGTTCTCACATATAGAAGCAACAAGAATTAATGTACCAACGATTTTGTAATATCTTGATTAAAAAAGAGTGTCCTTGAAGTTTCATGCCCGTTCTTCTCCATAGAGATCTACGTTTTGGAATGGGCAACTAGCTTCAACTTTCTGACTAACTGACCGACTCTTTGACAATTCAAAAGTGCCTGTAAATGATTTAATTGAAATAAATGCTTTGAGTTTGAGTTTATGATGCACTATTTCTGCGTCAATATTTTTTGCTCTTCTACGGCCTATTTTGACTCTATTCATCACAGTTGAAAATTGTCTACAAAAGTTCCATAGATCTAACGGAACACATTAGTGAACATTGTCCATTTCCGTCATGGTTTATTGTATAGGACCCATTACAAGTTTCACGTTGACGGTGAATGCATTCACTTTAGCCCTCCCCCCAACAAAGTTACTTCCTCGCTACTGCGCACAAAGACCAATGAAAAGTGGTATTAGGGTTATACCATGAAACATATAAAAAAAAAATTAAGTGTCTCTTCTGGCTTGGTTTTTAAAATATCCGCTAGAGGCGTAACTTAAAATACGTCAGACGCACCTTATCTACACTTGCAATCACAAAAAACAAAATTCATAATCCATTGCTTCATATGTTTGAAAAATTCGTCTTCTCTTCAACGTAAATAGCGCAATGAATCAAACTCAAAGCATTTATTTCAAATAAACCAATTACAGGCATTTTTGAACTGTCAAGGGGTCGGTCAGTTAGAAACATGAAGCTAGTTGCCCATTCCAAAGCGTAAGAACGGGCAAGAAACTTCACGGACACTTTTTTAAATAAAAAAAATTGTTACATCATTCAAGTTGAAATTATACATGTGAGAAAAATGGAGAAATACGTGCACGTTAAAATCATCCGTAATAAAAACCATAAAAACAATTCCGAAATTAAAATTTGCCGTGGCAGCTGACCTGATCCGAGATGACCGGTCCCTACTGACGGCGCCCGTTCACGAACATAACGTATGGATCAGCACCATTCAGCTCAACCATTTTGAAGGGAACTTAATGATCCAACACACACACACGCCACACGCCACCACCAGCGAGACATTTGAGTTGGCATGACATAGTCTTAATTGCCATGCTTTCAAGTCAACATACATAATAATGACATAATAAACGAATCCATGATACTCACATTTACAAAATTTAAAAAATGCTTCTAAATTATACAAAACTATCGTTTTCTATGTATTTGAGAGAGCATATTCAAGTCAGTGAAAGACGTACCCAGAAAATGGTAACTTTATAATAGTTACATAGTGCTCACACATGTGCTGTGCAATTATACATTAAGTAATAATAATTAGAATATTGTTGAATTATCAAAATTAAAGACATTGCCACTGTAAGTTACAAAATTAGTCTACTGGTCATTGAGCCCCACTACTGAATTGTAAACTGGATAGTAGTTTCACCACGGCATAAGATATTTTGCATTGTTTGTAATGATTCGAGAAAAAAAAAAGGTTTTAGTCTGTTTTAGTAACAATCTAGTCAAGACTTAATAAAAATCGAGTTGGTCTTATTTCTATGAGTGGCTGAATTCTTGTCAAAAACTCATACAAATAGGAATCATCGATACGACAGAGAACTAAAAATCCTATGTAAACTTTTTTGCAAAAAAACAACTGACTTCCAAAAAAACAGTAAAAGACGTGAAAAATAACTTTAATTTCGGAAGCCGGTGTCTTTGGTTTTGTATTTTCGTTATTGGCCACCGACTTCCGAAATTAAAGTTATTTTTCACGTCTTTTAGTGTTTTTTTTGGAAGTCGGTTGTTTTTTGTAAAAAACGTTTTTATTTTTCACTTTTTAGTTGCGGTACCTACCCCACACAAACAGTGACAGGAAATTATTAACACATCATCCATATAAACTAAGTGGAAAAAATATGCAGTATTAAGGATAACTCAAAAACTACTGGTCAGACCTTGATCAAATTTAAATGGGACTACATGTGAAGCACCAGCTATCAAATAAAAAAAAGAATCATCCATATCGGTTCACGCAGAAAAAGTTCAAACATACAGACGAATTGAGAATCTCCTCCTTTTTGTGAACTCGGTTAAAAGAATGAAATCCAATTACAATTATTTTTAAATGCGTCATTTATTTTTTAAATGCCGAAGCATCATGCTGAGATAGGGGCCTTTTGGCATCGTACAGGACTTTTTGTTTTTTTGTTGCTAAGAGTGTGTTTAGTTTAGTTAGTGATAATCCTGTGCGAGTCCCAATATATACTTTTTTTTCTTTCTATTTTATTAAAAAAGTGTTCATTGATTTTATGAATGGTTAGATATGGAACGCCCTACTTGAATATAAGGTGTCTAGAGATAGATAAACAAACCCAATTTATTTAAAACTATTGTGATTAAATATTTTTTAGCTCGGCTTTTGCCAATGAATTGAAATAGTTAAGGTAATGTTTTGCCTTCACAGTTGCTATCTATTCATAGTTTCGTGGTATTTCTATGTAAGAAAGAAATAAAATAGGTTTATTTGTCACAGAAACACGTACATACAAAAAACATAAGGTAATTAGCTCTGGTAATAATGTAAAATAAAAACAAACAAAATAGATCTATAATCACGAGCACAAAACAGAAATAGTTGATAGCTGCACGTCATGACTGTGACAAGAAGGCTTCCACTCAGCATGATGCTGTGCTATGGGGGACCCACAGCACTGCGCTGATTTTCAGTGGTTACCCAAAAAGGACGTACGGAAACCAAGTCAGGTTTAATGATTGGTACTACATCTACGTAACAAAATAAAATAAAACAAACAGTAAGCACCAAGAATACAAAGCAACCACATAAACAACCAATAAGTATATGAATAAATATTATTACTCGTAAACAACATAAACATTTAGTAATTTATAGGCACTGCCGTGCGATCTTAAACAATGTAACCACTCGTATGACACAAGAATATCCAGTGTTTTGAGTTTTGTCTAGCTCCCACCCTTCCCACCGCGTTGCCTGCGCGCGCGCCGCGGGCTTTCAAAAATGTAGCTATTTCAATGATGGCCTACAAAATGATTTGTAGGCATTTGGCTATCACCACCAGCCAATGCTTTCCGCGTTTCTCCGTGGCCGCGTGGAGGGTATTTTGCAGGTTGCGGCGGAGAATTTTTTATTCCGATTTTTTGGGGTTTAGCTGTGAAAAAGCTCTGATATTCTTTTGATTTTATTCTTATACTATCTGACCAGATAGAAGTCTTGTCCAAATTACAGTAATTCAAACAAAATTCACATAGAAAATGCACTTTAATTTTTTTTGAATATTCCAATTTTTCCGCCAACTTTTATTTTTTTTCTTTCTTAAGAACCTGATTCAGAGAATTACGAACATTTTAAAATAAAAAATTGCCAAATCGGTTTTAGCGTTCTTAATTGATGCGCTTACAAACGAACAGCATATAATTTTTATGTATATTTTTTTATTAAATATGTTTATTTCAGACTAGGTAATGCCCATATTTAGTTGGTAACAAATTAATTATCTTAAGACTAAGTTAGTAGCAATTTATGTATGTAGTCCAGATGAATAAGAATTAAAATTAAAATAACTTGATTGAGAATAAATTAAATAAGGGTGCCGGCAATTTTTAATTTTTTTCTTTTCTAACCAAGAACTTGATTCGAAGTATTACAAAAAAATTAAAACAAAAAATTGCCAATTGGGTCCAGCCGTGCTGAAGTGACGCGCTTACGAACGAAAAGCATTTCATTTTTATTATAATATAGATTGCAATTTTTGAACCGGTTCTGATACTGTGGCATCATTCTGTGAAGTGCACTTCAAACCTCGCTCAAGTGACTGCACACAATTCGGAACTGAGCTGTGTTTTTTACTATAGTAGTGTCGTGGTCGATGGACCAAGATCATCGTGGATTCACACCTCGACACTGTTCGAATTTTGAAGTGGTGTGCAGAACTTTACTGGGTGGGTATACAGTACAGTAACTAAGACATACATACTGTTTGAAATAATACAAAGAGAGAAAGTAAAATATGGATTTCACTTATATTTGAATAAAAAGAAAAACAATGGCGAGTTACACTCGAAGAAATTTACCCAAGGCACAAGAAATACTGTGTGTTGCCACACTTAAAAAATATTTTTAAGGCACATTAATGTTGCACCCGTAAAAAACAAGAAAAGATAAAAATATTTAATTTTATTCTAAATCATTATAAATCACTGCAATTAATTACATTAATTTATAATATTTCAGAATATCAGTTCACATTTTTTATTGAACACAATATGTCATATTAAATAAAAAGTTGTTGATTCTGAATATTTCAAAAGGTCAGTTGGCCACTTAAATAAGTATGAAAGAGCCAAACTAAAAATCTGTCAATAAAGTAAATTAATTATTTTCCAGATTGTTAATTCTAAACTCACTTTTATTTTCGTTATTTCAATAACAACTATTATAATTAGCAACACTTAAATGTAACACTTAAATTTGCAGACCATTTATTATTTTCTTCGTAACATTAGTGTTGGGAATCGACCCCAACACTTTGCGCGCGGTCTGCATGAGCGCAGGCAGGCGGCATGATCAACGCGTCACCGGCAGCGTGAGGCCCGACGACCACTCGCTTCCTCGGGCTCCACCGCAACGGACGATATTCCTATCTTAATTTTAAACCATATTATAATACTGTTTATCCGGGAAAGTTAGTAAGCTCGGCAATAAATCATTGCCTATCATACAGTCCACTCTTTTACTGCTCCCCGCGCAAACAATTAGTCTAATTTAATTACATTTTTCCCGCTCAATGATAGATTAAATACAACCAGGGAAATAATTTGTCTCATAACGACAATTAGTCGTATTAAAGTCATTTCATACAACTGTTAAAAATCGACTATTGTGATTTGATTATACCGACATTGGACAATTTACTTAAGTTGGTGGTCGACATGATAAACAATTAATTTCCCTTTTACTTTGTGAGAGCGGAATTACAGATCTTTCATGCCTAAGTCCTTTATCCGGTATTGAAACAAAAATAAATCGTCGCGACACCCCGGAAATGTCATTGAACTTTAAGATATTAGGTCTTTACCTATGAAATTGCCGTTCTGCAGTACTGGCCATTTCAAATCAAAATAATTTTTGTTTGGCTAAGAATTCTAATTTCAAATTAATTTTATTTTAAAAACATGGATTTTTTTTTCTAAAAGTAGTCATTTCTTTATTGATTAGTGTTACATTTTCATCGCATTTCAATCTTTTTCGTCATCATGGATACGTTAAAAATTCGAGTAATTATGGAATATGAGTACCGTCGTGGCAGCAACGCGGCACAAGCGGCACGCAACATCAACGACGTTTACGGAGCTAACACTACAAACCAACGCACCACCTGTTATTGGTTTGCTCGCTTCCGTTCTGGAAATTTCGACCTGAAAAATGAACCTCGCGGTCGTCCGAAGACTTTGGTCGACAATGACGAATTAAAGGCGATTGTGGAAGCTGATGATACACAATCTACGGCTGAATTAGCAGCAGCTTTCGACGTTAGCGTCAAAACAATATTGGTCCATTTGCGTCAAATTGGCAAGGTAAAAAAGCTTGACAAATGGGTGCCCCACGAACTCAATGATCGCCAGCGCGAAGTACGCGTCGAGACGTGCCTTGCACTGCTCAACAGACACACAAATGAAGGAATTTTGAACCGCATTGTTACCTGCGATGAAAAATGGATTCTGTTTGATAACCGTAAGCGCTCAGCAAGTTGGTTGGATCCTGGTTCAGCACCTAAACAATGCCCTAAACGAAAACTTACCCCTAGAAAAGTGATGGTCACTGTTTGGTGGTCTAGCGCCGGTGTGATTCATCACAGCTTCTTACCAAACGGGGTGAGCATTACTGCAGATGTGTACTGTGAAGAACTGAACACAATGATGGAGAAGCTGGCGCATCTCCAACCAGCATTGGTCAATCGCTCGTCTCCGCTGCTCCTGCACGACAACGCGCGACCTCATACTGCACAGCAGACGGTCTCCAAGTTGCAAGAACTGGGGTTGGAAGCTCTCCGTCATCCGCCCTACTCACCAGACCTTGCGCCTACAGACTACTACTTTTTCCAGAATTTGGATAACTTCTTGGCGGGAAAAAAATTTAATACCCGACAGGCAGTACAAAATGCCTTTGAAGAATTTGTTGCCTCCCGTCCAGCTGATTTCTTTAAGAAGGGCATCAATAAACTGCCACTGCGATGGCAAAGATGCATTGATTGCATGGGTGATTACTTCGATTAATACAAATAAAAAATTCATGAAAAAAATTCGTTTAAATTTTTTCATACAAAACGGCAATTTCATAGGTAAAGACCTATTATTTCTAGCTGATATTCAGAATAAGATTTTATGGACAGGTCTACTCAATCTTTGTGGTTCTTTCCTCAAAATACCATTTCAGATACCAATCTACATGGTCTTCTCATGATCTGATCAAGATTATGTCTGGACTTTAAAAGAGACTGTGACCTCTGAGTTTGTTTCGGCCTTTCTTCTCAGAGTAGTCAGATAGGAAGCGCCGACCTCATTTAGTTTAAAAAATATGATTGACGTGTAAATGTGTTTTTACAAACCTACTTAAAGAAATAACATCGTTTATCCTGATTTTTTCCTGTATATTTTGAAAAGTCCTCTTTTAGAACTTGCTGATACTGACATCTGACGTGGTGGTCAGTATCGGAAGTCGCTTATTTACAGAGTTATGTCGCGTTATGTGCTGGCGAAATGTGGGTGCACCTCTGCCTGACCCTTCGAGGAATACAGGCGTGATGATATGATGATGTTTGTTTTAATAAAGTCCCAAAGACACCCGAATTCGTCAAAGTTGTCAGTGTAGTTCCTTTGCGGTCCCCGAGTTCGGGTAAACACATTTATTTATTTATTTGGTAAAAAACATACACAAAATTACAGACCTGAATCCAAGTTATCGCATAGTTAGAATTTCAATAGAAACAGACATATTTACAATAAGGAAGGAATAACAACTGGACATAATACATAAAAATAACTAACAAAACAAGTAAAACTAACAAACAACTATCAAATAATATTAGGACAAAAAAAAGCTTATCTATCGTCCATCATCTCACAGAATCTCAAACATGCACGACATACGTCTATCCATCTCGCGGCAAACAAATCACACTCCTGTGTCGATGTCAGTAGACCATTCAGCATTGCCAGCGCGCAACATTGACACACCCGAATGCGGGTTAACAACCAACATCTCAAATACATTTAACGAGTAGGCAGATGGCTAATAGTGTACCACATACTTATTTTTCACGTGTCTTGCAATAGGAGATAAGTGAATTGCTAATAATAACCAAGTTTAATTTAGCCTTTACATTGTAGATACATAACGCCTGATTTCTATCGTGTCATATCTTAAGGCCCGCTTGCATCACAAATCACTAAATGCGTTTAACGTTAAACATATTTAAAACATCGTTTTGTTTTTGTCAGTAGTTTGAAGATGACTCGTGCTAACTAATAACAGCCGCACGGGTCAATGGAAGGTTAAACTACTCTTGCCGCGGTTGGTTCGTGGAGTGGAGAGAGGGTATGTAAGTCTTCCAACTTACTATACATGAAATGTTTTTGGTGGGATTTTATTTCTTTTTGCGGGGTGCTCTATTTCTTTTTATTTTAGTGGTCATATTGTACTCATATTACACATACATATTAAAATCATAACCCTTAAATCTAGCATAGTCGAGTAAAAAAGGTTTTTCTTGCACGCCAGCAGTTACTTTCTTCATAGCCAATGAAACAGAAGTTTTGTCGTGTTTGATGAGAGGGGTAGGCTATAAGGAAGCGTGGTACTTGTTTTTTTTTCTGGGTTGTTGCTCCCTCTTAACCGTTGGACTATTCCCACTTTATTTTCGGAATAAATTGTCAAAAAACAATCAGCAATAACCCTAAAATCAAGACGGAAACACGTTCCTATTGAAAATATTTTTGCATTTAAATTTTATATTCATTATAATTTCATTGAGAGCCCATGTGCGTTGATTGCGTCTTTCAACAAAAAATAATTCAACAATAGCTTCGAATTGCACTGTTGTTAAAATTTATGTTATTGTGTTTGTTTCACTGAAAACTAAAGTCAATTTCCATGTCACAATTTTTTTTTGACAAAAATCTGTAGATTTTATCGGTCGATTTTTATATTGTTAAATTAAATGGGTCTGCAGTCAAATATTTACAGGGTGCAGTTGAGCTCTGTACTAATTAAAGCAAATCACACGCGGGATTTAAGAAATTCGCTCACACCGGTATGTGTCAATTAACTTTTATAGAGGTGCTAAAAATCTCGCGAGGGGTTCGTGGCTAAATAATAACAGACAGACGGGTGGATAGAAGATTAAGCTACGCTTGCCAAGGTCGGTCCATGGATGGGTGACCATCCGTTACGTAACGAAAGCCTCCGTGCCTCGGGTAGCACGTTAAACCGTTAGTCCCGGCTGTAATTTTTCCGGCTATGGCAGGCGTTACGGGTATTCAGAAGCCCGAAAGTCTGACAACCAGACTTACCAAGGGATATCGTTTTACCCAGTTACTAGATTGTGGAGGACAGGGCAGTAGCTCCATGTAAAATACTGGTATTCGGCTAAATCTGGTTAGACTAGAAGCTGACCCCAACACAGTTGGCAGAAGGCAGGCAGGTGATGGGAGGTGTACAAACTAGGGTGAATGGACGTCCTAATCAGCGATGCCATTGTGCCACAGACACTAAATCCATTGACTTTTTTTATTTTTTATAATCATGTAACACTTAAATAGCTATTTTCATTTTAACTTTATTTTGTTTTTTGTATTTATTATATATTTCTATAGCTGTCCGTGATACCACAGCAGCGGGCCCTATCATAATACCAGCGCTGTGACACTTATTTTTTAAATGCCGCAGCACGATGCTGAGATAGGGGCCTTTTGGCCTCGTACAGGATTTTCTGTTGTTATTTTCATTTTACTTTTGTTTTTATTTTATTATTTTTTGTTTTTATGAGTGTGTTTAGTTTAGTTTCTGTTAATTCTGTGCGAGTCCCAATAAATACTTTTTCTTTCTTTCTAATCATTAAAACAATCGAGGCACGCAGTCACGTGAAGTCGCGTCTCGCGTAGGTTTTATCTGAGTGTAGCCAGACCTTTAGAACTCTATACTAAGACGCGCCAAACGAGTTTTAAACATCATTCTGTCTCTGTCATTTTCAAACGTTTGACAGAAACAGAATTATGTTTTAAACTCGTTTAGAGTGTTTAGTGATTGGCGGTGCAAGTGCACCTAGGAGTGGTCATTTGTAAATTATGGTAATGCAGCATTATACGTGGCTTATTTTATATAGTGACGTGCAAATAATGCGGAAACTATTAAAGAGAAACATCATTAATATACCTAAACAACTAAAAAGCTTTGCATATATTCTATCTTCTATATAAATAAAAAACTTTTTTACAAAAACACAACCAACTTCCAAAAAAAGCACTAAAAGACGTGAAAAATAACTTTAATATCGGAAGTCGGTGGCCAAAAACGAAAATACAAAACCAAAGACACCGAAACACTTCCGAAATTAAAGTTATTTTTCACTTTTTAGTTGCGGTACCTACCCCACACAAATTCGTATTGCACTACTTGGTATGTAAATAACAGTGACAGGAAATTATGAACACATCATCAGTATAAACAAAGTAGAAAAAATATGCAGTATTAAGGATAACTCAAAAACTACTGATCAGACCTTGATCAAATTAAAATGGCAAAAGCACCAGCTATCAAATAAAAAATCATTCAAATCGGTTAACCCTGAAAAAAGTCCTGAGCTAACACACATAAAAAAAAAAACATACAGATGAATTGAGAACCTCCTCCTTTTTTTTAAGTCGGTTAAAAATGAAATTCTGTTCGTTAGTAAGCGTATCACTTGAGAACGCCTGGACCGATTTGGATGTTTTTTTATTATTTTAAAATGTTCATTATAGTCCAAATAAGGTTTTTGGGGAAAAAATAATTGCAAAAGTTGTCAGGAAAAATTGAAAATTCGAGAGAAACTGAAAGTAATTATAGGAATTCTATGGGACAGTACAATGTCTGTCCGCTTAGCTAGTTTACCAAGTAATAATGATTCAGTATATTTTATTATGCCTATCTTATATTAATACTTGCCACATAATGTTGGGATTTGATACTGCTTTGTTGAGCACTTTCTTTGGACCCAAAGATTTAAATCGAAGATTCCCCATACCGTGTTAAAAGAGGGTCGCGCTCCTGTTTAGTTTTGACACCGCTGGCGCACACAATGTAGCAGTAGATTGACTTAATTGTCTTGGAAACGCCATTATTACTGTAAGTATCGACACTTTATCGCGCGACTTAGCGACGTAAGGGCAAAACTAACGATTTTAAATCTTTGAAAAAATCGCATTATAATTTTAGTCTTTGAATGTATGGAATAAAATTCAAAAGACAGGCTTATGATATTGTGTTGCGTTGGTTGGCTTGTGATCATTAAAAAGAAAAAAATACACAGTATCACACCCACTCTTAAATATAATTTCGCTACTATATAATTAACGTTAATTAATTCAAGCTGAAGAAACACAAAAGTCTGTTATTTTATTTTCCTACAAACGAAATTAAGGTTCAAATCAAATAGTTACTCTTGTGATATAATTTATAAAATGTTAGTTTCGAGTAATACCTATCTGGATTTCCACATAATTAGTTCACATGTATTAAGGATTCGGTTAAGTTGAAATCCTTGTATTAAAGTTGACTGAATAATACAATAATTTAATATACCTAACGCCTGAATTAATAATCAATCCTGGGGCACTTTTGACGTCTAAATTGACATTTCACTCCGTTGTTTATCAATAACCAAACTAATGGAATAAATTTGTTACCTTTATTCTTTGAGGAGGCGAATAACAAGCAGTACTTAAAGTTAAAGACTTCCCAGTCTTCAAGACACATTACTGAGCATAAGATTACATACAAATAGTCGTCCTAAGGGTACATACAAACTGCTCTCATACAGGCATCGAGCCACCATTGTTTTAGTTGGTATCCGCATAAATAAATCATGGTAAGCTTCACCATAATCTATGCTTGGCAAACGGATTGTTGACCGTAGTTTATCGTTATCAGAAGAAATTTATGTAGGTCAGTTGGTACCGGATTAAAAAGAAAGGTTGGATTGGAAATAATCATTGAACCATTGAAGAGAAAAGAGGGATTATTACGTCTCCGCTTCAGCTTGAGCAAAAATGCTTTCGTATGTCCGGATGTCCGGCTGTTCTCCTCTAAAGGTCGCATTTCTCAACCGATGCTGGTGAAATTTTGTGAGCAGGTTTCATAATCACATGATTTTTTTTCTTTTGATTCAGTTTTTTTTTAAATTTTCCAAAATTGCTGTTTTAAGGGGGTTGAAACGTAAAATAAAACATATTTCAGCCATTTCGCGCCCTTTGCGCGCGTTTTTTTTTTAAGGATTTTTAAGGTGCGCGGTGAACATTTATTCAGTTTTATGCTTTTCAAAGACAAGCTTGCAAGGTCTACAGGTCACAGAGCCACTAGTATTAAGTACCTACTTATTTATTCACAAAAACGCATTAAAAGTGTTATAATGGAAAATCGTACGTGATTGTTGTTACGCTATGAAGGCAGGAATGGACAGTGTCCTTTTTTTTCAAACATTTTTTATTTTATTTACCTTTACCATGAAAAGGTTTGAATGGTTATTGTTATTTGACCCTACATAATATTTATGGTATATTTAAAAACAGTAGCCGCTGATAATAAGTTATCTACGTTTTTTTTTTCAACATAATTCTTTTCGGAACACAAAACACGATTCCCACACGATAAAAATTCTCATTCGAATGAAATTCTGAGCTAATAATGGTATCATGTTCCCAATCGAGAGTCAGTGAGTCGATTATTGCATCTATTTATAACTCGAGCGATGTTATTGTCGATAAAAACGATGTTTATTACGCTTTGAGTGGTTTGGAATGTAATTTATTCTGTTAGTGCTTTATTGGTAAGCTAAAATCAATTTTGAATTTCAAACTAAGTAGAAGTTTTTGCTTGAGAGAATTAAGCTTCAAATGCCAAAGGTTTTATATTATCATCAGCGTATAGCAGGCCACTGCTGGACATAGGCCCCTCCAGCTGGACACTTCAGTTCGATTCTCGGCAACTTTCATCTAACTGCTACCGACCCTGCGAAAATGGTCATTCCACCTAGCCTGAGGGAGTCCTAGCTTTCAGATAGTACGTTTCAGAAGCTAAATGCCAAAAGTAAAGTCATAGAGGTTACTTCCCCGATGTAGATCACTATTGACTCAATAACACTAGCAGAAATGTACACATAAAAGTAGAGTGCAACTTAAAATGTTTAAAATATTATGTAAATCACTCATACCGATAATATCAATATCGTTATGTGGGGCAGTAACTTTTGTATGTAATGACTTGGCAAAAGTCGATGGCTCATCTCATGACAATTAACCTACATACTTCTTTTTCTCAGCGTATCGATGGCTAATAGTTCGTTAAGAAAACTCAAATATAATATTTAGTCCAAAATTCAGCCACGTTAACTATATTCGCTGACGCAGTTGTTAGAAAGTGGATGAAATACTACATTTATAGGTATTGGCATCCACTTAATTAGTAAGCTTTGAGTGTCAGAATGGCTAGTTATCTAATATGTAAAAAAATATCTATGATTATGGTGTGTTGGGAAGGGATTTTATGAAGAAAAGCACAGAAAGACAAGACCAGACATTTATTTCAATTAGGCTTGTCAATAAATATAGGTAGGTAACGTTAATGAGAAAGCTATTATCCGTTCCAAAACTAGGTCTTCATAGAGAAGAAGGATAAGAAACTCCATGGCAGCTTGTTTTAGTCTTTTGTCAACACATTTTCACATTGGCATAATATTATGTTAACACAAGGTCCGTTTCTCAAAGTTAGCAACTTCGTCAATGTAAAGAAAGAACATGAATATTCCTTAATTCGATTTAACACACATAAGCAATATTAGCCATATGTATAACACATTACATAATAACATAGATCAGCAATACTAATCAATATTAAAATATCAATTATATACATAACTTACATGAACATTGTAGTCAGTCGATCTTTCACTAGAAGTGATAATATGATGATCATAATTCAATCCATTTTACAATATAGGAAGAACTTCGCTATGCATCGTGATTTCCTTAGGTGCATTGGCTTTTAACAAGTTAATATTATGGACAATGGACACCACTCAGGATCTGTGAGTCTGTCCTCTCTCGTCAAACCATCCGAACCAAGATCCCCTTCAAAATTGGCGGTAACTCATTAAAATCCCTCCATATTACCAGTCAGTACCACAAACATTGCCGCCCATTCTGCCGCCATTTTAGACCAATCAGAGATGGCTGTACATAATTGCTAAATATCTTTTAATATAGGTATTAATTAACAAATCTAGTATAGTGGAACTATTTTAAAACTTCATAAGATTATTTAGCAATTTATTATGTATTTATTTGTAATCTTTAAGTAAAATCTTATATTATATTAACATCATCTTTAAGATCGGAGAATCGTCTAAAACGATTTGTTACTTTTAAATTGCAATATTAAATCATGAGAAATATTGCTAGTATCATATTAATTATTATTTAATCATTTAATGTAATACTAAGATAATATACATTTGTTCTGACTATGTAAAACCACCAAACATGACTTGTTTGAAAACTCTAGAATCGTTGTTTGTGAAGCGGCCTTTTAAGGCAGAATAAATACCATTTACATTAAATACTTCTGTCTATGAAATATCAATTAAATAAATGCTAATAACATATATTTTAAATTAAGACCTTTCTATTTATAAAATAATAATTTACGTTTAATAAAACATAGTTGAAATGGAACGTTTCCATACGTCAATGTCATTATTATCTGACAGCTGACGTTCTTATTGTAATTTTAGATTAGATCAATAGACAACATCAATATTTGTGATCAATAATCAATCAGTTATTCGCCTCTAAATATGAATACTCTCACACAGTCATAAAACCCTCAATAGCTCAGGTAACAGGGCATGAGATGCAAGATGAAAGTGGGCCATTATCTGTGGAGAGAGGCCGCATATACACTTGACGTTGAGCATTCGTGGAGATTCACTTTGCTATGGCCGGATCTCAGATTAAGTAAAAAAAGGTAGATAACGCGCGGCCTTTGTTGTTAGTGAAGCCACAAAACTCAGCTCCTCCAAGTAAACACACGCGCTCACGCACACACGTGCATCAAACTAAGCTCATTTTCATTAGTATCTCATGAGGCGCCGTCCAGTAAGTTTGCCTACAAAATGCCGTCCTGTGTAATTAAATGGTGCAAAAACAATACAAAAGTGAACAAAAAGTCTGAAGGAATATCGTTTCACACGTAAGAACACATAAAACTATACCTTTTTTTTGTCATCCCAACACAATTTTGAGGTTATTCGGAAAAGATAATGTCAATGTCCCGAAATGACGTACCGGGAGAGTGTTGCTAGTAGTTCTTATTTCTATTAGCCCAAAATGTGGGTAAGTAAATTGTAGGCAGTAATAGAAAAATAATTAAGTAGAGAGTGGACAGAACGTTGTTTTTTTTTAATTACATGATTTTATCTTACATTAATTGAAGTCAAGGTAAATATTTATTTTGTAATTTGTTTATGTTTTTGTTTAAATTCTTGAGTACTTACTTACATACCTTCTGTTTTACTATGAAATATTATGGTTTTAGGTTTCCAAGGAACATTTTAATAAGAGATGAATGGGTAGCTGCTATAAGACTGGGCCGAAATGAACCACAATGGCAACCATCCTCATTTAGTGTGGTTTGTTTTGAACTCATTAATTTCGTTTATTTTTGAATTAAGATATTTTTTCAAATATATAATTGTTTTACTTTTTGTTGTATTTTTTCTCCCTGCTCACATACCCCTTTTTTTTTTTTGGGTGGGAAATCATCAAATGACCTCTCCCGCTCTGGGCGGAGCGGAAGGGCGTGTCAGACTCTTACTGACTAAAACCCACCCGTGTTCCTTCATTTGCCTGTGCGCCAGGGCCAGGGTAACTCTTTCGAACAATCCGCAACCCCGGCAGGCATTGGCCCTATCGGACCCCGTCAATGATGCTGACATCTCTTTGAGGCGCGCGTGGAACACGACGCGCCTTCGACCCGGGCCTGGTCCTTACCGGACGGCGAACTGCCCATCGCTCGCCGTCCGCAAGCCCGCGCCTACGGTGGCCGGGAGTCGGCAATCGACTCCCGACGCCCAGGGTTTCTCACCCTGCGGCGACTAGGGGCCTGAGGGCGCAACGATTGCCTCACCCTCACGCGCTCCGCCTCCTCCTTCGCGAGCATTACTGCTTCGCAGAAGGAGGTGACGGCTTCCCATTCCCTCTCGCTCCGTACCATGGCCTGGACCAGGGCCGATCGCGAGAGATTGCCGCCGCCGATCGCCGCCACGAGGACACGGCTGTGCGCCGCCCAAGCCGGGCAGACCTCCACCGTATGCTCCACCGTGTCCTCCGGTCGATCCACACAATGATAACACCCGGGCGTTTCCTCCCGCCTTATCCGAAACAGGAACCTCCCGAAACAGCCATGTCCGGTGAGGACCTGCGTCAGGCGGAAGGTGAGGACGCCGTGGTGCCTCTCAAGCCACTCCTCAAAGAGGGGACTTACCGCCGCAATTGTGGCGTGCCCATGCTCACATACCCCTGGACTATCTATTTATAAAGTGATAAAAACGTGTGAAAATTCAAAGAGATGTTGAACGTAGGAAATACGTTTAGCATATCTTTGATTTTTTGACGTTAAGGAATATTGTTTCCGGTAAATGTAAAAATATAAACAAACAAACAGACAGATTTACTTTTGCATTCGCATAATACCTATTTTTATTATTACGTAATATTCAGGGACTTTAAAAAAAAAAGTGGCAACTCTTCTTTGACTCACACATAGTTAAAAAAATGGTTACAGTTTTCTATTCCACGTGCGGTATCTACCTTTTTTTACTTGATCTGAGGGCCGGATAGGGATTTCCAAGTCGGCCACGGTAACGCCTGCCCAGGTGGAAGCTCTCAGATGGCTCGATAACAATGTCAGGGGGTTTTAGCAGCTCCAGCCGGAGATCACTTACCTACTGATGAATTCCCAGCTAATATTCAGAATCTGAGTGTGAATAGGACACGTCCAGCTCTAGTAAGAGAGTGTCACACAACTGACATGATGACTGCCATGAGGCTGTACAAAACCGATCTTTTTCTACAGTCCTTTCACAGTAATTTTACCTGTGACAACGTCAACCAATACCAACCTTATTGCAACGTGAATAAAGATCACTGTGATTTTGACAGACTTGTCGGTGGCAGCAACCAAACAGCAACCTTATTGCAACGACAATAAAGATCACTATAATTTTGACAGTAATACAAAACTATGAAAACTAACTGAATGGACTGCAAAACCTGAAGTGCCATTATTACGGTCGGGTACTCTACCCACAAATGTCACATAACTTTTAAATCGTCACATAGCAAAACTTGGTGGCAGAAATGGCACGGTAGTACAGAATTAATAGCCTAATAGACTTTTTTCATGGCTTAAAGCAGTAGACTGATTGTAGATAACACACTACATAAATAATCATGAGTTTAATTACTAATTTAGGTGGTAAAAATTGTGTTAAATACTTAAAGAACTACACGAAACGTTTTGTAGTACCTTGTATTGGAGAACTAGCGTATGCTACGGCTTCTCTCACGTTTCTTTATTTTAATTAAAGACGCTAGAATGGTCATTAATAGGTCGCCTTCTATTTAAAAGCAATTGTCGCGCGAATAGGCGATCGTCACGTTCATATGTCACTTTTATTCGGAAAACCAGAAAGCGCCCTCTGTCGGCAAGACCACGCGTTCAGGTTCACCGAACAAAAAGTGACATAAGGACGCAACAATCGCGTACTCGCGCGACGATCGCTTATAAATGGGACGCGGGGTCAGACGTAAATTTTATTACTCGGATAAGGGGTCGTCCACACGAGCGGCACGCGTCGACGACAGAGGCAACTACAGTCATCGACACGTCGGCAGCTGCCGTCTTCACGCGTTGACTGCATGTTGACACGTGTCACTCGTGTGTATGAGCTCTAAAAGATAATATCTCGTGTTGAAAAATTCAGCCATCAAGTAAATAATAGACTTTTTAGAGTGGCGTCTCCGTGACTCATAATTTGTGATAGTATCAGTCTAAAACTATACTTGTCATTTATAACGGGCGCATACTGAGTAATTGTTATTTTCACAACTTAAAACCTATTTTCTAATTGTTGTTTTAACATTAAAGTTCTCGTCTCCATCTAAACCAGGACACGACGAGAACTTTTACTCCCAGATCACAGCTATTTCGCAAAAACTATCACAAAATCGAACCAAGAAAACCGATACATTTAGGTACCTGACTTTATTTCTATTTCAGTTTTTGCAAGCATCTGTAACGTGGGAGTTCCCAAAAGAAAACACACAAAAGTTCAGCTTAGTTGTCAAATACGGGTATCGGTGAAACAAATACAAAGATTGTTGTGTCGCTACGTCGTAGCCGGCGTAAATGTCACTGCTACGGTGCTACGCTGTCTGTAGCAGGTCCCCGACGACCGTCACTATTCCTAGAACTTTGGGTGCATCGGACGTATATTTTGTTTGATAGTAATTTAGAATTTAAAAACGGTAGAAATTGAAATGTTGTATGCCGTTGGATGGTTAATTTCAATACCTATCGATTTTCATACTTGGAACTTTGATATCTTTTCAAATAAAGGAGTTATGATGATCATCACCTTGTACTACCTTAAAAAGGTATTAAAGCTTTATGTAAATTTGCGGGTTAAAAAAATAAACGAAATAGTTATTTTTTAGGTCTTAAAGTTCTTAGATATCTATTTCATCATATTTTAAACGTAATATCCTTTTATTTAATAACTAGACGATCTCACTCCGGTATTTTTTTTTGGTCTACCAATAGATACAAGATTAACTGTGGTTTCATGTAAAAAAATGGTTGTCTGTAAAGTCAGTTTACGGACGATAATTTTACGTGATATCGTCATAAGGAGTGGAAGAGAGATACATGCGTCACAAGCCGAACGCTTAGGCCGATCGTACCTCTCTATCGCTTGTTCCGCGTTCTCGCTTCACGAGTTCACACTCAGCTCAGGCGGAACGTGACAATGAGTCATGCCTTTTCGTGTGTACAGCCGGCGTTCATCGATTTATAAGAAGTTATCACGTCAAAAACCAAATCCACTAGATAGGTGTGATATTTATTAGCCACTAGCTTTTGCCCGTGGCTATGCCCGCGTGTTGGTATGAAATTGTCTCACGGGAACGTACTGTTGGAATAAAAAAATATTGAATGTTCTAATCCAAATCAAAATTTTATCCAAATCCATTCAGTATTTGAGTCATGTTCGATTACACAGACTTTCACATTTATAATATTAAGAAGGAGGAAGGAGTCTTCAATACTCTTTACATGCCCACAAAACAATGCGTTAACTAATCCGTCTGCCAAACCTAGTTTAAAACCCAGAACTGAAAGATAAAAGATTTTCACAGACTGATTTATTAATTGGTATAAAAAAAGGATTGTGTGGTTTTATGAAACCACGTTACAAGTAAAACTTTTTTTCACATTATAGACATTTAACTGAAAAGCTCCTTCCTTTCACTTTATCCCTACTCCGCGGCCGACCGTCACGCAACATGCAACACACAGACGAAAAAGTCCGTCACGCGACATGCAACACACAGACGAAAAGTTTGAGATGATGTAATAAAAGTTTCACTTTAAAAAAATATGTGAACAGCACAGCAGTTGCGTAACACATTAACAGTAGGAATGGCTTTCATTTTGACAGTTCAACAACATTCATTGCGTTATTTACGTTGTTGAGCAGACAAGTTTTTCGAACATATGAAGCAATGGATTAGCAATATGCTTCAAAATGATTCAGATTGTGATAGATAGTGTGTTACGTAATTAGTGTGCACAGGTGTCGCGTAGAATAATAATAAGCGCGTGCGCGCGTATAATATGAAGAAATAAAATAGTCGAGCTATCTACTTAGACAATTTAAAATTTTACATAAGCACGTACGGTAAAAATGTTCGTACCAGTTTCAAATGAAAGAATAACATTCTGTCGATATTAAGTCGTTTAGTTTTTATAGTCTAAAATTACAGTATCAATAATTTTGAAAACGCCGGTTTCTAACATTTTATTCCGGTATTAGTTTTCAAACGTTTCAAAAGAAATTCCGGGTTTTTTTTTTTTAATGTCTTGACTTTTGGTCAAAAGATGAAATCTTCTGTCAAGTCGTATTCCTATAAAATTCTGCAACGGATTTGAGGCCAAATCAGGAAAAATTCTGCCATACTTCTGAGTAGAATCAAAACAAATGAACGTTATTTGGAGAGAAGACGTCATTGGAGCCGAGAAGAAATGATCAGAGCTGTGGGAATATTGGAAACAATCGCTCTGGGCACTACGCAGTGTTATAAGTCGACTTTGGACACGTTACCGCATCGCCTGGCAGCGTGGCAGAGCGACATGTAGGACAAGCTCGCATCACCACACGCAGACAAGATCGTTAAATAAAAATTACCGCTCGATGAAATCGTACAATGACCGCGATGATGGTGGTTACGAGGCTTCATAGCTCTTCAGAGATGTTATTAAGCGATCAAACCATAAGAAATTGCTTGCATGGAGGCAATTTCTGTTCCCGAGTGTCGCAACGAGTACCACCTATTGAGCCCCGCAATCACAGAGCCCGTTTACAATGGGCTCGTAAACACAAAAATTGGGCAGAAGAAGAATGTGGTATTGTATGATTTTCTAACGAATCTCGGTTTGGTATGAGACCAGATACTAAACGCTGCTTCGTGTCTCAATATGAACGTTTATAAAAGGTATTAGAAAAATCTTGTCACACTTACCGAGGTCGCTTATTGAGCCGTTTTTCATAATTCCTTCTCAGTCACGAGATAATATTTTTTTAAAGGAGTGGCGCTAGTGGACCCGTGTACGCGCTCTTAATGACGGCAATACAGACTAGTGATTGTTTATTTTACGCAATACATAGGGTGACACAATAGGGTGAAGTGCTCAATGTATGATTTTATTTTTTATTGGTATTCCTTTTTTTCGGAATTATTAAAAGTTGCCAATATACTTAAAGCATTACGTATGTTACTAGATACTTTTAATGTGTGAATGTATATAGTTAAGAGAATACCTATGGGTTTATTTGTTTGCCAATGGAAGTAACTTCAACAACTAAAATCACACAATAATTTTGGCAACTGCCCGTCTATTTATTTATGTATACACTGTACACACAGTCAGGTGGATTCATTGTTTATCAAATTGAAACATTGCGACAATTTGTCTTGTTATAGAATAGAATACTCTTTGTTATGTAAACCATACAAATTACAGATATAAATGTAGAAAATTTACAGAGAGTTACACAATGGACGGTCTTATCGCATACAACTGTCAAATAATGCCAGAATGTTTAAAGGCGGGATTTGAATTTACGGACAATTTGAGTTAAATGATAAATGATTTTATTTCTGTATGTAGGTTTGTACAAACTTTTACTCGTCAATCATATTTTTTAAACTAGATGAGGTCGGCGTTTCCTATCTGACTACTCTGAGAAGAAAGGCCGAAACAAACTCAGAGGTCACAGTCTCTTTTAAAGTCCAGACATAATCTTGGTCAGATAATGTGAAGACCATGTAGATTGGTTGGATTGGTTGGTTGGTGGTTGGATCGCTTTTAGCGATAAGACCGCCCATTGTGTCACCCTATGTAAAATTTCTACTTATAAATCTGTAATTTTTATGGTGTACATAATAAAGAGTATTCTAATCTATTCTATTGGTATCTGAAATGGTCTTTTGAGGAAAAAACCACACAGATTGAGTGGACCTGTCCAGTCAGTGCACGCATTTGTCAATAACCGTGCAGCTCAACTCAGAAAACCCAGGTTGGTAGTAATTTTGCTAAATAATTAATTTCTCCGACTTTATATCTCAGCCTTATCCCTTACCGTTCTTCAATGTCCTTGTAGAGGCATCCCTTACAAACGTTTTTCTATGTAAGTTGGCACTGGGCCAACCTGTTGGTACTTATGTAGCTTGCACACCCTGGAAAAAATACAACCAGCTAAAAAACCTGTTGTCTAAGTTATAAAGTCGTTGTTTATATCTTTGAAATAAGTCCTGGTAATTGGCTGGAACACTAAAACACTCACAAGATTAAGACAAATCGATTGACGTAAGATTCATTAAAATCAGCCCACGTGTTTGGTCTCTAGAGCGCCACAAAGGAACAAACATATGTACATACATAGGCTGAAAAACACATTATCCTTTGCGTCGCGCAGTCAGGTAAAAATATCTTCTCTGGACAAGACTATGACTTCAGGGCGTAAAAACCTAACTTTAACTTAGGCCATTTTCCGTCTATTTTGTAACACAGTTCGTACTGAGAGTTGCCCCGAACGCTCCTATCACCCGTTACGTCACCCACGCCATTTTAAACTGCGTATGAGTAGGCGTTTGTGTTAAGTACCTATTATCATTTGTTTTCATTAGACTTTGAATGTGAACTGGCTTTTAAGAGCGTGTTAAATAATTTAATTGTTATTAAACACTGACATTTGAAAGTAACATAACAAAACATGACGCCTGTTTTCCCCGAAGGGTTGGCCAGAGGTGTACCAGTACACCCACATTTCGCCAGTTATGTTTAAGTCCCATATAATAGGGGGCGAGTATTGAAAATAGGTACTAAGTAATTTATACCTTATGTTGTAATGGGTTAAGGAGACCTTGATGTGTCTTATTCAAAAGTGAGTAATTTTTGTTACATCAAAAATCAAAATTAATATTTCATTTCACATAAACCTACATAGGCACTTATGAAACGTCAGAAGCTAGGTGCTCGGTTCCAATTGGTCGTCTCCCAAGGAGAAGAGTCGGCAAGAAACTCCACGGTTACTCTTTTAAAATAAGTGGCAATTTTTTAAAATTTCAGTGTTTATAGGTATGGGGGGACAGTGTAGGCCAGTCAACAAGTAACAGGTTCTCAACAAAATAGAAAAAGGTCTACAAATCTACAGTCTACAAGTTAGGTTACAAAGTAGTGACTCGTAGGCTAATTTCGGAAAGCCAAAGTACCTATTTAGAGCCTGCAGTAGGACTCGCATAATTGAACCATAAAGTGATAGATAAAGAGCGATATGAAACCCTTACTTCATGCTGAACTTTGCTGAATAAATATGAGAAAAAGTTAGCTGTTGTACAGTCAATGTAATTTATTGTTACTTCAATTTACCGTGGTATAGCCGTTTCAGACAATTTTCAAAGAATGATAATTGTGATTTGAATATAAGGTCATTTGACAATTTAATTAGGTAGTCAATTTGCTTAACAATTATTTACCCTTACTTTACATAGTTTTTATCCTAACCTGAACTTAATTAAGCCCAAATAGTTTCAGACTTAACTGAAATTAGGCACTGAAAACGGTTTTACGGTTAAAGAGGCCACCTTCAAAGCGTGTAGATAGAAGTTTCAAAGCAAAGTTAAATCATTTATTTCAAGTAGGCTATTAATTAAAAGACATTTTTTATCGACACAATTTAAATTTACAACAAAATAGAATTGATTATGGTTACCCCTTCCAAAAGGTTAGTTTCGTATGGAGGAGAATGAGCAAGAAACTGCAGTTACTCTTTTCAAATGTATGACAATATTTTGTACAAATTACTTGTTCTTACAGAGAGTTGGCTGTCGTCCACAACTATTATATAATATCAAACTTATTGGGTTATCGTTCGTCTATGACAAAAGATAATGTAAAACAAAACGATGGTGTTCTCGTATTTTTAACCGACTTCACAAAAAGGAGGAGGTTCTCAATTCGTCTGTATGTTTTTTTTTTTTTTTTTTTTTTTTTTTTTTTTTTTTTTTTTTTTTTTTATGTGTGTTAGCTCATAACTTTTTTCTGGGTGAACCGATTTGGGTGATTCTTTTTTTATTTGATAGCTGGTGCTTCACATTTGGTCCCATTTAAATTTGATCAGGGTCTGACCAGTAGTTTTTGAGTTATCCTTAATACTACATATTTTTTCCACTTAGTTTATATTGATGATGTGTTGATAATTTGCTGTCACTGTTATTTACATACCAATTAGTGGAATACGAATTTGTGTGGGTTAGGTACCGCAACTAAAAAGTGAAAAATAAAAACTTTTTTACAAAAAAAAAAACAACCGACTTCCAAAAAAAACACTAAAAGACGTGAAAAATAACTTTAATTTCGGAAGTCGGTGCCTTTGGTTTTGTATTTTCGTGTTTGGCCACTGACTTCCGAAATTAAAGTTATTTTTCACGTCTTTTAGTGTTTTTTTTGGAAGTCGGTTGTTTTTTTTTTTTGTAAAAAAGTTTTTTATAAGGAGCACCTTGATTGTACAATTGAGGAACCAAACTTTAGCGAAGATAACTGTTTGATAGCAACACTCCAAAATCAAATTGCAATTATAGCAATATATCGGTCACCATCTTATATACAAACTTAGACTAGTTCCTTAAATCTCTAAATGATGTTTTAATAAATTACTCTTGAGACATAAATATTGCAAAAAAATCAGAGAAAATTGACCATCATAGTGAGCGTTACCTTAATTTAGCTGCTAGTCACGGCCTGCTACCTTCGCATACGATAATTACTAGGCCAGAGAGTATAACATGTACTGACCATATACTCCTTAAAACTAAAAATGATTGCAATACTATTGTACCTAACTTTAACTTTGACTGATCACTATCCGGTTTTACTATGGATGAACTATAAGAAACCTCAACATTATGCGATCACTACCATTAAAAAAATCGACGAAGATGGCTTAAAAGAGGAAATGTCAAACATTGACTTCACTCTAGTATACGAATCGATTGATCCAAAATTTTCTGTGGGACATATTGTCTTTTGGGCTCAGGCTGCAATTCATAAAACACCAAATTCATTACGTTCTCACGTAGAAAGAAGATTATAAAACCTTGGATAACACAAGGATTACTGCGATGTATGAGAAACAGAGACAAGTTACATAAAATATCAAAATTTTCGCCAGATAACACTATATTAAAATTGACCTACATACGCTACAGAAACTACTTCAACTCAATACTTAAAAAGCAAAAAGAGCTTATGAAAAAATCCTTGTCCAATAGGCTTAAAAAGACGTCACAAATACTAGTAAAAATGCTAACTACTCAAATGATCTTCTATCCCTTAATGCCAGTCCGAAACAGTCTCTGGATAAAATAAATAACTACTTTGTGAATGTTGGCAGGTTTCCGGCCGATAAGATCCGGCAAATTAATTCAAACCCAATAGGCACTAGTGTAGATATCAACTCTGAGAAGCCCACTGCAATCAATTCTTTTGTATTGGAGGATACTGATGAATTTGAAGTAGACCGCCTCATCATTAACTTGTAAACAGATAGCGCAACGGGATTTGACTGTCTTAGCAATAAATTAAAAAAAAAACATTTTTGTTCTCCAACTCACTTTTATTTTCAATTCGTGTCTCCAAAATGGAATTTTCCCTGAAATGTTATAGAAGTCTGAAGTCTGCCCAATACATAAAGGTGGAAACAGAGATTCCATCACCAATTACCATACTCCCATCTATTTCTAAGCTCCTGGAGAGAATTATCAATAAGAGACTTACTAGATACCTTGAAAATAATAACTTCCTCTCAACTAATCAGTACGGCTTTCGAAATGGTAAATCTACTGAACAAGCCTTAAGCAATATTTTAGGTTATATCAGTGATAATTTGGACAGAAAAAAAGTGCCTGGTCATCTTTTTAGATCTAGCAAAGGCCTTTGACACAATCTCAAAATACAATCTCTGAATCAGAGGCACGCAGTTGAAACGAACCGCCGCCAGTGTGTTCGTGTAGGAAACTTTACCAGCACTGACCGCCTAATCACACACGGGGTTCCACAGGGTAGCATATTAGGGCCAACCTTATTTCTTTTATATATTAACGACATTACTAACAATACTTTCACAGGGCGAAATCATCTCTATAACGGACGATACTGCTCTCCTTTTTTTGCTGATAACTGGCTTCTGGACTGGTATTTGATACCGCTCAATCTGGATTTGATACTGTGAGAAAATGGCTAAATCCTTGTTCCTACGGAATAGAAATAAAAATCGGTTGAACGGACTGTAAAAAAGGATTATTTAAATTTCTAATCTTATTTCAAATGGAGTGTAGGTACTAACTTAATGCCAATTTTTTGCCTATTTAATGAGTTTAATTTTTAGGAAATTTCGTAATAATAAGTCACTATGTAAAACGTTTTTATTCCAAACGTTGTTTTATAAGATAAAATGAAAAAAAATAACAGTTTGTCTAATAATACGATAGTAAAAAAAGTTTATACGATAATTATTTTATTAAGTGAATTATTTGGAAAACTTATTATTAGCTAATGATGAAATGACAAATCATGTTTTTGCCAATCGTTGTTTGTCAAATTAATTAAATTTTTGGTGAACCGACAGGACACCACTTCCAGAGATTAGCGACTTCAAACAAACAAACACTTTAGCTTTATTATTAGTATAATATATAGATAGATAGTAACGAAATTTTTTTGTCCGTTTGTCTGTTTGTCTGGATGTATGTTCCAGATTGGTGTGTGATGAAATGAACAAAAATAGTTTTAAAAAAAGGTATTATTTAGAAATAATATGATAAAGTGCCACCTCAAAATAATAATTAAAATGAAGTACTAAGTTTATTGAATGTATAGAGACTCACCGACCCCACGAGTCAAACCACTACTACGGTTTTGTGGGGCTTAGTTTATAAGATATACTTACCTTAAGTGATATAAATAAATAAATAAAAAACGCCTGAATGGATTTGGATGAAAGGACATGGATAAAGTGTGGCCCAGCACAGACAAAGAGTTAATCTATCTTTAAAAATAAAAATCACTCCAACTCTCAACCTCTCTCCACTTCAAAACGGCTGCACCTATTTGGCAAATTATTTTTTTGTTGTGTTTGTAATTGTCAGGACAAGGTTTGCATGGAAGTTTTTTTTTTGCAAAATTGGGAAATTCGGATGCTATTTTTGTATGAAATTCACCTCGGGCGCACCGGGCCCGAACAACTTGTTACACAAATACATACAGAAACTCACGCCTTCTTCCCATGGGGGTAGGCAGAAACTACATCATGACACCTGCTACGACCTTTATATACTCCTATTGCCTCGTTTACGTTCATATACGTAGACTTTGTTATATTTAAAAAAAAACTTTTGAATCCCAGTAAAGCTTTCGTTGCTTCGTAAAACTTTGCAGGGACAATTTCAATTTACATGATTATTATTTTGATTAAGGTAACCGGGCAGATATTTATATTGCCAGTTTTGGAAATGGGGTGGTAATTGGGACGTGATAATTAAAAAAATTGTTGTGATGTCACGAGTATTTTTAGAATATAAAATATTAAAACTATTTCAGACTATAGTATTTTAGACTATAATGAACATATTATTTAATAATTGATTAATGTATTAATTTATTTTTTAAATCCATAGATTAGCCCAGTCTTAAAAGTGTATAGTATAAAGCCTCAATAAATTTAAATCATTTATTAAACAGAAACTCTGACAAAAATGTTTCTATAAAGTTAAAGATTACTTAGATGACAAAAAGGCTTGGGATTAATTAAGCTACTTCAATGTACCCCCAAGCAACAATCCATTTTATACTGTGATTATGTGTTTTAGAATTAATAATGTCATTTTTATTGATTTACATGATATTACATATAATGATTTTTTGATGACATTTAAAGAGGAACCTGTCTGTGAATGTGAGTACCATGCCGGCTAGATTAAATACATGATATTCATTTTTATATTGTGAATGTTAAGACTATGTGGGTCATTGTTGCTTTTTTTTCCCTCTCAGGTAGTTTTAATCTTAGTCTGGCAGTTTAAGTAGTTTATGTAGTTTATGTGGCCTACCCAAATGTCCTTTCTTTGGTATTGTTCGTCGAATCGTTGAGCTCCTTAAGTCCTGACTTCCTGAGTTAAGCTGCACGATTACTGACAAATGCGTGCACTGACTGGACAGGTCCACTCAATCTGAGTAGTTTTTCTTTAAAAAACCATTTCAGACACCAATCTACATGGTCTTCACATGATCTGACCAAGACTATGTCTGAACTCCAACAGAGACTGTGACCTCTGAGTTTGTTTCTACCTTTCTTCTTAGAGTAGTCAGATAGGAAACGCCAACCTAATCTATTAAATAAAATATGATTGACGTGTAAAAATGTTTGTACAAACTTATTTACAGAAATAAAATCATTTATCATTTATAGAAAGAAAGAAAGAAAAATACATTTATTTAGCATAGACTACAAAGCACACAACACAATACTTACTCGTTTATATATAAAAAAAAAAAAATAACAAATAAAAAGTGTAAAGTGCGTAGTGTGAAATTAGCAGGAAAGTGTTCCTCGCGGCTGCGTCAAATAGGTCCAGTTCAACAAAAATGTCAGACAACTAGTGACTGACGCTGGTTTTCAACTGAACCTGAAGTGTGAGGTGTATATTATAAGTGACAGCACCTTAAAATTTTATACTATTTAGGAAACTGCGTAAATGAAAAGCCTGTTTAAGTGATAAATAATGCTAGGTCCCTGGAGATACCACTTAACTCTGTGGTGCTTCATGTGACAGCATCTCGAATGTAAGGTATGTTATTTTTTTTTTATTTGTTAAACAGTATCATTGCCCGTGTTTCTGGTTATCTTATTTGCGTTTCTGAGTGAGTTCGCGTTTCTTGGACTATCGATCTTCGCATTATAGTTTACTTGCTACAATGGTAACTCACATTATATTCGACTACTCTGACTTTGCCTGGTTTCCAACGGAGCTCCAACGTTCTGTAAACTGGGGCTTGGAAAATTAATCATTTGGCATCCAGTCGTTAGTTTTGAGTAAAATTCAATTTTCTGGAAGACTGTTGATTACTCTGCGATCAACAGGTTTGAATTTTTTTTTGAAGTCATCAGATTTGGTAAGGCTTTTATGATATATCCCTTCAGAAAGTTTTACGACGAACATAAATATTGTTGTTTTATTTGTGTTCATTTCTGGGCCGAGCTTGCATGAGACCGTTATCCATCTCCTTTCGCACACAGGTAGCTTATAACCGGATTAACATAGGGTACACCTTTTAGTGACAGATGTCAGGCATCAAGTCCCGTTTACGGAAAGCAATCTTGAGTCAAAATCTCGCGTGCTAACTTGGCTTTGGGATTAGTCATTCAAGATTTCGAGATTTAGACTATTTTTTTAAATAACATGTTATTTTTTTCATCAAAGATTCAGATATTTTATTAAAATTATAACTACAGCTGCTTAGGGTAATCGTGTTATATTTTGTTAGCAAAAACACATACTCTCAAATCTCGAGTGTATTGGTCGAGATCTCGAAAGAGATTTTAAGAAAGATATTGTCTACGCACGACATGGAATTTCGAAAAATGGCTTGAGATCTCGTGAGATTCGAGATCGGGCGCAATCGAGATTGCATCCCGTAGTCCCGTCAATGTTTGCGCTCCTAACGAGTCAAGTACGCAGGTCAAAAGTTTGCATACCTGACCTTCACTTCGATATTAGATAACCAGTTCCTGTGGTAAGGACCACAGGAACTGGTTATCTAATACCTACCTGCCTAGAAAAGTCGAATTTTGTACGGAAGGGCCCACATTTATTTTCGGTATTTTAGAGGAGTTAACGTTACACTACAAAATCTGGTAATAAACAAACCAAATTAACTCTCCGCCTATAAAAAAACTATTTCTCTCTTGAATAGGTTGGTACGTAGATTCGTTTCCGAAATACAAATACCCTTTCATGTTCCTTATTAATTTATGACGTAAACCAATATTATTTACTTAACTCGGACCGACAGATATTTCAACAAATATTGCCAAATTAAATGGCTAGAACTCAGCCTATCTTTTGAAAGGTTGAAAAGCGAATAAAACAGTCCAATTTCAGGCTGTCAAGGTAATTACTGAAAATAATATACAATTGAAGACTTCGCTCCCGAACCAATTTATTAATTGTATGCATAGTAATATTATCAATTCGAAAGTAACTCTGTTTGTCTGTATGTTGTGAAATATAAAGCCTCTTTTGTATTGAACAAGTAGTAATTTGTATCTAGAATATCATAATAGAAGTATATGTTAATGTATTGTTTTTACACTATGTCTGTCAATCTGTTTACAACTCAATTATATTATTTTTCTTTGCTGGCACTGCGTATACTCGTACTCATTTTATATATGTAGTGTAGTGTATCTTTTTACACCTAAACTGCAACTTAACGGATTTCGATAAAATTTGGGAAGGAGATAGATGGCTTCCTGGGGAAGGAAAAAGGCTATTTTTTAGCTCAAAAATAATCCTAAAAGGGGCGTGATTTAAGGGATGAATGAAAGTTTGTATTGGAAACAGCTTTTCTTAAGTTAGGGATATGGAAATTTAAATTTATGATTTTGGTAAGAAATAAAAAATATTGATGTGTAAACATCTTAGCGCTCGGTCTACGTTAGGGGCTAGCTGGGACTTCGAGCGTCAGACGCGTAAGCTTAAGACTTCGAGCGTCAGATGACGTCAGCGTAAGACCCGTGTCTATGTGAGCGCGTGAACCAAACTGATGCGAGCTCACATGTTTACACATCAATTTTCGTGAGTGCCAAACCAACTCACACCGATTTTTTTATTTCAGCGTTTTTGTAAAATCTTCCCCAATGTGGTAAAATAGGGGATGATTTTAAAATTCACATGATTATTAAAAAAATGTGTAGGTACCTCTTTTTAAGAGATATAAGGAATTAAAAATATACAGTCAGAACCCGTATCTTGAGGTATTATTAATTTTAGAATTAATTTCATTTAAATCAGTCCACCCGCTTAAAGTTATTACAATTTAAAGTTACGAGTATAAAATAACTTAGCTAATATGTAGGTGGCGTGGTCAATAGCAACGTTAGATTATTTCAAAGTACTAATGGTAATATTAATGAAATGAATTATTATTATTACATATTTTTAAGTTAGACATTTATAATCATAAAAACCTGTTCAATAAAAATGAAAATTGTTTGCATTTATTATCTGTCTTTCTGTTACCTTTTCACGCTTTAACGGCTGAATGGAGTTGAATGATTGGATACAATTTATCCCGGTAGCAGGTTCCCGTGGAATAATTCCCGACATCCACGCGGGCGAAGTCGCGGGCAGAAGTCAGTTTTCAATAAATAACTGAATGTAATTTTAAATTAATATTTATTTCATTTAATGAGTTTAATATTGATGTGTTTCATAGGTTCAATTTGATAGGCAGGTCATTATTGTAATAGCCTTTTCGCTACATATTTCGAAGTTGACTTCTTGTTCACAAGATGCGGCTCAATAATAATACTCATCAATATTATATTTATTTATTTTATGTTAAGGGGGATGCGCTAAGGTAGCCCTCGAAATTCAAATTTACTTACGGTTTTTGTAATTTGCAGGTCAGTATCAGGTTGCATGTTGATTAAAATATAATTCTCGGCCGTAACAAATATGGCTTTACAGAATTATTGTCATTAGAATCAGCAATACAACTCCTTAAGTTAGAATTGGCCTCAAATGTCAAGATTTAATGAAAAAGTCGTTCATTTTTGTGAATATAATTCTATAAATAAATATTCACTACGGCCTCGAATCATATTTAGATCGACATACAACCTGATACTTACCCACAAATTGCAAAAAGCCTAAGAAAAATTGAATTTCACGGGCTACCCTTACGCTTTCGCCTTAAAGAAGGCTTACAGACTAATAACAAACTGAAATGTCGTACGTAGGTCGGGAAATTTAATGATTACAAGCTTCCACAGAAATGTATAATTTTCCGTGTTTTACATGTAATTACTGCGAACTTGCCTTTATAAGAATTTGCCCTTAAGAGAATTTGTCAATTATAAGAATTTGCCCATATGAGAATTTGTCATCTCAAGAATTTTCCATAAGAGAATTTGCCGTTTAGAGAATTTTCCGTTTAGCGAACAAAGGGTGCGGAAGCAAATACGTTACTTGTAAAACCCTTATAATGTTATTTATAGTTCCATTGTATCCACTACCAACAACCTTTAACACCTCAATATATCCCAACTTGTAAACCAAGGGACACATGCGCGCAATCACTCACTGGAAGGAAATAAGTCCTTTTTCATATCCCTGTCTTGTCCGCTGCCCATTCATTCGGGGCTAATTCGTAAGGATGGATTTTTGTAACGTGTGGAGTTGCCGGTTCGAGTTAGTCACGCCTCGGTGGATTTTGATAGCTTGTTCTGTATCATACGTGCTATTGCCTTAGAATTTAGATGAAATATTGATGCCGAGTGGATGCTGTTTATCGAATAGGTTACTCTGAGACAGACTACTGAAAATATATGGTAGGCCTGTATTCGGTTTGAAATGGTGTTAAGCTCGCTTCAAGATAGGAAACACTACGCTGTAGTAACCTTAATTTCTTTAAAAAAACATTACTTTATCAGACTCACCAAGAATAAAACATAAAATAATTATACATAATAGAATCAATATAAATTTTCTATACAGTAATTTTAAACTGAACGTGGTTAGGGACTAACATGATACCCTGTTCAAAAAAATCCCTTTGTGTTCTTACTCTGCGTCATGTTAACCGTAAATTATAAAGTATCTTCTTTCTCTCTTTGCCTATAAATTCAAATACACAGAATTGAAAAATATATAATTACCGTATATGTAAACAAGTTTAGATACTGATCATAATTAGTACATACCTACCTACGGTGAGCCTCAAAAAGATGTGCATCTACTATAATTCATTTGCTTATCTACAATTTGTGTTCCATAATACTGTGTCAGTGTCCCTCAATATCTCTTTGAGGCTGTTAGGTACCTGTCTATGTTTAAGGAAACGAATGACATAAAAAGGCACCTACATCTTGTAAACTCTAACTTTAAGTATTACACAACTAAGTGAAGCGCTATAGAGGTATGAGGAACAGGGTGTGAAGTTCACTCATACGTCTATAGAAAAGGGAGGATCCTCCGACCAGACGGGTGCCGTATGTGGTGGGCAACTGCCCCCGACGGTTGATGTCGGGTCGTTGTATATATGCTAGTAGCGCGGTAAACTCTGCTTGCGCGATGCAGGATTTTCCGTGACGTCAGTGTGACGTGTAGGTCGCATGTGGCGATGTAGATACCGCTACAGCACTAACTAATGCCAATCTGGCACCTTTTACTTATTTAGTGTGTTACTGAAAGTAGTTTAGGTGGTCGTCTGGAAGGTATCTAAATGTCAAGGGCAGTGGTTTAGTATTTCAGGCATATTTAGACTACTCTATACAAGGTCATATTAAATTAGCTAGCGAAACTCCGTAGACAACATGGGTATTGATGTCTAACAATGATAAAACAAAAACGAAATTAATTTGATGACTTTTTTTGTAATCAGTTAGTGTAATCACTTGAAATAACAGTTTTTTATGTGTATTTTTTACCGAAATATTGATGTTTAAACACGATTAAATAAAAGAAAACACATTTACTCAAATCATACTTTAATTAACAACACTCTCAGTGGTGGACGACCCCTCAAAAACCAAAAAACGAATATTTTATAAATTTTAATTTATCGTGTTTAAATATCGATGAACATCACGTCTGCAGAGTTTCACTAGCTAATTTAATTTGACCCTGAACAGTAGTCTGGAGAACGACTAAGGTAGGATAATACAAGAAGGCCGCGACACGTTGCAATCGCTTTCAAAGCATTTCGTATTTCTACAACAACTTTCATCAGGATTGACCAAGCTTTTCGGTAGCTTATGTCAATCCCATACGTTTTTGGCTTTTCAATCATCGTAATCCCTGATGGAATGTCACTTTGTCTGGGTCCTCAGGACGGTATTGATGTATATGTCAAGTAGTTCGGACGTTTGAATTTAGAATAAATAGGAGAGCGTGGTACACACGGCGACATAATCAAGCTATACATTTCCAGTTTTAGCTGACCTGGCATATCCTGGCTTTTCGTACAATTTAGAAGTCAGGTTGTATTGGAAATGTGATTCTTTGAAATTGGATGAATTTATATGATTTATTTACATACTTATTTATATACATTTTTTATCAAACACAATAATATTTACAATTAAAATATAATTACCTAACCTAACTAAAACTAATAACAAATTAAAAGATGGCGTCAAAAAATTCCTCCGCATCGCTGTCGACTGGTAATGTACCCAAGAGACTGGCGGCATTGCCACGTTGTATTGCAATGCTTAGCCTCTGGCCAAGGTCAAATCCAGCCCTTGGGTCACGGGAAGTGTCAAACAGGCGTTTGGAGATTTCCTTGAAACAAAACAAGGGCACTCGGACCCCACGGCCCGAGGGTTTCAACCCCAAACGGCTCGAAAATATAATTACCGATAAGGTTGTTATACTTACGCCGCTTGAGGTTTTCCGCAGCCGCAGCAGCGGCGCCAGCACAGCACGCCGAGACAGGAAGATGGGATGGCGCAAGAGTATCGACACATGTTGCGTCCCACACTAAAGGCCTACCCAAAAATCTTTATTTCCATGGAAGGTTCCATGGAAATAAAGATTTTTGGAAATGTATAGTTTGATATGTAGTCGTGTATATAAAGCAAAAAAATATATATGTTTGGCCCACTGTCAGACAAAGGTCAGAAACGAGTATTGAACTGAATTTGCTAATTATAACTACATATTTTGGCAATTTCACATCATTGAGCCCACGTTTTCTCTAAAATGTTTAATTTAACCAATCTAAAAAACTCTTTCAAATAAAAGCTCAGAAATAACATTGTAATTTATTAGAAGCCTGAAATATTCGTAAATATAAAATATGACAAACTTCTTTTTTAACCCTCGACGCAAAAAGACGGGTGTTATAAATTTGACCGCTATGTGTGTCTGTGGCACCGTAGCTCTTAAACGGGTGAACCGATTTGGATGCAGTTTTTTATTTTATTTGAAAGCAGGTTTTCTAGCGGTGGTTCTTAGACATGTTTTATCAAAATCGGTTGAGCCGTTTCAAGGTCATCAGTTCTTTTTTGTGTCGGGTTTTTCTTGGTTTTACCTATTATTTGGTAAATAAGGAGTAAGATTTTACCACTACTATCTCTATCGCCTCTAGTTATGGGATTATGAAAGGCAAAAAGTACTTAGTTACTCCATATTAAAAGTTCTGGCCAACCGGATAAATAACTTATTCTATGAAAATATTTTAAACTAACTAGTATTGAAGCTAGTAGTAGTACGTAGTAGTAGCTACAAAATAATTGGTTAAATCGAACATATGGAAATATAAAAAAAGTTTCAAAGCATCGCACCTATTTTTCCGGCCCTTATGTAGGTAAATATTATGTGTTCCCGATAATCTCACATCTCTTCAGTTCAGTTAAGAAACTCCGCGAAGTGAAAGGTTCCGCCGTCAGTACGGCTATCATCATCAGCCTATACGTCCACTGCTGGATGTAGGCCTCTCCTAGTGAACGCCACTGAGCCCGATCCTCGGCTCTCTTCATCCAGTCTCTGCCAGCCGCCTTTCGCAAGTCGTCACTCTATCTGGCCGGCGGGCGTCCCACACTACGTTTGCCCAAACACGGTCTCCACTCTAGAACTCGTTTTCCCCAACGATTGTCGGTTCTGCGAGAGATGTGACCAGCCCATTGCCACTTCAGCTTGCTTAGTCTTCGGGCTATGTCAGTTACTTTGGTTCTCTGACGGATAACCTCGTTTCTGATTTTATCCTTCAGAGAGACTCCAAGCATAGCCCTCTCCATAGCTCGCTGAGCGAATTTAAACTTATGGACCAGTCTCACCGTGAGTGTCCACGTTTCGACTCCGTAAGTCATAACTGGTAGGAAGCATGCGTTGAAGACTTTCGTCTTTAGGCACTGCGGTATGGACGACGAGAAGACCTGATGAAGTTTACCAAATGCTTCCCATCCCAGCTGAATCCTTCTATCGGCTTCCCTCTCAAAATTGTTCCTACCCAACAGCATATGCTGCCCGAGGTAAACATATTCCTGAACAACTTCAATGGGGACACCGTCAATGACAATCGGTCTCCTGGTAATAAGGGCGTTAAACATATCCTTGGTTTTGACAATGTTCATCCCAAGACCGATGCGTCGAGAGGCGACGGCTAGGTCAGTCAGCATTCGTTCAGGATCCTGCAGCGACTCCGCCATAAGGACAATATCATCGGTGGATCGTAGGTGTGAGATGTACTCGCCATTTATGTTTATGCCCGTTCCTTTCCAGTCCAGCGTCTTAAATATATCTTCCAGGGTGCCAGTAAACAGTTTCGGGGATATGACATCCCCCTGTCACACTTCCCTGCGAAGCTTGATATGTTTAGTCTGCCGGTTCTGTACCTGAACGGACATATTCGCGGCATCATACAAGCATATCATCACATCGATGTATCGCCAGTCCACTTGGCAACGCTGCAGGGACTCGAGCACAGCCCACGTCTCGATAGAGTCGAAGGCTTTCTCATAGTCCACAAAAGCAAGACACAGGGGCTGGTTATACTCTTCGGTCTTCTGTATAACATGCCGCACTGTGTGGATGTCGTCTATGGTCCCGTAACCCGATCGAAACCCGGCCTGCTCTGGAGGTTGAGACTCATCAAGTCTTTTCAATAGACGATTTGAGACTACCCTCGAAAACAGCTTATAGACATGGCTCAGAAGCGATATGGGCCTGTAGTTTTTAAGGAGCGTTTTATCTCCTTTTTTGAAAAATAACACTACAGTGCTTCTGTTCCACGCCTTTGGAGTTCTCCCATCTTCAAAACAGCTAAACAGCTTCTGGAGCTCTCGAAGTACAGGTCTCCCTGCTACTTTCAAGAGCTCTGAGGTAACTCCGTCATCCCCTGGGGCTTTTCCATTTTTTAGCTGTTTGGGGGCTATCTCGATGTCGTCAAAGCTGACTTCCGGCAGATCATCGGTGTAGTGGCAAATCAATGTGGCCCGGGAATCTTCACTGCTACATGCGGGTCGTACAGCATGCGAGTCGTATAGTCGGCCATAGAAGTCCTCTGTCTCGGCGAGAATATCCGGCACTGAGGTGATGGTATTGCCAGAAGAAGTTATAAGCTTCGTTAGATGTGGCCTCCTCAATTGTTGCGCGAAGACTTTGGACCCCCAATTTATGCTCTATAGCCTTTTCTATTCGGCGCGTGTTAGAGCATCGGAGATCCTGTCGCACCAGCTTGCTGATATTTCGATTGAGAGCCCGCTTTTCCGACGAAGTGGCATGCACGTCATTCCGCCTCTCATCCATAAGCCGAAGAGTCTCCACCGAGAGTTTGGACTTCGTACCAGTACGTTGCAGCTGACAGAACTTCGACCCTTCTCCCCTTAGGATTCCCACCACTTGTTGTAAGGCCTCTTCGACCAATTGTGGTTTCCAGAGCAGCAAATCGGTTTTCCAGATGTAGTTGGAACTGTTCTGGTCCCACAACGGTTTGGAGCTGGTTAGGTCGGAGCGTAGACTTCATCAAACGGGATCTTTATAGCTTAAGCTTGCTTAAGCTAAGCTTAAGTTGATATTCAGAGAGCCTCGTAGGAGTCAGTGGTCACTACCGGTATTAAACCTGTTGACCACAGAGACGTCTCTGAATATGTGCAGTACGGCTATAAGATGTTTTAATCAAGTTCAACTTAGTTCATGCAAACAAGCAACTGTGCTCTATTTTTGTTAAGTTATGTGCCCCTTTTATAAAGAAACGTTTATTATTATTATCTATTATTATAATCAAGATTTGAACATCTGCCAACTGCGTGTCGATATGAAAGCCAAGCTAGGCCACCACGACTAAATGTAGCTTAATGTACCAAATTAGTTAGTCCCACTGCCAATTTGGTGGTTGGTATTTTTACAACGTCATATTGTCCCATTCTCAAATAGTTCTTAGACATATCGAGCAAAACAAAAAAAAAACATAAAAAAAAACAAAACAAACGAAGAACAAAAGAAGAACCATTGTGCTAAGGAGTCAACTGCTAATATATTATGTATTAATGTAAGTTTTATCATACATATTTTGTTATAATGTTTGTAAACTATTGGTTTACAGAAGACTTGCAAAGTTACATAAAAAATGGATAAAAAGAATTATGAAAGAAATCATAAGGATTCTTTTCTTTTATACGGAACCCTAAAATCTGTTTTGATCTGAGCTACCAAAAAAACTTCCCAGAAATTGGAAATTGTGTCACAAATAAAAATTCTGAGTGCTCTAGGAAAATTGGTAAAGTTTTTGGACAACTTTTCCCTGTGTGGCCTATGAGGTAATTTTGTAATCCAGACTTATTCGAATCCCTGGAGTAATGAACCTGATCGCTTTCGATTTAGCATTTCTTTACAGAATTGGGAGTAGGTACCTATTTGTTAGAACTTTTCTTCGACTCATAGTGCTTGCCTTGAGAAACCACTTTACTCGAAAAATTAGCTACATAAAAAGACATAACATTAGAATGTTTAGTAACATCTACGAGTACAGCTGTAAGTTTGAAAACCACTAATGACATAAATAGTAGCTAAGCTAAAATGTATGTCATTAGCAATTACAAGGTCAACTATATCGCACTGATAATACAATACTGTTGTAACTCAAAATGTGACTTTTTTTCAGAATCGCCGAAAAACTGATTATTCGCTTGATTATTTCTTTTAATATGATGCTATCACAAATTTTACATATTTTGAGTTATAACAGTATTATCAGTGCGATATATACAACAACATTTTACCAATTTGTTATCTACAGAAAAATAAGTTTATTTCAAAGCAACTAATTGAAAACTTTTGGCCACACAAATGTCCAAATACATTGGTGAGATCTATTAAATACATTTGGTACCTAAATCTCCGTAGATGTTTACAAGCTTATATTTAAAGAACCGTAGAGAAATCTGCTGTTATATAATAAAAAGCAAAACATCGTAGCGTAGACTTGAACTAAATCTGTCTGAAACTTGGTCTTTACTTTAAGTGTTAGGGTATGAATAAGTCAAGGTGTAGACGATTTAAATATAGCCATTGTATTTATTTGAAAGAAAAATGCCACACAGAATTGTGTTGATCGAAGTGTAGAATACTATAGCTCAACAATTCTGTGAATAACAAGACTTAGGTACAATAGTACTTAAGTCTTGTTTTCTTGTTTTAAAATTCTTCAATTCCAAAAGTTTTCTTTTTCTCATTCTATTTTTGTGTGATGCTGCTGAAGAACTATGACCAGGCATCACATTAATGGTCAAGGGTACCTAGACCAGGGGTTTTGACTATACCCTACCCTTTACTGATTATGGGAGAGTGGCTAGTATTCATTTTTTCTAAGTTATACTATCTTTATTTGGTAGCAAACTCAAACTCAAAGCATTTATTTCAAATAAACCAATTACAGGCACTTTTGAATTGTTAAGGGGTCGGTCAGTCAGAAAGATGAAGTTAGTTACCCATTCCAAAGCGTAGTAGTTACCTATGGAGAAGAACGGGCAAGAAACTCCATGGATACTCTTTTAAATCAAAATATGGTTACAAAATATTGGTTACATCGTTCGTGTTGAAATTATGCATGTGAAAACGATGCAGAACGTTAAAAGCGTCCGTAATAAAAAGACAAAAGCAATTCAAATATTAAATTAAATTAAAATAAGCCGTGGCAGCTAAGAAATAGCCATTTATTTTGCCATAACTAAAACAAAAATAGGAATATATTCTAGATACACTTCAACCCATTTTAGTTCGACAGTAAAATATTCCATAATTTGTTGAAAAACCATAAAATGCATCAAAAACTTAATATCAAACAAACTAACAATGAGTAGTTAATACTCATTGTTAGTTTGTTTAATATTAAGTTTTACACAGCGGCACAACAGTTACACTGTTGGAAAAAATACATTTGTGCATCTACTACTTACTAGTTTATTTACGAGGACAACATAATGAACAAACGAACGTTCGTTCGTTTATGTACGAACTTATGAATAACCGACCTACCGTTCTTCATAAGTTCGTGTATTAAATTATTAAGATTAACTTGTACATACTTCTCATGCTAAGTGTATTATATTCTTTTTGAGGAATAAAATGTCTTAAACCGCTATAAGCAACTATAGCTTGTCCTATTCATACTCCAGCGTACAGATTTTCTGCTCTTATTGTTAGTTCAATTACTGCTTTTAGCGAGACTATAGTACGGCTACATTTGTGCTTAAGTATTAAAGGAAAAACTACTGGTTTATGAAAGTTCTACAGCTCTTTCACTTTTTATCGAGGTTTAGGAGGATAGTTACATAGATGGGTACTTTCGCGTGCGTCGGTACTAAAGTTTGAACGTAATAATAGGGTGTTTTCCCTGGTACGGTAGGGTGCACTTCAGAAGTGACAAAACCAGTATAAAATGGCCTCTACTATGGCCCTACTTTCAGAGATAAAATGGCGTCATTTTGTATGAAACTGGTGCATTTTTTTTTGGTGTTGTGTTGGTGTTCGTAGGTCAACTAAAATATTATGCTGGTTTGTTAAAAGGGGTGCTTATCCGATTTTCCTGTTTATGATTAAAAAAAGTTATATGTATTTCCAGACATCGTGCGAAGTCGCGTGACGTCACGTCCCATGTTATGTCTGGTGACTCCGAAAACTGTGAAAAAGGTCGAGAGATAAGATGTCTGCCTTGTGACGTATCTGGGCTCTTTATACCCGAATGCGAGACGCAAAGGAGGGTAATGTGTTTATCAGCCTATGTATGTATGTTTGTTCCTTTGTGGCGCTCTAGAGACCAAACGCGTGGGCCGATGTTGTTGATTTTTACGTCAATCGATTTGTCTTAATCTTGTGAGTGTCATTAAAAACATGACAGTAATCAAAATTCATCATGGCGACAACCATACGACATATTGTGAAAAAGAAAAAGAAAAAAGTCGACGAACTATGTCAAGTTGGGAATCGTTGAATAGGTCTTTGGGAAAATCATGTTAAGTCATTTTTCTAATCATTTTTCATTTCGAATGACCATTTAAGATGTACAGGAACGATTAAAAGTTGTTGTAGCAACCATCCCCACTTAAATTTTCAAAACTTATAATAAACCTGTGATAAAGGTCTTAAAATAATCGAATCAAAGGTCTTATTAATGTGAAAAATAATAATTACCTAAAATATAATTCAATATGATTCTTAAATTCGTGCGTAAATTCTTAAAAGCTTTACTTAATATAGTCAGAGAAAACTAATCCTAATTAAAAGGTGTAAAATAAAAACACTATCAAAAAATAACAAAAATCTCGACTGCGTACAAAGTGAACTTTATAAAAGACTAGCTGACCCGCACCCACTTCGTTGGGCGGTAAATAGCCCATGTCACTGTCCATCCTTTTATTTAACTATTAACTATCTCCACTTAAAAAAAAACATCAATTCGTCACTCCGTTTTGCCGCGAAAGATGGACAAACGACATCATCATTATCCACAGGCTGCATAGATTGTCTTTATGAGGATGTTAAAGTTGTTAATGATGAAAATATTTAAATGTAATTAATACTAAGTTTTCACTTCTGCCGGGAGTCCCGAAGTGTAACCCGGTTGTTTTAGGATAGATAAATAAAGCGATTATTGTAGAGCTTCTCTATAAACAACATTTGACGTTAAATTATTTTCTGGTAACAAAATATACTGATGGTCGGGACCCCCGACCCGTGATAGGGCAACGTAAAGTTGCCCATGCGTAAAACATTCTTTTCGTAAATCAATTCCTACTAATTTGAATGTTTGGCCCTGGGATTTGTTTATCGTTAGTGCGAAAGAAATTTTTATTGGAAATTGGAGCCTTTTGAAGGGTATAGGCAAATCAGTAGGAATCATGGGTATTCTTGGTATATGAGCTAATTCACCAGCTGCAGGGCCGGTGATAATCTTCGCTACTATTAAATTATCTTTTAGCTCCTTTATAAGAAGTCTCGTGCCATTACACATGTTAGGGGGGTTTAAATTTCTGAGAAGCATTATCGCCGTGCCTACTTTTAACGACAGTTCATGAGGTGGTAGCCCAGCGGGGTTCAGAGAATTTAAAAATTCCTGGGGATAGTGTACTGCGTCCTCGATGTTAGTGACGGTGTCTATGGATTTATAGCACTTAACTTCACCCGGTACTTTCTGCATAATTAAATTGTTTATTTCGTTGACTGTTTCATTCCAGGGAGAAACTATTGCTCTACAACACAGCCAACGAAAATCATTTTGATGTAAGTTTTCGATGTCAGGATATATAGCATCTATCAGACTATCTAAATTATGGACTATTTGGCCTAGAGACTCATCTAAAGTAACTGCATAATTGGTGCCCAAATTTAAAAATGGAAAAATTCCTTATCCAAGTTTCAGCAGCTGTTGTGGAAAATTACTATGCGTATTTCCATGTAAGTGAGCTCTCATGTTGGTGCGCAAATACAAATGTTGAACAGATGTCCAAAGTTGAGACGATTTTAAACATGCCTTCATAATATCTGCTCGCGTACCTCTGTTGACGACTGGAAGCGTTTGTCGGAAATCTCCAGCAAATACAAAAGTGATACCACCCATAACATTAGCAGAGCTTCGGAGGTCTTTTAAAGTACGGTCCACGGCCTCCACATGAGCTCTATGACTCATGGTGCATTCATCCCATATTACCAACGACGCGTCTTGCAGTAACTTACCAAGAGGCCCATTTTTCCGAATAGAGCACGTAGACCGTTGATCTAAAGATACGGATAGCGGGAGTTTAAACGTAGAGTGAGCAGTTTTTCCTTCGTTCAAGAGAGTTGCAGCAATTCCTGACGAAGCAACTGCAATCGCTATCTTCCCTGATTGCCGTATCTTAGCAAGTATCAAATTTGCTAGAAAAGTCTTTCCGGTGCCTCCTGGTGCGTCCAAAAAAAATAATCTCCCCATGTTATTGTTCACGCTATCCACAATAGTCTCATAAGCATGTCTTTGATCTGGTACTAATTTTGGCACATTGTCATTTACAAACGCTGTTAGATCATTTCTGTTATAATGTTGTACCATTGTGTCAATAGTATTATTCTGGGTACGAACGGGAGAAGGTAATCCAAAATCACTTAAACTTTTGTCGTTTAATTCTAGAAGTTTGTTTTCTATTTCAATTAATCCTTCATTATAAATTACTTCAGTAAAGGGTAAAGTGTTATCCTGATTTTGTTGTCTGATACGATGTCTAATATCTTCACAGAACTGATCTTTGAAAGTATCCCATAACTTCAATGGTTCCGATGGTTGACAAAATAAAAGTATGACTACGAATAACTCCCTTAGTTTTTTTGGACAATGTGATAACGAAGCTTCGCTTAAAGTATTACCCCAATGGTCATCGTTTTCAAGTAAACCTCTGTCACGGCAAGCTGCTTGATACGTCTCTTTGACAAAACCGTTTACAGTTTTAAGGTATGCAAATGAGGTCGGACCGCGTACGTGGTGCAGTAGAATCCTAAGATAAAAACACTCCGATTGTGATGGATGTATCCCGTAGACTCTATCTAAAGCGGCATCTTTTTTTATCCCCGGATGTCCAACTACATCTTCACCACGCCTCCTTCTAGTGAATTTATTATTTGCCCATGTATAGTACTGCGGGACTTCATGATACAGAAGAGTTTTCGCGAATTCATCTTCATTACAGAGAGCAAAAAATGCCAGTATTGTGGTATTGCGTGGGTTTTGGACAACTTGATGAGCTGTCCCTGGTGTAAAATACACCCTTTGACCGTTCTCTAGATGAACAGCCAAATGCACTACAGTAGGATACCGGTCGTGAATGGGAAATTCAAATAAGCGCCAGACAGCTTCAGATGTGCTTATGTACCTGCCATTTAAATAGTTTTCGACCTCATCGTGTGGGTTCCTAAGGCTAAAAGTTGCCTGATCTGAACCTTTATTTATATATTTACATATATACTTAATGGCTTGGACAGAGTGGCAATACTCCACGTTTATATGAGCGTTAAAAGTCTTACATAGTAGCGGGGAGTATGGAACAATCCACCTATTATCTATCGTCACCATGTTGCCCCTAATTTGTAGCGTAGTGCTCCGACCGCCATTTTCTGTATCGCGCCTACGATAAACTGGATACCCATCCTCTCCGGTTTGGGTATCGTTCATGAAACGGCGAGGGTATTTTTTTGTGCAGACACCGTTCTTCATGCATGGTGCAGCTAAATTATGCTCTCCGCAGGGTCCATGTACCATATTTTTAGTTATAATATTGTGTAGTACCGGATCAATTTCTTGATCGGGTAGCTCCGCAACTATGACGCTGTCGATCTCGTCTGGTTGTATTTTATTTTCTAGCCAGAACAGCAAATGACAATGAGGTAAACCGCGCTTTTGCCATTCCACACTTGCCATATAACATTTTGTTTTACCGAATATCTGTTCTTTGACAAATAATTTGATGAATTTCTTCATCTTTAAATGAAAGACACGGGAAATTATATCATGACGGTCGAAAGACCGTTGTCCTGGTAGCAGCTCCGCCTTAATCTCAGGCCATTCAGGGTTACATGTAAAAGTGACAAATAGGTCAGGTCTACCATAATTTCGGACGTACGTCATCGCGTCCTGCGTTTTCTCGTGCATGAAACGCGGAGAACCTGTAAATGACGATGGCAATATGACATGTTGACCGATGTTTGATGGGTCAACATTTGCGTCATGATTTAAGGCATCTCTGAGATGAATGTAGTCATCAGCCCTCAGTCTTTGTTGATTCCGGGAAATATAATTTAATCTTTCAGATATCATTTTCGCCATCATGTCAACACAATATTGACTAAATAAGTCTCTGTAATAATGTAACGGATTAAAAGAGTTAGTTCTAAACATTAATCTAAATGCATAAAATTGCATACATGAAACAGTTTTATTACGCGCAGAACCCTGCTGAGAGATAGTCAAATAATAACCGTCTTCTCCTGACACAAACATTATGGGATACTGTAGTGGATCATAGGACCGATGTAGCTCAGAAACTCTCTTGAGCTGTCCGTCTCTCCCGTGTAAGACTATATCCCTGGGACCTTTGTCTTCATCGACTAAGAGAACGGCTACCTCGTTTACAGTAGGAGCATTATATCTGCCTCTGTGTGCTGTCTGTGGAGTGCGATCTGAATGAATAATTAACTTTAAATTATCTGAGGAGTTGAATTCTAAATTTTGTTTAAAACTTTGTATATACGCGTTATGATTATTCAGAACGGTCTGTAATTCGCGAATTAAATCCATTTTTAAGGTTGGTGCGATGCTTGATCGCAACGATAACTGGTCTACATCCGAAATAAAATATATTTGCAAGAACTGTGGGTTTTGGCCTGATCGTGGTAAAAGGCTACCAATGAGATGATACACCTGTCCTTCAATTTTAAAAGTGGGCATAAAATGACCTTCCCTGATTTCTTTAGCCCCAAAAGAAGTCATTTGAAAAAGACTATTGTATTTACGTGTATTTGTTAAAAAATGACCAGATAATGGATGGTTATTAGTTAAAAGATTTTTTATTGGTTGTGGCGGCTCCTGAAGGTTAGGAAGACAAACTTTACCTGAAGCACAGCACATACCATTAGGTTCTCTGATTTTCTGAGTTTCTCTGATTTTGTTCAGCAAGGCGTTGTGAACGTTCAGGTGAAGATTCTCCCATAAGACGTATTCTTGCTGCCCGTGCTTGAGAACTATGGTTAGAAAGTTGGGACCTGGCTCTCTTAGGCATTTTCAAATGTTTAAGAAAATGTTAATAGCCTGTAATATTCTAGCTCTGAAAAGAACTGTTGTTTAGCCCTGAAAAGAACTGTTGTTTAGTCTTGAAAAGAAATGTTTTTTAGTCCTGAAAAGAACTGTTGGGTAGCCCTGAAAATAACTGTTGATTAGCTCTGAGAAGAACTGTTGTTTAGCTCTGAGAAGAACTTTTGCGTAGGTGTAGTTTTAAGAATGAAGTCTAATAAAAATCGAACGAAAATGATTAGACTTCGCGCACGACCGCTGCGTAGGGAGCCGACCGCGCGACTGAGCCGCGCGGGTACCTTACTCATAGATCTAAACTCCCCTCCCGCACGCGCACCCCCGCTTTGGTGACGCTCACTTCGCAACGCAGAAATAGTATTTTAATTTCGCCATAACTTCAAAACCAAACGTCCAATTTTAATCTTTTAAATACCAAATATTATCTACATAAACTGTTCTTAGTGATGAAATAATTTATTTTGATAAGGATTAATAGCATGAGTAAAATAAATGCGTTTAAATGTAGTTCAAAAAAAAATTAAGATTTTTAAATAAAAAAATGGTTGTTGTGCCTCACTCGACACAGATAGGTATAGTGTGTCGCGGACTTTTTTGTATATATTTATAAGATCTCCAATTAATTAGAACATTTTATGGTTCTATCTTTTATAGTTTAGGCAGCGTACGCAAAATAAGTAACTTTTCTGGTTGATTTTTTACACCTTGTGTCCGAAAAACCCAAATATTTTACGGAACCCTATTTTTTTCCAAAATAAAATTTAGCCTATGTTACTCGTGGATAATGTAGCTTTCGAATGGTGAAAGAATTTTTAAAAACGGTCCAGTAGTTTTTGAGTCTATTCATTACAACCAAACAAACAAAGTTTTCCTCTTTATAATATTAGTGTGGATGGAAACAAGATGACATAATTATTTTTGTCTCCGAACCCACGCCCAATCTCATTCTCATTCATCTTCTTTTTATCAACAAAGAACTATTGCCCCCGACTGCATAAGTGACAATGCGGGATATTTGTCAAAAAATTACAAAATTGTTAATTTTTAAGACAGGTGCTGTTTAATAGAGCAAGAACTTACAAAACCTAGTATAAACTTATAAAATTACGAATTTTTGGATTGTCGCCTGGCACCTGTCGCCTGTCCGTTTTATTCAATAGACCCCTAGAGACAAGAATTGCGGGATATTTTCAGTAAATCATAGTTTAAAAAACAAGAAAACGAAATAACAGCAATGGCATCATATACTAACACAATTTCCCAACCCAGCTTAAAAGCCTTACCTATTTAAATAAACTTGACCTTGACAAAACTTATACTCAATACTCAATTATTTATTGCATTCCATATGTATTACATAGGTGGTCTAACAACCGGGGCGTTACTCCGCTGCCGCGAGAAATTGCGGCACAGCGGACAGAGCTCCGGCGGGATCTCATGGCGGCATGGAGAGTGCGACTGTCGCAACCCAGCGCTGGGCACGCCATAATTGCGGCGGTAGGTCCCCTCTTTGAGGAGTGGCTTGAGAGGCGCCTCGGCGTCCTCGTCTTCCGCCTGACGCAGGTCCTCACCGGACATGGCTGTTTCGGGAGGTTCCTGTTTCGGATAAGGCGGGAGGAAACGCCCGGGTGTTGGCATTGTGTGGATCGACCGGAGGACACGGTGGAGGTCTGCCCGGCTTCGGCGGAGCACCGCCGTGTCCTCGTGGCGGCGTTCGGCGGCGGCGATCTCTCGCGTCCGGCCCTGGTTCAGGCCATAGTACGGAGCGAGAGAGAATGGGAAGCAGTCACCTCCTTCTGCGAAGCAGTAATGCTCGCGAAGGAGGAGGCGGAGCGCGTGAGGGAGAGGCAATCATTGCGCCTCAAAGAGTTGTCAGCATAATTGACGGGGTCCGATAGGGCCGATGCCTGCCGGGGTCGCGGATTGTTCGAAAGAGTTACCGTGGCCCTGGCGCACAGGCAAACGAAGGAACACGGGTGGGTTTTAGTCAGTAAGAGTCTGACACGCCCTTCCGCTCCGCCCAGAGCGGGAGAGGTCATTTGATGATTTCCCACACAGAAAAAAAAAAAAAAAAAAAAAGGTGGTCTAACAAATTAAAAGATCAATATGGTGTCGGGCACAGAAACATTAGGAGAGAGGAAGAAAGCTAAGCAGCAATTCAAGCAATTCAATGTTATTAAAAATTATTAGATGAGTTTAATTGGATGTATAATTATATATACGAGTAGGTTTGTGTATAGTATATTGGTTATTTTTATTTTATGTATTGCACAATAATAATGTTGGTAATTATTATTAAATTATGCTATTATTTATGTATTCATATTTTCATATTTATATTTGATTTTCTATATTCTTATTATATTATATATAGGTATATATTTTATAATGTTTGGTGAATAAGAGAGAGAATAATTTTATTTTTCAATAGATTTGTGTTATTAACTCGTATTCAAAGTTCAAGGACACTCGAATCCTCTCATTAGTTTGTGGTTAGAAAATAATATAAAATTCGACATTCAATATCTTTAGATTGAAGTCTGAATAGTTGAAAGGCAATTTAATTATAATGAGTCTGGAAGATTGAATTTGATTTCAATTGATTTTTGGAACAATTATGTTACTTTGTGTGTTATATGCTAATAATGCAGGTTTTGGTAATGAGCCATGTAAAAGTGATGTGAGACAAGGGTCAATATAAAATATCATTTTAGCAGCGATAACGACGATGGAAAACTCGAAAATGTATTGGATTGACATCAGCTACCGAAAACCTTATGTGAATCTTGTTGAAAGTCGCTGTAGAAATACGAAACGCTTTGAAAGCAATTGCCACTTTTCTAGTTCCCCAGAGGGGCAACAACCTTATTTTTGAGGACGTCCACATTCTAATTTGTCATAAGAGAAATCACGTACATAGCGATATTGCCAAATTATTTCCAACTTTATAAGAATCACTTAAAATTCTTTAAAACAATCAAAACCTATGGGAAATCTGTAAATTCTGGAAAGTTTCAGTACGTTAAAAACACGGTTACTTTAGATTTCAGCAACTTTTTAATAGCAAGCTCAAAAATCAATAGTGCTACAAAAAAATAAGGGTGATGAATTAGTGCCGCAACGTCACGAGTGTTAACGAGACCTTTAGCGGGTCCAGGGCGAACAAGCGGTGATTAGAGTGAAAGTGGTCGCGTTGGCGTACGCGATTCGGTGGTCACAGTGCATCGTGTGTTTTTTGTTGGTGGCAGTAGAGGGTAGACTTGTTTCCACAGGGTAAAACAGTAGACAATGATTCATTTGCTAGCTAGCTCCAGTTGCACCAGAAAAGGTATGCGCTTCGCTAATCTTTGCATTTCCGTAAAAGCCCGAACGTTGCCTCGCAGAGAACCTCCCCAATTGCATAGAGTTGTTAATCTATAATTTTCTAACAATAGTAATACTAAATAGGCAAGTTCTTCTATGTTTATAACAGCTCTATATTAGATCTCATGAAGACGCGTTCGTATTTCCGAAGATAGACCATGATTGCCGAAGCACATACGTTTCTTGGAGAATCTGCGTGACGGAAAGCGACGCATAAAAATTAAGCATCGGCGAATTAGCGTCGAAACTTTAGTCGTCGCCTATTTAGTGGTTCGTGACCAGTATTTTTGCTACTTAGAGTTACTATCTATTTTAGTTGTCGCCTAGTGTAAATGAAATCACCAGTTCCGTAGCACTAGGCGCCCGCCATAGTCACTACTCTATGAACCATATAAATATTTCATATATAATCTATGCTATGGACGCAAACGGCGATTTCATAATGGTTGATATATCGGACTTGCTTTAGCACCCGCGTAAGTTCCTCACCCTGGATGAACCCTAGCGCGTCCATTTTGGAGACTCGTTATATTTGGTGTACCGTTTAATTGAAGTGTCTTCAATTTTCGATGAAGCAGTACTTTTCGTGTTCTTAATTAGTTTTTGTAAAAAACATTTGTTTGAATACAAAGTTTGAGGTTCTGTTTGTAGAGGAGTGTAATGTTTGATTTTGCGGTTTCTTTTAATCCGACTGCAAGGAAAGGTTACCTATGTTTTTTGCGCGTATCTTGTATGTATGTAATATTCTTTATTACCTCATATCTTTCAAACCACTTGACGGATTTATATACATCTAATAATATATCAACTAAGACATCGTTAGATACGTCTTGACCGCTCAAGTGTTCTTAGATAAGTTAAAAAAAAAAACATGGCAGCTATGAGATGCCATTATATGGAGAGAAGAAAAAAAAATTGTTTCGAATACTGATAGGTATGGGTATAAAATTAAAGGGCTCATCGTAAGCATTAAAAAAAGTATATCATGATCATGACCTTGATACTAAATAAAAAAAAGACATCAATAAAATATAAAATTAATTAAAAACAGCAAAATAATCCGCCTGCATAAAAAGACAATTAATGTAAAATCAACTAAAAGGACCGAAACAAGATCAAAAATTCAATAATAATTTAAACAGCCAGCGAATGAAATCGAAACAAGATCAAACATTACGGGAAAAAGACACATAACAATGGTAGTTCTTGAAAATTTAATGCAGCATGTTAACACACAGAGAACAGACATCCAGACATACAAAATCATTTTTGCTCAAGCTGAAACGGAGACGCTTCGCGCTCGCTCGGTCACTCATTTTTTTTTTAAGTTTATTTGTTCAGGTCGGACAACAATATGGTCCAATTCGTTAGTAAAATACCTTATCACTAGTGTTAGTAGTACACAAAACAAGGATAAGAAAGAGTAGCTGGTGACTGCGGCAGCATTTGCAGAGAATTATAAAGCAAGGAATATGTTACTTGACTATAAAATAATATTGATGTAGGTTGTTATCAGGGGGGAAAAAATAGATAGGGTAGATACAGCATGCAACCTTGGTTTAACCATGGATGGGGAATTGCGATTTGAGAAGCACATCAGTAACTCCATGAGGAATTGTTTTTATAGGTTGAAACTCCTATATTCAATTAGAGACTACCTGAGTGTTGATCTACGTAAGCAATTAGTGGATAGCCAAATTTTATCAAGACTTAACTACTGTGATACAGTGTATGGCCCATGCCTGTTAGCTAGAACAGAGAAGTTGATACAACGCATACAAAATGCATGTACACGGTTCTGTGTAAAGATACCTCATAGAAGTCATGTAACTCCTTATATAAATGAAAATAATATTTTGAAAATGGCTGCTAGGAGAAAGTTACATATGGCTAGTTTACTGTTCGGAGTAGTCACTACACAAAAACCACACTATCTATTTGAGAAGTTGAGTTGGAGACAGAGCGAATACGAACCACGTTTCTCTACCAAGCCTCTTTGTATATCATTACATAGGACCGTAGCATTCCGAGGGAGCTTCAGATACGCCGCCACGCACTGTTGGAATAACCTTCCTCCACCAGTAAGAGTCCTGAGAACAAAAAAGCATTTTTTGAGTATTTTAAGGAAATATTTCATGCAGATACAGCAGTCCACATGATTTTAAAACTAGATCTGGTAACAATAGATGCTCTTTTTGTACTTACCTCAAGGATCACGGCCTACGGGCAATGGATATGGCTATCCAACAGTGTGAGGGGCTTCTGTCTGATTCCTTCCTGGTCCAACCCCCCCGCCGCGTGACGGATGACCGTCGCTGGAAGTTGCCGGACGATGTACTATCGGCCAAACTTCTGCATGCTCACCTCTAAGGCGATAATCTCATAGCACGGCTCACGACTCGATCGCACAATGCACGAGTTTTGACCAATAGGATGCACAAAGCGTATTTTAGTGGTGTTCGTATTAGTATAATCATGTATAGAATGTGTGACACTCACACTAGGAGAGTACTATGCTCACTTGTTTCTGCTAAGAGACGAGTTTTTAATGGGCACGGCCAGCGCGGCGCGGCGGCGGCGTGAGCTCTTTGTTATTGAATTGAATTGTTTTTTTATTATGGACAAGAATTAATTTTAGTACTCATATCTTCTGTTTGTTTGGTTTAGAAAATGTATTATTGATATTGCAGTATTTACAAAAATAATTTGTAATAACTAATAAACTACAATTTATATGTAAATCCACTTTAATATTTTCCTCTCTCTATCGGGTCTATAGATATAGGTTATTTATGAACACTTTCACTGCCTCTCCAATTTTCACCATATCCTATGTGATGCCGCATGCCGCAGCAACCGCACCATATTCCCTTCACAATAAGATGAGACATTGAAACGAACCGTTTTATTACAGTCCGTTCCACCGATTTTGACTTCTATTCCGTAGGCTTATGGATGGCATTAAAGGCAAAAAAGTGGTTACAATACCAACTGTTTACTGCAGCTGCCATTTGTCATGCCACCAACACAATAGCATTCAAAATCGATTGAACGGACATTTATGGTTTGTTTACCTTTTATCTCACGGCTCCCTGAATACGTTAGGTATAGGTGCGTTGACCGGCACTGCATGAAGGTATCAAATGTTTATATTGAAATTTTTTGTGTTTAATCGACTTTATTAAAAGTAAATAACTATCTAAATTTCTATGTGTTTGTTTATACTTGGGCAATTTGGGAATACTTGAAAATTACAGTAATATTTGAACCAATACTCTGCGCAGTTCATACAATGTTATCAGAGCTTTTTGTTTGTAGCTAACGCAAGGCCGCAAGCCGCACAACTCTTGCAACTGAAATAAAAATAAGTTCATTATCTAAGACCCATTGTTATTTAGTGGGAATGTCTGGAAATTCGGTTAAACAATAGAGGACGGCTTAATACAAGGGCCATACGTTTTTTTATTACCTTAGGATTATCTCAAATGTTTTGCAGTTGTTCCTTGTATTTGGTTTAATACTTTTAACAGTAGGTAATTGTAATATTACCTTTTATTCATTAAAATAATACAGGGTGAAATTGAATTCATGGGCATCCTTTTAAGGGGTCATTGTACTCATCATTATGAACAACTTCGACTATGAGACCATACCTGAAATCGCGAAAAAAAAATCAGCTGTTCCCTACATTTATGTTTGCATAACTCGACAAAATGTAGGGAACAGCAATTTTTTTTTCTCGATTTCATTTGTTCCCATTGTCAAAGTTGTTCATAATGACTAGTACAATGACCCCTTAAGAGGATACCCATGAATTGAATTTCAGCCTGTATAACGAACAAGGTATCGTTGCAATTAAAATGCCCAGGCATGCCGTGCAGGATGAGCACTTTAAGACTGGATTATAATCAAACCAACACTTTACTCTTTTATAATTCATGCTCTAGTCAAAGTTTGACAATTCATGATTTTAAGCGAAATCAACGCTACAGGCGCGTTACCGGCATTGCATGTTAAGTTTTTTTTTGACAAATCTAACAATGATTCAGTTCCTATGCCACTTTAAAATTCAGAAGCTTATCAAGTAATTAAACTAAACTATAATTTGTGCCTTGGCAGCAGTGAGAGTGAAAGGATTGAAATAATAAAATGTTGGGTACTAGTGAAATATATATTTTTAGTTTGTGTTCATTTAACATTATGCAGGATTAAAGATTTATTTAGGTTGATATTTAAATCTTATCTGTATAATAAAAGATGTATAGTAAGTGCTTTTTTAACCGACTTCACAAAAAGGAGGAGGTTCTCAATTCGTCTGTATGTTTTTTTTTTTTTTTTTTTTTTTTTTTTTTTTTTTATGTGTGTTAGCTCATAACTTTTTTCTGGGTGAACCGATTTGGATGATTCTTTTTTTATTTGATAGGTGGTGCTTCACATGTGGTCCCATTTAAATTTGATCAAGGTCTGACCAGTAGTTTTTGAGTTATCCATAATACTGCAGATTTTTTCCACTTAGTTTATATGGATGATGTGTTAATAATTTCCTGTCACTGTTATTTACACACCAAGTAGTGGTATACGAATTTGGGTGGGGTAGGTACCGCAACTAAAAAGTGAAAAATAAAAACTTTTTTACAAAAAAACAACCGACTTCCAAAAAAAACAAAGACGTGAAAAATAACTTTAATTTCGGAAGTCGGTGGCCAAACACGAAAATACAAAACCAAAGGCACCGACTTCCGGAATTAAAGTTATTTTTCACGTCTTTTAGTGTTTTTTTTGGAAGTCGGTTGTTTTTTTGTAAAAAAGTTTTTGTATGAAACTATCGGCTGTAATCTCAGTGTGAAAAAATAAACAGTTAGTTAAAATCTACTTGAGAACAATTTTAAGGATTTGCTGTTGTAGAAAAAAAAACAATATAAGTAACTTAATTTATTTTTAATAGACTTTTTCAAAACATTAAAGATTCATCCAGAAATTAACATATTATAACAAAAAATTACACAGAAATTATCATCAAAATGCAAAATATTATAAGTGAAAAGATTCTTACTCATAATATCATTTATAAACTGTATTTATCTACACTTATATCGTAAAGTTCAAAATATGAAATCAACACAACAATGACAAACAGACAACACAACAACAACAGGCAAAAAGCCTGTCAGTAAATAAGATTAGGAGAATATTGCTCGTGCAGTTCTAATGAAATTGAAAAGTTTTAAGATTAGTAAAATTTAAGAATCTTAATAATTTTTATAATTTGCAATAATTACATTACACTACAGACTAGGTTTATCAAGCAAATGAGATCAATTATTTATGAGGTGGACGGATATGATGACACTACTGAATATGTAAAATAACAAACTAACGAGATCGGGGCTTACGACAACATTGATTGTAAATAAAACAACAAATCCACCAATAAAGGCAACATGACACTAAATTGACATCAATAATTTTACAAGAAGACTTCAAAATCGTTGGCAATATTTTAAACTATGATTACGGTCTACAGTCTACCCTGTGACATTAATCAACGAAGTAATATAATACAAATTGGAATAATAAAAATAAACCTAATAAAAATAGCTATACAGGGTTATTTGCAAGCCGCCGGAGTCGCGGGTTGTTCGAAAGAGATACCATGGCCCTGGCACAGGCAACTGAAGGAACACGGGTGGGTTTTAGTCAGTAAAAGTATGACACGACCTTCCGCTCCGCCCAGAGCGGGAGAAGTCATTTGATGATAAAACACTAATAAGCTCGTAGGACTATAATACTAACATCATAAATAACAACTTTTGTTGTATGACTTTTAATAATTCATAAAAAAATAATTTCATAATACAATTAAAAATATTTATTTTGATCGCTCTAAATTTGAACAACTCTACGCGGTACCAAAATATGTAAGTAGTTAAATAAACAAACAGTGCGTTGCGAATGCAGGGTCGCAGCGGTACTTACTACAAAATACAGATCTAAAAAGTGTTATTACAAATATTACAACAAAAACTTGAAAGTTTACTTTTGGTATTCTAAAAAGTCATAGATCAAAAGTGGTTGTACTAATATAGTCCTACCAGGTCTTAGAAAAATAACCCTGTATAATGTAATTATACAGTATGTTAATTAACGAAAGGCGTTCCCGTTAACCCGCAATAGTATAGCGTCCACATGCTACCAAAATATGACCATTCGAAAATTCACGAAAAAAAATCTGCTGTTCATTACATTTATGTTCGCATACCTAGCTTAACAAAATGTAGGGAGCAGCTGATTTTTTTTCGCGAATTTTTAAATGGTAATATTAATTGTAGCATGTTTGGACTATTGCGGGTTAACGGGAACGCCTTTCGTTAATTAACATAGTGCATGTTAAAAATTATATTAACTTAATATTTCGTCGCTGCTCCTCCCGCATCTATCACAGCATCGCAACGGCTACGCATGGACCTAGCCAGGACTTCGCACAAATTCGAACCTCTGAATGTGTCCCAAACTTGTTCGCAATGTGTGACAAGTGCTTCCTTCGTTCTTTCTGCTCTACTATCCCATCTCTGGACCATTAAACCCCACAAATTTTCAATGGGGTTTAAGTCTGGCGATCGGGAGGGCCATGGCACTGTTTTAATTTGTGGTTGCCCTCGCAACCACTCTTGAACAACCCGCGCACGGTGTATCGGGCAATTGTCCTGGAAAAAATAAAATTCTGGCACGTCCAGTTGTGGATACACCGTGCGCACTGTGGGTACCATGATGGTTTGTAGCACCTCTAAATACGTTTGGCCGTTTGCCCTCCCTGGTATAAAAGCGAGCTCGCCTGGTCCAGCAGCACTCATCCAGCCCCACATGTTCACTACAATTCTTCCCGATTCTGCATTTGGGTTCACATTTCGAGGTTCGTATCTTGTGTTATCTACACGCCATAAATTCCGACGACCTTGTTGGCTAGACCTAAAGCACTTTTCATCAGAAAATATGGCGTAAGAGAAATCGAAGTCCCTGTAGTCACGAGCGAATCGCACGCGAGCAGCTTTCTGCTCCTGCGTCAAAATAATTTTTTTTGCGGGACGTCTGTGATGGACTCCAGCTTGATGCAACTCGTTTCTAATAGTTTGCATCGAAACTTCGTATTCTTGTGCGAAACTGCGAGTGGGTGTGAACGGGTTCTCTTCATACGTGGCTATCATATTATTTAACTCGTTTTCGTTTATAGCCCGGGGTCGAGGTGCACGAACGCGTTCTGTAATTTCTCCTTCTTCATATCTTCGCACCCAGCGGCGCACCGTTGTTCTCTAACTAAAAAAAAAAAAAAAAAAACAATCAGCATCGATTTTTTACATAATATAGGAACTAAGTATAATAATACGAGTACACTACAAAAGTCTTATTCAAAGGGCACAACTAGTACACTATAAATAAAAATTATAAGTATTGAAATACTTAAGGTGTGCATTTTGGTTGACTTCATGATAAATAAACTCTTAACTTTTCTATAACTAATTTAAGTAGTTATAACATTCATAACTATATTTTAAAATACAAGTTGTAAATACAATAACTGAAAATCTCTTAAGGGGTCATTACTCATCATTATAAACAACTTTTACTATGAGAACCAAACCTGAAATCGCGATAAAAAAGCAGCTGGTCCATACATTTTGACGAGTTACGCGAACATAAATGTAGGGAACAGCTGTTTTTTTTTCGCGATTTCAGGTTTGGTCCCGTAGTAAAAGTTGTTCATAATGATTAGTACAATGACCCCTTAAGAGGTTTTCAGATATTGCAATTTACACCTCGTATACCTATGAGTAAGAAAAATGCCATAGCGTAAATTCCAACATTGTATGAAACTGTCCCAAGCAAATTTGTGCTTTATCTCTACTATTTATAAGTGTTTATCCCGTGCGGGCTGGCAACGTGGCATTTCTAAAGGTTTTTCGTGGTTAAATACCAACGATCTAGTGCTTGGCCGAAAAAATAGTAAGTACTTGCTATTTTATCGGCCAGCCAAGCACTAAATCGTTAGTATTTAAAACTATGTGTGCAATGTTTTTTAAGTTTTTTTGGTAAGTATTTACGAGCACTACTAACAAAAATTTACATTATTGTCAATTACTTTCCATCTGCAGTATTATGATAAAATAAATGTTAAAAATAATTATAAAAAACAATTATCATGTGCTTGGGCGAAAAAAAATTGTAGTTTGAAATATAATGATCAAGCCTCTAGAAATGCGACGAATGCGCTCTGGTTTTTCTAATTAAAATGCGGCAACGACGCTGTGAGATAAGGCACCATTGTTTAGGTTGTTTTGGTTTAGGATTTATTATCGGGTCATAAAAGGCTCCAACAACGTCTTTGAAAGCAAAAATAAATAAAAAGAACAATCTTATTTGAATGCATTACTATAAGTAGGTAATATCTTATGAGAATTTAAAAAGATACCATCTGAAAGTTATAATAATGTTATTATTTTTATATATAAATCTGCCTAGCCTTTTCCCAACTATGTTGGGGCCGGCTTCCAGTCTAACCGGATGCAGCTGAATACCAATATTTTTCATGGAATTTGTTTTTAAATTGCAATATAAGGAAAAATGCAAACTATGAAATAATAATATTACTATCACTTTATTTATTTCTATATCTCTCCCTCTATCTGAATACAAAAACATAACTTACTTGCATGTTCAACTCCACTGCTATTTGGGATATATTTAACCCTTGTCTATGCAAAACAATAATTTGATTCCTTTCTTCCTGAATCAGGTTTCGGGTCGTCATGGTTGCACCACGTTAGTCACAGCCCACACACAATACACACACAGTCCAGGATACAAGCTAGGGTCAAGAAGAGGCTTTCGATCACAGTCCGGTATACAAGCAGAGGTCACAGTTAGGCAGGCAATCAGTCCGATAGAAATAAACAGGTCGTAAAATGAAATGGCGATAGGAATTTAAGGGAAGCGTCAAAAATTAGCGAGAGCAAATTGGCACTGCCGCGCTCTAGCTAATGTTTGTTATTTTATGTTACTCGCTCATTACTCACACAAATGCATATTGTCTCTAATTGGGGGAAACTAGGAAGGGGTGTGGTTTGTCACTAGCTGCGCTCTCGCAGGAATATTTTCTTAAGTGAGCATGCTTAACTTGGGCCGATAGTACGTGAACTGTTGACTGAGAAGAACGCGGCTGTCCGTGCGTACAGAAACTTTCCCTGCAACGTGACCCGAGCCCATAATGCGCTACTTACAGCGAGTTGTAGGAGGAGGAGGAGCTTCGGGAAGTGGGCTGGGATAAGATGCTGAGCGAGCTGCGCAGTCTTGAGGCCCAATGCTCGCCCAGCTCTCAACCTGTAGACCAAGCTCACCTCTCTGAGGTCAAAGCCGAAGTCAAAAGGAGAGCCTTTCTCCCCCCCCCCCCCACCATTGAAGAACCCCGAGTTTCCTCTGCTTCCTGTCACCCCCGACGAAGTGCACGAACTGATTAAGGGCCTTAAGCCCCACAAAGCCCCCGGTTCTGATGGAATCACCAATAAGGTGTTCCAACTTTTCCCTGCCCACTTGATCATGCTAATGACCACCATCTTCAATGGTGCCATGAGCAATAACATCTTCCCTCAAGCGTCGAAACAGGCCTAGAAAGTGGTTTGTGGTTGGTGGTCTGGTTTAGAAAGTGGAGAATCGATGTCAATGCCGACAAAAGTCAAGCGGTTCTCTTTTCGAGACCGCAACTCAATCCCACCCTCCCCCGTCCAATCACAATGTTCGGCAAGCCTATCCCTTGGGAGAAGTGAGCCAAATACTTGGGTATAATCCTGGACAACTCTCCTTCGCTGAGCACATAAAGCAGGCGCGTTCGCGCGCCGTTTTCACTCTCGGTAGACTCCATTCCCTACTGAATGCACGCAGCAAATTGTCACTCAAGTGCAAATTGCGCATTTGAACAGCGGGAATTCGCCCAATCATGACCTATGCGAGTGTGGTTTTCGCACACACAAAATCCCACCACATCCATAGGATGCAGGCCCTCCAAAACCGGTTCCTCCGTAGGGCAACCGGTTCCCCTTGGTTCTTTCGGAACGAGATCCTCCATCTCGATCTTAAAATCTCCTTTATCTGTCAATTCATGAAACGCATTTCCAAGCGTTTCTTTGACATCGCAACTTTCTGATTGTCGAGGCTGCCAGTTATATCCCCTCCCGTATCAGTCGTACCCGCCGTCCAAGACATGCCCTAGCCGACCCCGATGACCCCATAACCCTCCTCCAGGAGAGCAGTAGGGCCACCTGTACAGTGCACAAACCCAGACCGCCATCGTTCCGACCTCGCCGCCGAGGTCCATCGCGACGCGCCCGACTTAATTGTCCCCCCCGACCCTTGCTCGACAAAGCGCCAGCCCGCGCCGTAGCTGAGCCTTTTGCTTTAAATTCCCTGTATAATAATAATGTTATAAATTCGATCAAGCCTGTCCCACCTTGCTGTCCTCCCCTCACTGACGCCCTAAGCCGAGGTTCGTACCCCACAGGGGGTTGCATTTAGCGTGCGGTCACCTAGAAATGTAAGAAATAGACAGTCCGGTTAAGTAGCCACGACCTGTAAGGGTCACAACTACGAGTTGCCAATTAGGAACGAAAAAAAAAAATACTCGGCACATTCGCTCCGGAGCAGTCACACTAAATGGACCTAAGATAAGTAACCTTATCCTGTTGATTAACTTTTATGTGTATTTTTGATGTGTAAACATCTTAGCGCTCGGTCTACGGTAGGGGCTAGCTGGGACTTCGAGCGTCAGACGCGTAAGCGATAGACTTCGACCGTCAGATGACGTCAGCGTAAGGCCCGTGTCTATGTGAGCGCGTGAACCAAACTGATGCGAGCTCACATGTTTACACATCAATTTTCGTGAGTGCCCAACCAACTCACACCGATTTTAGTAAATATTTTCTAATGTATTTTCTTTTTGTTGTACGATTTATGTGTATACTTCAACTAATGTAATGCACAATACAAGTACCTATGTACTCGTAGGTATAATATTTCTATTTCTATAAAATAAATAGCTAAATCAAATATCTGAGTTTTAAATAAATAAATTCTTTGCCCCTTTTTACTTCTATTATTTTTTAGCTTTTCCAAATATATATTAACCTCACATATATTATTGTTGTTTTCGTTGTTAATGATGATGATGTTTATTGTATATTTATATTATATTTATGAATTATGTAAATATAATCTTATTATGAATTGAATCCTATTACTTTTTTGTATTTTCCCTTTAATACCTAATAAATAACGAAGATTAAATATTTACATACGAGTATATCTATACTCGAAAGGTTTAGGTAGTTAAATAAAGGTAAACAAAAAAACCCACGTGACTCATAGATGTTAGTCCTTTTATTTCAAATTTAAAATCATATTATTTTGAGTCCCATAATAATAGGGTCTATTCTGAATCTGAATTTGAGGAACTATCTGTCACATTAATAATAAAGCGTTCAGTGGTATCATCAATTATTTTGTCTAATTTAAACATTTTCTGTTGTTCTTTTATTACATGACCCTTGCAAATTTTCCAATTCTCACATTAGCTAAAGCCTCTGACAAAAGAATGTTTAAGTCAGACATTTTAAAAGTTTTATTTTTCTCGACAAACCCTTTAACTTGAGTCCATATTAACTCAATTGCGCTCACAGTGGTATGGTGGCAGTCGCAATACAGTGACACCATATAACAGTTTTACTAATTCATTCAGAACTTTTAAGCAATCTAGTTAACCGACTAAACGTAATACCTGCTACTTCAGTTGCCATACTACGTCACAGGTGTACTCTTCAATTTAGCGACGTTATCTAATTCGTTGTACTTTCTAAAAGGTTTAGGGAACCTGACTTTTTGGGCTCTTTACAATAGACAGATTACAAAATATTATACTATTGTATAAATCTAACAAAAAAATTGTGCTCAAGCAATTACGTGTACGAAGAGTATAGTTTACGAATAAATGATAAAGTTTAACATACATTAATAAAAGAGGAAACTATCGTATAAATAAATCGCAAATAACTTTAATTTTGTTGCAACGTATTTTTAAACAAGAAAGTGTCAACTATAAAAAACCCTTTTTACGATTTGTTTACCTTTATTTAACTACCTAAACCTTTCGAGTATAGTTACATATCTACATAAGTATATTATATTTTTTTTACACACGCGACACTATGGCACTGCCTGTCGCGCGACAAGCGGTGCCTTTCTGTCGTGGGCGATTCGCGTCGCGTGTCGCGCCTCTTTAAAAAAGCCTCAATTAAACTTTGTATTCGAATAATTTATTAAAAGCATTTTTCCAGATAAGACCCCGGTTGAATCATTTTGAAGGATATTGCTAATCCATTGCTTCACTTGTTCGAAAAATTTGTCAGCTCAACAACGTAAATAACGCAATGAATGTTGTTGAACTGTCAAAATGAAAGCCTGTTAGTTTGTTATGCAATTACCCGCCAGGGAAGCATGGTACAAAAATGAGGAGGTCTATGCTCAGTAGTGGTTGGAACAGGCTGCGAGTGATGATTTTTTGAGTTAGATTTAAGAGTTATTTTGCATGGTAATCTATTAACACAAAAAAAAAACAATACCAATTAATTTATTTTCTGAACACAGCTTTCAGAAAATACTGTGCACCCGATGTGTAATTTTATGTGTTATGTCTTTCTTCTAAACTACTTAATATTATTAAGAGAAAATATTTGATTTTTTGTATGTTTGTTTGATACGCTTTTACGCTAAAACGGCTTAACAGATTTGGATGAAATTTGGCACATGAGTAGACCATGACCTGGATTAGGACATAATGATGCTTTTTATCCCGAAATTTTCACGTGGTTGATATGCTTTCGTATGTCCGGATGTCCGGATGGCTGTTCTCCTCTACAGCTTGCAATTCTCAACCGATTCTCGTAAAATTTTGTGAGCAGGTTCGATAATTACATATACAGGGTGATTGGAAGATGGGTGCAAAGCTTTAAGGTGAAGACAGTACAAACAATTTAGAACCATTTAAGCCATGGTTGTTTTAGACGAAGTCTTACCATTTTTTTTTTAATCTAATTTTTATGTTTTTTTCGAAAATTCCCGAAATTTTAACTCAACTGCTTATTTATGGCCAAATTGAATGATAAATTAATTAATTTTTATTTTATTTAATTAAAGTAATGTGTAAGCAATCTAGAAAAACATGTTTTAGGCCTCTGTGTCGTTAGGCCTTTTTTTTTACAGACATTTAAAGATAATACAAATTTTAAAAATTCAGAAATACTTTAGTAAACCTTATTAAAAAAAAAACGAGGGGTGCTTTTTTTGTTCAACCCTTTTTGAAAACATGCTTGGTAATCGCTCTTTCCCTGGAGGTATTATTTACGCGGATATCTTACAAATTATTGAAATTAGGACCTACAAACCAATTTGAGGGAGAAATTTTAAATTTTAGGCAGACCAATTAAAACAAAATTGTTGCTTAAAAAACTACTTTATGTGTTCGAAATGATAACTTAGTTCAATTCTAAAATTTTTTTGCACATGCAAATTGAGGGGATTATCTAAACAATGGCCGCAGCGCGCGGTGCGACGGCATTTTCAGGTAGAACGCCCAGTGAATAGAAAATAGCAATAAATACGTTAGTTTTTACAGCAAAATGGTATTAGTTACTAAAGCAACAAAGTCGTGTTTTTATTTAGTTAGGATCAGTCAGTCTGTGTTGAAGCGGTTACATCTTTTACTTATTACAATTAGTTGAATTAGTCAAACTACAGCTGCCCATGTGAGAGGACGTTGTCGTGTTGATTCGCAATTTACCGTGTTCAGTTGTAGCCCTTTGCGTTCCTGCACGTGTTGTTTGCGTTAGTTTTGAACATTTTTGTTTCACCGTATCCAGTCGTAGCCCCAAGCTCCTGCACGTGTTGGTTTTTGAGTTAATTGTGTTGAGTTGACATTTAGTGCGCTCCTACGCCGTTTTTTTTAAATTGTTAAGTGGCTATGGCTACTTTTTCCAATCAGGAATATGCGGATATCGTATTTATGTATGGCAGAGCAGACGCCAATGGAGCCTTGGCGCGACGGATGTATCAAGAACGCTATCCGAATCGCAGGGTACCAAATGTGCGAGTGTTTTACAACACTTTTCGTCGAATTGCCCAAGATGGGTTTCACCGCGTGGAACCTGGAGTCAACCCAGGCAGACACGCAGCTGATGTCGAAGAAGACATTTTGGCAGCATTTCAAGCGGATCCTACTCAGAATCTTAACATTTCACAATGGAAGGTATGGCATACAATGCACCAAAATGTTAAATATCCGTTCCATGGCAGGGGTGTGCAAGGTCTGGAAGAGCAAGATCCCCAAAGAAGAATATAGTTCTGCCGTTTCCTCCTCAACAGAGACATCGAAGACGCGAGGTTCCGGAAATGAATCTTGTAGACGGACGAAAGCAAATTTTCTCAGGAGGGCATTACAAACTTTCATAACCTCCATGAATGGGCCGACAAAGAGAACAATCCACATTTTAAGAAGCAGGTGTCATTTCAGAAGAAATTCTCGGTCAATGTATGGGCTGGAGTAATTGGCAGGACATTGATTAGGCCCCACTTCATACCGGATAATTTGAATGGTGAAAATTATTTGCACTTTCTACAAGTTGATTTACCAGTGCTGATAGAGGGAACCGGTGTCCCGATATTCCAAAGAGACCGAACAGTCATCTTTCAGCAAGACGGCTGTCCAGCGCATTGGACGTTAAATGTAAGGGAACACTTAAATAATTGCTTCCCTGACGGCTGGATCGGCAGAGATGGACCCATCCCTTGGCCCGTTCGCTCACCAGATCTGACCCCGCTGGTTTTTGTCGTGTGGGGCCGGGCCAAGGAACTTGTGTATACGAATGTGGAAATAAACACGAGAGAAGAATTGATGGAGAGAATTAATTTAGCGTTTGAAACAATGAAGCTGGAGATGATGTTGAAAATAACAACAACAGAAGTGAGAAGACGGAGCCGTGCTTGTATTAGGAATCACGGCAGACATTTTGAACATGAAAAATAAATAATTTAAATTCAAATGTTGTTTTAATTAAACTGCCTAAAATTTAAAATTTCTCCCTCAAATTGGTTTGTAGGTCCTAATTTCAATAATTTGTAAGATATCCGCGTAAATAATACCTCCACGGAAAGAGCGATTATCAAGCATGTTTTCAAAAAGGGTTGAACAAAAAAAGCACACTTCGTTTTTTTTTTTAATAAGGTTTACTAAAGTATTTCTGAATTTTTAAAATTTGTATTATCTTTAAATGTCTGTAAAAAAAATGTCTAACAACACAGAGGCCTAAAACATGTTTTGCTAGATTGCTTACACACTACTTTAATTAAATAAAATAAAAATAAATTAATTTATCATTCAATTTGGCCATAAATAAGCAGTTTGGTTAAAATTTTGGGAATTTTCGAAAAAAAACAAAAAAATTAGATTAAAAAAAAATGGTAAGACTTCGTCTAAAACAACCATGGCTTAAATGGTTCTAAATTGTCTGTACTGTCTTCACCTTAAAGCTTTGCACCCATCTCCCAATCACCCTGTATAATTTTTGTCGATTCAGTTTTTCAAAATGGCAGTGATATGGGGATTGAAAACGTAAAAAAATCCAGCCGATTCACGATTTCTGTTTTAAGGATTTTGTTTTAAAGTGTGCAACGACAGACTCGTGAGGTCACAGACCCACTAGTTGTTATCACTTCGTATATAAAAAGATAATTTGTCGCCACCAATAAAAGAGCTCCCTTATATTTCTTCTGAAAACGCTTCCCATTACGGGGGTGTTCCGTAATAAATTTAAGGAATGTGTATGGGAAGACGATACGTGAACATACTCTTAATGCTCATCCTATATAACGTGCCTGTATAGTCCGTAAAATACAGAGGGAATCCGCTCTTCTTTTGTTATGATGGCTTAAAATAATATCCTCATATGAAATGTGTGTTGAGTTGACAAATCCAAAGATTTGCTCTTAGGTATTAACTTAATTTTGTGGTAAATAGGAATCAATAAAGTCCAATTTAGCTTACTTTTATAGTTACTGGTAGGCTGTATCATCACGCTGCTGGGAAAAGGCCTTTCCCCATGACTTGAAGTGCTTGCGATCCAGGGCTAATATGGACCACTGGTCGTTTGTTTTATCCAGCTCGTCTCGCCATCTTCTACGGGGTCTGCCGCGATGCCTTTTAGCTGTCTCAAGGCTCCACATAATGACTATTTTGCCTAAAGTAGTCACTATGTGGAGCTTTCATTGGGGCATGCGAAAGACGTGACCAGCCCAGTCCCACTTCAACTAAGCGGCTTTTTGAGCAACCTCAGTAATCTGTGCCAGTAGTAGTCAGTAACCAATTTGATGCTTTATTTCGGCTTATGCATAATGCACGTCCACACACTGCCAGAATCGTTGCAAACACACTTACCGCAGCTAATAGCAACATCCTACCATGGCCTGCCCAATCGCCAGACTTGAATCCCTTTGAGCACGCATGGAATATGCTTCAAAGAAGAGCTCTGCCAAATATGGATGCCGTACACATACCAGAAAATATTTTTCGCCTGTTATAACGGATGGCGGGGGTGGCCATTCCGCAACGTGATTTGGAAGAATCGCTGGGATCGTGTTATACGCGTTAACGGCGGAACTACAGACTACAAATTGTTTATTTTACACAATAAAGACCTTAAAAACTTTTATTTTTCTCTTTTTATCACATTTTAATGTCAGGATTCATTATAGTGAAAAATCCACTTAGACCACTAAAAAGTGAAAAATAAAAACTTTTTTACAAAAAAACCAGCCGACTTCAAAAAAATCACTACAAAGTGAAAAATAACTTTAATTTCGGAAGTCGGTGTCTTTGTATCTGTATTTTGTTTTTTGCCACCGACTTCCAAAATTAAAACTATTTTTCACTTTGTAGTGTTTTTTATGAAGTCGGTTGTTTTTTTTGTAAAAAAGTTTTTATTTTTCACTTTTTTGTGAGTCAGTTATTAATAAATCTAAGTTCCTCGTACAATAGCCTAATGTCAACTGCTCATCACCTTTTACAAAATATTCCTTTTCCTGACGCAGGGACGTTGATTGTTGAGGAGTTCTCCTGATAAGAACCAAAACCACTGGAGCTGATGGTGGCTTTACCATATGCATTGTGACGAGCATAAATTGCTTAGCAACCATATTAAAATCGAATCGCAACCCGTGAAATACTTATTATTGAGAAGTTCCGGTGGCCAACTCTGGTCTTCATCATCAGTTGCACTTCACCGAATGGTGCTTTCCAAGAGCAAATGGACGAGTTACTATAAAAAATACCCAAATCGCTATACGTGTGCCTATAAAATTGGAGGATTTCCCTCGATTTCCATGGGATCCCCTCATCAGATTCTGACTTGGTGACAATCGGACCACCTCGAGAGCATACCCTTTCAAACAATTTTTTTTTTTCAAAATCGGTCTACACTTGACGGAGAAATCGGTGAAAATACAAAAAAAAAAAAAAACAGTCGAACATATAACCTCCTCCTTTTTGGAAGTCGGTTAAAAATACCTTCATTGAAACTCTTCCAAAGTGAATCGTTTTAGGTTTCGCCACAAAATTCCGAAAAACTTCAATATGATTTATTCAAGTTTTTGAAACTCTAATTAATAATGTTGTTACTAGCGAGCTCATGTTTATTTGCAATGTAATACGATAGTGAAAACGAAGAAAGCTTTTATAAATCGGTTTTGTTTCGAAAACATAAATATTTCGTCCAAACATAGTTTTCGTTGAAGCAAAAAGTCTCATCATGAACCTTCATTACATTTCGGAAAATAGTTTGAAGTTTCATTATTTGCGTTTTGAGTAAGTAAGTTTTAAAAGTCAATCTATAGATATAGACCTATTTATCAGTACCTACCTGCTTGATTATAAATTATACCCTTCTTTTTTTTTTGGGTGGGAAATCATCAAAAGACCTCTCCCGCTCTGGGCGGAGCGGAAGGGCGTGTCAGACTCTTACTGACTAAAACCCACCCGTGTTCCTTCAGTTGCCTGTGCGCCAGGGCCACGGTAACTCTTTCGAACAATCCGCGACCCCGGCAGGCATCGGCCCTATCGGACCCCGTCAATTATGCTGACATTTCTTTGAGGTGCGCGTGGAACACAACGCGCCGTCGACCCGGGCCTGGTCCTTACCGGACGGCGAGCTGCCTATTGCTCGCCGTCCGCAGGCCCGCGCCTGCCGTGGATAAATTATGCCCTAAACGCATTATTTGGCTCAATTCGCGGCTCATTTGCGTCCACAGACATTTTTGGAACGAAGTTCCTTAACACAGCTTGCAGCTCCTACCGCAATCCACGTTACGGAACTTCGTTGACTATGCCCATGCATGGTCCCTCCATGCGACTTCCTATCTGTCTCTTTCTATTATATACGAGTATATGTGTACGTGCGAGTAACGCGTAAGGTACTTCGTTCCAGACGAGGGTACCCCAACCGCATACTTTTTTTTAACCCCCCTCCTATAAAGAGTGGTGTTATAAATTTGACGCTCTTTTTTTCTGTGTACATATGTCTGTGGCAACGCAGCTCTCAAATGGTTTTTTAGCAGCAGGTAGGTTTAATCGGGCTGTTTCTTAGCTATGTTTCATGAAAATCTGTTCACCCATCTTGAAGAGAATCAGCTAGTTTCTGGTTGGTGTGGGGATCTCTGCCATAAAATGGTAATTTAATAGAAAAAGTTGCTTGATCTGTGTATAGAAATTAAAATACCTTCTGTAATCTCTTCTAAATTCAAATGGTGTCGAAGTAAAAACAAATGATTACGCTTTTGAATTTTCTACAGTCACTCAAGAGGTTCAAAGTGAACTTTATGCAATAGCACTACAACAGAACTGTCAATCCTTTCGTCTACAGTCAATGTCAAGGTGATATCAATCTAGACGGCACAAAAGTAACTTAGTACTAAATTAAATACCGTGTCGCAGCGGCTTTTAGTCCCTACAAATTGAATGCGGGTGTTTTCTGACTATCTGACGCCTATGTGTAGTCCACTTTTATTATGTAATAAAGAATATTATGTAAGCTTCAAAAATTAAAATATTAGTTCGGTACTGCTTTGAAAAAAAGTGCTGAAACCTTTGACCTAAGCAGCGATGAGTCACAAACACCAGAACATAAAACTGCTATAATAATTTTTCACTATGAATAAATCACATAAATGTGTACATCAAATAAAAGAGAATATTGCAGTATTTTATACCTGCATTTTTTTTTTGTTATATCCCTCCTTCGTATAAAACATATTCAACCTGTTTTAAGCTTTACTTGACTGGCAATTAATGTTGTTCTTGAATTTTTTAAATTTAGAATTTGCGTTTTAACGTGCTAGATTTTTCTTACAAGGGATGTCATTGCAGAAAAAATCGTAGAACCAAATGGATAGTTGATTTTTTCATCAGGCCAATGTCAGCCAATTTTTTTTTTTGTGCAGTACAATAATGAAGTCTATTTAACGGTAATCAGTCGATTTATTCAATGAAGCTATTAGTTATTCCGTTGTAAATTAGAAACGTTCAGTAAACGCTTTACATCGATTGTCTTATAGCAATAGGAATCATGCCTTCAACAAAACGGTGTTGACCGTATTTATAAAGCCGAATTTTGGTCTCACCCCCCGGACTAATTGTAAAATAACCTTCCGGCCTGCGACGAGACTATACTATTAGACCTGGTATTCCTGTCTCACGACGATCAGATGATGTTCCAGTTATTTACTGTTTTATTATTCTAAAACTCCAGTTTTTTACCTTTTATTTTAAGACCGTACCATAACCACGGTTTAACTTAGCGCCGTCTATCAAACAATATATTTCCTAGAAACTTTATATTTAACGTGCGCGTCCTTAGAATACCGATTGCAATCGAATTCTTTAGGACGTATAGCGAAACCAAGACTAAAAGTTATTAACGACCTCGTGCGTCGAAGTTTGTCTCATGTAATTCTTTTTTTTATATAAAAATTATCGACAATCCTATCTGCAATAATTTTTAACCTCCGACGCAAAAAGAGTTATAAGTTTGACCGATATGTGTGTGTCTATCTGTGGCACCGTAGCTCTTAAACGGGTGAATCGTTTTGGATGCAGCTTTTTTTATTTGAAAGCAGGTTTTCTAGCGGTGGTTCTTAGACATGTTTTATCAAAATCAGTTCAGCCGTTTCAAGGTCAACAGCTCTTTCTTGTGTCGGGGGTTTTTGAATTTTACCTATTATTGATAAACTTGTCACAATAGCTTTTTATGAGATTCAACAGTACCTACCTAGATTATTGATTATGATTTGTTTTTAAATATTTGAAATTTCGATGTATTTTTTTAACAATTATAAATTATACGTGTTTATGTGGGAATTCCTTTTTTTATTTCACTACAATATGTAGCATATAGTACCACGCAGTTCAGTTTAATATTTCACTATGCTAGTTTATGTTATTTCGAATAAATAAAGTTTTTTTGTGACCAACTCTGATTAGTTTATTTCATGAAGAGAGCCATCATTCAGCAGAAGTTTAATACGTATAATTTAGAGATCGAATCGGTCTTTTTTGTGTTTGTGTGTTTTCTCTGCGTCATGTTTACCGCAAATAAAAGTATTTTCTTTCTTTTTGTTCTTTAGATATTCAGGCAAGCTAAACTAAAACTAGGAACATGACGTGGGCGTCGATGTATGGCATATTTTAGAAACAAAAAGTTATGGCTGACTAAAGGTTCATTAGCCATTACACTCCCACAGTCCTCTAAGGCTTTGCTGACCCAAGAATTAATTGCCTAGGCTAACACAAAAACCGTGTGGTATGAGTGTTTTCTTTTTTCGAAGCTTACTACTGAACTTAAACACTTTAAGAATAACAGCCGTTTCTGACACCGATGCAAAATGTTTCATGAATCAACAAAAATACCAAAATATTTATTTGAAAACTGTCTGATCCAACAGATGTTGTTCTGCCCAAACAATAATAAACACCAAAATCTCATAGTTAGAGACAGTTTGTGTTTTCCCGAAATTTCCGGACAACGTTTCCAATTTTTCTTTCCCTAAAGTCCTTATCCTGAATATAAACAACAATAATTTAAAAAAAAAAACAACTAAATCCCTTCAGCCGTTCTCAAGTGTAGCGCTTACCGTCGAACACAACGAAAAGCATTTTTTATTTATTTATATGAAAATTAGCGAGACTATGAATACGGTACAGTCATTGTCGACCTTTGACACCGCGACCGTGGTCGATATTTGCAGATTCATATCTCTCTGATTGATGTAGATGAAAATCTATAGGACGTCGCGTCGCTTCTATACAACGAAAGTCATAATATTTTAAGTGAACAATTTATGAGGAAAATATATTTTTGCGTACAGAATGCTGCAGTGCTTAGGCACCTTTGACGTATTAAAATACATTAGAAAAGATGGTAGCCAATAGAGGAATTCTGTGTGGTTTTAGTTAGTAAGAGTCCGACAAACTCCTCTGCCCGTCTCAGGGAGACATCTATTAGGAATTCCACACAAAAACTATCCACATGATGTGCAGTTGTGCAAAACCACATGTTTTCTTCGTTAAAAACATAATATTGTGCTGTGAAGATAAGAAAACCACTAACTCATCCAACCCATCAGCTCAAAATTATGTTATGATAAAACTTAGAATTAAACTTTACCTCAAATAGGAGCTAAAGTTTATATGCCTATGAGCTTATGGAAAGAAATTAAGTCACTGGTCTTTAATGTTGTGTCATGCAATAGTTCAGTGGAATGGCCAAGCCATGCATTTTGGCCAAGATGTAAAGCTTTAAAGATAAGCCTTATAGAGTTAGAACCCTTCCCTTCCTTCTTCTTTAAATAACTTAAGCTGTATAATTTAAAAATATTAAAAATAAACTATTTGAGGCCCTCACAACAAGCCCTTTCATTTACTATGTCACAAATACTAAATGAAATGAATAGTTTGCCCGCTAAATTTAAAATTTATTTATTTACATTACACGTCCGTGTTTGTCACAGAAGTGGTTTTTTTTAGACAATGAGCGTTACGTAACAGTCAGCCTTTGTGCTGTAAAAATATTTGTGTTTAGTTATAGGTAATTTGTATTCTTGTTATTGGTGGAAAAGTACCTACAAGACAAATTAGAAAAAAATTACATGGGAGCTACATCTGCCAACAAACTCCTTTGCGGTTTTGCAAAAGTATTTTTTTTTTTCATTTTTGTACCAAACAACTTATTCAGTCCAGTAGATTCAAAGCAAATTGGCTGTGTTAGATGGACAGACAGACAGTCGCACGAATGATCCTTTAAGGGGACTACATGACCTAAACGCAAATTTATAATGCCTAAAAATATATGATCCACTGCAGTAACCAAAATCAGAAAAATATATGATATTCTTCTGGATATATGCTAGTTAGATAGTGCGTTGAAAACATAATACAATTAACTTGATATTATAGAAAAAAATCACGAAGATACCTCTAAAAAAATATTTTAGCGATTAAAAACTGTACTAATATACACGCAAACATTCAGATTTTTTGTCAGATTATTCTACAAGTAACATACTTAGTATGTTACTTGGACTAAAAAATTAAAACACTATTAAGTTAGTCTAACTTAATCGTGTTTTAATATTTTAGTCCAATGAATAGATTTTTCGTAAATCCATAATTGCTTCATATTTTGCAATAAATTACCAGCGTTGTGTCATCGCGCGTGTCTTTCTTTTCTATGCAATCCGACAGTGACCGCGCTTTAGGTCTTGTAAGCCTCTTAACCGTTCCAGTTTTTCATTAGGACGTACGGAACCTTAAAAGTAAAATAAAAGAGTGTAATTCAGCGACGGCTTTCATCAATCCGGTAATCAAAATCTTGGCTCACTGCCAGCCACCCTACTAACGAATACAGTGAGAAACAAGTTCGGTAGGATATTGGTATTTTTTTATGATAGATGAAAATCGAACATTTCCTCGATTTCTCATTATTTGCTACTTTTTGTGAACACCTTGTGTTAATAAAGTGAGAATTTTGTGGCTTTTTTTATTAACTTTGCGACGATTTTGGTGGAAATGAAAGGAAACGCGTGATGCTGTGAAGAGAAAGATTTACAGTGAATGAGTGAATTTCATTTCTCGCCTCTTGATTTTCGCCCAACGAATACTTTCCGCTTCTTATTCCACTCACCACGCTTTGTCAAATAAGTTTTTACCGCCACATGATTCAATAAGACGATCAGTACGCAAGTCCTTGTAAAAGATTTTCTTTACGATTGGTACAAATCATATTAAAGCCAATTAGATTGTCTGTGAGTGATCTGCCTTTTGAAAAGTCCCTAATTAATCTTTTAAAATTAAATCATATTTCACTCTCAAAGACGAAATGATAAATTTTAATCTTCCACAGATTCAGTCAGAATTAAGGTAATCTGAAATATGACCGATTTTTTGTAGGTTGATCGTCGTACGTGTGGATTATTCCAAATTGATATTATTCGAATTGACTTAGACAATGCATTTTGTTTCTATATTAAATATCAGCAGCTTAGCTATTTTAATCATTGACAACCACCCTGCATAACCAATAAAAATATTATATACGAGGAAGCTTAGGCATAAAATGAACAATTTATCCGTTTTCCGGAAGCCTTTCACGTATAAGACGTAATATTATTATTCCTATGGTTTCATGTCATGCCAAAATATGTAACAACCCAATATGTTTTGCTGGAACGTCTTCATAAAGAGAAATTCTTTTCCCTAACAAGATCAATAATACAAATCATATTATGTCTCTTTGTACGACGCAGGCATTTATATTAAGCAGACTTTCAGCTAAATGGCTACTCATTTCAGAAAGTGCGGAATAAAAGACCAACGTGAAGACAATTTTGCTTATTAACGAAAAAATGCTCTTTAGCATTTCATGTAAGCCTAAGAGGAATCTTTAATTTTACCGAAATATCTACTAATTTTTGAGCAATGGTGGCCCAGTGGTAACGACCGTGACTTACGAGTTGTTGGTACCCAGAGAAGGGCTTTACTTTGTTTAAAATATTTCATCACCACTGCTCTCAAAACGGTGAAGGAAAACATTGTGAGCAAACTGGTTCTGTTCTGGTACCAGAAATTCGAAGACATGTGACATCTACCAACCCGCACTGGGCCCGTGTGGTGGATTGCGGCCCACTTCTTCGCACCGAGAGGAGGCCTTTGTCCCAGCATTGGGAATATTATAGGCTGATTATGCTACTAATTTATAGCAGTCATGTAGATCAGTGAGAACCTTGTGATAGTTAATATTGTCCTCACCTAGAGAATCAACAAGAATAATGTTCTTAGGATTTTATAACATCTTGACTTAAAAGAGTGTCCTTGGAGTTTCTTGCCCGTTCTTCGCCATAGAGATCTACGTTTCACGCGCGCCTCAAAGAGATGTCAGCACCATTGACGGGGTCCGATAGGGCCGATGCCTGCCGGGGTCGCGGATTGTTCGAAAGAGTTACCGTGGCCCTGGCGCACAGGCAACTGAAGGAACACCGTTGGGTTTTAGTCAGTAAGAGTCTGACATGGCCCTCCCGCTCCGCCCAGAGCGGGAGATGTCATTTTGATGAATTCCCTCGCAAAAAAAAAAAGATCTACGTTTTGAAGTTTACAACCAGCTTCAACTTGCTAACTAATTGATCGACTAGTTGAAACATAGTAATAAATGCTTTGAGTTTTGAGTTTGAATAAAAATATCATAAGGAACCTTGAACGTAAAGCCTTCTTAAATCGCAAATCCACAGAGAGCAGGGTTTTCTATACTACAAAGAGGCATTGTGCCCTGTAGTGATATAATATTACACGTTCGGTATAGAATATAGTTTTAGTAAAGCATTATGCCAATATTGTCTACATGCCCGCATTTCCCTAATACCTAGCCTCTTATCTAAAACACTTCTCCTTCTAGACGCCCACGACATAACCAAACATCCGATAACGTACTAGATATGGCCCGAAGCCAAATCAGCGACACACACGCGCGGCATCCTCTTCAGGTACGTAGTGTGAAGGTACCGTACGCTCCAAACTCATTTACTCACTTAACCGATGCGGGTGAGCAGTAGGCTTTGAAAATAGCGGAGTTGAGGCCAGGAAATTGAAGGTAGACATTTTGTCGATCATAGAATCGGGGAAGTGGAATTGTTCTTTGAAGAGCATTTTAATTAATCACAAAACAAACGTTGAGTTAAATCGAATGATTTTATTTATTTATTTATTATTTATTGCACACCACAAAATAGATAACAAAAAATAAATGAAATACTACAAAATATACAATGGGCGGCCTTATCGCTTTCTGCGATTTAACGACTATACTCTGTCCAGTTGCGAAACTGTCTAGTTGAGAATCTGTCGAGTTTCGAATCTGTCCAGTTACTCTGGAGGGCAACCTGGGAATGGACAGTGATATGCCTATACATAAAATGGGCTGCCGTTGGTGCAAATAATAAGTACCTAAACAATACAAAAAAAATATTTTTTGAATCGAAAGATTTTTAAGTTCTCTAAGATTTTTAATGGATAGATTTTTTTATCGAAAATACAACTGTCGTATAGCATTTTTGTCTATGCGACAAGAACAGCGCGCCCCCTAATATACACTGGGCACTACTCACCTCACTTGTTACCAACCTTGCTATTGCTCAATCAATCAATCAATCAATATATAAAACACAAAAATTGTTTCTACCTATACGGAGCTCCAACAGCATGTTGGCCGCGCTAGCGGACAGGGTCGATTGCGCCTACGTTAATCACTTTTGTAGGTTACACATTGAACGCAGGTAATGTGCAACATTTTTATTAAGTAGGTACGTAATTGTTGTTTTGTGTGAATAATTCTTTGTTTTAATTTAATTTATTTCATTATTTTATTTTGTATTTGTAATTGATTATTTAATGTGACTGAGTGTGTATAAATATTTAAAATTATGAGTCTGTGAAACTTGAAATAAAATGATTATTATTATTATTATATCCGTTATAGACTTTGAATCCATCCAACCGTTGTGCCCCAAACCGATTTTATTAGAAAGGCAATAATGTGAAAATGGTTTTAGACCACCAAAACATTGAAAAAAAACGAAAATTTCAGGAATGGACCGAATGTGCCTAATGCATTGTTTTATCGTAGTAACACACGCCGGCGCCGGGTATCCGCTAGTAAGCTATATTCTTGGCAACGAACAGGAATTCATTATTATAGCATGGGCCCACGATAGAGAATAAGAAAAAGTGACTTATGATACCCCTGATATATATGACGGAGAAGATCCGTCTCTCTCGTAATCATCGGCCATATTTTAACAACTGTGGGCGTACTATGGGTAGTGTTGGTTATTGCGCAATAGAAAAACCGGTTACTGTTCAAATCAAGTTATAATTTAAGTACGATAAAACTAAACACAGCTAGCAATTCGCACACCGTAGGTACACGAAACAACTATACGGAACGCGCGACAGTTTTTAAACGTGTTCACCGCTTAGACACCACCAACCAACATGGTCAAGCGTTATGTAATAGACTCTGTCGAGCGCCACCTGGTTGCGCTGGCGTCCCGATTAGTCAAGGTCAAACGATTGATTTAACGTATTTCCGACATATATTTTATTTTCTCTATTTGATCTCGGCTCGGCTTAGATGCCAAGATGAGCACAACATCAGCTGAAGATCAATAGGAATGGTTAAAAGAAAGGGAGGCCTCAACCCTAACCCACCCGTGTTCCTTCAGTTGCCTGTGCGCCAGGGCCGCGGTAACTCTTTCGAACAATCCGCGACCCCGGCAGGCATCGGCCCTATCGGCCCCGTCAAGTATGCTGACATCTCTTTGAGGCGCGCGTGGAACACGATGCGCCGTCGACCCGGGTCTGGTCCTTACCGGACAGCGAGCTACCCAGGCCTCAACCCTGCAGTTGAAACATAGAAACACAGGCTGAAAATAAATTAAAATCGTTCTCTTTGCCCATTTCGCCATTTTTAAGGCCACAACCTGGACGGAATTGTTTCCCTAATACAATTTACTTGTAAGGATCGTTTATTAACTTAGTAATGTCACCCTTTTAGGGTCCCAGTATCAATGACTATCTTGACAAGTATAAAGGCAAAATAAGAGCGTTATTTAATTAAATCTGTAGCGGTATCTACACCGCCACATGCTAGCTACACGTCACACAGACGTCACGCAAATCCTGCATCGCGCAAGCAGAGTTTAGCGCGCGACTAGCATATATACAACATCCCGACATCAACCGTCGGGCAGTTACCCACCAGACAAAACACCCATCTGGTCGGAGGATCCTCCTTTTCTATAGAGTATGAGTGAACTTTACACCCTGATCCTCATACCTCTATACTGGTGTCCCCGAACGTCAGCGCAGCCTTCGTGCATCTACATCAGCGTGACGTCATCATCACTCCCTTCAAGCTACAAGCTATTCAAGCTATTAACTACTCTAATATATTTAACTAAAGGTACACACATTAAAGTCACTTTTCGTGTCTGTCTGTCACCGCGTTGTTGTTCAAAACTACGTAACGGATTTTGATGCAGTTTCCATCATCATTTAGAAAAAAAAAACTGGAAGTTTTATAATTGTGTACAATAAATTATTATTAAACTTACGTGTAATAAAGAAATGTTGATGTTTTGCCGTGTCGTAAAAACCATGCGAAGCAGGGGCGGGTCGCTACCAGGCCCAGGTCGACGGCGCGTTGTGTTCCACGCGCGGCTCAAAGAGATGTTAGCACCAATTGACGGGGTCCGCTAGGGCCGACGCCTGCCGGGGTCGCGGATTGTTCGAAAGAATTACCGTGGCCCTGGCGCGCAGGCAACTGAAGGAACATGGGTGGGTTTTAGTCAGTAAAAGTCTGACTCGCCCTCCCGCTCCGCCCAGAGCGAGAGAAGTCACATGACGGTAAATATTCCAAAAAAAAAAGCGGCGGGTCTCTAGTATTATTATTATGGAATATGGATTCCTGGGTAAGGTTAGCCGGAGGTTTAAAGTACGTTTATAAATACAGAGTATAAAAAGAACCATCACATAGCCGTCAATTACGTATTCTGTACATCAAACTAAGTAACATAGCACAAAAATAATTGCTGGGAATCGAATTTTATTTTTCGTGTGAAAAATCACTGTTTACGGTAGTGGGCGACGTAACGAACGCAAAACATTTTGCTTAAGGGTCTTTAAAGTGAGTATTTAAAGTTGTGGCATAATAACAAAAGGTATTCACAAAGCATATGTGAGTGGAAACGCTGGGAGGGGTCGCCCTAGGAAGACATAGTGACCTTATTGGAGATGTTCTTCAGAAAGGCCAGGTGCGTAATACTCACAACCGGCGTGTGTGTTTGACCAGATGTATGAACGTAATCGAGGCAAAAGGAGTGTGTAAGGATCGTAGCAGGTGGCGTTCTGTAGTTTCTGCCTACCCCCATGGGAAGAAGGCGTGATTTTATGTATGTATGAATAAATAAGCGTCAATAAAAGTTGGAATTTTGACCTTCAATAGCATTGTAACCAGAAGGTCCTCAGGTATGGTCGAGTACAAAAAAAAAATTACAATGACGGGGAGTACAAGGGACTTCCGGCTTCGTTAAGTTTCTTATACACCCGTTATGGCTTTATAATATCTAGCACTCTTGGTAGAATCGAAATTCGTTTCTATTAAATTTGAGCCAGACTAGAAGTTACTAAGTAGTGACACAAAAAATGTCTTTAGAAACTGCATATGTAGAATCTGGGATTTTTTGTAGTTTGGTCAAAGTTTATTTACTCATAAGCTTAATTTTTATTGCCATAGTAATAATTTGCAAAAATTTGTCTCTTGAAAGATCAAGCTTATTTGAGAGGATTCTCAGGACTCCATTCAATAATGGGCGACCCAAATTGCGAATTATCTATGTTTTTTTCTAAATTTATAGGCTCGCCATTGTCCTCTATCTTACCAGTTGGTAAGAGATAATGTGGTCAACGATGGTAGACTTATTTACTCTCAACTTAAAGACACCTAGGTTATAACTATGAGGAAGCACAGGCTCCGGCAGAGAATTCCACTCCCTAAAATGCGATGCTGCATTTACATATCATGTAAAATCAAATAACGATTGTTAGGACAAGCGTTCCAGCATTAATCACACAATAAAGCATCAAAAGAGTTTTTACTCTGATTGCGCCGTACCAACCTTACAAAAACAACTGACGTAGCTAATGTCTCGTCACCAAGCTGGCAACCCTCGCCGAGACATCTGAAGGCTGTCAATCGATTCCCACAGTGTTTATTGGCTCGTTAACGATTTTATATTTTCGGCTAGTAAAGTGCTGATTTGATACTCTTTTACGCCTTTTTTATTTTTGGGTGAATAGATCTGCGGTTGGTCTTATGTTTTTGCTTATAATTTATTAATTGGAACGGATTGGGTCAAGGAAACGAGCATCGTAACGTTATATCTCTTTATTCTACACGGAACTCCTTTAAAATGCATGCAGACAGCGATAAGGTCGCCCATTGTATATTTTTACCTATTGTGGTGGTATAGTAATTTTATTCTAGGTGCATCGTCTTCACATACAATTATATAATTAATGTATACATCATATTGTAAAACATTTTTAAAAGAGTAACGGTGGAGTTTCTTGCCCATTCTTCTCCATACGAAACTAACTTTTGGAAGGGGAACTAGAATGGATTAATTTTTTTTGTAACTTTTGACGTTCAAAAGTGCCTTTTATGTGCCTATTTGAAATAAATGATTTGACTTTAACTTTGTAGTGTTCGATTTATTTTTTAACCGACTCCGTTTTAGCTTGGGCAAAAATGCTTTCGTATGTCTGGATCTCTGTTCTCCTCTACAGGCCGCATTTCTCAACCGATTCTCGTGAAGTTTGTGAGCAGGTTCGATAATTTTATGGATTTCTTTTTGTCGATTCAGTTTTTCGTAATTTAAAAAAAAAACATATTTCAGCCATATCGTTGCTTTTAGTTTTAAGATGCGCGGTGAACATTTATTCAGTTTTAAGCTATGCAAAGACAGACTCGCGAGGTCTACAGCTCATAGAGTCACTAGTGTATTATTTAATGGTTTCACACCAATATAGTGCAATGACGCTAATCTTACTGGCCTTGAACTGTTGCCAAGGATCACGTCTCAACTTCAAGACTTAGCTAACAAGATCTTATTGTCTACTAGCTGTAGGCTCTTGCCAAGTTTTAACTCAGCTGGCAAAGTAGATAGAACTTTTCTATTAGAAACTCAGTACATCTTAATCCGTCGAAATTTGGACATAAGTGAAGACGATCACCACCACCACCACCCCACCTACCACCTTCTTCAATTTTACTTGCGGCTGATTTATTGGCGCATAATGAAAAAGTCTGTGATTTTTGGTATGCAGAGTCGCAGGGTCATGGACGAACAGACTGTTATCATGGAAACAGTACATAATTCTGAACCCGCCTGCGTTAAGAGGGCGCCCAAAAGTCCACTAGCGCCACTCTTTAAAAAAAAATGTATTTCGTGATTGAGAAGGAACTATGAAAAACGCTCAGTAGGGAACCTCGGTAAATGTGTCAAAAAAATTGTAATACCTTTTATAAAGTTTCATATTGAAACACGAAGCAACAAAATTTGATATAAATAAAAGCGGCCACATTCATCTAGATCGTATTTTGTGGCTTCGTGTCTCAATATGAAACTTTATAAAAGGTACTAGAATTTATTTGACACACTTACCGATGTTCCCTACTGAGCGTTTTTCATAATACCTTCTCAGTCACGAGATGATATTTTTTTAAAGAGTGGCGCTAGTGGACCGTTGGGCGATCCCTTAACATATTTCGTGGAATTAAAAAAAAAATGCTTCGACATTCATTTTGACCGCGTAGATATTACACATTTCTATGAAACGTCAGATTTTATACACCCAACAGGCCTACAATACTCTGCGGACCCTTTATACCAACTCATTTAGAGTGCAGTTGCGTCTGCCTCGGTTCTGTAGCGCGTCATCTATGTCCGCTGAGGCACGTACCGACGGCTTTAAGTCTGTACGGCGTAAAAGAGCGGCATTGCTGCTAAACAGACTCCGTGGCAGCCACAACAGCATTCTGCGCGCTATAGCCGGGAGACATGACAGCCCGTTGGTGAGGTCACTTGTCACCTTCTACTCTGTGTTGTTTGTTAATACTAACATAGGTTAAGACTATTGTTACTAATCCCATTGATCTTTGAAATAAATAAATTATTATTATTATTATTTATTTTTTGATAACCGACTAAAATTTTCTTCGCTAGGGGGTCTAGAATCATGTATGAATTCAGCACATTGTGCTGAATTCATATTTTCAGTTTGCGCGTCGATGTCTCTGCCACCGTGTATACGTCACCGTAAAATTGTGAACATCATGAATTTATTATCTATCTCGTGAAATTATAAACTATTGAAACATTGTAAACTGTTACTCTCTATCAACTTCAAATCGTCAAATTATGAACGTACCTGTATTTATCGACAGCGTTTATATTCTACCCAATTTTACTACCTTTATATAAATATCGGTAAATATTGGGGATATCTTTGCCTATATTAGGATAATACAGATAACTGAAAAACAAAACACTTGCAACAAGGACCAAAATCTGCTACATCAAAATTCCAAGAACTTCAGATATTTGGCACCGACCACCCACTGATTCGTCGCAAGCAATCAATCGAGTCTCAAACTTTACGGCATCGTTAAACATTCTGCAGCGACGCTTCTGGGTCAAATAATGATCTACGTAATAAAAAGGGTGTTTGGAAGTAATTCTCACTTTGTTTTGGTACGGTAAATGTATCGTTTATTTTAGAGTCATTTTTATCCTCATGGGTTACTGATTCCGTTCCTTAAGTTTAGGGTCATTTTCATCACCGTCATTTGGTGCTGTATTTTTATCATCCATATCATCATGCTGCCGATTCTTTTCTCAATTAAGTTGGGGTCGTCTTCCAGTCTAACCAGATGTAGCTGAATAGCAATATTTTAGTTGGAGCGACTGCGTATCTGAGGGCCTAGACAAAGTAACATTCGATTAGCGATGACGCTTGTTAAAAAATCAAGAAATGAATGGGGTTGACATTAGTTATCGAAATGTCACGTGATCATAGGTCAACGAATAGAAATTCGCTGGACAATTTTAACATCATTCGATTATATGAAATGAATCGACAGCGTCGAACGATTACTTCCATAGATATGCGTAGCCAAGTCGCACTTTTTGACAACAACATTAGCGAAAGCGATAGCGAATGTAGAAATAGAATCGCTCCGAAGCGAATGCCATTTGTCTAGGTCCTCTGACCAGTTACTGTGTAACCTTGCTGCTGTGTTTTTGTGTTTGTTTTGGGAAATGGTAGGTACTTTTTGTAGAACTGAGGGCCTAGATGACTAGTAATGGCTTTCATAGCATTTGGAAATTCGACAACGACTTTCAAGAGGATTGACATAAGCTTTTCGGTAGCTACTGCCAGTCCCATACATTTTTGACGTTTCCCATCATCCTAGTTAATGCTTATATTATATACACTCGAGAGCAATGAATCCGGGTCACTTAAAGAATGTTAAAAATCTCGGAAACTAAAAATGATAGGTTAATGCAATAAATTGTATTTAATAGACAATGTAATACTCCTTAAATGAAAGTAAAAAAAATATGAGTCACCATACATTTTATTAACACAAAATTACATAAGGAAAAAAAACTGCTGATCTCTCCTTAAAACAAAAATAGGAAACATGAAATTTTTGAACTTTATTACGATTTTCTTGAATTTTAATACTTCGTATTGCCTCCTCGTGCTTCCATTACTGCGTTTACGCGGTTTGGCATGCTGTACACCAAGTTCCTTATACGATTTTGGGGAATATTCTCCCATTCCTCTGTGAGAGCAATTTTGAGCTCACGAAGCGTGATTGGGGGAGGGTTTCGTTGTTTTACGCATCTGCCTAGCTCGTCCCAAGCATGCTCGATCGGGTTGATATCCGGGCTGCGCGCTGGCCACTCCATACGAGTAATGTTCATCTCTTGAAGGTAGTCATTCACAATCCTACCTGTATGAGGTCGGGCATTGTCATGCATAAATATAGCATCCTCACCTAAATTGACCATAAATGGACCAACGTGATCATTGAGGATTTCTTCCACATATCTTACGCTAGTTAAAGAGCCGTTTTCTATGATCACCAGCTCTGTGCGACTTTCAGAAGAAATTCCGGCCCACACAAGTACAGACCCACCACCGTAGGCTACTTTTTCTTCGATGCATGCTTGCTTGAATCTTTCCCGTGGTCTTCGATACACTCTGTGTCTTCCATCGTGCTTGTAGAGCATAAATTTTGATTCGTCGGAGAACATAACTTTTGACCAATCTTCAATACTCCAATTTACGTGGCTCTGGGCATATCTTAGTCTTGAAATACGATGCCCACGCTCCAGTTTAGGGCCGTTTGCAGGTCTAAGGGGTTTTAAGTTAGATTCAGCAAGCCGACGTCTTACTGTCCATGCACTTGGGTTACTTCCTCCGAGGCGTCGAAACTGATTTGTGAGTTCAGTTCCTGTGAGAAAGCGATTTCGAAGCATGGTGTTCACCAAGTATCGGTCTTCTCGTGCTGTGGTACACCTGGTTCTGCCCGTTCCTGGTCTGCGTAGGTTAGAACCAGTTTCTTCGTAACGTCGGAGAACTCTTTGTACTGTTGACAGCGACACACCGACAGTCCTGGCTGTATCGCGCTGACTCCGGCCGGTTTCCAGCATTGTAAGTATTCTGGTGCATTCTTCAGGCGTAAGCGACATAATTTCAGCTTGAATAATGAATATAGAGCACTATCAACATGGTTTATGTACCCACATAAATGACAGATTACAAACAAAAGCAAAACCAAATGCTGTAATTTCGTAGTTCCATCTTCGAAAGTGGCCCTTTTTCAAATTTGATTTTTTTATGATATAACTTTACAATAACTAAGAAGTTTTAATACCTTCATTTAAGGAGTATTACATTGTCTATTAAATACAATTTATTGCATTAACCTAGCATTTTTAGTTTCCGAGATTTTTAGGATTCTTTAAGTGACCCGGATTCATTGCTCTCGAGTGTATATGATGAAGAAGGTACGTCTCTCTCGTTATTATCAGCCATATTTTAACTACTGTGGGCGTACTATGGGTAATGTTGGTTATTACGCAATAGAAAAACCGTTTGCAGTTCAAATCAAATTATAATGTACGATCAAATTAATCACACTAGCGAATCATACACTGTAGGTACACGACACCACTATACGGAACGCGCGACAGTTTCTAAACGTGTTCACTGCTTACCCGCCAACAACCAACTCTGCTTTGCTCTGGTCAAGCCTGGGCGTTATAGACTCTGTCCAGCGCCACCTGGTGGCACCGGCGTCCCGATTAGTCAAGTCAAACGATTGATTTAACGTATTTCCGACATATATAATACTTTGTCTAGGCCCTCTGGATTCTAACAACTGACGGTGGAGGGTTTCTGTAAGATCGAGCAATGCTAAGCTGCTGTCCAATCTAACTTATCTATCTCGTTAGCCGTTAAATGTGGTTGGTTGACCGAATAGCATAGGTAGAAGCGATAACGGCTGATTGGTCGGCTCGACACCAATGAGCCAATTCGAATTGGGCATTTCGAACAATATTGAGTTACTGAGGTTCCTAATGTAACTAAATACATCTACCCCCTTATTAATAAACTCGTAGTAAAATTATTTTAATACCTTCACTCCAATTACAATTCGAAGGATTTTGAAGGAAATTCCTAACCCATTGTTTCTTAGGTTTGAAGAATTCGTCTGCAAAACAATGTAAATAACGCAATTAATGTTGTTGAACTGTTAAAATGAAAAGCATTTTCATAGAAAGTCTGTCAAGCGTAAAACATTCGCCCGGGTTTATTAATAAGGAGGCTATTGTAAAGCAGTCTATCAACCGATATCACACAAGTGCAAATGGATCAAACAATTTTTTTTCTACTCTCAGTTCGTAAAATTTGAATTATAAACTTAAAAACGAGTTTACATATTGATATACTTTATGAACACAATACCGAAATTTAAAAATAGAATAAGTATAAATAAAATATTACAACACTTTTTCTCTAACGAAATAATGATATTACAACACGATTTAGGACAAATCCTAGAAATTAATATCACCAAGGAGTTTCCATCGATTCTTTTTCTAATAGAACGCTTATGCGGGGCGCGCCATTTTTATAGCTTAACAAAAAAGTTTAATTCCAATTTTTACTTGTATGTGGCAGCGCCCGCTTTAGCGTTTGCGCGGTGATATCCTGTGTTTTAACACCATTCATACGTTTTGTTTTTCTTAATTTTGTGGGAAACTTTGATTTTCTACTTATTAAGTTAGAATAGAATAGAATAGAATATTTATTTGCTCAGAATGTAGGTATTTACAATAAGGTTGTTATAATAATATTAAAGAACCCCTGTACATTCTACCATTTTGGCACGCAAACATTGATGCAGTTCATTATTAAGCATACAAACATTGATACACAACTAAAATTTATCAGCCTGAAAATACGATACAGAGTAGTAACATTTATTCAATAGTAGTAAAGTTAGTTTCATTTTTAAAGTTGTTACTGGTTTCTCTTTTATGGAATTAGGACAGTGGTTAAAAATAGCCGGTAAGTTCAATCTCAATGTATGAGAGTAGATAAAGTTGTTTATGAAACTGCACATAACTAGGTATTAAAACACTTGTGTGATACAATTAAAAACCTCGCTTACGGCACGGTTTTTAAACACACTCATGTTTTAACACCAACAGTTTTATAAACTGCTATTATATTTTTAAGCTCAAACAAAATCTTTTTCTATATTTGCCCAGACTTGGTACACATACACCAATAATTCATCATTCACAATATTCAATTTTATAACCAAGCATTTATCACTTTTATATCACAAAGATTCTTTTGTTAAAATAGTTTTAGATAGATATGAGATTTTCACTTCAATACCCTTTTTTTGTTAAGTACTTAGACAGGCTTCGAGAGATACGTTGTCAAAGTTCATCGTGGATTATTTTATATTTGACAGGTTATCAATGATATATGAATCAAATGCAATATAAATTTCTACGAAGGGACTTGGTTAACGGTCGTGGACCCTTCATTTTTCGAGGTCATTTAGTGAGTAAAGAACGGTAATTCTTTATGTAGGTAGGTCCCACCGCCGGCGATAAACGAGAAGCAAGCTGAGCTAGCAACTAAAAATAAAAAAGAAAGAAAGCATGTAAGCTTATTTGCGGTAAACATGACGCAAAGAAAAAACACAAATATATACAAAAAAAAAAAGAGTTGGTGGGAAAATATGCGTCACATCCACGCAAAACGGCAATCGCTCAGCATAATGCTACGACCCTATGCGAGACAGAGCCCCAGCGCTGATGACGTCAAAACCAGTGTAGCATACGAAATCTAAAAATAAACAAAAAATAAATAAATACACTATACCTAGTTCTAAATGTAATATAAACATAATATTTATAAAGTGGTAACATTCCGTGTAACGACACATGCGCCGCCAGGCTTGGCAACTAATAACCAGTTGGCGATAAACGAGCAGCGAGTGCGCCTCAGCAACAAGCGATTACTCGCTGGTATGCGTATGTAGTGTTTTGCCCGCCAACCGAGCGTCACAGAGCGAGTACTCTCTTTGATAGCTCTTGTCACAGCGACAAACGAGTACTCGCCGGGCGATGTGAACAGTCAGCGATCAACTATTAATACAGGGTGGCGCAGACATCGACGCGGAAACTGCATACATGAATTCAACACATGACTCCAGACCACTTAGCGTTAGGAATATTTCGCCAGTTACCAAAAAAAAATCTCCTGTTTCATAGAACAGTGCATTACTTCTACGCGGTTAAAATGTACGGAACAGCGTTTTTTTTTTAATAACCGATAATGTTGCTTTTTTTTTTGGCCTTCTCAGTTAGTTTTAATCATGGTCTGCCAGTTTGAGTAATTTTTGTGGCCTACCCAAATGTCCTTTCTTTGGTATTGTTCGTCGAATCGATGAGCTTCTTAAGTTCTGAGTTGAGCTGCACGATTACTGACACATGCGCGCACTGACTGGACAGGTCCACTCAATCTGTGTGGTTTTTCCTCAAAAGACCATTTCAGACACAAATCTACATGGTCTACACATGATCTGACCAAGTTTATGTCTGGACTTTAAAAGAGACTGTGACCTCTGAGTTTGTTTCGGCCTTTCTTCTCAGAGTAGTCAGATAGGAAACGCCGACCTCATCTAGTTTTTAAAATATGATTGACGTATAAAAGTGTTTGTACAAACCTATTTACAGAAATAAAATCATTTATCATAGACCTCCTAGCGTAGAAATTTCGCCGGATATCAAAAAAAAGGCAGCTGTTTCCTAGAACAGTGCAATACCTACGAAGTCAAAATGTACGGAACAGCATTTTTCTTTTTAATAACCGACGATGTTGTTTGTTGTTGCTTTACATGTTTTTCCTTCTCAGTTAGTTTTAACTAGCTGCTGCCCGCGGCGTCGCCCGCGTGGAAGTCGGATATTATCCATCGGGAACGTACTACCGGGACAAAAAGTAGCCTATGTAGTGACATAGAAAAGAAAAAGAAAAGAAAGAAAAATAGTTTATTCTGCACAAACAAAATGCACATTACAATAAAATTACATTAATAAAAATACAAACATAGAATGTAGCCAAAAGCCTCGTACCCAAAAATTAAAAGGTTTACAATTTTGTCCATGGCCAGGGACCAAAGACAATACATTTTGCTCTGCAAGGTTACATAATTTGTTCTGTGTTATGACACTCGCAAATGACAACAAACAAACGATGAAAACAAAAACAAAATGCCGATAGTAAAGTGAAAAAATGACTACTTTTGTAACAAAAAAACAACAATATTATGAACAACTTAGCCGTGCGTCGCATCTGTGCAAGAACAGGTCGTTGCTCAGCAAAATGCTTTGACTTCGGACGAACCTATCGTCAACAGCGCTGATTTTCAGCAACCACCTCTCGAATGACGTAATGACGTCCTCCTGCGTGACATATTAAATCTGGAAAGTATTATTTTCTACAGAACTAAGTGTGATTCTAGCTGAACATGGTATACACACACACACATACATAGACATAGGCATACTTTTTGTCCCGGTAGTGTACGCCTGATGTCATGTAACGCGGCTGACGTTATACGGAATGCCGTATAACATCAGCTATCTGTCAGTGAAAGTCCCGTCAAAATCGGTCCAGCCGTTTTGGAGATTACCTGGAACAAACAGACAGACAGACAGACAAAAGTGTCAAAAATTGGTATTTTGTTTTATGTACCGTTTATGCTTTCATATGCATTTAGTAAAAAGCTGTTATTTTGAAATTACAAACAGACATTTCCATTTTATTTATTTGAATAGATATCAAATCTTCCCTAAAACGAATGGACAGCAAGTTGGCATTCCTCTTTATCACTATCGACAAAGTTGTCTTTTTACTGCCTCATTGATCTTGTGGTGGCAAACGCTACTGCTGAGCAGTGAGCATGACGTCTTTGGTTCGATTCCCAGGTCGAAAAATCTACACCTGCGTATTTGACGGTTAGACCCTTTGACTTGTTTATGGTCATGGCAAAACTCACTTTCAGGGGAAATTGCAGTCTCTTGAAATCAAAGGGAAGGTTATTGGGAATCAATGGGATAGGTGGTATAAACACTGTTTCTGCATATAAACTTAAGTTCATCCCCGATGAATTTTGAAAAATCCTGCTTTAGTGGATACCTACGTCATAAGAGGAATACGTGTGCGAAATTTTAAGTTTCTAGCCCTAGGGTTTGTCCTGTGTGTTTATTTAGAACTTTCATCCCATATTTTACCCTCTTAAGGGTTGAATTTTGGAAAACGCTAAAATATGTAACTCATTATTTTTGCCGTACTCAATTCAATCGAAATTTCATGCAAATACGTCCAAGGAATAAAAAGTTTCATACAAACTTTTGTCCCCTATTTCAACCCCTTGGGGGTTGAATTTTGAAAAATCCTTCCTTAGTGGATGCCTACGTCATACGAGGAATACGTGTGCGAAATTTTAAGTTTCTAGCCTTAAAGGTTTGGCCTGTGCGTTGATACATCAGTCAATCACTTTTGCCTTTTATATATTTTAATCATGATCTGGCAGTTTGAATATTTTTTGTGGCCTACCCAAATGTCCTTTCTTTGGTATTGTTCGGCGAATCGTTGAGCTGAGTTGAGCTGCACGATTACTGAAAATGCGTGCACTGACTGGACAGGTCCACTCAATCTGTGGATTTTTCTCAAAAGACCTTTTCAGACACAAATCTACATGGTCTTCACATGATCTGACCAAGATTATGTCTGGAATTTAAAAGAGACTGTGATCTCTGAGCTTTTTTCGGCCTTTCTTCTCAGAGCAGTCAGATAGGAAACGCCGACCTCATCTAGTTTTTAAAATATGATTGACGTGTGAAAGTGTTTGTACAAAACTACTTACAGAAATAAAATCATTTATCATTTACGAAATGTTTCAACTCAGAAGGGTTCAGAATCATTTACTGAATCCATGGTTACAGGTTGCACGTCAATGTCCCTACCACCCTGTCTAATATGTATCCCTTTTACTTACACAGGTCCTGCAATATATTGTACGTTTCTTGAGCGAAAAAATCGTTGATAGCCAGTCGCTTCCTCATCGGCGGACGGTCTCGTGTCTTAGGCACAGGTTACTTTCGCTTTTATAATATTCTAGTCATTTATTTTCTAGTATAGATGATTATTCATATAAGACAAATAGGTAGAATATGTTTTTTTATTTTATTTAGCTAACGTTGTCCTACAGCTGGGTAAACTAGTTTTCTTTAAATTATTTGTATGCCAGTCCATGGCGAAACATGTAATTTGTAATACTATTATTAAGATCATGATTTATACTTAATACTAATAAAGATGGATATTTTTATTCTTATTACACCCACAATATATCACAGTCCACTAAACTTCCCGAAGATATTTTAGGAGCATTTTAACGAAATATTAGCCCCTTACTCAGGTAGAACTCAACAATTCATTCATGAAGAATCATCGAATTCGAATAAAAATATTAAATCAACCTTAAACTTTCCTGTTAAGGTTCTAAATCGCTTGTTTTCTAAAACCGTTTACATTCTAATTTTATCTGGAATGGAATATAAACATTTGTTAAGTACCTGGAGGACGTTCTTCTGGGAAGTTAAGATAGGCAATAAAATAACGTTTAATGAACGCGAAAGAAGATGTATTACTTGTTCAAAGAAACCGTTATCGGTTAAAATGAAAACTCTTGTTTTTTTTTCGCTTCCAAAGCATCTTCTTGGCTTAGCACGTGGGAAATGTGGGTGTACTATACCACTGCCTAATCCGTAGCATGACCACTATAGAAACAGAAGAAGCGGAAGACAAAATGACAGATTGTAGAAAGATTTCTACGGCGCGCTGTCAAAATTCAAAAAATAATGACTTTTTGTTAGGAGGCTTATACGAGCTAAAGCGCGGTCACTGTCGGATTGCATAGAAAAGAAAGAGACGCGCGATGACAAAACACTGCTAATTTATTGCAGAATATGAAGAAATTATGGATTTACAAAAAATCTATTCATTGGACTAAAAAATTAAAACAGTTACGTTAGTATGTTACTTGTAGAATAATCTGACAAAAAATCTGAATGTTTGCATGTATATTAGTATGGTTTTTAATCGTTAAAATATTTTTTTAGAGGTATCTTCGTGATTTTTTCTATCATATCAAGTTAATTGTATTATGTTTTCAACGCACTATCTAACTAGCATATATCCAGAAGAATATCATATATTTTTCTGATTTTGGTTACTGCAGTGGATCATGATCCACTGCAGTAACCAAAATCAGAAAAATATTTTTAGGCATTATAAATTTGTGTTTAGGTCATGTAGTCCCCTTAAGACAGTGATTTGTTTTCTCATCGTAGAGTTGAAATAGAAGTGGTGATACTATGCATGCAGGGATTTCAGGCGTAAGGTTATGTTATATTATTAGGAATTACCAGACGTTCGATTCCTAACCGGCCGCTATTGGACATTATAAACGAGGCGCTAAATGATACATAACATACATAACCAGCCTATAACGTTCCCACTGCTGGGACACAGGCCTCCTCTCTGTGAGAGGGAGTGAAACTTAAACTCAAAGCATTTATTTCAAATAAACCAATTACAGGCACTTTTGAATTGTCAAGGGGTCGGTCAGTCTGAAAGATGAAGCTAGTTACCCATTCCAAAGCGTAGCAGGTACCTATGGAGAAGAACGGGCAAGAAACTCCATGGACACTCTTTTAAATCAAAAAATGGTTACAAAATATAGATTACATCGTTCATGTTGAAATTATGCATGTCAGAACGATGCAGAACGTTAAAAGCGTCCGTAATAAAAAGACAAAAGCAATTCAAATATTAAATTAAATTAAAAGAAGCCGTGGCAGCTAAGAAATTACCAGTCCCCACTGACGGCGCCCGTTCACGAACATGACGCATGGATCAGCACCATTCAGCTCAACCATTTTGAAGGGAACTTAATGATCCAACACACACGCCACCACCAGCGAGACATTAGAGTGAGCATGACATACTCTCAGCCGCCACGGCACATTCAAGTCAATGAAAGAAAAACCTATAAAATGGTAGCTTTATAGTAGGTACATAGTACTCACACATGTGCTATGCAATTATACAATACTAAAACATTGAATTTATACAACGCAAAGAAGTTTTTTAAAATCTTCAGCAGCTCCAACTGTAGTTTCAAATGCTAATCAATTATTTTATGCGCCATTGTGGAGCAGGACCAGCGTTGAGCCAAGCATTTTTATCAGCGATGTAATCCCCCAACTTATAATATGTTTGGCTGCATAGTGTGCATTTTATACAAGATTTGAATTTAGTTTCATGCAGTTGAAGAATATGGGGAGGTATTTTATTGTAACATTTTAAACAGTACCCCATGAAAGATGAGTCTACTTTAGCCAGCCTGAAACCTGGTTGAACTAATTGATCCCTATTTCTAGTGACATAATTGTGTCTTTCACCTCTTTTACAAAAAAGATGTAGATTTTGCCTTACGTACATGATGTTTTTAACCGACTTCACAAAAAGGAGGAGGTTCTCAATTCGTCTGTATGTTTTTTTTTTTTTTTTTTTTTTTTTTTTTTTTTATGTGTGTTAGCTCATAACTTTTTTCTGGGTGAACCGATTTGGATGATTCTTTTTTTATTTGATAGGTGGTGCTTCACATGTGGTCCCATTTAAATTTGATCAAGGTCTGACCAGTAGTTTTTGAGTTATCCTTAATACTGCAGATTTTTTCCACTTAGTTTATATGGATGATGTGTTAATAATTTCCTGTCACTGTTATTTACACACCAAGTAGTGGTATACGAATTTATGTGGTGTAGGTACCGCAACTAAAAAGTGAAAAATAAAAACTTTTTTACAAAAAAACAACCGACTTCCAAAAAAAACACTAAAAGACGTGAAAAATAACTTTAATTTCGGAAGTCGGTGGCCAAACACGAAAATACAAAACCAAAGGCACCGACTTCCGAAATTAAAGTTATTTTTCACGTCTTTTAGTGTTTTTTTTGGAAGTCGGTTGTTTTTTTGTCATAGATATATTGACAAGGTACCGTCATGATGTTAATATCTTTAAACCGTTCCCTTAGAGAGTCGCGCCTGCGGAGGCCATATATGGCTCGGATGGCTCTTTTCTGCAGAATAAAAATAGACTGGACGTCTGCAGCCCATCCCCATAGTAAAATACCGTACGACATAATACTATGAAAGTAACTAATATAGACTAGCCTCGCGGTACCTACATCAGTAAATTGACGGATTTTTCTCACAGCATATGCTGCTGAACTTAGCCGTCCTGCAAGGGATGTTAAATGAGGACCCCATTGAAGCCTTGAGTCAAGCGTGATGCCCAGGAAAACAGTTTTATCGACGAATTCTAGTTTCTCTTGATTTAATACTATCTCACAATTTGTACTTTTGACATTTGGTAAGGAAAATCTAATACACTTAGTTTTATTCCCATTTAATACTAAATTATTAGCAGTGAACCAATTTTGGACCTGCAGTAGGGCGTTATTTACGTCGTCAAGATTTGATGCACGTCTATTAATTTAAAAAATTAAAGAAGTATCGTCAGCAAATAACACCATTTGTGGTAGGGTTTTTAACAAATGGGGTAGATCATTAATATATACTAAAAAGAGGAAAGGACCCAATATCGAGCCTTGTGGTACACCCATTTTTACTTTTAAATCGAGTGAATTGACACCATTTATTTGAACTTGCTGTTGTCTATCATATAAATAAGATTCTACTAAACTGAGAGCAAGTTTTCCAAGTCCGTAATACTCAAGTTTCAAGATTAGGGTTTCGTGGTCGACGCAATCAAATGCCTTGGAGAGGTCACAAAAGATTCCTACAGCGTCTTGGGCCTCTTCCCACGCCGTAAATATGTGTTTTAATAAGGTTACACCGGCGTCAGTCGTACAACGTCCCTTGGTGAAACCATACTGTTGATCATGTAAGATTTTATTGGTGTTAAAATGATTGAGCATTTGATTCAGCATTACCTTTTCAAACACCTTGCTGAAAACCGGCAACACGGATACGGGTCTATAATTATTGGTGTCTTTACTATCCCCTGATTTGAAAAGTGGTATTACCTTACTGTATTTCATTAGGTCCGGGAAGACTCCTTGATCCACACACAAATTAAATATTAAGGCCAAGTACGGCGCTATAGTCTCAATAATGGAGGAACACACTTTGATAGACATTCCCCATATATCTTCGGTTAGTTCAATCAAATATGGGAGTCCACCACGCGCGGCCAGGGCGGGTTGGTAAAATGATAGTGTTTTAATAACCTACTTGGAAATTGCTGTGTGCTGATAAATATGAAAACTCCTTTACCTAACTAATTTTGATGTTTCATTCCAAAAAAACTTTTGGAGCTCTTCTATCGTAAGCTCTTAGGCCGAGGTCTATAAACGATACTTAGCACGTGCTTTGGTTTAGACATGTTCCCGTATCTATCTTGTAATTTGACAATTGTACGACAGTGACGGGAATAACGCTGAGCTAAAGTACGTGATAAGTGCAGTATTTTTATCTCATAAAGCGACGCGCGCTTTGCTTGTTTTAACCAAGTGTACAAACACGCTGTGAATGTGTGTGTAAGCGCAGGAGCTCTCGTAACTTCCGAGACACGGGCGAAGTCGGGAAGTGTGTATGTTTATGTATGTGTTACGTGCTGACGCTGCTCGTCTTCATGCACACATTCATAGAGTTTTTGTACACATGGTGACCACCAGTAAAGCGCGCGTCGCTTTGTGAGGTCATAATACTGTAACGTTTATAACTCTCTAGAGTTATGACAAATAAATCCTCTTTACTTTATTTCGAGCTTAGATTTGCCGATTCCCTTGGATAGTATCGGAGCTCATTGTCCAGAGAGTGTTGGTTGTGTTTAAGTTCTGTCTCAAAATAAATAACTTATAACAACCTGCTTGTATATAAATGCATTTGTTTCAAGATTCAATCGTCATAATCAGCCTATAATGTTCCCACTGCTGGGACACAGGCCTCCTCTCATTGAGAAGGAAAGAGGGAATGGGCATAATCCACCACGCGGGCCCAGTGCGGGTTGGTTGATGTCACTTGTCTTCGAATTTTTCATTCTAGGACTTGCCGGTTTCCTCACGATGTTTTCCTTCACCGTTTTGAAAGAAGTGATGAATAATTTTTTACACAAAGTAAAGCGCCTGCCTGTGTTCGAACCCACGACCTACAACTCGTAAGTCGGGGCAGATACCACTGGACCACCACTTCTCTACAAGATTCAATACTGCTCATAAATAACCCATCTTCTCTATTGTGATCGGGACTAAATTTTGATTCTATTAAGAAAAAGCAGAATAAACTTTTGCAAATGCCTGCATTGTCATCCAGATTTTCCGAGGGTTTCTGACCTAATTTCGAGCAGCACAAAACAGCAGTGATTTATGTAAGTTTTTGAAATAGGCGGACTTTATTGCCAGAACTCCTGAAGTGATTTACTGGAACTAAATTTAAATTTACTGACAATAAATAATGACGTACTTTTCACAAACAGCCATTGAAAGCAGAGATTCATTCGGCTGAATATGATATCCAACGAAGTTAGATATCACTCAAAATAGTTTTTATTTTTCAGCTCATAGCGGTTTTATGAAAAATGTCAAGATATTACACCCTGTATTCTTCAGAAATTGATAAGGAGGTTTATTAATTCGTTCGGAGCAACCGACGGCGCACAGTGGTCTGAAAATCAAGCTCCATGCTCATAGAAACTTTACGTCAGAAATTAATAAATAAAAATATGTTTTGTGTTAAGTATACCTCCCTTTGTTTTAATAATATAGTATGAAGAGTATGAGTAGCTCCATGCGTGAGATTTTTTTTTTTTGAATTTTTTTTGTATGGAATAAAACACTTAAAGTGCTCTTTTTCAAAACTGAATAGAACTGATGGGCTTGTACTCACATGAGCTATTGCACCATACACGGCGATAAAGATGACATACAATTCTTGTGCCTTTCGGTGCCGCTTTGCATGTAGCAAGCTTTGGAAATTTTGAATTTACAGTTGGTTATCTTTCAAATCGTTGACATAATTAAATGAAGTAACCAACCACATAACTGATATTGTCGTTAGTTAATAATCTGCTAATGACTTTTATAATGAAAATATTAGAAAACGATGTAGATTATTTACATTTTACTACAAAGTTCATTTCACGAAATAACTCATTTGTTAATCACCGTCATTATTGTTGAGTTTTAATTTAATAAGCATTATGGGACAGCGAGCGTTAATGAGGGTAGTTATAATATAAATAGGACATTTAAACTAACTTCACTCAGTAGCTCTTTGCACTTGTGCGCGCTTACTATACTTATTACGGTCGATTTGTTTTCGTGTTATGATGGCAGGTTTTAGTACCAATTTGGATATTTTTATGTTTGTGGCTAACAATAGCTGTTTCTCACAGCCCAGTGTATTATATGAAGTTTTTGTCAATGCCGTTGATTTGACAGAAAACGAAAATAAAGAATTGAAACAATTCTGTCAGACTCATGTGTGTTCGTTGAGGAACAAATGGATCTCGTGTAATCGCACGAGACATACTTTCATAAAAAAGTATGAGACATGGCTGCAAGAAGACATAAAATGGCCTGAGTTCATGAAGGACAAGATGACACCTTCTTTAGTGTTAGAAGAGCAGCAACCATGTTCCAGTTTTGACTTCAGTGTAAATGAGGGTGCATCAACATCATACAAACCGGAGATGGGAGTGTTGGAACATCAACTGTTGTGAGTCCAAGAAAAGTGTTCTCGGAGCTAAGCGCGCTACAGAAGAGAAGAAGAGTGAAAGAGCTCCTCACGCATAGCACTGAAAGCCTTGCTTATGCAACTGGTTTAAGTGCAGATAACAAAAATGTAGCAGATATAATAAAATTGATCACAGAGCATCCGGAAGAGGCTACAAAGATAAAGGAATTGTTGAAGTCCAAGAAAGCTATGCCCATATATTCCGCTGATAAAGCTTTAGGAATTCTGACTTCATTGAAGCTTTCGAAATGGCAGTATACAACATTAAGAGCTTGTGTAAAAGAAGAAGGAATACTACTATATCCTTCATATACTGCTATCTTAGAGGCGAAGAAGGACTGTTACTGTTAGCGACGCGCTCATATTTCTTAGTACGTAAGTTTAGATGTATGGGCCGCTGGACCCCCACCCAAGACGCCGGGCAGTTGAGTCCGTGCGAGCACAGCAAGCGGGTGCGCTTGTACGTGTTACTTAAACTGTTTGTATTTAGTTAAAATTTTCTGTGTCTTTTAAAAATATAACAAGTTGCAAGCTACCTGTTCGTTTTTCTTCGCGGATTACCACCTACTTAATCTACAGTTACCCACCAAAAGACACCATAGAAATCACCGAAAGAGGGGTAAAAGTAAAGCTTCAAGCGATTTTGGACAAAACTGTTGCTGGATTTGGGAAATTCCTACGTTTGGAATCTTCGCTAGATGGCAAAGAGCTAACATTGATATGCAAGTGGGGCTTTGATGGTGCTTCACGGCAAAGTTTGTACAAACAAACTATGGCGGGTGAAGATGATTCAAGCAATTTTATGTGTTATTTTGTGCCTCTGCGGTTAGTTTGTGGTGAAGAAAAGTTATGGAAGAATCCAAAGCCATCTTCCACAATGTTCTGCAGACCGCTCTATTTTAAATTTGCAAATGAAAACCAATTAAATATTAAGGAAGAACAGGCTTTGATTGAAGCTGAGATTGCAGCACTGGATCCGTCTATTATGGGAATTCATACTGTTAAGCACTCAATGCTTATGACCATGATAGATGGTAAAATCACTTTGAAACTGTCAAATACTTCAACGCAGACTTGTGACATCTGTAAAGCTACCCCTTCGGAAATGAATAAGCTAGAGAAGATCTCAGACTAAGTTTTTAATAATTTGATATATTTCAGATTACCGTAATGCTGTGTATCTTTTTATTAATTAATTTACTTTCTTTCCAGAAAACCTGTTTCAACAGATATATATCAGTATGGTTTATCTACACTTCACTTCACTGTATGGAATGCCTACTCCATATTTCGTATAGACTAGACTTCAAAACATGGCAAGCCAGAGATGCAGACAGCAAAGAGTCATTGAAGAGTAGAAAACAAACCGTACAGCAGAAGTTCCGTGATGAAATGGGCCTCCTAGTAGACATCGTTAAACAAGGTGAGTTATGATAACAGTCGTTGTTCTTAAATCTTATTTTTTTCAAATAACGTTAGTTCTATTTATTCTTTACAAAGTTGTGGATTAGTTTTGATTCATTTATAATTTTTGTTTCAGGTTCCGGAACCACAAACGATGGAAACACAGCGAGGATTTTTTTTGGTAATCCTGCCAATACTGCAGCTATTACAGGCTTGGATGCTAGTTTGATCCAAAGATTTGCAACACTTTTGCGTGTGATGGCCTGTGGGGAGCCCATAAATGTTGAGGCGTTTAAAAACTTTGCGCGCCAAACAGCAGAATTGTATGTGGAGCTCTATGGCTGGTATTACATGCCTTCGAGTGTCCACAAACTTTTACTGCACGGTGCTGAAGTTATTAAACACTTCAATATTATGCCCATTGGCAAATTATCTGAAGAGGCATCGGAAGCCAGAAACAAAGACTTCAAGAAAATCCGAGAACAGCATTCGCGCAAATTTTGTCGAAAAGCGACAAACGAAGACATTTTCAATGGTCTCCTTGTCTCGTCAGATCCCTACCTGTCCAGCATAAGACCTGTGCTGAGAAAATCAGTAAATACACCTATTACTGATGATATGAAATCTCTTCTCATTGGTGACGATGCAGATCTAGACAAAGAGAATGTTGAATTTATTGATATTAACGCGTCAATGCTGGACTCGGATTTAGAGGACTGACGACAGCAAAGATACTCTCTGCTAATCGTTTTAGTATAAGTAGTTATAGCAAATAATTATAATAAATTAATAATAAGAATATAATTAAATAAATTAATAATTAATTAATATAACTAATTAGTAATATAATTAAACAGTAATATTTAATATATCGTAGTTATAGCAGCTGTAAATAGTTGTTGTAGTCTTAAATTGACCAATGTACAATTTTGACGTTACTTTTATTGTTATTGCCTTTCTTGCACATAATTTTTGTTGTAATGTATTAGTATTAACTATTTCATTAACAGTTCCCCCAAACGTATTTTACATTAACTATTTAATACATGTTTTTATCTTTCTTCACTTTTAACCATATATTTAAAAATAAAATTGTAAAAACATCCTTAGTACATATTTATTCCTTACTAGCTGTACACCGCGGTTTCACCCGCATAAGTCTCGATTCCGTGGGAATATCGAGATAAAAAGTATCCTATGTGTTATTCCAGGTTATAAACTATATGTGTGCTAAATTTCATCCAAATCCGTTCAGCCGTTTGAGCGTGAAGAAGAGACAAACACACGCACACACACACACACAAAGTTTCGCCTTTATAATCACACTAATATTATAAAGGCGAAAGTTTGTGAGTGTGTGGGGGTGTGTGTGTGTGTGTATGTTTGTCTCTTCTTGTATGAGTATTAGTTAACATATTATTTTCATATTCAAAGCGATATGTAACTTCCCAAAATACCATCAAAGATTTGAAAGATAACCAACTGTAAATTCAAAATTTCCGAAGCTTGCTACATGCAAAGCGGCACCGAAAGGCACAAGACTTGTATGTTATCTTGATCGCCGTGTATGGTGCAATAGCTCATGTGAGTACGAGCCCATCAGTTCTATTCAGTTTTGAAAAAAAGCACTTTAAGTGTTTTATTCCATACAAAAAAAAATCAAATATTTTTTTTCTCACGCATGGAGCTACTCATACCCTTCATAGTATATTAGTAAAACAAAGGGAGGTATACTAAACACAAAACATATTTTTATTTATTAATTTCTGACATTAAGTTTCTATGAGTATGGAGCTTGATTTTCAGACCACTGTGCGGCGGTGGGACCGCGAGTACAAGTGCGAGTTGAACTCACGTGGAAAGGATTCCGTACGATGAATATGTTACCCGCCAAAAACAGTTCACGCAAAGTAGGCTGCCAAGACTTACATATTTACAGGTGTCCAACATAAACAGCAGGTCGCAAGCGATTAAATAGTACCTAAAACGACCTTAATGACTTTTTGATTGATTAAACCAAAATGATTACCGGAACGAAAACAATATGGTAGCTATAACATAATTTAATCATCCAATGATTGGAGCTAACCCGGTTTTGGGATCTAAATATTTGGCTAGTGTTATTTGGGGATAAAGTTAAGTTAGCTGACGCAAATATGGGCGAGCCGTAACCGCTTTGCACAAAATTCTGAAAAATAAAAGATAAGAAAAAATTAATATTAATGAACTGCTAAACTACTGCTGCTGCTGCTGGTGTTATTGGGTTTTTCCATCTGGAATTTCTCAGTAGCAGCCCGGAGTCTGGATTTGTGCCCGGTTGGTGGCAATAGGCTCGCTCCCTATTACATGGGACTTAAACATAACTGGCGAAGGGTGTACTATAGGTACACCTCTGCCTAACCCTTCGGGGAATACAGGTGTGATTTTATGTTATGTTATGTGATAAGAACTGCTAAAATTATTTACTTTTGTACATTTTGTATGGACCATCAGACACTAATGGCGATGGAGGGACGCAACGCGTATTTTTTTGTATTGAAATCGCTGCGCTGCGGCCCGTTGCGGCTGTAATATGCGGTTAACTTTAGGATTATTTCTGACTGACGTAATTTCGCATTGCGTAGTTCAAGGTATATAGGTAAAAGACCTATTAGTATGTGTTGCCGTGCTCAACGCTTTATTAAAGGTAGGTACTGGGTAAAAACAAAGTTCAGCCACTTTAAATGAAACACTCTCAGCATATTGAAACAGGGTGATAATAAAAGTGCAAGAGCTCTCATCGCCCATAAAATTGTGTTTGATGTTTGACGACCCTTTAATTTCGGAGGGGGCCGCTAAAATGTTGCTGTAACAGTTTTATTGAGTATTTTATGGGAAAAGTCGTCAAATTTGTTCAGACAGAAATGTTTTGTTTATCTGTAGACAACGATTTCGGAAATGTAGTTCTAGTATAAGTAGTAAACATTTAATACAACCACGCCTGTATGCTCTGAAAGGGGAGATAGAGGTGTAATTAAAGTCAGGGAAATTAATTGCCAAGAAAATCGACTACCAGCTTAAATTCTCCGATAATAAAAGCACAACGGTCCTTCTATGACCGTAGTGTGAAATTACCCTCTAGCGGGCCACCTCGGAACTGACTAGTATTAACAATAATCAAAAACATATTATAAAAGCGTAATTTTAACGCTGCAAAATGTGTTCAACGTTATTTAATTTTATTAAATGAGGTAAGTTTATTGGTCTTAATTTTAATATTCCCCACTTTAGCGAGGACTTTATAAATAATTAAATTAGAACAACAAGTAAATATATATTATTACATACGAAAAGGTCATTCCGTTCCTTTGTAATAACATAAGAACAGAATTATCTTTATGACGAGATTTTCCAATATCGACTTAGGATAGCATTAAAATTAATGAAATTTAAAAAGCTTGTTATATTTTATTCTCTCTTTGTAGAGATGACTCCATCGTAACGTGGCTGATTACGATTATGAAATGAGAGCAGATTAAGGCCAAAATCAAAATAAAGTGTTTTTTATTTATTTATATGATAAATGATAAATGATTTTATTTCTGTAAGTAGGTTTGTACAAACACTTTTACACGTCAATCATATTTTTAACTAGATGAGGTCGGCGTTTCCTATCTGACTACTCTGAGAAGAAAGGCCGAAACAAACTCAGAGGTCCCAGTTTCTTTTAAGTCCAGACATAATCTTGGTCAGATCATGTGAAGACCATGTAGATTGGTATCTGAAATGGTCTTTTGAGGAAAGAACCACACAGATTGAGCGGACCTGTCCAGTCAGTGCACGCATTTGTCAGTAATCGTGAAACGGTTTATAAAGCGCGGCGATTATTCTGATTGATGGTTTTTGGTCAAAAATTGCGCTTTTTATTTTTTGCCTCTATCATTCGAACATAGCTAACTTTTTCAGCATAACCCTTCCATCCTTTAATTACGTAAGGAACAGCACCTTAATTACGTAACACACTATCTATCACAATCTGAATCATTTTGAAGCCTATTGCAAATCCATTGCTTCATATGTTCGAAAAATTTGTCTGCTCAACAACGTAAATACCGCAATGAATGTTTTAGATCTGTCAAAATGAAAGCCAATTCCTGTAGCGTAGCTACTTCCTCAATATATTATTTATTTCAATTATAAGGTACATTCAGTAAATTAAGTTAGTATTATATAAACAAATAAACAAAAAGTAGTATTTGCAGTAAATTTATATATTATATAACTATACGCTATACGCACTTAAACCTAATATATACAACTAAAAACTTAACTATAACCTAATATTATATAGCTTTATTTATAGCACAAGTTAAAAATTAAGACATTACAAACAGTTAATTTTGTTATTAGATATTTTTTATGTAGTTATGTGGAATGCGGGCCGGTTACCTGTACGAGCGCCCGCGCCTTGTCTATCTATCTCTTTCAAACTCGCGGCGCTCGCAGGTTTTAGTCGAGAATCTTCACTGGTCGTAAGCGCATGTCGCTCTCAATCGTACCCGGTAAACAATCGACATATAAACTTTTATTCAGTGTTTTTGGAAGTCTCGTACCTAGACGTGCTACATAGTGCTAAACTATTAACTGTGCCTTCGCTTTCTTTCTGTGCTCTTCATTTCGCCTTCTATAGTGTTATGTGTGTTCTGTGAACTTTAAAAACTATTGAACAATATATTTCTTCCTTTCCGTAAGCTGTTTTGTTTGCTTATTTATTGCAACCCTTTACCGCTTCAATTCCTACTGTTAGTGTGTTACGCAATTAACCCACAGGTAAATTCACCACATTTTCATGAAGGCTGCCATTTTTATGTAGGTAACGTAATAAGCAACTGGTAAGAAAACTACCCGTCTTACGCGTCAAACGCTGGACAGCAGTCACCAACTGCCTATGACACCAACTTTTCAACTGTCGAGGTTGTGACAGCCTAATCTAATACATATTTACAGTATATTAATACCTAACTAACTATAAGAAAGATAACAAAACAAACTTAAATATTCTTCAACCACACTGCAGTTAAAGCCAAGTAACATATTATGTGTTGAAATTGGGTCGAAACACAAACATGGCGACTTTGTCACAGAGTTTATAAGAAGTTCAGTAGTCTCACTTCGTACAAAACGCGACAAAGTAACAAGAAGGTAAGCGACATCATATAAGAAAATCATCATTATATTTAAAAAAAAATCAATTAGCAGTTCTTGAACGCCAGACATAATAAAGAACGCCGAAAACACCCGAATTTCAAAACTTTTTAGTTTGTGTTTCATAAGTGCAGAATCCCCAAACTGTAGATAAAAAAAACTTAAAAACACGCTTTTATTCAAGCACAAAAAAATATAAAATAATTAAATTGACTTGTATAATGTTCCCACTGCTGGGACACAGGCCTCCTCTCTTTGAGAGGGAATGGGCTGTAATCCACCACGTGGGCCCAGTGCGGGTTGGTAGATGTCACATGTCTTCGAATTTTTGATTCTAGGACATGCCGGTTTCCTTAAGATGTTTTCCTTCACCGTTTTGAGAGCAGTAGTGATGAAATTCTTTACACAAAGTAAAGCGCCTCTTGGGTTCGAACCCATGACCTACAACTCCTAAGTCGGGGCCGATACCACTGGGTCACCACCGCCCATTTCCCTGACTGTATATAAACTGGAGTGTGCCTACTGCCCAGCTTATTACTCTGTGACTTATTTTCTTGTGAACAATATGGAAGGAAACCAAAGTGTTCTTGTTCTTGTAAGCTTCTAGTTTCAGTTAAAGCGTTATAAATGCCATTCTGTGCATAGTATATAGGAGAGGGCAATTTATAAGACAATACAATACAATTTTTTTACTCTTTTTTTGACTGACACGTTAATCCAGTACATAGGTTCCCAACGGGAGCGGTACCGCCCCTAGTGGGCGCTGGGTCTTGTGGGCACGGTAAGTAGAGAGAGAGAGAATTAAATTGTAATTTGTGATTATTAATAGATAATTGACCAACCCGCACTGGGCCCGCGTGGTAGATTACAGCCCATTCCCTCTCGAAGAGAGGAGGCCTGTGTCCCAGCAGTGGGAACACTATAGGCTGATTATGCAATAGATAATTGACTGACATAAAATTAGTATAATAAATATGTGGTAATTAACTATTATGTAAAGGGCGTTGGTTTTTTTTTCTTGTAAGGGTGTCGTAGTCCATAAGAGGTTGGGAACCTATGATCTAGTTGTTGCAAGAGCGACTGGACTGGTAAGCATGGAGTCGGAAAGTTTAAGAAACTCAGAAGAAGTTTAGTGTCTGAGTTTCTGCCCAGTCGAGTTCAAAATGCGAGCCTTTTGATCTCGACTGAAAGAAGAAAAGAAAATACGTTTATTTGCGGTAAACATGACGCAGAGAAAAACACCAAATACAAAAAAAGAACGAGTTGCGGGAAAATATGCGTCACATCCACGCAAACGGCAATCGCTCAGCATAATGCTACGATTTTATGCGAGACAGCCCCAGTGCTGGTTTTCTGCGACAGCCGGCATTGACATGATGACGTCAACTAGTGCAGCATACGAAAATAAAAAATAACAAAAAAAATAAACATAAAAATAACGAAAGATAGGACTTAGGCATGCTTAGTAAGTGCATATACAACTGACTACCGCTGTGGAGAGTTCAGGCGTAAATTCAATGTCCTTTGAAATAAATAGTGTCAGGGTAATCAATGTTCATTAATTTCTTCTGTGTATCAGAGTACTCCATTTATAAAGTTTGCAATAAGACTTTTTCACAGGCCAGAAAGAAGAAATATTTTTGTTCGTGAAATGAAAATTTGAACATAGTGCCGGTTATTCAAACACTTCCTCTCTCCTTAAACATTGTCATTACATCTAGTTTCCTTGCTCTTGTTTCATGTTTATTATTGTATATATTATAATGTAGATAAGTATATGTTTTATGTATGTATGGTTTTGTTGAATATGTAAATGGTACACCACTGACTACCTGCATTATTATCTCTCCTTTTCCCTTGAATCCAAGGTTTCCAAAAGTTGTCTGGATAAAACCGTCCATTGTGTCCTATGTCAAATTTCTACATTTATATCTGTAATTTTTATGGTGTACATAATAAAGAGTATTCTATTCTATTCTATTCAATAGTTCTGACGCGTAGAATAGGTCACCCCTTATTAAATTAAGTCGATTGATACACAGAGCACGGAAGCGCCGCCACGCCGCTGCCGGCAGCTTCTATAGACCGAGCGAGCGCGAAGCGTCTCCATTTTAGCTTGGGCAAAAATGCTTTCGTTTAACCGGATGTCTGTTCTCCTCTACAGGTCGCATTTCTAAACCGATTCTCGTGAAATTTTGTGAGCAGGTTTTTTTTTTTTTTTTTTTGTCAATTCATTTCTAAAAAGTGAAACATAAAAACATTTTTACAAAAAATCAACGGACTTCCAAAAAAACACAAAAAAAGTGAAAAATAACTTTAATTTCGGAATTCTGTGGCAAAAAACAAAAATACAAAACCAAACACACCGACTTCCGAAATTAAAGGCATTTTTTTTTTTTTGTAAGTCGTTTGTTTTTTTGTAAAAAAGTTTTTGGTCAGACATGTCATCTCTTTGTTGAGACTCATTATTTTAAAACACAAAATTATACCAACCATTTTGATAATGTTAACCCACTGTTATCTAAATAAAGAGTTTTTTTTAAGAGAATAGATTTAGACTTTCTTTTCTGGAAGAGATTTATTTAGTAAAAAGCATAACCTTTGTACGTATTTTTCTGTTCCTTTCTCCTGTCTGTATACACAGGTTGTCCCAGAAATCGACCGGCAAACTGAAGGTAATGATAGCTTTGGTCAAGCCCTCCCAGAATAACAAAACATATTATATTCCGCAAAATCTTATAGTTTTTGATTATATTAGATTTAAAAAAAAAACAAGATAACCGCCATGCATCATTCTTTTGACTCTCATGTGTAAATAAAATATTTTTATTAATAACTTTTCTATCAAAATAACGTTAAATAGTCACTCTATCCGTAATTACCTTGGATTGAACATAAATTCACTATTATTTGATTTTTATCCTCGAATGTTTTTTTATTAATAAATTTAAAAAAAAACTATATCATTTTGCGTAACATAATTATGTCTATACTACAGTACGTCGGTGAAGTTCTGGGACACTCTGCATGTGTGGACATAAAAATAGTTCAATATGAATAAATAAAAATGTATTATTCTCAGCAGTTATCGACATCATTGATACACTCAGCTAGATATAATAATCTGGAAAATGGACAACAGAAACCCTCAAACCTCAGTTCAGAGTTGCTACTAAAACCTTAAAGCGAAAACGCTTGAAGCAAGAGAGGCTGTCCCTCGCATATTGAAACGAAATCCTTACTAGAATCTACACAGCAATGCTTGGTTACTATAAACAAAACAAATCATTTTGCTTACCAATAACGGTAGCATTGTTTATTGCCAAGAATCAGAATCAGAACTTTATTTGCTATGAATGTAGGTATACAGTTATAAGATGTTGTACATAAATTAATTAGATCGGCTGTAATCTACTTTACGGCGTGCAAATTATTACATAAAAAATATATATTAATATAAATAAAACAATGTCAACAAAACAAAACAGGAATTAAGTCAGTTACATACGTCTTTCATGGTCAAATTTGCAATTAATTATAGCAATCATAATCTGGATAAATTCTTAATAATAATAATTCTAATATTAAGTCTAAAATACTGTCAATATGAAAATTCTTATAATATGGTCAATAAAAAAAGGATTAAAGATGTCAGGATTAATTAGGTAACTATAAAGTTTTATCATTTAGAAATTCACAAATGGAGTAATAACATTTATCAATTAATAAGACTGACAATTTCTTCTTAAACAGCGGAATGGACTCGTTTTTTATTCCATCGGGTATTTTGTTGAAGATAATCGGGCACATACATATAACACACTTTTTCTTAATAATGCAGTGTTATGACCACTAACACGTAGTATGTTTGTATAATGCCTTCTAATTGGTCTTGTTCTATTATCCGATAATTTATTAAAAAGATGCTTAATTGATTTTACAAAAACGTGCTAATTTCACAAATGTAAAGTGATTAGCAAATGTAGGGACTTGAATACAGGTACGCAACTATCTGTTACTTTCATGTTACACATTGCTCCTAAGCATCGTTTTTGAGCCTTCAATACCTATTCTCTCAGACTACAATTTCCCCAAAATATTATCCCGAATCTCAGAATTGACGCCACTAAACCATGGTAAGCAATTAATCTGGTGGGATATTCACTTTCCTGGATTGATTAAAAAGCACATACGCTGCTGAACTTAATTTTTTGCGTACTTCTTCTGCGTGTAGTTTCCAGGTTAGTTGGCTATCTATCATTATACCAAAAAAAAAATTAACTTGCCCTTGGTCTGCTTTTTGTCGATTGTAATTTAATTTTTAAGTTTGCGGTCGTATCCGTTGATAGAAATGCATAACCTTAGTCTTAGGTATATTAATCTTAAAATTATTTTGATCAAGCCAGTGTAAAATGTCCGTTAAAGTATTATTTATGTCATATTCATATGTTTTTAGGTCTGTACACTTAATCAAGGCAGTACTATCGTCAGCAAATAAGACCATAGGATGTTTTATGCGTCGTGGCAAGTCATTAATATAAATTAAAAATAATAAAGGGCCCAACACAGTTCCCTGTGGTACGTCATATCTAATAAGGCTATGTTCCGATAAGTAGTTTTTTTCACGCTTAGTTTTTAAACATATTTTTGAAATTTCTGTGTGCTGTTTTCGGTTGCTGACATATGATCTTAAGAGATTGCGAATATTTCCTTGATACCTATGATGTTTAGCTTGTATAACAGAGTTTCATGGTCGACACAGTCGAAGACCCTCGTCATATCAGTTAAAATTGCGCAAACTGGTACCTTTTCATCGACATTTCTAATTATCATATTCATTAAATCGTAAACGTATTTATGCCTTTATTTTTTTTAAATCCCTTTTGTTCTACACTCAAAACATAATATTTAGATAAGAATTTATTTATCTCGTCATAAATTATTTTTTCAATAACTTTTGAAAATATTGTGATAAAAGCAATTGGCCTATAATTTGCCAAATCTTCCTTAGTTTTTTTTTTGAAAATTGATATAAGAATAACGGTTTTTAATTTGTTTGGAAATACTCCGGAACTGATACACAGATTTAGTATGTGACTAATACTCGTATGCAAAGCAATGTCACTCGATACAAATTTTACGACCTTAGTTAAAATGCCATCGTAGCCAGTACTAAGTTTATTTTTTAGGGAATGTATCGCTCTCTTAACATCTTGAGATAATACTGGATGCATAAACATCGAGTGAGGGTTACTTGTAAAATTACTTGTGTCGGGTTTTGAGGTTATAATATTTTTTGTCTGGTCAATAAAATAATTATTATAAGCGTTTGAAATCTCTGTTGAATCAGTGATGTTTTATTTGGGAAATAGGTTCCGTAAATGGTTCTTTTTGTTTATGACTTGCCAATATGCTTGAGATTTATTGTTTGACGTGTTAATAAAATAGTTATTTTGTGCTTTTTGCGTCAATTTAATGAATTTCCGAAGGCTTTGCGAGTAGTTTTTAAAGGTACTTTTATTAAGGCTTGAAGGTTCTCGCCTATATTTTCACAGTAAATGCCTTTGTTTCCTACTGCATTTTCGAATGCCCTGAGAAACCCATTTAATATTTTTATTTGAGTTGACGGTTATCAATTTGTAAGGGAAACAAAGATCGTACGAGAGACGAAAGTGCTCTAAGAAATAATCAAATGCTTCATTAGCATTTTCGGTTTTGTATAAATCAGAAAATGAAAAACATTGTAGATAATTTTTGAATTTAGTTACATTTTCACTAGAAAGATCACGCTTTTTGATTCGCCAATAATTTATTCTGCACGATTTCAGTACTGTAACTTGCAAAGACTGTGCTGTGTGGTCAGACAGTGCTAAGTCTAAAACTTCTGATTTACAGTTTAGTTTAGAACTACGGGCAAAATTGTCTACACAAGAATTGCTACATAGCCTGGTGGGTTGGCGTAATTCTTTTTATGTAATAATATTTTTATAAAAGAAAGATTTCAAAGTCCAGAGTTATGCTATTTCTTTTTAAAGTCCCCACATATTACTATTTTCTTTTCGGGTTTCGTACACACTGTTTTTACAATAGTTTCTAATTTCTCATAAAACAAACTTAAATTATTTATCTTTGGGGGCATATAAATACACATAACAATTAAATTTTGCTTCGTCAATTCTATGCCACAGCATTCGACGACGTTAGCTATATAATGCCGAGCTATCTCTGAAAGCTGTTTGTATTCAAGGTAGTTCTTGACTAGAATACATTCTCCTCCACGTTTCTGAGACCATCTTGTATAAATTGCCGCTAACTTGTAGTTTGTTAAATTCAGTAGTTTCTCATGTCCAGTCATAACAAAGTGTTCTGTGATACAAAGAACATCAGTATCTCTTTTCTTCTGCGATAATTCTTGAAGGTTAACAGTGAGTAAGTCAGACTTATTTAACAGGCCAGCAATGTTCTGATGTAGGATGTTTAGATAAACGAAAAAAGTCACTGCTGTCAGACGAATTACAGATAGAAGTTTCCAAGGGACAGTTTCTTATGTCAATCATCAGGCGGTCAAAGATACTCTCAAAAATGCATTTGTGCCCAGTCTGTTTAGTCTTCCTGTTTGATAGGAAAACATATCTAAGGTGCGATCCCGATTTGTGTCAAAAAAGTATGCATAGTTATTATTCTGTACGTCCAAGTGTAGTAAATTATTTAAAATTTCCATTCTATATTTATGAATTAGAGCTCCTTTACGTAAGTGGGACAGCATACGATTATATTCGTGTGGGTGATTAGCTTTAGTGATTCCTTGATTTGCTTGATTAATTCGATGTGGTTTCCAGCGCTTTTAAAGTCCCTTTCTCCGATCATAAATAAGCAGTAGTCTTCAATGGAATGATTTTTGACTTTTTCAGTAATATTGGACCAAATTTCACTTAATCCACTACCTGGTGTCACGTAATGGCAAAACTCGAAGTGCTCGCTGAAGGTATCTTCTATATTTGCCAAACTGGGCATATAAATAGATCCTTAGGCTAATTATACCTGTGATAGCTACTTCCATATAAGAGGGTCTACTATGAGGTCATTGCTTCATTATTGGTTAAGATACAAGTCTTAATTTTAACCAATAACGTTCCGTAAATTATAGGAATCGGCCATAACTAGGAAATCACAGAACTCAGGCCCTATGACGAACGCGCGACGTAAACGAGACGTAACTTCGGACAAGTTTCAATCGAAAATACAATTATAGCATTTTAGTTAGCGACAAGCACAATTAGTATACCCATAAAAAGGTCTTAAAAGTAAGTAAATATTATATACTAGCTTCTGCTCGCGGCTTCGCCCGTGTCGATGTCGGAAATTATCCCGCGGGAACGTGCTACCGGGATAAATAGTATCCATTCAAACAAATCCGCAGTTAGCCGTTATAGCGTGAAAAGGTAACAGATGGACAGAATTTGTTAATCAGACGGTTTTCCTGGGAATCACGCTAGAGGAGAAATTACAATGGGGACCCCATATAAAATGTCTTGCGGGGCGGGTAAGGTCGGCCGCTTATGCTGTTAGGAAGATAAGACTGTTAACAGATGTAGAAACCGCGCGTCTGGTCTATTTTAGCTACTTCCACAGCATTATGTCATATGGCATTTTACTGTGGGGTCGGGCTGCTGACATTGAATCCATTTTCATTTTGCAAAAGAGAGCTGTCAGGGCCATTTACAATCTACGTCGTTGCGAATCTCTTAGGGAACTATTTAAAAAGATTAATAATATGACGGTGCTGTGTCAATTCATTTATGAAAATATTATGTGTGTAAGAAAAAATCTACATCTTTTTAATAAAATAAGTGATAAACATAATTTTATTACTAGAAATAAAGATAAAATAGATCAACCATTTTTTAGATTATCTAAAGTACATACATCTTTTATGGGGTACTGTGTTAAATGTTACAACAAAATACCTTGTGATATATTGCAATTAAATGAAAGAAAATTTAAAACTCATATTAAAAGTACTACACTTTGTAAACAAGCATATTACAAATTAGAGGATTATATCCTAGATAAGAATGCTTGGAAACATGTTGGTCCTGCTCCATAGGACAATCTAGAGTCTAGACAAATTCAAATTGGTTGCTAATTTAATTGTATAATTTATAATTTTTATGACATTGTTTTTTACATTATGTAACTACTTTAACTCACACACTAAATTATTACTTGTGAAATTTTGGAAAAATCATTTACTTTTCAATATTTGTAAATATGTGAGCACCATGTATCTATCTCATAATTAATTTACCTGTCATGGGTTATATTTAATTATATTTACCTATTGTGTTATAGTAATTCTATTCAAGGTGCATCGTCTTCACATATAATTATTATGTATACATAATATTGTAAAACATTTTTAAAAGAGAAACGGTGGAGTTTCTTGCCCATTCTTCTCCATACGAAACTATCTTTTGGAAGGGGCAACTAGAATCAATTCTATTTTTTTTTGTAAATTTTGTCGTTCAAAAGTGCCTATTTGAAATAAACGATTTGACTTGACTTAGAAAATAAATGCATTTTTTTTTGTAAATTGATTGTAAACACATACGTCTAATAAAAAAATAAAAATAGTCATGTAGGTACTGCAGAATTTAAAGTTCTCTAATTTTAATGAAAGAGATTTTATTGAAACCGATTAAAACGCTAACACGGTTAAGGAAAACGTTTTATAATACCTCTAAAATAGATCATAACTTAAAAAAGGAAACAAAAACAAAATTTTGTTGGTATGTACAGTATTGTTTTGTTTATTTTTTCTCCATTTTCGTACACAAACGCCAGTACTGCAATGTACGAAAATATGTCAACATTTATCACTAACCAATCCTCTGTGTTGCAGTACTGGCGAGAACAACACGCTTTTATGAATACAAAATGGCCCCACTCCTGCAATTCTGGGGAGTTAGTTCAAAACGTTTACGTTACGCTTTGAGCATTGTGTACGAATCTAACCATTCTGCACTTAACTGTACATGTGACTGTTTCATAATAATCTGTGAGTCAGAGATGTGGGCCTAAAATGGACGCTTTGGCAGAATCATATTATGATCTGCGTACAATTAATATCCCGATAGTTTTGTATGAAGTTTTGTAAAATGGTCTACAAATTATACATTGTTTTAATGAAGTCTAATGTCAAATAGTAGCTGTCAAACAGATGAATTGCGGGATATACGAATTGTACGCAGATCATATTATGATTCTGCCAAAGCGTCCATTTTAGGCCCCCTGTTTTATTTCATAGGTACTTCATGGCCCTTTACGGGGCACCGGTGTGGGCGCGTTCATTGAGGCTCCGACCAGCACGCCGTTTGAACGCGTCCCAAAGGGTCATGGCCATCCGGCTGGTCCGGGGATACCGCACAGTCTCCTGCGAGGCGGCGAGCCTCCTTGCCGGATTGCCGCCATGGGATCTGGAGGCAAAAGTCCTCGCGCACATTTGGGAGTGGCGCGAGGAGGCGAAACGCCGGGGTGTTATTCCGCTGCCGCGAGAAATCGCGGCACAGCGGACAGAGCTCCGGCGGGATCTCATGGCGGCATGGAGAGTGCGACTGTCGCAACCCAGCGCTGGCCACGCCACAATTGCGGCGGTAAGTCCCCTCTTTGAGGAGTGGCTTGAGAGGCGCCACTGCGTCCTCACCTTCCGCCTGACGCAGGTCCTCACCGGACATGGCTGTTTCGGGAGGTTCCTGTTTCGGATAAGGCGGGAGGAAACGCCCGGGTGTTGGCATTGTGTGGATCGACCGGAGGACACGGTGGAGCATACGGTGGAGGTCTGCCCGGCTTGGGCGGAGCACCGCCGTGTCCTCGTGGCGGCGATCGGCGGCGGCGATCTCTCGCGTCCGGCCCTGGTTCAGGCCATAGTACGGAGCGAGAGAGAATGGGAAGCAGTCACCTCCTTCTGCGAAGCAGTACTGCTCGCGAAGGAGGAGGCGGAGCGCGTGAGGGAGAGGCAATCATTGCGCCCTCACGCCCCTAGTCGCCGCAGGAGGAGACACCCTGGGCGTCGGGAGTCCATAGCCGACTCCCGGCCACCGTAGGCGCGGGCCTGCGGACGGCGAGCAATGGGCAGCTCGCCGTCCGGTAAGGACCACGCCCGGGTCGACGGCGCGTTGTGTTCCACGCGCGCCTCAAAGAGTTGTCAGCATAATTGACGGGGTCCGATAGGGCCGATGCCTGCCGGGGTCGCGGATTGTTCGAAAGAGTTACCGTGGCCCTGGCGCACAGGCAACTGAAGGAACACGGGTGGGTTTTAGTCAGTAAGAGTCTGACACGCCCTTCCGCTCCGCCCAGAGCGGGAGAGGTCATTTGATGATTTCCCATCCAAAAAAAAAAAAAAAAAAAGGTACTTCTAGGTCATAGATTGTAGTGGCACTTTTTTTAATGACGAAAAATTCGGATAAATATTTCAGTGTGATTCGAAAAGTTCGGAAAATAGTAGTTTTTTTTTTTCAGTTCGAGAGTAAGTTTTACGTTCGTAGCATTTTGTTGCCATGCGTGTTGCTATTGACTGCCAACTTGACCATGTCCTGCACATAAACTGCCCTGCAAATTGGACACAATTGTTTTAACGCGTGATAGAGTTTGTTAGGGTCTTCGAAAACTGTTTTACAAAAAAAAAAACCACCGACTTTCAAAAAAAACATTAAAATAAAAAACGTGAAAAATAACTTTAATTTCGGAAGTCGGTATCTTTGGTTTTGTATTTTCGTTTTTGGCCACCGACTTCCGAAATTAAAGTTATTTTTCACGCTTTATAGTGTTTTTTTTTTTTTAAGTTTTTATTTTTCAATTTTTAGTTATAGTGACTATCTCACACAAATTCGTATACCACTACTTGATATCTAAATAATAGTGACAGGAAATTATTAAAGCATCATCAATATAAAACTAAGTGGACAAAATACGCAAAATTAAGGATAACTCATAAACTACTAGTCAGAGCTTGATCATCACATGTTTAGCACCAGCTTTCAAATAAAAATAAAACATCCAAATCACCTAGAAAAAAGTTCTGAGATAACACACATAAAAAAAACAATCGAATTGAGAACCTCCTCCTTTTTTTGAAGTCGGTTAAAAATGGACACTGATGGCGTAGTTGTTAAGAGATTGACACCTGCGTTATGGGTTGTTGGTTCTAAACTATTCAGTGTTTGTAGAGCTGACAAATTATTGTATTGATTTGGCTTTCATGTAAGATTGTATGTATGGATCTAACTGTAGAAAAATCCTTGTGTGGAATAATAATTATGCATTCCATGCCGATTTCAACAACAGTGACTATTTCTGTTTCGTTATTGACGACAATGGGTTACGAGCAATACTTAGGAAAAACTTTTAATGTAAAGAAAATGTGTATGAAATTAATATCAAAAGAAAAAAATGCCCCCTTTTGTGCCTGTATTTATTCTCATAGAGATAGTTTGATGGAAAATGCCGGAACTATAAAGTTTCAAAACTATTACTCCTTGAAAGATGAACTCCTAGTGCAAAGAATGTTGATTAAAAATTCTCCTGTTTATAATCCTCGTGTTTTCTTTACGTTTTTGAAATGTACAGGAATCTAAATTGAGCCGAAAGCCTGTGAAAATAATCAAGAATTTTACTTATTACCTCGAAAATAATTTGTCTGGTTTCAAGTTTGGTATTGGTTTCCTCTTATTAGGGTTCCGTAGCCAAATGGCAAAAACCGGAACCCTTATAATTTCGTCATAACCGTTTGTCCGTGTTAGTCTTTCCGGACACATCCGGAAAGACTCCCCGAGAGTCCGGGAAGACGATGTCACAACAGCCATTTTACTCGGAGACTATTAACGCTAAATCCGTGAAAATTGGGGAGAAGGTGTATTCTGTGCACCACTAAACAATGCTATAGTAAAACATTTTTTTTATCAGGTTTAGCAATACCCATACATGTAATCAATGGATGAAAAATTATTCCGCGTGTGGGGAATTTTTAGATACTATAATTAATAAAAAGATAGTAATGTTTTATATGCCTTTGCTAGTTTAGGTCAATTGTTTTTGAGATATGTATAGTAAATTTTCGGCTAGAACCGCGGAAATAACTGTTTTTCGTAGGTTTTAGAGAAATACTAGGTATGAAATACGAAGTTATTTTTACGGCCGATAAATATTCATGCCGACTTAGGAACCCTTCATCGTGCGTGGTCCGACACGCTCTTGGCCTATTTTTTGAGACGACCTCCTTCGTGTTTTTTTTTAAATAAAATAACCGTTTGTTTTAAGATTCGGCTCACAAGCTCTTATTTGACTACGGGCCTAAGTAATTTCTTAATATAAAGTTTTCAGTCTGAAACCGCAAATCAGGTGAAATTCCATCTAAGGCTTAGCACGCACTGTAATTAAACGCAGGTGGTTTTTAAACAGCTGTAAATGCTAAACCGCGTACAAACACTGCAGCTGGCGTTTACTGGATTTTATTTTTCAATACCACCATGGAATTCTGGCGAGCAGCGTGTTTGCGTGTGTGTGCGTGTGTTTTAGTTTTAAAAAAATATTAGAAAACGTAAACAACTCCACCACCATAGGTACTGGATACATCCAATAACGGATTAAAGACATTTGAAACTATTGAAAAATGTACAACGACGTCAATCAAAAATCAAAATCAAAATATTTTATTTCACATAAACCTACATGGGCACTTATTAAACGTCAGAAACTAGGTGCACGGTTCCAATTGGTTGTTTCCTATGGAGAAGAGCCGGCAAGAAACTCCACTATTACTCTTTTAAAAATAAGGGGCTTTTACAATGTTTAAAATTACAGAGTTGACAGGTATGAGAGGACAGTGTAGGCCTGTCAACAAGTAACAGGTACTCAACAAAGTATAAAAAGGTCTATAAATCTACAGTCTACAAGTTAGGCCTACAACGTTCTCACATTCACAATGTATAGAAGGATCTATATGATATATGGGGTGCTAGGACAGGAAACCTCCACGTGTGCCCGTGGGCTGGAGTTTCCCTTGGATATGTCTGGGGGAAAGGCCAGTTTCCGGGACGGTGCATCCTGGGGTGCGGGAAATGACTCCCCATTAGGCACTGTGTGCCTAATGGGTCTAGTTGCCCGTACGCTAATATCCTGTCGGAGGAACGCTCCAACGTGTGTCTCTCTGCTTAAGCAGAGACGCACAGCGGCGAAGTAAGAGCGGGGTCGGTGTGCGCTTACTCTGCCACCGGGCAGGCAGGAAGGAGTCTTCTCCTTCTGCCACCGTTAGTCTCGTAGCCCCAAAGATTGTCAAGGTTATGTCTCTGACTTTTGACGGGGGTCGAGGGTCTTGGCTTAACCGCCCGGGCCGCGAGGAAGATAACCTCTATAAAAAATTCCTCTAATATCAAGTTTTGGTGCGTGGCGAGGGTATGAATGGCTGAGGAGTAGTGTCATCTACAACTTTGTAGTTGTAGATGGCGCATCAGTCGCTAGCGCACCCCCAGCAGAGTACCAGTGGACCCTCTGGTTGGGTTACAAATGAACACTTGCCTAGGGACAGGGGGTGAACCTAGGATGGACGTTTTATATCCCCCACACTCGTGGGAACAATTATGGAAACAGACAAACAAAACACAAAAGAACAGGAAAGTAGTAGAGAGGAAGGGAGCGATGCGGGGTCGGAGTCCGACGCCGCATCGGGCGTGAGGGGCTCATTCAAGTGCCCGGAGCGCATTGTGGTAGGGGCTGCTGAGAAGAACCGAAGGCTCTTGCAGAAGCGCCCCAAACCAGGGGATAGCCAGGGGTCGTCCTCTGATGGCGGGAGGAGCGCCACCCGCAGAAAATTTACTCGGCAGGGTGGCGTTCACGATCGGTGTAAGGACAAAGGGTTCACCACCGAGAAGGACAGCGAGCCGAGCCGAGTCAGTTCAGCCGAGCTGACCCAGCCAGCCGAGAGGCTCGCGAGGGAGGGCAACCCACACAGGGTGGAACTCTCCGAGTCGTCAGGCGGTGAGCCAGACGCCGCTGGCGGCTCTAAGCCGGAGCGAGTGGCCAGGTTCCAGGAGGTCGTGGTAGCCGCATTCAGGGGTGTGGTCTTGAAGAGGATTCAGTCCTCTAAAGACAAGGTCATGGCAAGAATGGCAAGTAGCCGGAGAGAAGCGGAATTCTTCAAGGGCGGCCAAAAGGAAGGACAGGCGGCAGCGGCGCAAGAAGCGAAGCGTCGCGGCTAGGCTCCGCGCTCCGAAGTCCGCAGCTGTAGTGATTACACTACAGCCGGATGCGGTGAAGAAGGGCGTGTCCTACTGCGACATGCTCACCAAGGCGAGGGCGGCGGTGAGCTTGGAGGAGCTAGGGGTCACCAATGGAATCCGTGTAAGGGTCACTGCGACTGGAGCGCGGATGCTGGAGGTCCCTGGTGCGGCCAGCGGCCCGACCGCTGACGCTCTGGCCGAAAGGCTTAGGGCGTCTCTAAATGCGGACGAGGCCCGAGTGTCCAGGCCCACCAAGTGCATTGACATGCGCATCGTGGGCTTGGACGACTGTGTGACGGAGGCTAAGGTGGTGGCCGCCATCGTTAGGACTGGGGGGTGCTCTGCCGAGCAGGTGAGGGCAGGCACCATTCGTCCTGACCACACGGGGATGCGAGCCGTTACGGTGAGCTGCCCCGTGTCGGCGGCCAGAAAAGTCACCGGGGAGGGCCGAAGGCTCCTGGTGGGCTGGGTTTCTGCGCATGTGAAACTGCTGGAACCCAGACCTCTGAGGTGCTTCCGCTGCCAGGTGGGCAACCACGTGGGAGTGCAATGCACCTCGGAGGTGGACCGCAGCGATCACTGCTACCTCGTCGTTCTGCTCCATCGTCGTCGCCGCCGCAGTAACCGCGGCAGGGCCCTCACAAGGGCCTCGGGAGGGGGCTGATATTGGGTGCCAATAATGGCCCCATTACGCCTCCTCCAGGCGACCATCAACCACTGCGTCGCTGCTCAGGATCTGTTGCTCCAGAGCATGGCGCAGTGGTCGATTAACATCGCCGTGGTCGCTGAGCCGTACTTTGTCCCAGTTACTACAGTTTGTTACAGTTACAGTTGCTTTGTGTCAGTGATGACTGGGTGGAGGACCTGAGCGGCTCAGTGACCCTAATTTCGTCGGCCGCCGCCGGTACCCCGTCGCTCGAGGCAATCAAGAGGGGACGGGGTTGCGTGGCAGCACGGTTCGGTGAGATTGTTGTCGTAGGGGTATACTTCTCACCGAACCGAACTCTCGCCGAGTTCCAAAACTCCCTTGCGGAGTTGAGAGTCGTCGTCGTCGGGTACCATTCCCTCCTCGTGCTCGTACTCGGGGACTTCAATGCCAAGAACACGGCTTGGGGTTCCCGGTATACGGACGCGCGGGGCAGGATGGTGGAGGACTGGGCTCTGGAGACAGGCCTGGTCGTTCTAAACCGGGGCTCTGTCCCCACGTGTGTGCGGATGCGGGGTCAGTCAGTGGTGGACCTCTCGTTCGCCAGCCCCACTCTGTCGCCACGTGTCATTGACCGGCGCGTCATGGAGGGGGTGGAGACGTATTCCGACCACCGGTTCATCCGGTTTGACGTCTCCGCCCAGACCTCAAGCGCGCTGGTCCGACAGGCCCCGAGTGGTCCGCGGTTGGCGCTGAAGCGGCTGGACCGGGAGCTCCTCCTGGAAGCCTCGATCGTGCAGGCCTGGGTGTCATCACCGGACAGGCCTGCTGATATTAACGACGAGGCGGAGTGGTTCCGGGAGGCCATGTCCGAAGTATGTGACGTGGCAATGCCCCGGGTCCAGCCTGGACGCGCCAGGCGCCAGGTGTACTGATGGTAGCCGGAGCTAACGTCTCTGCGCGAGGCGTGCGTTGCTGCGCGACGCCTGTACACCAGGCACCGCAGGCACCATATCCGCCCTCCGGATACGGAAACCACTTAGGCGGAGCTGTACGAGGGTTACAGAGCGGCGAAGACCGCCCTCCGAGCGGAGATACTGCGGGCCAGAGGACTGGCCCGTGAGGAGTCGCTGGGGACTCTGAACAGAGACCCTTGGGGACGCCCATACAAAATGGTGCGGGAAAAACTCCGCCCATGGGCTCACCCCCTGACGCAGAGTCTCCGGCCTCAGCTCATGGAGGGCGTGGTGAGCGCTCTGTTCCCTTCGCGAGGGGAGCACACTCCCCCGCCCATGGCTCCGCCTCCTGCGGTGCCCACTGTAGTCCACATAATCGACGACGACGACGATGCTCCTGAGGTGACCGAGGTAGAGTTGAGAGCGGCGGTACGTAGGCTGAGTGCCAAAAATACCGCCCCAGGACCCGACGGCCTACCTGGAAAAGCCTAGGTCCTGGCCTTGGAGGCTCTCGGGCCTCGACTTAGAGGGCTCCTAAGCGCATGCTTGGAGGGGGGCCAGTTCCCACTTCGTTGGAAGACGGGTAAACTGGTCCTCATTAAGAAGACGGGGCGCCCTGCGGACTCTCCGTCCGCTTACCAGCCCATCGTGCTGCTCGACGAGGTGGGCAAGCTCTTTGAACGAGTCATTGCAGACCGCCTCGTCGGGCGGCTGGTGCGGGTGGGGCCGGATTTGGCGGAGAGCCAATTTGGTTTCCGCAGGGGGCGCTCTACGGTAGACGCCATCATGCGCGTGCGAGCCCTCACGACGGGGTATGCTGTGACCCGGGGTGGCGTCGTCTTGGCGGTGTCTCTAGACATCGCCAATGCCTTCAATACCCTGCCCTGGAGTTGCATCAGGGAGGCACTCCGGTATCACCGGATGCCGACCTACCTCTGTCGCATAGTCGAGGCCTATCTGACGGACAGGGCCGTCATCTACTCCGGTCACCAGGGAGAATGGAACCGGCGAGAGATGTCGTGCGGTGTCCCACAGGGATCGGTCCTAGGGCCGCATCTGTGGGACATCGGGTACGACTGGGTGCTGCGTGCCGACCTCCCTAACGGCGTCAGCGTCGTTTGTTACGCTGACGACACGCTGGTCCTGGCGCAGGGGAGGTCGCACCAGGCGGCGGCCGAAATAATGACACGCGGGGTTGCGACAGTCATTGAGAGGATCCGGCAATTAGGACTCGAGGTGGCCCTGCACAAATCCTAGGCCATGTGTTTTCATGGTCCTCGGAACGCGCCACTCTCGGGTTCCCAAATAATGGCGGGAGGGGTTCACATCGGCGTCGAGTCGACGATGAAGTACCTGGGACTCGTCCTCGACAGCCGGTGGAACTTCGTCGAGCATTTCCGACGTTTGGCTCCCAGACTGGACCGGGCCAGGGCTGCCTTGAAGCGGCTCCTGCCCAATCTAGGGGGTCCAAACGCCTCCTGCCGGAGGCTGTACGCGGGGGTCGTGCGGTCCATGGCCCTTTACGGGGCACCGGTGTGGGCGCGTTCATTGAGGCTCCGACCAGCACGCCGGTTGATCGCGTCCCAAAGGGTTATGGCCATCCGGCTAGTCCGGGGATACCGCACGGTCTCCTACGAGGCGGCGAGCCTCCTTGCTGGATTGCCGCCATGGGATCTGGAGGCAATAGTCTTCGCGCAAATTTGGGAGTGGCGCGAGAAGGCGAAACGCCGGGGCGTTACTCCGCTGCCGCGAGAAATCGCGGCACAGCGGACAGAGCTCCGGCGGGATCTCATGGCGGCATGGAGAGTGCGACTGTCGCAACCCGGCGCTGGGCACGCCACAATTGCGGCGGTAAGTCCCCTCTTTGAGGAGTGGCTTGAGAGGCGCCACGGCGTCCTCATCTTCCACCTGACGCAGGTCCTCACCGGACATGGCTGTTTCGAGAGGTTCCTGTTTCGGATAAGGCGGGAGGAAACGCCCGGGTGTTGGCATTGTGTGGATCGACCGGAGGACATGGTGGAGCATACGGTGGAGGTCTGCCCGGCTTCGGCGGAGCACCGCCGTGTCCTCGTGGCGGCGATCGGCGGCGGCGATCTCTCGCGCCCAGCCCTGGTTCATGCCATGGTACGGAGCGAGAGGGAATGGGAAGCAGTCACCTCCTTTTGCGAAGCAGTAATGCTCGCGAAGGAGGAGGCGGAGCGCGTGAGGGAGAGGCAATCATTGCGCCCTCACGCCCCTAGTCGCCGCAGGAGGAGACACCCTGGGCGTCGGGAGTCGATAGCCGATTCCCGGCCACCGTAGGCGCGGGCCTGCGGACGGCGAGCAATGGGCAGTTTGCCGTCCGGTAAGGACCAGGCCCGGGTCGATGGAGCGTTGTGTTCCACGCGCGCCTCAAAGAGATGTCAGGATAATTGACGGGGTCCGATAGGGCCGATGCCTGCCAGGGTCGCGGAATGTTCGAAAGAGTTACCGTGGCCCTGGCGCACAGGCAACTGAAGGAACACGGGTGGGTTTTAGTCAGTAAGAGTCTGACACGCACTTCCGCTCCGCCCAGAGCGGGAGAGGTCATTTGATTATTTCCCACCCAAAAAAAATAAAAAAAAATTGGCCTACCACGTTGTCACATTCACAAAATATAGAAGAATCTATATAAAAATAAAAGCCTATTCAAACCAAACGTGTGAGGGTATTCCGATACGTTATTTAATTAATACAGAATATCGATCGGTATTATTAATAAATTATTGCAAGCTGTGGGCCAGTATCCACAATATCAAGACACTGCATTTCGTAAGCCTATATCACCAGAAACCGAATGCATTTAACTGCTGTGCGTCCACCACCCTGCTATTACTATGGAATACAAAATAATCGCGAGTTTTTGAATCACTAGCAAAATGTAACAAATTACGTGTTAAAAACAGTCACTGTAAAAAAATCACTAGTGTGTGCAGTTGTGCAAAAGCATTACGTTAAATTTTTCGGCGGTTTCAAACCGCTTGCGTTAATTCGCAGTGCATGCTAAGCCTTAGTACCTATAACGTTTTTGTAAAGAATGCTAACGAATTTTTACCTGAAAAAACAGGAGAAGTTACAGAATGTTTTCATAAAAAGTCTACAAATTTTAATACGGCAAAAGGACAAAAAGATAGCCATGGTCAACAAAAATAAAAAGAAGTGAAACATATTGGTCGACTTTATTCTAAAATACACGTGAAGGCTCGTCTAAAAATCTAGACTGAAACGTGACCTGAATATTTTATGAACTGGACACGTTCCAGCTGCGTTTAGGCTGAAGCTGACATTTTACTTTTATAGATTGTTGGTATTTGTAAAAGTCTTGGGATGTTTCATTTTCATTTTATTTTTTGTAAGAAAACATCTGCTTTTTTAAAAAAAGTTGACGGACCACCTGTTAGAATTAGGATTATATAATTATATTATTATTATGGGATTATATTATTATGGGATATGTTTGAGATGACACTGAAATGTTTTATGCATGTCTCATTTTATGATTTCACTAAATCTTACCATTAGTACGAAGGAGATACTTACTATAAAATGTTTTTTGTAAAATAGGATTATATATATATATATATATATTATTATTATGGGATTATATAACTATGGGCTTATATTATTATGGGATATCTTTGAGATATCACTGAAATGTTTTATGCACGTCTCATTTTATGATTTCACAAAATCTTACCATTAGTAGGAAGGAGATACTTACTATAAAATGTTTTTTGTAAAATAGGATTATATATATATTATTATTTGATTATATTATTATGGGATATCTTTGAGATGTCACTGAAATGTTTTATGCACGTCTCATTTTATGATTTCACTAAATCTTACCGTTAGTAGAAAGGAGATACTTACTATAAAATGTTTTTTGTAAAATACAAAAAGGTGTTATGTACGAGTAGCTATGTCGGGTTTAAAATGGCGTGTCTTTTGGTATATAAAAGTATGTACACACAGCTTCACCAGCTAGGTAGCCCATACTTAGTTGAAGAAGCTAGTACAAGCTTTTAGTCGAAACTGAAACGGTATAGTAAAAGACATAGGGCCCGATCACATGTACCACAACCACACCACATCACAGTGACAAAATGTGGGCAAGCAGTAGTTACGTGTGAATGGTGTCGCTGCAGCTTCTTACAGTTGCGTTGTGGTAACTACAAAAATTTTGAGGTTTCATTGTCGCTAGTAGTTGCGATTTGGTTACGTTGCCCGTTGTGGCTAGTGTTTACAGACAAACAGATCATCGTGGTTGCCTTGTGGCTGTGACGTGGCCTTGATGTGGTCGGTATCACCCACACGGTTGATTTTGACGGCCAAATGTGGTCCGTGAATAAACTATTCATTTTCATACTAATTAGCGCACGTCTACGTGTTTTCGTTGTGGTGTGGTTGTGGTACATGTGTGGGCTCTAAATCTCGGAGGGACAGCCCGTATGCTACGTTTGCTTTGATAACAATATAGACTGATACAGCAACGGCAACATTGATTGCTATCTACGTAAGTGTAGATTGTTCCAAATATTTAATAGCTTACCTATTTGTGAACAAGCTGTTATCATAGCCACCATCATCATCATCTACAGCCTGGCTTTATCCACTGCTGATCATAGGCCTCTGTTTTCATATGCCAATGTCCACGCTCTTGTGCCAGTTGAATACAGGTTATACCCGCGATCTCGCCGCCGGACAACCGACGCTTCGTCTTCCAGTACTTGGACGCCACTCGGTTACAGCCTTACTCCACCTGTCATCACTGTGCCTTGCCAGATGTCCTGCCCAACTCCATATGAGTTCCGTAATAAGTTATTTCCGATATCGAAGAGCTTCATACGTCTTCGGATTTCGACTTTATGATTGCAACGACATTATGTTGTTATGGAAAGGAAGTTTAAGTTACTGACCTTCATTTTATTAGAAGGTAGTACTGTAGTACTACAATATAAAAGCAAAATGTGAATAAAATAAGCTGCTTAAAAGACAGTAAATAAACGTTGGAATCAGTGCGAAAAAACTTAAAGAATTTCTTTTCATATAATAAATACTTTCAATACTAAGATTTATTACGGTACAGATATTTCTCATAAATTATGTTTTGTAGGAACAACACGGTAAACAAAAGCGCAGAAGGATCACAAAAAATATAGCCATCCTCTGGCGCTGCCGATTGCTGTCTGTGCCGGGGCACATAACATACCTACATATAATTACGAGTATGTAGGCATTTAGCCACCAATCCTGCCGTTGACGATTCGCATAAAGTGAGTAGAGCTAGAAACTAGAAACGAGTTGGGAAGCAACGAACAACAGGAGTTTTATGCCCGCCAAGCGAGTGTAGCATAGCGAGTTTTTTCTTTGATAGCTCTTGTCGCTGCGACAAACAAGACAGTTCTCGCCGGCAGTATGGAAAGTCAGCAATCAACTATGTATTTATACATTGTATGTCTTTTTAAAATACAAAAAAAACAGGAGGTTCTCAGTTCACCGATTATTCGAAGATGGCTTAACCGATTAGGAAAATTATTCTTTTGTTCAATTCAATCAATCAATTTCAATCAATCAATCAAGGTCAATTTTAACTATGTATCAAACAACGGGCCCTAAGGCAGAGCTCATATTATGCTCTTTACAGATTAAGGAACACTGTCATTCAGTCTTAAATACTAACTGCCTATCCTGGATATGTCGCTTCAATGATACGCTACGGTATTATTTTCTGGGGCAACTCTGTAGAAAAAGAGCGTGCTTTTAGAGCTCAAAAATGTTGTATTAGATCGATGTACATTATACACCAAGCAGATTCATTCAGACCACAGTATACAAATTTAAAAATATTAACTCTCCCTAATGAATAGAATAGAATACTCTTTATTATGTAAATTTTACATAATGTATACATACTCGTATATGAACTAATTTGAATTTCACACTAGGGCCAGACACAAAGACTAGCTGCGCACCATAGCAAGTAAACCAAAGCTTTTTCACCAAAGCATCTTTTGTATGGGCCCACGTAACTTTAATAATCTTCCACCTTTTTTCAGAACTATAAGCGTTATAAATACCTTAAAAGAATACTACACGAATTATTGATAAGTAAATGGTATATTTACTCTACCAGAGAATTTCTAAATGACAATACGATAGTTGAATCAGCCGGTTTATTACAACAAACCAATGGGTACACAATCATGAATTTAAAAACTAGATACTTACTCATAAAATGAGGCAATAAAAATAAAAAAAACTGTGCATTAAAAATGTTTTATGAACTAACTTTTGTAACATGACTAATTTGTAGTTTGACATTGATAAATGATAAATGATTTTATTTCTGTAAGTAGGTTTGTACAAACACTTTTACACGTCAATCATATTTTTAAACTAGATGAGGTCGGCGTTTCCTATCTGACTACTCTGAGAAGAAAGGCCGAAACAAACTCAGAGGTCACAGTCTCTTTTAAAGTCCAGACATAATCTTGGTCAGGTCATGTGAAGACCATGTAGATTGGCATCTGAAATGGTCTTTTGAGGAAAGAACCACACAGATTGAGTGGACCTGTCCAGTCAGTGCACGCATTTGTCAGTAATCGTGCAGCTCAACTCAGGAAGTCAGAACTTAAGGAGCTCAACGATTCGACGAACAATACCAAAGAAAGGACATTTGGGTAGGCCACATAAATTACTCAATCTGCCAGATCATGATCAAAATTAACTGCGAAAAAAAAAAGCAATGACCCACATAATCCTCACATTCACAATAATTAAAATAACATAATACTTTACAAGTAAATACTCATGTCATTGTGTACATAAAATTCACCAATGTCAATGTGTATATAAAAAAATCGGACATAATGTTTGAGAACCATGTAGATTGGTGTCTGAAATGGTCTTTTGAGGAAAGAACCACACAGATTAAGTGGACCTGTCCAGTCAGTGCACGCATTTGTCAGTAACCGTGCAGCTCAACTCAAAACATAAGGAGCTCAACGATTCGACTAATAATACCAAAGAAAGGACATTTGGGTAGGCCGCATAAACTACTTAAACTGCCAGACCAAGAATATAACTGAAACAATGACCCACATAGTCCTCATATTCTCAATAATGAAAATAATATAATACTTTTTACAGTAAATATTCATGTCTAAAATAGCTAGCAAATTAAAATCAACATTCACCGTGTAAATTTATTGGAGCAGCTCAATCCCAAGCCTTTTTGTCCTCAATATAGTCTTTCACAGTATCTTTGGCTTTCTGGCATAGTTTCCGTTTTATAAAAGATTTGAATTGATTAAAGCTTAGATCTTGAATGTGGCTAGGAAGTTTTTTATAAAAACGTATACATTGGCATTTAAACGAGCCACCTATTTTCTTGAGCCTGGTTGTAGGAACAATAAATTTGTGTTTGTTTGTAGTATTTATATTGTGGATATCACTGTATTTTTTAAACAGATTAATATTTTTATGTGCATACAAAAGATTTTCATAAATATACTGAGAAGGCACAGTAATTATATTAATCTCTTTAAATTTATCTCCGAGGGAGTGTCTAGGACTTAATTTATAGATAGAACGAATTGCCCTTTTTTGTAAAACGAAAATTGTCTGGATATCGGCGGCATTTCCCCACAACAGAATACCGTACGACATCACACTATGAAAATAACTAAAGTATACTAAACGGGCTGTCTCTAAATCAGTTAAACCACGAATTTTTCTAACGGCGTATGCTGCAGAGCTAAGCTTTTTTGACAATTTATCTATGTGGGGGCCCCATTGAAGCTTGGTATCCAAAGTTATGCCTAAGAAAACTGTGGTATTTTCGGGTTTCAGCACTTCACCCTTTATGAGAACACTAGTTTCTACTTGTCTAACATGAGGTATCGTAAACTTAACACATTTAGTTGTTTTCTCGTTAAGAAGTAGGTTATTAACATTAAGCCAGTTAACTACTATTGCAATGGCGCTATTTACATTGTCAGTAATCAGCTGCTGACGTTTCAGTTTAAATAAAAGTAAAGTGTCGTCTGCAAATAACACTATATCATGTTTATCCTTTATGAGGTAAGGCAAGTCATTTATATAAATAAGAAATAAAAATGGCCTAAGAATTGAGCCCTGGGGGACCCCCATTCTTACTACCGATCCGGGAGATCTTTTTCCATTAACATCAACTCTCTGAATCCTGTCACTTAAGTAAGAAGTAAGAAGATCCAGAGAAGCGTTTCGGATTCCGTAGTGGTGCAGTTTCCTGATCAATGTTTCATGAAGAACACAATCGAATGCCTTGGACAAATCGCAAAAGATTCCCAAAGCATCGCATTTGTCTACCCATGCATCATAAACATGTCCTAAAAGTTCAACTCCGGCATCAGCAGTCGAACGACCCCTCGTAAAACCGAACTGTTTGTTATGCAGTAATTTGTGATTATTAAAAAATCCTTGCATTTGATTCAAAATAAGTTTTTCACATTTTTTACAAAAGGTAGGTAGTACTGAAATAGGTCTATAATTAGTAGGGTCTGATGTACTACCCGATTTAAATAACGGTATTATTTTACTGTTTTTCATAAGATCAGGAAACTAACCACGATCAATACAATTATTAAAAATAACGGCTAAAGTAGGTGCTACAATGTTTATTATGGACTTAGCAACGTCCACAGAATGACCCCATAGATCTGCGGTCTTTTTAACATTTAATGTGTGAAAGGTTTTAATTATATCTTTGCAGGTGACATATTGGAAATGAAATTCAGAACCACATATAGGAACGTTTTCCTTAAGTAAAGACTCTGCAGCAGTGGGTGATGACTTTAGAGATTTAGTAGTGGATACGGGAACATCAGCAAAGAAATTTTCAAAGGCCGCGGCGACTTGGGAATCTGAATTAATTATATTGTCATCAATATCAAGCGTGTAGTTACTACAGCGGTTGCATGACCTTCCCGTTTCGCTGTTAATGATACTCCATGTCATTTTAATTACATTACTACTATTTTTAATTTTTGAACTCAAATAACGTGACTTGGCCATACTGCAAATATTATGCATTCATATTATACATACACACAAACATACATAAACTCACGCCTTCTTCCCATGGGGGCAGGCAGAAACTACAGAACACCACCTGCTACGATCCCTACATACTCCTTTTGCCTCGTTTACGTTCATACATCTGGTCATACACGCACGCCGGTTGCGAGTACTACGCACCTGACCTTTCTGAAGAACATGAACAAAAGGTCAAAAAAAATAAAAAAGCAATTAAGTAGTGTGTAGTAGTAGTAGTAGTATAGTAAATATTATAGTAATTTAATCTTAATCTATTGGCTTAATCAATTTGATATATTGTATTTTAACTATGTACCGAACTGATAATATAAATTTTGTGGCTAATGGCGGGACAGAGCTGACTTACTTGTAACTAACACAACATAATTATGAACCTATGATCCACAATAAATTATTTGAATTTGAAACTGTACCGTGTGACATATAGAATGAAAGGGCTTAATGTGAGAGTCTCAAATATATTTTTTGTATGATTTTAAAATGAAATGAAATCCCACCAGCAACATTACTAGTAAAATAGGTTCCACCATGGTATAATAATATACTTCGCCAGGTATAGCATTCCGGTCACAGGGGTGACACAAGCCTACGTCATCACCGCTGTGTTACCAGTAGTGTGTAATAATAACTCCCCAATCGCTTTTATTACCTGTGCGAATCCGGTAAAACAAAGAGGTTTTAACTAACAATTACGTTGGTATTTTTTTAAATTGATTAGTTTCGTTTGATTAGAAAAATTAAACGACAATTATATGGTTTTATATATGTTTTTTAACAGAATGGTGACTGAAATTGTTTCTATAATTCGTGTTTTGTTGCAATATAGTGGCAACTGGATAGTGACGTAAGCATGTGTCACTCCCGTAATGCCAGACCTTGTTTTTTTAGACCATGGAGTGGTCCTTCTGCTCATTATTACTGCTGCACGTTAAATATTTGCCGCCCATAAACGTTGTGATGGTAAACGAGATATTTATCCCCGTTCCTGTCAAGCGTTCGGATGTTAAAATAACTTTGTTTATATGGAGCGGCAAACCGAGTGTCAAGAATGGTCTTATTTGTTGCGTTGGAATTTTAAGGACAGTAGAAAGTTGATAGGATTTTGTGTTGCATTAAGATTTTAATTAAGTATTCAGTAGTAGGAACTTGAATCCCTAACCCTATTTAAAGTCTGGCCCATGTTAAATTGACCTACTGTACTTTCCCTACATTTCATTCCGGCCCTAATGTGGGTCAAATCTTTCGATAGGGGTCACGTTCGTACGGTCAGCGACAAACGTCGATTAACACTGCTTGTACGGTCTACGTACATTAACCTTACTTCTCGCTGACAAGGCGAATCAATAGGTTTACTTGTCACAACAAATACAACTACTTATTTAGTGTGCAACTTACCAACACGCGAAACAGACGTACATGTAAGAATCACCAACCTTAAAACACTAGTACTAAATAAACTTTTGGGTTACTGTGTGAAGTGTTTTGAATGTTGGACACACTCGCTACTTAAAACACAAACTATCATAGTGTACAGTTCAGGAACCAATCTGCATCGTACATTTAATGGTCCTTCGAGCCTTTCACTGTTTGGGGTAATTGTATCTCTTGGAACGACAGCGAATCGGCTTGGCTGGCCTTCCACAAGCGGATCTCACCAGTCAAGTTGAGAAAGCGCGCATATTCGTAGAAGAGTACAAGAGCTCTGAGCAAACAACGAAGAGAGAATACTTTGCAACTTCTTCGTGAACAAGACTCAACTGCGTCAACAAGCCAACTACTACTACGGCTACTACTACTGTTGACTACTACTACCACTAAACTTAAGGTACGTACCTACTATACTGACATACCTTAAGTCAAACTTAAAACTACTGACTTACAATGGAATTACTTACCAAACAAGTTGGCATCTTTGAAGATATCAAAACGTTGTGCACCAACTATAAAAAGGACAGCATAACTAGGAAAAACGTTGACTACCTGGAAAAACGTTTGAGGAACTTAGAAGAACTATGGGGTGCCTTTGATGAGCAGCATAAAATACTGTTGGAGACCACTGAACATAAAAACATCGCATACTTTAAGAATGACGTTTACACGAAAACAAAGGACATATACGAGTCAACTAAAAGGCATATTGTGGATCTACTGGATTTTCAAAAGAGGCAACAAAAACAAGACCTTAACTTCGATCTCACTGGGCTAATGGATGAAGAAACTGAGGACGACGTTAAGAAGCTCATCACTCAACAAGAACGCAATTTTAAGGCTTTAACTAAGACTATGTCAAAGATAAACATTGACTTCATCACCGAAAAGTGGGAGTTCGAAGAACATCTAGCAACCTTGAAATCGAAGTGGCAATCCATCGACAAGATACACTGGGAACTTGAAGATGAGTTGAAGCTGTCTAGTTTGAAAGAAGATTACAATGGAAAGTACGAAGCCATTGAACAAAAATACGACAACTTGAAAAGAAATCTAAACAGCAAGATTTGGTCCAATACACATTATCAACAATCAACACCTAAAATTGAAATCCCGGAATTTACCGGGAAATATGTTCATTGGATTACTTTTAAGGACATTTTTATTGAAACCATACATAACAACCCGAATATTCCCAAAGCGCAGAAGATGCAACACCTGAAGACGAAACTAAAAGGTGAAGCAGAACGCCTCGTCCAGCATCTGTCCATCAGTGCAGATAACTACGATTCCTGTTGGGAAATACTATCTCACCGGTACGACAATCAGTTCAACTCGTTTATGAGCACTATGCAGCACTTACCAACTATTCAGCAACCCAACGCCAGCAACCTGAAAAGGATGCATGACGTAATATCCGAGTGCCTAAACGGCCTCGGCAACATGGGAGTTGAAGTGAGCAGTTGGGGCCCAATAATTGTTTACATGATGACGCAAAAATTGGATCCCACAACACTTAACGAATATACCAAGGAAACGCAAAACAATAGGGAATTGCCAAACCTAGACGAATTCCTTAATTTCCTGGAACACAACTTTCTCGCTCACGAAACCGCGAAGAGCTGCTTAAAGGACTCGGGTGAGAATAAAACTACCCAAAGACCAAACAACAAGAGCTGGAAACATAATTACAAGTTCAAAAGCAACTTTAAAAAGTCAGAGGACCAAACAAAAGTGGGATACTCAAAAATATTTCATGCGTCATTTGGAAAATGTCCTCTTTGCAATAATGATCACGTGTTGATGCAATGCGATAAGTTCACTAACATGGATATTTTGCAACGAAACAAGACAGTGGCGAAACTAAAACTTTGCAAAAACTGTCTATACACCCATGGCGACAGCAATTGCAACTCAAGAAAAACATGCCGCGAATGTAAATCAAAACATCATACATTACTACATACGAAAAACTCCTCTGACTCTGAACCGACTGCGGAAAGGAAGGATGACTTAACCAGGAACTCACTACCGTCAACATCAACTGAACCAGCAGCTCACCACTTGGCTGCCGATAATACTGAAATCTTATTAACTACAGTCCTTGTTAAAGTTAAATCAGCTGACGGAACTTACGTAACATTACGGGGTCTCCTCGACCAGGGATCTCAAATAAACTTAATAACAGAGAATGCCGCTCAACTATTGCGCTTACCTCGAAAGAAACTTGACGCAGCAGTAACCGGAATAGGTTCTACGTCACGAACTTGCAGGGGACTCCTGCATCTTGATTGTCAATCGATACATTCAAGCTATAGATTCAACGTGCAAGCATTGGTCCTACAAAACTTAACAAACAAGTTGCCCAGCTGTACTTTCCAAAGTGCTGGCTGGACACATCTTCGAAATTTAAAGCTGGCCGATCCTAACTACAATGTGTCAAGCTCTATTGATCTCCTACTGGGAGCTGACGTTTACGCAGACATCATCCTAGACGGAGTTCTAAAAGGCGACCAACACGCACCTATCGCTCAGCAAACTCATTTGGGCTGGATCTTGTGTGGAAAACTCAAGACCTTCAACTGTCACTTAACCTTATTCGATACTACAGATCTGTCGAAATACTGGGAGAGCGAAGATATTGCTCCAGGTGAGGAAGACATACAGAGGAATGATCAATGTGAACTTTACTACCAAGAAACGACCAAACGATGCTCAGATGGCAAATACATAGTAAAAATGCCTATGACCAAAACCTACGAAAAAGATCTTGGAAGTTCAAAGTCAGCTGCTATTGCGCAATTCTTACAACAAGAAAAAAGACTAGGTAAAAACGAACAACTTTCAACGATGTATAAAAACTTTATCCGCGAGTACTTAGAACTACAACACATGAAGCCTGCGGGTCAGATTACATCCAACCAACTTGAATGTTATTTACCTCACCATGGTGTCCTAAGGGATCAATCGACAACCACTAAACTAAGGGTGGTTTTCAACGCGTCACAAAAAACTTCAAGTGGCAAAAGTTTGAACAGCCTCATGGAAAAAGGTCCTAACCTACAAAAGGATATTCAAGCCCTTATCCTAAAATGGCGAACCTATAAATATGCAATAACTGCTGATATAGAAAAAATGTACAGATGCATATGGATATCCGAGGACCAACAGCAACTTCAGAAAATCATATGGAGAAACTCTCCGGACGAACAACTACAAGAATATGCACTACGGACTGTGACATACGGTACAAAATGCGCACCATGGTTAGCCATGCGAACTTTACAACAATTGGCTATCGATGACGGTCACTTATACCCTGACGCAGCGAAAATTCTACTAAAAGAGTTCTACGTCGACGATTTAATTAGCGGCCACAACTCTCTCGAAACTGCCAAACAATTACAAAATGACTTGATACAACTACTACAGCGAGGAGGTATGAACCTAAGGAAGTGGTCCAGCAATTGTACCGAATTGCTTGAACATCTTCGGGAAGACCAAATTTCTAAGACCAACTTTGACTTTAAACAAGAAGACTGCATGAAAACACTTGGCCTTGGCTGGAACCCTACGTCGGACACATTTACGTTCAACTGGAACCTGAAACAAGACTCTCAAAAGGGACTGACTAAACGATCCCTACTGTCTCAGATTTCACAACTATACGACCCACTCGGCTGGTTTTCACCAGTCACTATACGAGCCAAGCTAATTTTTCAAAGCGTTTGGATGCAAAACTTAACTTGGGATGAACCGATACCCATTGGCATACAAGAAGAGTGGCTGAAACTGAAAGATCAGCTGGACGAAATAAAAACTATTACAATAAGTCGCTGGATCGGAACCATCCAAAACAAAATTGAACTACTTGCATTTTGCGACGCAAGCGAGAAAGCATATTCGTGCGTCATCTACACACGGGCGTTGAACGAAACCGGAGAACCTAAACTAAGCCTGCTGGCAGCAAAGACTAGGGTTGCTCCGCTCGCACAAAAACTATCTCTGCCAAGACTTGAACTCAGCGGGGCACTACTTCTATCACAGCTGGTAAACAAAACCATCGAGTCGCTAACAGGACACACAATAACTATATGGGCCTGGTGCGATTCAAAAGTGGTACTGGCTTGGTTGCAAGGAGCGACATCCAAATGGGAAAAGTACGTAGAAATCCGAGTCGTCAAGATCAAGCAAGTAGTACCAGCATCCCATTGGTTCTACATAGAATCAAAAAATAACCCTGCAGATTGTGCAACAAGAGGGTTATATCCAAAACAAATAGTGAATTTTCACTTATGGTGGAATGGACCTGCAACGCTGAGAACTTTTACAGGCAAACCCGAAGAGCAACGTAGTTGTCTACTTACAACTACGATGGAACAAAAAAGCATCGCGCCAACCCTAAGCCAACCAGAAAACATAATAATCAACTTATTAAATAATTACAGCAAATTAAACTGGGTTACGAGAGTTGTCGCTTGGATTATGCGATTCAAGACAAATTCACTTAGTAACGCTAAACAAATGAAGAAATTTGATGACGGTCAATACAATGACCTGACGGCAAATGAACTCAATTACGCCACGAACATAATAACAAGAAACGTTCAACGATTAGAATTCAGCACAGAATATGACCTATTACAAAAAAATCAACATGTTCCCACCAAAAGCAAAATTTGCAAATTATGGCCTTACCTCGACAAGGAGGGTATATTGCGTGTCGGCGGACGCCTGAACAAAACTAACTTACCGCTGGAAATGAAAAATCCTGCAATTCTACCAAGAAAGCATAGACTCACAGAACTACTGATAAACCAAGCTCACACCGCGACTTTACATGGTGGAGCCCGGTTGACACTCGCCTTCATCCGTCAACATTATTGGATACTAGGAGGAAACAGAGCAGTAAAAACTCAGCTGCGACGATGTACACGGTGCCATCGATTCAAAGCTACGGAAAACTACCAGTTAATGGCCGACCTTCCAACACAGCGTGTGACACCGTCCCGCCCCTTCACTCACACGGGGGTGGATTTTACGGGTCACGTAGACGTCAAATTAAACAAAGGAAGAGGCGTTAAGACAACCAAAGGTTACATCGCAATCTTTGTTTGTTTAGCAACAAAGGCAGTTCACATCGAACTAGTTTCAGACTTGAGCACTGAAGCTTTCATGGGCGCTTTCCAAAGGATGTGCTCCAGACGTGGTACCCCAAGTCATGTTTATTCGGACTGTGGTACAAACTTCATCGGAGCCTCAAAGATGCTGAACAATGAGTTTGAAATGTTCAAAACGGAATTGCCCGCTGATTTCTTTAACGAAATAAGCAGAATGAAAGTGGAATGGCATTTTAACGCCCCGGCGTGGCCAACCGCAGGGGGACTATGGGAAGCCGCAGTGCGCTCTATGAAACACCACTTACGTCGAGTTCTAGGGGAACAGAAACTCACATATGAAGAATTTTCGACTTTACTGGCCAAGATAGAAGCGTGCATGAATTCCAGACCATATTGCCCCCTCACAGAGGATCCAGATGAGTTCTACAATTATCTCACTCCAGGACATTTTCTTACTGGTAGTCCAACTATGACACTTCCGCTATCCAGCTATGAAGATGACCGCAACTTAGATCTACGCAAAAGGTGGCAGTTAACTGAAAACATGTTCCATCAGTTCTGGAAGCACTGGTCCTCAGACTACTTAACATCGCTACAGGCTCGCAGTAAATGGCTGAAACCCACACCTAACATCAAAACAGATGATGTTATCTTGATAAGGGAAAACAACCTCCCACCAGGAAAATGGGCCCTTGGACGCATAACCGAAGTGCATCCTGGCAGTGACGGACACGTCCGAGTCGCAACTATAAAAACGCAAGGTGGCACATTGAAGCGACCCATCACAAAACTGTCGCCGTTGCCAATTAAAACTTTACTCTAAGTGAATAAATACAAACAACAAGTCACTACGTACTCACTTGCTTACCAATACCGCGACATACAACACTGAAAACTCGAAAAGTAAACATACTTCAAGTCATCATGTTAACCACACTACTATTGATCTGCTTGGTAGCTAGAATTGACGGCAGTGTCATTCCACAAGAATCATCAAGTGTTCACATAACAACTTTAGGAAGTGATCGACCCATATACTACGACACCATTGGAAAAGTACAGCTGATACACGACGAATGGAGGTTACTGATGTACTACAACTTATCTACCTACTGGAGTGGAGTTCAAAAGTTCGAAAACTACTTACAAGACATTTCGGACCTCTGCAATAAGTTGGAATCAAGATTTTGTCAAACCACAATTCGTCAGCTTTTGCACGAAATGGACCTTCTGCACTACTACAACGACATACTACTGGCCCCACATAAACACTTGTCCGGTCGCAGCAAACGAAGTCTGATTGACGGAGTGGGATACGTGGCGAACAGTCTCTTTGGAATTCTTGACCAGAGATTTGCAGACCAATATCATAAGGATATCCAAAACGTGCAAAAGAATGAAGATTACATCCTGCAACTCGTTAAAAACCAGACTTCTATAGTTGAAATTGAAAATGACATCTTGAAGAAAAACGAAGAGAACATCGATCAGCAATTTACACTTGTCAACAACTTTATGAACGACACTGACATAAGATTAGCGAAAATTGAATCGGAAATGGAGATAGTCATGGCCGCGAGTTTTTTTACCTCCACTTCGCTGGCTGCACACTTATTATTGAAAAACTTGAAAAACATTCAAGAAACCTTTTTCAACACATTACTGGATATCTATAAAGGCCGTATGGATGTTCACTTACTAACTCCAGTCAATTTAATTCAACAGCTGACAATAATCTCAGGAAGGCTACCGAAAACGTTGACTTTACCAATAGAAAATATTCAAGAAGATATAAAAGATATCTACAAACTAATTTACGTGAAAGCACGTGTAACCGACAGTTACTTCTTGTACGAGCTTCACATTCCACTGGCAAGTGACGAGGATTTTGTTGTACACCAGATTATTCCACTGCCCATAAAAAATCCACAGAAGGAAGACGAAACGACAGTTATTTCAGTGTCATACAAGTACATCGCAGCGAATCTGGAGAAGAACACTTATATCAGACTAAACGAAAAAGAATTGCATCACTGCATCCAGAGGCGACCGGAAAATTTCGTCTGCATTATGAACTTGCCTATATTTAGTTTACAAAACGCCAAAGCACCGTGTGAAGCGAGACTACTAGGTCAACATTCAACCTTGCCATGCATTACGGAACAAACGAAATGTGAAACTGCCTGGATTGAATTACATAACACGAACACATGGCTGGTCACTTGTTGTAACTCATGCACAATACGTACTGTGTGCAAAGATGACGTCAGAACGCACGTCATCAACACGTCATCTACAGTGACACTGAAACAAGGATGTCTTCTACAAACAAAGGAGCTGAAAATACACTCCCACAACAACTACGACAGCAACGCCAGATTGGATTACGACATCGAGGTCCCTACCCTGGAAAAAACAATAAATGGCATCATAAACAAGCATACAACACCTCTGCTGCAAGTAAAGCACAACGAAGACATCGCTGTCATCAAAGAACGACTGCGGTACTTGAAAAGTATGGAACAACTTCCAGCGACATTGACAACACACGATATACATCAATACGTCATTTCTTACGTACTATTGACTGTAATTGGAGTGGCAATAACTGCATGGTTGGCTAAAAGGCGAGGTTATTGTACAAAGAAAACAGATGATGTAAGTCATGTTACTCGACATAGTACCGCAGACGTGGAAATGCAGTCCAGGAGTTCTGTGGCTGGGATGAGAAAACTATTCAGGTCGCGCTCACTACAAGATCGCCCGCCTCCGAAGAAGTCAAGAGTTGAAGCAGAGCGGAGGACTAGCGGCAACCATCCACCTACAAGGTCCACATTGGATTCCAACACCGACATTGAATTTGACTTTTGACATTTGACTTAGTTACATGATTATACTTTTAATGTTTACACTTTTTACATTTTACATTATCTTTAATTTCTTGCTTTGTACTGGTGATTCTTACATGGTCATACTCTCCTCATCCTTTGCTTGGGTTAGGAGTATGTACGGTCTACGTACATTAACCTTACTTCTCGCTGACAAGGCGAATCAATAGGTTTACTTGTCACAACAAATACAACTACTTATTTAGTGTGCAACTTACCAACACGCGAAACAGACGTACATGTAAGAATCACCAACCTTACAACACTAGTACTAAATAAACTTTTGGGTTACTGTGTGAAGTGTTTTGAATGTTGGACACACTCGCTACTTAAAACACAAACTATCATAGTGTACAGTTCAGGAACCAATCTGCATCGTACACTGCTACTTTTATATATCATGAACCATATTGGCACAAAAATATTCGATACATTGTTGCTCAGCACTTCGTATAATAAATAGCTGAGAGTTCATTTTCTTTTAATTTTACTTCTGTTTCGATGTCAATGAACATTTAAGTTTAACAAAACTGAAGTGTTAATCGATTTAGTTGCTGACTGTACCACCATGTTTGCCTTGGACTTCCTTACTATCGTACAACGTTGCGAATAAAATGTAAAAAAAAATGTATTGCGTGTGCCGGAATATGGAGGGTTCCGGCGATTGGGACAGCGGTTCCAGTCGCCAGATCAATTTTTTTTTATATTTTCTTTTGGCGATTGGGACCACCAATAGTTGATTTTTTTAAATCTATTGTTGAAGCCAAAAACAGTACAGTCAAGCGAAAAAATGTTTAAAAAACTCTTTGATCCAAAGATATCATTTATTTTTTTATATTTTTATAATATAAAAAAACACCTTTTGATTACTGTTCTTGTTATGTAAAATTTACGTAATAAAAACATACACATAGATCATGCTAACAATAATCAACAATTTATAAACAATTAACAACAGTTTTTGTATTTATTTAGACTGACTCACAGATCTGTGAGTCAGTCTAAATAAATACAAAAACTTATCTTACTTTCACCAAAAATTTTATGATAACAGAATTCTTTTCTTTTCATTCTTTCTAATTAGAAATTATGCTTAAAATATTTTACACATACATAAACTCACGCCTTCTTCCCATGAGGGTAGGCAGATACTACAGAACGCCACCTGCTACGATCCTTACATACTCCTTTTGCCTCGTTTACGTTCATACATCTGATCATATACGCACGCCGGTTGTGAGTACTACGCACCTGATCTTTCTGAAGAACATCACCAATAAGGTCACTATATGAATTCCTAGGGCGTCCCCTCCCGGCTTTTCCACTCACATATGCCTTGTAAATACCTTTTGTTAATCGCCCTTCATTCATTCTCTCAACATGACCAAACCATCTTAGCATAGTCTTTAAAAAAATTGTCACTACATCTTCTTTTAAACCGCACCGTTGCCTTATCACATCATTCTTCAATCTATCATTCATAGTCACATGCTTCGCAAGGAACGCATTTCCACAGAATTTATTCTATTTTCATGCTTCTTTTGCCACACCCAACACTCACTTCCATACATAAGCGTAGGCACCAGAACACCATTGTGAACAGCCAGTCGTGCTTTTTTGGACACCAACTGGTTGGTCACAACTGCATGTGTAGCACCAATAACTTTATTTCCCGCATTTAACCTTCCTTCCACATCTCCATCAATCTTTCCATCCCTTGTAAATAGACTCCCCAAATATACGAACTCACTTACTTACTCCACACAAAAAAAAACCTAAAATATTTTCTTGAGTTTAAATGCTATTTCGATGTATAAGTTGTTTTATATTAATTGTTTTTAGTGTGACTTAAAAGACTACTATAACGAATAACGATTCTAGACGAAAAGTAGGTATATCCAAACATAAGTTATGATTTGTGGTTTTGAATAACCAAAACAAATGCATATTAATTTAGCATTTACATTAAAAATAATGAAAATAATAAACTTACGGTAAATACGTACATTAAATGATTAAGTAATAATTAATATGGTACTTATATTTATTACGATTTTAAATTGCAATCTTCAACTAAAAAATAGTTTTAAACGATTTTCAGAACTTTAAGGGGGATGCGCCAAGGTAGCCCGCGAAATTCAAATTTTCTTAGGTTTTTTTTGCAATTTGCCGGTCAGTATCAGGCTGTATGTTGATTTAAATATGATTCGCGGCCGTATCAAATATTTATTTATAGAATTATAATCGTAAAATCATCAATACATCTCTCTAAGTTCATATTACTCTATTGAATGACTGTTCCATGAAATCATGACAATTGAGGCGAATTCTAACTTAAGGAGTTATATTACTGATTCTAATGATTATAATTCTGTAAAGCTATATTTGTTACGGCCGCGAATCATATTTTAATCAACACACAACTTGACAGTGACCTGTAAATAGCACAAATCTTAAATTTATGAATTACGCGGGCTACTTGTGCGCGTCCCCGTTGGTGAATCCTCGTGTCAGTGACTCTGGCCGGGCCACCATCAGGGAATTTAATTTTGATATCACAAAAAAATTGTCGCTAATTAGTCGAAATTTGTCGCCAAATATCAGAATTTGTCGGTCACTGGTTCACAAGATATAAGGGTTTATAGGTGGCCGATCTGGAGAGAGTCTCCCCAGCAGGGCCACATTTATATCTCAAAAACTAGGGCACCTAGCGACGATGTGTTTTCTCCCATATTTTGTCGCCAATTAGTCGCAATTTGTCGCCAAGTCACAGATTTAATCATGTCTTAGTTTAGGAGATATAATGAGTTCAATTAGTAAGATATAGTCCAAGAGCTAGATCGAAGAGTTTACGAAAAATTGGCTAGAAAATATATTTCTATTAATATTATGTGTAATATACTCCTATTTTTATCGATCTAAAGTCCTTGGAAATGTCCGAGAGAGATAAGTTCTCAATTAAATACATGTTTTTATGTTATAAATTACTAGGTTAGAGTGGCTTAAACTTCTTTGGGAACATTAGTTTACAATGTTAAGCTCTAATTAACGTTAGAAGAATAAAAATAAACTAAAATGTTTCAAATACTTAAACGTTGAAAACGTATTGTCAGTTGTAATCAAATTTTATTTTATAAAAATGAATTTCCAAAAAATACGTTTGATTTGTGTTGTGTTTGTGTGTGTATTTTGAGGTGATTATGAGTGTTGTGTTGCGGGTATGGACTATAACTATAACTATTCATAATAAGTTCCACTTTAATTAAACTGGCTGACTATAACTTACGTGACGGGCAACTCGTTATAAGCAGCTAGTATGTACACGCGCATCTATCTTTTTCTTACTTACCGTAAATGAAACGGAGCGCAGCCATCTATCTGCCAGCAACTATGTGGTAAATGCACATTGCGTTAGATAAATAATTACATATATTTATTGTAGATTTGTTTATCGGTATTAAATACAGCTTTCCTTTGGTGGATTAAAATTGTAGAATAAGTTTACATTTATTTAATTCGAAACAAACATTCCTCCATAAGACGTCATAGATACTGTCTAGAAACAACATAAAATGTTTTGTACTTGCTTGTACCACTGTATGGAGAAATTGATTTTTTTAATATCTTTTTAATTACACACTGACTGAATCTGTAACTTAGCGACCAATTGCAACTAATTGGCGACAAAATATGGGAGAAAAGAGATCTTCGCTAGGTGCCCTAGTTTTTGAGATATAAATGTGGCCCTGCTGGGGAGACTCTCTCCAAATCGGCCTCCTTTAAACCCTTATATCTTTTGAATCAGTGACCGACAAATTCTGATATTTGGCGACAAATTTTGACTAATTAGCGACAATTTTTTTGTGTTATCAAAATTAAAATCCGTGATGGTGGCCCTGTCAGGTTCAGTGACACTGAATCCTCAGCTATAGCCCGCCAAATTCAAATTTTCTTTGATTTTTTGCAATTTGCAGCTCTGTTTTACGTGTTCTGTTGATTAAAATTTGATTCGCGACTGTAGAAATTATATATTTACTGAATAATAATCATCAATTTCATATCAATCGTAAATTTGTTCCACCTAAGAATTTTCATAAGAAATATCCAAAAAAAATATCTTTTCGATTAAGTACAAATAAGTACAAACAAAATTGCAAAATTATCTTAATATGTTTTAAATTGATTCCATTATTTTGGATTTGTTAATTATTAGCTAAATTAGAATTGATTAAACAATAATATATAATTATCTATGATTGCCAAAAAATGGCGGTAATATTAGATGTACTTGAATAATATTGGGAGACTATAAAAAAACGTGTACCCGCCAATTTTGGAAACTTTTGATACAACTGTGGTGACAGATGGACTAACTATCATGTTCACGTAAGTTAATTGATATTACTTTATTATTATTGCTGTTATCTATGTTGTTCTGTTTGTGTTCTAATATGTCCAATATTGCTTGTGTTAAATCGAATTAAGGAATATTCATGTTCTTTTTCTTTCCGTTGATAAGTTGCTATAACTTTAAGAAATGGTCCAAGATATTAATGTGATAACAATAATTTATGCTAATGTAAAAATATGTTCATAAAATACTTTAAAACCAGCTTTCATGGAGTTTCTTGGTCCTACTTCTCCATGATGACCTAGTTTTGGAACGGACCAATAGTTTTATTAACGTATTTAACTGACAAGCCTTTTGAAATAAATGTCTCGTCTTGTCTTTCTGAGCTTTTCTTCATAAAATCCTTTCCGTACATAACATATACATAGGTTCTTTCATACACAGTAAATAACTAGTAACCATTCTGACACTCAAAGCTTGTTAATTAAGCGGATATCATATAGTTTTCATCCCCTGTCTGACACGTGCGAGTGTAGGAAATCGTATGAGCTAAAAAATCTCAAAAACATTTATCACGGACTTAAATACGGAAATTATACCAGATTAAGCAAATAAAACCAACATCAATGCCACTAAAATTAGGTCCCAACCTCAATACCTGATAGTTCAAGATCACGCGAACATTACTGGCGAATTAAATGGACCCACCCCTTCTGTTTCTACGTCAATCACTAAGATAATAGCATAGAATAAGAATATGTAGAAGCTACTCTGAAAACGCTCTTAATGCCTACAGTTGCTGTAGGCTCGTTCAACATGGTCAGAAGGCAAACAAAGTGACATGCTATCAGCGATAACGATGATGGAAAAGTCAAAAATGTATTCGTTTGATAAGCTACTGGAAAGCTAATGTCATTCCTGTTGAGAGTCTTTGTTAAATACGAAACGCTTTGAAAGCGATTGCCACTTGTCTAGGCACTCAGGGCGCGTGTCTGCGCTCAAACACGACAATATTGACAACCCTAATTTGTCGATGGCAAGAATAGGGCTTCCGACAAACCCACACTGGGACCGCCAGGTTGATTATGGCCCGCTCAGAGAGGAGGCCTGAGTCCCACCAGTGGGAACGTTATAGGCTGATTATGTAAGACCTTCTTGATTATTTCAGAGATATCAGTGAACACACAAATGAAAATGCAGTACCCGAGCGTTAATAAGATTAGTATTAGATTAGGAACTGCCAAACTGTTGCAGTATTTAAAAGTAGAGTGGAAGAACACTATCTTTTCACTGTGTCATAATTGAATATGTGTTTATTATATATATAATTTAAATTACTTTTTATTTTTATATAGTTAAGTGATATTTATTTTAGAAGTATGTATGTAAGTATATTCTCATAATGTATGTTTAAATTGGAAAATTGTTTGTGATTTTCTGTATTTCTTTTCCCTTCTACTCTTAAACACGTTGTCTACATCTCTTTTAATATACTCTCATATCGCAGGTATGCTGGAAGAGATTTCTTTAGAAATAAGCATCACCTCTGTACGTATTTTTCTGTTCTTTTTTCCTGTCTGTATATGTGTGTACAAATGGTTAAATAAATAAATAAATATACATCATGCTTCAGAAAACCATTTTGTGGCAGAGATGACGCTCTATAAAGCCATACTTTTTTTTAAACTTGATACAGCCAGTATTTTGGGAACATGACTGTCACTTCTACGCTATTTTCTTATTCTATGGCACAAAATTATTTACTTTGGCGCGTTAAGTAAGTTGTCTGGTGTTGAACTTGACGACAATATTAAAGCGTTTCCGTCAATGTCATGCCTCTTGAGAATTTGGGAGTGAGAAAATGTCTCTAAGGGAATTCTGGAAATAGAAGATAATAGGTACCTACACCTTGTGATAAATTGTTTGGTAATTTCAATCTAAGCGCCGGTGCGCACCTGGCGAGGCGCAGCTCGGCGCGGTTATCACTGCCAAACAAATATCAACGTTGTGTAACAATAAAAAACCCCCAACGCAAAAAACAAAAGCGAACATTTAAAAAGTCAAAAATAATGCCTATCGTTGAGCCATCAAATTCGATTGAGTAACACCATATATTTTAATTAGGTATAGAAATTGATGGATGGCACGATAAGGTTTGCTCGTTGAAATGGCGCTATAATGTCGCGGCGGGGTACCCGTTATGTAAGTCAGACCCTTCATTTGATTGACTATCTATTAATTTACTAGCATTTCCAACCAACTTGCTTCGATACGATATATTTTTTGTAGAAAATCTAGTTGGGTGTTAAATTGTTAAGTCTGGAAGCGCTATGAGTAATGAGTATGCAATCTCCTATTTTAGCTATTTTTATTGCTTTAAGCTTAGTGGTACCCCGCCGTGACATTATAGCGCCATTTCAACGAGGAAACCTTATCGTGCCATCTATCAATTTCTATACCTAATTAAAATATATTGTGTTACTCAATCGAATTTGATGGCTCAACGATAATCATTATTTTTGACTTTTTAAATGTTCGCTTACCTTTTTTGCGTTGGGGGTTTTTTAAATTTTAAATTATTTTTTTATTTTAATATTTTTAAACTTAGTTTAGTTTTGTTTTGTATATGAATTAACAGTTGTGAGCGTTTTTCAGGGTATATTTAGACACTACATCACATAGCTTGATTTGGCGTTTGCGTAATCCACAAACACGACATATCTGATATTATTTTTTCTAGAGTGTACTAGTGTGCTGGATATCCTGGCTGCGGCATCAGCTCATCATGTTGCCACCATTGTATTGATGTAGAATTAAATACTGATCAAAACGAAACCTAACACAATATATCTGCTATTATTTTTTCATGGGTGTACTGGTGTGCTGGATATCCTGGCTGCAGCATCGGACCAAGAATTCCATAATCTTGCATATTTATATAGCGTACATGGGTGTTTCAAATTTTAGGTCACACATATGTTTGAAAGTAAAGTAAATACCCATTATGAGTCTTAAGATCCTTACCGCAGCTAACAAAAGAGCTGATTACCTTGAAACGGCAGAACCGATTTTGATAAAACATGTCTAAGAACCATTGCAAGAAAACCTGCTTTCAAATAAAAAAAACACATTCAAATCGGTTCACCCGTTTAAGACCTACGGTGCCACACACAGATAGACACACAGACACACACACACACATAGCGGTCAAACTTATAACACCCCTATTTTTGCGTCGGGGGTTAAAAAATAAAGTTAAGAATTAATAACCTGAGACTCGCGCCTCTTTCCGCCTAGCTAGACGCGCTCTGGAGCTAATGGAAATTTATTTATTTTCAACTTTATTTCAACTGATCCAAGGTCGATATTTGTTTAGCCGTGACGAATACGCTGCGCTGCGCCTCGCCAGATGTGCGTCGGCCCGGGGTGTGTAATTTATATTAATTTAAAATTTACACAATTATTGACTGTCTCGTTGTTCTAGTGGTTGCAACCGCTATTGCCGAGTTTGATGTCCTGAGTTTGATTCCTGAGTTTTAACAACAATTTCTCAGTAGCAGCCCGGAGTCTGAATTTGTGCCCGGTTGGTAGCAATTAGTGAATGAGGCTTAAACATAACTGGCGAAATGTGGGTGTCCATAACTACAGCTCTGCCGAACCCTTCCGGAAATAAAGGCATGATGATATATTTTTAAAAATACACTGGTATAATTACCGCTAGGATTCATTGAATAGATTAATACCTACTTGCAACAAGTTGACTTGCTGATAATGCTTCTTAGGTCCACGAGTTCCCCGATCATAATAGTTACAAAGAAAGAAAAATTGGTTTATTTGTCACAGAAATTCGTGCATACAAAAAAGATAATTAGAAGAAGACTCTAATAATAAAGAAAAATAAAAACAAAATAGATCTATAATAATCACGAGCACAAAACAGAAATAGTCGACAGTTGCACGTCATGACTGTGACAAGAATGCTTCCAATCAGCATGATGCTGTGCTAAGGGGGACCCACAGCCCATCACTGATTTTCAGGGGGTAAAAAAATATATGATTATGCTTTGTCTACCTTTTTGCGTTGTATAAAATGCGCTGCGTTTATTTTATTGTTTACTGTCAACTTTATAGAGCTGCTTACCGTAGTTGGCAGGGTGCTAAGCATAAATGGTATTGATGTCTATCAACCGTCTGCAAGACCGACAGTTGTATGTTAATTGATCGACTAATATTGCAAGACATGCGCCGCATGCGCATTAATCCGCTAAAGGGGTCATGTAAAAAGACACTTAACGAAGCCGAGAGTCACTTGTACTCCCCGTTTTTGTATTTTTTTTTATTGAACCATAACTGGGAACATTCTGGTTACGGAGATATTGAACGTAAAATACCGTTGCGTGCGCCCATAAGCACAATGTTTTGCGTGTGTTACATTGCGCACTATACACAAAAAAAAACATAAAATTTTCAAATCAAAAATAAAAGTCGTTTTCCAGCAATTATTTTTGTGCAATGTTACTCAGTTTGATGTACAGAATGCGTAGTTGACGGCTATGTGATGGGTCTTTTAACACCCTGTATAGAGCTCTTGTGCAAAATTTCATGCAAAATTTCATGCAAAATTTCCCATCGTAGCGGTTTAGTCTGTGCATTATTAGTTAGAGTTTTAAGATTGATTAATTATAGATGCATCCGCACGCGATACATGTGTGGCTTACCATTCGAAGCACATGCCTCACATTGTCTGGATGCACCTTCATAATTGTATGGTCTGATTAGCAGACCTAACTTAAGATAAACCTGGAACTAAGAGATTAAGTCATTAGGATTTGGGTTAAGGTTCAAGTACCTAGAACTTAACGTACATGTAAGTTATGTAAGTAAATGCACGTTGTTTAGCAATTCGGTCTAGTTGTGTGTGAGTATTCTGAAAACTTGTACACGTTACTGTAAGATTATTGGAGCTAACAAAAAGTTCAATATGGTGTCTTTTGAATTCGTAAAATGGACCCCTTACATTTTGAACGGTATTTTTTTTTTATAACTGTAAAAACAAAACGTGTGCGAGCCTCATTCATTGCATTAGAGTGGAACAATTCAAATTTTGAATCTCTTTTTCACCGACTTCAAAAAAAGGAGGAGGCTGGTGAGACTTCCAAAATTAAAGTTACGTTTCACTTTGTAGTGTTTTTTTGGAAGTCGATTGTTTTTTTTTTGTATAAAGTTTTTTTATATACGTTACGGTGCGGCCCGGTTTAGCTCCTAATGTGCGTTGGCGTATTTTTGCAATGCGGCGGCGCGCTAAGGAGAGACGAAAGACACATCACCTATTTCGACCTTCCGCACCCCCGTCAGTTATCATTGGGAAGTCCTATTGAACTTAGTCGGAGCGGCATGTTATACTTCCTACGTATCTATGTTAGCCTAGTAACTTCAAACGTTTGTGATTCGTCAGCGAAGCGAAACTAGATTCATCCCAAGTTTGTTTAAGGCGGTACCCCGACCAAAACCTTGTCATAGTGCGTTATTCAGAGGCTATTAACTCATTCACTATGGGTAATAAACTATATCTAAAAGCACATTATTAATGTTCGATATCCTATAATCACATTGCACGTTCTTATTTGTTTTTATGTGTTATAAATACATCTAAAATCTCCTTGTAAAAAAGTGACTAAAATTATTGATTGCATGCATCTTTTGCTAAAGGTGACGTTCTATTCATTTGAGCATTACACTAATGGATAGATAATTTAAAAATCTAAATAATACACGTTTTATTTTATTTTAAAACTTTAGTTGTCTTTTTTTATTCAAATAATTTCATTATTTTTGTGAATTTTATGATAAATGAGCGTGCGGAGGGAGCGAGACAGAGCGAGACTCAGCGACGGGACAGAGAAGGACCGAACGCTCAAGGTCGTTTGGTCAGGGAAGCGCCTTAAGGAAACTAGTCAAGCACTATTGGACCAGTTCCTTGAGGAGTTCTAACTGGTTTTATTTAATTTAAATATAGTAGAGCAAAGCTACATTACCATAAGGAAGGTTTAGGTTTTTTTTTACATTCACAGACTTTATGGTGACCTATGACAGTTTGACAGTATTCATTGCGTCATTTTATATTACGAGCAGAAGACTTACAAACATAATGAAGCAATGGATTTTGTTGTGGCTGTTGTCAAATTGCACAGGGCTGCGTTCATAAAGAAAAAAAAAAGCTTTAAAATTCTGATCCACATTTCCATCTTAATGCACAGTCGACACGCCTTGTCACCTTGTCAAGGTCACAGACATAATTCGGAACAAACGTTAACAATGACATGGCATGTCAGAAATTATTAAAAAGATAACACTGTTACAGTCGAATACTTGATTTCATAAGTAGATAAGAACTAGCCGTTCAATAAGGCAAGATATGGTCATGTACATTTTGACCGATTTATCCGGTCAGATAAAATATTAATTTGGACCGTTTGCAAAATCCAGTCATGAGTCATTTAAAATTGTTGCTCTTATATACACATACATACATAAACTCACGCCTTCTTTCCATGGGGGAAGGCAGAAAGTATAGAACCCCACATGCTACGATCCTTACATACTCCTTTGGCTTCGTTTACGTTCATACATCTGGTCATAGCACGCCGGTTGCGAGTACTATGCTTCTGACCTTTCTGAAGAACATCACCAATAAGGTCACTATATATTATATCCTCCTAGATTGTTCCCATTTCGGTGTTTCCACTCTCATCTGCCATCCTAAACCTTGAACCTTTTGTTAGTCACCTTTCATTCAACATGACCTAACCATCTAAGCATACATAATAAAGAGTATTCTATTCTATTCTATTCTATTCTATTCTCTTTTCAATTTTTGGCACTACTTTCCTTAAGCATGAAATTAGCAGAATCGTAACTTTTATATCCACGGTATTTAATTTTATTTTATTTGGGAAAACAAACAATCGTACCTTGTACATTGTATCTAGATACACAGTATGCCATAACTAAATGTAAAATCCACTACGTTTCCACATGTTACTACACTCGAGAGCAATGAATCCGGGTCACTTAAAGAATCCTAAAAATCTCGGAAACTAAAAATGCTAGGTTAATGCAATAAATTGTATTTAATAGACAATGTAATACTCCTTAAATGAAGGTATTAAAACTTCTTAGTTATTGTAAAGTTATATCATAAAAAAAACAAATTTGAAAAAGGGCCACTTTCGAAGATGGAACTACGAAATTACAGCATTTGGTTTTGCTTTTGTTTGTAATCTGTCATTTATGTGGGTACATAAACCATGTTGATAGTGCTCTATATTCATTATTCAAGCTGAAATTATGTCGCTTACGCCTGAAGAATGCACCAGAATACTTACAATGCTGGAAACCGGCCGGAGTCAGCGCGATACAGCCAGGACTGTCGGTGTGTCGCTGTCAACAGTACAAAGAGTTCTCCGACGTTACGAAGAAACTGGTTCTAACCTACGCAGACCAGGAACGGGCAGAACCAGGTGTACCACAGCACGAGAAGACCGATACTTGGTGAACACCATGCTTCGAAATCGCTTTCTCACAGGAACTGAACTCACAAATCAGTTTCGACGCCTCGGAGGAAGTAACCCAAGTGCATGGACAGTAAGACGTCGGCTTGCTGAATCTAACTTAAAACCCCTTAGACCTGCAAACGGCCCTAAACTGGAGCGTGGGCATCGTATTTCAAGACTAAGATATGCCCAGAGCCACGTAAATTGGAGTATTGAAGATTGGTCAAAAGTTATGTTCTCCGACGAATCAAAATTTATGCTCTACAAGCACGATGGAAGACACAGAGTGTATCGAAGACCAGGGGAAAGATTCAAGCAAGCATGCATCGAAGAAAAAGTAGCCTACGGTGGTGGGTCTGTACTTGTGTGGGCCGGAATTTCTTCTGAAAGTCGCACAGAGCTGGTGATCATAGAAAACGGCTCTTTAACTAGCGTAAGATATGTGGAAGAAATCCTCAATGATCACGTTGGTCCATTTATGGTCAATTTAGGTGAGGATGCTATATTTATGCATGACAATGCCCGACCTCATACAGGTAGGATTGTGAATGACTACCTTCAAGAGATGAACATTACTCGTATGGAGTGGCCAGCGCGCAGCCCGGATATCAACCCGATCGAGCATGCTTGGGACGAGCTAGGCAGATGCGTAAAACAACGAAACCCTCCCCCAATCACGCTTCGTGAGCTCAAAATTGCTCTCACAGAGGAATGGGAGAATATTCCCCAAAATCGTATAAGGAACTTGGTGTACAGCATGCCAAACCGCGTAAACGCAGTAATGGAAGCACGAGGAGGCAATACGAAGTATTAAAATTCAAGAAAATCGTAATAAAGTTCAAAAATTTCATGTTTCCTATTTTTGTTTTAAGGAGAGATCAGCAGTTTTTTTCTTTATGTAATTTTGTGTTAATAAAATGTATGGTGACTCATATTTTTTTTACTTTCATTTAAGGAGTATTACATTGTCTATTAAATACAATTTATTGCATTAACCTATCATTTTTAGTTTCCGAGATTTTTAACATTCTTTAAGTGACCCGGATTCATTGCTCTCGAGTGTAGTTTATAAAATACACAGTTATGGTAAAATTAAATAAAATCAATATAACAACAATACAATTATTTCGTAATCTTAAAACCAAATACTTAATACTTACTTAAATAATACATAATAATTTAAAAAATTAAGCAAGGTGCTTAATAATTTGTTTTTCAAATGTATGTCTATAGATAGGGCAAAAACATCGATATCGTTAAAATTATTGTTGTAAATTTTAACCAATCTCTGGAGCGGCGGTCTCTCTTCTGCACTTAATAGTATTATTAATAGTTACCGTTACTATTAGCCTGCACCATCCCACTGCTGGGCAGAAGCCACTTCCAGCTCTTTCGATCCAGGACTCATGTGTTCTCTAGGTCGTCTAATAATAATTGCTCATATTTTAATATTAATTTTAAATACATATTAACTATTTTTTTTAATTTTTTTATTATTATTGATTTGTTTAACTAATCAGGTTTTTATTTACTTTTCCTTTATTCGAAATGAAAAGCAGAGTGTTTATCGCAAATAAACGTATTTTCTTTATTTCTTTTTACCTCGGGTGAAAGACCTATTTAGGCACTCGAACTATTGGAAAACCATCTCGTGCCTAAACAGGGCCCTTTTATCTCTTGTATAACAATCTACTATTACTATATTTATTTTATTTAGAAAGCTGCTTATAAAGACACAAATCGTACATGCGCTAAGACCCAGATCGGAATCTTATGTCGGCTTTCGTTTAAATCTTTCTTTGAAATACATTACTCAGCTGCAGTTCGGCTTTCTGGCATTCAATTGATAAGCTGATGAAATCCTTGAAAATAGTCTGCAAGCGGTTTTTGCGAATCACTAAAGTAGCTTTTGATATGACTAACATTTAGTGAGATGTAGTTGTGACATCGAGTATAATATTATTCCACATATCACGCCTGTAATCCGCAAAGGGTAAATCAGAGGTGTATCTATAGTACATCTACAATTCGCCAGTTATGTTAAGTTTCATGTAACAGCGGGCGCGCCTATTACCATCAACCGGGCACAAATCTAGGCTCCGGACTGCTTCCGAGAAATCCCTGACGGCAAAACCAAATAAAACTTTGCCCGAACTGGGAATCGAACCCAGGACCGCATGCTCAGCAGAAAGTAGTGCTTGTGACCACTTGACCACCGGGGCTGTCATGGCAGGTAGTTCAAGTATAAATTATGTATGTATTTTTTTATTGGAACGAAGTTCCTTAAACACGAATCAACGTAACCAACATAAAAAAAAAAAAAAATTATTACCTTCAGTTGTACAAAAACACTTAGCTAGAACATTATGCAGCGTTACAACTAAGGGAAAAAGTGTTTTCGATGAACTCTGGCACCCAAAGTAAGATTTAACTTGTGTTTAGGGTGCCAGCGTCCTCGCCTATAGTTTAAACATATATCAGTAGTTGTAGGACGAGCACAGAATATTATTATTAAGATAACTACTTACTAATAAATAAGCATAAATAACATAGCCCAAAGACTAAGCAAGCTGCAGTGGCTATAGCCTGGTCACATCTCTCGCAGAACCGACAATCGTTGGGGAAAACGAGTTCTAGAGTGGAGACCGCGCTTAGGCAAACGAAGTGACGTCCACCAGCCAGGTGGAGTGACGACTTGCGAAAGGCGGCTAGCAGAGACTGGATGAAGAGAGCCGAGGATCGGACTCAGTGGCGTTCACTAGGAGAGGCCTACGTCCAGCAGTGGACGAATATAGGCTGATGATGAAGTTCCTTAACATGGCTTGCAGTAGGAGTTGACTGGTAGAAATCGTCACGTAAGGAAATAACGTTATGCCCATGCTCCATGCAACTTTCTGTCACTCTCTGTCTCTTTCTGTTATATACGAGTGTGAGTGCGTGCGAGTATTGTTTAAGGAACTTCGTTCCAGAGGGTCCCCCGACGGCACACGCTTCCTTTTTTAAATATACCTTTGTCTGTCCAAAGTCCAGTTTTATCAAAAGGTATCGAGTTACCCAGTAACTGGGTGGTGGAGGTCAGATTGGCAGTCGCTAGGCAGATGCTGATCTGTCTGCAAACGGTTACTTCAGTATTTCGGTCCAGAAAGGAACAACAGCGTAGGCTGTTGTTGCTTCCCTTCCCTAAAGGAGTTTGCTTAGGAAAGGGAAGTCAGTGGCCTCAAATGAAGTCAGTCTACAGTCAGGGTGATTAAGTGTTTACCAAATTGACTACCAGCCTTAATTGTCCGCAAATTCAAATCACAACTGTAACTCCTTGATATTTGTATGAAATGGTTATAATACGGCAAATAGACGTAGTGTGTGAATTTCAAAAGCAACTCATTTTGCTGGCTGTACCTCCTACTATGTCACTCATATGCAAGAGACCAGTGAGCGCAACAAAGTATTGTTCGACAAAAAATAACGATTCGGTATTTTCAATTAATAATAATACCAGTCAATTATTGTCCCACTGCAGGGCCAAAAAGCAGTGGTGGCCCAGTGCTAACAGCCCCGACATACGAGTTGTAGGTCGTGGTTTCGAACCCAGGCAAGCGCTTTACTTTGTGTAAATCATTTCATCACTAGTGGTCTCAAAACGGTGAAGGAAACATCGTGAAGAAACTGGCATGTCATAGAATTAAAAATTCAAAGACATGTGACATGTACCAACTCGCACTGGGCTCGCGTGGTAGATTACAGCCCACTCCCTTTAGAAGAGAGGAGGCCTGTGTCCCAGCAGTGGGAACACTATAGTCTGATTATGTGAGGGACAAAGGCCTTTTCACCAGCCTTGCTCAAGACGGGTTGGTGATTTCAGACTTATTTCTAGCTGTTGCCCGTGGCTTTACCCACGTTAATGTCGGAAAAAATCCCATTGGAACGTACTGCCGGCATCAAAAGTACCGTGTTAATCCAGGTTATAAACTATCTGTGTGCCAAATTTCATCCAAATCCGTTCAGCCGATTTTGTGCCAATCCGGGACATACATACATCCAGACAACGCACAAAAATTCATAAAACTATATTTTTGGCATCAGACTCGTTCCCAAACCTCGTAGCAATTACTTAAAAAAAAAATGCGGGGCTGTCTTTGGGGACTGCCGATAGAACTGAAAACTAAGTAACTTGTGAATTGTATCGTCGAAGCGTGCGGTGACGATGACGCGAGTTTCACGCTTTTTGTTCAGCCAAAAAGTACACATATATACACAGTATTTGTTCACCCAAAAAGTGCTTAACGCGCCTAAAGCAGTTTTCACTTCAAAAACAATGTACTGTTTTACTCTATGTAAGAAGTTCAGCTTTCCACACGCTTTTTTCCTTTACCGATATCAGTAATATCCAAGATAAACTCAGAAAGTATTTTCAATTACTTCTGCAAAAGTCAAAACAGTTACATTATTATTAATACGAAAGTCAGGATCACATCAAACTAAGCATCAAAAATAAAGTACACGCCACATTTTCCTGACATAAATCAAATTACTCGATTTATATTAGGTCTGGTCTGAGATTAGGGACAACATTTTTTATAAATTTGTTGCTGGCCGTGGCTTGTCGAAAACCAAATCATTCAGGGGAAAACGGTGATTTTTGTGAAACAAATTATGTTCGTAAAGTAGGGCATAATACAGGCTGTTTGGCAGAACGTTGAACATACGAAAATGGTGGATAGGTGGGGTCATCTGCTACTTACTCAGCCCTAATTTATTTGGCCCTGAACCCTCCTGTGTTCAAATCTTACGTCTATTATTAAAAAAAAATGCTTTTCCTACCTGACGATTATTTTCTACGCTTGGAGGTCTAGAATCATGAGCTGAATTCATGGTTACAGTTTGCGCGTCCATGTCCCGGACACCCTGTATTTTGTTACAACTGACACGGTGCAGCCTACCGTACGTAAGTATGTATTGCGTTCGGGAAGGCTCGCCATAACTTAAGTATAGTTTTTGGATGTGGTTTGATATCCTAACTTAATATTATAAATGCGAAAGTAAGTTTGTTTGTTTATTACATTTTCATGCCTAAACCACTGAACCGATCATCCTAAAAATTTTACATATACGTGGTCAGGTGTACAGAAACGGACATAGGGTACCTTTCATCCCGAAAAAAAGTACTGTTACCGAGGAAAACAACAATAACGTTCTTAAGATAATAGATGGCACCACGTGTCTTTCGAAACATGATTGAGTTATAACTCGAATTGATTCTCAAAGAGTGAAGTCGCGGGCAAAAGCTAGTAATTATATTAGATTGGGGAAAAAGTCTTTTCGCATTATAGTATGTATGAACTTGTAATAAAATCTCTTTGGCTATACTATTTGTATCTGGCTGGTTTTGGTATCATTGAAAGTTTAAATTTTAAAGACCATAAATCCAAATTCAAATTAGGAAAATTTGTGATTTTCATTTGTTTTTCGTACTGTCAAGATGAGTGAATCTAATGAAGAAATTCGATACATTTTAAAATTTTACTACAAAAAAGGTAAAAATGCAACGCAAGCCGCGAATAAAATTTGCGATGTTTATGGACCTAGTGCAGTGTCTGTGAGAGTAGCACAAATTTGGTTTAAGCGTTTTCAATCCGGAAATTTTGGTGTCAAAGATGCACGTCACTCTGGTCGCCCTATTACGGATAATATGGATGCCATTTTTGAAAAAGTGCAGCAAGATATCAGTAGCTACGACGTAGCTGAAGAACTGGGAATTGACCACAAAACAGTTTTGGCACATTTGAAAAAAACTGAAAGAAACCTAATGAACCGTGTACTCATTTGTGATTCTTTATTACGACGTAATGAAACCGAACCATTTTTGAAGAAGCTGATAACTGGTGATGAAAAGTGGATCACGTATGACAAGAACGTGCGAAAAAGGTCGTGGTCAAAGGCCGGTCAGGCTTCACAGACTGTGGCGAAACCCGGGTTAACTCGCAACAAGGTGATGCTGTGTGTGGTGGGATTGGAAGGGCATTATTCATTATGAGCTGTTACCACCAGGCAGGACCATCGATTCTGAACTCTACTGCGAACAACTGATGAGATTAAAGCAAGAAGTTGAGAGAAAGCGGCCGGAATTAATCAACAGAAGGGGTGTGGTTTTTCATCATGATAACGCTAGACCTCACACATCTTTAGCCACTCAGCAAAAATTAAGAGAGTTTGGCTGGGAGGTGTTAACGCATCCGCCGTATAGTCCTGACCTTGCACCTTCAGATTTCTACCTGTTTCGGTCTCTTCAGAATTTTTTAGGCAGTGTCAGGTTAACATCACGAGAGGACTGCCAAAACCACTTGTCGCGGTATTTTGATCAGAAGTCCCAAAATTTCTATAGCAATGGGATCATGTCCCTACCTTCAAGATGGCAAAAAGTTATCGAACAAAATGGTACCTACATACTTTAGTTAAATATAAATAAACTATATTAAAAAATGTTTTGAATTTTCTTAAAAAATACGAAGAAACTTTTTCCCCAACCTATTATAAAGAAAGAAAAATAGGTTTACTTGTCACAGTAATACGTGCATACATTAAAATAATTAACTCGAGTAATAAAAAATAAATAGATCAACATAATTATAATCACGAGCACAAAACAGAACTAGTCGACAGCTGCAGTGACTTCGTGACTGAGACAAGATGGCTTCCACTCAGCACGAACCTATGCTATGGGGGTGCATCACAAAGCTCCAATTTTCAGTGATATGAAAATAAAGAAAGAAATGTCTCATTGGTCAACATTGAAATGTAAATTCTCATCTTTTTATTCGCAGATATTTATATATTCGTAGTCTGGCTGCAATGAATACAATCACAATTTGCGTACACATTAATTTCAATAACGGTATTTTTTCAACGAACCAATTTATTTAAATCGCTTCTTTTAAACTGTAACAACATAATTATCTTGTTGAATCTGCATTGTATTTTGATAAATTGCTGTAGGTAATGTAAAGGATGAGTTCCAGCAAACGGCTCGCATTGCATCGAATCGGAACGGATTTTACAATCTTTAAACGATATTAAATCGTGTACACAGTATTTATTTATATTACCAAGCCGCGCGCAGCAGCTTGACCGCGGGCGTCTTCCGCGACACGCGATCGTAGCCGAAAGTATGCTGCGACGCGCGATCGGCTCCGTTTGCCCGTCGTCGTATCCGATCACACATTCATCCGAATTAGATCACGTCAACACGGTAGGAATGAAAGTATTTGACTAGGCGCAGAAACGGACACGTTCGCAAGTGATGGTACGGAGCTGATCGTATGCGTCGACATCCTGCCGGACGCGATCGGCTGACGCCGTATCCGTTCGTATCCTTTCCGATCCGATGCGATGCGAGCCGTTTGGTGGAAATCATCCTTAAGAATGTTTTATATTTCATTTCATTTAGTACAGCTTTGTTGCAGTTACAAGACGATTGATGATTGAAAAGTCATTTAGAAAGACAGAAATGAATATTTATTTTATAGGCTACTACTGAGAATTTCCTGATGGAAAACCCATTGTCTGACTTGACGATCAAAACCAGGATAAAAGTACCGGGGCTCCTCAATTGTTGCAACTGGAATGAACACTTAAATTGCAACCCCATTAAAAAAATCACGGCCATTTCATATTGATTTTAGAATCTGAAATGGCTCTGAATTTTTAATTTACATTTCCCTATTAACACTTTGACCGACCCGGGATCAGACCCCACGCTTACCAATTGAGCTTGCGACCACTAGACCTAAATCTAAAGAGATCAATCTAGACGAATATATTACTAGTGCTCGGGTTCCTCGAGGCCAGAAGATCTGACATGTGATAAGGGTATTTTACATACTGCCTTACAAGACCGCTTTGTCCTGTATTTGTAATTTATGGTAAGCAATTTTGTATTGTGGGTTTTACTTTTGCGTTTAAGTAATGAGAAAGAAGCGAATATAATATAGTGTACGTAAGTACCCTAAATATTTCTTTCATACTGGGTTGAGCTATAACTTTAATAAGGAAAGTGGTCCGAGAATAGAATTTCCGTTTAATTTCATTCTCCAGAATACAAATGAAAGGCAATTTCAATAATCACAAACTTTCAAGATTTTGGGGTTTATATAAAAACGTTGCTTAAAGTTAAGAGACGTTTAAACGTCAAAAATGTAGCGTAAAACAGTCGCTAATCATTACTTAACTTTAAGCAACGTTTATAACCATATTTTGATTAAACCATATTTTGATATTAGCTTTATCTTTCTGACTGACAGTTCAAAAGTGCCTGTAATTGGTTTATTTGAAATAAATGCTTTGAGTTGAGTTTATAAATAAACTCCCTAGTCGCTAGCTCAGCTCAGCAACAATCAAGAATGTCAATAACTTGTCAAAAATGTAGGTAATGTGAGGTATTTTTGAAAGATTGAGACTGAGCTTAGAATGCGAACGGTCTTAAAAATACGGGATTTGACCCTCTGATTTCCAGGAAACATACGTATACTAATTGCCTTTTACGTGTAAGAAATTCTATCCGTTCTGCCGCTTATTCAAGAATGTCAAAATTGCGCCTAAAACTTTTTTTTGTCACATAAGCTTCTTAAAAATAAACAAGTGTTGATATCTCAGTCGTCAAAAAATTTTTAGATTGTTATACAAAGGGCTAAAATGGCCCATTATATACGAGGTAGTTTTACTAGCGAGCTTTAGCGAGGGAGTAAAAAGAAAACCAGTAATAATGGGTTTTTAGCGCCGTGTGTTATACTCTACTTTTTACTACGATTGCGAGAAAATAAAATTATCCCATGCAATATTAAATAGTTTACTTTTTTTTATTTCTTCTGTAGCCGCAACGCAATGCACGCATTCTACCGAAGAGATCGCCGGTTAAAAATAAAATGTTCTCCTTTTTTATAAAACAGTAATAAGTCGAGTCTTTATTCATGATTATTCTACATACATGAATAAAGACTTTTTAGTTCTTAAAGGTTCGTTGGAAACAGACAAAAAAATAAAAAGAAACCCCTAGAGGAAAATATGCTATTTTATCTCCGCTCTGGTGCGCTACAATGACGGACTATTTGAGCAAGAGGAGTGAAACCTTCTTTTTCCAATACAATAATTGGAAAACAATGTACAAACTTAAAGGTTCGAAATTATTACCAAATCATAACATTAGTAACAAAAATACAATAAATGAAACTTTTAAAAACTTTTGTTTAAAAGCAAAGGAGTAGGAACGAGGGAAAGCTTTTAGTAAGAGAAAACCCAAAATGTTTCTGTAAGTATATCCGTCAGTATAACTCCTAAGGGAATTAATAAGGTAGGTGTGTGTCTCCGCTTTATCTAATATAGATAGGTACTTACTCTTTTCAACATCATCACTCGCCTATACTCCATTTGAAATAAGATTAGAAATTTATATAAACCTTTTTTACAGTCCATTCAACCGATTTTGACTTCTACCCCGTAGGCATAAGGATGACATTAAAAGTAAAAACGTGGTTACATTACCAACTGTTTACTGCAGCTGCCATTTGTCATGCCACCAACGCCTTTTCTCAACTATGTTGGGGTCGGCTTCCAGTCTAACCGGATGCAGCAACTGCCTACCTAACCTGCACAACCCAGTTACTGGGTGTTATGTATGCGTTGTATGATGTGTGCGGGCCGCAGTGAGTTCTTTCCAATGAGAGATGATCGACTTGAAATTAATTTAATACTTGTACGTAGTAACAAGATAATTATATTAGAAAAGTATTTATACGAGTAAGGAACGACGCTAACGAGCGACCGTCCAAAGGCTCCCAAGTGCAAGTGAGGTTGGTGGAAGGGGATGTTGAAAATGACGCGGTGGTGCGCACAGACACTATGCGGAGCGCGCGACATTTAAAGTTTTAACTTAGTTGTCCGCCGTGGTGCACAGATGGCGCTAGCAGTTGCTTCTTAACACTGGGTAATACGATACTCCTTGGTAAGACTGGTTGTCAGACTTTCCGGCTTCTGACAACCCGTAACGACTTTCAAAGATCCAGGAATGACAGTTGCGACCAACAGCTTAACGTACTTATCGAGACTCGGAGGGGTCTTAGTATGTAAAGATCGTCACCCATCCACAGACCAACTGCGACAAGCGTAGCTGAAATTGATCGATCGACCCGTTCGGCTGTTATTCATCTGCTTGTTTAAAAATAGAACATAATAATGAAAGCGTTTACGAACCTGAGGGCCTAGACAAGTGGCATTCGCTCTCAAAGCGTCTCATATACCTCCTACGATTTTCTATAGGTATATATATATTAGCTTCGGTGACTTATTTCAATTCAATACATTCAAGATTTTTCCATCATATATTAAAATGTCACTTTGTCTTGGTCCTAACACATAGTAGGTACTTGTTTTCAACAAAAACATGTCGTATATAAAATATTTTTTGACCGAAATGCTTTCGTATGTCCGGATGTCCGGATGATGGCTGTTCTCCTCTACAGGTCGCACTTCTCAACCGATTCTCGTGAAATTTTGTGAGCAGGTTCGATAATCATATGGATTTTTTTTGTCAATTCAGTTTTTCAAAAAAATTCAAAATGGTGGAGAAGGGGTTTGAAAACGGAAAAAAGCATATTTCTGCCATTTCGAAAATTTTTCAAAAAATGTTACAAAACTTTTTTGTTACCCTGATTAAGAAGCAAAAACTTCAAGGGATCGGGGGTGTGAGGGGGTGGAAAATAATTAAAAAACATACGCAAATTTCCTGTATCACATCATGTCACAAAGGAATTTCATCAACTTTCGGAATAAATGACTATGATTTTAAGGGGATCCTGCCGTTTTGCCGAAAGGATTTTGCCAAAATTTCACTACCCAAACAAATTTTAGCAACCTTTTTTTATACCAATGCAATGTTCGGAATGATTCTAGTACGCACATTTTCATTTGGTCAAATTTTTACTTGGTAGAATATTACCAAGGATAATGTCATTAGGGCATTTGGTCTTTAATCAAATGATTTATTACAGCAAAGAATCTTTAGACAATAAACGTTTGGTCTAATAATTTGTTATGACAAAAAATAGAAAGGCAAAAATAAGATTTTTTGGGAATTATTAAAAAAAATGCAATTTTATTTTAATATAATCTTTTATTCAAGGGTAAAAAGGCAAGGGTGGGATAGGATGCAAGAGCGAGCGCAGCGAGCTCGGGACTTAGGGCACCCCGACTCGGACAGGTTAGGTTAGAAGGGGATGGCGGGGTCTTTCAGACCCCGCCATCCCCTTCGTGGTTATTTTTTTTTAAACCACCCGGAAGTAGGAGCCTCGCTTGGCGGGGCTCCGTCGTCTAAGCCTTATAATAAAAATGGTAAATTGAAAACTGACGATACTAAATATTTGGCTTATTTTATTTTGCGTAAAATATGTTATACCAATTGAAATATTTGACTATATAAAAATTGGTAATAGTACTAGTTGGTAAACAAGTAATTTTTTAAACGTTCACTTGCCAAACATTAGGTTTGCGTTACAATTATTTGTGAAGAGATTTTTTGCGAAGTAATAATTTGGCAAATGAAATTATGCGGAAAATTGTTTGGGAAGTGATAATTTGGCAATTTCTTTTCGATGAAACAAGGGAGACCCGATTTTAAGCTATGCAAAGACGTCTTCGCGAGGTCTACAACTCACAGAACCACTAGTCATACATGTATTGACGTTGTTTCAGAAATGTTTTGTTAACTAATTTCTTCATCTTTTCTTGCAATTTTTGTATACAAACAGTCTTTACAACTTGTTTTAGGTTTAAACGAAAACAGTAGCACAACATGATCTCATGTTGTTATGTTGTTGTCCTTGGTGTAAACACGGGGTTTTTTTTTTTTTTTTGCGTGTTTAATCATCAAATGACCTCTCCCGCTCTGGGCGGAGCGGAAGGGCGTGTCAGACTCTTACTGACTAAAACCCACCCGTGTTCCTTCAGTTGCCTGTGCGCCAGGGCCACGGTAACTCTTTCGAACAATCCGCGACCCCGGCAGGAAACACGGGGTACGATTTAGTGAAAATAATTAATTATCTCAATACTGCCTATGTCTATAGTTTCTGGTTTTCAGAAGTGAAACTGCTTGGTGTTGGGTTGAGTTATTTTCTGTACCAGCCCAGGTTCTTGTTTTGTGCCTAGTTTGAGGCTAATGATGGCCCCCTATTGGGACTACTTAACTAAAGAAATATGGATACATACCTTTTCAGTCAGGGTAATTAATGGTTTATCAAATTGACACACTACGTCAATTTACCGTATTATAACCTCAGAATAATAACTAAAGCATAGAAGGAAGGCTAATATAGCAACTGAACTCAATATATTTGGTTCACTTTGACTTATGGAGGCTGCTGATATGTTAGAGAAGGACATGCATACAAAAGACATTTCGAAATTTTGTAGGTTGTCACTACTTTTATTCTGAATAATGATGTGACTCACGCACTTTCAAAGCCGATAAATTTATCGATGACATACATTAATTGCCAAAATGAATGTCTGTGATGGGATACTCGTATATTAACATTTCTTGAAATATATAAATTTTAGCAAAAATCATCAACAAATGAGCACAGGGAAGTTGGTAATCTTCAAATAAATCAACAGATTATACGGGAACAGTAAATTTATTTATAAATTCGATTATTTGTTAACCCGTGCGCAAAAATGCTGTCGACCGGTGTATTGTAGGAACCGCATCTTCTTTAAGTCGTCTCCATTTTGTAGTTCTATTAAACATAAATGAATCCAAAGTAAAATGCTTGGAGCAAATGTGACTATGGTTTTTTGGAGTCCAATTTCTTCCACCAATGCGATTTACCCATTTTTTTTTCACATCGTCTTTAGGAAATTTGTAAAATAAAAGTATCGACAACATTATTTACGTCACTATGTATATTTATGATAACCTCAAAGTAATTTCCGAATAGTCGCTAAAACTTCTACTGAAATAGCTACTACGTTTTCTATCCGCTACAAAGTGATTCAGCAAAACTTGTTTTATATTTATATTCGGTTATCAGCTCGCATTCAACAAATAATTTGACAAAAACTTACCGATGGAAAGTCAACAGTTGTTCGTTATTTTCTTTTCGTGAAGAATGGGACTTGCAGCCTCCAACCACACAAGACATTATGGCACAGAGTCCACACACTCACTATATATATTTATACAAAGAATTCGTTTAAACTAACAACAGAATTATTATAAAAATATGAAGTAACCATATGAGTTTACTACAAACTCATGAACAATGAACACGCGAACAAGTCAAATTGTTTAGTGACCGTATTGTCACACTCCGAAGCAAAGTACTACCGAATTTGGCCGGGTTGAAATAGAACCAATAGAACCAAATGACAAGTCATCTTGTGACAAGCCCAAAAAAGTAAAAAAAAGCGTGAATCATTTATCTCATTCTAACATCCTTTTTCTTGGCATAAGATAGAACGAGACTAAAGGCAGTTACTGAATTTTTATTTTAGCCTTCCTTCTATGCTTTAGTTATTGTTCTGAGATTATAACTATTTCATAAGTCTGTCAAAGAATGATAGTTGTGATTTGAAATTAAATGAAATTTATTTTTTGCAAGAATTGTAGTACATTACAGATGGTCGGGTTTTTTTGTCAGTTTCTAAAACAATTCACTAAAACTAGCATGCAAAATTATTGTTACATTAATGAAATAAATGAAGCTAATAAAATTGGTACAACATAAGTCATAGTTATTAAAATTTCAAATATTAATCGAATTAGAATAGTCGGTCATTATTTAAGCTGGTAATCAAACTGATAAAAAAAAAACCCTGACTTCCCTGAATTACACCTCTGTCTATTCCTTCAGAGAAGACAGTCGTGATGTAATGTAACAATTTACAAACAAACATTGACACAGTCAACAATTATTAAAATCGATTGCTTACAAACAATTGTATCTCATCGTTCTCCCGCACTCATCCCAATTCATTTGGCGTCGGTGCAACATGCTTTTTCTTCTATACTCCTTCCTCTATCAGTCGTCATCTCGGTAGTCACACCCTTTCTATCCATATCATCTTTCACACAGTTCATCCATCATTTCTTTGGTCTGCCCCTACTCTTATAGCCATCCACATTCTTAATCAAAACTTTCCTCACGACCTTATCTCGCATCACATGTCCATACCATACCAACCGATTTCTACATACCTTTTCAGTCACCGCCACTTTCAAACTTCTAACAATATCAAACAAAATATTGTGTCTATATTTTAGTAATGAAGCCTTTACCTCAAGTGAAAAGAGCCTTTTAATAAGTAATCAAAGCAATTTCACATTCATTAACTACTGAAACTTAGAACAAGACAATGACAATAGTCTTTTAAAACCACTTTAGAAAATCAAGCGGTGCCTTGACTGTCATTTCATTTACAGGATGTTTCATTTTAAAATGAAATAATAATAAAAAATAATAAAAAAATAGAATTTTTAACTCAAACTTATTATGGGGTTTGTTAATTTTAAACCGTCACCTTTTTTAGTGTGATGTGATGAGGTCTTTATTTTTTTGAAAACCTCATGGTTAACCTATTAACCATGCGGTTTTCATAAAAATAAAGAATGCATGAGTTATACCACCTGATATAGCTCAATTTACAATGGTAACAGGGGGCCTACTCTCTAATCGTTCGTAGTTTTGGACAAAGTTACGGGCGCTTTCTCCTCCTTATCAATAACGGACATAAGATTAGTCCGGGGCTGGAACTGAAAATTAATGACAACACAATTTGACTCTCCCGATGTATTTATGCCCGTCCGAAAAAGTTGAACAATCGGGAGTAAGGTTCACTTCTCAGTATCAAGAAACTTTGGGACGGGTCCTAATCTTTCTTGACGGACTTGGAGAGTAGACCCGCGAGTCAGGGGGTCGTGGCTAAATAATAACAGTGGCACGGGTCGATCGAAAGTTAAGCTACGCTGTCGCGGGGTACGGGTTATGGTCAGAAGCCCAAAAGACTGACAACTAGTCTTACCAAGGGGTAAGTTGCTACCCAGTTGTAGAGGTCATATAGGTAGTAAATCCTTGTAAAATACTGGTATTCCGCTCCATCTGGTTAGACTGCAAGCCGACCCCAACATAGTTGGCCAAAGACTGGGCAGATTAATTGAACAGGTTGGGTCATCTGTCAAGCCAGTTGAATGGTCATACTTAATTAAGCAATTTATTTAAGAGGGCGCACATCGGTCCACTAGCGCCACTCCTCTAAAAATAGGATTATCTCGAGACTGAGAAGGAATTTTGAATAAGGGGGCTCAATGAGCACCCTCGGTAAGTGTGTCTAGAATTTTCTAATTCCTTTTATGAACTTTCATATTGAGATACGAAGCAACAAAATTCGTTTTTCAATATGAAAGTTTATAAAAGGTATTACAAAATTCTAGACACACTTACCGAGGGTCCATATTGAGCCGTTATTCACATTTCCTGCTCAGTCACGACAGAAAAAAAGTCAGACAGAAAAGTCAAAGAAGTCAGTCAGTGTTAAAGGAGTGGCGCTAGTGGACCGGTGTGCGCTCTCTTAAGTTAGGAAAAATGTCATGAGGAAAGTTTACAGTTTTCGTTTGTATATATGGGGATGGCTATAGGAGTAGGGTAAGACCAATGAAACGATGGATGGACTTTGTGAAAGATGATACGTCTGGAAAGGGAATGACTACAAAGATGACGATTATTAGCACCGATAAACTAATAAGTAGTGTGGAGGAAGAAAAATGTTGCGACAACCCTATATGATTTGGGATGAGGACAAAATACACAGGACACCAGTCGAAGAGGCAATGCTTGGGGGAGGCCTATGGTCAGCAATGGATGTCTTTCGCCTGAAATGATAATGATCGCGACGATAGGTCGGTGTGGAGCAACATGAAAGTGGTAGGTAGTGGACTATCTAACAAGTATAATATTATGAAAGATGAAATTACAACGGTATTAAAAGGTTACTTTAAATTGTGAAAAATAAAATGCGCAAGCGCAGTGTGGATGCGTGAAACAGCTGACTGGTGTGGTGCGGGGGCCCGCGCTTGGCTGTCGTCGGCCGGCTGGCACCCCGCTGTCCCCGCACCCCTCGTTCTTTGCCGCCTGTGCGCCGCGATGTTCAAAGGAGCGGTCTCTCAAGATAATGGTGATGATAAAAGCCAAAATAATGATGATTTAAGGTAGAAATACAAAACAGATTACCATAAAGCAAATATTAAAATTAACTTGCCACTTAAGCTAATGTTACTGCCTAGAATTTCCATTATTTAAATGTAATTTTCTCTTTCATTTCACTAGTACTGCAATAAGTAATTCAAGCCCGCCCACGCTGTTCCAACAATAATAAATGAGCTGAAAACTTTGTAACAAATATCTTCATTATTGTCGAAATAAATCACTCGAGCAATCTCACTTTCAAAGTATTCTCACCTTTCAAACTTTTGTTTAAGTTAACGATTACACGAAGTTTTTGTTGTAATTAACCAACCAGGTAAAAAGGAGGGCTAAATATTTACCACCATTCACCATTTATTTATTTTACCATTGAAGGGGTCTGACAGGGCCGATGCCTGCTGGGGTTGCGGATTGTTCGAAAGTGTTACCGTGTCCCTGGCGCACAGGCAACTGAAGGAATACGGTGGGTTTTAGTCAGTAAGAGTCTGACATGCCCTTCCGCTCCACCCAGAGCAGGAGACGTCATTCGAGGATCACCCACCCAAAAAAAAAAAGTAGGTACTCCTTTATAGTACACCCCCATTTTAGTTTAAGTCCCATTTACTTTCTATTTTTTTTTTCTATAATGTGGTTTACAATAAAGTATTTAAAAAATAAATAACACGACAGTAAAGCTATTCGCAGGTGCACGTAAATGAAACCGTATTTTATTTTAGTTAAATCGGTTTCTCTACTCAATTTTTATTCACTTTCATACAGACGACTAATCGAATTAAATTTTGATCACAGTACAACATGACATAGTGAAACGTAAGGTAGGACGCCCTCAGGCTAGGTAGAGCGACGATCTTCGCAAGGTGGCTGGTAGCAGTTGGATGGGAGTTGCCGAGAATCGAGCTGAATGGCGTGCACTTGGAGAGGCTTATGTCCAGCAGTGGACTGCTGTAGGCTGAAGATGATGACATCATGACTTTTGTATATGTAGTTATGTATCTATAGTTATGTTTAAGTCCAATGTAACAGGCGCCGTGCCTATTGCCATAAACCAGGCTCAAATCCAGGTTCCAGAGTGATACTAAGAAATTCCTGACGGAAAACCAATAATACGTTGCCCGGCCTTTGGCATCCTTGAATAGCACCCGGAACTCACGCTCGCACTTGCGACCATTAGACCAACGGGGCATCTGTGCAGTTCATTATCTATACATCTATACATACATATACATATACAAATAAATAAAATTTAAGTGTCTGTTTGTAATGTCAAAATAACAGCTTTTTACTAAATGCATATGAAAAAATAAACGGTACTTTAAAAAAAAAAATTTTTTTTACATTTTTGTCTGCCTGTCTGTCTGTCTGTTTGTTCTGGGTAATGTCCGAAACGGCTGAACCAATTTTGATGGAACTTTCACTGGAAGATAGCTGAAATAATATAGAATACTTTTTGTCCCGGTAGCACGTTCCCGTGGGATAATTTCCGACATCCACGTGGGGGAAGCCGCGGGCAGCGGCTAGTATTAAATACCTACAGTATAAAAATCAGCCAGCCACCCAGCTTACCATCCGTAAAACATGAGCGTTAAAAACTTAATATTTTTAATAAAAATATAGTCGTCCAGACCGTATTTCGGCCATGGCGGTCAATCTCAACGGAGACTAGCCTTCGGCGCGGGAGATATTATCGCGAACAAGTGTTTGCGCAGACACATTGGACGGCAATCCGGCACGACCTGAGAGAACGGCTTAACGTGCTTTCCGAGGCACAGGGGTATCACACCGCCCACTTCCAAATTCCGGGCTGTTACTAAGAAATTCCTAAAGGAAAAACCCAATAACAGTTCGCCCGACCTGCGAATCGAACTCAGGACCCCACGCTCAGCGCGCATGCGACTACGAGTCCAACGGGGCAGTTAATAAAGCCTAAAAATATCTAGGATACCTACAGATAATCTGTCACGAACTGCACAAAAGCAAGTTAAAACTATACCTATTTGCATAGTCCTATTTACATCGTGAAGTTTTCGGAAACTTGACAACTTGCCAAGGCTTCCGCTAATTATAAGCGGAACTTTTGAACAAACATATTAAAACTATGATGACGCACGTGTTGTAAAGTTTTGTCACAAATTAATTTCCTACACGTGTAGTCTACTAATTTTTGGTATTCTTCTTTCATTCATTAATTAATTGTTGAGCTAGCTTTGGTCGCCACGCTGTCAAACCATCGTATTCTAGTTTGTCTCACTGCGTATAATTTTGCCGTTAGTCGGATTTAGAATTATTTTATTTATTAAATCATCTCGGTTATTTAACTCAGCCATTTAATTATGCTGTCAATCAATTGTCAGTGTGCGTGAGTTATTGTATTTCAGTCAATAGTTTTAACGTGCAATAAATTATATTTTAGATTCGTAAACTTGATTCAAAATCAACGTCAAATCAATTTCAAATAGGCACATAGAAGCCACTTTAGAACGTCGAAATTTACAAGGAAATATAATTGATTCTAATTGCCCCTTCCAAAAGGTATGGAGAAGAATAGGCAAGAAACTCAACCGACTCTAATTTTAAAATGATTTACAAATTGACTAAAAAAATTATTACAAATAATTTATTCAGAAGAATATCAGAACTGATTAAAATCTGACAGGGTAATATTTCCCTAAAATTAATCCAAACTTGCACCACCCTGTGTCTTCTTCAAAACAAGTTTATGTAATAAAGTTTTGATATTTTGCTTTCTCGATGTTTAATTCTATTATTTATCACTTTATTTTAAACCCATTTAATTTATTATCTTAATTAAATGAATGATGAATTAAGACGACAGAAGCTTAGAATTGAGTTTGAAGTGAAAACACCTTTGTTCAAGTCCGGGAGGAAATTTAGTTTATTTGGTTCTTTGATACATGATTATGTTCATGATTTTTGGTGATGTAAAATATACATTGACAACTCAGCAAAAAACCGGACAAGTGCGAGTTGAACTCGCGTGGAAAGGGTTCCGTATGATGAATATGTTACCCATCAAAAACCATTTCATGTAAAGTAGGTTGCCAAGACTTAAATAACGCTTTCACTGTTAAAAAGTTATCACATCTAATGTAGAGCCAAGCTCCTAACTCTACAAGGCTTAACTCTACAAACCTTACATCTTGGTCGTAATGTACGGCTTGGCCGTTTCGCGGCCATCGCACAGACACTCCTATGGGCTCAGGGAACGAAATTAAGTCACTGGTCTTTAATGTTGTGTCATGCAATAGTTCAATGGAACCGGTTGTTGATGTCTAGCCACGAGCTCCTCTCCCTTTGAGCAAAAAGCAATGTATTGTAAAAAATAAAATTTTATCTTCAGGCTTACAGACCGGAAATTGTCACAAAACTTGTGAGAGCGTGCATAACATTTTAATAATGGTTTATGATGAGAAGAGGTTCTCTGAAGACAAACAGCTCAAAATCAAGTCTCACTCGAAAAAAAAGACCTAACTAACAACATTCAATTTTAGGACCAACAATCTCTTGCAAGAATTTTCCATTTCCCCACGAAAACAATAAAATAAAGATACATCTTTGGAACTTGGAACAACCCGGAGCTATATTTGTGACGATAGTGAGAGAACATCAGATGTTCTTTTGCTACTAACTTTAACTTGAAACTTTGCACTTACATAGTTTGGAGACCAAATATTGTGTCAAACACATGCTCAACATGATGTCAAACTAAAAACTAATTTTGTTTGGGCGAGGTGCTCTATTTTGACAAAATGTCAAGGAGACAGACAACCTATAATGGAACAAAGATTTTTTGGCACGTAGCCAAAATCGGAACGAACTACGCCATCTTGTTATGAAATACAATCTCTGTGACAATTTCACAAATGTTTACCAACAACGCTTCTCTGTCAATGTAACTTAGGCGCCAAAAGATTCTTGTAGACCTATAGATTATATTTTTAACCCCTGACGGAAAAAGAGGGGTGTTATAAGTTTAACGTGTGTATCTGTATGTCTGTCTGCGGCATCATAACTGCAAAACGGCTGAAACAATTTTTTTTTCTTGTTTGATAGTTGATTTGATCGAGAGTGTACTTAGTTAAAAAAAAAGTTGTCAGGGGTTTTTTAAATTTTAAATTTAACTTTATAAATAAGGTGTCTTTAGCCAAAGACGAAACAAAATAAAAATAAAATGTTGCAGAGAAGGGGCTGCTAACTCAGAAATAAATGCGCGAATAGATCCATCTGTAAGTATATTTATGTACCTATATAACATTGTGCATTTTTTATGTGTTGTGATTTTTCTTCTGTGTTTTACCGAATAAATGGTTTATATAACTATATTATGCTGTCGCAGACTATCCGTGGTCGCGAGACCATTAGTTATGCGTCAAGAACTTTCCGTACTACACAGTTACATTCTGGTTCCTGCCGGGGTCACGGATTGTTCGAAAGAGTTACCTGGCGCACAGGCAACTGCAGGAACACGGGTGGGTTTTAGTCAGTAAGAGTCTGACACGTCCTCCTGCTCCGCCCAGAGCGGTAGAGGTCATTTGATAATTGCTCAACCAAAAAAAAAGGTACATTCTGGTTAGGATTGTTATGGGTAATGGAAGCCCAGAAGACACACCATGACGATAATATTCGCATTTTTAAAAGTAGGCACCTAATAATCATTGTTTTTATTTCAGTAACATGTAGGTTAGACTAAAATGTTGGTAAGTTCATATAGTCCTATTGAATGACAATTTCATGACATATCAATCAATAGGATTATATGAGCTTAGAGGGTTGTATTGATGATTTAATTGATTATAATAATTTTTCCAACATACAACCTGACACTGACCAGCGAATTGCAAAAAAACATAAGAAGATTCCAATTTCGCAGGCAACCTGGCGCTTCCCCCTTAAGAAGATTTACAATCAGCCCACGTAGAACGCCAATCTTTTGCGACAAGCATGTTACTAAGCAATTTCCTTATGATGTCTGTAGCAATTTGTCTCAGAAAAAAAAATCGATGTCAATATTCTTCTTGAAGCAAAACCGTTTGGTTAGCGAACTTATCAATTATTATTAACGTCTTATTTAAATGTTTTAAAATGGAAGACATTTTTTTATGCTTTTCTAAGCCGTTGTGACCAAGAATAATGCCAACGTTTTGTGCAATTATGGTGTCATAATGAGTGATTAAAAAACACGTCATGATGATAGATGATAGTTCAATTTACCCTGCCGCCCTCTGTAGCAATAATTAGGGGTTACATGCTGAACAGTGATCATCCTTCTCTCTTATCGGGACGAACTAAATAGGTGTATTGAGAATATTTATTTTCATTTCGTAGTAAAAGTATTTGACAGGCAGGTAGTTGTTGGTGAGTTGGTCATTTACCATAGGCAATAAGTAGAACATGGTATACCTACCAAGTTCTAGCTAACAATACAATCGACAGAGCCGAAAACAAAAAAAGCCAAAAGGTCGCTTTTATTTAGGCATTATTTATCTTAAACTAGTGGATACCAGGCGTGTGCTACTACGCTAAAAAAAGAAATACATTTTGTTTATTCTACAAATAATATTAATGGTATGTACATCTAAACAAAAATAGATAAATAAAAAAAAAGAAAGAAGGAAAAGAATCACAGGGCATCAAAAAATTCGTCCGCATCGCTGTCGACAGGAAAAGTGCCCAAAAGGCTGGCAGCATTGCCACGTTGTATGGCGATGCTGATTCTTTGGCCAAAAAATAGGCCAGCCCTCTGGTCTCGTGAAGAGTCGACCAACCGCTTGGCGATGTCTCCAAAAACCAAGTGGGCACTCGGACCTCACGGCCCTAGTGTTTTAACCCCAATTTTCTATTATGTTTATTTGTTGGAAATAAAAGGTTTTTTTTATAGTCTAAAACCATTTTCGCGTTGTTGCCTTTCTAATGAAACTGGTTTTGGGACATGGGTTGGATAGTTTCAAAGTCTATAACGGACATAGGTAGACACATTTTTTTGTGTTTTACATGTACGAGTACATACACATACATAAACTCACGCCTTCTTCCCATGGGGGTAGGCAGAAACTACAGAACACGGTGGTGTTTTGTAGTTTAGCAGGTGTGCTACGATCCTTACATACACCTTTTGCCTCGTTTACGTTCATACATTTGGTCATACACGCACGCCGGTTGCGAGTACTACGCACCTGACCTTTCTGAAGAACATGACCAATAAGCTCACTATATGTCTTCCTAGGGCGTCCCCTCTCGGCAATTCCACTCACCTCTGTCTTGTAAATACCTTTTCTTAGTCGCCCTTCATTCATCCTCTCAATATGACCAAACCATCTACGCATACTCTTTTCAGTTTTTGTCACTACCTCTTCTTTTAAACCGCACCGTTGCCTGTTGTTTTGTGTTTTATATAATTATATTCATTAATTGATTGACACATCATTCCCTCCCTGAAGGACCAGGCACAACCTAAACCGCTACGCTTAGAAGCATGACATTTTGCACAACAGTTCTATAAATAACGAAGGTGAGCATTAAGGAAGGATTTAAAAAAAATCACCCCCTAAAATGTTTAAATAGGGGATGAAAGTTTGTATGGAAGTTCGTCATTTTTGCAGATGGGAGACCACGTCGGGCAGACGACTTGTGTTTAATAAAATGAAGAATAAATTCAAGTTAAAGACTTCTCTAACTCTAAAACATAAGAAAAAGAAACAGTCCACAGAATAAGGGCCAATCAAATAACAATGCGTCTTAGCAACTTCTCACTAAGGCATGTCTACACAATCGGAGAATAGTTTGCTGTTGACAGAACTAGCCGGAGAACAATACAACTTTGTGTCCCGGCCCTTATGTTGGTATTCAGGAAGATAGGAAGTACTTGTAAATGAAGGGGAAGCAGACTATAATTTTATGCAAAAACTATTGGTTGCCTTCGGTAAGGTAATTGTATGCGTGAAGGGTATCCGGGGTACATTATTAATAAGGTCAACTAAGTCAAATGATTAATGAAGGCACCTAAATAATTAAGGTAATACAGTCCGCAACAAAAGTCCATTAAAACTGTTGCGTTTACACATCATCAAAATTGACACAATAAAAATTTAAAATTTGCTTTTCAGCATTTCATATAATAGCTAGAAGTTAATATTCAAAAAAAAATCTTCTGTTCCGATTTTAATTTAATATTTTGCTGAATAATTTAGATTGAAAAAAACTGATGTGAAAAATCAGCTCTCGCAGAACCGACAATCGTTGGGGAAAACGAGTTCTAGAGCGGAGACTGCGTTTAGGCAAACGTAGTGTGGGACGCCCGTCGGCCAGGTGGACTGACGACTTGCGAAAGGCGGCTGGCAGAGACTAGATGAGGAGAGCCGAGGATCGGGCTCATTGGCGTTTACTAGGAGAGGCCTACTTCCAGTAGTGGACGAATATAGGCTGATTATGATAATCAGCTTTAGTTGCTGATTTCTGACAGTACCTTTGTAGTCCTTTGTGTGTTTTGTGTTTGTGTTTGTTGTGTTTGTAGTGCCTTTGTGTGTTTGTGTCTTCCGTTTACATTGGAGATTTGGTAACAGTAGCACTCCTTCTGAGTGAGATCATCTCTGACAGTCATTATTCGCCTGTTGTGGCCGTCAAGTTTTAATATGGAAACAAACTGACCTCACGTACGCAACATATGCAATGCAATATACGATAAGTGAATATGCATAGATTTTTGTATAAAATCAAGTCCATGAACCCTGGCTGGAGGCCTTAATTTATTAAGGCACAGCCTCCTAGGTTGACCAGCAAGATGCCTTTAACAAAAAATCCCAGTACAATTGCATTAGAAGAATTGGGGCCCAGCTAGCTGACATAAATTCATAATGCGATATGTACGTGGGACTAATTTATCTCTACCGTTATTGTGCCGCAGTTTTCATTTAATTTACATGCGGTTTGTTTCAGGAAATCACAATTTTCCGAAATTACAAAAGCGTCGTTGAATCAAGCAACCAAAAAAAAATCGATATGAATACGCAATTTTTTCATTAACAACTAAATTCTGATGATTATAATTCTGTAAAGCCATATTTGTTATGGTCGCTAATCATATTTTAATCAAAATACAACCTGATACTGACCTGCAAATTGCAAAAAACGTAAGAAAATTTGAATTTCGCGGGCTACCTTGGCGCATTCCCCTTAAATAAATGTAAATACAATAGGAATTAAAATTTAATTTCAACTTGTTGTGGTGAGATGACGTCACGTAGTTTTTCACAGAAACATGCCAACCCTTTGTTCAAAACTTGAGGGTGTGGAATATGTTGCGGCAAACATTTCGATAACACGATCATTGTGCGTAGAGCTAGGAATGGAACTCCCTGCCGATGTCTGCGTTACCCGATCACTATAACCTGGAAGTTTTCATGTGTTCATTAATAGGTTATTTTTAGCCAATCGTGCGCCGGTGTCAACAGCATCATCTCTTCCCATCAGTTGAGTTATTTTTCAAAAGCAACCTTAATTTGTATCCCGTACTACTGGGCAAAGACGTCCCTCCATATTTTCCGTCGGTCACGACACTACGCTACTTCTTTAATTTTTTTAAAGAATAGAGCCGACGAAAAATTTAAAAAAAATTGGTTGGTTTTAGAAATTCAGGAAAAGGATACCAGGAAGAATAAAGGGGAATCAAGGGGGGAAGGGGGGGGTATCTTTCTTCAGAAGTAGGACAGCGTAAGCTTACAAAAAAAAAACCTTTTTGAATTAGGTTAAAAGTAAAAGTAAACAGAAATCTAAAGGGAACAATAAATACAGCTTTAGATTATTTGAACAACAGTGAGTGAACAATCGTAAACTGTTAAGTCGGCCTTAAACTTTGCACTCCCAAGTCATTGCTATTATTGTGAATCCCTATTGGGGAAATACGGAACTAAAGTTTATATTAGTAAGTATCGGCGAAAATGCTGTTTGTGTTTTCTGCGAAAAAATTTATGATCGAATTTTCGAGTATTAGGGATCATTTCGATGAAGATAAATAATAATGAGGTGAATCCTATTTTTAACCAGTTACCTTTTATTTCCAAGTAACAGAGCTCAGTGTTAATGTTGTATTTGCCATGTTATAGCCATTTCATACAACTACGTAAGAATAGAATAGAATACTCTTTAATATGTATATCATAAAAATTACAGATATAAATGTAGATGACAATGGGCGGTCTTATCGCTAAAAGCGATCTTTTACAGACGACCTATGGATGGATTAAAGGGAGAAGGAGAGACAATAATGCAGGTAGTTAGTGGTGTACCATTTACATATACAATAAATACATACATACATAAAGCATATTCTTATCGAAATAATTATATTTCGATAAGAATATGCTTTATGTATCATATGCTTGTTATTTTATTATTATCATATGTTATTATGTGCTTTTGTGCTCTTGTTTCATGTTTATTATTGTATATATTAATATACAATAATAAACATGAAACAAGAGCAAGGAAACTAAATGTACTAATGATGTTTAAGGAGAGACGAAGTGTTTTTTATTGTATAAGAATGACAGTTGTGATTTGAATATTCGGACAGTTTATGTTGGTTGGCAATTTACTTTATAACTAATTTCCATGACTTTATTATTGAATTGTTATACTAAGAAATTCCCAGTACCTAACAGCACTAACTCCCCGGAGTTCCGATTTCTTCTCGGTGTTGTAAAACACATCTGCCAATTACTTTTGAGAATACAGTTTTGTTATATTACTCGTACTTGCCAAGTTTCTAATGTTATTGTGTTTTCATTCATTCAGTTTGTGGCGTATTCAGAAAGTAGTAATTAACGAATAAAACTTTTATCTAGTAAAAATATGGCACATTAAACACGTTATGATGTGGCGGGTATTAGAGTGGTTATGTGTTTTATATAGTTTCATGTCTGTACTTACAGTTAAGCTTAGTATACACTAGATAATGCATTACTGATGAATAAAGAACTCGACTGTTTTGGATGCCATTATCCAATACATCCAATATTTATTCATATAATTGGTCGTGTATGTGGTTGCTTTGTATTCTTAGTGGTTACTGTTTATATTATTTTCCTATCTATAGTGCCAATCATTAGACCTGACTTGGTTTCCTTATGTCCTTTTTGGGTAACCACAGAAAATCAGCGTTGTGCTGTGGATCCCCCATAGCACAGCATTATGCTGAATGGAAACATTCTTGTCACAGTCATGATGTGCAGCCGTCGACTATTTCTGTTTTGTGCTCGTGATTATAGATTTATTTTGTTTTTATTTTACTTGCACGTGTTTTTGTGACAAATAAACCTATTTTTCTTTCTTTCTTATCATCATGATTGGCAGCCTTGTTCCACCCACTGCTGTGGACTCCTCCCGTTTGTGCTATGCTTCGCTAGTCTGTTCAAGCCGCATCCAGGTCATCCCCATGATCTTCTGTAGGTCGCCAACCCACCCGGCTGTTGGTCTGCCAATGCTTCTACCGTCTCTTAACAACCATTTCGTTAGTTTTCCATGTATTGATAGTCATCTGCCTGACCTGTTCTTGACAGGCGGGAAAGCGCGGTCCGCTGTCACTTATTGGTGGTAAGTTTCGTGCGTTCGGACAATCTAGGGTTTCTGTTCGCGGTGAGTTTGTAGTTTCGGACAATCGGGTGTTGGGTTGGAGAAAAATAAACGGAATGTTCATAATGGAGTAACTTGTCACTGTGTTAACCAACATTAACACAGTGACAAGTTACCCCATTACGAACACACTACTCCATATTATGTAAAACGCCAGACAAGCCTTTCCTAAAAATAAACCTACACAGAAAAAGACTCTTGAATATTGAACTGGGATCCTAAAAGGCTGAAAAATGCCGTGAAAAGGGTAATCTATCCACAAGTGATAAATGGTCTTATTGTGAAGACTACAATAGTGTCCCCAATCCTAAGGACGTTTGGTCCTTCCGGCCGCCTTTGTGTGGCGGGATAGTTTCGAGCGAGCGTGCGTGTTCTTCCTTATCATTAGGGTTTAAATACTGAAAAATAATTGCCAAAAGTAATATCAGCCAGGAACCCCTAGAGCAGCCTAGTTATCAGAAATTACATTAAGTGGGCCGTATACCCATTTGATAACCTAACATAAAAGAGAAATCCTAAAACTAACACAACTCTAAATTTCACAACTTTTATTAGCTCACATCTCCCGAGAATTATCTTCTAGTTCCATTTAAAAGTTAGATATACTAAAACCGATCAAAGTAAAAAAGACAAACATACGGTAAAATATATGAATTGATCAAAGAAAGAGTTATTGAGCACTGTTGGCACATGGTCAGTCCAGTTGGCAAAGGTCCTATTCCTGTCGCCAATAAATATCTGTTATTATATATTTAAAAAAAAAACTATGTACGTATAAAATAATAGTAGGAATTATTCCCTCTTTTTCGGATAAATCTTACGCACCACTATTACTACATTAATCATCATTAAATAAGAATATACTCCCCGTGGGCGTATAAAGATTGTAATATCTATCACTCTTTTAAAAAAGACACGCATGACCTCATCCACAGCATTTCTTGAAAAATATCCATAATTTCGATTTTATACCAGTAACATAGCAACGCTGCTTGGTGACCGAAATAGTGCAGAATGGTGGTGGTGATGGTGAATGGTGGTTGGAGAATGGTGGTGGGTCTATTTCTTTTTTGTTTTTAAGGGGTTTACTAGAGCTAAAGCTCGGTCAGTGTCGGATTGCATAGAAAAGAAAGAGACGCGCGATGACACAGCGCTGGTAATTTATTGCAAAATATGAAGAAATTATGGATTTACGAAAAATCTATTCTTTGGACTAAATAATTAAAACACTATTACGTTAGTATGTTGCTTGTAGAATAATCTGAAAACAATCTGAGTGTTTGCATGTATGTATGTATGGTTCTTAATCGTTAAAAAAAAATATATAGAGGTATCTTCGTGATTTTTTTCTATCACATCAAGTTAATTGTATTATGTTTTCAATACACTATCTAACTAGCATATATCCTGCAGAAATTCATATATTTTTCTGATTTTGGTTACTGCAGTGGATCACATATTTTTAGGCATTTTAAATTTGCGTTTAGGTCATGTAGTCCCCTTAAGAGTGTGTTTAGTTGTTGCTGTTTGTTGTAGTTTGTGATAATCCTGTGCGAGTCCCAATAAATACTTTTTCTTTCTTTCTAAATAAGTATAGTGGCAGTATTTTCCCGGAAAAGTTTCTTATTCCACAAAGAGCTTCTTATTTCACAAAATTCCTTCAAAAAGCTCCGTGCAGTGTAAGCTAAACTTTATATCAGTTAAACGCGTTGTACTGTGATCTAATTCGAATATGTTTCCGAGCTATGCGTTTCACTCAAAACGTTTATTGCTCGTAACATCACGCTGTTTACGGCCGTGTACATAAGCAGAGACCGTAAACTGGGTGCTGTCAAGTCTACATGCGATGTTATTATGTGGCTGGAATTTTCAATGTGTGGTTATAATTATTATTAATGGGTTTGGTTTTGGAGTTTGATTTGTTATTTAGGTGTCTGAGGCATCTGTAGCAGATAATTATTAACATATTAAGTAGTTCTCACATGATGTGATAATATGTGCGTTCCAAAAATACATTTCTGTAGTACCTACTCCGAACTTTTTGTGTTAATTACCATGTCCGGATGAAAGGCCCAGATTTTCACTGTGTGCATTTTGTGTGAGGTTTTTAATCAGAAGTTTAAACTGAAGAATTGAGCATAGAACTAGAATTAATAAAGAGTAAAAGTTAATCAAGCAATTCAGTTCAGAAAATTAGCAAACAGTAACCCATTAGTTACTGCCACAAAGGTATTGTAGCTATTCATATTTTTATAGCAATGTTTATATGCAAGCAAAAAAACTAGAATTAGATTCTTATTACGTTAGATAATTCTCTGTTAAAGGTTCACTATCAATTTACAGAAAATTTTAAGACATAGTATAACATTGACATAACTAAATTGAGCCTATTGATCATTACGCATAATATTATCACGCGTAAATGTTTTGCCATAATATTTATTGCCATACATTAATCTAAGCTAACCTAAGCATTGCATTATGTCAAAGTATTATTATGCCACAGTATCATTATGCTAATAAAAGTTATGTAAATAAAAATAACGGGGCAGTCTTTGTGGACTACCGATGCCGATAGAAGTAAAAACTAAGTAACTTGTAAACCCGCTCATGGGAAGCGTGCGGTGACGACGACGCGAGTTTCACGCTTTTTGTTCACCCAAAAAATACACTTATATATGTTATGGTCCAAGTCATAATAAGGGCATTATTCATACTGCCCGGGCAGCAGAGTCCACCAACTTATGTCTTAGGGATCGGTACAAAATGCAATATCACTTACTGTACTAGGAGAATTTAGGTTGCAAGAGCGAGCGAAGCGAGCTCGGGACTTGGGACACCCCGACTCGGACAGGTTAGGTTAAGGGGATGGCGGGATCTGGAAGACCCCGCCATCTCCTTTGTGGTTATTTTTGTGGCCTCCCAGAAGTAGGAGCCCCGCCAAGCGGGGCTACGTCGGCTGCGCCTTATTATTATTCCCATTCAGAAATAGGAGGTCGCGTCTAGTAGTAAATTCAATTGGTGGATTTTGTAGACAAAGAATCTACATTCAATACTCAGTTGGTGGAATCTGCTTATATGCCGCACTGGCAGTATGTTTAATGCCCTTATTATCACTTGGACCATAACTTATACACAGTATACATATAGCTCATGGAAAGCGTTCGGTGACGATGACGCGAGTTCTATGATTTTTGTTCACCCAAAAAGTGATCAACGCGCGTAAAGAAGTTTTCAAAATAAATTATGCGAAAAAAAGGGATCCTCAAAAAAAGAATATCTCTAATCACTAACAAAAACTCTGAACAAAACACAATAATAATATTTACAAAAATAAGTTGTGATAAAATGAAAGCAAAAACACTTCTTCAGACAGAAAGGCTTGACTAAATAAATCTTAGCTTTCTGATGTAAATATTTGAGAACGAGTTTCTTTTATAGTGTTTATTTTGTGAGATAAGGAGTATTTGTGATTGTAAAGTGGCGCGACGATTCGAAGAACTAGGGAAAAAGGTAATTGCTGAAAAAAACGTTTCGTTGTTTTATTTAGTGACTCTAAGAGTCAGTTCTAAAGATCAGGTTAGAAATTAAAACATAATAACCTAACCTGACTAAAACTATTAACAAACTAAAATTTTCTGTCGAAAAATTCCTCTGAATCGCTGTAGACTGGTAATATACCCAAGAGACTGACGGCATTGCCACGTTGTATGGCAATGCTTAGCCTCTGGCCAAGGTAAAAGCCAGCCCTTGGGTCACGGGAAGTGTCAAACAGGCGTTTGTAGTTTTCGTTGAACAAAACATGGGCACTCGGACCCCACGGTTGGTGATAAAAAACATGAGAAGTGAGTTCTTGTGTAATTTTCTAATTCTATTTTACTTGCTTGTGCCCGCGGCTTCGCCCACGTGGATGTCGGAAACTATCCCACGGTAACGTAATACCGAGATAAAACGTATCCTACGTGTTAATCCAGGTTATAAAGTATATGTGTTCCAAATTCCAGCCAAATCCGTTTAGTAGTTTTTGCGTGAAAGAGTAACAAACATCCATCCATCCATCCTCATAAACTTTCGCATTTATAATATTAGTAGGATGTGTGGGTTGTCTTAGGCAATACCACTTGAATAAGAGAATCTTTCTTTTACTAAAGCCGGAATATGTATGTAACTCACAATTCATGTAATAGTATTAACAGAATCCTTTCTCCATACTAAAAGCGAAAAAATGAGAAAATAAATGAGATAATATTCTCAGATTTATTCAACCCGAAAGGGCATTATATCGATAATACGAGTATGATGAAGCACAAGCAAATCCAATATGGAGTAAGGTAACAGTAAAAATAAATACTGAGATGTGATCGAATATTCTCATCCTGTTTCATGACACAGAATAATGCCTAAAGGAAGTGAATAAATCGTAGATAATCTTTATAACAGAAGCGGGATTATGAAGTAAGTATTTAATGGCCTAAATTGAGTTCTATTTCCAGTCTCAAAAGAAATGGAGTTCACATCATATTGACACTTTCAAAATTCAATTTTGTCTTCCTGTAACGTTTGTCATAGACAAAAATTTGTGTGAAAGCAAAGCGTATGAAAGGTTATTTTATGTAATCCTTATCACCCATCTTAAGATTAACTGCCATATGCATAGAAAGATACGATAAAATCTTATTAAGTAATTGGAAAAAAAACAAAGACAGAATGTCTTTATTTTTTTTCCAATAAGAATTAAGAATTAAGAATCTTATTCCAGGAAAAAAAAATAACCAGTATGCAAACTGTAACCTTGAATTCAGCATATGATTCTAGACCAACTAGCGTAGAAATAATTCGTCGGTTATCAAAAAAAAAAAACTGATGTTTCCAAGAAAAGTGCAATAGCATTTTTCTATGAACCCACGCGGTCAAAATGTTTGGAACAACTAATATATTTTTTATAATCGACGAACAATTTCTATGCTAGGGGATCTAGAATTAGGCACGCAATAATTGCGGCGGTAAGTCCCCGGGTGTTATCATTGTGTGGATCGACCGGAGGACACGGTGGAGCATACGGTGGAGATCTGCCCGGCTTGGGCGGAGCACCGCCGTGTCCTCGTGGCGGCGATCGGCGGCGGCGATCTCTCGCGTCCGGCCCTGGTCCAAGCCATGGTACGGAGCGAGAGAGAATGGGAAGCTGTCACCTCCTTCTGCGAAGCAGTAATGCTCGCGAAGGAGAAGGCGGAGTGCGTGAGGGAGAGGCAATCGTTGCGCCCTCACGCGGTGACTAGGGCGCCGCAGGAGGAGACACCCTGGGCATCGGGAGTCGAAAGCCGACTCCCGGCCACCGTAGGCGCGGGCCTGCGGACGGCGAGCAATGGGCAGCTCGCCGTCCGATAAGGACCAGACCTGGGTCGACGGCGCATTGTGTTCCACGCGCGCTTCAAAGAGATGTCAGCATAATTGACGGGGTCCGATAGGGCCGATGCCTGCCGGGGTCGCGGATTGTTCGATAGAGTTACCGTGGCCCTGGCGCACAGGCAACTGAAGGCGCACGGGTAGGTTTTAGTCACTAAAAGGCTCATACAACCTTCCGCTCCGCCCAGAGCGGGAGAAGTAATTTGCCGACTTCCCATCCAAAAAAATAAGCGGGTCTAGAATCATATACTGAATTAATGGTTACAGTTAGCGCATTGCTTAATGTTTTTTCCTGTATAGAGAAATATTTCATAATTCTTATAATTCCAGTCTTGTGTGGGTGTGCTAAATAGGTGTAGTTCAGAATGAATGCCAGACATTTAATGCATGCCGCTAGTTTTCAGAATCTTATAGATCAATCGGTTTTCCAGGTTAATCTTAGTTGAAAAACCGTACAGCCCAGGTTCATGGCGAAAAAACAAACCGATTCTAATTTATTAGCCCTGAATAATCAAACGCTGTATCGCTATCAACAGGAAGAGTCCCCAAAAGGATGGCAGTATTGCCACGTTGTATGGCAATACTGATCCTTTGACCAAGAAATAGGCCAGCCCTCTGGTCACGTGAAGAGGCAACCAACTGCTTGGCGATTTTTTGATGCCCTATGATTCTTTCCTCTCTTTTTTTAATAAACGTTTTCCTTCAACTTTTAACTGTTTGATGTTTTAGAAATTTTGGGTACATCGAAATGTGTGTTAAAATAAACTCAAACTCAAACATACAGCATTTATTTCAAATAAACCAATTACAGGCACTTTTGAATTGTCAAGGGATCAGTCAGTCAGAAAAATTAAGCTAGTTGCCCATTCCAAAGCGTAGTAGGTACCTATGGAGAAGAACGGGCAAGAAACTACATGGACACTCTTTTAAATCAACATAATTATAGTTACAAAAAAATATGGTTACATCAAACATGTTGAAATTAAAAATGTGAGAATGATGTAGAAAGACGAGCACTTTAATAGCACCCGTAATAAAAACAAAAACAATTCAAAAAAAATAATTAAAAAAATGAATAGTAAGTACCCAATGGAATAGCAATAAAGGCCATTCAGTTTGAGAGTTTAGAGAAAAGTGATGTTTAGTGACGAATTCGGGGAATTTTCACAAATACATGAAAATTGGGTCTTCTCGAATTCCATGAATATTCTAATCGTAGTCGCCTAGGTGTTACGGGGAACTTAATTGTTGCAAATAGGTTACACTACCACGTCCTGCACATATTAGTATTAATTTTGAGACTGTTAGCTTTTAAATTAAGTAAATTTTATCTTGGAAATTGAAACAAAAATACATATGAACACATTTTGTGATAACGTTATATAAATTCCACAAATCCCCAAATTAAAAAAAACTTTATCATGGAAAAGAATTAGGTACAAATTACAAATGAAGCCAAAATTACTTTCTTATTATTACGAATAGAAAGTTATTGGAACAAATTAACGTTTAACGTAACGTCACAACGTTAAGTTTGTTCTTATAATTAATTTAACAGCAACCTTGTAGGTTTGTTCAGTTTAATGATAACTTTGATATTTTTAACTGACTTTAAAAAGGAGGAGGTTCTCAAATCTCTCTGTTTTAGTGTAGTGGTAGTAGTTAGTGTATATTGTTGATGTTATATTAACTTCCTGTCACTGTTATATACATAGCAAGTAGTGATATATAAATTGGTGTGGGGTAGGCACCACAACTAAAAAGTGCAAAATTAAAATTAAAAACTTTTTCCCAAAAAAACAACTGACTTCCAAAAAAAAACACTAAACCGTGAAAAATAGTGTTTTTTTTGGAAGTCGGTTGTGTTTTTGTAAAAAAGTTTTTATTTTCCTCTTTTTAGTTGCGGTACCTACCCCACACAATTCGTATACCACTACTTGATATGTAAATAACAGTGACAGGAAATTATCAAAACATCATCAATATAAACTAAGTGGAAAAAATATGCAGTATTATGACAGTTTTTTTTTTTTTTTTTAACTACTTGTCAGAACTTGATCAAATTTAAATGAGTCCACATGTAAAGCACCTGCTATCAAATAAAAAACGAATCATCCAAATCGGTTGCCCAGAAAAAAGTTCTGAGCAAACATACATAAAAAAAAAACATACAGTCGAATTGAGAACCTTCTCCTTTTTTTGAAGTCGGTTAAAAAAACGACTTCCAGAAAAACCATACAAAGTAAAAAATAACTTTAATTTTGGTAGTTGGTGAAACAAAACGAAAATATGAAACCAAAAGCAAAAAATATAAGGTTTTCATTATTTTCAGACGCCTAAAAAATTTCAAAGATTTACTTTATCCTGTTACTTAGTCTCAATTAAATAATTTTAATTGGCCTTATAATGTCTTTGCCAGCAGTAACCAATTAAGGGCGAGTTTATAGGTCACCTATTTTGAATACAAATATAATTATATTCTTAAAAATAGGTTTAATGTTGCCCAATAAATAAGCATATTGATAAATTATAACCACCTATACCTACCAATTAATAAATTTTGCTAAAAGAAAATGTGTATTAGGTATTGATTAATAACATAAAACATGTCCATTATAGAAATTGATTCGCCATCTACGAGTATGTCTAAAATGTTTCATGGAAATACAGCCTACTATAATTTTACCTAAGTTAGTCTGTTACTAGATTGGTAATCAGAAAATCAGTATGTTTAAATAGAAATAAAATGGTAGCCTAAATGATAGGCTACGACTAACTTATAATTTCAATAAAATTATGCATAATATTAGATACTAACCTAACCTACATAATTATTAATCAAGTATATGCTGGTATAAGTTTGGAGAGACTCGTGGCTTAATAACTAGTGGTTCTGTGACGAGCAGTGGTGGCCCAGAGGAGCAGTGGTGGCCCAGTGGTATCGGCCCCGACTTACGAGTTGTAGGTCGTGAGTTCGAACCCAGGCAGGCGCTTTACTTTGTGTAAATAATTTCGTCACCACTGCTCTCAAAACGGTGAAGGGAAACATCGTGAGGAAACCGGCATGTCCTACAACCAAAAATTCGAAGACATATGACATCTACCAACCCGCACTGGGCCCGCGTGGTGGATTACAGCCCATTCCCTCTCAAAGAGAGGAGGCCTGAGTTCCCAGCAGTGGGAACATTATAGGCTGATTATGCATGATTATGCTGTGACCTGTATACCTCGCGAGTATGTCTTTGCATAGCTTAAAACTGAATAAATGTTCACCGCGCACCTTAAAAAAAAAGCGCGCGCAGAGAGCGCGAAAGGACTGAATTATGTTGTTTTACGATTTCAATCTCCAAATCTGCGCCATTTTGAAGAATTTCAAAAAATTTAATCGATAAAAAAAACATAAAGTTATAGAACTTGCTCCCAAAATTTCACGAGAATCGGTTGATAAATGCGACCTGTAGAGGAGAACAGACGGACATCGAGAAAGAAATAAAGATAAATAGGTTTATTTGTCACAGAAACACGTGCATACAAAAAAGATAATTAGCTCTGGTAACAATGTAAAATAAAAACAAACAAAATAGATCTATAATCACGAGCACAAAACAGAAATAGTTGATAGCTGCACGTCATTACTGTAACAAGAAGGCTCGGAAAGGCATCGGGAAATACGAAAGCATTTTTGCCCAAGCTGAAACGGAGACGCTTCGCTTGCGTTTCGCGCTCGCTCGGTCAATAAACGGCCGCACGTGTCGATCGGAGGTTAAGCTCGCTTGCCGCGGTCAGTTCGTGGACCAACCAGCCATCACATATCGAGACCCCTCCATGCCTCGCAAAGTACGGTAATCTGTTGGTCCCGGCTGTCATTCATAGATCTTTGAGAGTCGTTTCGGGTAGGAGTACTCAGGAGAAGCACAACCAGTCTTACTAAGGGTCTTACCAGTGTTACCCAGTAACTGGTTGTGAGGTCAGATAGGCAGTCGTTCCATGTTAAATACTGGTATCCAGCGGCTTCCAGTAAGACTGGAAGCCAACCCCAACAAAGTTGGGATAAGACTAAGCAGATTGAGTTAATTTTATAAACATTTAATTTTCCTAACTTTATCAGCAAGCAACACACGACATGCATAGCCATCTATCGTCAGGGGAAATCTAAACTTTGCTTTAGAATATCTTTCCTCTAATGGATTGAATTTAATCGTGTATTTTATTTAGTAATAAAATGTAGAATAATACTTAGATTTTATTCTTGAACACATTAACTGCAACGTCTAGAGACGGGCGGCGGTACTAGTAATACAATTCGTGACACAGAAAAGCCGTCAGTTCCATAACGTCATTAATGCCATAGTGTGGGTTACCGGTTGTATGGTTTGTATGAATGGTGTTGACAACGCCGCCTCTAGCAGCAGCTGCTGAAGCTTCTCCGAGCTCTGTGACTTGTAATATTGTAGGTCATATGTAGGTGTACCGTGTAAGTAATATTGTAATTCTTAAGGGCCCGGTTGCGAGGTTAGATTGAAAGATCAATAGTGATTTTGAAAATATTCCTTTGTAATCATAGAGATAATTTTAATATTCTGAAGTATACATTTTCACTATTATTTTGTATTGTCACTCCGAAACAAGAGAGCAGTGGTGGCCCAGTGGTATCGGCCCCGACTTACGAGTTGTAGGTCGTGAGTTCGAACTCAGGCAGCCACTTTGCTTTGTGTAATTAATTTCATCACCATTGCTCTTATAAAACGGTCAAGCTAAAACATCGTGAGGAAACCGGCATGTCCTAGAACCATAAATTCTAAATATGTGACATCCACCAACCCGCACTGGGCCCGCGTGGTGGATTACGGCCCACTCCTTCTTACAGAGAGAAGGCCTGTGTCCCAGCAGTGGGAATATTATAGGCTAATTATGTTCCAAAACTCATTATTAGGTACATTCATTTCATAATATTTTAATTAAATTATTTACTAATCAGTGTGTAACAAAATGATGTTTACATTTTCAGATACAGATTTATGAATAATTAACTTATTCAGTTTAGTGATGTTACGATTTCGCGGGATTATCATTTACAGTTTGAATATTCAATTCATTCAGCAGTAAACTGCTGTATTTATTTATAACTGTGTGTGGAATTATGTCATTAATTTAATTACTAAAATAATTTAATCGCTTTAAAGATGCCACAGCATATTATAATGCTTTGTTATAACCCTCATTGTCGCAGACGTAGGTACGGCCCGTTTGCATTGATAAATAAACTACAGACTACTACAGTGTTTTTTAAATAAACTAACATAACATCACGCCTGTAACCCCTAATGGGTTAGGCAGTGGTGTACCTGTAGTACACCCACATTTGGACAGTAATGTTTAAGCCTCATGTAATAGGGGGCGAGCCTATTGCCATCAACCGGGCATAAATCCAGACTCCGGACTGCTACTGAGAAATTCCAACAATACGATGCCTGTCCTGGGAATCAAACCCAGGACCTTATGCTCAGCAGTAGCGCTTTTATTTTTTTATACATACATACATACATAAACTCCCGCCTTCTTCCCATGGTGGTAGGTAGAAACTACAGAACGCCACCTGCTATAATCCTTACATACTCCTTTTGCCTCATTTACGTTCATACATCTGGTCATACACGCACGCCGGTTGCAAGTACTACGCACCTGACCTTTCTGAAGAACATCACCAATTAGGTCACTATAATTATGTCTTCCCAGGGCGTCCCCTCCTGGCGTTTCCACTCACATCTGTCTTGTACCTTTTGTTAGTCGCCCTTCATTCATGCTCTCAACATGACCAAACCATCTAAGCATACTCTTCTCAATTTTGGTCACTACATCTTCTTTTAAACCGCACCGTTGCCGTAGCGCTTTTTTATAACTATTACAAATAAATTGATGGTAATAAACTATGCTGGAAACCACTTTACCACAAGTCTGTATTCGTACCTCTTTTTAACACACACAGCACACCCAGACATAATCTCTCTCATAATAATGATTGCTATGAGAACACGACCTAGTTTTTCTTAATTCAATACTCATTTATTGCATTCCACAATGTTTACTTAGATAAATTAAAATTTAATCAGATCATTATAGACCCTGTCGGACACAGCAAATTAGTAGGAGAGACGAAGTATTAAAACTGTTAGTCTTCTTTACTATATCTATAAATGATAATAAGGTTTTAATATGTATGAACTCATGAAGTTTCAGATAAATAAATTGTACTAAAAATGATTAAATAACTAGCTTTGGTCCGCGGTTTTGCCCGCTTGGATGTCGGAAAATATCCTACGGGAACGTGCTACCGGTATTAAAAGTATCCTATATGTTTGTCCAGGTTATAAACTGTATGACCATCTAAATCCGTGATTGAGTGACAAACATCTAAACATACAAACTTTCACATTGATAATATTAAGTAGAAAGTAGGATATATTAGTAGTATATTCTACATATTATTAAACATTGCCTTATATTTTCTCTTAATTTCTCAGAAACAACCTAATTATTTCACTAACACAAACATCCCAAACCAAGAACACATTTCGCTAATACAGTAAAATAATTAAGAACAAAATACATAATTACTTTATCTTCCTGTAACTTAAATTTTAATTAATTTCCAAGTTAAACATTATCCGCTAATATAACTTAACACACATACTTAAGGGGGATGCGTCAAGGTAGCCCGCGAAATTCAATTTTTTTTACGTTTTTGGAATTTGCAGGTCAGTATCAGGTTGTATGTTGATCTAAATATGATTCGCAGCCGTATCAAATATTTATTTATGGAATTATAATTAATAGGCTCGCCCCCTATTACATGGGACTTAAACATAACTGGCGAAATGTGGGTGCGCTATAGGTACACCTCTTCCTAACCCTTCAGGGAATACAAGCGTGATGGTATGTATGTGTATGTATAATCATAAAAATCATCAATACCTCGCTTCATATCATCTCATCATATACACATACATATTAACCTATTGAATGACTATTTCATGAAATCATGACATTTGAGGCCACTTCTAACTTAAGGAGTTGTATTGCTGATTCTAATGATTAAAATTCTGGAAAGCCATATTTGTTACGGCCGCGAATCATATTTTTATCAACATACAACCCGACCGTGACCTGCAAATTGCAAAAAATGTAAGTATTTTTGAATTTCGCGAGCTACCTGAGCGCATCCGCCTTAACAGATTCACTGAAACCTGACAATGTTGATTCAAGATACAGGCCATTTCCTGGGATGGTATCATCGTTAATCCCGGCCTCCCCGTGATATCCGGGAACGCGGCACAACACTACCTAGGGGAATATTCTCAAGTAATTACTATGGTAATAGGAATCATGAATATTAAAAGTAGTCTTGTGTACAGATTAACTTATCTGGCAGATTAGAATAAAAAATTGTATGGATATGGGTGTGGTACTGAGTTGGGTAACGATGACTTCCCGAGGTGGCGGCGCGTAATGTTCCACGCGCGCCTCTCTTAGAGGTCGCGGGGGGAGTCAAACACCTCACTCCCCCCGTTTGACCAGACGGGGCCCACAGAGGCGGGCCGGCACCAGTCGGGGGCTGCGTTGAAGAGTGCTTATGTGCCCCCGTAGCCCCCGGTGCAAGTGTGTGAGAGAACACGGGGTGGTTTTAGTCAGTAGAACTCTGACAGACCCCTCCACTCGCCCCAGGGCGTAGGACAACCAAAAGGATTTCCACCACGTTAACAAAAAAAAATGTTGATGCTTATCTGCGTCCATTGTTGGGAGGACACGGCGTGGCATACGCTTGCAGAGTATGTAGCTTGGGAGAAGCCGCGCCGCCGTGCCCTCGTTTCGGAAGTGGGAAGCGCCTCGTCGCTGCCGGCTGTGATTCGTTCTATGGTCGGCGACGCAGCGTCATGGGACGCGGTGACCTCCTTCTGCGAAAATGTCATGTTGCAGAAGGAGGCAGCGAAAAGCGAAAGGGAGATTTGGAGTGCTCTCCCGGCCCGCAGCAGGCGCACCGGGCGTCGGCAGAGAGCAGATAATGCCCTCTTCCAGCCCTCTAAATGGGTCCAGGGACGGCGGACTCGTGGACGTTCCTATAAGACCCAAGGTAGTGGCGCGTAATGATCCACGCGCGCCCCTCTGAGACGTCGTGGGGGGAGTTGGGGAGAAGCCTAGGCGGAGATGATGTAAAAACCATTAAAATCTTCATAATAGAATGAAAAGTTATTGTGTGTTGTTATATAGCTTGAAGAAAAGTGAAAAGCACTGAATATAAAGTAGTTTTTGTTTTTTGTTTTAGCTGTACTTATCGTTTCACATAAGCAATCATTATGTTTATGAAGTTGATAATTAACAACTTCATATATCTCTAACCGCAATACATTTTTGGCATGGGTAATTTAATTTGTAATAACAATTTGTAAACCGTTTTTTTTTTTACTGATATCTTTGATAAGGCACTACAATTTTTCAATTGAGCGTAATTTTGAAGTGCCTTACCGATCTCAGAAAGTAGGATCGCTTTTTACGATTCGGTCGCGAGTTTGGTTCTTGAGATGTAATATTTCATTAACTGTTTAACCGAAGGGTTTGTCCATGGTGGGTGAAACACTATATAATTATGTAGATATATAAACGTGTTTTTCAATGGACTTAGAAAATATTTGACCGTCATAGAATGCAATAAAAAAATCTTTACTCGCTTTCACGCTGACAGTTTCACGATCCATCAAATAATTGTATACACTGGTACCGAAATATAAGAGGCCACGCGATGACTGATGCATCTGTGATTCATACGTGACAGATCAATGCGAAGCTGCTTCATGGCTCTTCATCGTGTGTCAGTCATTTCTCGGCTTCGTAAGATCACCACACCTTTACACCACACCTCCACACCTTCATACCACACTTTCATACCTCTACACCACACTTCCACACCAGATCCCCACACCATACTTCCACCCGACACCTTCACTCCTCCACACCACACCTCAACAGTTCCATACCACACCTCCACACCACACCTCAAAACCTCCACACCACACCTCAACACCTGGACACCACACCTCCACACCTCCAGTGTGTTCTCGGTCTCTGTCAACCAGCCGGTTTCTGGATTGTGAGTTTGAAGTTGAGAACTTTTCAACCTCTACTTCAGCATTACTTAAGAAATTCCTTATGCCAACCAAATTTTAAAAAAAATACGTTTTTTGCAAATCATTTTTGAATTGGATTGGCTTTACCTTAAGTAATTCTAAAATAGAGTTTGAAATGTCAGAAACCGGGCCTAAAACATTGATTTAATTAGTAAATTGTTTTAAATCCATGTTATTTAGTATAAATTGCGCTTTCTATCTGTCACACACGCATGATATACAACAAAGCAATTACTCTCATTTAAATAGCCATGTTTGTCGAAGGACCGATGGCCGGTGGAGCAGATGAGTCCTGGAGTGGAGACCGCGTATCGGCAATCGTAGTATGGGACGCCCCCAGCTAGATGGACTGACGACCTCAAAAAGGTGGCTGGGGCAGACTGGATGCGGAAGGCGGACGACAGGGTGTTGTGGCGCAGCATGGGAGAGGCCTATGTCCATCAGTGGACTGCGATAGGCTGATTTGATTATAATAAGAATAATTTATTTAGGTACATAAAGGTTTTGGACATGAGGGACTTACAAAATATGCATTATTAATTACATGGTATAGGTACAACGAATTGTTGAGTGAATCGCTGCTCTCCTAGCGAGATTACTGAGTAATCTGTATTAAGGAGAGACAGTTTCGACTCCCAATTTGAGTATCACAACGTATCACAACACATGTGGTCCCATTAAAATTGGATCAAGGTCTGACCAGTAGTTTTTGAGTTATCCTTAATACTGTAGATTTTTTCCACTTAGTTTATATGGATGATGTGTTAATAATTTCCTGTCACTGTTATTTCTACACCAAGTAGTGGTATACGAATTTATGTAGGGTAGGTACCGCAACTAAAAAGTGAAAAATAAAAACTTTTTTACAAAAAAACAACCGACTTCCAAAAAAAAACACTAAAAGACGTGAAAAATAACTTTAATTTCGGAAGTCGGTGGCCAAACACGAAAATACAAAACCAAAGGCACCGACTTCCGAAATTAAAGTTATTTTTCACGTCTTTTAGTGTTTTTTTTTGGAAGTCGGTTGTTTTTTTGTAAAAAAGTTTTTATTTTTCACTTTTTAGTTGCGGTACCTACCCTACATAAATTCGTATACCACTACTTGGTGTATAAATAACAGTGACAGGAAATTATTAACACATCATCCATATAAACTAAGTGGAAAAAATCTACAGTATTAAGGATAACTCAAAAACTACTGGTCAGACCTTGATCCAATTTTAATGGGACCACATGTGAAGCACCACCTATCAAATAAAAAAAGAATCATCTAAATCGGTTCACCCAGAAAAAAGTTATGAGCTAACACACATAAAAAAAATAAAAAAATAAAAAAACATACAGACGAATTGAGAACCTCCTCCTTTTTGTGAAGTCGGTTAAAAAGGTATAAACAAAGTTAACAAAATAAAACTTTAATTAATCAGTTATTTACATAAAAATGCACAGTGAAAACAAATGATCCATTTCTCACTTTTTTTAGCCGACTTCACAAAAAAGAGGAGGTTCTCAATTCGTCTGTATGTTATTTTTAATTTTTTTTTTATGTGTGTTAGCTCAGAACTTTTTTCTGGGTGAACCGATTTGGATGATTCTTTTTTTATTTGATAGGTGGTGCTTCACATGTGGTCCCATTTAAATTTGATCAAGGTCTGACCAGTAGTTTTTGAGTTATCCTTAATACTGCAGATTTTTTCCACTTAGTATAAACTAAGTGGAAAAAATCTGACAGAACAGAACAACAACAAATCTGACAGTGACAAAAACACTAAAAGACGTGAAAAATAACTTTAATTTCGGAAGTCGGTGGCCAAACACGAAAATACAAAACCAAAGGCACCGACTTCCGAAATTAAAGTTATTTTTCACGACTTTTAGTATTTTTTTTTGGAAGTCGGTTGTTTTTTTGTAAAAAAGTTTTTATATTTAACAAAGTTGTCTTGGGTCCATTTTTCAAACGTACTTACTGCTTGAATGAAAAATGTTTTAGAAACTCCATATAAAATATATAGAGAGTGTGTGGTTCTGCATTTATTAGGAAACGGGCAAAGAGCATTATGAAGTTTAGTATAAAATCCGTATACCCAGTTTTTTGCAGTCTTTGTGTACTCAATGATAATCTAAAGTCCACCTATTCCTTTTTTTTTCTTTCCTTCTGTTGACGACGCTTTATTAACATTCATTTCAGTTGTTCTTTATTTTTCTATTTACTTATTTAATTCTTGAATACTATTAACGGCTTAGATTTAATAGTTGGCAACATAAATTTTTTGAGTAAAAGTGACAGCTGACAGCTCAGTTTCTATTATTTCTGGTTGTAAAATTTCCGCCATCGGCTTCACGAACTTACGCGCCATCTTTTTGTAAAAAAATATTAACACCAATAAAAACTTGCATTTGGACCAAAAAATCTGTCATTTTAATACATCCTGTGCTCCCAAGAGTTACACCTTCCTTTTATTATAAGGAAATAGTATCTGTCTAATAAAATACCATATGAAATGCCAAAACAATACTCTTTACTTAATTAAAAAAACAAAATCGCAAAAGAAAGGCCCGTAAAAATAACATTGATTTCTATCCAAACAAAAACCTTTTAAAAAAAATGGTTTGCTTAAAAATACAAAACCGAATGAACGCGTCAGTAATTCCTGGATGGCGGAAAAAATTAAAAAAAGTTACTGTTTAAAATGTCAACTGGGTGACATTCAACAGTAAACTTGAGTTATCCCAGAGGAGTTAAGGAGTATAAATATGGAAAAACAAACAGTTAGTCAAGTAATTATGTTAATAATTTAACGGGAAAACAAAACAGAATCGGTCTGAACATTTTTATTTGGTTTTTGTTTGGTGAAGATACATTGTTTTGTTTCAAACGTGTTTTTTAGCACATTGTGTGTATGTTTTTTCCTTATGTGTTTTCTGTATGGAATAGATAGGAATAGAAAAGAGAATAATTTATTGTTGCTAGAGGTATTTACAAATAATGCTGGTAAAAATTAAAAAGCTGTTTCTGTAACATACCACTCAGATGTACAAAACGCAAAATTTGAAAAAATAAAACGCAATAATTATCATCCTTGCTCTCTTGCTATAGAGCTCCTTTTGTGTTTTCGCGCGGGGAAGTATTGTTTACCAATTTGTTACAGCCATCAAATACCTACTTTGAAGCGTACTTATGGCCGCCGCGTCTGTGATATAAAGGCTCGTACGCACTGGCGCGTCGTGACAGCGTACACAAAGGCACCGCGTGCCGCGCGACGAGCGCCACCTTTGTGTCGCGCTGTCGCGTCGTGCCTGTTTGTGGGAGCCTTAAGCCTTTTACAGGCTTGTAACTAAAAACGTATTGAGTTGGTTAATCCTTTACTTGTTATTACAAATATTTAAATACACTTGAAACCAACAAAAGTTTGAATTGATGACAAAGTCAGGGACCCGGAAAGTATCCTGAGCAGTTTAATAATAATAATGTTTTTTTTTTTACAGAAAAAACATCCATGATTTGTTAGTAAATTAGCATGCGGTAAATTCCGTTTATCATGGTAGTCTAGTCTAGGTATAACGCATATAGGTCCCCTGCATATAGGTAAGAAGCGACTCTTGTAGAACAAATTTCAAGAAATTTTCATAGTTTTTTCCTTTTTTTTTTTAAATGTTGCCCCAAACTAGGAATTTCTCCTGTCTCGTGGGTGCATTTATAAACATTTAAACTCACATACACAAACAGCCAGACCCGGAGCAACTACTTGTAGGTCATACAAATATTTGTTCCGTGCGGGAATCGAACCCGCGACACGCAGCGCAGCAGTCAATCGCTAAACCACTGCGCAAACCGTGCCGTCTAAAAATTAGATGGAAATTGTTCTAGTAGAGTCGCGTGGCGTTGTCGTATAGCGCCTGTTTGCCTGTAAGATTTTGTTTTTAAGAAATAATTATGTAGATTACTAGAAAAGACACAATAGAAACTAAAACGAAAAGTTCCAGAAAACCTAGTAAAAAAATAAAGAACATTACACATATTTGTCAAATAAAAATAGGTTCGCTTCGAGTGCATTTAATAAAAACCATTTAACGGAGCGCTGGAGTGCACAGTGGACGAACGAAAAATACTCGGGACAAAAAGAGTAAATTATAAACGGTAACTCAGTGTGCCTGTAGTAGAGCACAGTACATTTTTTTTTGTGAACAGGAAATATTTAATTCTTGGTTCTTTTGTTGATTTGTAGGGAGTTTCAATCAATGAATCTTAATAAAGCTTGGCCCTTGCTTGTTTAGCACATAGCAAATGTAAACTCGCCCTCCGTGCATTTCTCCTGAATAAAACACGACGAGATTGAAAAGTACTTATAGACAATTACATAAAAGTAACCCTATTTCTTATTATTCAAATGCCCACAGGTACACTCACTCTCACACACTCATACACACACCCTTACACACGCACACACACCCTTACACAGGCACACGCACTCACTCGACTCACCACACCAACACTCCTCATTCTAATTTGTTTTATTTAATTCATTTTTTTTATTTTGTTTTCGTTTTTGTTGTATATTTTAAGCTGCAAAAGCATAAATAATAACATGATTTTTGTGATACTCAAATTGGGAGTCGAAACTGTCTCTCCTTAATACAGATTACTCAGTAATCTCGCTAGGAGAGCAGCGATTCACTCAACAATTCGTTGTACCTATACCATGTAATTAATAATGCATATTTTGTAAGTCCCTCATGTCCAAAACCTTTATGTACCTAAATAAATTATTCTTATTATAATCAAATCAGCCTATCGCAGTCCACTGATGGACATAGGCCTCTCCCATGCTGCGCCACAACACCCTGTCGTCCGCCTTCCGCATCCAGTCTGCCCCAGCCACCTTTTTGAGGTCGTCAGTCCATCTAGCTGGGGGCGTCCCATACTACGATTGCCGATACGCGGTCTCCACTCCAGGACTCATCTGCTCCACCGGCCATCGGTCCTTCGACAAACATGGCTATTTAAATGAGAGTAATTGCTTTGTTGTATATCATGCGTGTGTGACAGATAGAAAGCGCAATTTATACTAAATAACATGGATTTAAAACAATTTACTAATTAAATCAATGTTTTAGGCCCGGTTTCTGACATTTCAAACTCTATTTTAGAATTACTTAAGGTAAAGCCAATCCAATTCAAAAATGAAATCGGTGGCCAAACACGAAAATACAAAACCAAAGGCACCGACTTCCGAAATTAAAGTTATTTTTCACGTCTTTTAGTGTTTTTTTTTGGAAGTCGGTTGTTTTTTTGTAAAAAAGTTTTTTGTTTTCCTGTCGTTTTTTTTTTTTTTTTTTGTTGAATATGGTTAAGGAAATGGAAAGAATTTACAAAAAACTTTTTAAGGAAGTAATTTTTCTCTCCTTGTCCATTATCAGATTGTTTCATAAAAACTATACTTACGTGTACGTGCAAAATTTAATTTCATGGGCTTACGAGAAGTCATAATTAGAGAGTTTATTTTCAAATGAGATATTTTCTATATAAGCTAACATTTTACATAATAAAATAGGTCAATCTAGACTTTATTGAACGTAAATTTCTAACCAAAATGTTTGGACCTAAAGACCAAAAGTATGCAAATTGCAGAGAGGACGGCCAGTCTTCTCTACTAGGAAAAGCACAGGAAAAGCTTAAAACAATGTTTGACCTATTTTTATCAAGAATCGTTACAGTAGGCCAAAGTTTACATAAAAGATTCGACCAAAAGTCTGAACAAAAGAGTCCTCACAATAATGACGAGCTGTGTTTACAAAATTCAATTTGTTGAAGACAGTTTTTTCGCATTGTCATTCATTTGATTACCTACCGAATTTTCGGGTGACTAATATTCTTGCAGTTTTTGTTACACCGACGTGTACCCTTAAAAGGAGGCGGATAGTGATGAAGAGGAGAATCGATACAGGTTGTACAAAATGTCACAGTATATTTAATTAAGCAATATTACATCTTCATACAAATCGCCCGGAATGTCGCGCTTTGAAATCTCGGTGTGCACCAGTATTTAACAGAAAATGCGCATGCGCCGCGAGCCACAGTTACGTAAAGACGCTGACGGTGCGAGACGCTCAGAGCACATATTTTATTTACGTGAAATATGGCACGAAGTTATCGACTGTATTATTCAGTATATGAATATGATTCATCAATATTGAAACCAGTTTTTTTTTAAATTACTAACTCTGTCGACAAGTCAAGCCAAGGAAAGCGTAGTAAGCGGTAAGGTAAGGATAACATTATTTTTAGTTTTTATTTATTTATGTTATGTAGGTATTTCTATATTTATTAAAGCGTAGCGAGCATAACTTCCTTGACAGGTACTTAGTAGGTGAATAATATCTCTCTTTTTAGATGCCTTCGGTACCCATTGAAGGAACAAAATATACCTATACTAGCTTCTGCGGCTCCCCTCGCGTGGTTTTCTGTCTGTCACAGAACGTCTTTATCGTGCGTTCCACGATCGTGAAATGTAAACTATTCAACTCATATTCTTCCAAATGATTTCGTGTAAAATGCATTTTTAATCTATACAAAATTTCCCTGACGATAAGCAAATTTATTTCGATAGGGATTTAACATTACCTACTTCAATTATTATTCTAGACAAATTAACATATTTTTTATAAACAACACCGTCATATTTTATTATTTTGTGAATTAAATTTGTTTTGTCTAAGCATTTAGACATAATGTCATCGAGGACTTTTTATAGGCCTTTTTATGTAACTTTTCTGTAGAAAGTATTTTATTTTAGAACCAGAATAAATGGATAAACTAAAAAAATAAAACGAACTATCCAAATGGCTCCGGCTGTTGTGCCGTGATGATTTAACAAACAAACCTTACAGGACATACTAACTTCAACAAATCGCAAGGTTTAAAAATTAATGCCATCATTAAATTTGTCGGACTTATAAAGTACAGTTACAACTCAAGAGACAGTCAGTGGGCAACCCTTGTGCGAGTACCGAGCGGCCGAAGGTAATTATTTTAAGGACACTGCCGAGGCGTAATACTGCTTACTTTATTAAACTGTGCCAATATGTCAGTGATGTCGTTTATAAATTTATTTTTTATTTACGATTCATTAGTTATACATTAGCAAAGAAAAAAATCGTCGATTAGGTAGTTCTATATAGTTCTAAAATACCTAGTGGAATGTACATCATTTTGCAACATACAAGAAAATATCTCAAGCTTCCTAAATCTGGTTTGACTTTTTAAGTTTATCATCATTAGTCCACTGTAAAGGCTGACACACACTACAGGCCGCCAAATCACTATTTTTTTATTCAAATGCGCTGCACCGCAGCCTGTAATGTGCTCATAGCTTAACTGGACATAGGACTCACCAATCACATACAATTTGCCTCGATTCATTCAAGCCTTCGAGCAGTTAAATGTCTCACGTTTCTGTAATTTCACCGGTCAATCTTTCACCAAAACCTTGAATAATAAATTCATTTATTAAAATATTAATTTCATTACAATTTATCGAACCAGAATTAAAACAAACGTCATTTCGATACTGGGAATTAACACCGATAGTCCGTTATGATAGAGTTTACTTATCGCCTCCCAAAACGCCCACATGTCAACAATATAATAAATTAAAGTATTTAATGTTTACCACATACGGAAGCATGGTTTCTCTCATAATATTTTTGATACAGGTATTAATGGATTCTACAGAAAATCACTTAGGAGTAAAGTTTTAAATTGAGTGTTGAGTGGTTCGGCGTAAATATTATTATCATTAAATTTTTGCAATAAATATTGTTGGTACTTACCTTAAATTATGTATACACTAGCCGTATATTTTTAGCATAACATTGTCGTAATTTTACCAAAACTGTCAAAACAGAACATCTAAGAAATTACTTTGATATCCGACTGTACTGTACTCTAAAGCCAGATTTACATTACAAAACTAATTGCGCAAAGATAGTTATTCATTGACAATTTTACGTGTAAATAATTATTTACTTACCCGTAAAATTGTCAATGAATAACTAAGTTGACTCAACTAGCATCGTAATGTAAATCTGACTTTACTCATTATTGTGGTTTCTGTTTTTTATTTGCATTTCCCAAATATTTGGGATCAGCTTCCAGTCTTACCAGATAGAGCTGAATACTAGTATTTTACATGGAGCGGCGGCCTATCTGACCCTACAACCCAGTCACTTGATACCTCTAAGTAATACTGGTTGTCAGACTTTCGACTACCCGTAACGAGTGTCAAAGATCTACAAATGACAACCGGGACCAACGGCTTAACTTGCTTTCCGAGGCACGGAGGGATCGCGATATGTAATTGATGGTCACCCATCCGCGGACCGACCTCGGGAGGCGTAGCTTAACCTTCGATCGGCCTTGTTTTTCATTAGATCCCAAAACAACAATTTTTTAAATTAATAATGTGGATATTTTTTATAGTTTTGTAGGTACTTTATGGCGTTTTTTTTATTCAATATTTGGCGTCATCGAGTTCGAGTTCCTGTGACTGCTCTACAAAGAATAAAAGTAGAAAGACTGCAAGAATTAAAAGTAAAAGAGGAATATAAGAGGGAAGTAAAAATGAAGACGAATAAAATATTTGATGATACGAATGACTGCAGCCTAGAAGAAGTATGGGATATAACAAGAAATTGTATGGTGCAAGTAGCTACAAAAGTATGTGGTCTGGTGCAGAGAAAAGGTGGTAGTAGAACGAATGATTCTTGGGTAGATGAAGTTAAAGAGGTTGTGAGGAAGAAAAAAGAGGCCTGGCTTAATGTGTTAGCCTGTAAGGCCCAAAATAGGATGAATCAGGCAACGAATGTGAAAGATGATTTGGAAAAAGTGAAGAAGAGATATTCCGAAATGAAAACGTAAGTGAAAGAGATGGTGAAAATGAAAAAGGATGAAAAAGAAGAAAAGTATAACAGGAAGTTCTCTGATAACTTCAGGGCCAATGTTAAGCTGTCCTGGAAACAGGTAAGATTGGCTCGCGGAGTGACAGGAACATCGAGTATGAATGTTATAAGAGCAGAAGATGGATGTTTATTAAGCGAAGAATGTAAGGTCTTGGAACGCTGGAAGGGATATTTTGAAAGGTTCTTTAGTTGTCAGGATAGTGTGCAAGGAGTGGGTAATTGGGCAGACGCCAGTTTTGAAGACCCAAGCTCAGATGTAGATGAAGAGAATGAAAGAGAAATAGATGAGATCGTAAGAGCTCTGACAGTTGGGAAAGCTGCAGGATACGACAGAGTGCCTGCTGAAATGCTGAAAGGAGGTGACGGGGTGGTAGCAAGCCTGTTGTGCCGGATCTTTAATATGTGTTGGAGATATGGCCGTGTGCCGGATGATTGGTGTAAGGCTGTAATCGTACCACTATATAAGGGAAAAGGCTCTCAGCAGGATTGTAAAAACTACCGCGGCATTAGTCTTTTGAGTGTTGTCGGCAAACTATATGCAAAGATTTTAATAAATAGAGTGATAAGAGTGGCAGGTGAGAAAATATGGGATGTGCAGGCAGGATTTAGAGAGGGAATGGGATGTATGGATCAGATCTTCTCCCTAAGGTGCATAGCCGAAAAACATCTGGAAAAGCACAAGAAAGTCTACTGTGCTTTCGTGGACTTGGAGAAGGCCTATGACAGTGTGTGGAGGGAAGAACTGTGGTCGACACTATCCTTGTACGGTGTGGACTGGCGCTTAGTATGGGCACTGAAATCTTTATACAAGGATTCCAGTGCTTGTGTTAGTATAAATGGGGCATACACGAACTGGTTCTGCATCTCGAGGGGTGTTAGACAGGGTTGTGTAGCGTAATCATGGTTGTTCAACTTGTACATGGATAGTTGTCTAACAGATTTAAAAGAGGGTGAGTATGGATTGACGATGAATGACTTGCCTGTCAAATGCCTTCTCTACGCAGATGATCAAGTTCTACTTGCATCGTCAGCGGAAGGGTTGCAAGACATGGTGACTGTTATGGATGAATTATATAAAATGAAAGGGATGAATATAAATGTGAATAAGACGAAGGTCATGGTGTTTGAAAGAGAAGAGGATGTATCGGTATGTGATGTGAAATTAAATTACAAGTCTGTGGAGCAAGTAAGTGAGTTTGTATATTTGGGGAGTCTATTTACAAGGGATGGAAGGATTGATGGAGATGTGGAAAGAAGGGTAAATGCGGGAAATAAAGTGAATGGTGCTACACATGCAATTGTGACCAACCAGTTGATGTCCAAAACAGCACGACTGGCTGTTCACAATGGTGTGCTGGTGCCTATGATTATGTATGGAAGTGAGTGTTGGGTGTGGAAAAAGAAGCATGAAAGTAGAATAAAATGGAAATGCGTTCCTCGCGAAGCATGTGTTGTGTGACTATGAATGATAGACTGAAGAATGATGTGATAAGGCAACGGTGCGGTTTAAAAGAAGATGTAGTGACAAAAATTGAAAAGAGTATGCTAAGATGGTTTGGTCATGTTGAGAGAATGAATGAAGGGCGATTAACAAAAGGTATTTACAAGGCATATGTGAGTGGAAAAGCCGGGAGGGGACGCCCTAGGAAGACATATAGTGACCTTATTGGGGATCCTGCCGTTTTGCCGAAAGGATTTTGCCAAAATTACACTTCCCAAACAAATTTTAGCAACCTTTTTTTATACCAATGCAATGTTTGGAATGATTTTAGTATGCACATTTTCATTTGGTCAAATTTTTACTTGGTAGAATATTACCAAGGATAATGTCATTAGGGCATTTGGTCTTTAATCAAATGATTTATTACAGCAAAGAATCTTTAGACAATAAACGTTTGGTCTAATGATTTGTTATGACAAAAAATAGAAAGGCAAAAATAAGTTTTTTTTGGAATTATTAAAAACATGCAATTTTATTTTAATATAATCTTATATTCAAGGGTAAAAAAGCAAGGGTGGGATAGGATGCAAGAGCGAGCGCAGCGAGCTCGGGACTTAGGGCACCCCGACTCGGACAGGTTAGGTTAGAAGGGGATGGCGGGGTCTGAAAGACCCCGCCATCCCCTTCGTGGTTATTTTTTTTTAAACCATCGGAAGTAGGAGCCCCGCTTGGCGGGGCTCCGTCGTCTAAGCCTTATAATAAAAATGGTAAATTGAAAACTGACGATACTTAATATTTGGCTTATTTTATTTTGCGTAAAATATGTTATACCAATTGAAATATTTGACTACATAAAAATTGGTAATAGTACTAGTTGGTAAACAAGTTATTTTTTAAACGTTCACTTGTCTAATATTAGGTTTGCGTTACAATTATTTGTGAAGAGTTTTTTTGCGAAGTAATAATTTGGCAAATGAAATTATGCGGAAAATTGTTTGGGAAGTGATCATTTGGCAATTTCTTTTCGATGAAACAAGGGAGACCCGACCTTATTGGTGATGTTCTTCAGAAAGGTCAGGCGCGTAGTACTCATAACCGGCGTGGGTGTATGACCAGATGTATGAACGTAAACGAGGCAAAAGGAGTATGTAAGGATCGTAGCAGGTGGCGTTCTGTAGTGTCTGCCTACCCCCATGGGAAGAAGGCGTGAGTATGTATGTATGTATGTATTCAATATCTTTTGTTTATTTTTTAAATCGGTTGTTCGGTGTGACATACAGCCACGACAAAATAAATAATCAAGTTACAATGGCACTTTTTTGTTCGCACAATAAAAAAATTGGGACACTAGATATTATCGAAGCTTCTTTTTTAATTAAAAACAATAAACTAAATAGTTTCGACGCCAAATAGAAAATAGCAAAAAATAAAAAAAGGGGAAGTCGAGAGTGTCGCAAACTAATTACTTTTTTAGGGCCTATGGAAATTTAGCCATAACCTAATGACCAAAAATTATATGCGTTATGGTGAACTTCAGAAAAAACTAAAACCTCTGTCGGTCCTCAACACGTATAGTCGACCTCATAATTGCTTTATGACCTTAAGGTTGATTGTCACTTGTCTTGCACGTAACAGAGTGACAGGTGTCAACCTCAGTGAAGTTCCAAATTAATGGGAATTGTTGTCAAAACTGATAAAGCAATTACGAGGACGACTACACCTACGCAATATATAAGTCTGCTACATTGCAAATATATCCTAGTGTATGTACGTTGCTCATATCATCCCAACCTCTAAGGTTATTGGAAGACGGAAACCATTTTTATTATTAGCTCGAACGTGGCCCGACCTGTGATGAGATGCAATCATATCGCACTTCCAACATGCTATACTGTGTCCACTGTTATGGACGATACGACATTTTTGTTTTCCTTTAAGATTGAATTGAAATATATATAAAATAATAATATAGTCCTCCAGACCGTTTTTCGGCCACGGCGGCCAATCTTAACGGAAACTAGCCTTCGGTTCGGGAGATATTATAGTACACAAGTGTGTGAGCAGACACAGGTGCACTCTCTCTTCCGTCACTTTTAGAGCCCGATGGGATGGCAATCCGATACGACCGGAGAAAGCTCAGGTGCAGGACCAACGGCTTAACGTGCTTTCCGAGGCACGGGGCTATCACACCACCAACTTCCAAACTCCGGACTGTTATTAATAAATTCCTAATGGAAAAATCCAATAACACTTTGCCCGACCTGGGAATCGAACCCAGAACCCCACGCTCGGCAGTCGCGCTTGCAACCACGAGACCAACGGAGCAATTGGAAAAAAAATAAGAAATTGAAATATCCAAGTAATAACATACCTAGCTTTAGATAACATCACGCTTGTATTCCCCGAAGGGTTAGGCAGAGGTTTACCTATAATACACCCACTTTTCTACAGTTATGTTTAAGTCCCATGTAATAGGGGGCTAGTTTATTGCTATCAACCGGACACAAAGCCAGACTCTAAGCTACTACTGAGAAATTCCAGTTGGAAAAACCCGATAACATTTTTCTCATTTTGAGAATCGAACCCAGGAGGCCTCATGCTCAACAGTGGTGCTTGCAACCATTAGACTAGACGAGACAGACAATAATATAACAATATTATTTAATCGGGAAAAGGTGAGACATTCAATACAGAGGTATAAAAGAAGACCATGAAATTGCTTGACCAGTTTCGACAAAAACTTTCAGTCTTTAGTTCTGAATGTATAGTGATGCGCAACAGGCATTCAACCATAGGGTGGTAAAGCAGTTTTGTGGTGGACCTATGTCGTCTTTTCTCGTTTACAAACTTATGTCATTTGGTTTAAATAGTCTTTTATTTTTATATAGATTCTTCTATATTTTGTGAATGTGAGAACGTTATAGGCCAAACTTGTAGACTGTAGATTTGTAGACCTTTTTATATTTTGTTGAGTACCTGTTACTTGTTGACAGGCCTTGACTGTCCTCCCATATCTATCAACACACAGTGTGGTTTGAAACATTGTAAAAAGCCCTTATTTTTAAAAGAGTAACCGTGGAGTTTCTTGCCGGCTCTACTCCATAGGAAACAACCAATTGGAACCGTGCTCCTAGCTTCTGACGTTTCATTAGTGCCCATGTCGGTTTATGTGAAATAAAATATTTTGATTTGGTTTGATTGATTCATATTATGCTGCAAAAAACATGTAGTTACTTTTGATTTAATTGATAGTTACATGCAGGGCCTATCCTATTCCTAATCTTAAATAATATTATAAATGCGAAATAAGTTAGTTTGCTTTTTATGCTTTCACGTCAAAACGGCCGAACGGATGACGGATAAAATTTGGCTCACAAATAGACCATGACCTGGGTAAGAACATGGCTACTTTTCATCTTGGATCGTTGACGCAGGCGCGGGCAACAGCAAGTATTTAACAAAACAAACAGACAAATGACAGGTCTGAAAATTTAACAAGTTTCTTTCCTACATTATCTGCTTTATTTAACAGCACTTATCAGTTCAGAATGCAGCAATTTTATAATTTTTAACAAATATATTATTATTAGCTGTTCCCCGTGACTTCGTCTGCGATCCATGATGAAAAGAAGCCTATGTCCTTCTCCAAGTTATGGTTTACCCATATGCCAAATTTCGTCCAAATCCGTTTAGCCGTTTTAGCGTGAAAGCGTAACAAACAAACAAACAAACTTACTGTCGCATTTATAATATTAGTAACTTCTGCCCGCGGCTTTCCCCGCGTAGATGTCAGAAATCATTCCATGGAAACGTGCTACCGGGACAAAAAGTAGCCTATCTCCTTCAGGATGCCATCTATCTCCTTGCCAAATTTTATCGAAATCCGTTCAGTGGTTTAGGCGTGAAAAGGTAACATACAGAAAGAATTACTTTCTCTTTCTGTATGTTAATGTTTCTGTGTAATTTATAATATCAATATGGATAAGTTAGGATTACATTATAATCATTATCAGTTATATTAAATTGGGCCCTGGACGGAGTATGAGGGCTTATTGATTCTAGTATCGAATTATTTCTTGAATCACGTTTTATCCGGTTTCAAGCCAGCCTTTGGGGTCACAACCACGTCGGTTTACACATTGACCTCAAGTCTTTCAACAGATTCGATACCCGTCCGGGTCGTAAAAAGCACTTAATAGATTAATGTTGCTAGTTGCTACCCACCTACGTCTAATAATCCTTAGGAAGCCTCTTATAAATGGAGTGATCTGTTCTTGATCGAAACCCGCACAACCAATGCCATCTCCACAATAAATGCAAAATCGAACTGAGTTAATTCACTCAAACATATAATTCGTACCCAAACTCTGCCGATTCTTGTTATAAGGGCCATTAAGTTCTTGAAACATTTCTTTAATGTTCATGTGCTTAAAACCTTTTCGTTTCAATCTTAAATTCAAATCTCATATTAATGTCCTTACTGGCAGAGTTCGCAAACTTATATATATATTTAAAACCTTAAGAAATATTGCTAATCCTATAATTATACGTAATGACTATTTTGCTTTATGCTTATCTATTATTACCTATTGTATTCCCTGTTGGGGTGGTGCTGCAAAAACTATCCTTAAACCGTTGGAAGTTGCACATCGCGCCATACTGAAAGTGGCTACATTCCGTTCAATAATATATCCAACTAATCAGTTATATAAAAACTGCAACGTCCTCAACGTGCGGCAACACTTTATTTTACAATCAGTTCTTTTGCAACACCGCATAACCCCCTATATTGAAATTACCAAACGCCGAAAAGATATAATATGTACTACTCCAAAAACCCGCTTCTCGTTTACTAAAAGATTATTTTATTATTTAGGTCCGTCTCGTATATAATACAATAAACAAAAAATTTCCAATATATAAATTGTCTTCTCAAAATAGTAAAAAGACTGTCCGCACATTCCTCTAAAATAAAACCTACGACGAAACAGAAAAATACATAGTTTAATTCATTTATGATAAGTTTGTATATTGTACCACTCACCCAAAACATAGACCGACACTAAACCAATCCCCTTACTTACGCACGCTTACACAGCCGCACGCTCATGCTCACGCACATACACACACACACACAGATCCATACACGCACATACACCACATATGCACACACACACTCACACACATACACATACTCATGCACACACTCAAAAATCCGCTCGCGCATTAACACCTGTATTCAAAAATAATCATAAAAAAAAAAATTGCTTGTAAAAATAAAATTGTAGTAATACTATCAGAGGGGATCGGCACTGTTACTCCTTAATACAGGTATTTCATAGCCTAGCAAGGAGAGCAGCACGTCACCCACTTGATTGTAGAGATTAAAAATAATGTTACTACACTCTTTGTAAAAACTATTACATAAACTGCAATCTGTTTCTATCTTAGTAAAGATTATTATTATTATTATTATTAATAAGTACTGTTTTTATACGTGGGAGGTTAAATTATTCTACTTAAAGGAGAACGAACTTCTTCACGCCGCTTGAGCTGTAAGCTATAAATATTATGATCATCAATCATTTTGGGATTTGCGTAGAGGCTGACCGATTGTGTGCGCTAAAGGTCGTGGCGTTGATTTCGGCACGAAACAAACCTACAAATAGGTAGGTAGTTATGTCGGGGTCTAGGTGTTAATGTTTATAAAGTATATGAGGTTGTGGCAAAAACAATAAGAAATCAGCTCTCATCAGAGCATGTGGAAAAACTATACGAACGTAAAGTTGGAACGAAAATGAGGGAGATACACTTTTGCAAGCGGGAAAGCGATGGGTGAAACAAGACCAAAACAGTGGTAAATAAAAAGATCCATGACAAAGCCGTCAACGACACATTCTGCACATCAAACTGAGTAACATTGCATGAAGATAATTGCTGAGAAAAGACATTTATTTTTTGTGTGGAAAATTTCTGTTTGCGGTAGTGCGCAATGTAACACATGCAAAACATTGTGCTTGTGGGTGCATGCAACTGTACAGTGGTCGTGGGGGTTGCTAAAGTGGTGTTATAACATTAAAAACTGATTTTCGTAAAAAAACGTTAGTATAATTTTGAATTTTGACCTTCAATATCTCCGTAACCAGAAGGTTCCCAGGTATGGTTCAGTACAAGAAAATTATTACAATGACTGGGAGTACTCTCGGCTTCGTTAAGTGTCTTTTTACACCCGTTACAGTAGGCGGAGATATGTAATTTGACCACCAATAAGGGGCATACAAGAGAAGAAGGTTAAAATAATCTTCAATGTCTGGTTAGCTAAGAACTGAAATCAAAAGCCATAACTCGAAAATATTATATTTTTACAGCCTTACTTAAAACATAACGCCGTGAAGAAAAACGTATGTCAATGGAAATAGGCTCTTCTAGGTTTTATAGTCATATGGCGAAGTAAATTTACCTATCGACTAGATTAGAATTTACTAGGGAGGCGGGGTATGAATAAAATATTGCTTTACCTACATATTTGCTCATTCTCGTATTGGAACGGCAGGTCTTGATTAACTGTTTGAAGATCACGGTTTCTAGGAACCTACTGGAAATCTAATGATTAGAATAAAGAGAATCCCAAGGAGTGTCTTAATGTGGTTATCTCATATATATACCATTTACCTAGTTTTTGATTAGTAATCTTTATCTATGGACCAGCACCCTAATTACGTAACACACAATCTATCACAATCTGAAACATTTTGAAGCCTATTGCTAATCCATTGCTTCGTATGTTCGAAAAAGATATCTGCTCAACAACGTAAATAACGTAATGAATGTTGTTTAACTGTCAAAATGAAAGCCATTCCTACTGTGTGTTACGCTTTTACCGCGCAGCAGTGAAATCGCGACAAAAAAATCAGCGTTCCCGCATAGGTAGGTAAGGATTGTCGATTTTTGTGAACGCAAATGTACCTAGTGACAGCTGATTTTTTGTCGCGTATTTAGGGCTGGTCCTTTAGTAATTGTTGGTCTTATCAGTGATTATAATAATCCCTCAAGAGGTTAAGGTAAACAAAAACTTTAATATTGTCTGTGTTTGTCATTTTGATCGACCAATCACTATTTACAGCTAACATCATACACCACCAACAAGCAGCAACTGACTTCACATGATCTGACCAATATTACGTCTGGACTTTAAAAGAGACTGGTGTGACGTCGGAGTTTGTTTCGGCCTTTCTTCTCAGAGTAGTCAGATAGGAAACGTCGACCTCATCTAGTTTTTATAATATGATTGACGTGTAAAAGTGTTTGTAAAAACCTACTTACAGAAATAAAATCATTTATCATTTGACAACTGGTTAATTGGCCTTTTACCTGCTTCTGGACACAGCCTGAATTGTTTGTGGTTCTGCACTCTGTAGCATTGACCACCACCCATCATCTACCTTAACTTGGTATACTGGAGTCGGTCTTGACCACCTGTAGCAAAATCGTTTTACATTTTCATCTTGACATGGGAAACTTGTTTTGATTTGATTGAATGTGTTTATATTATATTACGAGTATAGCTTAACTGATTGCATGCCTCAGTTAAGGTAGTTAGTATTTTAAACTTAAAATCTGTAACTTCTACTTACTTTCTGTGCAAATGAAGAACTATTCTATTCTATTACACATTTTAAATAATTCATGGCCTGCAACCTAATTACATAACATACTATCTATCACAATCTGAATCATTTTGAAGCCTATTGTTAATCCATTGCTTCATATGTTCAAAAAAATTGTCTGCTCAACAACGTAAACAACGCAATGAACGTTGTTGAACTGTCAAAATGACATCCATGCCTACTGTTATTGTGTTATGTAACCCACTGGTCTTGCCTTTGTCCACCCTCTCATCTCACCTAAAATTGCTCAAAACAAACTTTTAACGATGGCTCACAATTGCGTAAAAATCTATACATATGCAATTTGGCAGGGTACATTGCTCGCAGAACAGATGGCCGATGGCGCCGAAAGGCTCTGGAGTGGTGACCACGTCCCGGAAAACGAAGCGTTGGGGCCTCCCATGAGGTGGACCGATGAACTTGTGAAGGCCGCAGGAATCTGCTAGATGCGGGAATCACAGAACCGGTCGAAGTGGCGGTGCTTGGGGAAGGCCTGTGTCCAGCAGTGAACGTATTTCGGCTGAAATGATGAGGTACAGGTTGTGGGTTCGAACCCAGGCAGGCGCTTTACTTTGTGTAAATAATTTCATCACCACTGCTCTCAAAACGGTGAAGGGAAACATCGTGAGGAAACCGGCATGTCCTAGAACCAAAAATTCGAAGACATGTGACATCTACCAACCCGCACTGGGCCCGCGTGGTAGATTATAGCCCATTCCCTCTCAAAGAGAGGAGGCCTGTGTCCCAGCAGTGGGAACACTATAGGCTGATTATGATGAGGTACTAAAAAACAAAGTCGGTTTTCGTGTCTGTCTGTGTGCCCGCTTATGAGATCTTCTAAAATACACAATGGATTTTGATTCGGTTTTCACCATTATTTCATACGTTATCATAAGTTAATGTTTAACTTAGATTTAGTACGAGTACATAAATATCAATGTTTCGACATGTGCATGCTGTAAGTGATTCTTACACTTTATTCTGATTTGTTGCTTCTATTTCATTAGCTTAGACCAGTGTATATAATTGTTAGCTAGTAGCCTGTAATTCAAACAGTAATGGAATATGTATGAAATAATATTCTAATACACTAAAATATAGCTATAAGAGTATGTTCAATGCATTTGGCAATCCATCTTCTACAATTCCTGAAAGCTTCCTAAATCCCATACAAGAAGCGTAGCTATAGATAGCGATCAATAAAAATAATAATTATTATTATGTTTGTTTTATTATATGTCATTATTAATTGCCTTCATTTGGCTCCAATAACCCAATCCGACTAATAGAAAAGTTTAGTATTGGAATGTAAGAAAAGCAATTTTTCCGGTAGTCAATGATAAATGATTTTATTTCTGTAAGTAGGTTTGTAAAAACACTTTTACACGTCAATCATATTTTTTAAACTTGATGAGGTTGGCGCTTCCTATCTGACTACTCTGAGAAGAAAGGCCGAAACAAACTCAGAGGTCACAATCTCTTTTAAAGTCCAGACATACTCTTGGTCAGATCATGTGAAGACCATGTAGATTGGTATCTGAAATCATTTAAAAGAAGTAGGCTAAATAAGTGTTTCACTGAAATGTTTAAGCGCAGTCGTGCACTCGTAATTAACTAGCGACACTCAACTCAGTTCGAGGGGTCGCATAGTTGTAATTATTATTCGAGGCTCTTTGGCTTGTCGCCCATTGAGAGGGACACACCTGCGAGGTAATTGCGTAACACACTATCAGTAGGAATAGCTTTCATTTTGACAGTTCAACAACATTCATTGCGTTATTTACGTTGTTGAGCAGTTTTTTTTTCGAACATATGAGTCAATGGATTAACAATAGGCTTCAAAATAATTCACATTGTGATAGATAATGTGTTACCCAATTTGGGTGCCTATCTAATTTATACCTTTAAATTTATTGTGTTCCATTCTAACGTGTACGCGTGTGTGACATTATAATACTAACCACAAGTTGGAGTTTTACTCCTCAACTCGTCACCTTACGTCACCGACACGACGCTAACAAAACAGGGGACAGGCTCAGTGAAAACACTTTACTTTGGTTAGCACTATTGAATTCAACGAGTCAATTTTATTTTGGTTTCAACGTATTATCACGCCTGTATTCACCGAAGGGTTAAGCAGAGGTGTAATAGTAGACCCACATTTCACCACATATATTGAAGTCCCGTGGGGTGAGCTTATTGCCATTAACAGACTCAAATTCTAACTCCGGGCGGTTACTGAAAAATTCTATGTAGAAAAAAATCGTAAACAACACTTTGCCAACTCTATCCGTAACCAATTTTTTTGATCATTTGCAACGCGTTCATGTTATATAAAACGATAAAGAATATAAGGGAAGTGACCCTTAAAACATTCCAAGCCATCTAGTAATTTATTTATGGATCTTGAAATAGATCGGGAGAAGTCGTACATAAAAAGTTTCATTGATCGGAAAAAAGGCCATTCCGCCGGAAAATATATCAAAAACTAAAATAATTTAACGGCTATTTCAAATAAATAAAACATGAACTGAACTTGTATGAAAGGATGCGCCAGGTACTTTAACTAGAACGTACCTATGTAACAAATAATAAAAATGGTATCCTCGTGTTCATCCCAAGGTATACTACTCGTAAAAGCATGTTTTTCACATGTACTGTTTACTGTTTTCGTTTATCGTTTGCATCTAAAACAAGTTGTAAAAACAGGTTGTTTACAAAGCTTGTAGAAAACTTACCAAATATTTAAAAAACGTAAACAAAATAGTTAACAATACATGTCTGATACAACGTCAATACATGTATGATACATGTTTTTTACACGGCATGTTTTTTACATGTTGTAAACAAGTATTAAAACTTGTCTATGGGTGTAAACGCGGGGTAAGACGGACACCCATCTGTAACCAAAGTTATTATGGGTTCCCGAAACGATCAATTGCGATTGAATTCCAATCAATTTCTATTGTAATAATATTGTCAATCGTTTCAATTCCATTTGGCAGGATCAATTTGCGCATCAATGTGTATCAATCACGTAAACATTGACAATTGCAATTGATCGTTTCTGGGACCCTTTTGGTATGAAGTCTGCAATTACTCGTAATTACTTACATCCTTAAAAGTTAACTCACACCCCTCGCCTATGGGGATAGGCAGAAACTACACGCCATCACATGCTACGATGCTTATAGACTCCTTGATGAGTTATTTCAAAAGATTTTTTTAAATATTACAAGCTGCGCTCGATAAAATTTCTCAACGACAAAATGACGAACTTCCCTACAAAATTTCATCCCTATTTAGAGGATGAATGTTCAAATATCCTTCCTTAGTGCTCACCTTCGTTATATTATAAAGAACTCTAATGACATACCTCTCGGCCCAGCGGTTTAGGCTGTGCGTAGTCTGTATCGAATGAATGAATTTAGAATTTTTATTAAGTAGATCCCGTTCAACGCACTATATACCACAACTGGCATAGCACCACCACAATTCTGAAGAGAAGCTGCAAATGCAGTGGAGAAACACAAACATGAACCAGATACTAGACACCCACTATCTGGCGCACAATTACCAACGCAACGGCTATAAAGCAGGCACAGCTTCTTAATATGGGCAGAGTCTCTACCAGGATACCCAGCCGACGCCCGTTGCGACCTGTGGCAAGATACGAGTACTATTCCCCCTGCCACTTCCTATCTACCACTAACGGAGCATCCCTGCACGGTACAATCTTTCGTGGTCCACTTGGAAGTCCCTGAACCGTCTCCGGACACAATTGGGAAGATGTAACTCCAACTTGGTAAAGTGGAGCTACGTCGACGGAATGGCAGGTGGGTGTAGATGTGGAGCTATGTCGCAAACTATGCTCCAATTTCTGTCTTGCCCTCTGTGTCCCAAAACTTGCAGTCAAACTGACTTCTGCGCTGCCACAGACGACGCCGTGGAAGTGGCAAAGTTTTGGGCTAACAAGATCTGAGAAAGGTCGTGCCAGCGCCACGAAGAAAAAAATGAAGTAGATTATTGACGATATTACCTATTGCTACAGTAACAGCTAGCTAGTATAACTTTCAGTGTAACACAGACCTATTAATGTTTGTATGGTCTCAAATTCCGTCCTCATGATCGATCATCAATGAGCATTAATTATTTTGTAAATATCCGCTTTTTGGACAATGTCATGCATGCAAATACATTATCGCCTTCTCAACTTGATCTCATGAGGTCAGGCAGATGATAACGGTACTACTAATATAATAGATTTTTTGAAGTGAAAACTTCTTTAGGCGCCATGAGCACTTTTTGGGTGAACAAAAATCCTGGAACTCGCGACATCGTCACCGAACGCTTTCCATGAGCTATATGTTTACTGTGTATATAAAAATACACAGTATACAAAAGTACACATATGTGTACGTTTTGGGTGAACAAAAAGCGTGAAACTCGCGTCATCGTCACCGCACGTTTCGACGATACAATTAATTCACAAGTTACTTAGTTTTCATTATTATCGGTAGTCCCCAAAGGCAGCCCCGCATTTTTGTGCGTTTGGTTAGTGCGTTATATGATAAATGATTTTATAGCTGTAAGTAGGTTTGTACAAGTACTTTTACACGTCAATCATATTTTAAAAATTAGATGAGTTCGGCGTTTTCTATCTGACTACTCTGAGAAGAAAGGCCGAAACAAACTCAGAGGTCACAGTCGTTTTTATCCAACTTCGAGGAGTAATTTAAATAACAAAAGGACTAAAAATAATTAGCTCATATTCTCAAATTACAATAGTATAGTGTTTTGTGACTAGTTTATTGATGAAAGAGGGGTTCCAGAACAATTCAGACATGGCTATGATTTTTTACGTCAATTTAACATGTAGTAATAATACCAGCCAATTACTGTCAAAACTGTCAATTACTGGCAAAGGCCTCTTCTCATACAAAGCAGGCACGAGCATTGATCACCACGCTTGCTCAACACTGTTTGGCGATTTCAGACTCAACTCAAACGCAAAGCATTTATTTCAAATAATCCAATTACAAGCAGTTTTGAATTGTCAAGGGGTCGATCAGTCAGAAAAACGAAGGTAGTTGCCCATTCACAAGCGTAGTAGCTCAGACACTCTTTTAAATCAACATAACGTTACAAAAAAAAAAATGGTTACATCATTCATGTTGAAATTATACATATGAGAACGATGTAAAAAGACGTGCACGTTAAAAGCGTCCGTAATAAAAACGATAAACACATGAACAATTAATTCAAATTAAAATAACCCGTGGCAGCTAAGAGATGACCACAATAAGTCTAGATTTCTCACCCCAGTTGGTTGGGTTGGTTGGTTTTCTATGCCAGTAATGTCAGTCAGTTGAAAAAGTAACATTCCTACTTGCCCGGACTTGAACACACAACCTCGTGCATGAGAGGCGAGGCGTAAACAACTGGGCCGTCCCACCATTCAACACAATTTAACATCTAGCTTATAATCAGAGATCGGATTTGCGGATGCAAATTTACCTAAAGTAAATTTTTGGCTATGGATGTATGGATGCGGTTTCTTAAAATATATTTTATTGTACAATAATCAGATGCATATTTATTTAAAATTAATGTTTATCCCCTGCTGCAAATATGTGTATGTAGGGTGTAAGAGGTGGGGTGTTGTGTGTTAGTTAAAACAAAAACAAAAAGTATATACTATACTATATCCTGATTGGGCGTAAATATTACCTCGGCTACAACAACTTTAACCACTACCGTTCGATCGCTATGATTTGGTCCGGTTTGGTCACTGAAGTCTGACGTTAGCGAGGTTTTTATTCGATACAAAAGCGCATTCCATATTAGCCATTATCTCTCAACTTTAGGTGAATAATTATGCATCCAAATATCCGATTTCTACTTATAATCATCTAGCGCAAATGCAGCTTTTGAAAAGATTCAAAACGGCCTTTATCCAACCAAGGACTGCAATTTACTCCATACTCCTTTAAATATAAACTTACAGCACATTCTGCGTATCAATTCTAACTATATTATCTGTACTTTGTGCAATGATGCTTTGTCTATGCCTGTTGAAGTGTTTCCAGCTGATTAACGATACGCACCGCATTTCGATGAACATGAGTCCGGCGATAAATTAATGACGTCAGTCGATCAATTGTTGACACTAATATGAACGGGATTTGTAATTCTGTTCCATGAGATCAACTTTATGGCAATTTGAGCTAGTAATTAATTTGGTGCTTTATAGTTGTGTATTAATTCCATGTTGTGTGTATTAAAATAGCTTTCATTACTGACGAATTGACGATTAATCAGCATCTCTTCCATATTGCCGATTGGTTAATACCTTTACAGCACATTACAGGTTCGAAAGTTAAAAATTACGCACCATACCACGGAACGTGCGGTAAAACAGGTACTCACACCTAAGTACATGTTTTACCGCATACTCGGTTGCATAGCGCCGTGCGTATCCTTTACAGTTTATTTTTAATTTCCATAAAAAATATATAAGAATTCCACCAAGAAGTTTCACTTTACGAGAATAAATAAGCTGAATAATCGAACCTCCTTGGAAGCGCTTTAGCTCAATACGTTTGTCTCACTTTAATACTAAAGAGAAAATGAGACGAAACATGTAGTTCAAATTTTCACCACGCGCAGATGGCGCCATTTTCATATTGGAAACGTCAAAGATTGTTACGACTTTCCGACTGCTATTTAAAAACAAAATAATATTATGAGTTCAAGCGAGGAATCCGATATTATTGTACTGTTTTCTCGCAAATGTGTTGAAAAACGTTGTATGACACGTGCGGAAATTGGTATTTACAAACTCGTGACTATGGTAAGCATTCGTCTACTCGTTTGTAAAAACCAACTTACCGCACTAGTATCATAAATAACTATTTCTATGACTTGAGCTATTCTCAAATTCAAAGCGAAGCTAGAGAAAGAAAAGTTGTTATCTCTAAAAACAACACATGGGTTTCGCTTCGCAAAGTTTTGAAATAAGGATTTGAAGCTGACTGTCAAGCAATTATCAAGAAAATTTTGAAAATTGTAAAGTGCACGCCTCATAATCTCATTCAATTCTATTAAAAATATACGACGAACGAAATGTCCAATCGTATTTTTATATTAAACTACATTGAATTAGACCGTGATTTTCGAACGGACTTAGTTATCGATAACAATCAAGCGTTTAAAAAAAAATGGACGCGATTAGTTAAGTTTTTAGGGAGTTATCATGACCACGCCAGGATCCATACATACAGACACACGGACGTCCACAGAATATTTTTTTTAAACGGCTTTCCATTTTTTTTTTTTGCAAAATATATTTTGAAAATAACATGAGTGTTGAAACTTGTGTTTTTTCTTGACGTTTGTGTGTGAATATTATTCTACAAGTGCAATATGAAGTAAATAGATACATTTTTAGTTCAAGGAATTACTTTGTTCTTGGTAAGGTGAGAGTAGAGCATTACCTCACGCGCTTCGCTTATGAGGCGTGCAATTGACATCTTGGTAATTTGAACAGGCACAAAGAAGAAGACATTGTTACATATATATGAGTATGTATATATTGATTTATAGTTTTTGATTGGTACATGTGTCTAAATGTTTATACTTAAATAAATATTTATTCCTCCATTTTTGCTATTGCACCTACCTCAGGGTGATGCAGAGACATCTGCGTCACCCAGAGGTTGACTGGTAAAAAATGGCGATAGCACTAAGTCTGGCTCTGTACATTTGTGTACTTAAAGTATTAAATAAATAAATAATTATAGGTTATAGGTGAAAAAAGCTCTGGTGAACGATATATTTATAACGTTAAGGTGGTTTAAGGTGAATGATAGATCTTAATCCTTAAGTCCTGAGTTGAGCTGCACGATTACTGACAAATGCGTGCACTGACTGGACAGGTCCACTCAATCTGTGTGGTTCTTTCCCCAAAAGACCATTTTAGATACCAATCATGTTCTTCACATAATCTGACCAAGATTATGTCTGGACTTTAAAAGAGACTGTGACCTCTGAGTTTGTTTCAGCCTTTCTTCTCAGAGTAGTCAGATATGAAACGCCGACCTCATCTAGTTAAAAAAATACGATTGACGTGTAAATGTGTTTGTATAAACCTACTTACAGAAATAAAATCATTTATCATTTATTTATCATTTAATCGTTCATCTTACCAAAAATAAACACTGCTCAACACCCGAACAAAAAAAGCACAATATGTCTAATCCTATTGCAATTTTTGGAAATATCAAACCAAATTGACGCGACATTCCGAAAACCGTTGTTCATACAATAACTCAATTATATGGGTCAACAACAAATAATGCTATTCACATGGCTTTGAGCACCGAATTGAGTTCATACCTGCTAGTGATCTTTGTGAAGTACAATGGTAAATGTCATGTGGAAAGGACTTGGGCCTTAGAAGTAGCGGGTGTATTACAAATTTGCAATAAGCATGAATTGGGCAAGCTGTGGTGGCCCTGTGGTAATGGTCCCGACTTTCCAAGTTTCGAATCCAGGCCACTTTACTTTGTGTAATTTAATCATCATGGCTGCTCTCAAAATGGCAAAGGAAAACATCGTGCAGAAACCGGAAGGTCTTCGAACTAAAAATTCCAAGACATGATGACGTAGCATCCGTGGTAGATAATGGGCTGCTCCCTCCCACAGCGAGGAGGCTTATGTCCCAGCAGTGGGACCGTTACAGGTGGATTATGCTTATGTTATATTTATGGATGGAGAGGAAGAGGGAGACTAAAGAAAAGATGGGTGGATTGTGTGAGAGATCGAGTTGGAGTAAATAATAGCGTTGCAGCTACAGAGGGGAATGTAAGAAAAAAGATTTGTGCCAACCCTAAATAAAAATGGGGCAAACGCAGGAATGAGAAGAAGACACTACTATGGGGCTGCTACTACCCAAAGATTACCAGTACCAGATTAATCAATCAAGGCTTTGTAGTATTCATAATCGTTAAACACTCCTAGAGACCAAATAAAATGGTTCATGCCAATGGTGCATTTTACATGTCTATAATTATTGTATATGATAATAATTATTGTTGTTATTATGTCTCGTTTCTCGCCACATGCACTGTAGCAAAATTGATCACAATCACAATTTTGTTTGAAACGCAAAACATTCCTTCGAAAATTGCGATTCTTGTGAAATGTCACAGCAAATCAGGGTCCAAACAAAATCCATTAGACATTAAAGAGATTTTGCTGTACTGCAAACCAATCTGTCGAGGAAGACCCTTATCGTATTTCACCTAACTTCTTTACAGACGCGAAATATACCTAGGAAAAAGCGATTCTTGCGAAATGTCACAGCCAATCAAGTCTTGATAGAATCCACGAGTAGTTAAAAATATTTTGCTGTACAGAGAATTATTATTTCGAAGAAGACCTATTTTCATATTTCTCCAAGCTTCAAGAACATTTTTCTAAGAAGCTTTCAGCCCAAACGCCACGTTGAAATAACTCGTGGAACCATGTTTTGGAGCAGTGGACCGTGACTAACATAATGGAGTATGAAGAATGATTTATTGCTATCTTTTAAAATAGATATCGATTCGATTAACTTAGCGAGAACTCGCTAGATAGGGTCAGCGCAAGACCCATCGTTCTGGTGTCAATTGCGGCGAGGTCTCTGCCTAGCAATGGGCATCTTTCGGCTGATGTGATGATGATCATCATCTTTAACAAACGGAATTTAAGCGTACTTCTCCAAACTTCATTCATAGTAAACTTCACAAGCATATCCAACAGTGTCTTAAGCTTGGTTGCGAGTCACCTGGACTGTGTATACGTTGGTCACTGTTGTGCCGTCTCTCATGGGATGTCGCAACGGTGACCAACCGTTATTTCTTGTATGTTTTAGTTGTTTTTATTTAGTGGCTGTGCTTACTAACGTAGTCGTAAGTTTTACTAACAATCTTGTTGAGTCTACCAAGACTCAACAAGATTGTTAGTAAAACTTACGACTGCCATATTATACGCGCTGCGTTATTTGCTGATATATAGAATAGAATAGAATTTTTCTTTATTCGAATATGGTTATTCGAATAAAGATAAATTCTATTCTATTCTATATATCAGCAAATAACAATCCCACTGGTGGGTCACATTGGGAGGGGTTATAATCCACTACGTGGACCCAGTGCGGATTGGTGGATGTCACATGTTTCATTTTTTTTTATTACCTAGGACATGTCGGTTTACTCACGATGTTTTCCTTCACAGTTTTGAGAGCAGTGTTGATGATACAAATTAGACAAAATAAAGGAGGCATTTTGCTTAGGGTAATTAATGTTGCAGGCCTCAGCGTAATCCAGCAATGCATGTAAACCACCGTTTTTGAAGCCCAACACAGAAAAAACATGCAAATCGTATTGTTCTTTTACCCTTTCCGTCAAATTGGGTTCGGTTTCATATGGTGTGTTGTGGGCCTCGTAAATTTTATTGTATGAATACATGCATAATATTATGAAGGTGTTTTTATGTTCTTTTATATTGTGTTTTCTCTGTTCTGCTTCGTGAAAGATATGTCGTGCGAGGTCCGTACTCTTTGACATTCAAATCACTCGACTGGACTACAAATATATTTTAGTATCGTTTCCTTAACTACATTCATATTGTTATGTTCCATACCATCCGCTTTTCAAGCTAATGAAAATACAACAGGAGTTCATAAAAAATAAACTTACCTCAACTTATTTGAGTTCATTATAATCGGCCTCTTGATCACACGCCATTTAAGTCAATCCTCGGCTACTATGAGCCAACTACAACCAGAAGACTTAATGGCTTAGCCTAAGCCCTTAATGTGTAACTTGTACCTTCTTTTTGAATCTTCATAAAGCATGCTTCTAGAAAGTATAAATGTCGTCTAACTATTCTCAAAAAATAATGAATACGAGTATAAATTCATTTCTGACACATTTTTATGTGAATACCTATTGTATGAAAGTCAATTCGCTTTGAAGACTTGAACTTGACAAAAGTGAAAAATATAAACTATTTAAAAAAAAACACTACAAAGTGATAAACAAACTTAATTTCGGAAGTCGGTGTCTTTGGTTCTGTAATTTCGTATTTTGCCACTAAAATTCGCAATTAAAGTAATTTTTCACTTATTATACTCAATACTTTATTGCATTCCATAATGTGTACATAATAACAGTTGATATGTTAAAACATCGAATCAATTATGGACCCTGTCGGGCACAGCAACGTTAATTTTTAATAGGAGAGAGGATGAAGGCGCTTTTTGATAAGATAAAAAATTATATATTAAATTAAAATAGTATCATTTGCTTTTCTGGTATTTATATTTTATTTAAGTTTTTGTATATATGTTATTAATATTATAAATTACAATAAAATAGCAATAAAATAAATATTTAGTTTTTTTGGTCTTGTAGAATTGTTAATATTATTAATTGTGCACTGTTTATCACATACATTTTTAAATTAACAGTATTTTAGCGTTTTAAAATAAATTTATATTCAAAGTGAAATTTAAAATGAAATATAGGTATTAAGTTAAATAGTTTTTATTTTCGTGGAAATTTATCGCTAAAATATTCGTCAATAGTGTAGTAGCTTTTGACTATCAGAAATTGTTTTAATTTATTGATAAAGATATTATTATTATTTATACTTTTGATATATTCCGTAAATTATTGTATATTTTAATGGACATAACAAATGTACTAGAAGAGTGCATTTTTAATCGTGAAGTGGGTATGTTTAATCTGCTTTCATGTCTAAGTGCAATTTTTGTTTGGATATCTCCTCTTTTGGTATAGAATTGCGGATATTTTCGTACAAATTTACAAATTTCAAGTATGTAGAGGTAGGGCAGGTTAATATTTTTAGATCTGTAAAGTGGGGCTTACAGGAGTCTGTATGTTCGATATTTAATATAATTCTATTTTTTTTTCTGTAGAGTGAATAATGTAGGCGCGTCTGTAATATTTCCCCATAGGATAATTCCGTATTTCAGCCATGCAAATGCGTACGCGTAATATGTCACTAGTGCTGTTTTGAGGTCTGTTGTTTTCTTGATTTCTCGGAGAGCGTATGAAAACTTGGATAATTTAGTTCTTATTTTTTGATATTATGTATCTATACTGTCACTTTTTTGGTGTGGTAGCTACCCCCACACAAATTCGTATATCACTCAAAAGTACTAAATAATTGTTACGTTAACATAGAACCTTAATATTTTCTTAAAAGCTTGCGGCTTATCTTAAAGTATAAGAAGGACGTTCGCGCCTCAAGCTTTTAAGAAAATATTACCGTTCTATGTTAAAGTTAACGTAAATTTTATTTAATATGTTTGAGTTCATTAAAAGCTTGTTTTAAAAAAGGTTTTTACTTTAATTTTATTTTGTACTTTTTAGCATTAGGATATGTTTAAATATCCACTCTATCATCTTCACTTGAAAGGTACTTGTAAATACAATGAACCCTAACACGCCTTTACGTGTTTTACACGTCATGGTGTGAAACCAACCGAGTTGCACTATCAAAGTCATACCATACTTTAGAATGGACTATTATAATTGAATACAAAATTTCGTGCCTGTGCTCTTGACCACTGAGGAGATATCTCGTATGGAGTCAATCCTAATTCAGCAGATAGGTCATGGTGTATGAAAGTGTAAATAAAATTCAGTGCTGTTCTATTGACGTATTGTGCTGTCCTTGGGTTCAGCACTTAATTCATGGTGGACTTTAGAACGGGCTAATATAATTGAATGCGTATATTAAATGTCGTTTCTGTGCTGTTGGCCGCTGAGGAGTTCCCTCTTTGGAACCAAACGTGGGTGCAGCATCCAGATCATGATGAACTTTAGAACGGGCTACCATAATGGAATGCGTTTAACAAAATTTTGTATCTCTGCTGTTAATCGCTGTGGGGTTTCTTCGTTTGCAACCAACCCTGAGTGAAGCAGCCAGATCATGGTGAACTTTAGGACAGGCTATCGTAATTGAATGAGTACAAAAATAAATTGTGTCTCTGCTGTTGACTGCTGAGGAGTTTCCTCGTATAAGGAGATAGAAGTTGAAAAGGCCTGACTGTAACTCTATTCTTTTTGATGAGTCATATTTTCTTGCTTGCCATCACATTTTGATGTGAAACATCTATTGCCGCACGTAAACCGATTGTTAGCGTGACGACGCGTCGCCACGCTATATTTTCTTTACAAAATAGTATTTGATGTGGACCTTGAACATAGGGTAAATAAGAATGAATTTGCAATGTTAAGCTTCGCTTGCCAAGGTCAGTCTTTGGATGGGTGACCATTTTGATTCTTGATTATCTCGCAATAGTGTAGCCACCAGGTTAAGCAGTGCTTGCTAAGGTCAGTCTTTGGATGGGTGACCATTTTGATTCTTGGGTAGGCCTTCAGAAAAACGGAGTATTCGTCAATATACAGCCATTCACACGGTATAAATGATATCTTCCTGGCTTTGTTATGAGTTTACCTAACTAGTTATACCATTCAAAAAGCAAATAAAACCGACCTTATCTCGCAGTGATGTGATAGGTTTCCATCTTAAATACATCGAATTCTCACACAGATTCACTAAAAAACACTTTATTACGATAACACAATATGTGTAGGCAATGATAACACAACTCATTCCACTTTGAAACCAAAAAAAACACCATAAAAACTATTTGTTTACACAACGAAAAAAACTCAAGTTTTGGCGCGCGCGCGGTCGTAGACACTGATGGCCTACGTGACGCACGGTATCCTCGCCTATCACGACGATTCTCATGGTACGCGGGAATCGCCGAATTTTACTCTTGGAAATACGATTACGGTGACAATACGCACTGATATCAGTAGTTTTTAGACAAATTATGTTCTTAGATTAATAAGCTAGCAACTTGTATGTATTTCCAACATTAAATGAGAATATTTATTATAAAAAAATACTAAATATGGCGGCCATCGGGGTCAAAATTAGTGCATTGTAAAAGTATCGTTAATTTTTCACTGAAATATTTATCACTTTTCGATAAAATATCACTCAATACGAAAACTACACTTATTTCTCAGTAATTTTGTATATTTTTTTTGTAAAATTACGCACTATTTACTTCTTGAATCCATTTTTTTATTCACAAACAAATAGCGACGTGTTGCGTATTGTTGTGTTGTGTACATTGACTACATTCCGAATTACGCCATAATCGCTCACGGAGCTCACATCAATAATTTGCATTTCGAGTTAAATATCACGATTATGACAGCTGAGAGCTGTCAACAATTCGGAACGCTCGTGAACGCGCTCACAGTGCTCGCTCAACGTCAAAAATATAATAAGTCCTTAGATATGAAATTGATGTTTTATAGAACTTGCCACTTTGATCATAAAATTTGTGTTTCAAATGTAATAATTCATTTGTTTCCGCGCTATTTAATTTTGCTTTGACATCGTTCTGTGCTCAATATGGAAAACATAAAATATCGCATTATTTTCGAATACGAATTCCATCGTGGCACTACCGCTACAGAAACAGCTCGATGAGGCAGTCCAAAACACCTTCAAAGATTTTGTTGATTCTCGCTCCCGCGATTTTTTCAGCAAAGGAATCAATGAACTCCCTATAAAATGGCAAAAGTGCATAGATCACAACGGTACCTACTTTGAATGATTAAAAAAAAATGTAAAAAAAAAATAGTTTTGCTTTTTCCATATAAAACATCAATTTCATATGTAAGGACCTAACTAATAGTTCCTAATGTAGTCTGTGACGTCAACCCAAAACCTTGCACAAGAATGAAAGATCGACTGGATATTTTTGATGTGAAACATCTATAGCCGCGGGTAAAACCGATTGTGAGCGTGGCGACACATGCCATGGCGACGCGTCGCCAAAATAATTTCAATGTTTCACATCTGCCAGGCGTCTCGTGACGGCTCACATTTTTTTCCTTAAAGCGCGATTAAAGTAAAAAAAAAAAACAAAGAAGTAGAAGAAAAAATAAATAAACAGACTAAAGAGTTAGTTAAAAATAATAAACAGAATAGAGACTATTCCATTCTAAAGATGTTAAAAAAAAAAAAAATAGTTGTAATATTACGCTTCCAGCACAAAAAACTGGCGAGAAGTATCCCAAAATCAATTTTATTTTACGGAAAATACAAACTTGCCGGAGCAATTCAGTGTGCTTACCAAAATCCCAATTACCTAAACCTGATTCTCAACACAGAACCACACTTAATCACACACAGAAACCTCTAGGTACCCTCCATCTAAGTCAAGTTTCTCTAAACCCAGAGCTTCGTGCACTTCTCGCAATCAACGCATATTGTGCACCACACACAAGGATTCGATCTTAAATCTTAGCAAGCGTTCCCACTAGGTCATCTAAACAGTCATATCACAATTTTAAAGACATTTATTTAATCGTACCCCGAATGTTACCCATTCTGATGTCCTAAAATACTTAATAGCCAAAAAATGCGACATTTACTTGGTCAATCAAAGTTTTTAGAGGATCAATAATAAAATTTCCTATTTAAATAGGAACGCTTGAAAAGTCAGCTTATCGCACGGCAGATCACTCTTTGATATTCGCTTTTCCAAAGTTACGCCAAATCTCCCGGTTCTCCAGCTGCTACATCCAGACTGATGTAACAAATATTTTGTAATTATATAAATTAAAAGAGTGTCCGTGGAGTTTCTTGTCCTGTCTTCTCGATAGGAACCTACTACCCTTTGAAATAGGCAACTAGCTTCATCTTTCTGAATCACCGACTCCTTTGACAATTCAAAAGTGCTTGTAAATTATGGAAACCGTATTTTCTTTATTTTTTCTTTTAATTGAAATAAATGCTTTGAGTTTGCGATTGGCATCCTTTTTAAAGTAATCAGTCCATTTAAACGGGCCCACAATACAGCTGCCGAATCACCATCTTTGCTAACGGGTCTGTCTGCTCCAACACTGCCCATTTCCACCGTATCTAGCCAACTCTGGAAGCTATGTCGGTAACTCCAGTTCTGTTCCAGATAATTTCACGATTTACTAATTCTTCTGGCAAAATTATACAGTAAAATTAACATAATAATATTTTCGTCACAGCTCTTCACAACTACCATATTTCGTCAAGTCCCGTCATAGCCGTAGTCGCCACAGTAGCTACAAATGACAGGTAAAAAATAAATAATACTAACAGGCTTTTATTGTTCCACTGCAGGGCAAAGTCCTCTTCTCATACAGAGAAGGCACGAGCATTGATCACCACGCTTGCTCAAGACGGGTTAGCGATTTCAGACTTAGATTAACTATAACCAGTCCAGAAGTCCAGGTAACCGCATTTTTTTTTTTTCGATGTCAGTAGTAATGTTCAAAATAGATTCAGAAAGTACATATAAATTGTAAAAGAACAGGTTACGACGAAAAAAGAACTCGACGACCTCATTCCACCGACCCCTTCTACCATCGGACACCTAGACGCACTGCAAGTTACCATCCCTACCTAGTTGCTATTCCACCAAATCGCACTAAGCGTTTCCAAATGTATTTTATAATGCGCTCAGGCTACTTATGGATAAGCTCACTCCATCATCGACTTTGTCTCTGTCATCTCTGACCTAGACTAGAGTCAAGAGTAAACACATCTCGAATAAAAAATAAAAATGTCAGAACGCAGTGAACACGGTGCCTAATATGTGCTTACCGTCACTTGGTGCAAGGTGGCATACTAGGTCGTGTGCAGAACTGACCTTGAAGGCAAGCGGTTAATTCAAGGTGTGTTGTGGTAAAATCTTTGACGTTTAAACGTCTTAACTTTATTTAAAGTTTATAAATAAACCCCTTAAGGGGTATGCACCAATGTAGCCCGCGAAATTTAAATTTTCGTACGTTTTTTGCAAGTTGCAGGTCAGTATCAGGTAGTACATTGATATAAATATTATTCGCGGCCGTATCAAATATTTATTTATAGAATTATAATTCTAAAAAATAAAAATCATCAATACATCTCTTTAAGTTCATATTACCCTATTGAATGACTATTTCATGAAATCATGAAATTTGAGGCCAATTCTAACTTAAGGAGTTGTTTTGCTGATTCTAATGATTATACTGTAAAGCCATATTTGTTAAGGTCGCGAATTATATTTTAATAAACATACTACCCGACACTGACCTGCAAATTGCAAAAAAAGTACGAGCAAGTAAATATTAAATTTCGCGGACTACCTTAGCGTATCTCCCTTAAGGCGGTACCCTGACCAAAACCTTGCCATAGTGCGTTATTCAGAGGCTATTAACTCATTCACTATGGATAAAAAACTACATCTAAAAGCACATGATTAATGTTCGATATCCTATCATCACATTGCACGTTATTATTTGTTTTTATGTGTTATAAATACATTTAAAATCTCCTTGTAAAAAAGTAACTAAAATTATTGATTGCATGCATCTTTTGCTAAAGGTGACGTTCTATTAATTTGAGGATTACACAAATGGATACATATATAAAAATCTAAATAATTCACGTTTTATTATATTTCAAAATATCGCTTGTCTTTTTTTATTATAATAATTTCAATATTTTTGTGAATTTTATGATAAATGAGCGTGCGCAGGGAGCGAGACAGAGCGAGACTCAGCGACGGGACAGAGAAGGACCGAACGCTCAAGGTCGTTTGGTCAGGGAAGCGCCTGGTGAATTTTCATAACTTGAAACATTGAAGTATAAAAACCGTGTCCGGCGAAAACCTATAAATATAAATATAATTATTACAGTTCAAAAGGTTTGTCAGCACGTTAAGTATTTGTTTAGATTAATATAATAATTAAAAAAATACACATAACTAAAATCACGCTTGTTTTCCCCGAAGGGCAGGGCAGAGGTGTGAATGATAAATGATTTTATTTCTGTAAGTAGGTTTGTACAAATACTTTTATACGTCAATCATATTTTTTAAACTAGATGAGGTCGGCGTTTCCTATCTGACTACTCTGAGAAGAAAGGCCGAAACAAACTCAGTGGTCACAGTCTCTTTTAAAGTCCAGACATAATCTTGGTCAGATTATGTGAAGACCATGTAGATTGGTGTCTGAAAATATGGTCTTTTGAGGAAAGAACCGCACTGATTGAGTGGACCAGTGCATGCATTTCTCGGTAATCGTGCAGCTCAACTCAGAACTTAAGGTATACATAAAGTGCACCCAAATTTCCCGAGTTATGTAAATAAAAATACTGCTATAAAACTATCTTAGCTTCCATCGTAATTAGTAAAACTCTGCTTAATTTTCAAGCTGAACATAATGGTATCATTTTCATTTACCCAACTTTTTAATTCCCCTTTCCTCAAAGCAAGTCTAATTCTAAAGAACATTTCGGCGTGTTCCTTAATTTTTACTTTTCCTACGCTTTGAGCCCTTAAGGCTTGCTTCAGATTAAAAACACAGACGAGTCTGTAGCGTAATGGAAAACCTTGAAGATTCTTAGTACCTACAGCTACTTTTTTTTTAGCATACCTTGCAGAGCGTTTGTGACAATGTTTGTTTGATTTCTTTTCTGGCTGGCTTTGTACGGGTTTCATGATTTATGGGTCATTATTTGATAGTTCGAACACCTGTTTCTCTCTTTTAAAATTCTGCTTTGACTTGTTGTACTTGTGTAGCGAAGAGTGGGGTAAAGCCGTACACCTAAAGATTTAGGGTTGTTGGTCATTAATTTCAAAACACAAATGTATCAAATCAACTTTACTTATTAATCAATCTCATTACGTACATAATCACAATGACGTACTTATGATAATTATGATATTAATCAATTAAAAACTAAACAAAAAAAACTCTATTAATTCCGTTTCTGCCTGGCTCCTGGACGAAACTGTATACTATATACGATAATGCCCCAGTAATTACCGAGAGGCAACGTAACAATATACAAGATGTCATCAACTTCCTCTGGGTCATAGCCTGTACAGCCATCATAAGCCCAGTCTTTGCAACCTGTGCACTGCTCCCAATCTTCAACTATGAGACTTGTTCCGTATTCGTCCAGACAATACAGGCAAATGTTTTCATTTATGGATTTTGTTTTTGTGGCTTTTGATGGCCGGTTCAAATTAAGATTAGCCGTTTTCTTGTTACGAGCGGTGGTTATTAACTCTTCTTTGTAGGGAAAGGATATGATGACAGCTGTTTTGCTTCTTTGACAACCGGTTTTTAATTTTTGATCCATACTTATGTTAGTAACAAGCACAATATCAGCTGGAGACAGAGTTGCATACACTAATTTAACAGCAGAAGGAGTTAACGGTGCAGCAGAAATTGTTGGCAACGGATCAGCGAGGGGTGTAGAAGTTGATGATACCGGGCCAACAAGTCGCACAAAAGAGGTGGATGGAAAAGGGTTATTAAGTATCGCTACAGAAGTGGATGGTACTGGGTTATCATGTCGCGCAAAATAGGTAGATGGAATAGGGTTATCAAGTGACGTGGAAGCAGTTGACGGCTATCGAAATTACAAATATCACAATATATGATATACAAACTCACAACAATGTCATGGTGATTACTCTTCGTGACACTAAAACCAAGATAGATCGAACCTTCGTCGCCCGTGACACCACATTTGCAGTGGTACAAAAATATCAAGCACTTCGTCCCGTTGATATAAAGACAGACAGATCTTTTCGCAATTATAGAAACTGCAAATACACAAACCAAGTAATGGGAAGGCTCAAAATTGTACAAATGCCCAAAATTTTTGTGACATACTTAAATTTGCCTAATCCAGAGTAATTTACAGGTCATTGTTTCCAGTGTTCATCAGCCTTTGTGCTTGCTGATACTGGGGCCTACCTAATGACACTCAAACAGCATGGTGGATAGAAATCTGACAGACTGGCCGAAAGTTGCAAGAATTAGTCGAAAATAAAAGTAAGATCACAAATAAAATCAGCAAAAGTATGAACTTGAAACTAACAACGTCTTACCAAGAAGCTTCCACATCTGTACAAGAGCCTCTTGAATAATCAACCGCTGGACAGATGGCAAGCCGTGATGAAGAAATGATCCAACAATCAAACACCGTACTAGGATTATCACAAAGTATAAGTAATATACCCTTGAAAGGAGGGCCTGAATTTTAGTAACTGTACTTTTAACAATTGTTACTTTAAATAAAATCTTACTATACTATAAGCTAGTTTTATTTATATAACTCGCATAGTTTACGTTTAGTTTTGTATAGTGCTTTAGCACTATACAAGCCATGGTCCGCAATGACTGCGTTGCTGGCCAAGCTATGATGGCCTGGATCTTAGCTTAGCTACGCTCTCAGCCTTCCAGCTTGGTCATCATTGCAGTCCTTGCTGTCTGCGCTATAAAGGCCTCGGCCATCAGCGCTGCCAGCAACGCAGTCATTACAGACCACGGCAGCAATGTACTAACAAAACCTATACGTAACGCCTGTCCGCTTGTCAATTTTGCAACTTGGTGCGTTTTTTTCGACCCGGAATATGCAAACTCAATGAGTCTGTTGACAGATGCGCAGATTTTAACTGACGTCTGAGACGGATGAGTCGTCCCGATCAAGAAGAAGATAAGAAATTGTTACTTAGAAACATCTTATGATTTTAAGTGCAATGTATTTGAATTTCACTATTGACTTAGAACTCCTCCTACCACAACACTAAGAAAAACAACCCACAAATCTACACACAATAAAACAACCAACAATAAAAACGGCGTCACCTAAATATTGACAAACTCCGTCGGTGATATCCAGTTACAGACCCAATATTCACTTCTCGACATCTTGTTGGAGAATCCATCATTTTTATGAACCCTTTACTTCGGAGGGCGAAGGATCAGCCATCAAACTTCAAGTTTGTAGTAAAAGTAAATTGAAAATGGGTCTCATCCATGTTGTATTCGACGATATATGTGTATATTGGTATCTGTTCTTGTAGAACAAATTTGTCGAGGAGGAAATGGGGGTTTTGATTCGATGTTTGGTGTGACTGGGTCATGTTCATTGAAATGTAGGCCATGATGAAAACTGAATTGAAGACTTTACTTCAAGTAATTTTATTTTATTTTACTTGAATATAATGTCTTTGTATAATTTTTTCAATAAAAGTTATAATTGCTTGACCTACATTTATTTTTCTTGGCCTTTGACACAATAAGCAATTCATTTGTCTTTATTGGAGACTACCACCCGGTTTCTGAATTGAGAATTTGAAGTTGAGAACTGGTCAAACCCTACTTTAGCATAACTTAAGGTGATTCCTTCTATGTAGCCCACAAAATTCAAAATTTCTTACGTTTTTTGATTGATGTGACGTTTTTTGAATTATTAAGTAGTGTTTGACGAGTTGTCAACTTCAAATTCTCAATTCGGAAACCGGTTGTTAAAGTGTCTCAAATAGAAAACCAAGAAGCTTGCCATGCGTGAGCTAACCTAAGGTAGTAAAACTAAAATACTATTTAGGCTTACTTTCACATTTTTTTTCACCAAATGCCCAATGATTTTTTTAGACACCATGTTCCCAAAAATGTGCCTTCAAAAGAATAATAAAGAAGTAATACTACCCACAATCTGGTAGGTTACACGCACGTAGGTCGCCCTCGTAAAACTTTGCGAGGAGACCCTACCACTTAACATAGGCTTCATTCAGGGTTGTCGCTTGCAAATTCCTTTTGTTCCAGTTTGTAACAAAATTTTCACGTTAAGTTTGAGTAACAGACTGCCTCGCTGATCTATTGGTAGCCAGTGTTATCTTCGACTCGATTCCCAGGTCGGGTTATTGGGTTTTTCCATCACGAATTTCTCAGTAGCAGCCCGAAGTCTGGATTTGTGCCCGTTCGATGGCATTAGGCTCGCCGCCTATTACATGGAACTTAAACATACTTGGGAAATGTGGGTGTACAATAAGTAGGTACAGCTCTGCCAAAGCCTTCGGAAAATACAGGCGTGATATTATGTTAAGTTAGACAGACATATATAAGTTGCTAAAACCTAGTAGTGGTGCGGACGAATGGCAGACGATCATGTCAGTATGTTTGGAGTTCTGTGAGATGTGTCTATGAATTGTGTCTAATTTTCATTAACCTAAAGAGGTATGAGGAACAGGGTGTAAAGTTCACTCATACTTCCATAGAAAAGGGAGGATCCTCCGACCAGACGGGTGTCGAGTCTAGTGGAAAACTGCCCGACGGTTGATGTCGGGACGTTGTATATATGCTAGTTGCGCGGTAAACTGTACTTGCGCGATGCAGGATTTTTGCGTGACGTCAGTGTGACGTGTAGCTCGCATGTGGTGATGTAGATACCGCTACAAACGAATGTACATAATTGTCAGATAGATGTTTTGTGTTAAACTGATATAAATAAATTGCTTTATTTGTCCTGTAGACAGTCAAATATATATCTTAACTACAGCACGTAAACAAACAAAGGTTTATGCAAAAACAGAGCTTAATAGAAAAAACACACATCCAAAGTGTCTAGGGATCAACCACGTTTTTGCTAGTTATAAAAAATCAGGTTTGTTAATTATATTTTTTGTAACTTCTATACATACTTTTTAGTAAATTTCGTCATTTGAAATGAGAAAAGTTTTTGAATTTTGGTCATAAGATGAAAATCTTCTGTCAAGTCGTGTCAGTCGTAAAATCAATACAAAAGAACGTTAATATAGAAAGAAGACGTCTTTCGAGCAAAGAAGAAATGATCAGAGCCGTGGGAATGTTGGAAGGTGGTTCTCGGCACGTTTCGGCAACCGCTCTGGGCACTACGCAGAGTGTTATAAGTCGACTTTGGACACGTTACTGCATCAATGGCAGCTGTCAGAGCGACATGGAGGATGAACTCACATCACTACACGCAGACAAAATCATTAGTCTTGACAGACAAACGGACAGACAGACGGACAACAAAGTGATCCTATAAGGGCTCCGTTTCTTCCTTTTAAGGTATGGAACCCTAAAAACAAGTCAAGGTACCTATAATATGAAACTAAAAAAAATATAAGACACTGGATCACATGGCTTCTTAGTAATGTTCGCAAATTTACACGGCTATTGGTAATTAATACTCGCCTCTGACCGTGACGTCAGTGGAAGTGTTAAATAAATTATGTGATTACGTGACATCCCTAGCTGAAATCCAACTCCACTTACAGCCCCCCCCCCCCCCATACAGTTTAATGAAAGCGATTTAAATTTTCAGCGTTATTTCTCAAATGGTATATAAGATAGGTATTCAAATGTTTGTCATGCTTCTAAGTGCTTCTAAGAGATTCCTGGCCTTTGTAAATGATCCTATAACAGATTGGAATAAGTCCTTAAACAGTGTTGCAGGAATGTGTGTGACAATCATTTTCGACCTTTAAGATTTTGCTAAGAAACCTTTTGTATAATTTTGTAATGTTTAGCAGACCTTTAAAATTATTAAAAGGCTCCTTCAAACAGGCGCGTCACGCAATACGAATCACACGCGACATATAGCGTGTGATTCGCATCGCGTATTGCGCCTGTTTGATGAGCCTTAAGGCGAAGATAAATTGCAATATTTCTGTAAAAAACATGGTTCGAGATGGTTTGGTCATGTTGAGGATGAATAAAAGGCGACTAAAAACAGGTATTTACAAGACAGATGTAAGTGTTAACGACGGCAGGGGACGCCCTAAAATGACATGTAGTTCTTCAGGTCAAGGGTCAAGGTCAGGGTAAGGTCAAGTGCAAAGTACTTGCAACCAGCGTGCGTGCATGATCAGATTTATGAACGTAAACGCAGCAAAAGGAGTATGTAAGGATCGTAACAGGTGGCGTTCTGTAGTTTCTGCCTACCCCTTATGGGAAAAAGACGTGAGTTTATTTATGTATTTTATTAGACGTGCGTAAACCCGTAACAATTAGAAACATGCTTCGGAATAAGCAGCTCTCCTATATCTGAAATTGTTAATTAAGACTGCAGAATCAGGCACAAGTCACAGCTTCTATCAAAACCAAAAAATTAAAAAAAAAACAAAAATCATTTATTTGCATAAATAAGGTACAGAAGGTTGGTAAAATATAAACATTGTTCTCTTATTCTGCCTTTAATTTCGGTGTGCAAATATAAAATAACATTACATATACACATACACATACATAACATCACGCCTGTATTCCCCGAAGGGTTAGGCAGAGGTGTACCTATAGTACACCCACATTTCGCCAGTTATGTTTAAGTCCCATGTAATAAGGGGCGAGCCTATTGCCATGAACCGGGCACAAATCCAGACTCCGGGCTGCTACTAAGAAATTCCAGATGGAAAAACCCAATAACACCCTTGCCCGACCCGGGAATCGAACCCGAGACCTCATGCTCAGCAGTAGCGCTTGTGACCACTAGACCAACGAGGCAGACACACACATACAGTTACAGCAGCAGCAGTTGCAGTTACATATCTTATTTAAATTAATTGTTGACCATAATCATGCAGTCTCTAAACCGATAATCCCATTATAATTGTGTTACTGAATTAAATAAATGTCAATATAATAATGAAAAAATAATAATCATAAATGTCAATAACGATCATGTCACATGTCACAAAAGACGTGTGGCACTCGGGGACTGCCGCGGTAAAGCTATTGCATAGCATTTTGTATCAACTTATGCAATTATAATTATTTATTTATTTTACATTACCTTTATTTAGTCGTACATTTAAAAACTAATAATACTGGGTCCCGGACCCTTAGTCTGAATACTCTAATTATCCTAAATATTAAAAATAAGTTTTTTTTATTTTTAAATCTAAAATAAATTTAAAATGGGGCGCTTTGCCCTAACCTAATCGGGGCCAAAAGATAGGCCCTTTACTGCCGATTCCAAAGACCCCAAACTCGATACCTCTACGACCTTCGGTTCAAAAGTTAAGACCCGGAGGGGTGAAGTAGCCCTGGACGGGTGGAGGGGTTGGTCAAAAGGGGTGACGCGGGGGGGTCCCGGGATCATATATAAGTGGGATTGATTTAAATATAAATAAATATAATACAACTTAATATTGGGGTTGAAAAAGAGGGGGTCAAAAAAGGGGGGTCAAAGGGGCTTGTCAGTATGTATGTACTATTTGAGAGAGGGCTTATAGGGGGGGGGGGGAATTTGGTCAGAATTTTGATATTCCCAGCCGTTTCCGAGATATTGGGATATTGAGTTTTAAGATAGTGGTGATTATAATAAATGTATGGTGTCCGACTGGTAAATGATAAATGGTACGAAAGTAAATGGAAATAAACATTAATTCAAGTTACACTTTTTGATAAATACCTATACACCTATATACTTTCTCATAAACAGCTGCCTTATGTATTCGTCCGATTTCGGAGCAGCTCGTCTCGATTCGTGCGAGCTTCGTAGAGTCGTACAATACGTCTAGTTGCACGCACACAAACACCGTGTCAAAGACTGCCGAAAAGAAACGACGTTAGACAATGCACGGCCTTCAAGCCACACCTCCGTGCCCGTCGGAGTGGGGAGCGTGAGGTTTTTTTTCGTTACGGAATTTCTGGCTCCGGTCCCCGCGCTCAAGGCCCGCGATAGAAGCTATGCAATAGCTTAATAATAATACATTAATAATTTAAAATGATCGTGCAATTTACAAAAACTTACACACTATAAAAGCATTTTTCAATTAAAAACCTCGTCAAATTATTTTTTAATCTTGAAAATGGTAGCGTTTTTATGGAATTTGGTATTTTGTTATACAATTTTATGCACATAATATAGCTGTTGTTACTTGTAAATGTGAGATTCGTCCTCGGTTGAAATAACTTATTAGTATACATAGATCGTGGGGCGTAGTAGCTTGTAGCTTGCTGAAAAAGTCTCTTATGTTTGAAAACAAATATACAGGATTCTAATATATAAATACATGGTAGTGTTAGTATTTTATGTCCTAAAGAATGGACGACATGACTCTATTTGCTTCAACCCAAATATAGCTCTTAAACACTTTTTTTGCATTACGAATTCTTGATCAATCTCCATACAACGACCCCACAGGATAGTACCATACCTTAGAGTGGAGGTTATATAGCCATGAAAAGCCGTTATTGCGGAATTTCTAGATACTACAATTTAATAACAATAATAATAGTCTGTGCAATTATGGACGAAGGTCTGTGCAATTATGGACGAAGGTCTGTGCAATTATGGACGAAGTTATCTTGACGAATAACTACCGGAGACATATTATGAAAGACGGGACGGTTGACGCGTGTCGGGCATGCCATCGTCCGGGTGAGTCCATCAGACATATTGTCTCTGGTTGTTCTCGTCTGGCTAACGGCGAGTACTTGCACAGGCATAACCAAGTAGCCAGGATTATTCACCAACAACTTGCTTTGAAATATAAACTAGTGGATTCTGAGGTACCGTATTACAAGTATGTGCCCGACCCAGTTCTCGAAAATGACCATATTACGTTGTACTGGGATCGGTCTATCATTACTGACAGGACTATTGTCGCCAATAAGCCTGATATAGTGGTGATAGATCGATTAGCGCGCCGCACAATGATTATCGATATTACCATTCCGCATGACGAAAACCTCGTGAAAGCTGGGAAAGAGAAACAAATTAAATATCTCGACTTAGCACACGAGGTTGTTGATATGTGGAATGTGAGCTCGGCTGTCATTGTGCCGATTGTCGTATCGGCGAATGGCCTGATGGCCGAAAGCCTCGATCAACATCTCTCGAGGCTTTTGTTAGGCGGTTGGGTCAAGGGCCTGATCCAGAAGGCAGTTCTCCTCGATACGGCTCGCATTGTGAGGAGGTTCCTGTCTCTGGAGCCCTAACCACCGGTAGCTTGGACCCTGCTCCCGATACCGGCGGACCACTATTTTTTATATTTTTAAATGTTTTTTCTATGTTTTTATAAAAATATTTAAAAATGTATCTAGATAAGTATATAAATAAATAAACGAATAATAATAATAATAATGTTTATTTACACAAAAACAAAGCATTGTTGTACACGTTAAAAATAAAATACAGTTTTACAAAATAAAGTACTATATCTACAAACGTGTGGGTGAGCACTGCTCTCCTAGCTAGGTTATGAAAACCTGTGTTAAGGAGATGCAGTCCGGTTCCCTAAGGTATAATGACGTAAAGGTTACATAGTGCTTCAGATGTTACTGATACAATTTTGGAGTATTGAGAAGGACAATTAAAGTTAAGATACGTTTTATTAAACGTGAAAATGAAATAATTTTAAGGTAAATAAATGTGTGATTGTGCGTGTGTACGTGTGTGTGTGTGTGTGTGTTTGTGTTTGCTTGTCCATGTTGTCCATACTTATACATACATAATTATTATAAATTAAAGTCGATTTTCCTGTCTGTATGTGTGATAGCGTTGATCTTCTAAACTACGCAATGGATTTTGATGCAGTTTTCACCATCATTTAGATAATTAATATTTATTGCGAAAGGTTTGTTTATTATTTAACCATGTATGTTCACACACATATAAACAGACAAGAAAGGAACAGAAAAATACGTACATGGGTTATGCATATTTCTAAAGAAATCTCTTAGACTGCCTCTTTTTCTGTATATAATGTTAAACTTATATACAGTATGAAATTGAAAACATGCGCCAATTCGAAATAGGAAGTTCAGTAACTGTTACAAATTGATTGTAAATTGTCATTTCACAAATCTAAATTCTTGAAAAATATCGTTTAGTTATCGTCTTAGATAGTGCCAACTAAGTTATTGCCTGCAAGTAGACACGAATTATCATCGCTCCAGGAAAAAAAAAAAAAAAATTAAAGTATAAATTAATTTTAGCGCGCGCCCAAAGAGCAATCCATTCATCGCAGAGTTCACAACATTAAACAAGTTGGCACTGAGTTGAGAGCTAGCGATCATTTACCGAATTTTTACCGTTCCTACGAAAAAAAGGGCGCGCGACGTTGCCAAATCGCTTGCCTACACGCACGTATGTGCATCCCTTTCCTTTCTCTCTGCCGAATGACATTATCTAAATGTTCTATATAACACGTTGAATTATATATTTTAATTTGGCACACCTATTGAATTTCATCCTGTATGTTATAAAGTCATGAAATCGTAAAAAGCGTTCGAAATATGGGCGAGCCGCTAGTCTCTAAAACAACAATACTTATTTTCTTTCACCTACTATTAATTTCTTCAATAGTCTATCAATAGAGCTTACCTATCTTTATCACTATCTACCCTACATTATGAAATAACCGTTGCGTGTTCAAACGGCTCTATTCAACAATATTAGTGTCGAAACCAGAACTATTGGTAATATGAACTTCGCGTGAGGAGAAACTTTTTGGTAAATGGTTTAGACGAGCTTAGATTATAAAAGGGTAGATAATACGGCAAAATTTTCGACAGCTATGAACCGGAATAGCATATTTCTCAATTAGATTTTTACTTGTTACTTATTGACGCGTGTTTATATAAAGCTTCTAAGAGAAGATTTAGAAAAAAAATTGACGGAAATACGTTTACGTGTTGGATTACATTAAATCTTACGTATCCATTTTTGTATAATCTAAGGGTTCGATTAGTTGAATTACATCGTTAGTGTAAAGTTCTGTTTTTTATTGACGGTATTAACTTGGATATAGATTGCCCTGGTAGCCACTTATTTCTTTTTCGACGTATTAGTAAAATATCACGTAATGACCCAAATAAAACATTATTTTCTATGGCTAACACTTTATTTAATACCACACACTGGTACTTGACATATTATTACCTCATGATGTTGTGAAAGGACATTTTTAATATGCTTGTGTTAAAGTTCCAAAAAAAAAAAAAACAAGAATGTTACACAGACCTACCATGCACTAGTGATTAATTAATCTCAGACCAATGTGTTAATCTAAGTTCGAATCCTCGACTGCCACAATAGTCTAGTGGTCGCAAGCGCTACCATACTGAGCCTGAGGCCCCGGGTTCGATTCCTAGGTCGGGCAAAGTGTTATTGGTTTCATTAGGAATTTCTTAGTAGCAGCCCGGAGTCTGGATTTATGCCCGGTTGATGGCATTAGGCGATGGCCAAAATTTGTATGCAATATAGATTCATAACCAGCCTATAATGTTCGCTCTGCTGGGACACAGGGCTCCTCTCTGTGAGAGGGAGTTGGCCTTAATCCAGCACGCGGGCCCAGTGCGGCTTAGTGTACGTCAAGTGTCTTTGAATGTTTGGTTCTATGACATGCCATGCCGGTTTCTTCACGATGTTTTCATACAAATTTATGAGAGCAGTGGTGATGAAATAATTTACACACGCCTGTCTGGGTTTGAACCCACGACCTATAATTCGTGAGTCGCAGCTGTTACCACTGGACCACCACTGCTCTACATTGATGTCCTATAGGTTACCCTTAAAACATCAAGCGTGATGTTATGATAGGTAGAATCCAAGTACAGACATTCAAACTATGTAGATACGTTTTTAACATATGGAAAGGATAAGATCTAACTGATTTCACTATTCGAAATTTATTTTGTTCCAGACCCAAAGACATTTTTCACTTTTCAATCCAAATACTGAATACGTGAAATTCTATCTCTTGAATCGTCTAATCTTTTAAAGAATTTCGATAAAATACGATTCTCTTTTCCAAATGTATTTTAATTTAATTTCAATAGAGTGTCTAATTATTTCGAAATGTAATTACAAGTGGCCTTTCAGGACTTTATCGCGAATAATTCATTTAAACAATTATTCAGAGAGCATTAATTGACTTACCGATGTTTTAGATTTGCTGTACCCTGGACGCTTTTAACGTGTACGTCTTTTTAACATCGTTCTCACATATAATTATAAGTTCACCATTAATGATGTATGTAACTAATAGATATGTAACTAATTTGTACCAATATAATTTAAAAGAGTGTCCATGGAGTTTGTTGCCCGTTCTTCTCCATATGTAACTACTACTCTTTGGAATGGGCAACTAGTTCATATTTCTAACCGACCGACTCCTTGACAATTCATGCAAATTCTTGGCTGAAGTGCCTGTAAATGGTTATGATAAATGATAATTGATAAATGATTTTATTTCTTTAAGTAGGTTTGTACGAAACTACAAACACTTTTACACGTCAATCATATTTTGAAACTAGATGAGGTCGGCGTTTCCTATCTGACTACTTGGAGAAGAAAGGCTGAAACAAACTCAGAGGTCACAGTCTCTTTCAAAGTCCAAACATAATCTTGGTCAGATCATGTGAAGACCATGTAGATTTATGTCTGAAATGGTTTTTTGTGGAAAAACCACACAGAATGAGTGGACCTGTCCAGTCAGTGCACGCATTTGTCACTAATCGTGGAGCTCAACTCAGAAATTAAGGAGCTCAAACAATTTAAAAATAAATCCTTAGGTTTAATTAAAATAAATACTTTGATTTTGAGTTGTAGAGAGAGGAGCATATTGACCTTAGTTCATACTTCTTGGGCAGGTTTTGGCCTCTACAGCATATATCAGAAAGTTGTGGTCATATAGCACCACCAAGGTACAGACTGTCAAAATGAACAACTTTATTCAAGGGACCAACATCAAACACGCGGAAAAAAAATGCGGGGCAGTCTTTGGGGACTGCCGATAGAAGTGAAAACTAAGTAACTTGTGAATTGTATCGTCGAAGCGTGCGGTGACGATGACGCGAGTTTCACGCTTCTTGTTCACTCAAAAAGTTCACGTATATACACAGTACACAATCATATAGCTCATGGAAAGCGTTCGGTGACGATGGCGCGAGTTCCATGATTTTTGTTCACCCAAAAAGTGCTCACCGCGCCTAAAGAAGTTTTCGCTTCAAAAATATCAGCCATCCCATACATTTGGTTGGGGTAGGTATTGAAGTTTTGTATAAGACATTTGATAATTGTATCGACCTATGAAGAAAAAACGATTTTTTACAATGATTATAAGACTGTCGCTCAATATGCTGTGTTTTGACAACCATAAGATCTGTCAGCTTCTTACAAAAATATGCTTAGAGAATACGATGTCGATTGTCTGGTTTTTTTGCTTACTTACTTAATTTTGAGTGATCACACGTATCAATCGTAAAAAAATTGTCTGTCAGCGGCACTTTTTGTGAATTAACATTGACAGCTTAACTCGGCAAGCGGGTAGCCTTGATTAATGAGACACGATTAATTATGTATTGTCAAATGGGTCGCTGGTGGTGGCGTGTGTGTTGGATCATTAAGTTCCCTTCAAAATGGTTGAGCTGAATGGTGCTAATCCATGCGTCATGTTCGTGAACGGGCGCCGTTAGTAGGGACTGGTCATTTCTTAGCTACCACGGCTCATTTTAATTTAATTTAATATTTGAATTGTTTTATTTTTATTTTTATAGGGACGCTTTTAATGTTCTGCATGCCTAATTTCAACATGAATGGTGTAACCAATATTTTGTAACCATATTTTGATTTAAAAGAGTGTCCATGGAGTTTCTTGCCCGTTCTTCTCTATAGGTACCTACTACGCTTTGGAATACGCAACTAGCTTCATCTTCCTGACTGACCGACCCCTTGACAATTTAAAAGTGCTTGAAACTCAAAGCATTTATTTGAAATAAACCAATTGGTTTATTTCAAATAAATGCTTTGAGTTTCAGTTTTGAGTTTATTGATACGTTACCCCCGAAGGGCCAACGTTGATAGATCACTGGAATGTGTTTCTGTCACTGTCTTCTAGAACAAATACCTTTTAGTCCGTTCAATCTAGACCAAAAAATGAGAGTGAAGGTGCATAAAGTCCCAACAAGCTGAAAACCAGTAAAATTGTTCAAAACATAGTTATAAATATAATTTAAAAGTTCCCCATCATTCCCGTGTATGGAAAAAAAAATATTCGAGGGCAAAGGACAAAAAAATGAGATTTTCGCGATTTTCAGCAAAACGGTAAGTTCATTAACCAGACCGGTGCAAGTTACTAGTATCGATTTACCTGTTTATACCCGCCTACCTAAGAGATGTGACGGGAAAAAAATAGTCAACCTAACGTTTGCATATTCTATGGGCTTCATAGTTTCGATTGGTATGGAATTTGTCTATTAACCAAACCAGTGAAATGTTTAAAAAAAACAATTTTTTAATTGTTAATTAATCATATTCTGGACTGAAATTTTTTAGACAACCAATTTGCAAAATATTTATTGACATATTTAATTGAATATAAAATACTATTCATCCATTAACCAGCTCGGTGTAGGTCGCTTTAAGGTGAGATCCTATACTATTATTTATTTATGTACACACATATATAAACAGACAAGAAGAAAGGAACAGAAAAATAGATACAAAGGTGATGCTTATTTCTAAAGAAATCTCTTCCAGCATACCTGCGATAGGAGAGTATTTTAAAGAGATGAAGACAACGTGTGTAAGAGTAGAACGGAAAACAAAATACAAAAATCTAAAATAATTCTCATTTTAAAGATAAACATACAATAAGAGAATATACGTACATACATACTTCTAAAATAAATATCACTAAAATACATAAAAATATAATGTAATTTAAATTTAAAAAAAATCTCGATATAGGTTTTCGACATTTTTCAAAATGGCAGAGATATGGGGGTTGAAAACGTAAAAAAAAAAAACTTATTCAGCCATTTCGCGCTTTTTGTTTTAAGCATTTTGTTAGGTGCGCGGTGAACATGTATTCAGTTTTAACTCTACAGCTCACAGAGCTACTAGTAATAGTTTAAATCATAAATACACGACCGCTATTCTTCCGACAGCGAAATGCTGTCGGCAAGGCAAATCAGGTAACCGAAAACATGTCATTATCGATACGGAAGCTGTCGAATGATTGTGAACAGCTGTGCAGGCTAATTGAAAAGCTACATTAATGCGTACATTGTACGTTTTGAACCTGAAGATCTAGTAATAAAAATCTTTGTCTCGAAACCTTCAAAACTACAACATGTTATAGTACCTACTTACATAAAAATAAACGTACATCCAGCACTCTAATTACGTAACACACTATCTATCACAATCTGAATCATTTTTAAATCAACTAATCCATTGCTTCATATGTTTGAAAAATTTGTCTGCTCAACAACGTAAATAATGCAATGAATGTTGTTGAACTGTCAAAATGAAAGCTATTCCTACTTTAACCGGAGGTGGAAATAAGCGTCGTAGTTTGAGTGACACGGTGGAATTGGTTACAATACAAAAAGGATCCAACAGGTAGACGCAAAGGAAAAATTCCGTATCCATTTAGTTACTGTCAAATTGTTTTTTTTTATTATTATGACTGTGATGACAAATTGTTAACGTCCTTTTATATTGCTTTTACCAGCAGAAGTACAGTAGGTCCCATAACAGTGGTAACAAAACAATCAAAGTCAAATCATTTATTTCAAATAGGCACATAAAAGGCACTTTTGAACGTTTGCAAGAAAATTGAATTGTTTCCAGTTGCCCCTTCCAAAAGGTAGTTTCGTATGGAGAAGAATGGGCAAGAAACTCCACCGTTACTCTTTTAAAAATAATGTTTTACAATATTATGTATACATTAATAATTATAATATAATTGTATATGAAGACGATGCACCTAGAATAAAATTACTACAACACAATAGGTAAAAAGAATTAAATATAACGCAATGACAGGTAAATTAATTATCTGATAGATACAACATGGTGCTCACATATTTACAAATATTGAAAAGTAGATAATTTTTTCAAAGTCATAAAGTAAGTTAAAATCAATGTCATAAAAATTATAAATTATACAATTAAATTAGCAACCAGTTTAATTTATATTATGATGATATTAACCAGTATAAGCTGTCCTCTTATTCGATTACTACGCTAAGCCATTTCAAGTACAAAGTGTTACCGACGAAGTGTGCGGTCGACTGTACATAATGTTTGTGATTACCAATAGAGCGTTTATAAGAAATCCGAATTCCTTGGGTTTCGGTGGATTCGATTTATACTTACCTTATTTACTATAAAAGAGATCATGACCTCTGAGATTGTTTCGGCATTTCTTCTCAGGGATCAGCCAGCTAGGAATTCGGGCGGGTCCCTACCTTATATTGTAATTCCGAATCATCATTACTTCCATCTGTAATAAAATTTTAGTTTTAGTTTATTTTTAGGCACTATACCTGTATGGAAAATATTAGTACGAGTACTGTTGGCTAAATGTACAGTTTTTGTAATTTTTTTATTCAATAAAATATTATTATTTTTACGTCTCTAGACATTTCTCAGGATCCTGGGATCCCGGACCTTTGGAAGGTATATGAGGGGCTGGTGCCAACTCGCAGAGGCCCGTTAGACGTTTTTAATGAAATGAGGCACCAATCGACGATTATCCCTGTTGGGACCATACAAGTGCACCCAAGGACATCCCCTGGTTGGGGTAGGACTATGGCATGATATGAAAACAAAGATATTGGACTATGGATTTGGGTAGCTTAAGTGGACTGGTTATCTAGGACTATGTAATGACTATGGCCCCTGCCTGAACAATGTTTTATATAAAATTAAACACACCACACACACACAATTTTACACAGATAAAATGGCAGGGGGTGACTTGCACACTAATAATGGTCCCCCGAAAATGGTCGCTAGCACATGGTGTCGTAGCGACAAAGGGGCAACATGTCCTGAGATGCTTTGAGGAGTGGAGAGATAATCCACGGCTATCAGGACAATCCCGGAAGTACGGTCAAGATCCCTACTAGCATTTTACTGGAATACTTCCTTCCTCCGAGTACGTTTTCTCTTGCGAATCTCCACTCTAGCCGGCTAATAAAGGCAAGAAAGAGGTGGGAGCTCTGTTCCTCGTCATTGTTCTCTCCAGCTGGCCAATAAAGGCAAGCCTGAGGTGAGGATCATGACTTCTCCCGGGAGATAGGATCCGTGGGGTCACTATTGCCCAACAGCTCGCCACATACTGCCCTGCGGGTTTCTGTATCTCTCTTGGTCTAGCTTCTCACCCTAGACCTGTTTCGGTAATGTAAACTCTACCGGTACAAACCTAGAGTTCAGGAGCGTGCAAGCCCCACCACGACGTCAACGTAGAGATACGGCGGTGGGGTTTTTATTATCATATTAACATATCTCGGGACCTTGTGGTCCCGGACCTTTGGAAAGCGTACGAGGGGCCGAAGCCAACTCGCAGAGGCCCCTTCGTTTTTTATTTTTTTGTAGATGGAGCGAGGCACCAACCGACGATTATCCCTGTATGCACTGTGCATGTGCACCCAAGGACAACCCCCCGGTTGGTGTCGGACTATTGCAGGATATGGAATCAAAGTTATTGGAGTACTGTTTTGGTTAGCTTAAGTGGACTGGTTATCTAGGACTTTATTATTATTATAAATGACAGCGCCATCTAGTTTTAAAATATTGACCAACAAAATATTGACGCGTAAGTGTCTTAAAAGATCTACTTACCGAAAAATAAATTCCTGCTGCCTAAAATATCAACCCGTCAATGTCAAGTTCTTAATGCTCAAGACTGTAAAGGCTCCTTCAAAAAGGCGCGACACGTGACTCAAATCGTGCGCGACACAAAGGCAGTTTGAAGGAGCCTTTAAAGACAGGTACAAGTTTTATTTTTAAATTTCTTTATTAGTATTTTAGTCACCTCGTAATCGCTTTAACAATCTCAAGTTAAATGTCACTTGTACGTCATAAAACGACAAAGTCGATTTGTCTAAAGAAAGGCCAACGAGACGAGATAAAGAATGTAAACAAACTTTCAGGGGTTCCTAACATTTTTATTTAAAGAAAGTTTTTTTCGGGGTGAATTGATGTCTTTCAAAGGTTGTCTAGAGCTGCCAGGCTGTGTGATTCCATAATTAAAATTAACAATCGCTCACAATAACAATAAAAATCAACAAGTAAAAATCCCGGGTTAATATTTAAAAAAAAAACTAAACAAATACGCAAACGAAAAATTTCATATCACTTCGAGCGCAATCCAATCAAGAATGAACTTCCTCACAAAAAGTGCAGACCAAACGTTGATAGCTGCTGTACCGACCGCTTTCCTGTACCACGAACCACACAACGACAGCCGTTGCGACCAACTCACGTCATTATTGCGTGCGGGAGATAAGGACAGAGATAATAATCGCCTACTATCGCAATTTTAACTGAGTAAAGGTTAGGTTGTTTACGTATTTTACCTTGTCTCGTAGGCCTTACTTTATATAACATTTATATTAGTGAAGCTTTAATTTAGTGGGAAATTTTGTCAAAAGTGGCAAGCAAATACGAGGTCGGCTACACCATCAACACCTTCATTTATTACAATGGTTAACAGTACTTCACATGAAAAGTCCTCAATTTCATCATCATCATCATCATCAGCCTAAAGCAGTCCACTGCTGGACATATGAATCTCCAATTGCACGCCATTCAGCTTGATTCTCGGCAACTCTCATCCAGCTGCTATAAGCCACCTTGCAAAGATCGTCGCTCCACCTAGCCTGCCTCCATCCTACCTTACGTTTTACAGGTCTCCACGCCCTTCAGCTCGATTCTCGGTAACTCTCATCCAGCTCCTATTAGCCACCTTGCAAAGATCGTTGCTCCACCTAGCCTGCCTCCATCCTACCTTACGTTTTACAGGTCTCCACGCCCTTCAGCTCGGTTCTCGGTAACTCTCATCCAGCTCCTATTAGCCACCTTGCAAAGATCGTCGCTCTAACTAGCCTGCCTCCGTCCTACCTTACGTTTTACTGGTCTCCACGCCCTACAGCCTGATTCTCGGCAACTCTCATCCAGCTGCTATCAGCCACCTTGCAAAGATCGTCGCTCCACCTAGCCTGCCTCCGTCCTACCTTACGTTTTACAGGTCTCCACGCCCTTCAGCTCGATTCTCGGTAACTCTCATCCAGCTGTTATCAACCACCTTGCGAAGATTGTCGCTCTACCTAGCCTGCCTCCGTCCTACCTTACGTTTTACAAGTCTACACGCCCTTCAGCTCGATTCTCGGCAACTCTCATCCAGCTGCTATCAGCCACCTTGCGAAGATCGTCGCTCCACCTAGCCTGCCTCCGTCCTACCTTACGTTTTACAGGTCTCCACGCCCTACAGCCTGATTCTCGGCAACTCTCATCCAGCTGCTATCAGCCACCTTGCGAAGATCGTCGCTCCACCTAGCCTGCCTCCGTCCTACCTTACGTTTTACAGGTCTCCACGCCCTACAGCCTGATTCTCGGCAACTCTCATCCAGCTGCTATCAGCCACCTTGCGAAGATCGTCGCTCCACCTAGCTTGCCTCCGTCCTACCTTACGTTTTACAGGTCTCCACGCCCTACAGCCTGATTCTCGGCAACTCTCATCCAGCTGCTATCAGCCACCTCGCGAAGATCGTCGCTCCACCTAGCCTGCTTTCGACCTTCTTTATGGTTTACAGGTGTCCACTGAATTTTACAGGTGTTCACATTATTGAGTTTTGTCCTACTAATATTTGCACAAAACATTTACTTTCTCTTCTAATTCAAATAAATGTGTAAATCAAATAAAATTGATGTAGTGTTCTCGAAAACAAATAAATTTATTTGCAGTAAGGTTTAATTTCGTTCGCTTTTTAATAATATTTACTGTCGGGATAGTTTATCAAATAGCAGCAAATAATAATGTCAACAAGAATATATTTGCTAATAAAAATTGGAGTCCTAATGGGGCAATAATTTTATTCTTTTGGTAGAGAAAGAAATTCAGTATGAAATATAATGACATTTAGACATTATTTGTGGGTTAACTGAAATAATAAGCCTATTTAAGCTGGGAATAAATCTACATAAATTACATGAAAACGACTTGATTAATCAGATATATTTTATCTGAGGAATACCTAAATATTACGATTTGGCAGTTTTAAATAGAACATATTAATTATGTTAAACTGTCGTGCATTAATTATTCTTTACAAGTTAATTAAAAGAAGGTTAAAAGCCTACTTTTTCGTAGGTGACAGTCCCATGGTTCACGCGGGTGACGAGGGACGTACTGCGGAGTTGGTTACAAGTTTGCGGGCGGCGGGAGCGCCTAGCGGGCAGGGATAACAGTGTTTCCTTTACTAGAATCCGAACCGAAACAGGAACCTAAATTGGAAACTTTAAGAATCTTTATTTTACTGTTTCTTCTTCAAAGCGAGTCCAAACCAGCGGGGTAATTACGTAACACACTAACAGTAGGAATGGGTTTCATTTTGACAGTTCAACAACATTCATTGCGATATTTACGTTGTTGAGCAGACAACTGTTTCGAACATATCAAGCAATGGATTAGCAATAGGCTTCAAAATGATTCAGATTATGATAGATAGTTTGTTACGTAATTAGGGTGCAGTTCGATGTCGCTCAGCGCAGGACGAAGCTTTGTACGACAGCAGCGAGGTACGGACGGCCGCCGGCGGGTGAAGACGTGGGAGTTTTGGTGAGAGGGGCACAATTGTTTGGGTAGATCATGTGGTAGTTATTTCCTAGAGAGCCTTTACACCGAATGGTGCGGGTCCGGTATATTGGAACGTTTATTTGGAACCGGTACTTTGGAACCAGAACCAAACCGGAACCTTACCGACAAGAAGAACCGAAATGAAGAACCGGGACACAAATTCGTACCGGGTTTCAATCCCTGACAACGTCAGTCTCACGCCGTCACAGGCGGCAACCCGTGCTCTCAGATACGACTACACTTGAACGCACTTGATATCACTAAAGAGAAATGTAAAAAAAAATGTAGGCTTATTAAAATTGAAAAAAAAGTCCATGCTTATCGGAACATAATAATAACCAAAACCAACCACGTACAGAGTTATGAAAGAAGTACAAAATAATAAAAAAATGCCTAATTGAAGCAGAATTAAATATTATGGTGGGCGCTCATGTATAACCCGCAATATAATATACTTAGTTTTAATTTTTATAAAACTAACAAAAAAAGTGTAAACTTTATACACGGGCAGCCGTTTTGTATAGATAACATATTTGAAATGATAATAAATGTAATACCTACTTGTCGGAAATACGTTAAATCAATCGTTTGACTTGACTAATCGGGACGCCGATGCCATCAGGTGGCGCTGGACAGAGTCTATAACGCTCACGCTTGAGCAGAGGAAAAGCCTGTTGAGAAAAAGTTTGTTGTGCACGGGTAAGCAGTGAAGACGTTTAGAAACTGTCGCGCGTTCCGTATAGTTTTGTCGTGTACCTACAGTGTGTGATTCGCTAGTGTGATTAATTTGTTCGTGAATTATAATTTGATTTGAACTGCAAACGGTTTTTCTATTGCGCAATAACCAACACTACCCATAGTACGTCCACAGTAGTTAAAATATGGCTGACAATAACGAGAGAGACATACCTTCTCCGTCATACTTATATTTAAATCGTTTCTTGAAATCGTGAAATTTCGTTCAGCGGAAGTAAAGGCTCTTGCACACTGGCGCGACGCGACAGCGTACACAAAGGCACCGCGTGCTGCGCGACGAGCGGTGCCTTTGTGTCGTGCTGTCGGGTCGCGCCTGTTTGCGGGAGCCTTGAATCACAAAATGTTCCTTAGAGAAATCCGCAGACTCATCTTTGACAACGCAATATAAATAAAATACGCATCGTACGGGCGGGTGCGCGTCATTTGTTTTTTCCCGATAGCACCAGCAGGCGTAGCACGAGCACCATCTTGTCGACGGAAGAATAGACGAAAATGACGTTTCGTGAACACAGTACGACGGCAGCAAAGTAGAAAGAGTCAACGGCACTTTTTACGAAGTTCAGTAATTTATTCACGTTTATCTTTTATTTTGCTTATATCTCGAAAATGGTGTGTGCTATCGCAAAAATAATGAAAATTTCGACCCCCTTTATGGAACCCTTAAACCCCTAAAACTCAACATACAACAACGTAGGTAATCATTTTTCACATTTTCCATACAAAAAGTGAAAATTTCCTTTTTTCCTTTCCATTTTTATACTTTGTGGCCGTCGAGTAAAAAGCTTTGTACCATCTTTAGCATGGCGATTAAAAATCAAATTGTCTTCACTACCTTAGACAACTCTCTTCTGAAATAGTCTACATTAAAAAGGACCTAGACAACGATTGGCAGAAACGGAAGACAAAATGACAGATTTTAGAAGGATTTTTACGGTGCGATGTCAAAAATAGAGAAACGAAATGTCACTTTGTATGGGAATAGCCGTCGCTATTCTTCAAAGAGATAGATAGCGTCATGCTAAGCCCGCAGGACTGTCACCAACGAAAAAATCTGCCTATATTAAGTAGGTATACCGAAGTCAGTTTAGTATGTTTGTACCTAGTAATTTATTTAGTCGAGAGATGTCAGATTTTATAGCGGTTGTATGAGGGTGCAAAGTAATTTTAACTAAAAGGTCTATGTCTGAGTATTTTCCAAATATTTTCGCCCGAAATATACACTGAATTTTGTAAAATGTGCCAAACATAGATAAGTTTGACAAATGAAACAAACAAATATAGTTATGTGAGGACTGCCCAATGGGTTAGGAATTTATGATTTAGGTAATATCCAATATTTTTGCAAGGTCCCACGCTTATAATTGCGACAGTATCTTCTAAGCTCGTAATCATTTTTTATAAACGCAGGAAGTCCCACAACGCGGTTCATTCACTAGCCGGACAGTAATCCAATTTCCTTTTATGATCCTCATTCTACCCAGAACAACTACTTATACATCACCCATATTCTATATACATCAGCCACCCTTTTTCGTCTAACATTTGGCCCGGCTATCAATCTGAACAATGTCAGTATTGAGGAAAAACTTACTATCAATTCCTCATATATCCGACCCTGAAAGAAAGAAGGAACAAGCGAAAAAAGAAGGAAAATAATTGTATTTTCCTTCTTTTTTCACTTGTTTCTTCTTTATTTCGGGATCGGTTAATAAACTCACTTTTGTTTCACTAACAAAGTCATTGGAGTTTGTAATTGAAACAAAAGTGAGTTTATTTTTTAACCCCCGCCCCGACGCAAAAAGAAGGGTGTTTAAGTTTGACCGCTATGTGTGTGTTTTTCTGTGGCACTGTAACTCTTAAACGGGTGAACCGATTTGGATGTTTTTTATTATTATTTGAAAGCAGGTTTTCTAGCGGTAGTTCTTAGATAAATGTTTTATCAAAATCGGTTCTGCCGTTTCAAGGTCATCAGCTCTTTTTTGGGTCGGGGTTTTTTAATTTTACCTGTTATATTTAATGTTTCTATGGAACCCATAGACCGCTACGGCCGATAAAAATAACTTTGCTGTAGGCATCACCATCTGCCTAGCCTTTTTCGCAAGTAAGTTGGGGTCGGCAGTCTAACCAAGTATTAGACACGGAACGACTGCCGGGTAACACGACTTACCGGGTAACACGATACCTCTTGGTATGTAAGTAGTGGGCAGTCAGTCAGTGTGGTTACAAAAGTGAGTTTTATTAAATGTCTACCGAAATAGTTTTGACCGCCACTGTACCGTTTAAATATTTCGTCTTTCAGATGCCGTCTATCCTTATTTTCTTACAATAAGGCTAAGTTCAGATGAACGCGCGACGACGCGCGCTGCCGCGCGATTCACCTGTTCAGATGGCGGCGGCTTGCGTGCGACAGTCTAGCGTGAACATTCAGTGAGAATGGACGTGGAGGAGGGAATTTGCTTGTGGGTTTTATACCGCAAACTGCGACGTCGCCGTCGAAAGCAAAGACGATACTGGGTGCACCCTATTTTAAGTCAAAGACTTTCTTTAAGCCTGTTTGTGACTTTATATCCCACATAAGACTACACGAAGATCGATTTGTCAACTATTTTAGGATGTCGATTGCATCCTTTGACTTTTTTATCTTATGTCTTTTCGTCTATTAGTAAATCCATTGATATGTCGTCCTCCATTTTTTTCGTGCATCTGTCCGCCTCAAACCGCGCGGGTCAACTGAACAGGTGGATACAGGAGTGTAGATCTTAAACCGCGTGTCATTGCGCGGTGGCGCGCGGGTCAACATCTTACGCGCGGTTCATGGCGGTGCGCGCGGGCACGCGCGGTGACACGCGGTCATGTACACAACAACATTGATTTGTTACAATCTTAAACCGCGCGCCGAGCCAACCGCGCGTCGTCGCGCGTTCATCTGAACTTAGCCTAATGATGTGCGTAGTCATATTAGACAGTGGCAGATGCTAATTTAAATGCCTTGTCATATTGATTTGTGTTTTGTGAAACACTGCCAGCTGGCTTGTCAGTCAAAAACCGATATTCGTAGCTCAAACGGTATACCAGACTGTACCAACGAATTTACGTGCCCCAGATGCATAATAAATGGCCACCAGCTATTTTGGGATTAGTTGCAGCTTATCTTTGAAGTTTAATCGTGCCGCTCCGAAATGACCTTTGCTGTACTTACAAAAAAATGCAATAAACCACATTAATGCATTTCGTAAGCACCGCCGCGCCAGCAAACCAAATTGTTAGAAGAGTAAGATATAATATGCTGACGTTACAATATAAAAACAGTAACTTGCGTAGGTATAACATAAAAATTTGCCAAATATAAGATAACTTGTTACATATGCAAACTAGCCAAGTCAAATCTTGAGCTTCAATTTATCTGCGTTGTGTAAATAATTTGACATTTCAAATTTTAAAAGTGTTTTTTTTTTTTAATAGCGAACATTATTGTAGCAGAAGAAACAAGAAACTGTGTTTTATAAAGTTTTAGAATATTGTATGTTCTTGTAAATAAATTTCAGGATTATCTACAGAACTTGGCATCCATTTAGATCTCAATTCCTTTGTCAGCGAAGTCGACAACCACGCATATTCTCAATAACTCTCTCTCTCTCTCTCTCTAACTCTCTTCTTATCTTTTTTCTTAACTTGGCTCCCGTTTTCACATTTATGTTTTTGACGGGGTTCAAACTCAATGCTATTATTTAAAATAAACCAAATACAGGCACTGTTGAATTGTCAAGGGGTCGTCGGTCAGAAAGATGAAGCTAGTTGCCCATTCCAAAGCGTAGTAAGTACCTATGGAGAAGAACGGGCAAGAAAATCCACGGACACTCTTTTAAATCAAAATATAGTTACAAAATATTGGTTACATCATTCATGTTGAAATTATGCATGTGAGAACAATGCAGAACGTAAAAGCGTCCGTAATAAAAATACAAAACCAGTTCAAATATTAAATTAAATTAAGCCGTGGCAGCTAAGAGATGACCAGTCCCTACTGACGGCGCCTGTTCACGAACCTGATTGACATATACATAAGTGCCTCTTGAAAACTGCTTTAATATAGATATAGGTAGATAGTGATGTTATCACTTGCCCAAAACATGAGTTTTTTTACGCAATATCACTGCACGTACTGATAGGAGCTTTAATACCGACTGTATAGGACGAGGTTCAGTAATCCGACCGAATATGGAAAAGGGTTTGGGGTTCCCTATTAAAACGTTTCGATTATACTAAGTAGACATCTATTTGCTTTTTTGCTTTTTTACCGTTGGAGATAAGACTAGGAGAACAGAGGTGGATGATACCTGCATTTAAAATGTTTATTAATTTATTGAAACTTTATGGACAAGTTAAAAAAAAAACCGTACTGTTGGCGCCACTGTTTCCGGCGACCAAACATAGTGCCAGTATCGCGAGTCAAGCGACGCACCGTGGGTCCAGTGCTGCCAACTGCGTCGCTCCGGACGTTGGAACATTGCTGGCGAATCACTGGCTACCTGCATCGGCTGACGTGACTTCGGTGGGGATACCAAGTCTTCAAATACCCCGAGCAAGCGAGCTGAGGGCTAGTTCACTCGCGCTCGTCGTTGAAATAACATCTCCATGATTTTAAAATACTGTCATAATATAATTAATTAATATTTAGTTGTGTAATAAAGGTGATTGAAGTGTTATCCATACTTATTCTTGCTTTAAGTAGACTCAACTTACATCAGAAGTGCTTCGAATTAATGCCTACAAATGGGCCGAAGGTCACGTGCCCGTCAACGGGAACGGAAAAAGAGGAAACTTACAAAATCTTCATCATCATCGTCATCGTCATCAAGCAGTAAGTCCAGTAGAAGCTACACGCCTTCACCTATTCGTAAAAAAGTTAAGAAGTCCAGTGATAGTCAAGTAGCGGGTTGCTATAGTATGGTTTTGAACTCAATGGTACCAGAATTTGACCCCCTTACAGATAAAGTAAACAATTGGCTCAATATTGTTGATTTGCATGCTAAAACATTTAATTGGAAGGATCAGGTGATAATTTACCAGGCTGTCAATAAATTCAAGGGAACGGCAAAAACTTGGTATGACTCATTTTTAAAAAATGAGAGTAGTTGGGCAAGTTGGAGATGGAAACAATGGCGAGATAAAATATCGTTTACATTCCAAACAAAACGTAACATGTTCGCGTTGCTTAAAGAAATCATAGATAGTAAACCTACAGCACAACAACATTTGTATGAATTTTACTTTCAACAAAAATGTAAAATTGACAAGTTAAGTGTAAATTTTTCTGATCGTGACATCATTTCTATCATTACGGGTAACATCAACGATCCTAATATAAGTGCGTCGGTGGATGCCGGAAGTATAAATACATGCGACCAACTTGCATCTTTTCTCCACGGTCGTTTAAGTAGTTCCCATAATACGAGTCACGCCGCTGTCAGTGAACATAAGGTGCCTCAATCCTCGTTTAAACGAATCGATCTAGGAAATTCATTGAAATCGGAACAGTCGAGTCGTAATGCTGTACCAAATCAAAATTTAACGGCTGCCAGAACCATAAAGCAGATAACTTGTTTCGGATGTGGCGGTAATCACAAACGAAATGAGTGTACAGAAATTTGTAAATATTGCAGTAGGAAGGGACATTCAGAAAACTATTGTCGAAACAAAAAATCTGACGAAGTAAAAAAAGAAGTAAAACTTGTAAAGTCTGATGAAAATAAAAATAAATTTAATAAAGTTGCCTGTATAGGGGGCTTTTCTCAAAAAGTTTTTATTGATATGGGCAGTGATTGCTCCTTAATAACGTCGGATTTAGTAAAACAATTAAAGTTAGTGAAACTAAAGTTGGCAATACCGATTCATTTGCAGGGATTCTCGAATTGTTCTGTGGTTTTGGTAGAAGATTACGTAACGACTTCTCTGGTTTTAGATGGTATAGAATTCCAAAGTGTAGATTTCTATATTATTGACGTGTTATCGGGTTGTGACGTCTTAATAGGCCGGAATGTGACCGAAGATACGTCACTTATGTACATGAGAATAGGAAATCATCTGACTTTTCATAAAACCGTGAATGTGTCTGCGGTTTTGTCTAATGAAGTACAATTCAATGTACTGGATACATATCATGATACTTTAAAGGATTTGTTTGAAAAATATTCCGAAACAATTGCGGCTGATTTAAATTCATTAGGTAAAATTAAAGATTTTGAAATTGAGATCGAACTTGAATCGAACAAGCCTATTTACACCAGGCCATACAGGTTATCAGAGCCTGATAGGACATTGTTACGAAAAATAGTTGACGAGCTCCTTAAAAATAACATCATTCGCGAAAGCAAGTCCCCATTCGCTAGTCCTGTACTATTAGTAGAAAAAAAAGGGGGTGAAAAGCGACTATGCGTGGATTACCGGTCATTAAATAAAATAACTACTAAAGACAAATACCCTATGCCACGCATAGAGGACTTGTTAGATAGATTAAAAGGGTGCAAGTATTTTACCAGTTTAGATATGAAGAGTGGATATTACCAATTACTTGTAAATGAGGGTTCAATAGATAAAACTGCATTCATAACGGAAGATGGACATTACGAGTTTTTGCGCATGCCATTTGGGCTGTCGAATGGACCATCAGTTTTTCAACGCATGATGAACCAGATTTTGGGTAATTTACGCTTCAAAAATGTCATTGTCTATTTAGATGACGTATTAATTATCTCTGAAACCGTTGAAGAAAACATAAACCTCCTGGAATCTGTACTAAAAATATTTAAAGAACACGGTTTGACTCTTAACTTAAAAAAGTGTTCTTTCTTTTTAACTGACATCACATTTCTTGGATATGAAGTAAATGGTAATGGTATCAAACCCACACCAAAGAAAATTGATGCAATAAAGCAGTTACCAGTACCCAAAACTGTTCATCAGCTGCGTCAGTTCTTAGGGTTAGTTAACTATTTCCGTAAATTTATTAAGGACTGTGCAATACTAAGCAGCCCACTTACAAAATTATTAAAAAAAGGCCAAAAGTGGCAATGGACAGACGAACAAGATCGCACTGTAAATCTATTAAAAGAAGCCTTAACTTGCGATTCTACCTTAGCTATCTTTGACCCTCAAAAAGAAACCATACTTTATACAGATGCAAGTAGGGAAGGGTTAGCTGGTATTATGGTACAAGTGCATGAACATGGGGAGCGACCGGTATATTACTATAGCAGGCAAACGACCGACGAGGAAAAGCGTTACCACTCGTTTGAGCTCGAGCTTCTTGCTATTGTGGCATCACTTCAAAAATTTCGTTTATATTTGCTGGGCCGTAAGTTTAAAATAATTACGGACTGTAATGCCGTCAGATACTCGCTTACAAAAAAAGAAGTGTTGCCACGAATAGCCAGGTGGGTACTCCTGACTCAAGAGTTTAACTATGAGATTTGTCATAGACCCGGCGCTAAAATGCAACATGTTGATGCACTTAGTAGAAACCCTTCCTATAGTGGTGAAGTTTGTGAAAAACAAATAGTAATGTCCATCACCGAAGCTGACTGGCTTTTGAGTGTTCAGGAACAAGACCCAAATCTATGTAAAATCAGAGCTATTTTATTATCAGGAGAGGCCGATGCAAATCGGAATGTTTTTAATGAGTACGAATTGCTTGGAAACAAAATCTACCGCCGCACTGAAATAGGTCGTAGATGGGTTGTACCAAAAAATTGTATCTGGCAAGTAATTATGTACAATCATGATAAAATAGGTCACTTCGCTGTAGACAAAACGTTGGAAAGAATTAAACATAAATATTGGTTCCCTAAAATGAAAAAAACAGTAACTAAATACATAAAAAATTGTTTACACTGCTTATACAATAAAAATAAAAGTGGAAAAAAGGAAGGTCAGTTGTTTCCAATTCCAAAATATGCTCGCCCCTTTCATACCCTCCATATGGACCATGTGGGTCCATTTGTGAAATCGTCAAAGGGCAATTGTCATATTCTAGTACTTGTTGATGCGTTTACAAAGTTCGTCTTTGTATTCCCGGTGCATGATACAAGCACTGCTTGTGTTATAAAAGAATTAGACCACTTGTTTAAGATATTTGGCAATCCGCGAAGACTCATTACTGACGCTGGTCCTGCTTTTACGGCAAAGGCATTTCAAACATATTGTGACAACAAAAACATTCGTGCACACACTATAGCAACTGGCATGCCGAGGTCGAACGGACAAGTCGAACGCTATAATAAAACAATAATAGAGGCACTGCGTTCATTGGGTGCAGATAACGACTACACACACTGGGATGATGTTTTAACGTGCTTACAACAAGGTATGAATAGCACATTGCAGAAAACCATTAATGCAGTCCCCAGTGAAGCATTTTTTGGGTACCGCCTTAGAACAGAGAGCGACATATTTTTACCCGAGCAAGAAGACATAATAGATATCACACAGATGCGACGGGATATCGACGCACGAATACAACTAGATGCTAGACATCAAAAAGAAAATTTTGATGCAAAACGTTGTGTGGCCAAACAATATGAGATTGGGGACTTGGTTCTCGTAAAGGTGTCTACCCAGGCTGGTAATGGCAGCAGTACTAAACTCCTACCAGTGTTCAAGGGCCCTTTCAAAGTTACAAAAATACTCGGAAAAGACAGATATCACATAGTTGACATAATAGGCAGCGAGCGATCACACAAGAAATATTCTGGTACTACCTGTGTAGAAAACATGAAACCATGGATTAAGATAACCGATTGGGATGAGGATGTTGGCGTAGTTGGTATGTACAAAAGACTAATTTAAAATAAAACATCAAAAGGTAAAATTATTGTTTATTTATAATATTAGTTAGGATAATACAGCTTTATATTTTGATTTAAAATAATTACTAATATGAGAATAACATTTGTACAATATTATGTTCTGCAAAAATCACTTTAACTAACAACACTTTATGGAATAAAAATGTTGCAATGTAATTGCGTTTCCACTTCAAAAACAAGTGAGGTTCGACCTTGAGCTTGTTGTGGGCGAAAATGTGGTTCATGCAGATAAAAGTGGATGAACTGGGAAGCTTCGGCTATCATGTGGACTACGAGTCTGAGCATGGTGGTGCGAAGTCAGGGATCACACTTTTGCATGTGCTATTCATTGGCTCAGTGGTGGGAACTCATTCGACATACGTAACATAATACCTATTATAGACATCTAAGCTAACATGTTTACTCTCACATTACAGATGACGGTGTGTCTAGGGACAGACACAGTTCAGGAGGGCCGGATGTTGGCGCCACTGTTTCCGGCGACCAAACATAGTGCCAGTATCGCGAGTCAAGCGACGCACCGTGGGTCCAGTGCTGCCAACTGCGTCGCTCCGGACGTTGGAACATTGCTGGCGAATCACTGGCTACCTGCATCGGCTGACGTGACTTCGGTGGGGATACCAAGTCTTCAAATACCCCGAGCAAGCGAGCTGAGGGCTAGTTCACTCGCGCTCGTCGTTGAAATAACATCTCCATGATTTTAAAATACTGTCATAATATAATTAATTAATATTTAGTTGTGTAATAAAGGTGATTGAAGTGTTATCCATACTTATTCTTGCTTTAAGTAGACTCAACTTACAGTACAAGGGCTGACTTAATGCCTGAGGCATTTTCTACCAGGCAACCATAAGGTGATGCAGAGAGGAAACATGGCAGGTGTAACATAAGGGATATATAACACGAAACTAACTATAAAAGACAAGAATAAATACATAAAAAATATTTTGTAGTATTGTTAGTAAGTAAAATGCTGTGTGCGTTACCTATTAGTCAAAGCCTATGGAAAAGAACATTTAAGAAGAGAGCTTTTACCTACTATAATTATTTATATATAACGGCGCGCGATGATTTACTCGATTTATTATAACACTTTTTAAAAGTTGTAATCGTTTATTTTTACTCTGTGGTTTAGAATTCATTACTATAGTGGTATTTTTAACTTAGAGCGGGTAACACCAAATGGGGTTGTGAGTGTAATGGCGGCGTAGGCGAGCACTTAATGATGCGATCGTCACGCGGTGCATACGCACAAATCCATTAGCTCTAAATACAAGTTTAACAATGATTGTGATTAGACTTAATCAGTGTTAATTATTGTAATCATTACATTTTATAGTCAAGTCTCGTTGCGATATTTGCAAGTAAATTATGTGCGTTATTTTGCGAGTATTATTTTCCAAACACCTGCACGTGCACGCCCATGTTGAAAGACCAACAGATGACGGATCAGCAGCGACACGTGGTGTCTCAGCCGCTCGAACATCCCGTCATATACTAATAAGCAAAGGCTTACTGCAAATGAAACCCGCTTAAACCTTGCGGTGTGCACAGTCACGACAAAAAATTAAATAATAGTATGGATTTTCTGTGGTCCGAAATAAAGGTTATTTACTATTAAATTACTTTTCTCATAAAGAGAAATTTGGACTACAGTGCTTGCAAGCGTGATAGCAATTAATTATGTATTTTGATCACAAAAATTCAGACGAAAAGTCACAAGTTACTACGTCATAATAAAGTTAATGTACTGACACTTTTCTTTTCCATTTAACTTGCCTTGAATTTTTTTTCCATTTTCATTCAGGGTGCTTGAAAATTTACATAACAGCCATGAACGCATTACATATTCTCCGCGGCTTCATAACTTAACCATTTAATAACATTGCAAATAATGGCTTGTTCTAATCGTGAACATCGCAGTATATCATATGACTATGACTTTCTCGCGTCTATTAAGAACAGATAAATGTTCTTAATTACTTTTACTAAGTACTTTAATGTAGTGTTAACATTACTTTTTAAACCTTTATGGCTTCAACTATTTTAAATTAGTAATAAGTTAATGAAAGTAATTGCTGTTTTAGTCATTAATATCGCATAAATGGTGTTTAAATTGGTAATGAAAAGTTATAAAACGAGCCTAAATTCATGCCTTTTATGGAGAAATTAATGTAAGGTAAAAGTAATAGGATTTTATATCGGCTACATTATGGTTACCTCTTTTTTTTTTTCAAGGCGTGAGGTATATTAAGGCGGTACCCCGACCAAAACCTTGTCATAGTGCGTTATTCAGAGGCTATTAACACATTCACTATGGGTAATAAACTACATCTAAAAGCACATTATTAATGTTCGACATCCTATCATCACATTGCACGTTCTTATTTGTTTTTATGTGTTATAAATACATCTAAAATCTCCTTGTAAAAAAGTGACTAAAATTATTGATTGCATGCATCTTTTGCTAAAGGTGACGTTCTATTCATTTGTGGATTACACTAATGGATAGATAATTAAAAAATCTAAATAATACACGTTTTATTTTATTTTAAAACTTCACTTGTCTTTTTTTATTCAAATAATTTCATTATTTTTGTGAATTTTATGATAAATGAGAGTGCGCAGGGAGCGAGACAGAGCGAGACTCAGCGACGGGACAGAGAAGGACCGAACGCTCAAGGTCGTTTGGTCAGGGAACCGCCTTAATTGATGCAAATGACTGTCATCATAATATACATTTCAGCCGAAAGACATCCACTGCTGGACATAGGCCCAAACACCGCCACTTCGACCGGTTCTGCGCTTCCCGCACCCAGCGGATTCCTGCGGCCTTCACAAGGATAACGGTTCACCTTGTAAATTGCAAATGACTGTAGACTAAAATACACTACTTCTGGTTCAAATTAAAAACAGAGGAAGTCATGAGACTGCTGACAGAAGTGAAAAACTTTAACGTATGCTGCTCTGGTTGACGTCATCACGTCAACGCCGGCTGTCGTCGAAAACCAGCGCTAGGGCTCTGTCTCGAATAAGGTCGTAGCATTATGCTGAGTGATTGCCGTTTTGCGTGGATGTGACGCATATTTTCCCCCAACTCGTTCTTTTTTGTGTTTGTGTGTTTTTCTCTGCGTCATCTTTACCGCAAATAAACGTATTTTCTTTCTGAAACTATGAAACGCTGGCTAAGCGTAACACATCAAACTAATCACTGCAGTTATCCTGTTAATATTTGCACGTCGGTAACGCGAACCCATAATATTTTCCTCTACCAAAAATCCCTCGCTCTCGCTAGAAGTTTTCACTTCAAAAACTACTTTTGGAAGTCGGTTTAAAGCTCAATTCGTCTCATTCAATGTCTTACTACCGAGACCAACAAACCAGTGTGTAAAATAGTCTACACTTTTTTTTTATATATTAAGCTTTTATCCAACAAAAAACCTACGGAACTAACTCAACTACGTAAGTCTCTATGACCCCGGCATTGCAATGAGTGTACCTAGTGACGAAATGAGGTGGTTAATAAGTTGCGAACCGCTACCGAAGCTGTATACCTACTTACAAGCCAGCTCGCATTGTTTGGAAAGCCGACACAATGCGAGGCCAGCTTATACTGGAAATGTCTAGCTTAATATTTTGTCGTAGTTTAAGAGCGAGACATTACGCGTTCAATGAAGATTGCTCGCTATTTTATGTAGGCACTTTTCGCACTAAGAAAAAATTGTGGAGTTTTTTTTCGGCTGAAGTTATTAGCGTTACTATACTTTGTTCTTTTTATGATGATTGATGTGACATTGTGTCGGTGGTCTGGTGGTCGAAAAGGAGTGCTGTGCGCGGGGTTCTGCATGGGGTTTGATTTTGATTCACAGTTATTGTATTTATGTCTATTGGTGAGTCTCGATAGCAGCCCGGAGTCTGGGTTCGTGGCTGGTAGGCAATTAGGCTCACTCTTTTTTACATGGAACCTAAATATAGCTAACGAAATGTGGGTGTACTAAACATTTCACACCTTTTCCTGCCCATTCAAGGAAATTTATTCCTAAGTAAAGTTTAGTAATCATGACTAGAATTATTACTGTGTCATAAAAACATAATTTTATTGTTGAAAATGGAATTAAAAGCGGTGATCTATTTGATTTATTATTGCATGGGATTTCTTTTTTCCCTCACAATTGTAGTTTTAAGTAGAGTGTAAGAACATGGCACTAAAAACACATTATAACTCGGATTTCTATTTGTTCGGGAGTAAATCTACCCCGTATATAATGGGTCATTTTAGCCCCTTGTTTACTATTAATATCTCAGAAAGAAAACAACAGAAAATAAAACTTAATCTTTATTATTATTTACGCAGGTAAAGCAGGCCGTTTCAACTGTCTTTCAATTTGTCTCACACTTTTATTCCTAAGGTCAGGTACTGCAAACAACGAGTACACTACACCAAACAGGTTTATACATGCAAATATATAGAACGTGGTATAAACTCCGACGTAGTCTTCTATGTATTGGAACGTATGTACGTGGAGGAGTTTTATTATTTGTGAATATGCGTAGATTGCTCCAATTAGTGTTGCTCTTATCTGAAAAAAAAGAAAAAAAAAGGATTAAAATGTTTCAAGAGTAAAGCATGTTTTTTAAGGGACAACATGTGGCCAGACAACCTCCGCGTAAATCCACCTAGCGTAAATTGCGTTGCTCAAAATGAGCATATAAATTTACGACTCTTGTAACTCTTGTCTTTTCTGGCCTTTATAAACTACTGAACCGATCATAACGTTTGACGAACCCGATGACCCCATAACCCTCCTCCAGGAGAGCAGTATACAAGCACAAGAAACCATCGTTCCGATCTCGCCGCCAGGGTCCCTCGCGACGACTCCGACGTAATTGTTCCCCCCGACCCTTGCTCGACGAAGTGCCAGAGCATAGCTGAGCCAGTAGCTTTAAATTCCCCTTAAAATAATAATTTACTAAATTCGATCCAGACCGATCCACCTTGCTGTCCTTCCCCCAGCGACGCCTTAAGCCGAGGTTCGTACCCCACAGAGGGTGCCCTTAGCGTGCAGTCGCTTATTCATGTAAGAAATTCGCCCCTGGCTGGAGGCTTTGAGTTCTTTTAAGGCAGCAACAGGATAGTCCCGTTAAGTAGTCACGACCTCTCAAGGTCAACTACGAGATGCCATACAAAAAAAAAACCGTAACATTTGACAGATAGTTAGCCCGGGACCAGGAGAAGGACGTAAGCTACTGTCTTCCTGGATATTTATATAAAATTATGAAATACAAAATCCGAAGGTGCGGCTAGTTTAAAATATGTCGATTCCAAACTTATGTTGTATTAAAATCACTGTAATTACAAATCACAGTGAGCGCCGTAAATTACCCTGGTATGCTAATCTACCCACCACCTTATCACAGATTTCAAACTATCTATAAATAACACAAAAATTGTTTCTACCTATGACCGTTATAGACTTTGAAACAATCCAACCGATGTGCCCCAATCTGGTTTCATTAGAAATGTAATAATGCGAAAATGGTTTTAGGCTACTAATACAATGGTAAAAAAAAAAACTTCATGAATGGACCGAATGTGCCTAATAAAAAAATGAATGAATTTTGTGCTCTTGATTATAAATCTATTTTGTTCTTTTATTATTTTTCTTTATTATTAAAGCTACTTATCTTTTTTGTGTGCACGTGTTTTTGTGACAAATAAACTTATTTATCTTTTTAATGCATTGTTTTATCGTAGTAGCACACGCCGGGTATCCGCTAGTATTCAAATAAGAATTGATGAATAATTGTAAAATCCAATCTTAGGCTTGCCCACTTCTTCCTCCTGATTTGCTGTTGTTGACAGGTCTTTAATGATTTCATCAAATTAAGTTCAAAGGCTCCCTCAAACAGGCGCGACGCAACTCCAGTAGAATAATTTATACGATAACTTCATGGAAATTAGTCTGTAAGAGTCGCGACGTACAGTCTGCGGGAGCCTTAACTTAACCATCAAATACAACATTGTAGAACACAATAAAATATCGAATATTGAATCGTTGCAAACATAATGGCCGTTCCATCTCAAAATGGGAAAACGTCTAAACTACATTACATACAATACCAATACCTACCTCAAAATACAATACAACAATAAAATGTGGTTGGAACTGAATAATATCCACAGTATTTCTAAAGCTTACCACACATGGAAAGGCCATGTGAATTGACAAGCAAATCTGAACAGGTGAACCTGCGTCAGTTTGTCCTGACCGAATGCGTGCAGATACACGAAAGGGTAAGAATGTTTGGTTTAAAGGCTACCCTGCAATGTCAGTTCTATCTTCAGATCCAATAATAGCAATAGATCGATCGCCTATAACGCCATGGTTGGAAAGATTACTTTACTAGAAGCCAATCTTTGAAATTAAACAGTCTGATTGTTTCGGGTGTAGCCCAAATCAGGTCAGATTGATCTGGCGTTGATTTGTCTGTTCAGATTGATCTCGAGTGTCTTCTAATATTCGCCACTTCTTAGGCCAATAAGCCTTGATTTCGTCACACCCAAAAACGGTATTTTAATTTATTTATTTTACTTTAAAACATTAATTGTCTATATTTTATTATATTCTACAATGGTGTATTTGATTTTCAAAAGCTGGGACAGAGGTCGTAGTTATTATATTGAAGAAAGCAATACAAGTTCTCCATGGAAAAGCATTGTAAGAATATGTAGCTCCGAGGTTTGTCGGCTCAAGCGTTCCAAGTATTAAACTGAAGGCAAACTGATCATGTATGGTGGCCTTATCCGAACAAAAGTCAATACACAGGTGCATACGTACAATTTCGCAGTGACCCGGATTGACGAAACATATTTTAATACTGAGAATGTTTCAGTCTACAACGTATCTGGCAGCTTTCAATATAATAACTTCGAACTCCATTTCAATTGTATAATTTTTCTTTGCTTACTATTTGTGCTTTTAAAAAAATAAAAAAATTGGCAAAATATAAATTTCCGTCCAGTCTCTTTTCTTGCGTGTTTTTAGAGTGATGCAGAGTACCATCTCTGTTTCTAATGATGTTATGCTATTGTAGTAAGCGTTGTCATTAGCGCACGCAAATCTAACTTTGAACACGTCTGATGATGATATACAGTACTTAGTCTGGCCATAAATACTGTTACAGTTAAAAATAAGAAAGATATTACATTTGAAATTGGAATCTGTCATTTTTATACGATTGTTCATTGAGTTTACTCATTTTGGCGCCAATACATTGTACAATATTTTGCGATATTAAAATGGAGTGGGGTGATAAAGAGAACCGAATCGCTGTGATTGCATTACACAAAGTTGGTATGGAGCCAAATGAATTTTTTAAAACTCTCCATATGCTTGGTATTAGTCAAATGTTTGTGTACCGGGCTATTAATAGGTACAATGAGACCTCCTCTGTTTGTGACAGAAAAAGATCTGGCCGTACACGTAGTGTTCGTACGAAAAAGGTGGTCAAAGCAGTAAGGGAAAGAATTCGAAGAAATCCTGTCCGAAAGCAAAAGATTTTATCTCGGGAGATGAAGATAGCACCCAGAACCATGTCGCGTATTTTAAAAGATGACTTATGACTTGCAGCCTATAAGAGACGCACTGGTCATTTTTTAACTGATAATTCAAAAAAGAATAGGGTGGTAAAATCGAAACAACTACTGAAGCGGTACGCAAAGGGAGGTCACAGAAAAAAATTGTTTACGGATGAGAAAATCTTTACAATTGAGCAACATTTAACAAACAAAATTACCATATTTATGCTCAAAGCTCTAAGGAAGCTTCCCAATTAGTCGACAGAGTGCAACGTGGGCATTATCCGACTTCAGTGATGGTTTGGTGGGGTGTTAGCTATGAAGGAGTGACTGAGCCATATTTTTGTGAAAAAGGTATCAAAACATCGGCACAAGTGTATCAAGATACCATTCTTGAGAAGGTAGTTAAGCCCCTTAACAACACCAAGTTCATTAACCAAGTATGGTCCTTCCAACAAGACTCGGCGCCGGGTCATAAAGCTCGGTCCACGCAGTCTTGGTTGGAAGTGAACGTTTCGGACTTCATCAGAGCTGAAGACTGGCCGTCGTCTAGTCCCGATCTTAATCCGCTGGATTATGATTTATGGTCAGTTTTAGAGAGTATGGCTTGCTCTAAACGCCATGATAATTTGGAGTCCCTAAAACAATCCATACGATTGGCAGTGAAGACTTTTCCCATGGAAAGAGTGCGTGCTTCTATTGATAACTGGCCTCAACGTTTAAAGGACTGTATTGCAGCCAATGGAGACCACTTCGAATAAGCTTTTTATATTTTAAATTGTTTTATATTTATTTATTAAACTAACACACTGTAAAAGTAATAAATATTATTTGCAATAAAAAAAAAAAAAACTTCGTGACAATATTTATGGCAAGACTAAGTATATCAGGAGTCTGAAGACATTTGAGAAAGTATTTTCAAGTGATGTTTAGATTAAAAAAGTAGTGGATGACCAAAAAAACGATGGAATCTATTCATCTTTCCTTGAAAATATGATATGACTAGAAAGGGAAACTATTAAGATGCCGATGATGAGATGATAAATCAAATCAAATCAAAACAAAAATGTTTATTTGTGAGGATATGGTACAATAGATTTTACGATGTTGATTCCAGCATACCCTGCCATAGTATGGCGTACAAATATTTCTCTACAAACACAAAGCCTATATTACTAACCCATTAATAATTATAAGTAATAATGAATTTGAGAATAAAATATGAATAATAATAGTTAATTAATACCGATTGAGATTGTATTGTAGTAATAATAATAATTAATAATAATGATGTATGTAGTTTTTGCATGTGATGGATTAAAGGCTTTTTTATAACTTTATTAGATATTATTATAACGATTTATCCTCTAGGTATTCTTGAACACTGTAATATTTTTTTTTTTCTAGTAAAAGTCTGAACCTTTTGAACAGCAGCAATGGCAAATTTTGAGTACTATTTGGCAAATGGTTATATTATCTAATAATTTTATTTTTTCTTTGTTTAAAGATTTATGGAAGAAGATACGCTGCGCCAAATCACAATGGACATGACAGTCATCAATTAAATCGTAATTCTCACCTCCAAATTAAATATTTCCACCATAACAACGATAGGTAGTCCCCACGCCACACCGTAGGCGAAGACTAGAATTCCAAGCGCAATAACAGGCAGCCATCTTAATGACGTCACTGTCAGATCAGCTTGCGTATACACTGCTAGTACTCCCGTTGATACTGTCATTGTGACGTAGCTCGCGGCGAGGAGATGCTGAAAGTATAAGAGAAAATAGTTGGTGAGAATGGTTAAAGGAAACAAAAAAAAAAGGGATATAATTAAAGTTCTAACTTTGTTGAAGGAGTTAACAGGAGTTATAGTATTGCAACTTTCATTGCTAGCATGTAAGCTTAGAAAATTTTATGAATTAGGACGTAAGGATGGTGGTACATATAAGGACCCTGAAGAATGCCTGTTTTAAACTATAAAGGCGCTCCCTCACCGAGAGCATTCGCCTGTAATGTATCAATCTAAGATTCGATTTGGAGCATTATTATATTACCATAACGTCGGCTCTCCTCACTCAATGATGTAAAGCTTGAATCTGAACTATTACGTCACGGCCGAATGCTCCTGGTGAGGGAGCTCCTTAAAATTTAGACAAGTAACAGTATTTAATTTTTAAGCAAGTTATAGTAAAAGCACAGTCATTTCTAAGAAACATAATCCTTCATTATTTTTACTTCTCATTTGTCTGCATTAGCGCCTTACTTAGGGTATCTCATTGATCTTCATTTTGTGTTATAAATTCTTACAGCATTTAAAATCATAATCAGACTTTCACCAAGTTTTTGATTTGAGTATTTGAAGATGAAAACTTTTCAAACTCTAGAACAGCGCTTCAATGTAGCCAGCGAAATTAATCTTACGTTTTTTGCAACTGAATTTTTTCGCTGTTTTCCATAAGTTATGCTAAATTGGAGTCTGACAAGTTCTCAACTTCAAATTTTCAAATCAGAAAGCGTGTGTTAACGACAACTAAAACCTAATATTCTGAGATACTTGAATATCTGTCCAAATTACCTTTCTATCCAGGATCGTACAGCAGGCCCAACAGAAGGCACTACCAGCTAATAGAGTACTCAGAACCAGTATGCTTTCAGGGTCAGCAGACACCCTGAGCTGCATTAATGTCTTCTGTTGGTCTAGGAACAGGATGCTCCCGCATATAACTGTTAGAGTGTATAGGGTGATGCCTATTTTTGTGCCGTCTAACCAGATTTTGTTTCGCCCTGAAAAGGAAAGAGATTGATTTCAGACATGTTATGGTTATTCTGAAATCACATTGATGTAGTTCCTATATCCTCACGTTATTCTGTGAAGCACTTAATCAACTTAGCACTTAGTCAAGTCATATACAAACGAACGTTTGTGTATGACTTGACTGCAAAATATTATCATTTTAGCAAAGCATAGCAAACTATGAAATGCTAATTTGAAGGAATAGTAGTAACGTCTAACGGGGTGAATAGGGATGCAGGGGTGAATCGGAAAGAAACTTTAATAGGGATTTTAACAGTGAAATAATATAGTTTGCTGCCAACAAGGGCACTTAATCGTTAATTATAATACAGTGAACAAATTACAGTCCTTTTTGGCAACATACTATATTATTTCAAAATTAAAATCCCGTTTAAAGTTTCGTCTCGATTCACCCCTACATCGCTATTCACCCCGTTTGACGGTATATACTACTTTAACAGCTATTTTACCGATATCTACTCGAAATAATCCAAATGAAACATACGCCATAGCTCCAACAGCGCTTGTTTTTTTTTTATTTTTCTGATATTTTTGCCCTTTTTCCTAAAACTAAAACACAACAACGTGCTGATGATGATAGCGGACAGGCTCGACTGTCCATACCTTGGACACTGCAGTGACTTGCACGTCACATAAAGTCGTCGGTAATGTAAGTGTTTGATAGTGTGATGGTTGATTGGTTGTTTTGTATTGTAGTGTTAATGTATTGTCTGTTGTGTGTATAATGTATTAATTATTGTATATGAGTCATGTAACTTAAGAAAATAAATGAATAATAATAAAGCGAATCCCGCGGGGTGTGATACGAAATTCGCTCGCGCCCAATCAATCGCGTCAACTAATTTTTATGAGACTGTTTAAATTGACGCGAAAAGTGTGTGACTTCCTAATCGTTAAAAAAATCCTGAAAAAGTCTCAGAGTGGCCAGAACTTTAAAGTTTTATAAATCGTACTAATATTATAAAAAGTTTGTAAGGATGGATGGATGGATGGATGTTTGTTACTCTTTCACGCAAAAACTGCTGTACGGATTTGGATGAAATTTGGAACATAGTTAGTTCATAACCTGGATTAACATGTAGGATAGTTTTTATCCCGGTAGTACGTTCCCGTGGGATAATTTCCGACCTCCACGCGGGTGAAGCAAGTAAGTAATAATATTATACTTACAGACGGTACAAAAAGTAAGTTTCCCTTTTGCTCTCGCTTTATCACTTTCATCTTTCAAATTGGATATCTCTTTTGATATGTAAGGATCATCCCCCGCCAATCGAGTGAGCTTTGATAGATTTCTTCGCGCTTTCTGAAATGATACAAATTGTTTTGTTAAGGATTTTTATTGGATAATAGATTGACAAAAGGATTTGTTGAACATGCGAGAACGTTACGATAACTTTCTTGTCTATATATATATATTCTTTTATAGTATAAAACAAAGTCAGTTTTCGTGTCTATAGGTACATACAGGGTGTCCCAGAACTGGACCGATATACTGTAGGTGGTTATAACTTTGGTCAAGCCCTCCCAAAACATCAAAACAAATCTTATAGTTTTTTAAATTTATTAACAAAAATATATTTGAGGAAAAGAATAAAACAATAGTGAATTTATGTTAAATTTGTAAGTTTTTATGGAGAATCAAAGGTAATTACTGATAGAGTAACTATTTAACAATATTATGATGTGAAAAAAATATTAATGAAAGATTTTATTTACACATGAGAGCTAAAAGAATGACGCATGGCGATTATATTGTTATATATTTTTTTTGAAAATAACTCGAAAATTATAAGATTTTGCTGAACATATGTCGTGTTATTATGGAAGGACTTGACACCCTACACTATGTCGGTCGCTTTCTAAGACATATATCTATTCTTAGATAGTATAAAACAAAGTCGCTTTTCGTGTCTGTATACCCTCTCAGATCATGTAAACCACACAATGGATGTGGATGCGGTTTGCACTACCATTAAGAGCGTTTATTCCGGGAACCTTTTGTGTATAATACATTAAAATTTAAATTAGATGTAGCACAGAAATTCCGATGTTTTGACAAGTCGCCATTGCATCTGTGCGAACAGGTGCGGGTCGCTAGTTTTTGAAATTAAAATAATATTGACTGCCTTATTCTTCAAATGGTCGCAAGAGTGGGGTCCGAATTTCGACTCCTAGGTTGGGTCAAAGTCAAATCATTTATTTCAAACAGGCACATAAAAGGCACTTTTGAACGTCAAAATTTACAAGAAAATAGAATTAATTCTAGTGGCCCGTTCCAAATAGTAGTTTCGTATGGAGAAGAATGGGCAAGAAACTCCATCGTGGGGAAAGGTCATAATGGGTTTTAGAATTAGAATATTTATAATAACAGTCAGGATTTATGCCCGGTCAATACTGGCAGGGATATTGACGCACAACCTGATACCATCGATTCAGTACATGGTACTGAAACCCCTGGCTTTAAAAGTTTGCGTCAGTTGTTAAAAAAAAACTGTTCCATAAATTTTGAACGCGTAGGTATTGCACTTTTCTATGAAACAGCTGTTTTTTTTTTTGATAACCGACCTGTATATTCACCGCAAGGGGATTCAGAGCCATTTACTGAAGCCATGGTCCTTGCCAACCTGTATGTATAATCGCCTTGTATTACATGAAAAAAACGTCGAGTGTTTCAGTTTTGATCAGTAGAAAGAAGAAAGAAAGAAAGAAAGAAAAATAGTTTATTCTGCACAAACAAAACGCACATTACAAATAAATGCCATTAAAAATACAGACATACAAAGTAGCCAAAAGCCTCGTACCAAAAAATTAAAAGTTTTACAATTTTGTCCATTGCTTGAGGTTAGGGCCAGGGATCAAAGACAATACACATTGCTCTGCAAGGAACTTAGATAATTTTCTCTGTGTTACTACACTCGCAAATGACAACAAACAAACGATGAAAACAAAAACAAAATGCCGATAGCAGAGTGAAAAATTACTACTTTTGTAACAAAAAAACAACAATATTATGAACAATTTAGCCGTGCGTCGCATCTGTGCAAGAACAGGTCGTTGCTCAGCAAAATGCTGTGACTGTGAAGTAGCTAAACAATATTAAGTAAAGCCAGTGAATTGGAGCCTTTAGCAAATGAACTACCAACTTAGACTCTCCAAATTCAAATCACAATTTTTATTCTTTGATAGTTGCAAAAAAAAATCTATAACACGGTAAATTTGCGTAGTGTTCCAAATTGATCAACAATTTATTAGCTTGACTATACGAAACCTATTTTAAAGCCAACGTTTACACGACTAAACAATAAAATATGATTTCCCAAAGGACAGCATATTGTCTGACCGTTGCCGCTTTGTTTCTTAGCCGGTAACTCGCCACATCAATTTGTTACAGACTAAGAAACGTACGTTTGTGTATGACTTTACTGCACAATATTATCATTTTAGCAAAGCAAAGCTAATTTGAAGGAATAGTAGTAACGTCAAACGGGGTGAATAGGGATGCCGGGGCGAATCGGAACAAAACTTTAAAAGGGATTTTAACATTGAAATAATATAGTTTGCTGCCAACAAGGGCACTTAATCGTTAATTGTAATACAGTAAACACATTAGAGTCCTTCTTGGCAAACTATATTATTTCAATGTTAAAATTCTTTTTTAAGTTTCGTCTCGATTCACCCCTACCTGCATCCCTATTCACCCCGTTTAACGGTATATACTTCTTTAACAGCTATTTTATCTCTGATAGCAACCTTATTGCAACGAGAATAAGGAGTTATCTTTAGAAAGGAGAGGTCAGGTTAACCTGTCCTACATTCCTTTCAAAGTTAACTGTGAAAGGAATGTAGGTACTATTGCTACTTTGGATTATAAAAGCCTTTAACACCATTAGGTTAGTCTAGTCAAACAATTTTGTAGTTTTTATGTGGGATTTCTCAGGGAGGGGTATTTAGATTAGCGAATGTCACGCTAATTTGATACTAATGGGTGGTTACTACAACCGCAATGGCGGCACTGTGTGACGACTTTGACGTTTGGACGTTTCAATGAATTTCCGTAAATAGTAGTAGCTAATAGTAGTAGCTAAATCTGAGGAAATAGATGCCATACTACATTATTGTACGATCCACAATAATAAGGTTTTTTTTGGGTGGGAAATCATCAAATGACCTGTCCCGCTCTGGGCGGAGCAGGAGAGCGTGTCAGCAGACTCTTACTGACTAAAACCCACCCGTGTTCCTTCAGTTGCCTGTGCGCCAGGGCCACGGTAACTCTTTCGAACAATCCGCGACCCCGGCAGACATAGACCCTATCAGACCCCGTCAATTATGCTGACATCTCTTTGAGGCGCGCGTGGAACACAACGCGCCGACGACCCGGGCCTGGTCCTTACCGGACGGCAAGCTGCCCATTACTCGCCGTCCGCAAGCCCGCGCCTACGTTGGCCGGGAGTCGGCTATCGACTTCCGACGCCCCGGGTGTCTCCTTCTGCGGTGACTAGGGGCGTGAGGGCGCAACGATTGTCTCTCCCTCACACGCTCCACCTCCTCTTTCGCGAGCATTACTGTTTCGCAGAAGGAAGTGAAGGCTTCCCATTCCCTCTCGCTCCATATTATGGCCTGGACCAGGGCCGGACGCGAGACCAGGGACGTACCGCTGAAACTGCAATTTATCGAATGAAAAAGCTGATTTTTTATAATTCGTAACCTGTCAGAGGCACCATCATACAGAGCCGCCTGGTTTAATCCATACTAATAATATTATAAACAGGCAAAATTATTTTTGCATGTGATAGCCAGTTCTTGAGGAAGGCTGTAGGTTATTCAACATCACGCTTTGACCCTTAGGAGACGAGCAAAAAGAACTTGACTTTTTCAGAAAGAACGCCAAGCGAAAACGAAGTGGTAACGCAGGCAGGTGATGCGATGCGATGGGGTGGGTCGGGGGAACAAAAAAATTCACGTTTTCGAAGTAGCGAGCAGAAGGTAAATAATTAGGTACCGTTAATCCGTGTATGAGATTGATGTCCCACTTTAGTGCAACTCACGTAAGATTTGCAAAGTGTATGAATGGCGTGAGTGTAGTTAGAGACAAACATACACACAAAATAGGTCATGCACTTTTCTATGCGCTAAAGCACGCGTATATTACAGATCAGTATAGTAATTAATTCGTGCTAACTCCGTGCTGCGACAGAGACAAGAATATTGAAGCTAAAATGTACGTAGCTTTACACATCCTTGCCTCAGCTTGAAACAGACACGATCTAGAATAATCTATCATCGTTATGGATAGGTACCAAGTAAACCAGGCAAACTCACGTGGGACGGTACGACACAATTGTGCCGTTATCTCTAAAATTTTGTTGGCTGCGCATTTTAAATCCGATAACATCAGAAGCTTCACTTTTTCTTCATTTTTGCCTTTCATTCATGTTCATCTTTCACTCTAAGTTAAAAGTCTGAACATAAAATGAATCAAAACTGAAAAATTATTTCATCAGTGAGTCGATCCAAAACTGTTCGATTTCGGAACTCGACATCTTTCACTCGCTTATTGAATGATCAAGAAATTAAATGAAAGAAGCAGATATAATTATATCTGCTATTGGAATGAACTTTAATTCCTATATAATTTTGTTAGTGACGTGTGAAATTGGAACGAAACATAAATTAACCTTAAGAGGCTTACAAGAGCTAAAGCGCGGTTACTGTCAGATTGCATAGAAAAGAAATAGACGCGCGATGACACAACGCTGGTAATTTATTGCAAAATATGACGCTTTAAATTCCAAATTGCACTTTAAACAAAAAAGCAAATTGTACTTCAGTTTTTTGTTTTTTTGTTTTTTACTATTCTGTACAGCTTTTGTCAAAGTTTATGTTTTGTGTGTGTGTTTTTTTTTATTATTATTAATTATGGATTTACAAAAAATCTATTCATTGGACTAAAAAATTAAAACACTATTACGTTAGTATGTTACCTGTAGAATAATCTGACAAAAAATCAGAATGTTTGCATGTATATTAGTATGGTTTTAATCGTTAACATATTTTTTTAGAGGTATCTTCGTGATTTTTTTCTATCATATCAAGTTAATTGTATTATGTTTTCAATACATTATCTAACTAGCATATATCCAGAAGAATATCATATATTTTTCTGATTTTCGTTACTGTAGTGGATCATATATTTTTAGGCATTATAAATTTGCGTTTAGGTCATGTAGTCCCCTTAACTCGAGCGGAGCGTCAGATATCGGCTTTAGCACCAATTTCACTAAACTCTGCTGTTACTAAATGCCATGCTAAGCATTTTGACGTACTATTTTTGTAGTGAGACAATCAATTAAATGGCACAACGGGACATTTAGAATTAACACAGTATGATGAAATTTGTCCTTATTCTGGCAAAAATGTGGTCGATGTGGTCGACTCGCTTACCATACATAGATTCCCAAATTTAGCCAACGGGAAACAAACTACTCAGGCAAGGAGTTCCATTCCTTCGCGGTACGCGGAACGCAGTTTCATCCATCTTAAGAAAAAAAAATACTATTGCTCTTTACGAATCGGTATCTTAGACTAATAAATAAAGGCATTAAAATCCTTAAAATAAGGCTATTTAAAATCAATGCAACACAGTGAACTTCTAGAAACAACGTCGTAACTGCAACAAGCGCCATCTTATTCCGAACACGTATCTAATTGCCTGTACTGAAGTTTCAATACAACTACATCATTGGAATTGTATTTATGTTTATTGTTTCCAATTGTTTTGTTTGGTTGAAGATTTTTAAATTGTTTGTGATTTAAAGTTAATTAGCAAACAATCTGATGTACATATAAGATAACAGACTTAAAATAATATTAATAATATGTACATGTAAATAAAAAGAGAAGGAATAGAATCATAGGGCATCAAAGAATTGTGATGTGTCGTTGCAAATTGATTCTTGTTTGCTATCAAAAAGAATTGTAATTACTCTTTTTTTATGATTTCTTTAATAGGATTATCACTTAAATTGTGATGTTTGTTTTTCAATAAAGTTTACTAATTAGGGTCTTGTTAGCGTAATGCTACCAGAATGTTTGACATACTTTACGTATATAATCAACCCATAATGTTCTCACTGCTGGGACACAGGCCTCCTCTCTGCGAGAGGTGTCGTTGGTGGATGCCACAGTCTTCGAATTTATGTTTTCGTTCACCCTTTGAGAGCAGTGGTGATGATGTCATAATACTACACAAGTAAATCATGGCCGTTTCCAATGGACCACCACAGCTTCATCCAGAAAAAAAAATGCGTGAGTGTCGTGGAACACTCGGTTGGAACGAAGTTTCTTTCGTAGTATATTTAGAACATCCATAGAACAAATTTGACAACTCGTGACGGAAAATTCTTACACTTGTTTTCGCCTAGCCCCCATCCGCCAAGTCCGTACCATTCTATAAGGAACTTCGTTCCAATAAAAAAACGTTAAAAACGATTCCAGTCGATTAAAATGAACAGATCAAATATTATTGCTGTATTGTTTGTACCTATTAATGAAGATTTTAGTAGCAAAACATATTTCAAAAAATTATCAACGTTCATTCGTTTGGAAACAAGTTGAAAAACAGTTCTGCAACTTGGTTTCGCGCAACGTCAAATGTAGCAAAACTTTTTTTTTACTATGAATACAGAACATAAGTATGTTTCCAGCGACACTGCAACATTCCAAGTTGCCAGAAACATGTTTCCCGCAACATGAAACATGTAGTTAAAAAATTTGTTGCTCAACTTTTTTTTTCAATGAATACTTAGCTAGAGTTAGTCATCATTTAGAAATACTTCTAGCTAAATCAGATTTTCCATGAAGATGTCGTAAAATAAGCGTCATGTTTTATATCTTGTTGAATGTCGAAAACAGCGTCTTCCTGTCTTCAAATAACAATAAACTGTGGTTGCACATCCGTCTACAAAATATAATTTATGATTTACACACTATCCGAAGTTACATCACGCCTGTATTACCGAAAGGGTAAGGTAGGGAAATTCTCATGTACTAGAGGGCGAGCGAGCCTATGGCCATCAATCGAGAACAATACCCGACCCCGGACAGCTTCAAAGTAACTCCTGATGGAAGCACCTATTAAGACTTTACCCAGCCTGGGTAGATATCGGACCCAAGACTCCAAGCGCAGCAGTTGCATACAACCTTACAACCTTTATGCAACCTAAGGTTCTAGACAAAATTATATTGTTTAAGTTATAGAGGTATGAAGAACAGGGTGTAAAGTTCACTCAAACCTCCATAGAAAAGGGAGGATCCTCCGACCAGACGGGTGTCATGTCTGGTGGGCAACTGCCCGACGGCTGATGTCGGGACGTTGTATGTATGCTAGTCGCGCGGTAAACTCTACTTGCGCGATGCAGGATTTGCGTAACGTCAGTATGACGTGTAGCTCGCATGTGGCGATGTTGATACCGCTACAAAGCGATAATGATGACGGAAAAGTCAAAACTGTATGGAACTGACTTAAGTTACCGAAAAGCTTATGTCAATCCCGTGCCCTAATTACGTAACACTCTATCAATCACAATCTGAATCATTTTGAAGCCTATTCCTTGCATTGCTTCTTAGGTAGTTGCTGAAAATCAGCGCTGTTGACGATAGGTTCGTCCGAAGCCACAGAAATTTGCTGAGCAACGACCTATTCTTGCACAGATGCGACGCACGATTTCATCTGACTTGTATTTGTTGTTTACAAAAGTAGTTAGAAAAGTAGATCATTCCATGTTTTGTTTGTTTTTTGTTGTCATTTGCCAGTGTCGCAACACATTACGGAATGTCTATTATTGTCTTTGGTCTTTGGACATCAAGTAATAGACAACATTGTTAAACTTATAACGTTTTAAGTACGAGGCTTTTGGCTACTTTTTATTAGTGTATGTATTTAGTCTATAATATTTTTTTTTTTGTATTGTGCGTGTTGTTTGTGCAGAATGAACAATTTTTCTATCTTCCTTCTTTTATAATTAGGTTCCAAAAATTTGTCTGCTCAACAACGTAATTATCGCAATGAATGTTGTTGAAGTGTCAAAATAGAAGCCATTCCTACTGTTAGTGTGTTATGTAATAGCCCGCTGTTGTAGAAAAACGAAACGCTTTGAAAGCGGTTGCCACTTGTCTCGGCCCCTTTTTTGCACTATTGGGTAGGGAGAAGGGATTAACTATTAACAATATTATTTAAAAGAAACTCAAATTCGTCAAAACCTAGACTACACTCACCTCATATTTCTTCACCATCACCAAATAGCTCGGGCTTTCAACCATCACCATGATAGACAGAAACTGGACCATCACTAATGCCAACATCAAATACAGCCGCACTTCCATAGCTATCATTTTTGTCATGTATCCAGCTGTCGTCATCACCATTAGAAGGGGTACTGTGAATCCCCTCAATGTGGTGATTTCTCTTATGTAGATTGGTAGAATTGTGAACAGCCCTCCTGAAGATATTCCTGACAGTACGTGGAGTATAATTTCAACGTTGAAAATGTTCTTTTTGTTGAGCAGGAAGTGGGGGACTAGGGATATCTGGAAAGAAAAAAACTTTTTTTAGAAACACGTGCTATTCAAAAACGTCCTCTCACCCTTCAATAGAATGTCGACAACTTTAAGGCTATCATTGTACAAATATTTTACGTCTGGTTTTTTTTTTAATCAGTTCGTTTTGTAATTTAAACTATTAATAAAGCTGAAGATTTTGTTTGTTTGAACGCGCTATTCTCTGGAACTACCGGTCGGATTAGAAAAAAATATGTTTGCATTTGATAGCCCAATTCTTGATGAAGGCTATTTCACATTTCACTAGGACCTTTAGGCGCCGAGCAATAAGAAAGAAGTGAGAAAGAACGCTAAGCGAAAATGAAATAATAGCGCGGGCAGGCGATGCGATGCGACGGGATGGGTCGGGGGGACCAGTAAATTCACGCGTACGAAGTCGCGGTCAGAAGCTAGTTTGATTTATAAAGCTCTGGTCAAACTAAGGCGAATCCCGCGCGGGATGCGGGACTAAATACGCTCGTGAGCCGCGTGACTTCCTAATCATTAAGAGACTTACAAGAGCTAAAGCGCGGTCACTGTCGGATTGCATAAAAAAGAAAGAGACGCGCGATGACACAACGCTGGTAATTAATTGCAAAATATGAAGCAATTATGGATTTACAAAGAATTTATTCATTGGACTAAAAAAATAAAACACTATTAAGTACGTTAGTACTTGTAGAATAATATGACAAGAAATCTGAATGTTTGCATGTTTAATAGTATGGTTTTTAATGAATAAAATATTTTTTTAGAGGTATCTTCGTGATTTTTTTCTCTCATATCCAGTTAATTGTATTATGTTTTCAACACACTATCTAACTAGCCTATATCCAGAAGAATATCATACATTTTTCTGATTTTGGTTACTGCAGTGGATCATATATTTTTAGGCATTATAAATTTGCGTTTAGGTCATGTAGTCCCATAAACACAATCACAAACATTCGATTGTGTTCTTCATGAAACATTGATCAGGAAACTGCACCACTACGGAATCCGAAACGCCTCTCTGGATCTTCTTACTTCTTACTTAAGTGATAGGATTCAGAGAGTTGATGTTAATGGAAAAAGATCACCCGGATCGGTAGTAAGAATGGGGGTCCCCCAGGGCTCAATTCTTGGGCCATTTTTATTTCTTATTTATATAAATGACTTGCCTTACCTCATAAAGTATAAACATGATATAGTGTTATTTGCAGACGACACTTCACTTTTATTTAAACTGAAACGTCAGCAGCTGATTACTGACAATGTAAATAGCGCCCTTGCAATAGTAGTTAACTGGTTTAATGTTAATAACCTACTTCTTAACGAGAAAAAAACTAAATGTATTAAGTTTACGATACCTCATGTTAGACAAGTAGAAACTAGTGTTCTCATAAAGGGTGAAGTGCTGAAACCCGAAAATACCACAGTTTTCTTAGGCATAACTTTGGATACCAAGCTTCAATGGGGCCCCCACATAGATAATTTGTCAAAAAAGCTTAGCTCTGCAGCATACGCCGTTAGAAAAATTCGTGGTTTAACTGATTTAGAGACAGCCCGTTTAGTATACTTTAGTTATTTTCATAGTGTGATGTCGTACGGTATTCTGTTGTGGGGAAATGCCGCCGATATCCAGACAATTTTCGTTTTACAAAAAAGGGCAATTCGTTCTATCTATAAATTAAGTCCCAGACACTCCCTCAGAGATAAATTTAAGGAGATTAATATAATTACTGTGCCTTCTCAGTATATTTATGAAAATCTTTTGTATGCACATAAAAATATTAATCTGTTTAAAAAATACAGTGATATCCACAATATAAATACTAGAAACAAACACAAATTTATTGTTCCTACAACCAGGCTCAAGAAAATAGGTGGCTCGATTAGATGCCAATGTATACGTTTTTATAATAAACTTCCTAGCCACATTCAAGATCTAAGCTTTAATAAATTCAAATCTTTTATAAAACGGAAACTATGCCAGAAAGCCTATTATACTGTGAAAGACTATATTGAGGACAAAAAGGCTTGGGATTGAGCTGCTCCAATAAATTTACACGGTGAATGTTGATTTTAATTTGCTAGCTATTTTAGACATGAATATTTACTGTAAAAAGTATTATATTATTTTCATTATTGAGAATATGAGGACTATGTGGGTCATTGTTTCAGTTATATTCTTGATCTGGCAGTTTAAGTAGTTTATGCGGCCTACCCAAATGTCCTTTCTTTGGTATTGTTCGTCGAATCGTTGAGCTCCTTAAGTTCTGAGTTGAGCTGCACGGTTACTGACAAATGCGTGCACTGACTGGACAGGTCCACTTAATCTGTGTGGTTCTTTCCTCAAAAGACCATTTCAGACACCAATCTACATGGTTCTCAAACATTATGTCCGATTTTTTTATATACACATTGACATTGTTGAATTTTATATACACAATGACATGAGTATTTACTTGTAAAGTAGTATGTTATTTTAATTATTGTGAATGTGAGGATTATGTGGGTCATTGCTTTTTTTTTCGCAGTTAATTTTGATCATGATCTGGCAGATTGAGTAATTTATGTGGCCTACCCAAATGTCCTTTCTTTGGTATTGTTCGTCGAATCGTTGAGCTCCTTAAGTTCTGACTTCCTGAGTTGAGCTGCACGATTACTGACAAATGCGTGCACTGACTGGACAGGTCCACTCAATCTGTGTGGTTCTTTCCTCAAAAGACCATTTCAGATACCAATCTACATGGTCTTCACATGATCTGACCAAGACTATGTCTGGACTTTAAAAGAGACTGTGACCTCTGAGTTTGTTTCGGCCTTTCTTCTCAGAGTAGTCAGATAGGAAACGCCGACCTCATCTAGTTTAAAAATATGATTGACGTGTAAAAGTGTTTGTACAAACCTACTTACAGAAATAAAATCATTTATCATTTATCATTTATCATTTATCATTTACAAACAAATAACACACGCGGGATTCCTAACCAACCATAAGTAACTACTGAATAAAATGAAAAAATGCAACATCCACAAAGTTCACCAAAGTATCATGTTTAAATTTAGATACAATGAATTTGCTATAACTTGAATAAAGTAGCTTTAAAAAAATAATCATCATGATTTTCGTGAAATAAATATTTGTGTAAATAAATTTTTGTGTCAAGATTATTTCAGAAAGCAATTATTTCAGGATTTTATTTAATTTAGTGGTCCATTAACAATTCTAATACACCTTCATTATTAAATAAATTTTCGAAAGAAGTTTCTAACCATTCTTTTTGTATCAACTTTATACAAAATAAAGGCAGGGTCACGCCCAAACGATAAACATTTCCGTTAATAGCTCAACAAAATTAACTATCTATTACATGCTAATTGAATTTGTTAATTTAATTATCGCCTTGAACGGTCTTTGGCCGAGTCTTTACTGAGTTTGTTACTTTGTGTCTCTTGTGAACGTTTTCATGTGAACGTAGATTTGTTTTACTTACGTTTAAGAGTGCGTACACGGGTCCACTAGCGCCACTCCTTTAAAAAAATATTATCTCGTGACTGAGCAGGAATTTTGAAAAACGGCTCAATAAGCGACCTCGGTAAGTGTGTCAAGATTTTTCTAATACCTTTTTATAAACTTTTATAAGGAGACACGAAGCAACAAAATGCCATCTAACAAAAGCGGCCATATTCATTTAGATCGTATTTTGTTGCTTCGTGTCTCAACATGAAAGTTTATAGAAGGTATTAGAAAATTTTAGACACATTTACCAAGGTCGCTTATTGAGCCGTTATTCAAAATTCCTTCTCAGTCACGAGATAATACTTTTATAAAGGAGTGGCGCTAGTGGACCCGTGTGCGACCTCTTAATTTAAGAAGTTTGTTTCGGAAAGGCACATTTAAAAAATAAAAAATAACATTTTGCGGGTGGAATGTTAAAGCGGGCCCCGGAAGAGAAATACCTTAAATATTGATGCTACCATTGTTTACTTAAAAGAAACATTGTATATTTTTTAAGTAAGTAAAAATGCAATTAAACAATTTTGAAGAGCCGCTTGGCTGAATTGGAAATCGAGTCAACACAAATGCGAAAAATTAACCCTATTTTATTTTTACCTATTATGGTATAGTAATTCTGTGGCCTGGTTCTAGAAGGGCCAAAGTCTGTTTTTGTGAGAAGTGTGACTTTACTGCCAGAATTTTGTTTTCCTGTGATGTTATGTGCGCTAAAAGGGCTTAGGTGTACAGAAAATAATTATTTAAAAAAACAACTATTTCAAAAAGGCCAATGTAGTAAAACTAGGTGCATCGTCTTCACATATAATTATATAATTTATGTATACATAATTTTGTAAAACATTTTTAAAAGAGTAACGGCGGAGTTTCTTTCCCATTCTTCTCCATACGAAACTACCTTTTGGAAGTAGCAACTAGAATCAATTCCATTTTCTTGTAAATTTCGATGTTCAAAAGTGCCTTTTATGTGCCTATTTGAAATAAATGATTTGACTTTGACAATATTTTTATTGAGTCAATCATGAGGCTAAAATCTCATCCTTTCGTACACAGTGGGACAGTTTAATAAATCCAATCTGTCTATCGTTTTCCCATGGTATAATAATATACTTCGCCAGGTATAGCATTCCGGTCATGTGGGAGACACAAGCCTACGTCATCACCGTTGTGTTACCAGTAGTGTGTAATCATAACTCCCCAATCGCCTTTATTACCTGTGCGAATCTAATAAAACGATGAGGTGTTAGCTAACAATTACGTTGGTATATGTTTAAATTGAATTGTTTGCTTTGTTTAGAAAAATTAAACGACAATTTAAATGCTTTAAATAATTTTTTTAACAGAATGGTGACTGAAAATGTTTCCATAATTCGTGTTTTGTTGCAGTAAAGTGGCAACTGGATAGTGACGTAAGCATGTGTCACGCCCGGAATGCCAGACCTTGTTTTTTTAGTACCATGCGTTTTCCTAACTATATTGGGGTCAGCTTCCATTCCAAACAGATGCAGCTAAATACCAGTATTTTACATGGATTGGCTGCCATCTGACCTCCACAACCTAGTTACTGGGTAACACGATACAATTTGGTAAGACTGGTTGTCAGACCTTTGGACAGTTCATGCTGATATCATTAATATACGGTCACCAAAAGAGTTAAGTAACCAGGGTCGTTGGATATAGTTGAAGTTTAGTAAGAAACCGATGGACGTTTTCGAATAAAACTAATTTAATTAGAAGAAAACAAACAGTTAATTTGAGAGCAGTGGTGGCCCAGTGGAATCGGCTGCGACTTACAAGATGTAGGTCGTGGGTTCGAACCCAGGCAGGCGCTTTACTTTGTGTAAATAATTTCATCACCACTGCTCTCAAAACGGTGAAGGAAAACATCATGAGGAAACCGGCATGTCTTAGAACAAAAAATTCGAAGACATGTGACATCCACCAATCCGCACTGTGCCCGCGTGGTAGATTACAGCCCATTCCTTCTCAAGAGAGGAGGCCTGAGTCCCAGCAGTGGGAACATTATAGGCTGATTATGTAAACAGTTAATTTATCAAAATAAATTTCATTCAACATTCATCGGTTTGTTACTAGAATTCAACTGTATCCGACGACCCTGGTTACTTATTTCTTTTAGTCACTGTACATGCTACTAGGATGCGTATTTTGGTAGGTAGACTTTATATTTCAGGGACATCATCTATCAGCCATAAATTAAAAGCAATTAGAGTATCAATCTACGCTAATTACAATATAGGAAGCCGACCATCGTGGATTGCATGACTAATAACTACGTCGATAGAACTTTAAGTGGATTATGACGAGATGATTGAATGCAGCCGTGCATACTGTGTTCAGTAATCAGTTTGCAAAGCATACAATACATCAAGCATCTTATAAGTACACTAGTACATTCTGCACGTCACCTTGATCTGGCCCTGCATACTACGGAATTTCAGTAGAATTAGAGGCCAGCATAAATGCCAGTTTTGTTACCACTGGCGTACTGCCTACTGTATTAAAGATCAGAGTCACTAACAGTTAGAAATCTGAAAGTCTGACAAGCAAGCAAGCAAGAAAATGTTAAAAATATTTATTCATAAAGCGAGACAAGACTCCTGAATTTCTTTCAACGATAGATAAATAGTTGTGTTATTTTTTAGCAAACGCATAGTAAGTTAATATTAATGTAATTATAAATGGTTAAGGGGGATCCTTAGTTTTAGCCTACCAAATTAGTGCAATTGGTAAAATAAACAAAGAAAATTTGAATTTTGCGGGCTAAAGCTGAGGATTCACCTTAAGGGGGAAGCGCCAGGGTAGCCCGCGAGATTCAAATTTTGTTACGTTTTTTTGCAATTTGCAGGTCACTGTCAGGTTGTATCTTGATTAAAATATGATTCGCGAACGTAACAAATATGGCTTTACAAAATTATAATCATTAGAATCAGCAATACAACTCCTTAAGTTAGAATTGGCGTCAAATGTCATGATTTCATGAAATAGTCATTCAATACAGTAATATGAACTTAGACAGATACATCTGTCTAAGTTCTGCTTGCTGATTCTAATGATTATAATTCTGTAAAGCCATATTTGTTACGGTCGCGAATCATATTTTAATCAAAATACAACTTGACAGTGACTAGCAAATTGCAAAAAACGTAAGAAAAAATTAATTTCGCGGGTTACCCTGAAGGTTCCGCCTTAAGCTGAAAGGGAACCGAAACTAAGGGAATTTACACACGATGATATTTTTGCACGCAAATGTGTGCAAAGTATCGCGTTTGAATCTCATATGAAGTGTGAAAAAGTCGTCGTGTGAAATGGCACTTAGCAGGAAAAATAACAGTCTAACATTCACTTACCCCTTGAATCATACTGACTGAGAACACCCCACTCATCCTGCCATAAGTGTCCACAATATAACATAACACCGGTGCTGCGACTCCAGCGCCGGCCACCATGGCTGTAGTGGTCCATTGAGTGTCATTGTGGCTGATGAAATGGCCGGAGTGGGCTGATGACGTCAGATTTGTTGTCTCAATGCCGTGTGTGAAGAATGGCAGGTTTACTGGAAAGAAATAGAAAGTTGGTTAGAAAGTGATGCTTGGTTTCCAGGGTAAGATTTAAATAGTTAGATTCCCGGCTATCGCGTCCAAAGATAGTCGCGTTTCTGTATCGTTTTGACTCCTCTGACACATAAAATCTTGTATGCTGCCATGGAAATGCCATATACACGATGTCTGAGCTCATTCTTCTCAGTATTAATACTGAAAGAAAAGAAAAAAAAGAAAAGAAAGAAAAATAGTTTATTCTGCACAAACAAAACGCACATTACAAAAAAAATACATTAGTATAAATACAAACTGCTGCCTACTGAAGTCGGTCCGTGGATGGGTGACCATTCAATTCATACCAAAACCCCTCCATGCTTTAAAAGCACGTTAAACCGTGGTAAACAGAAGCCCGAGAGTTGGACACCCAGTCTTACTAAGGGGTATCGTGGTACCCAGTAACTAGGTTGTGTAAATCAGATATGCAGACGCTCCATGTAAATACTGGTATTCACACTCATAAAAATGAAAAATAAACAATAGTAAAATGAAAATAACAACAGAAAGTCCTAGAGGCCAAAAGGCCCTTATCTCAGCATGATGCTGCGACATTTAAAAAATAAGTGTCGCAGCGCTGGTATTCTCATAGGGGATTCTGTGATGTCACAGACGGATACAGAAAAAAAAAAAATGCTATTTGTCAGTAAACTAAAAATCAGGCTTTAGCATAGAGATCGTGTGCGTTTGTCCTTATTTATTTTTAGCATCTTTCTGATTTGTTATTACCGTTTTTAGCCGGTTTATTCTGTGTAAAAACGTAGGTGAAGTAAGACTGAACTCAGCTGTCATTTTATTAATGCTAGAGTTTTTCACTATGGACAAGCTCACATCTAAGTTTTCACGGTGAGATTTTAACAGAATATATCAACTGATGTTTATCGTATCTCGCCGCGTAAAGGATGATTTCCACCGAACTGCTCGCATCGCATCAGATCGGAAAGGATACGAACGGTTGCGGCGACAGCCAATCGCATCCGGCAGGATGTCGACGCGTACCATCGGCTCCGTACCGTCGCTTGCGAACGTATCCGTTTCTGCGCCTAGTCAAATAGTTTCATTCCTATCGTTTTGTCGTGTTCTAATTCGGATGAATGTATGATCGGATATGACGACAGGCGAACGGATCCGATCGCGCGTTGCGGAAGACGCCCGCGGTCAATCTGCTGTGCGCGGCTAGGTAATATAGACTTTAAATACTGTGTACACAATTTAATATCGTTTAAAGATTGTAAAATCCGTTTTAATCCGATGCGATGCGAGCCGTTTGGTGGAAATCGTCCTTATGAATTGTCTGCGTTTATGTCAAGAGTGAAATGGCAGTCGAGTCTATTCAAATATGATACCAAAATTTTGTACCTAGAATTTAAATCATAATAATTATACATTCATGTTGTCTACATTTATGTTGCGATTGTATTATTCAAATTACCAATCTAAAAGTTTTCAGGTCGCCTTTAGTCAAGCCAGTTTTAAATATTTACGACTTTAGGGCTTTCAATTGGTATCGTTAAATTTATTATTTCGGTTCAATTTCAGTAATGCATTAGCATGTTTTATTTATAAAACAAAGGATTTGGCTAAAACTTTGAAAAGACTTAGAAATAAGAACACAATTCTAAAGAGTATTAAAAAAACAGAAGGCGATATAGAGTATTTTTTTTGCCTGCCTCCGACATATATTATTTATTTCTTTCATGACCCGCCCTTGTAGTAATCCGCGCAAACCGTAATTTACGAGTACAACGAGTGTTTTTAGTCTTTGGACATCAACCAGTGGACAACATTGTCAAGCTTCTAATGTTTTGAGTACGATGCTTTTAGCTACTTTTTATTAGTGTATGTATTTTGTCTACAATAGTTTTTATTTTTATTATGCGTCTTGTTTGTGCAGGATAAACCATTTTTCTTTAAATTTTCTTTCTTTTAACGTAGTGGTAAAAATAAGCCAGACAACAATATCTTACTGGGGCTGATTGCACAGGATACGCAAGCACCTACATAAGTATTCCCACAGATGCCGATGAAGGTTGAGCACCATGTATCTATCTCATAATTAATTTTACCTATTGTAGTACAGTAATTTTATTCCAGGTGCATCGGCTTCACATATAATTATATAATTAATGTATACAACAATTTGTAAAATATTGTTAAAAGAGTAACGGTGGAGTTTCTTGCCCATTCTTCTCCATACGAAACTACCTTTTGAAAGGGGAAACTAGAATCAATTCTATTTTTTTGTAAATGTTGACGTTCAAAAGTGCCTTCTACGTGCCTATTTGAAATAAATGATTTGACTTTGACTTTGGTTATTTTACACGATCCTATCCAGCTTATTTCTTGGTTCCCTCCCCCAGCGACGCCCTGAGCCTTAAGTCGCAAGGTCCTTACCTCCACAGGAAGTGCCCTTAGCGTGTACTCACTTAGTCTATAAGTTTTATGCCCTGCACTCTATTTGCGTAACACACTATCAATCAGAATCTGAATAATTTTGTAGCCTATTGCTAATCCATTGCTTCATATGTTCGAAAAATTCGTTTGCTCAACACTATAAATAACAAAACTAATGAACTGTTAAAATGGAAGCCATTCCTACTGTTAGTGTGTTATGCAATTACGCCGCTAGCTGGAAGCCTTTAATTTATTAAGGCATCTACAGGATAGTCCTGTTAAGCAGCCAATAACCTCTTATGTTGGCTTGCGAGATACCTTTTCCAAAAAAATATAAAGTAGGCTATTTTAACATTATATACCTCCAATTCTTATTTTAACTCTTTACATATGGCTTTTGTAGACAGGATTTTAATTCAGATTTGTCACAGTTGTAATGGCAATCATGTAATTTGGTTTGAATAGGCTTTTATTTTTATATAGATTCTTCTATATTTTGTGAATTTGAGAACGTTGTAGGCCTAACTTGTAGACTGTAGATTAGTCGTTTTTTTTTTTTTGAGTACCTGTTACTTGTTGACAGGCCTATACTGTCCTCCCATATCTATCAACACTGTAATTTGAAACACTGTAAAAGCCCCTTATTTTTAAAAGAGTAACCGTGGATTTTCATGCCGGCTCTTCTACATAAGAAACAACCAATTGGAACCGTGCACCAAGGTTCTGACGTTTCAAAAGTGCCCATGTTGGTTTATGTGAAATAAAATATTTTGATTTGATTTGATTTAAATTCTCACCGGTCAAACACTCGACATCTACGAGTATTAATTTCTACATAGTATAAAACAAAGTCACGTTTCGTTTGTCTCTATGTGACTGCTTAGATCTTCTTAACTCCGCAACAGATTTTGATGCGGTATTGACATCATTTAGAGAATTTATTCCAAAAGGTTTTTAAGTATAATACATACATAATGAGAGTCTCGATGTTTTGACATCGCCACATTAGTACATTACACTTGTGGGAAGCAGGGGCAGGGCGCTATTTCTAAATAAACAACTAGCTACAGTTCGCGCAAAAGTTTATGAGCTCTCGGAAGTTGCAGCGAGTGGCTGCGCAGTAAGCATAATATAGGTGTCCGAAGGAACTATCTCACTCTCACCCAACTGTACCATGCGCGGTTTCGTTCTTGGGCTTACGTTCAGAGGGCTCTTAATTTTTTGCGCGAACTGTACTAATCAAACGAAGCTAAAAAGACCAACTAATTAGATAAAAAAACGTAACACATGATGGCAAAGGCCTGCCCCTTATTACATGGGACTTAAGCATACTGTCAAAATGTGGTTGTACTATAGGTAAACCTCTGCCGTACCCTTCGGGAAAACAAGGCATGATGTTATGTTATGTAAAACTAACTGTACCTATTAAATTAATACCACGTTTATATACTGTAAGATACAACTGCAACATTTCCTCAAGCTCCCGAACAGTCCCGACCTTGACCGAATAAAACGTCGGCAAACGAAAATAGGTCGCAAGGTTGTTTCCATAAACTCTATCCTTGTTTACATCGCACGTAGTTAACTAGCCGTCTCAAAGGACTGTGGTCCAGTGAGTAGGTATGTGCGAGTAGGATTACATTTAGCATAATCAGCTTATTATGTTCCCACTACTGGCACACTGGGACACAGGCCTCCTCTCTGTGAGAGGCACCAAGCGGGCCCAGTAACAGTTGGTGGATCTCACAACATGTCTTCGAAATTACATGTCGGGTTCCTTGCGATGTTTTCCTTCACCGTTTTGAGAGCAGTTGTAATGGAATAAATTACACATAGGAATATATTTGTCTGAGTTTGAACACACGATCTATAACTTTTAAGTCGTGCCTCTTGTAAACATGACCTTCCATTTTAATAATAATAATTTCTTTATTGCCATAAATAATCATTTTTAACAAAAGTAGTGAGGCCCTGACTCCTGCGCTAGGTATAGCACCAGACCTGTGTTACAGGAGCCAGTGTCTCCCAATTACATGAGTCGATTTTTAAGCAATAAGAATTAATTTAAAACATACGAATAATAAAAAAGGAAATGAAAAATATAAAATAAAATTTTAAACTTGTAAAACATTCCTTACGTGGAGTAATTTATGAGAGTGTATTGGTGTATAGTGTATATGGAGGGTAGTGTTTGTGGTGTGTGATTTATATTAAGCTCTTTGTTTGGCCTATTGTACAAAACATGGGACAGATACTTATGTTGCTTTCTAGCTGATGCAGTTCGACATTTAACCAATGAACAGATGTTTCGTACGGTGTGTTTTAAATAAATACTTTTATTGTATGGCGTAATAAGGTGCTGTTTGATGACAGTTTCTAAAATATACATCTGCCGTATTGTTAATACTTGACATTTCTCATATAAAGTTAATGTGGGGAACCTGAATGGCCTGAAAGTCATTACTTTAAGGACAGATCTTTGAGTCCTAACAAGGCGAATCATATACGATTCACACGCGCCACTCCAAACCCGAATACAGTATGCGAGAACTGATTGTCCTAGTGCGTAATACACCGTGCGTAATAGCTCAAAGTCAGCCACACCTCTGAGTTTTTTTTTAAATTTAAGCTAATTTTCTAATGCGCGCGGTGGCAAGGTCTATATGCTGGCGCCAGGTTATTTTTCCGTCCAGAATAACCCCTAAATATTTTACCGTTACCAATTTCCCTAAAGCCAGACATGAACAGGTTCTTTTATCCAGAGGTGAGTTACACAAATGTAATTTGATGTCAATTTTTTTGGGATTGATCTTAGAGTAACTACACTGAATTTGTGTCGATTTTAAAAGATTATCAGCCAAGTAATTGGCTCTATGCCATTGATTCACCCTATGCAGTCCCACCTCGGCGTTTTGTCTGACCGCGTCCCAGGTCCCGCCATAAAACACAAGAGCTGTTTCATCAGCATACGTGAAAATTTTGCCATTAGCAAGCATTTGCTGACACAGATCATTTATGTAGATTAAGAAGAGACTTGAGCCGAGGATACTTCCTTGTGGTACGCCATACACAACCCGAGCATCTGAGCTAATGTGTCCCCCAATTCTTACTCTCTGTGTCCTGTCGTAGAGGAAATCTCTGAAAATCCCTAAAGTAATTCCTTTCCCCGGACGCCAATACGCTCTAGCTTGTCCACAAGACAAAGCATCGAGACGGTGTCTAAGGCCTTTGCTAAATCGACGAAGATGCCAACCCATTTTTGATTAGCATCAACACAAGATGATATATGTTCTACAAGTTGGCTGACAGCATCCTCAGTGCTCTTTCCTCGCCTAAAGCCAAATTGTGAATCCGGCAGGATCATATTATGTTCTAAATAGCGTATTAGCCTATTAGTCAGAACTTTCTCAAGTATTTTTGATGTTGTCGGAAGAACCGAGATAGGCCGGTAGCTCTCGACACCGTCTTTAGATCCATTCTTGTAAACAGAAGTTATTATTGCCTTTCTGAGGACTCGTGGGAAAACACCTTGCGCAATGCAGATCCCTATTAGCTTTATCAGTTGAGGAATTTTGATTCAAGGGTACACTTAAAAACGAAAGTGATGTCCTAATGCGTTTACAATTCAGCAATAATTTGCAAAATGTCAACGTGGTGGTCAATTGATGTTGATTCGTCATATTGATTGGAGATTCTAAACGAGCCTTGACACGTCCGTATCCACAGAACAATCCCACAATTAGAGACTAATTAATCTTACGTTACACGTCTTCTAAAAAAAAACTTCGCAAGATTTTCTCCAGCTAAGGGAATAACGACTAATTAGGACTAACTTGTTCGAATCGGAACCTAATTAGCAAAACTTTCACATTTTTCTTTATCGAATAATCCAACTTCGATTACACCCATTAAATCCGGACCGTACTTGTATTAATATTCTGGAACGACCTTGGTTACTGTCCCGATACGTCGGTCATTTGATACCCAATTCTGACCAATCGTATCGACAAAATTGGGACTAGGGTTGGCGAAATCACAAATTGCTACATTTTAGGTTATTTAAATACATATGATAATATTTTTTTTTTACAAAATAAAACAACCGACTTCCAAAAAAGAAACACTACAAAATGAAAAATAACTATAATTTGGGAAGTCGGTGTCTTTGGTTTAGTATTTTCGGTTTTGCTACCGACTTTCGAAATTAAAGTTATTTTTTATTTTGTAGTGTTTTTTTTTGGAGGCAGTTGTTTTTTTATGTTAAATAGTTTTTATTTTTCACTTTTTATTTGTGGTCCCTACCCCACACACATTTGTATACCACTACTTGCTATGTGACAGTGACAGGAAGTTGATATACCCTACCCATTAAAAAAAAAAAAAAACAAAATGGATCCACAATTGCCGGAGATATCGCGTAACAAACATACAAAAAATATCTGACGAATTGAGAACCTCCTCCTTTTTGAAGTCAGTTAAAAAAGAGAGAGATCTAAATCTAATTTCTAATAAGCACATCAAGGCTGAGGGTAGTAAAATATTATAGATATAGACGATTAATAGAGAAGTATAGAAGAAAAAACATGTTGCGCCGATACGAAATAAATTGGGATAAGGGCTGGAGAATGATGATGATGATGATAACAGGTATCGATGCATATTAATGTAACTGTATCTACATCGCCACATGCGAGCTACGCGTCACACTGACGTCACGCAAAATCCTGCAACGCGCAAGCAGAGTTTACCGCATATATACAACGTCCCGACATCAAACGTCGGGCAGTTGCCCACCAGACATGACATCGACACCCGTCTGATCGGAAGATCCTCCTTTTTCTTTGGAGGTATGAGTGAACGTTACACCCTATTCCATAGACCTCTATAGTAAAAACATGTGAAAAAAATTTAACATCTGTCACCATCATCATTTTCTTGCCCTCTATTTGAAAGTATTTTATTTGAACTTCTACTTATCCAGCAGTAAAGTCGTTAACTATCCCCAAGAGCAATTAAACGATCGCCGATAGTACCTACCTACTTGGAATCGAGTTAGTTTCTACTGTCTAATAACATCTGATCGTACCATTTTGCAGTTCGACAAAATCTTTCTCACACTTGGTACAGTTGTCAAAGTATCTCTCTATGCAATGGCGTTGTTCTGTAAGCATCGGTTCGAAATTCGAACAGTGTCAAGATATTAAGGAGGGATCCGCAACGAATTACTTTTAAAACAAATGAGTTCGCTTTCGAATTGTGTGTGGTCACTTGAGTGACGTTCGAAGTAGACTTTAGAGAATGAGAAGTAAGAAATTAAGCGTCAAAAGGATGGGTTGTAACATCAACTGTATGCTTAATAACAATAAAACTGTACCCCAATTGCGTAACAAACTTCAATCACAATCCGAAAGTTTTTGAAGGAAATGGCTAATCCATTGCTTCATAACGTTTGAAAAACTCGTCTGCTCAACAACGTAAATAACGCAATGAATATTGTTGAACTGTCAAAATGAAAGGTATTGCCGTTGTTAATGTGTTACGCAATTACCCGCTGGAATACTTAATTTATCTGTCAATCATAATAATTGTCTCCCTACAATTTATCAGTAGACACTGTCGTGATTATGAAGTTTGTAATACGCTGAAGGAAATAAATGACTTAAGTACGATATGAAAATACGTGCCTTCCCGCACACAAATAATGAAATATTTAGAAAAACAAAGTGATTCAGACGCTCAGATTTCATGATGATATTGTTTAAATATTTATGAATCATATAAATTATCAAGAAAATTATCTTCTTAGTGTCAGACAGGCGTAAATAATTAGTTGACACTGTGAGTAGTAAGTTGATTTTAAGATGTGTAATGAGAAGATAAAAATCCCAGGTTCCTTTTTTTTTTTGGATGGGAAATCGTCAGAGCGGGAGGGCGTGTCAGACTCTTACTGACTAAAACCCACCCGTGTTCCTTCAGTTGCCTGTGCGCTAGGGCCACGGTAACTCTTTCGAACAATCCGCGATCCCGGCAGGCATTGGCCTTATTAGCTACTTTTTTCCCGGTAGCACGTTCCCGTGGGATAATTTCCGACATCCATGCGGGCGAAGCCGCGTGCAGAAGCTAGTAATATAATAAAAAATATCATGCAATGCATAAGAATAATTACTTAAAATGTTTTTTTTTTCTTTTAACCTATTTGCAACAAATCAAACGCAATAACTGACTTTCCAATTTCCCAATTGGCTACCCCTAATCAAACGCAACCTCTCTATATACTCGTAATTGAATTTATTCCACATATTCTGTTTATTTTTACTCAAGCTATTCCACAGGTTCTAATGAAGCATAAAATATTTTGCACGTAACTTTTTGCGACGTTATTCAGTTGTTTATATTCACTACTGCTTTGATTGGGTCGATGGATGTAATGAAACAGTCAAAACACGCAATGTATGAGTGTGGGGAAAAGTAATTTTGTGATTGGGTGGTTGGATTGTTCTTTTAAATATTTAATCCGTAACCATATTTCCATACTATACTATTATAAATGCGAAAGTAACTCTGTCTGTCTGTCTGTTACTTTTTCGCGCCTCATCGGCTACAAATAGACCATGACCTGGGGGCCTACTCGCAAGCACGAAATCCGTAGTTTCGCCCGAAGTTACGGAAGTTTTATACTCCGTACCACTTTCGGACATAACATTCGTCCGGGGCCCGAACTAAAAATTCATGACAAATCGATTTAACAGTTGTCCTTACCCCCGATGTGTTTCTGCCCGTCCGAAAAAGTTAATTAATCGGGAGTACGGTACATTTCTAATTTGCGAACTACTTTCGGATGGGCTCGTATCTTCGTTGACGGACGTAGAGAGTAGTCCCTCTGCGCTCAGACCAAATAAAAAATTGTGAGCCGTCACAGGACGCATGGCAGATGTGAAACATCGAAATTATTTTGGCTACGCGTCGCCATGGAATGCGTCGCCGCGCTCATAATCGGTTTTACCCGCGGCTATAGATGGTTCACATCAAAAATATCCAGTCGGACTTTCTTTCTTGTGCAAGGTTTGGGGTTGACGTCACAGACTACATTGGGAACTATGTTGTTGACGTTGAGCGAGCACTGTGAGCGCGTTCACGAGCGTTCCGAATTGTTGACAGCTCTCAGCTGTCATAATTGTGATATCTAACTCGAAATGCAAATTATTGGTGTGAGTGCTGTGAGCGATTATGGCGTAATTCGGAATGTAACCAATGCAACACAACATAAAAACACAACAACACGCAACACGTCTATGAATTAAAAAAGGGATTCAAGAAGTAAACAGTGCGTAATCTTATAGAATAGAATAGAATAATAGAAAACTTTTATTTCAGACCGGGAGTCCATAGTGTTAGTAACAATTTTACTTTATAAACAACTACTTTTTTTTTCTTTATAAGAATTTTACACAGAACTAGAATCTGCTCGCGACTTCGTCCGCGTGAAATTTCTTGTTCCCCCCATCCACCCCGTCGTTGCCTACCCGCGGTACACTTCGTTTTTGCTTAGCGTTCTTTTAGTTTTTTTTTGTTATATCTGGGTTCCTTAGGGTCGTACGTGATGTTAAGTAGCCTATAGCCTTCCTCAAGAATGGGTCTATCGATTGCAATTTTTTTTTCAAATCCTTCTTTTAGTTCCTGAGATTAGCGCGTTCAAGCAAACAAACTCTTCAGCGTTATTATTAGTAATTAGTAATAATAATAATATATAATATATTATATAATATTATATATTATTAAAGAAAATATAGCGTGGCGACGCGTCGTCACGCTAAGAAACGGTTTACCCGCGGCTATAGATGTTTCACATCAAAAATCAAGACATAGCGCTGTCAACAGTGACGTGAAGCCGGTTTCCTATAGGTACATGTGTTCACTTAGTGAGGTGTAGTTTGGTTGTAAATTGGGTTGTAAATGTGTGCGTGTGAGCGTGTATGCACAGAGCAAGGTGTAGTTTTTCATTGCTTCACTGTAGTGTTCGCAGCGCTGTCTTGATTTTTATCTGAGTACCTGGGTTAGGACAGGAGGAAGTTGAATAATGATCTAAGATTCACTTTATTTGATTTCAATTTCCAAGATAATATTTACATAATTTAAAAACAAGCAGGACTTTTTATCCCAGTAGTACGTTCCCGTAGGATAAATTCCGACCGCCACGCAGGCGAAGCCATGGGCAAAAGCTGGTATTTATATACTTATAGTTCTCTTCACCGTATCCAGCGACAGTGGCCCAGATTTTGTTTTACCCACGACGGAACGGAGGCGGTAGACACAGCAATAATATCAAATACTAGCTGCTGCCCGCGGCTTCACCCGCATAGATGTCGGAAATTATCCCAAGGGAACCTGCTACCGGGACAAAATAGCCTATGTTACTCCTTACAACATTGGCTATCTGCCAGTGAAAGTTCGATCAAAATCGGTCCAGCCGTTTCGGAGATTAGCCGGAACAAACAGACACAGAAAAACAGACAAAAAATAAAAATAAATTATTTTGTTCATAGTTCCGTATATACTTTCATATGCATTTAGTAAAAAGCTGTTATTTTGACATTACAAACAAACACTTCAATTTTATTTATTTGTACGTATTTGTACGTAGGTATAGATTGGTAGTAGTACCAATATTTGATATAATTGCTTTGTCTACCGCCTCCGTTCCGTCGTGGGTAAAAATTATAAAATTGTATTAATAATATTAATATAATTTTAAAATCAAAGAAAACCCGTCTTGGGCTGCTATTCTTTGCTTTGCATTAAAATGAATATACGTAGCTTTATGATTTTAACTAATTTAGTAAGAATTAATGGAATTTTGGATTACTATAAATTGCTATACTTTTTAACTGACAGGAATAGACACGGCAATGGCAGTCCGCGGAGGGTTTTCTTTGATTTATAAATTATATTAATAGGTATACGTAGGAGTATAATTAATGTAATACCAATATTTGATATTATTGCCTTCTCTATTCCTACGAGAAACCAATAAGTAAGTACGTAACGGTAGAAAAACTAAGGATATTCATAATTAGTTGTTTGTACGAGTATTGCATAATTCGAAACAGTTCAACATTTTAAAAGGTTTTTTATGTAATTTGTCCTTTCATATTTTTGCCTCTAGAAACCCACCAACATAAAAAAAATGTTTTTTAACCTTTTTCGTTTACGTTTTAACCACCAAAGTGGGTTGTTCCGATTTTTTAAAATTTTCCTTCAGTGAGCTCTCTGATGAATAGCAAAAGCTTTGGTCTTGAGAACCCGGTCACGCCGTGAATAGAAGAGCTGATTAGCATCATTGTATGTGTAGATACTGCTCCATAGGTCTCGTGGTCGCAAGCGCGACTGCTGGGCGTAGGGTATTGGGTTAGATTCCAAGGTCAGGCAAAGTGTTCTTGGGTTTTTTTAATTAGGAATGTCTTAGTAACGCCCGGAGTTTGGAAGTTGGTGGTGTGATACCCCCGTGCCTTGGTGTGCATGTTAAGCCGTTGGTCCTGCGCCTGATCTCCCTCCGGTCGTGTCGAATTGCCGTCCCATCGGACTATGAGACTGTGAGAAAAGAGAGTGCACCTGTGTTTGCACAAAGGTGCACTTTTTTTCCTCCACAGTCACACACACACACTTGTACACTATACATATCTCCTGCGCCGAAGCCTAGTCTCCGAAATTCGGTCTAGCATAATCAGCCTATAATTTTCCCACTGCTGGGACACAGGCCTCCTTTCTTCGAGAGGGAGGGGGCTGTAATCCACCACGTGGCCCCAGTGCGGGTTGGTAGATGTCACATGTCTTTGAATTTTTGGTTCTAGGACATGCCGGTTTCATCACGATGTTTACCTTCATCGTTTGAGAGCAGTGGTGATGAAATTATTTACACAAAGTAAAGAGCCTGCCTGGGTTCGAACTCACGACTTATAACTCGTAAGTTGTGGCCGATAACACCGAGCCACCACTGTTTCTGCACTGCTGAAATTTGGTCTGAAGCACTATGCGTAGATATATGAAGGCTTTGGGCGTCTTAGAGTGGGCACAACATACAAAGATACCTAATTAATACAGTCTCATTATTTTGTGCGCGCAGCTCCCAGCTTCAGAATTCAATCCATTATGAATAGATAGGTACTCATAACACTCAATGAGTTGTAGTTTTTCCTACATGACGACGCTAATGTCGATTTAATATGAATTACCACTAGCAAGACAACTCATAAAAACAATTACAAATCAGGAATGGCAAAATGACTCATTAAGTTCGTAAACTTAATGAGTCTTGTGGTCACTTGAGAGCGAGTTTACCAGCACTAGAGTTACGACGAAGAATTCAAAATCAAACCATTTTTTTTTAAAGTAAATCTTCATGGATTCGCATCTCTACACCGTTCGCTCTTAGAAGTTATGTTTCAAGGTGAATCCTCAGCTATAGTCCACCAAATTCAAATTTTCTTTGTAAATTGCAGCTCTGTTTTACGTCGTATGTTGATCAAAATTCGATTCGCGACTGTAGGAATGATATATGTATTTACTGAATAATAATCATCAATTTCATACAAATCCTCAAACTTTGATCCACATAATAATTTTTCTGAATATTTCATATGAAAATTCTTAGGTGGGACAAATTATATTATTATAATTAAGTAAATATATCATTCCTACCATTGCGAATCGCATTTTGATCCACATACGCCATAAAATATAGCTGCAATTTGCAAAAAAACCGAAGAAAATTTTCATTTTACAGGCTGCAGCTTACGATTCAATCTAAAGCCATGCATTCACTACGGGAAGCATGGCTCAAAAGGGACAAGCCCTATACTATACACCATGTTCAATAAGGCCACAATAAAAGATAATGATTATTCACTACGAGACCAAATCAATATTTTTCAGTCAGTAGGCATACATTGTCTAAATTTATCTTACGCATGACCGTAGCAGCAATTGAAAACATGCATGACTTCATAGTACAAGGCTAATATAAGTATTTAGATATTAAAATAGAAAAGCAGTCTGGCATAACATAACTGTATCATGTTTATAAGCCTCTATCATCATGGAATTTAGGAGCAGAACTTCGTTGGTTTATTTATGTTAACATCTTTACCACCAAAAATCAACTCCTTGAAACTAGCTTCCAGTTTTCAGAAACACATTTCATTAATTTGTTCGGTTTGTTTGTTTGAGATTACGTTAATATGTAGTCGACCCACATATAGCCAGTTATATTTAAGTCCCATGTAATATAGGGGAGCCTATTGCCGTTGTTCAATGTTACCTTTGGACATTGACTCAGCACTCGGCCCTCACGCGCGGCCCAGTTAAAATATTGATTTGGTTGCATCTCATACTTAGAGAACACAAAGAATTTATATAATAGTGTGTGTCAAGACATTGTAGTATATAAGCTGTAACATGTTGATAATAATGAGAGGAGGCCTGGGTCCCAGCAGTGGGAACATTATAGGCTGATTATGTTAGACTGAATTTCAGCCATGGCGACCAATCTTAGCTGAGACTAGCCTTAGGCGCAGGAGATATGTATAGTGTACAAGTGTGTGTGTGTGTGTGTGGCAGTGGGGGAAAAGAGAGTGCACCTATGTGCAGACGGGGGCACTCTCTTTCCCCTCACTGTCATAGTCCGATGATATGGCGCTTAGTACGGGCACTGAAATCTTTATACAAGGATTCCAGTGCTTGTGTTAGGATAAATGGGGCATACTCGAACTGGTTCGGCATCTCGAGGGGTGTTAGACAGGGTTGTGTAGCGTCACCATGGCTGTTCAACTTGTACATGGATAGTTGTCTGACAGATTTGAAAGAGGGTGAGTATGGATTGACGATGAATGAGTGGCCTGTCAAATGCCTTCTATAAGCAGATGATCAAGTTGTACTTGCATCGTCAGCGGAAGGGTTGCAAGACATGGTGACTGTGATGGATGAATCATTTAAAATGAAAGGGATGAATATAAATGTGAATAAGACGAAGGTCATGGTGTTTGAAAGAGAAGAGGATGTATCGGTATGTGATGTGAAATTAAATGATAAGTGTGTGGAGCAAGTAAGTGAGTTCGTATATTTGGGGAGTCTATTTACAAGGGATGGAAAGATTGATGAAGATGTGGAAAGAAGGGTAAATGCGGGAAATAAAGTAAATGGTGCTACACATGCAATTGTAACCAACCAGTTGATGTCCAAAAAAGCACGACTGGCTGTTCACAATGGTGTGCTGGTGCCTACGCTTATGTATGGAAGTGAGTGTTGGGTGTGGTAAAAGAAGCATGAAAGTAGAATAAATGCTGTGGAAATGCGTTCCTTGCGACGCATGTGTGGTGTGACTATGAATGATAGACTGAAGAATGATGTGATAAGGCAACGGTGCGGTTTAAAGGAAGATGTAGTGACAAAAATTGAAAAGAGTATGCTAAGATGGTTTGGTCATGTTGAAAGGATGAATGAAGGGCGATTAACAAAAGGTATTTACAAGGCAGATGAGAGTGGAAACGCCGGGAGGGGACGCCGTAGGAAGACATATAGTGACCTTATTGGTAATGTTCTTCAAAAAGGTCAGGTGCGTAGTACTCACAACCGGCGTGCGTGTATGCACCTGCTACGATCCTTACATACTCCTTTTGCCTCGTTTACGTTCATACATCTGGTCATACACGCACGCCGGTTGCGAGTACTACGCACCTGACTTTTCTGAAGAACATGACCGATAAGGTCACTATATGTCTTCCTAGGACGTCCCCTCCCGACGTTTCCACTCACATCTGCCTTTTAAATACCTTTTGTTAGTAGCCCTTCATTCATCCTCTCAACATGACCAAACCATCTAAGCATACTCTTTTTAATTTTTGTCACTACAACTTCTTTTAAACCGCACCGTTGCCTTATCACATCATTCTTCAGTCTATCATTCATAGTCACACCACACATGCTTCGCAAGGAACGCATTTCCACAGCATTTATTCTACTTTCATGCTTCTTTTGCCACACCCAACACTCACTTCCATACATAAGCGTAGGCACGAGCACACCATTGTGAACAGCCAGTCGTGCTGTTTTGGACATCAACTGGTTGGTCATAATTGCATATTTAGCACCATTTACTTTATTAACCGCATTTACTCTTTTCTTTCCACATCTCCATTATTTAATTACATAAATTACAATGTCAATATAGGCATGTACTTTTTAGTTACCTGCTTTGCCCTGATTACTTAGCTAAAGTGGTTTTTGACAAATGACAACTAATAAAGAAAAGGTATGATTAATACTAATCATAATTCGGTATACTGATGAGATCATCCCTTGGTTTGGACACAGTAAATAAATGAACATTGAACAATTGATTTTCCACTGATATTCAAACTCAAACCATTTATTTCAATTAAACCATTTTCAGGCACTTTTGAATTGTCAAAGAGTCAGCCAGTTAGTCAGAAAGTTGAATTTAGTTGCCCATTCCAAAACGTAGATCTCTATGGAGAAGAACGGGCAAGTAAGTCTAAGGACACTCTTTTAAATCAAGATATTAGAAAATCCTGCGTACATTATTCCTGTTGCTTCTTTATGTGAGAACATTGTAAAAAACAAACCGCAGGACATTAAGTACGTCGACTACACTATGAGCGAATGTCGATATAAAGGCATGTTATTTTGTTGCCATTAATAAGATAGCTTTTTTCTGTTTAAGTTCTATTTTACTTACAACTCGTTATTAAGATTTGCCCAACAACAAAATTCACGGCAGTAATATATAATATAACGAAATTAAAAGGAAAACTAACACCGCTAAGTAGGCTTTACAAGTTTACGAGAAATAGTCGACCAACTTACATTTGCAGTTAGTATGTATGGGAGAACATGTTTTTCAACGTTAAGTTTGTTCTTGGGATAAAGTCATCCCAATTACAGAATCCTTCATTGAGGACGGATTCGTGAAGGGTCGAGTTACACCCTATATTGTGTGTACTGAACAAATATCAGCAGCTAAACAGCCATAGAGAAACGACATTCACCACGGCTCAAGGGTTTTTTATTAAGAGTCTCCACGTTCCTCGTCTACAAAGGACATTATTCTCCGCTGATAAGAAGCTTAGCGTCAGCACAGCTCTTTGACTACAAACACACGGATATTCCGTGAAATACCGAAACACATTGCTTTTGTTTACTGTTACTACTATGTTTACCAACGCGAGATAAGACATAGGGACATAGGGAGGTATTGTTTTTTCAATAAAATACGTTTTAAAATAACTTTGTTTAAGTCTAGCGATCCCTTCCGGTTTCGCTTAGTTGTCTGTTCATGCTACGAAAATATCAACAATACAGTTTTTAAATACTCTGTGTCATAGCTTATATGAATTAATCTTTACAATTGAATATGAAAACCATACTGAAATTCGTACAGTAGTTACAAAAAAATCGTACATAAACAAATTCTATCATTAATTTCAATTTCTCTTATAATCATAGTAGGTACCTACCTAACCTACCTAATAGTAATAATTGAATGCAGTTACGAGGTAATTGTGTAACCCACTAACAGTAGGAATGGCTTTCATTTTGACATAACAACAACATTCATTGTGCGTTGTTTACGTTTTTGAGCAGACATTTTTTTCGAACGTAAGTATTTTTATTTATTTGTAGCGTTTGCGATATCGATTAGCGATATCCTTCAAAATGATTCAGATTGTGATTAATGGTGTGTTACGCAATTAAGAGCGCATACACGGGTCCACTAGGGCCACTCCTTTAAAAAAATATTATGTCGTCACTGAGAAGGAATTTTGAAAAATGGCTCAATAAGTGACCTCAGTAAGTGTGTCTAGAATTTTCTAATACTTTTTATAAACTTTCTTATTGAGACACGAAGCAACAAAATACGATCTAAATGAATGTGGCCGCTTTTGTTTAGATCGAATTTTGTTGCTTTGTGTCTCAATATGAAAGTTTCGGTATACGGTATGCGCTCTTAAGGTGCTGGATATCAATATTATTTTAAATGAAGCGACTGCAATCTGACCTCTAAAGCTTTATTATTGTATAATAAGGTAATGATTATATCCCAAGGGGAGACCAGTGTCAGGCTTGTGGGGTACCCATGACAGATATTAATAAAGGTATATCAAATAGAACCAACACATTTCAGGGCCTCTCGGAAGCCGTCATTGTCTCATCAATGGGAACATATTGCTTACATGCAATTTTACATTGTGTGTCGTTTTTGTCACGTCGTTGTCAAGCAGTCCGTAAGGGCGCCAATCGATTGATCGTGATCAATGTTATTGCTGTCAATAACAATAGGGTACTTCATTGATGTTACCTTGTCTAATTTATGTCCATTGTTGTTTACGTTTTTCACACGTGTATGTATTCTGGCTATGCATGATCTGTTTAATTATATTAATAAATATTTAGCGGTAGGTTAACACTTAAATAATTTCTAATATAATGTACCTAATTATGAATGTGTGATGTGTGAAAAAAAAGAAAGAAAGAAAAATATTTTATTTAGGACACGCACAGGAATACAAACATTAAAAATACAAATAAAAAAGGAGCATTTAAAACTAACAAAATTAACATTAAAAACAGGAATAAACAAATAAAAAAACTTTTTTACAGAAAAACAAACGAATTCCAAAAAAAACAACGTAAAAAATAACGGTAAGTCGGTGTCTTTGGTTTTGTATTTTCGTTTTTGCCCACCGACTTCCGACATTAAAGTTATTTTTCACGTTGTTTTTGTGTTTTTTTGGAAGTCGGTTGTTTTTTATTAAAAAAAAAAACACTTTTTAGTTGTGAAACCAACCCCACACAATATGTAAATAACAGTGACAGAAAATTATTAAAACATCAACAATATAAACTAAGTGGAAAAATATGCAGTATTAAGGATAACTCAAAAACGATTGTTCAGAACTTGATCAATTTTAAATGCGAGCACATGTGAAGCACCAGCTATCAAATAAAAAAATAATCATCCAAATCTGTTCACCTAGAAAAAAGTTCTAAGCTAACACTTTAGAAAAAAAATACAGTCGAATTGAGAACCGCCTCCTTTTTTTGAAGTCTGTTCAAAAAAAGAACTGTGCGAGGCCAAAAAGGCTCGTATCCCAGCATAATGCTGTGATATTAAAAAAAATGCATGTTATACCTACATATGTGTGTGCGTGTGTGTTGTGTGTGCTACCTAGTGAAAGAGTTATGACACTAACAATTACTAACCAACGACCTAACTGAAGGTTTTGCAATAGTCATGAATATCGAATAAAAAAACTAAATAAACATAAATAATATAACATCACGCCTTGTTTCCCAAAAGGGTAGGGCAGACGTGTACTTATGTATATGTGTGTAAAAACTAAATAATATTTATTTATGTATTTAATCAAACCATTTAGAATTATAAAGAAATTCCAGTTCGTCAGAAAGTTGAAGATAGCCAATTCCAAGGCGTGCATTCCTATGAAGAATAAGCAAAAAAACCTATGATTGCCGAGAATAATTAATTCATCATCTGGCTAGCCTGTTCCATACTATGTTGGGATCAGCTTCTAGTCTAACCGGATGGAGCTAAATATCAGTATTTTACATGAAGCGACTACTTATCTGACCTCCATAACTCAATTTACTGGGTATCCTTAACCAAGACTAACCAAGTGATCTTTAAAAATAAAAATGAAATGCTGGTAAGTCATGCTTATTCGTGCGTGCAGCCGGCGTTCATCGATATGTTGGTAAGGTATCACTTGAGAACGATTGGACCGATTTGGCTATTTTACCTAATAGTCCAAAACACGTAAGCTTTATTTAGGAATAACTAATGACATGTTTATTTATTATCAAACACAATAATATTTACAATTAAAATATAATTACCTAATAGTCCAAAATAGGTTTTTATGGATGAAAAAAATGGAATCTTTCCCGGAAGATGTTTCAAATACGGAAAACTTGAACTTTATTTTTCTATAGTATTTTTGTATGAAAGAACAGGACAACGACTTCCGGGTTAGCTAGATATAAATAAAATAAACAACCTTAAACTTCAACGCGTCTCACGAAAAAGTCACAAAGCGGTACCTATGTAAAAAATAAACACTTTTATAAACAAAAGAAGATCACATACCCAAGACAGCTAGAAGTATCTCCTTCCACAAACAACATTTTTTTTCACTTTTCTCCACATTATTATTAACTTGTTGACTGATTGTATACACCATTGTCACAGATTCACCACTGTTTCTGCTTACCCTCTTACTTGCACTGTCTTTATAAGCCGTCTACAAGAAAAACACTGTTTGATTATGATCCTTTTATAGTACCAACTGTATTTGCGTTGTTGTTATCTTTGTATACTTGAATGTAAAGGTGTGTTTATATGGTTAAAATAGAATATTTTAATGTGGAAACATTGTTAGTTTGTGTTCTCATAGTGCTATTAAAAAAATACTGCTCCATTGAGGAACTAGGCAGCTTTCAGAAGCGACAAAAAAAACTTAAATGAATCAACCTACTAAAAAATGTAGTGTATATCATAAGGTCCAAGTGATAATAAGGGCATTATTCATACTGCCCGGGCAGCATATAACAGGGTCCACCAACTGAGTATTGAATGTGGCTTCTTTGTCTACAAAATCCACCAATTGATTTTACTACTAGGCGAGGCCTCCTATTTCTGAATGGCAATAATAAATTAGTGGCAGGGTCCTCCAGACCCCGCTATCCCATTCTAACTTATCCTGTCTGAGTCGGGGTGCCCCAAGTCCCAAGCTCGCTTCGCTCGCTCTTGCATCTTAAATTCTTCTGGTCCAGTAAGTAATATTGCATTTTGTACCGATCCTTAAGTTGGTGAACTTTGCATATATGCTGCCCGGGCAGTATGAATAATGCCCTTATTATCACTTGAACCATAACTTATACATAATTATATTTCTTATACACTTCGAAAATTATGGCGCTTCCCCGACCAAACGACCTTGAGCGTTCGGTCCATCTTTGTCCCGTCGCTGAGTCTCGCTCTGTCTCGCTCCCTGCGCACGCTCATTTATCATAGGATTCACAAAAATAATGAAATTATTTTAATAAAAAAAGACAAGCGATGTTTTGAAATAAAATAAAACGTGAATTATTTAGATTTTTAAATTATCTATCCATTAGTGTAATCCTCAAATTAATAGAACGTCACCTTTAGCAAAAGATGCATGCAATAAATAATTTTAGTCACTTTTTTACAAGGAGATTTTAAATGTATTTATAACACATAAAAACAAATAAGAACGTGCAATGTGATGATAGGATATCGAACATTAATAATGTGCTTTTAGATGTAGTTTATTACCCATAGTGAATGAGTTAATAGCCTCTGAATAACGCACTATGGCAAGGTTTTGGTCGGGGTACCGCCTTAATGAATAAAATAAAAATAGATTATACATTGTAATTAAAAAAATGCCTATTCTGAATATGAGAGCTTTTTCATTGCGTCCAATCCGAATCCAAGAAAATACTACTCACCGATGCACCAATATACTATATACAATGCGTAGCTATGCATTTTGTTCTATCTGAATTGAGATCGAAGATTTCCCATTGAATTTTCTCGGCTTGTATTTTATTGGATTAGGAACGGATGGCGTGCAAAAAAGTGTTTTAGAGGTCTACATAGGTATGTACCTACATTTCCTTAAAACCCTGGGTGTAGCACACGTCACTATTAAAAAGAAAGCAATAATGTAGCCCACAAAATACAACATTTCTTAAGTTTTTTGCAATTTGCATCGCAGTATCAAGTTGTATTGTAATAAAGTAAGACGCGTCAATGACAAATATGTTTATGTCGAAGTATAATCATTAATCATTTTGATTTTGATTTTATTGTAAATTATTAAATTTAATGTAATATTAGTATTGCATAAATTGATTTTAATTTAATTTAATGTTTTGTATGGATTATAATTATCTGAAATAAATAAATTAATAATAATAATTATTGAGTTCAAATTGCTCGATTGAATGTCTATTTAAGGCCAGTTCTAACTTGGAAACAGATTTGTATTCATTAAAAATCATCAATACAACCCGTATTGATGATTTTTAATGAATACAGATCTGTTGGGATGGACTTAACAATACTGGCGAAATGTGGGTGTACTATAGGTGCACCTCTGCATACCCCTACGGGGAATACAGGCGTGATGCTATGTTAATTCTGTTAATTCATGTTTTTACGGAAAAGTCTTACTTTTTCATTACTATACAACAAGCAGGCTAGTTTCATAGCACTTACAGTGACAATACATTTTGACAATTCAACAACATTCATTGCATTATTTACGTTGGCGAGCAGACGAATTTTTCAAACATATGAAGCAATGGATTAGGATTTTTCTTTAAAATCCTACAGTTTGTGTTAGAAAGTATTTTGCGAAATTGGGCTGCTGAGCTAATGGCCTGCAAATCTCAAAAATTAAAAAAAAAAAAAAAATATGCAGCGTTTTCTAGTCGCAACCCTCTTAAGTTCGTTAAGTATTTTCCAAGTTCTCGAGGTTTTTCATTGTCTCACTTTGCATATTAAAATGATCCATTATGTTTTTCAGTCAAATAAATAACTATTTTCTGATGGATTATTTGTTAATATTTAATTTTTAATCCAACAAAAGTTACCTATGAGTGGCGGCTAAACGTTTTCATAAATAATTTATTTTTGCTGTTGCATTCTCAATATGGCTTAGAAATTTTATTAATGATTGATGAGTTTTACTAAAAACTAATAATTATGAATATTAGGTATTACACAGATAATAATATGGCATCTGGGAATAAAATAAAATATCCTCCTTCCAAGATGATGTAAACAGAAAAACAAAACAACTTCATTATTTCATACAAACAACTGCGTATTGATGTAACACAGCAAAAACAATAATTTTATATGTATCTTTTCAGATATTTATATATATTTATCAATGACCCAGCGGATTAAATTGAAACAAGCATTATAAAAATTACTGAAAAATAAATCACGTTAACATAATTATAGAAAACAAAACACTCTATATGAACCCACCATTACAATCCCTTTCCACTTAAAAGCACACTTTATTACTTTCAAAATACGACACAAAATCCTTTATCACTATAGTTACCACCACATTTTACGGGCCTTTTAATATCCTTAAAGATAAAGTATTACCATTTGTTTAATACAAGTAAATGCCCGAGACGTGACGATCGCCGCGTGCGATGAAACTGAGTTTCGAAGCTAATACTGCGCGGGAGCATTCAAACGGGCGAGCTACTGCGCCAGCCCACTTGAATAATGTTCATGAAGTTTATTATCGTTCAGTGTGTTGATTAGCATGTTCTATTTTTTATTCATTTATAGGTGTTTGTTGGGTATAGCGATCGATCGGAGAAGTAAATCAATGTTGCCAGCGATGGGTCTACAAAGAAAAGAAATGTTATTTATAAATTTGTCAAATTTTATTGGTGATATATTATATATTGATTGCATTATTATTATGAGATATTTATAAATTTCCAATTACTCTAGCTTGAAGTAGTTTGTACAAAAAACAGAACGTTTTTGCTTACTTAATCATTAGGATAACTCATTAAAATAAAAGCTATTTGTGTTACCCTCTCTGGAATTCAACCTTTACAATTCTAGTTTAATTAAACATAAACAATTAACTGAGGCCGGTAAAAAAAAAATAGGTATAAATAACATTTTGTAGAGTGGTTTACTTACAAAGCCAGTTTTAGAATACTCGCTGTTGTATCTGGACTACTTACCTATTAATTAACTTTTAGAAGATACTTTCTTTAGAAAAAAATATGAAAACTGCACTAAGTCTTCGATTTGATGGATGTATACCTGTCCTATTTCTGCGACAAAATTCCTTTTTTGACGTCTTGTAGAAGATAGTTGGAGAAGACTGAAAATGAACATTATTCTATTACATATACAAACAAACAATTCAAGCAAGTACACTCGCCAATTCAAACGATCATTCCCGTCGATCAGTGTAAATAATATTGGAACATGACCATGCATCCTGTTCTTTAATTCCTGTTATGAAAGAGATAGCACGATTACTGTGGCGCTGTTAGTTGTCTAGTATAGAGAACAATTTATGCTAGACCCTGTCGATTTCAAGCCCAGCTATGCCTGAGTCAGTTAAGCTCGTCCGTGAAACGCAGGACTCAAGTTGATAGAGAGTCTTCGCAATGGGCGTTCATGCAGCGTAAGCGTTGGCTCCACATAGACGACACGTAATTGACGGGTGGACGACGCGTGGAAGCCGCGCAGATTCGATATGGACAAATCCTGTTAAAGTTTTAAAAAAAAATGGAGTGAATGAGAAAACCGTTGTGTTGATTCTGCTGCTGAAAAGAAAATAATTACGTAAGAGAAAGGCTATGAGAGAACTCACTGTGGAGTTTTTGCTCAACTGACACGGTTTGGCTTAGGTACAATCACCCTAATGACTTCACGATAAGGGCAAGTAACCTGAAAGTACTAATCAAGACTACTTGTATATAGTACAGTGTACTTGAGATAACGTGAGTACGCATTTATCACGATTATGATACTACCAGCTATTGCCCGCGGCTTCGCCCGCGTGGAGGTCGGAAATTATCCCATGGGAACGCACTACCGGGATAAAAAGTATCCTACATGTTAATCCAGGTTATAAACTATCTATGTTCCAAATTACATCCAAATCCATTTAGTAGTTTTTGCGTGAAAGAGTAACAAACATCCATCCATCCATCCATCCACAAACTTTCACATGTACATTACTAGTTGGACAGGATGTAATTATGATAATATGAACGACTTCCTTTGTGCCCTACTTTGTGTAAACCTACTCGTAGATACGTATAAAAAAACAAAAACTTTATTCCAAAAAAAAAAACGACTTTCAAAAAAAAACACTACAAAGTGAAAAATAATTTTAACTTCGGAAGTAGGTGTCTTTGGTTTTGTATTTTCGTTTTTGCCACCGATTTCCGAAATTAAGGTTATTTTTCACTTTGTAGTGTTTTTTTGGAAATCAGTTAGTTTTTTTTTCGTAATAAAGTTTTATTTTTTACTTTTTACTTGTGGTACCTACCCCACACAAATTCGTATAACTTCACTTGCTAAGTATATAACAGTAACAGGAAGTTATTTTATCATCATCAATATACACTAAGTGGAAAAAATACGTATTATTGAAGCTAACTCAAAAACCACTCATCAAAACTTGACCAAAATACGGGACCAGCCTATAAGTATACCCTTGCAAACAAAAGAAGAATGTTTCAAATCTATATATATAAAAATGAATCCCTATTCCCCTTGGTCACGCCATCACGCGTGAATGGCTGGACCGATTTCACATATATATGTTTTTGTTGTGTTCGTTATTGTCAGGAGAAGGATCTTATGAAATAAAAAAATAAGGAAGTTGATCGGAACGTTACAAAATTTAAGAAAACTTAACGCCATTATTAATTTTACATAACTGTCAGTTGTTTGAAATGACTGTCAGCGATTGACAGAATGCGCGCTGCAAATATCGTTTAACACAGATGGATCAGTTGATAAATGAGTCGATAGTTTTAGTCAATAGTCAAAACTAAAACTAAACGACATATAACATTCATAGTTAAGACAGGACAACGTCTATCGGGTCAGCTTGTTGGTTTATAAACGACAGAGTTTTGAGGTAAAACAAAATACAACCGAATCGTAAACCTCTACCTTTTTTTCAAATCTGTTAACAAACTGAAGTCGTTCAGTGATAACCAAGAATGATCGTTCAAATCCTTGAAGGTGGTTTTTCCTGGATTTTTCCTACGATTTCTGAAAGACAGATCTAGCCTCTGATCAGCAGTCTAAAAACAATCATTTTTACGTATGATAATGAAACCTTATCTTTAACGTGAGTGAATTTTAAATAGAAAATAGAATAGAATACTCTTTATAATGTACACCATGTAAATCTAAACTATTATTATAACAAGAAAAGACTTGATATTTTTGTATGATTGTTTGCAAAGTTTTCACGCTAAAATGACTAAACGGATTTGCATGAAATTTGGCACATGGGTAGACCATGATCTGGATTAGGACAATGGATACTTTTTATCCCGATATTCTCACGGGATTGAGAATAATGCGGGTGAAACCACGGGGCGCAGTTAGTGTTAGATAATTCGATTATTCTAACTAATAATATAAATGCGACAGTGAGTTTCTTTGTTACGCTTTCACGCTAAAATGGCTGAACGGATAGACTATGACCTGCACCATAATTTCGTAACATACTATCAATCACAATCTGAATCATTTTGAAGCCTATTGCTAATCCATTGCTTCATAAGTTCGAAAAATGCGTCGGCTCAAAACCGTAAATAACGCAATGAATGTTGTTGAATTGTCAAAATCAAAGCCATTCCTACTGATAGTGTGTTACGCAATTACCCCGCTGGCTTACCTGTTCACGCCTAAAACACTGAACGGATTTCGATACAATTTGGCGTGGAGATAGATTGCATCCTGGGAAGTCCTTCCCAGGATGCAATCTATCTCCACGCCAAATTAGTAGCCAAATAGGCTACTTTTTAACCGACTTCACAAAAAGGAGGAGGTTCTCAATTCGCCTGTATGTTTTTTTATTTTTTTTATTTGTCTTAGCTTAGATGATTCTTTTTTTATTTGACAGCTGGTGCTTCACATGTGGTCCCATTTAAATTTGATCAAGGTTTGACAAGCAGTTTTTGAGTTATCCTTAATACTGCATATTTTTTCCACTTAGTTTATATGGATGATGTGTTAATAATTTCCTGTCACTGTTATTTATACACCAAGTAGTGGTATACGAATTTGTGTGGTGTAGGTACCGCAACTAAAAAGTGAAAAATAAAAACTTTTTTACAAGAAGACAACCGACTTCTAAATAAAACACTAAAAGACGTGAAAAATAACTTTAATTTCGGAAATCGGTGGCCAAAAACGAAAATACAAAACACCGACTTCCGAAATTAAAGTTATTTTTCACGTCTTTTAGTGTTTTTTTAGAAGTCGGTTGTTTTTATGTAAAAAAGTTTTTTTACCACGGCAGTACGTTCCCGTGGGATAATTTCCAAACACCACGTGAAGCCGCGAGCAGAAGCTAGTGCAGGTTCACTTGAATAAAACAAAGATTGCATAGAAACATTTGGATTTAATCCATTCTATTCGATGGCTGAATATCAAGTACGTTTCTCAATTTGAATTAGACAGTTGTCATAGTATAATGACAACTGTAATGGCATGACAGTTCAATACAGATAATAAAATGAAATGTCAATAATCGATTATAAGTGACACCGTCCTGAGAAATAACTCGACTAAATATTATTAGGCTAACACTAGTTACATTTAAACATTTTACATAGGGTGACACAGGATCTTATCGACAAAAGTGATATTTTCAAGGCAACCTGAGGATGGATTAAAGGAAGAAGGATAGACAAATACCTACTTGTTTCTCATATCATTTTATTTGAATTGAAGATTGTTCATATAATTATGATACAAATTTGTGCTTTACGCTTATAGTGAAATCCGTTTCAACTCTAGCTATTTATTTATTAAAACTTTATGCACAAGTAAAACAAAATACTGTACAAAGGCGGACTTAATGCCTGAGGCATTTTCTACCAGTCAACGTTAGGGTGATGCAGAGACAAATCATGGCAGGTGTAACATAAGGGACAGATAACTTGAAGAATAATAAATACTACTACATAGATACATACATAGATATAACAAAAATAAATTTAGTCAAGAGAAAATAACGATAGGAAGCGAATCCAGCAAATCAGCGCCGGGATGATTCTGCCAACTTCTTACGTATATGTTTACGTGCCTTCAATTTATAAGATAACCGACTGGTTACAAAACCGAGTGTTAACATGTACCAGATAGATACTCGACGGTTATGACGTAGTAGTTTCTTAGTTATTCCTAAATTACTTTCAAATATTCTCATTAATATGTAATAATATTCTTTTTATTTATTTTCTCATAATAACTCATTGATTTGATTTTTATAACAATAATTTAGTATTTCATAACATATTGAGTAAGTAACTGACAGTTGATTTGAATATGGCGGTTAATTGTATAAAAAGGGAGGCAAATCATTTTTAACATTCATTATAAATTGTGAACTAGTGATAAGGACGTTACTCTGCCCAAATACATACTAAGTGTGAATTATAATTCCGTGTTTAATTGTGTCAAACCTGCTACTGAGCAACATTTCAGAAGTGGGATAGTGATAAAATGTCAGGACCATATTTTCACGGTTTGGGGAAACTTAAACGAAAGTGCAGTGAGTCAACCAGTTCGGAAGATGAAAATAGTGATATTTTTTTCTCTGAAGACCTTTATAAGACCAAGTCGCACAAAAAACGACACGTTGCTCCCAGTGATACCGAAGTTAATCCTAAATTTCGACCCGAAGACAACAGCAGCAACGTTATAGGTTGGCTCCACAAAATAGACCAACTAGGCGATGTCTATGGTTGGGACAACACCGATCGAACATTTATCATGCAACTGCGGTTGCGTGGCGCTGCTCGAGAATGGTATGACGACCTTGACAACTACAATTTGACATGAGATGGCTGGAAGGAAATGCATCACGTCGCTTTTCCTCGATCGACTGACTACGCGGACAAATTGGAACGTATGCTGGCAAGGACAAAGGAAGATAAAGAGACGATGACGAAGTATTATCACGAAAAATTATCCCTATTGAAGAAATGCAACATAGACGGTGGACATGCTATTTCCTGCATAATACGTGGACTACCTTCTGAATTGAGAGCTAATGCCAAAGCATATAGATGTGAAACTCCTGAACAACTATGCTATGGCTACCTATCTTCATTGGAACATTTCAAACGAGTGGAGACATATACTGAGCGGAAATCGACGAGTACGTGGAGAAGAGACTGCAGACAGCCGCAGCGCTGCGAGACCTACCGGCGCAGCGGGTACACGACGGCGGATTGCTGGTTTGGCGCTGGGTCTTCGAGACATCAACCACAAAAGGTTAGTCAAGTGCTGCATATTACCTATGATATTTTTGTTGATGTTTACAAAAGAACTGTGATGGTAAATGGACAGCAGCTCAGAGCTTACATAGATACTGGCAGTAAAATCAACATGCTTTGTCTCGCACAAGCTGAAAAATTACAAATTAAAATAGAGGCTGGTGCAGCTGTCATGAAAGGTTTTGGAGGAGCAAGTGTCAAGTCACTCTGTTCAAGTTGCCTAAGTGTTTTGATAGATAATGTAAAATTAGATGGAATAGTCGAAATAGTTTAATTATATTACATCAGATATTGAGCTACTAATTGGACAAACAATGATTAATAGTAAGAATGTTACTTTAGTCACTTCTGCTTCTTCTGTACGTTTTGTTCCAAGTGAAACTATACAGGACATATTTACGAATATAAAATTACAGGCAACGGACTTTATTGAAAATTTTCCAGTTTATATAAAGCATAATGTTATAATACCAAAGACTGCATTCGTTACTCCATCAGGCCAGTATGAGTTTTTGAAAATGCCTTTTGGTCTGGCCAATGCCCCGGCAGTATTCTCTCGTTTAATTCAAATGACGCTAGGTAGAGTCGCTCAAAGCATTGCCGTGTACCTTGATGACGTCATGCTTCCTACGGAATTAATTCAGGAAGGATTTGTGCTTTTAGAGAAAGTATTACAATGATTGACCAATGCAAATTTAAAACGAAATTTACGTAAATGTTCTTTTCTTAAACGTACTTAGGCCATGAGATATCAGCTGGGACAATACAACCATGCCAAGTGAAGATAAAATGTGTCGCAGAATATAATAGGCCGCGGAATGTACATGAGATTAGGCAATTTATCGGTTATACGAGTACGTCATATTTTAGAAAATTTATTCAACATTTTGCCCAAATTGCTCGCCCCTTAACAGAACTCACGAAAAAGGATGTCAAGTGGCATTGGGGTTCTGATCAAGAAAATGCATTTCAAGGCCTCAAGCAGCGTCTGATCGAAAGGCCAGTTTTAGCCATTTACAACCCTGATGCAAAGACTGAATTGCACACAGATGCCAGCAAAATAGGCTTAGGTGGGATCCTTTTGCAATACCAAAACCAATTGCTTATTTTAGTAGGGTGACAAGTAATGAAGAAAAGCACTACCATAGTTACGAGCTTGAAACGCTCGCTGTCGTTGAATCTCTTAAGCGATTTCGAATATATTTAACGGGGATTAAAGTTAAAGTCATTACAGACTGCTCAACATTAAGAACAACTCTTGTAAAACGAGATTTAATACCGCGGATAGCAAGGTGGTGGCTCACAATACAAGAATTTGATCTAGAGATTGAATATAGGCCAGGGGAGCGCATGAGGCACGTAGATGCGTTAAGTATAAATCCCGCGACTAATGCAATACTTATGATTGAACATTCTGATTGGTTAATAACCCTACAGATACAAGATGATAATATACAAAACATTATTTCTAGACTTCGTGATAACTCAAACTCAAATTTATCTGCAAATTATATAATAAAAGATAATATACTCGATAGGATAACTGTTGCTGGAGAACGGTTTGTCATCCCTAAGTTAGCTAAATACGGGTTACTGCAAAAACTTCATGATCAGATAGTCCACCCCGGTTTTGAAAAATGTGAAAATTCTATTAAGGCTCAATTTTGGTTCGAAGGCATGACTAGATTTATACGGAAATATATTAACTCTTGTTTACAATGTGCGTTTAATAAGGGCAACTATGGTAGGTTGGAGGGTGAATTATATCCAATTAAAAGCCAGCCATACCTATGCATACATTGCATGCTGACCATTTAGGTCCTTTTGCCAAAACTCGTAAAGGAAACACATATATCTTAGTGGTTATCGACGCTTTTACAAAATTTGTATTTGCCCGACCAGCTAAAAAAATGTAGTTCAATAGAAACCATTCGGTTACTAAAATAAATTATTATGCAGTTTGGCTATCCAGTTATACTTCAAAAAAAAATCCGAGAAAAATCATTTTAAACATATATTAAAAATGCTATAGCCAGTCCTCGCTCCAACGGGTAGGTCGAACGAGTAAATCGCACATTAATAAATGATCTTAACACTATGTCAGAAAGTGAAAGTGGATAATAAGCTAGATGATATAGTATGGGGAATCAATAATGCAACCAATGCCACTACTGGCTTTGCGCCATTTAACCTTATGTTCGGCCATACTAATTCTAGGTATCCATTCTTCCCGTCTGACGCACTCTCTACTTCTGAAACTCAACAGAATCAACTGCAGGCTAATAGGGAAACTGCTAAGCTCCGAATCGATAGAAATATGACTTCTATGAAAACGCGATTCAACAAAAAACATAGGAAATGTATTAAATACACCGTAGGTCAACTAGTTCTTTGGAAAGGTGGTGTAGCTAGAGATGCAACCACAGGGGTTACTAGAAAACTTATTGGGCGATATACAGGTCCCTACAAAATATCTAGGGCCGAACAGTCGTTGGGCCGATATACGATCTCGAGTATAAGTTTAGTGCAGTAGTTCGAGGAGAAACTCTTCGGCCATACAAACCAACTATATCTGAGGACGAAAGTTCAGGCAGTGACCGAGAAGTAAACAGACGATTTGATTGATCTTTTTGAAAGTTAATTAACACAATATACTGATCGTTACAGAAGTGTGACTCTTCATTATTTGAATCTTGTATTATCTTATGGCTAAGTTTAATGAACCAAAAGTGAATGTAAAGTTACCTAAAAAAAAAAAAAAACAGTACAGTGAATAGTTATTTCTCTGAATTTTACCTATCACTAATAATCATTTCATAATTTTACTGTGTGACAATAATTATTAGCAACAAATCCACGTATTTATTATAACGATATGATACTATGTAGGCGAGGACAGCTGTGTGCTCAAGTCCATGATCTAAAATCTATTAGTAAAGACTGCTGCGTGATTTAGTTAATAATTATAGGGATGGATAAGTGATCAAGTCCATAATAATAGAGACAATAGGCAATTACGCTGTGCGATCAAGCTGTGTACAAGTTCATGATAAGGACCGCTTTGTGATCAATAGGGACGGCTTTGTGATCAAGTTCATAATAGGGACAGCTTTGTGATCAAGTCCATAATAAGGACGGCTTTGTGAGCAAGTCCATAATAAGGACGGCTTTGTGAACGAGTCCATAATAAGGACGGCTTTGTGACCAAGTCCATAATAAGGACGGCTTTGTGACTAAATCCATAATAAGGACGGCTTTGTGACCAAGTCCATAATAAGGACGGCTTTGTGACCAAGTCCATAATAAGGACGGCTTTATGACAAAGTCAATAATAAGGACGGCTTTGTGACCACGTCCATAATAAGGACGGCTTTGTGACCAAGTCCATATCTTAGCTGTGTGACCAAGACTTCATTTGTAAAAAGATAGTTGTGCAATGCGAGATCTGACCTACATTCTATAAAAGGAACTATATATGTATTTTATTAGGACAAATAAAAACAAATCTTAAGGCTGTGTGATAAGAAGTGGAAAATAAAATGACATAAACCAAGGTCATTAACATATATTAACACATACTCAAACATATTATATTTCACAAACAACAAGTTACTGCTGTATATTAATTCTATTTCAGGACTCCGGGCAAGCCGCAGAAGGAAGCAATGAGGGCCGTGGGACACGGCCTATGCAGGATGGCCGAGTGTTAACATGTACCAGATAGATACTCGACGGTTATGACGTAGTAGTTGCTTAGTTATTCCTAAATTACTTTCAAATATTCTCATTAATATGTAATAATATTCTTTTTATTTATTTTCTCATAATAACTCATTGATTTGATTTTTATAACAATAATTTAGTATTTCATAACATATTGAGTAAGTAACTGACAGTTGATTTGAATATGGCGGTTAATTGTATAAAAAGGGAGGCAAATCATTTTTAACATTCATTATAAATTGTGAACTAGTGATAAGGACGTTACTCTGCCCAAATACATACTAAGTGTGAATTATAATTCCGTGTTTAATTGTGTCAAACCTGCTACTGAGCAACACGAGCTATTGCATGATTGAATCTCATAAATTTACTTCTACTAAAAGATTACCTACGTGTAAAGAAGTATATAATACTAACTTCTGCCTGTGGCTTCGCCCGGGTGGATATCGTAAATTATCCCACGGGAACATGTTACCGGGACAAAAAGTAGCCTATGTCCTTCCCAAGATGCAATCTATCTCCACGCCAAATTGTATCGAAATCCGTTCAGTGCTCTAAGCGTGAAAAGGTAATATACAGATAGTTACTTTCGAATTTATAATATTGGTATGGATTTTTAAGCTTGTTAAGTAATCTCTTATATCAATAACCGAGGATTCAAATTATCGCGACCAATAGGTAGCTAACGCGATAATTATCACAACAATAGGCAAATACGGCTACGTATTCTTTTGGCTTTTACTAATAACATGTTTGTTTGTGTATTTGAAGAACCTAGTTATTGTAAGTAGGCGCTAAATGTATTTTCAAGACATTTTTACTGGTACTTACAGTTTTATTTGTGGTTGCAATTTTGTTTAGGAAGTAACACGTGTTTGTGTTGCCCACTTAGATATTTTTTTTTTTAAAATACCCGGAAAAGAAATCGGGAGCGTCAATAAAGAAAGTGTTTTTTTTTTTATAATTATAGAATACTTCGTACTTCGACGCCTAATATGGAAAACACGTACTTATGTTGATTAGTATAGTTTAAGGGTGTATCCCTATACCCTCAAGTAGGTAGTTAAAGGCAGTATGAAATACGCATGGGTTTCTTAAAGAAACAAGAACAAATGAATAAATACTAGCTTTTGACCGCAGCTTCGCTCGCGTTAATTTAGAGTTTGACGATCAATTCGGGTTATAATTCAATTAAGGTTCGAAAGACACATGGCGCCATCTATTTCATATGAACGTTATTGTTGTTTTTCTCGGGAACAGTTCTTTTTTCGGGATGAAAGATTATGTCCGTTTCTGTACACCTGACAACGTCTATGCAAAATTTCAGAATGATCAGTTCAGTGGTTTAGGCGTGAAAAGGTAACAAACAAACTAACAAACTTACTGTCGAATTTATAATATTATAGTTAGGATGACGGCGTAGCAAGTGGCGCCGTCTAGTTTTCTTAAGAAGTTACTAAGAACCACTGAAGAAGTTGGATAAGAGTGATACAGACTGATTACTGTCATTCTAGCAGAGCTTCGCATGGATGGTTACATGGCGGTTGTCTAGTGGCTTAAATAGATGAAGTCGTTGTCGTACCACGTCCACGACGAACTCCAACATTCCGGCAAAATCCTGATGATATCGAAACTGCTGAACCACTAATACGATGAATACTTCTGGTAAAAGCTATCTTGCGCCGTTAATTAAAACAACTTTACCAAATATGTATAAACGAAAAAATAAATGGTGTTTGTAACTATCGTTGAAGAAAACTATAGTAGTCTAGCAGTTGGAGTAATTTATGTGGCCTATCCAAATGTCCTTTATTTGGTATTGTTCGTCGAATCATTGAGTTCCATAAGTTCTGAATTGAGCTGCACGATTACTGACAAATGCGTGCACTGACTGGACATCTCCACTCATTCTGTGTGGTTCTTTCCTCAAAATACCATTTCAGACACTAATTTATCTACATGGTCTTCATATGATCTAACCAAGATTATGTCTGGACTTTAAAAGAGACCGTGACCTTTGAGTTTGATTCGGCCTTTCTTCTCAGAGTAGTCAGATAGGAAACGCAGCCCTCATCTAGTTTAAAAAATATGATTGACATGTAAAAGTGTTTGTACAAACCTACTTAGAGGAATAAAATCATTTATCATTTATATTTTGTGGCGATGCTTGAAAGAGGCCTTTTTCTAACTATTTCTTTTTCAGTAGACGGCTTTGGACTGACTGATGAAATAAAAACGCTAACAAAAGATTTTGGCCATTACTCACAAAAGTATAAAACTGGTATTCATCTACATCTGGTAAGACTTGAAGCCTACCCCAAATAGTTGGGTAAAGCCCAAGCAGATGATGACTCACAAAAGGGTTCAGGTGCAATAATAATAATAATAAATTCTTTATTGAGAGTAACCATGAGACTCATACAGTGTTAGTAACAATAAAATAAATTTAAAAACTATGTTAGTGATATAGTTACACAAACATACACAGCAAAATAATCACTGCTTCAGCATTCCAGCTGAGATACCAGTATCTGTATATGCAGTATTTTAAGTCGTTGCTCCAGAGCAACGACTTAAAATACTGCAGTCCAACCTGTCAGCAATAACTCCCAGGATGCTGTTGGAGCAACGCACACTAAGAATAACCTTCTTTATTTAAAATAGCTAATGCCCACGACTTCGTTCGCGTGAAAGTCGTAACACACCACAATATATTGAAATAACAGCTACATTTTTATAAAACTCCCCTGTATACTACGTTTGTAGTTTTGGTCTCAGCAACGAAAATATAAAGAGTATTGGGACTGGTGACGCGGGAGCAAGCGACGTACAGTTTGTTCGTGTGAGAAGCTGCTCGTTCAGAACACGAACGGGAAGATAAAAAAAGGCTGTTATTTTAGTACATTGTACCATGCGCCCCACGATTTTTTTGAAATAAAACATTTTTTGTCTTATTTACACTATTATTCATTTGTATTTATTAGAATTTTTTACACTATTCATAATTCAAAATTAATAAAATTTATTTTTTATTTTTGTTGGGTTTTCTATATAAAGCGTGTTTTTTAGTTATTTTTTTTTAAACAATTTTTTTACTAATATGTTTTGGCATAACCGTTTTCGCATAACTTTTATTAGCATAATGATACTGTGGCATAATAATACTTTGGCATAATGTAATGATTAGGTTAGGTTAAGTTAGGTTCCACGCGCGCCCCTCTTAGACGTCGCGGGGGGAGTCAAACACCTCACTCCCGCCCGCCCGGACCGCTCCGCCGCCGCCGGTCCACTCGACCGGACGGGGCCTTCGGAGGCGGGCCGGCACCAGTCGGGGGTTGCGGAAGATGCGTACGTTCCCGTGACCCTCGGTGCAGGTGTTAGATAGAACGCTGTGGTGGTTTTAGTAGTTGTAGTCAGTAAGAGTCTGACAGACCCAGGGCGGACCCAGGGGGACATCCACAAAGATTTTCCACCGCGGATCAAAAAAAAAAAAGGTTAGGTTAGGTTAATTTATGGCAATAAACGTTATGCCAAAAAAAAGTGTAATAATATTATGCTGAACTTCGTTATGCCAATGTCATATCATTTCTTAAAATTTTATGCAAATGAATAGGGAACCGTCTGCAATCGCCAGCTCGTCTTGAACAAGCGTGGTGATCAATGCTCGTGTCTTCTCTGCATGAGAAGAGGCCTTTGCCCTGCAGTGGGACAATAATAATAGGCTGATTTTGTTATTATTATTATTATTCAAAATCAATAGATACTATAGCAGTCACATCCAGAACACATTTCAACTCCCAGAAACTAATATTAAAAGTCACAATATTACATTCAATTGTTTCAAATCGACCTATTCAAGTTACTCCTGCCAAACTTAAAATCTTTATGGTCATAAGTACATTTCCATGTAAGTAAAACGTATTTGAATAAGTTGGCTAAACCTTTGTTAGGGTTAAATATTGATATTTGTTTAGTAAAGCTTTTGGGTGTTCAAGAGAAATAATAGGATTTTGATATTTACATAATATCTATTCTTAGAGAATGCCCTAGCTAGGGCCTAGAGGGTTATAGGATTTAATAAAGTCAATACCTTCATATTATTTCTTAGAGAACGCTTTAAGAGACCTCATATTAAACTTATCGGTAATGTTCCGAAAAAACTTAGAGGAGGGAAGGGAAGGGTACTTACTTGACGAAAGAGACGTAAGATATTCTATGTTATTAACCTTCGACGCAAAAAGAGGCGTGTTATAAGATTGACCACTATGTGTGTGTGTATTTCTGTGCCACCGTAGCTCTTAAACGGGTGAAACAATTTGGATACGGTTTTTTTTATTTGAAAGCAGTTTTTCCAGCGGTGGTTCTTAGATATGTTTTACCAAAATCGGTTCAGCCGTTTCAAGGTCATCAGCTCTTTTTTGTGTCGAGGCTTTTTAATTTTACCTATTATAAATTTTACTAGAATCATTTATTTGCATATACAGTAGTAAATAATTAAACAACTAACTGTTTACACAAGGTACAAAATTAAATGACTAACTAATTAATACAAAAACAAGCATACTTAATAAGCGCTTATCCATTTCGATATGATGACAGTAGTTCTGCGTTGTCCCAAATATTGTAACTACGGTGTTAGAACTTTAGCCTCAAATAGAATTACAACATTTAATATGAATTCTATGGACTGGAATCACTGTCTGAAAATGCACCATTTTCATAATTATTCTGCTCTATGCAGTGACAGCTGGGTAATTGCATTTATCATTTCATACTCTTTTCTGCGAGAAATTTGCAATTAAGGAAAAAAGGAAAATAAAGAAACTGGCTTCACTTCCGTTGGAATAGTAAATGTTCCAATTATGAAGTAGGTAGGTAATTAGATGGCGAAATGTGGATGTACTATAGGTGTGTAGCGGTATCAACATCGCCACATGCGAGCTACACGTCATACTGACGTCACGCAAATCCTGCATCGCGCAAGCAGAGTTTACCGCGCGACTAGCATATATACAACGTCCCGACATCAACCGTCGGGCAGTTGCCCACCAGACACATCACCCGTCTGGTCGGAGGATCCTCCCTTTTCTATGGAGGTGTGAGTGAACTTTACACCCTGTTCGTCATACCTCTATAGGTGCATCTCTGCCTATCCCTTCAGGGAAAATAGGCAGGTTGTTATGATGTTAAGTAAATAATTAGACGAAACTGGTTTTTCTTCTTGTTTGCGTTGTTTGTGTTGGATTGACTTTTGATGTTGTAACTGATGCATAACACGAAGGTAATATTAGGAACCACTACGTTGCGGGAGTTTCTGGCGTTCATCTATGGTATTCTGTCGAACACACCCTTGAGAAAAATGTGCAACATATAATGTCAGTGCACGTCTGTAAAATTTGACATTGCAAATGGAGACATTAGTTCCCGAATTCTCCTTTCCTTTAAATATGCTGGGCAAGTTTTTATTAAAGCCACGTGATTTCTGTGACAATTCAAACACTTATACAAAGTAGTCTCACAATTTATATGATGTTTACCACATTTAAGGCAAATATCCTTATTAGAAGGACAGAATTTTGATAAGTGCCCATAACGCCAACATCTTGAACATTGTGTAACGGGGGATATTTAACTTTCCACTTTGATCCTCAGGTTATGAATGTACATATTGAGGCAGGGACTTCCCTTTGAAGCAAATTCGTATTGCGTCACTCTCTTGCCAACCAGAAGACTCAAAATCACTGCGGTTTAATCTTTTGACTGAAAGGATTTCGGATCCATTGCATGATAAACTTTCTAATAACTCAATATCAGACAATCCGATGTCAATAGCTTTTATTATTCCATAGGACACATTAACTTCCCAAGGCATAAACATTCTCCAACCTAATTTTTCAAATTCCTGGCAGTTCATTAACTTCTCCGCACATGTTTCGTAATACGCAAATAAATAAATATTCTATTCTAAAAATAAAAACTAACTAAAACTTTAAATGGATTTATGTATTTCACGAAATTGATTCCAGAAATTCCTTGAGCTTTAAACATTTTGGCCAAGGCGAACTGTTTTGCTAATTAATCTATGTAAGCTATACTGACATCAATTTTGTTGACCTTGGTTTCTTTCTGAGCTCCCACTACCGTCCACTGTCCAACTTGTCTGTCTCGACCATTCGCATCCTTAATCGTGTCCATCTCGGTATCAATTTGTTCCTGTTCAGCATGTTGTGTTAAGTCCTCTAAAGTTCTACTTCCACCATCCATATCCATCTGAGTATGACCATCCATGTCATTCTCCATTGCGTCTTCATTCATGTCGCCACAAGATGTATCATTCCTCACAACTCTAATTTTGGCAATTGGCGATACGCACACGTGCGTGCCGCCACCGCCGTGCGCCGGACAGCCGAAGTTAATATACTATAGTAAAGTATCGGACCGATCACGAGTGTGCGATAAACACGTCTTAATAATACCACTAGCGATTAGACACTGCTGCTGAGTCTTTGCCTAAAGAAAATGTTCATGTTTGCGATTCGGAATTTCATTTCGAACATAATATTGCCTGTAGAGATATAATTAAGACCTTTCACACTTTAAATGTAAAAAAGACTGCAGATCTGTGTAGTAATTCTGTAGAAGTTGCTAAGTCTATTATTGACATTGTAGCACCTACTTTAGCTCTTATCTTTAATAATTGTATCGAGGTGGGGAGTTTCCTGACCTTACGAAAAAAAAGAGTAAAATTATGCCTTTGTTTAAATCAGGTGGGTATTTTTTACCTCGGATGACGAAAACAAAAATAAATGTTTTGATCAACTTTACGTGAAATGGTTGTAAATATCCATCATTTAGGTCATAATCTAATATAAAAAAATATGTACCGAGCTTACAACCCTTTACTTTTACTAGAAATGTCCAATAAAATTTTGAAAGTCCATGGTAGTGACACTGAATCCAGGGATGTGACTTTCCATACAGTTTTTTTAACCATGGAAATGAATTCAAATCATGGACGTGACATGCTATAGGTTTTATATAAAAGATGAAGTCACAAATTTTATTTTATCCAAGGAATTTATGATGTGTTTATATATACTGGATTTATTAAATAAAACAAATGTTTGGCAAATCAGCTTTAATTGCTTTGAATGTTTAACTTTAACCTAAATCACATGTTTTATCTTAGGTAATCCTAAGACAAAACATGGCATCAACAATATTTTGTAATAAAATATGAAACTATTATATATATTTAAAAGTAACTGCTAAAGAGATCAAAAACATTGTACTTATGGCACTTTCTAATTTCAGTCTCAATAAAATCTTAATATTATAATATAAAAACGTTCAGGTTATTTTATAACTTTAGAAATATTTCTTAATTTAAATATTTCGAGGTCATCATCGCTCTCACTGTCAAAGATCCTCATCCTTCTCTTTTCAGGCTTACTATCGCGTTCCTTATCATCCTGTTCTTCAGTCTCACTATCAAGCTCGTTATCTTCTTGTTCTTCAGTCTGATTAACAAGTTCTCTATCCTCTAGTTCTTCAATCTCACTGTATAGTTCCTTATCCTCCTGTTCTTTATTCTCACAATTAAGCTCATTATCTTCCTGTTCTTCAGTCTCATCATCAAGTTCTCTATCCTCCAGTTCTTCAATTTCACTATCTAGTTCCTTATCCTCCTGTTCTGCCGTCTCACTATCCAGTTCCTCATCTTCCTGTGCTTTCGTCTCACTGTCAAGTACCACATTCTCCTGTTCTTCGGTTTCACTATTCGGTTCCTTATTCTCCTGTTTTTCGCTATCTCTGTCATATATTTCTTCCTGCAACAATGAGTTGGAAAATTCCACAAAACTGGTGGGCAACGAGTAGTGTAGACACCGTTCTCCTGGGGCGCATGTGAGGCATGTTAACTTTCTTAAAAATATTGTTTGCGTGATGCGCGAGTCCCATGTCATTTGATGGACTTTTGTGATTCCAGGAACACTATTGATTTTTCGGTGCAATAGCTTATTAATTTCTTCAATTTGTTTTGTAGTTACGGTTGAAATTATGACATTGGTAGTGTTCTCTCTAATACACTTCATAAGTGTATTAAAATCGCGTATATCTGACCCTTGAGCAACAATACGATCAGCAGTACGCTTTATTACTGCGCCCACTCCATCCATGGGCCCTTTGCCATGGCCTGCTTCACAAAAGTTCCACGTCACAGTTTTTAAACTGTATCTATTTGCCAAGTATTGAGTATACAGATAGAAACTGTATCTGTTTCTGTACTGTGCACTAGGACCTTCGCTTAAAATATGCAATTTCTGAATTGTGCGTGACGATACAATTAGATCTAGCATTTTTTGAAGATGAACACATATTGCACTTGCATCGTGGCGCAAATTCTCAGAAAATATGCAAAATGAACAACTGTTCACTTTTTGCGTGTCTGGACATCTGTAGTAATAAACGCCAGTATGAAGACTGACTTGCTGTCTGGAATCACCGAAATGGACTGACTGGATTTCATTCGCATATTTACAGCAATAATTTTCACAAAATTCGATCTGCATAAATATTGCTCCATCAACAAGGTTGTTCTTCATTAGGGTGGATTGTTTGCATTGATGAGAAATGTTAAACTGGTGTTTTAAAAACATTTTCAACTGTTCTAAGAACGATTCTACCGGTTAGTCCCGCTATGGTATGGTCCCGGTATGGCACCCTCTTAAAATACCTATCAAAAAGTCCCGCTATGGTACCCTTCAGTTTTTGGTACTGTTGTAAAGAAAAGTTATACAATGCGTTAAGAAAAAAATAGTATTAATAAAAAATATCTTTTCTTAACTAGTAAGCTATCACCAATTTAATTAGTTTTGTGTTTCTTAAATAATAGGGTTTGTCCTCAAAATAGTAGATCTGTCACCAAAATGTAGTCACCAAACAATGCAAAATCAGTTCCACAATAGCCGACGGAGTCCCGCTTCGCGGGACTCCTACTTCTGGGCGGTTTAAAAAAAAATAACCACGAAGGGGACGGCGGGGTCTTTCAGACCCCGCCGTCCCCTTCTAACCTAACCTGTCCGAGTCGGGGTGCCCCAAGTTGTACCAAATACCTGGGAACAATTTTTGTTTATCTGAGAACGAAAATATTTCGTGGCGATAGATGTATTGATACCCTAAATCAAGGTGGGATCATCCCAACGAGTAACAGTGTAACAGTAACTGTGACTCGTTGGGAATTATTATCCAAAACATTCCCAACGAGTCACACTGTTACCCGTTGAGGTGTGACTCGTTGGGAACAAGCTATTATTTTTTGTAGTTTATGTTTACAATTTGCGCCTTTTTCTCCATGTTGATTATTTGTAATTAATATTGTTGATTATTTTAAAAATTACATTGCAATTAATATTTCGTTTTACTGTTTGATATTTTTTTATAAATATTTTGAATTAATAAAAGACTGATTTAATATCGCAAACAGACGTTTTATTGATACACTCCTAAAAGTATTTATTTATAGATACACTTTTCTTTTCAGTTGTACCTTCTATTGTCTAACGTAGATCTAAAAGATGGGTACCATAGCGGGACTTTTTGATAGGTATTTTAAGAGGGTGCCATACCGGGACCATACCATAGCGGGACTAACCCGATTCTACTAGCTCTTTTTTCGTAACTGTTTTCTGTCCTTTTACTGTTCTTCTTATTTCCTTTTCTGGTCCTTTAATCAATCGCTTTCCTTTTGTGACACACCAAGTTTTATATGTAGTAGTTTCCGAACCATCAAAAAGTTGTACTTCAGGTGATTTATGTAAGCAAACACGACATTTACGCAACATGCAAGTCTCCGTATTGATATCACAAACCATGCTTTTGCACAACTCTGTTAAGTTTGGAGCGTTAAAAATTCCCAAGTGTTTCAAATTATCGAACTTAAATTGCATATTTTCATGTGTAACACATAAACAACCTTTTCAGCAACTTGACGAGAAACGATCGAAAAAGGACGCATCTGGCAAAACGTTGCAAGACTCAGTTTTTCCTTGTTTTCGATCTGGAACTTGCTATGGAGATTAGTAAGTGTATCACACAAGTAACGTTTTTGTTTTTTAATTTTGTTCTTGGTGATTACATCTTTTTTTCCAGGACACTGCTTACTGTTGTCATGTCGCTCTAAGAAGGCAATAATTTTTGAATTTAATTGTTTCAGCGTTTTTTGTTATAATCTGTTTAGTAACAACTTTCTTCGGATGACTAGAAAGTTGCTGAATTTTATGATTGGCCCTTAGCAATTGTACCCGTAATGCATGAACCTTTTTTTCTAGCGATTTGATTACAGTTGCCTGAGTGTTTATTTTTAAATTGGACTCCTCACGTCGTTTCCGGGCAAGACGAATACCTGCTACTTTTTGCCTATTCAAATTAGAGCTAGAAGGTGTGAGTCATTCTTCTTTGGAGAATGACGATCCAAGATTAATAAGCGACCTTCTGGAAACCGAAGAAGCAGGTGACGAAGCTGGAGAAAGGTAAGAAACGTTTTGTTCACGTTGAGAATCAGGGCTAGCTACGTTTTGGTCACCAGCAATGGATTCCGGAGTATTCGCTCTCAAACTTTGTAGTAGTCGCTCATTACGTTTTTTATTCTGTCTACTCCTAGCTTTCAGTTCTCGCTATTCACGTTGATTAGCACGTCGTTCTCTTGGAGTCATTTTGGATACTACTTTTACCTGTTTTTTGCGTCGTTTTTCTCCATAACGCAGGTTATCTTTTCTCTTACTGGCTTCATACAAGTCGGGGTTAGCTTTAATACGAGCTCTTCGTTTTCGTTTGCATTCTCTCTTTTGTTTACGAATTTCTTCTGCTGTCTTTGGTCTTTTATTTCTCGCCATCTAAAAAAAGTAATACATGTATTTGAATGTAAAAGCGTTTTGCGTATGTATATGGCAGCAATTAAACAAACAAAATAATTGGAATGATCCAAGTTAAAGTTCACATCCCTGGACCTGTGGTCACTTCCATAGAGGAAAAATATCCACGTAATCAATGGAAGTGACATTCAAATACGGAAAACTAACCTAAAAAATCTCGTCCTTGCAACCTATTTCGGCAATCGTAATTTGACCATGAAACCTACAAAACAGCAAAACAAATGTAAATTTAACATTATATACTTACTTGGCAAAACAACCACAGTAGTGACCACGTATGCTTGACGAGTTTTAATTAGATAATGTTATTGTTTTTTCACGACAAACGTATTGCAGCCAGTAAGTAATTGACATCTCATTATGGTTATGACAGGTGACGGCTTTTCAATGCTCACATAAATTCGGATACACGCAGCTTTTTTTCTCAGTAAAAAGTTATTGTTACCTTCGTCCATGGAAGTGACCAAAATTTAAGTCACATATTTTAATTAGGTTTTTGTTCTCTTTTTTATCAATTGGATATTAAGTTATACACTAATATGGGTCAGTATTTATTAAAGTTTAACATAATATCCTTATACTTTTGAAATATCATGCTAAATACTGAGAAAAAATGATTATATCTTAAAATTTGCTTCAGTCACATCCACGGAAAAGACATTTTCACGATATATTTTTAATATTTAAAATAATGTGATCCATAAATTTTGTATATTTTCATGTAGTCTTCACCAGACATGGTAGCACTACCTTGATAAATATATATCAAGTCCACGTGCCCTTTGTTATTAAAGAAAAAATCTCTGTCACAGATAATTTTACTGAAAATGAGATATACCCAGGTAGTACTTCAGACCCCACAAACTATAGACCTATTTCAGTACTACCTACTTTTAGTAAAATTTTTGAAAAAAATATTTTAGACCAATTGCAAAGATTTTTTTATAAACATAAATTATTACATAGCAAACAGTTTGGTTTTACTAGAGGTCGTTCAACTACTGATATGTATGTTCAACTAATGCTGTTGAACTTTTAGGACATATTTGTAATGCATGGGAAGATAACTGTGATGCTTTGGGCATCTTTTATGACTTGTCCTGGCATTCGATTGCGTTCTTCATGAAACGTTAATCAGGAAACTCCGCCACTACGGGATCCAGAACACCGCTCTGGATCTTCTTACTTCATACTTGAGTAATATAGGATTCAGAGCGTTGACGTTAATGTAAAAAGATCTCCCGGATCTATAGTAACAATGGGAGTCCCGCAGGGCTCAATTCTTGGTCCTTTCTTGTTTCTTATTTATATTAATGACTTGCCGTACTTCATAAAGGATAATCATGATATAGTGTTGTTTGCGGATGATACTTCACTTTTGTTTAAACTTAAACGTCAGCAGCTGGTTACTGACGATGTAAATAGCGTGATTTCAAAAGTAATTTACTGGATCAATGTCAATAATTTAATCCTTAATGAAAAAAAAAAAACCAAATGCATTAAGTTTACGCTACCTCACGTTAGACAGGTGAAAACTAAAGTATTGATGAAGGGCGAAGAATTGAATCCTGAAGATAGCACAGTATTCTTGGGCTTAACTTTGGATGCTAAGCTTCAGTGGGGCCCACATATAGATAAATTGTCAAAAAAGCTAAGCTCCGCAGCATACGCTGTTAGAAAATTTCGTAATTTAACCGACACTGAGACAGCCCGTTTAGTGCACTTTAGCTATTTTCATGGTGTTATGTCGTACGGTATTCTGTTATGGGAAAATGCCGCCGACATTCAGACTATTGTTATTTTGCAGAAAAGAGCTGTTCGATCAATTTATAAATTAAGTCCGAGACAATCTCTCAGAGAGATATTTAATGAGATTAAAGAGAGAGAAATTTAGGACGGTGCCTTCTCAACATATATGAAAGCTCAAACTCAAACTCAAACTCAAAGCATTATTTCAATTAAACCATTTACAGGCACTTTTGAATTGTCAAAGAGTCGGACAGTTAGTCAGAAAGTTGAAGCTAGTTGCCTATTCCAAAACGTAGATCTCTATGCAGAAGAACGGGCAAGAAACTCCAAGGACACTACTAGTACTAGTAGTAGTAGTAGTACTAGTTGTCTGGCATTTATGCTGAACTGGGCCTATTTAGCGCAGCCGTGAGGCATACAATACTGTTTTTAAGTTTTTTTACATTTTTTTTTGTTTTTGCTTTGTGTGAATGTTGTGTGCCTTAACCTGGGTCAAATAAATTTATTTTCTTTCTTTCTTTTTCTTTAAATCAAGATATTACAAAATCGTTGGTATATTAATTCTTGTTGCTTTTATATGTGAGAACAATGTAAAAAAAATATTTATATATTAAAAAATAAATCAAAACATAAGAATAATAAAAATAAGCCGTGGCATTTAAGAGATGACCAGTCTCAACTGACGGCGCTCGTTCACGAACATGACGCGTGGATCAGCACCATCCAGCTCAACCATTTTGTAGGGAACCGAATGATCCAACACACGCGTCGCCAACAGTGAGACATTTAAGTGAGCATGACATAGTCTCAACTGCCATGCTTTCAAGTCAACATCAATCAAAGAAAATCTTTTATATGCTCATAAAAATATAAAATTGTTTAAAAAATACAGAATATCAATCCATTATATAAATACTAGGAATAAACACAATTTTGTTGTACCTACAACAAGGCTCAAAAAAATAGGTGGCTCGTTCAGGTGTCAATGTATACGCTTTTATAATAAACTTCCAAGCCACGTTCAAGATCTAAGCCTTAATAAATTCAAATCATTAATTAAACGTAATTTGTGCCAGAAAGCCTTCTATACCGTTAAGAATTATATTGAGGACAAAAAGGCTTGAGATTGAGTTGCTCCAATTTTTTCATACTGAATGTTTTTTTTTGTGATATTTTTTTATTTTTGTTATATATTTTTTAATTTTTTATTTTACAAAAAAAATGACATTTTGATAATTATTGACATTGACATTTTCATATACAATGTCATGACAATTTACTTTGTGAAGTATAGTAATATTATTTAATTATTGTGAATGTGAAGACTATGTAGGTCACTTTTATATTTTATTTTATTTTTTCACTTTCTCAGGTAGTTTCAATGCTAATCTGGCAGTTTGAGTGCTTTATGCGGCCTACCCAAATGTCCTATCTTTGGTATTGTTCGTCGAGCGGTTGAGCTCCTTAAGTTCTGAGTTGAGCTCCACGATTAGTGACAAATGCGTGCACTGACTGGACAGGTCCACTAATTCTAAATCTACATGGTTTTCACATGATCTGACCAAGATTATGTCTGGACTTTAAAAGAGACTGCGACCTCTGAGTTTGTTTCGGCCTTTCTTCTCAGAGTAGTTAGATAGGAAACACCGACCTCATCTAGTTTTTAAAATATGATTGACGTGTAAAAGTGTTTGTACAACCTACTTACAGAAATAAAATCATTTATCTTATCTAACATAGCCCAAAGAATTGCAAAACTTAAGTGGCAGTGGGCATGGTATATTGCTCGCAGAACGAATGGCCGATGGGGCTAAAAGGTTCTGGAGTGATAACCACGTACCGGAAGACGTAGCGTTGGAACGCCTCTCACAAGTTGGACTGATGAACCAGTGAAGGCCGCAAGAATCCGCTTAAAGTGAGAAGCACAAAACCGGTTGAAGTGACGGTGCTTGGGGGAGGCCTATGTCATAAATACGTCAAAACAAAACAACAATAAAGTACTAAGTTCTGAATTCAAGTTATTATACACGATAAATCTAATAATTGATTGACATTGAAATTAGTATTCATTTGTATTCGGAAATGCGATGATCCCCGAGGGATATTAAGAAAATAGTTGTATTGTAATCTCTATTCAATTCTAAACTCCAGACAAAATCTCAGTAAAAACCTATTACATTAATAATAAATCACACGAGCTTCAAACATATAGTGAACAAAGTTCCTCCAAACCAGTAACCATTTCCGTTGTACATCAGTGGAAACACTTGCACTAGGAAAATCGACCTTACTGGTACGACATAAAGGTGCTGTCAATGTGAAATTGTTTCTACTGATGTGAAATTCTCTGTACTTTCAAACAGTAGTGGTTTGGGCAAAGTTTTTCAATTATCCGCCCTCATCGCTTTAGGCTTAGATGCTTTTCATTAATTGCTTCTTGAAACCATATTACCTTCTTGCGTCAGTAACAACAGGATGATTTTTTACATAAAATTAAAATCAAAAGACATTATTATTCAAACTAGACTGTAAGTCAGCACTTTTTGAGAGTCAAAATTACATGAGACAGTTCCCCAAAACGAGCGCCCTTCACCACTTTATAGTGTTTTAATGGAATTAATCAATAAAAAACTTTTATACAAAAAAAAAACAACGGACATAAAAAAAAACAAAAAAAATAATAATATGTGTTTGGTTTTGTATTTCCGTTTTTGCCACCGACTTCCGAAATTACAGTTATTTTTCTAAAAAAAACTTTTCTTTCTTTTCTTTTCTTTTTTTTGTAAAAAAGTTTTTATATTTCACGTTTTAGTTTTGGTACCTACTCCACAAAAATTCGTATACCACTACTTGATATGTAAATAACAGTGATAGGAAATTATTAAAAAACATCAATTAAGTGGAAAAAATACGCATTATTAAAGATAACTCAATAACTACCGGTCAGATCTTGATCAAATTTATATGGGACTACATGAGAAGCACCAGCTTTCAAATAAAAAAGATTCATCCAAATCGGTTCTACCCAGCAAAAGTTCTGAACACATAAAAATAAAAAATACAGTTGAATTGAGAACCGCCTCCTTTTTTTGAAGTCGGTTAAAAATAGCATCATTTTTCGCTATTGCTTTCTCCATTTGAGAAAAATTATGCAAGAACTAAGCCATATGCTTGATGGGATTTCCCTTCGGCAAAATAACGAACTTTCATACATACCTTCATTCCCTATTTAACCGCATAAGGGGATACATTTTCAAAATTCTTTCGTTATTTAAGGAACTCTTGCGCAAAATGCAATGCTTCTAGACAGAGTGGTTTATGTTGTCCTTTGTCTGTCAGAAAATAAATTAATTTAAGATTTTCATTAAGTACATGCATATAGTTTTAACTCTGAACTCAAACTCAAAGCATTTATTTCAAATAAACCAATTACAGGCACTTTTAAATTGTCAAAGGGTCGGTCGATCAGAAAGATGAAGCTAGTTGCCCATTCCAAAGCGTAGTAGTTACCTATAAAGAAGAACGGGCAAGAAACTCCACGGTCACTCTTTTAAATAAAATATGGTTACAAAATATTGATTACATCATTCATTAAGTGCGTCCGTAATAAAAAGACAAAAACAATTCAAATATTAAATTAAATTAAAATAAGCCGTAGCAGTTAAGAGATGACCAGTCGCAACTGACGGCGCCCGTTCACTAACATGACGCATGGATTAGCACTTACTAACGGGTATCGTGTTGCTCAGTAACTGGATTATATAAGACAGATAGCAGTCATTACATGGCATGTATCTAAAATACTGGTATTAAGCTGCAACCAGTTATAATGGAAGCCGAAGTGGTCTAACCGGTCGCTGAATCAATAAACATGCAAATTTTTCTTTCACAGAAATTGAATTTTCTGTTACTAAACGTTGTTACAAGTCATAACATAACAACATAACCTCACACCTACATTTCCCGAAGGGTTTGGCAGAAGTATACCTTTATTACACTCACATTTCGCCAGCTATTTTTAATGGTAGCCATACACGTAACTATATACTTGCGCAAGTCTATATCGTAACGTGTATGGCTACCATTCGGTCCAAGAATTGGCAAACCGAAAATTTCTTTGTGTGATTTCAATTTGAGCAAATTTGCGTTTGCGCAAATTTACTTGAGAGTTTGTGTAGCATGTCGCGTTCAAGTTTCAGTAGTATCTAACCGCCTGATTGTATGCACGTCCTGCGGTCAGTTTTGCGCCAAAATGTCGAGTAAGATACGTGGAGTTCGAGAGAATTCGCATGGATATAAAAATATTTACAGAACTGAACCATGTATTTGGCAAATTTTTTTTTTTGACTACTACAATAGGAATAAAATAAAACAGCGGCTTATAATAAATTAATAAAACAATTTATAAAAGTTGAACCTAGCGCCAACCGTGATATATGATTATTAAAAAAAACCGGATAAGTGTGGGTTGAACTCGCGTGGAGATGGTTCCGTACGATGAATATGTTAACCGCCAAAAACATTTCATGTAAAGCAGGTTGCCAATGTAACGTGATCGCGTTCAGGATGAATACCACGTGGAGCGAATGTAGATAGGACGTCTTCGGGGAGATCAGGTGTATATGTGTAAAATACACCAGTAATAGTATACTTTTATTGAGATACGTTATTACAGGCGAGTGTGTTGGCCATTGCGTTGGCAGTAGCGACGACAGTGTTGCTACACTATAATAATGACTGGTAGTGTTGTACCACCGAACATCTTCTCTTTAAAAAAAAAGGGAAACCTTAGACAAATATTTAAACTTATTACGTATTATTTTTTAAGTTCCATGGCAATTATATTCAAATGAAAGAGAAAGTATATTTAAAATGATAACGAAACGATTTAGTTTCCAAGCCGTTCCGTGTGTAACAAACCGGAAAATTTTAAGTCTATGGGCAGCAAAGTATTCATGACTGTCACTATGACAGTAGACAGTAAAAGCTTTCATTTTAAGTTGCCAATTTGACATTAACACTTACTTATTAGTCCTAAGTTTATAGAAACATTGGTACTATAATAGACAATAAAAATTGAAACGGGTAGTTGTATTAGCATCCTGCTCTGCAAAAAAAAAAACATTTCATGTAAAGTCAGTTGCCAAGACTTACATAACGCTTTAACTGTTAAAAAGTTACCAGATATAATGTAGAGCCAAGCCCATGTTCCAGTGATCATATTCAAAATACTATTTTATTTACGTTACACGTCCGTGTTTGGGTCACAGAAATTCATAATTATGTTTGCCAAATTTCAACTTAATCAGGTCAGTAGATCTGGAGCAAACTGGTTGTGACAGACAGACACACGAGTGAAGGAGATAAAGGTTCCGTTTTATTATTAGGACGTACGGAACCCTAAAAATAATGGCCTGCGTCAGAATTACCGCAAGAAAAATTATGATATTACGATCTGATGAAATTTCTGGATGATGCTATTACCGCGCAACACAACAGACAGGCCCTGCAGTCTCGACAAATATAACGACAAAAATCGGACGTTGAATCTAATCGAAGTCAAATTTCTTTAATAGATTTTCAACCATATACTTTCGAAATAAAGTTGAAAATCTATTAAAGGAATTTGACAACGATACGACTTAGCGACCGATTTTTGTCGCTGTCTAATGTCGAGACTGCAGGGGCTGGACGGTCACCTTACAGAAATGATATCGGTACAAGCAAACTTGAGCCGTGTGTGGTCATGCATACTGGTGCAAGACTAAACTTGCGCAAGTGTATCGTAACGTGTCATCACCATCATCATCATTTTCAGCCGAAAGACATCCACTGCTGGACATAGGCCTCCCACAACGTGTATGGCTACCATAATAGGGGCGAGCCTATTGCCATCAACCGTGCATGAATACAAAAAAAAACATCTTAGAAATAGGTAGTTTTTCAAATGTATTTAACGGTGACAAAGGATTTTTTTTTCCTTCTGAATGTAAATGGTAATTAATTAAATTTCTTAAGTTTTCTTCATGAAACTGAAACCTATTGATAAATAGACGATCAAAATAAATTGATGGTCAGTTTGATCACAAAGCGATGATCAGTACAATTTTGGGATCACAGGGCAGTTTCATAAACTGTATTTGTTTTTAACCGTATAAACAGTGGGATGCTGACGTGTGCTCCCAACTTTATACCGTACCACACGTACATCCGCTTAAGCATGACGTATTAAAAATTTATGAAAAGAAAATTTTCCTTTTACCTACGGATATTTCAGAATACAATTATTAATTTGACTGCCTCGTTGGTCTAGTGGTCGCAAGCGCTACTGCTGAGCATGAGGTCTCAGGTTCGATTCCCGGGTCGGGCAAAGTGTTATTGGATTTTTCCATCTGGAATTTCTCAGTAGCAGCCCGGAGTCTGGAGTTGTGCCCGGTTGATGGCAATATAGGCTCGCCCCCTATTACATGGGACTTAAACATAACTGGCGAAATGTGAGTGTGCTATAGGTACACCTCTGCCTAACCATTCGGGGAATACAGGCGTGATGTTATGTTTATGTTTAATTATTAATTACTATGCCTAAAGCTCCGTGCTCCATTCCTCTGGGAATTAACATCGCCTATCAAAACAACCTGTATATACGGAAACCGAGTTCGGTGAAATAGAAATTCAACTGCGTATTATCTTAACGTTTCGGATTATAAGGAGGATATTAATGAATATTAAAGCGCATGTTTCAGATTTATTATACTTCCTTACCCTGATTATCCGTTTTTCTAAGCGCAATTGAGTATGTTAAGATTTTTGGAAACATATTTTGGGTAACTTTCTCCTGTACTATTGAAGGTGTAGCGGTATCTACACCGCCACATGCGAGCTACACGTCATACTGACGTCACGCAAGCAGAGTTTACCGCGCGACTAGCATATATACAACGTCCCGACAACAACAGTCGGGCAGTTGCCCACCAGACACGACACCCGTCTGGTCGGAGGATCTTCCTTTTTCTATGGAGGTATGTGTGAACTTTACACCCTGTTCCTCATACCTCTATAAAAGCACATTTGTCTGGGCGCGAAATTCGTCGAATAAGATGTCCAATTTATAAAAAGTCCCAATCCCTCAATCAAGAGGGATTAGGGCTTTGCGTATATCGGCTGAAACTTTAAAAATGTATTTACAGGTCTTAGCATCTCTCTTCCCCAAATTTTGGCTTAATTTTATCAAGGTCAAGAAGGATCCAAGGTCTTGGCTGGTAACGTTTTGGCTACGTTTTTTTCGAAAATGCACTTGAACACCTCATTTTCAGCCAAGGAAGTCGACACTCCTACAATCACGATCCAAGGTTTGCGCTTGCTGGGTTTGTCAGCAATAAGCCCAGATATAGGGAGTTGGACTGCGTGCTACAGTTTATCAGCGTCATGTTTCATCTCGGTACTGATAAGTCCGTCTCCATTTTATGTTTTTTTGTTGGCCGTATGATTTCTGCACGAGCTCTTTTCTTTTGTCACTTAATCATTGGGATAAATAGCATCAGTGCTTAGGTTATTGGGTCGAATGAAATCGAGTTTCTGACCATATGGGCAAAAGAAGCATTTCCTGTAGAACCAGACTCCTATTTCGTCTGCTTGAGCTCCTAAATATATTCCGTCAGGTCGCGCTTTTCTTAAAGGGCATCAACCGCTTTGTACGCCTGAATGGATTTCTGCCTGAGCGACTGATATAGAACTGCCATTTGTGTGGCTTAGGGTAGAAATGTTCATATACTGCTCCGAGTTGAGCTTGCCATCCGCAGCAATAGAGCAAACTTCATTTACGTGTTGTTCTATAGCTGACATCCATTTTTAAATTTCGGGCGTTGAAACAACATCAACCGTGACCGACTCGAGAGCTGCAGTTTGCGTCGTCGTCTTCGACGGCGATGCGGAGGGTTGCATTGGGCCCCTTGGATTAAAGGGGCTTTTATACATTTTGTTTTATTACAAGTTCACTATTTCGTGTCCATCATTAACTAAGCAAAATTTTACACATGTATTACGACAGTAATGTCAGGAGGAAGAGGAGGAGGAGGAGTAGGAGCAAGAGCAGAAGGAAGAGGAGAGGAAGGAGTAGGAGGAGTAGGTCAATATTATTAAATAAATAACTACTACTTTTGACCCGTTTTGGAAAACCCTATCAAAATTAAAAAACTCTGTTCCTGTTTTGAAGCGAGTTCCCCGCGGTGCTAGACCTCTAGTGGCACAACATTTAGCAGGTTGCGTTCGTCTTGCCGTCCGGGAGAACTCGCAAAGTGCTTGGGAACAGCTGCTCACCTTCCCTTACAGAATTCTACATGTACAAAAGAATTTGGTAACTAAACAGACATTAACCGCACAAATTAAAGAAAACTGTCATATTTCGGCCCATAATTTAGATTCCAAATTACAGACACAGAGATATACCTCATCAAGGGGTATATCCCATCTCGTAGAATCGAAGTTAGGGGAAGGTGACATAAGCGGAGCAGCCAGGATTCTTTTTAGTAGTGATGTGGTGGCACCGTGGTCTCCAGAAACGCTCGCAGCTCTGGAGAGCAAACACCCTGCCCCAGCGGATGGCCTTTCCTTCCCCGACCCCCCTAATCTGGATAACCATTCTCTCACCATTACAGGTCAGGAGTTAGTTACAGCCGTTAGCTCCTTCCGGAGCGGCTCTGCTGGCGGCCTCGACGGCCTGAGTCCTCAGCACCTTAAGGACCTTATTTGTTCAGGCGCCGGGGCAGCTGGTGTGTTGCTTTTGAAGGAGCTTACGGCTATGATTAACCTAATGCTCTCCGGCAAGGTGAACGAGGCCGTCGTCGACGTTCTGTACGGGGCGAATCTTTGCGCCCTGCGTAAAAAGGATGGCGGCATTCGTCCCATTGCCGTGGGAACCACTTACCGTCGTATGGCAGCCAAGATTTGCTGTAAATTTTACGGTGAGATTATTTCGAAAAAATTTCAGCCCCTGCAGCTAGGTTACGGCTCCAAAGGGGGCTGTGAGGCTGCCGTACACGCCTTGTCGACCTACCTAAATTCTGGCAAAGGAGAGGTCATCTTGAAGGTTGACATAAAGAATGCTTTCAATTCTGTTAATAGGGACACCTTGCTGGCAGAAACTAAAAAAGAAATACCCCAAATCTTTAGTTTCCTTTGGCAATGTTACAGACACCCTTCTAAATTACTGTATCGGGACAACCTTCTGGAATCTGCTGTTGGCTGTCAACAAGGTGATCCCCTCGGGCCAGTGATTTTTAGTTTAGCCATTCACCCAATTATTCGACAGCTAAATTCCAAATTTAACGTTTGGTATCTTGACGATGGAACCTTGGGAGGCGATGTAGAAACTGTTTTAAATGACCTACAATTCTTAAAAAATGAACTTCATTCCATAGGCCTTGATCTCAACTTTTCGAAATGTGAACTATACTTAGCGGACAGTACTGACAGACATCTGACACTTACCAAATTTAACGCGATAGCTCCGGAAATAAAAATTATTGAAAAAAGCTCTCTTCGTCTCCTTGGGTCTCCAATCTTTGAGAATTCCTTTCCCGTTTTTATTCAGGAAAAAATACAAAATTTCAATGACGTTTCGGAAAGATTATTCCAAATTAACATGCATTCGGCCATAACCTTAATCCGTTACTGCTGTTTCGGCCCTAATTTAACATATTTTCTTCGCGCTTCTCATTTATGGAAGCACCCTCACCTTTTAGACAAAATGGACCAAATTATCCGGCATACATTAACTTCGATTTTAAATGTGGCCCTGGACGACCGAGCTTGGACACAAGCTACTCTTCCCATTCGTATGGGAGGCCTCGGCGTCCGCAAAATTTCTAGTATTAGTTTACCGGCTTTCATATCCTCGGTTTACGGCACTGAGAAATTAATCAGGAAAATCCTAGCCTCCACACTGATTGATTTTGATGTGCCGTGCTTCACCGAGGCTATGGATGCTTGGCGTCTCGCTTGCCCGAATTCAGATCCACCCGACAATCCATCTTCCCAGAGACGGTGGGATGAGCCACTCTGCAGAGTAGTACAGAATAATTTAATTGACACGTCTGCTACTACTGTGGAGCGTGCGCGCCTACTGGCTGTGGGTAAGTGGGAGTCGGGTCTTTGGCTTCATGCACTACCATCGTCGAACATAGGCACTTTGTTCGACGACACTACTTTCCGCCTCGCTGCTTCCCTGCGACTAGGAGCTCCCTTTTGTTCCCCTCATCGCTGTCACTGTGGCGAAGTTGTCAACAGCCTCGGACACCACGGTCTGTCTTGCAGCCGAAGTGCGGGCCGCATACCGCGGCACGCGAACATTAATGACATCATCCGACGAGCTCTTGTCACCGTCGGCGTTCCAGCTGTATTAGAACCTAATGGCTTGGCACGCGACGATGGCAAGAGACCGGACGGCATGTCTTTATTTCCATGGAAGGTGGGTAGGCCTTTAGTGTGGGACGCAACATGTGTCGATACTCTTGCGCCATCCCATCTTCCTGTCTCGGCGTGCTGTGCTGGCGCCGCTGCTGCGGCTGCGGAAAACCTCAAGCGGCGTAAGTATAACAACCTTATTGGTAATTATATTTTCGAGCCGTTTGGGGTTGAAACCCTCGGGCCGTGGGGTCCGAGTGCCCTTGTTTTGTTCAAAGAAATCTCCAAACGCCTGTTTGACACTTCCCGTGACCCAAGGGCTGGATTTTACCTTGGCCAGAGGCTAAGCATTGCAATACAACGTGGCAATGCCGCCAGTCTCTTGGGTACATTACCAGTCGACAGCGATGCGGAGGAATTTTTTGACGCCATCTTTTAATTTGTTATTAGTTTTAGTTAGGTTAGGTAATTATATTTTAATTGTAAATATTATTGAGTTTGATAAAAAATTAAATAAATTTCAAATTAAATAAATTATATATCATATATTGCTGACGAGCACGTCGGAACACTGCATGGTGTGCACAATAATAACAGCCGCACAAGTTGATCGAAGGTTAAGCTACACTTGCTGCGGCCGATTCATAGATGGGTGACCATCCATTACATATCGAGACCCCTCCATACATCGGAAAGCACGATAAGCCGTTGGCAGCACCTGTCGTTCGTAGATCTTTGACAGTCATAACGGGAAGTCAGAAGTCTAAAATTCTGAAAACCAATGTTGCCAAGTTTTAAAGTTACCCTACTGGGTAACTTGACTTTACTGGGTGACTGCCTATCTAACTTCCACAACCCAGTTACTACTGGGTTGTGGAAGTTAGATAGGCAGTCACTTCTTTTAAAATACTGGTATTCAGCTGCTATCGGTTGTACAGAAATCCAACCCCAAAACAGTTGGGAAAAGGCAGATTGATTTTTTAACGAATTATTAGAAAATACTTTACCAAATGTTTTAGGGCCTTCGACAGGGCCCTCTACAGAATCAATGTTATAGGCTTTATTTATTTCGTGCTACATGGGTCCACACCTTTATAATAAAATAATTAAAAATACACAGTTATATAGCTTACCGATAAAAAAAACTAAAACTTACCATAGATAACTTCCTTCTCTCTCAAAATTATGTAAACTCTGAAAATATCTTAAAAATTATAAAATTAAAATAAAGCTACTCAGGGCCATTCACACACGCAAACACAAACGCACCATACACCACACTCACTCACACACACACACACACACACACACACATACACATTCATAGACACATGCGCGATAGTAACTGAAAAATAATATTGTAATACTTACATTTGCACCGCACCACACTTGTAACGGCAGTTCGATCACGGTGGTGACGGAAGTAACTGGTGCTTATAGCACAAGAGTCCTCCTAGTTTAAGCCCAGTTGCACATGTTTTGTATCTTGCCACTAAGGAAAGTCTAATTTAAGGAACAATAATTGTAAATAGGTTTAAGTCCTGAACAAATAAATATTGTTTCTTGTTCGGCGCCACCAAGAGTTTTACATAACATAATATCACGCTTTTTCTCCAAAGGGATAAGTAATGATGTACACATAAGAATTATTTCGTTTGAAGACTTTGCAAAACAGCAAAGTGCAAATTAACAGACCCAGACACAGACGTACCAGACATTGTAGATATTGCATATTTAGAGCAATGGCTGGTGCTGGTTTCATACTGCCTTCATTATTTACCGTAACAATGTTTACTCAACTAACTAGGAAGGCAAGACGTTCCGTGTAAAATTTGCTGCACGTTGTACAGCGGATTAAATAACAGTTATTCGTTAATGAGCACATGGCGCCACTCTGGCTACTTGCCAAGATGTTACGATGAAGATTTTCCGTGTTTGGGCTTTTATTTTATACTTTTTGTTATTATTATGAAGTTTTTTTGCAGTTGGTGATGATCGATGGGCAGCGCGACCTTATAACAGTTTTTATGTTGTCAAAGACTTCTTTGAAAATAAATGTTAAATATTTATGCTGTGATTTGTACGCATATGACTGTTAAGCAGAAACATGTATGCTCTTTTTACTTTTTATATTTTACAATTTTTTTATACCATGTTTTTAAGCAAATAAATATTATTCTATTCTATTCTGTCTTTGTGTTGTTCGGAGTAAAACAGCCCTCCTACGTAAAAGTAGTTATCGAATGGCTCCAGTTATTTTCAATAAAATTCCACGACAGATAAATAATCTTGATAATAATATGTTTAAAAAGAAACTGAAACAATTTTTAATTCATAAATGTTAATACGAGCCACAACTGAGTTTATGGAGGACATCACTGACATTTAGCTTAATACATTATTACATTTAGATTATTATTATTTTGACATTGGTAATTGTGTGTTAGCACGTAAGGAATTGTGTGTTAGTATGTATGTAATTGAGTTATTTCATTTTAAATGTGAGTCTGTTGTTTCGACACCACTAAATTTATTATTATTTGTATGCTCTCGAGTAAAATGTAGCGAACTGACCATCTTATTATAACATCATATTGTATTGAAACCCACATTTACAAATAAATTTGATTTGATTTGTTTCCATAACAATGTACTGAAAAAATTGGATTAATTTCTCTTAAATTTATTTCTCCAATCAAAAATTGGTCTACTATCTGGTTTCGACGTCGAACAAATAGATTAAAGACCTGCGAAAAAGGTTTCCACGTCTGGGTATTTATGCTGAAACATTGAGACTTGTTCTGTAATATTGTAGGTACATATACCTATGAATTGGTACATATATTGTAGGTATGTCTTTGATAATATCAGGTGTTTTTATTTATTTAATACTTTAAGCACACAAATGTACAGAGGCGAATTTAATGACTTAGGCATTTTCAACCATTTTACCTTTAGGTGATGCAGAGAAACAGTAGTAGGTGCAATTTATATGAAAATTGAGAAATAAATATTTTTAAATATAATCTACGCATAAACCTATTAAAACTATAATATAATATATATATATATATAAATATAAGCACCGTTAATGACCGTTTATTGTAACTTTTCATTTTCATTAAAAGAAATATACTTGTTGGTCAGTTTTTCAATAAAATTATTTTGATAAGATTAGACCACACTCACCATTCCATTAAACCTCATTGAAATAAATTACATCCTCATCCATGATGACCAATTAATTGAATTTAGTTCATCAAATATTAATGATGTCGTTCAATTGGACACCGAAATGAACAAATGAGCCGTTTACGTACAATTGTACGTACGTAAGTGTACAATTGTTTTAACTAGACCTAGCATGCGGTACGAAGAACGTCCTTTCACCAGAATAATACAGAATATAAGTGTGTACTATAGAGATCACTCCAAAGACATAATATTTCCTATTTAACTCGGCCATGTTCTCGTACCTACATCGTTCGCAATTTAACGTACAATTGAAGTAATCGCTTCCCTTTTTAGTAACAATTGGAGCTAACTGTAGACCTGTAGATCTTTTGTAGGTCATTTACATTACGATGTAAAGTCGGTCAGTTTAATCAGTTGGATCCATACTGAGGTGGTTAAGGAGGTGGTAATTCGTAGGTGGTTAAGGAGTATGAACCCCAATAGGGGACTCCTTAACCACCTATGAATTGCTTTTTTTTCAAAAACACATAGCTAAATATCGGGCCTTAAATATCGTGTACGATATTTAGGGCCCGATATTTAGGTGATGTGTTTTTTTTATAGGGACCCTAATTCCTCCCTTATTCTAATCACACCATCCCGATTTCCCAAAGGGTCCCTGAATATCGCGTAGGGTAATAAGGCTTTAAGTAAGAATCGTAACAACTGGCGTTCTGTAGTTTCTGCCTACCCCCATAGGGAGCAGACGTGAGTTTATGTATGTGTACCTAAATGGTAGGTTATTCGAAAACGATTAATCAAGTAGGGTTTGTTTAAGAGTTTCAATTAGTATCATAATTATGTTTTTGCTATTATTTACTTTTCTCCTCTCAGAGTGAAAATGTATTTTATCTCTGATTGCTGATTCCTATAATTTACGGACCGTTATTAGTTAAAATTAAGACTATTAATTTAATTTAATTAGTTTATCTAATTACTCTCACAATGGTTTTGTAAGACTTAGCAGTTTTGAAATTTAAATTTATAGGTTTTAAGAAAAAACCACGAACAACTTTTCCATAGAGTATGAGTGAGCTTTACACCCTGTTCCTCATACCTCTATACTGGTGACCCCGAAGTGATCGTCAGCGCAGCCTTCGTGCAACTACTTCAGCATGACGTCATCATCACATCATCATCACTTCCGCAAGCTATAGAGCGGCGAGTCACACAGCCTGCGGCTTCAACGGGTATTTTGACCACCAGCATGCAGCGACCGCGCATACCTGGTCATCATCCTCAGCCTCATCAGCAACCTTGGCACAGCACACTGCAATCTCGGCCGGTCTACAAGCAGAGCCTTCAAACCCTCTCCTGGTTGACGCCAGCAGGCAGCCTCAACCCGGCGCTGTACCACATCAGACGCACTGGAGCATAACGCAGCGCCACCCCGACTCACTGGGGAAAAACCTTCGCAGACAGTTCCGACTCACCGCGAACTATACGACACCCGGTTCCGGCTCACTGGCCCTGGCAAGCATCGCAAGATACAAGACTCAACCCACAATCGACCTCCGGTCTCCGGGGGGGAGTGATGTAGCGGTATCAACATCGCCACATGCGAGCTACACTTCATACTGACGTCACGCAAATCCTACATCGCACAAGCAGAGTTTACCGCGCGACTAGCATATATACAACGTCCCGACATCAACCGTCGGGCAGTTGCCCACCAGACACAACACCCGTCTGGTCGGACGATCCTCCCTTTTCCACAGGAGTATGAGTGAGCTTTACACCCTGTTCCTCATACCTCTATAGAATCATTTACAATCGTTGCTAACTATTTTTGTTTTTTTTTTAGCTATTCATTAAATACTAATGCAGAGAATGGTACAATTCTCAACAATGATTGATTGAAAACAATCAGAAAATATCTTGTGAATGTCAAACTAACGACCGCCATCCACTTGTGTGACAGATCTTATAATAATTTACGTTTTCTTTTATTCTGGCCCAAAACAAATTCAGGGACGCTAATGCTTGATGGATGTTCACATCATTTCTTCATTTTCCTCAAGAACAAAATTAACCTTAAATGGATACAAATGTCATTTTCAAACAAGAATGTCGTCTTCATTCACACTTGATCTCTAATCAACGAGAAGTGTGTTTGTTCTTTTATTTAAATAACAATTTGATATTAACACCTATAGGTAAGTTTATTGTTTATGAAATCAGTTTCATGGTGGCCTTGAGGTAGGAAAATTCATACAGGATAATTTTTTAACTAGTGCGCAAACTGTAACCATGAATTCAACACATTATTCTAGACCCTCTAGCGCAGAACTTTTTCGTTGTTTATCATATATATTATATCAACAAAATGTGCTGCTTCATAGAAAAGTGCAATACCTACGCGTTCAAAATGTATGGAACATCTAATAGAAAAAATTATAACTAATGAAAAATTTCTACGCGGTATAGGGGTATAGAATCATAATTATGCTGAATACATGGTTACAGTTTACGCACTGCTTAAAAAAATATCATGTATATCAGCTGGTTGGCCTGTGCAAGTTTTTATGGCAAAAAAAGAAAGACAAGTTTATTTGCGGTAAACATGACGCAGAAAAAAACACAAATACAAAAAAGAACAAGTTGGGGGAAAATATGCGTCACATCCACGCAAAACGGCAATAACTCAGCATAATGCTACGACCCTATGCGAGACAGAGCCCCAGCGCTGGTTTCCACACCACACCAAACCAATGGTGTGTGGGTGCACCACACTGTGCGGCCAAGGGGAGAAATCGACCAGTTATGTGCTTCTTGCATGAAGCATTTTCATTTAAAATATTTGCAATAATAAAATGTAGTCAGAATTTTTTTAACGTAAAATCTACCCTTAAATAGCTTAACATTTTCAAACCTTGACCTTACATTCTCAAAGACAACTTTCGTGGATTAAAAACCCTTTCACAAGGAGCTATTGTACATACACATACATAAACTCACGCCGTTTTCCCATAGGGGTAGGCAGAAACTAAAGGACGACAATTTTTTTTTAAAGTGGCATCTTGCTGGTCAATCTCGGAGGTTGCCAGCTGCTGAACCGGGCTTACCTGTGGGTGCATCTCTTTGAGGCGCGCGTGGAACACAACGCGACGTCGACCCAAGCCTGGTCCTTACCGGACGGTGAGCTACCCATTGCTCGACGTCCGCAAGCCCGCGCCTACGGTGGCCGAGAGTCGGCTATCGACTCCCGAAGCCCAAGGTGTCTCCTCCTGCGATGACTAGGGGCGTGAGGGCGGAACGATTGCCTAACCCTCACGCACTCCGCTTCCTCCTTTGCGAGCATTACGGCTTCGCAGAAGGAGGTGACGGCTTCCATGCCCTCTCGCTCCGTACCATCGCCTGGACCAGGGCCAGACGTAAGAGATCTCCGCCGCTGATCGTCGCCACGAGGACACGGTGGTGGCGACCTCGGCTTAGCGCGTCACTGAGGGGGCAGCAATGGACAGGCTGGATCGGATTTAGACAGGCTCAGCGGCGTGGGCTGGCTTGAGCAAGGGTCGGGGCGGACATGGACTGGGGCGTCGCGGCGGGCCTCGACGGCGAGGACGGAAGGATGGCTGTCTTATTTTGTACTTTTGAACAGTACTATTGACCCTACTAGTCTCCTGGAAGAGGGTTGTGCCGTCATCGGGAATAGTAATTAGAGTACACCTCGGTTGGCGAATCCTATTTATGCGGGAGAGAGTGTATTGGGCGGATACCGCAATCATGAGGGGTGCTTTATAGCAGAGTCGAAAAAACGCTTTGAGAGGCGTTTCATGAACTGCTGGATGGTAGGCATTCTGAGATCTAGTTTCTCATTGCGGGGGCTCCTGTGACCTTTCTTAAAAATCGGTTCTGGAGGGTCTGCAGCCTATGGAGCTGGCGAGGCTTAGCGTGTGCAAATACAACGCAAGCATACGTCATGATGGGACGGATGACCGCGAGGCAGATACGCAATTTGCACTAGTGTGACAATTTTCAACGATGTTCAACATGAAATAGAGCCTACTACGAGCGAAGGAGGCGCACAAACGAACCGATTTTATGTGCTCCTTCAAGGTGAGGTGGTGGTCAAGGATCACATCTAGGTATTTAGCTGCCTTCCCCCGAGAAATCGGCTTGCCATACATAGTGATCGGACCGGGATACAGAACGCCATCTGCTACGATCCTTATACAATGCTCTTTTTGCTTCGTTTACGTTCATATACATCTGTACATACATGCACGTCAGTAGCGAGTACCCTTTCTGAGGAGTAACTAGTCTGTTAGATATAAAAACACGATACGACGACATTACAAGTCCAATTAAACAATTTTCAATGGAACAAAGAAAATCAGCTGTGTCATTGATTTAATCTTAGTTGCCGACATGAAAGATAATAACATAATGGAATATAAACATTTTTATCTTCATCTTGGCAGCATCACCTCCTTCTATTATGGGTCATTATTATAATATCGTCCTCATTTCATAATTGTTCTAACTCCTGTACCCTTGGGCAATACTGTATACCTAGTATATTGCCACCATTCTGTTTTCAGCCAATAAGAAACATAAGTAGCTGTTTATATTGTTTTGTATTGCCACCATCGTATTGCTTGGGTACCAGCTGTTTTAGAACCCAACGATTTGGCACGCGACGATGGGAAGAGACCAGATGGAATGACACTAATGCCCTAGAAGTTAGGCAGGCCTTTGGTGTGGGATGCAACGTGTGTCGACACCCTTGCGCCATCCCATCTTCCTAGCACGGCGGGCTGTGCTGGGGCGGCTGCTGCAGGTGCGGAAAACCTCAAACGGCGAAAATATTCGAATCTTATTGGGAGTTATATGTTCGAGCTGTTTGGGGTTCAAACACTAGGGCCGTGGGGTCCGAGTGCCCACTTGGTTTTTGGAGACATCGCCAAGTGATTGGTCGACTCTTCACGTGACCAGAGGGCTGGCCTATTTTTTGGGCATAGAATCAGCATCGCCATACAACGTGGCAATGCTGCCAGCCTTTTGGGTACTTTTACTGTCGACAGCGATGCGGTCGAATTTTTTGATGCCATATGATTCTTTTCATTCTTTTTTTTTTTAGTTTATTTCGTTTTATTTAGATGTACATACTATTAATATTTAGTTTGATAGTAGCTGTTTTCCAGTTAAAGAGTTCAATAAATATACTAAACCTATAGCAGTGCACCGCTGGACATAGGCCTCTACCAGACCGCGCCACAACAACCTATTCTCAGTTTTCCGCATCCAGTCTGTCCTAGCCACCTTTTTAAGATCGTGGAACCATATAGCTGGTGGGCCTCCCATAATACACTTACCGATACGTGGTCTCCAGTCCAGCGGTCCTTCAACAAACATGGTCAGCCCACTGCCACTTCAGCAAGCTTACTCTGCAATCTTTGTTGGTAACTGCAGTTCTTTTCCGGATAATTTCATTTCTGAGTATTTATTTATCTATAACAGGTATACCAACATTCTCAAATACAGTGATAACCTAAGGTAAAAACAAAAAGTAAATAAAATTAAACAATTTAAGTGATAATAAACCATAATAACAGAAAAATCAAATTACATAAGAAAAGCTACAGAGATTGCAAGAAACACTTACATACTCGTACTAACATAATTAATCTTAGATCATGTGGGTTGCGTGCTTTGGGACCCTAAAACTTAATACTTGGGCTTTAAAGATATTCACGGAGTCATGAAATATGTCAACATCAGGAGTGGATTTTATATAAGAACTAGCTGACCCGACAGACGTTGTCCTGTCTTAACTATGAATGTTATATGTCGTTTAGTTTTAGTTTTGACTACTGACTAAAACTAAAACTATCGACTCATTTATCAAGTGATCCATCTGTGTTAATGTTAAACGATATTTGCAGCGCGCATTCTGTCAATCGCTGACAGTTATTTCAAACAACTGACAGTTATTTAAAATTAATATTGGCGTTACGTTTTCTTAAATTTTATAATGTTGCGCTCAACTTCCTTATTTTTTTCTTTCATAAGAACCTTCTCCTGACAATCGTTAACACAACAAAAAAAGAATTAGCGAAATAGTTCCATCCGTTCACGCGTGATTCGATGACCAAGGGAAATAGAGATTCATTTCTATATATATAGATTCATCTCTCGGCAGAGCCTATTAAGAGGTGAGTTTACTCCAATATTTGTTTTGGATGCTTTAGTGGAGAATAAATGGGTAATAGGATATCTGGGTAAATTATAGGGGACTTTTAGTCCAATTTGTTCAGTTAATTTATCGCAGTCCAATCTATTGTTAACCAATTCGAAAAAGAACATGAGATCTTGCACCAGTCGACGGTCGCGCAGAGTAATCATGTTGTAATATTGAGTACGTTGTTCGTATGGACACCGGGGAGATATATTATCACCGAAGGCATATGCCAGGTGTTTTGTGAAGGCCCTTTGGATGCTTTCTACTCTTTGTGAGTGCACTGCATAGTACGGGCTCCCCACCACGCTGGCAAATTCAAGGTGACTCCGAACTAAGGTGTTATATAGCACAATTTTTGTTCTCACTAGCTTAAACCCTCTAGTGCTTCTTTTAAGAAATCCTAGTAGCCGCCCCGATTTCGTAATAATATCATCAATACGGCTTCTGAAGTTGACTTTACTGTCAATAATGGTTATGCTAAGATCACGAACCTCATTCACAGTCTTCAATAATACTCCTTTTATATTATACTAGCTGACCCGACAGACGTTGTCCTGTCTTAACTATGAATTTCATATATTGTTTGGTTTTAGTTTTGACTATTGACTAAAATTAAAACTATCGACTCATTTATCAACAGATCCATCTGTGTTAAACGATATTTGCAGCGCGCATTTATTTTTTCTTACATATGATCCTTCTCCAGACAATAATTAACACAACAAAAAAAGAATTAGCGAAATTGTTCCATCCGTTCATGCGTGATGCGATGACCAAGGGAGATAGAGATTCATTTTTATATATATAGATGAGATAGTATAGGACTGTTTTTTCCTCGTGAATCGTATATGGCTACATTTTTGTACATTAAGTTCCATGTGGTTAAGGTTGCACCAATGCTCAATTCTGTCCAAATCCTCCTGAATTAGGGAAGCATCCTCATTTGAAGTTATAGTCTTTTGAAGAGTATTAAAGAGTTGTGCTAGTTAAATAACAGGCATGTGCGATAAGGTGATAATGACTGGTAGAGATGTATTTATTACTTATGAAATAAAAGGATATGCTGTACCAAGCCCAAATACATTGGGACAACGGCAGGAAGATTATGATAATGAGATATTTCAATATTAACACTACAATCACCAAGGTAAACAATCCCTTTCGTATTGCAGATGTAGCTTACACCCTAGTACTAGGTGAGAAATAACACATTCACGTAACAGATCACGCCCGTATTCCCCCTAAGGGTTAGACAAAAGCTTACCTATAATAACTAGTGGCTCTGTGAGCTGTAAACCTTGCGAGTCCTTATACAACATAAGCGCGCGCGGAGAGCGTGAAATGGTTGAAATATGTGCTTTTACGTTTTCAACCCCCATATCACCGCCATTTTGAAAAATTTCGAAAAACTGTTTGAACAAAAAAATTCGATATAATTATGGAACCTGCTTACAAAATTTCACGAGAAGCGGTTATGGAATGCGATCTGTAGAGGAGAACAAACAACCGGACATCCGGACATACGAAAGCATTTTTGCCGAAGCTGAAACAGAGACGCTTCGCGCTCGCTCGGTTAAGAAGTACACCCAAAGTACAATGTAATAAGGGGCGAGCCTATTGTCACACACCGGGCAGAAATCCAGACTCCATTTTGCTACTGAGAAATTTCAGATGGAAATAACAAGAACACTTTGCCCGACCCGGGAATTGAACCCAGGACCTCATGCTCAGCGGTAGCGGTTGCGACCACTTGAGAAACGAGGTAGTTCAGTAAAAATATTCATTGTTAAGTAATAGTGTTTGTGATTATGAGAGAACAATAAAGAAATTAAAAAAAAAGTCATAAAAACACGCGTTACAATCATGACAAATAAAATTACTCATCTTATGTATTTTGTTTGTTAAGTATTTTATTATTCGTGCCACCTGTACGTGACTACACGGAGCGAATGAGCAATATAAGAATTACAAAATAATCTTAATGAGACAAAGAAGGAAATATTTTGGTGAACGTATGAAATTCAAATTCAAATCTTTATTGCATATCACGTGTGTACAAGAATTTAATATTTTTTATAAATTCACATTGATCCTGTCGGGCACAACAATAATACAGTACATTATACGAGTAAGCAGTAGCATGATTTAAAATTAATAATTATAATGCTGTCCCAAATTAAAATAATGAAAAATAAATTAAAAAGTTACTACGTAAACGTAAGTTGGTATCCTCCTCGCAACATGACGGGTGATAAGACGCAGTTGCTTAAGCTACGGGTAGCCTAGAACACGGTGCTGTAGCTTAAAACAAAAGTATGGGAATCACATCCGACCAGTTTAAGTAGGCTTCTGCTTTTGGAGATACACTACCCAATTCTATAGATTTTTAATTTACTAGTAGAGTAATAACAAAGATGAATATTCTTATTGGTAGATGGGCTCATCTCAAAATGTTCATGGGTTTCGTCTAAACCACAGACTACATAGAGATACTATGTATAAATAGGTTTAAACACAATATGTTCCATTTTAATCAGATTTTCTTAAAATAACAACATTTTTTTTTACAAATAAATATATTTAACTAGTTGAAACACCTTTTAAATTTATTGTGTTAACATACAACGTTTGTTTAAATGGATAAAATCATCTAACGCAACATAAATTTTTGAAACTGATTTAAGTTTAAATGGAAAAAACGGAACGCAACTCGCGTAAATGTCAAAATATGTAGTAATTTATTTTATTCCGAATAGAATTTATGGATGCGGTTCGATTAATTTCTGGATTATTCTTGACGACTTTGCTTGTATGGACATTTAGGATTCTGCTTCTATCCATTACCCCGGAAAGGTATTGGATACCGGCAACTTCGCTTTATCGGAACGACCCCTGCGCGAAAATCTGGACTGTGTACTTGTTTGTGAAACGCACCGATATTGTGTTGTATAAAAATATGAATGCGAGCAAGTGTTGTGTGCTGAACTGCAAAAATTCAAGAGTTGGTCTTCAAATATTGTAAAAAAATATTGAAGAAGAAAATAATAAAGTAGGTATTTGACAATGGATTTAGTGTTTTATTTTTGGTTAAAAACTACTACCTAACTAAAATGGAAGGAAATAGGGCAGGGCATACTGCAGATTTGAAACTATTATAGCTATATGAAGCATTATATGTATACGTATAGCTAGTAGCTATACGTACCTATATATTGCTTCATGGAGTGTTGTTTTTAGTTGTTGCTAGAGGGCGCCAGCGCCTTGAATTGTTCGAGTGACGTCTCTATCTCCTTATATAAAATGTGCTCTGTGGCCTAGAAGAACAGTGACCGCCATATAAAGGCCGCAGTGACAGCTGCCACGAAAACGATGACAGCGGGGTTAGACTTTATGGTGCCAATAACTCTCGTAATCACGTCAGGGTCATCAATACAGGGGTAAAGGAATTAAAGAAGGAAGGAACAGGGCAAGCTCACTCAAACCCTATCGAAAAAAGAGGATCCTCCGACCAGACGGTTGTCATATCCGGTGGGCAACTGCCCGAAGATTGATGTCGGGACGTTGTAATATGCTAGTTGCACGGTAAACTCTGCTTGCGCGATGCAGGATTTTTCGTGACATCAGTGTGACGCGTAGCTCGCATATGGCGTTGTAGATGCCGCTACAGCTCTCTAGGAATACACACCAACTCACTTTCATTAATAACGTTTCAGTTATGTCTTTCGCTGATAAATTGCAGACGCTTTGTGGCGGTCACCGCTCTTTTAGGAAACCGTGGCTTTAATTATACACTTCTGTATTAGGCCCCGAATAAGGCTGATGTTGAGGACTGTGTGACTGTGCAAAGGAGGAAGCGTCAGTCGCAAACGAACAAGAACCGCTGCAGCAAAGCTCCTACGGAGCCCGGAGTAAGCTTAGGTGCCGCAAAGCCGAACACCCCGGTGTACATTTCCCGCCTACACTACACCACTAAGGTGGAGGAGATCGTGGAGTACGTGCGCCAGAAGGCGAGGTACACGCCGAGGGTGCAGTTACTGGAGTCGCAACGCAACGTCAACTTCAAGGCGTTCGTGGTGCGAGTACCGAATTGTTACCTGTCCGTCGTCATGCCAGAAGACTTTTAGCGGCAAGACGTGGTGTTCCGTCGCTTCCACGGACAAGTACCATAAGGCAGCTTAAGGACAAGCTAGTGAAGTGATACTAACATAGTTTTAAGCAATTTTTTAACACAAGTTCTGTTTTATATTTTATGTTAGTTTGTAAGGTATATGTATATGGGCCATTTTGCCTGAAATAAATGTTTTATTATTATTAAGGAGTCATCCAACTTCTACCGAGATACTGAGCTTATGAGCTGCACGATTACTGACAAATGCGTGCACTGCCTGGACAGGTCCACTCAGTCTGTGTGGTTTTTCTTCAAAAGACCATTTCAGACACAAATCTACATGGTCTTCACATGATCATGACCAAGATTATGTCTGGACTTTAAAAGAGATTGTGACCTCTGAGTTTGTTTCGGCCTTTCTTCTCAGAGTAGTCAAATAGGAAACGCCGACTTAATCTAGTTTTTAAAATATGATTTACGTGTAAAAGTGTTTGTACAAACCTTAAGTAGGTTTGTACAAACACTTTTACACGTCAATCAGAAATAAAATCATTTATACAGCAAGAGTAATCTGACGAAACTGGTAAGACAATACAGAATGGCACTGAAAGCTGCAGTGACTTCCCACGTCGCATTGAAACCAAAAACCCTCTGGGAAATGCTTGGATAAGACCCGTGGCATCTCAGAGCACACAACCTCCATCGCGATATGATTCAAAAACTAACTTCGTTGACGATCAGCGGCCTAGAAGATCCCGGTCCCACTTACACGAAATATGGACAATCCAACCCATTCCTTTTCTCAAATACAACAGGCGACATAGTATTTATATACAAATAAATCCTAGAGAGGAAAACCGCTCCACAAAAGATCGGCCCTCCACCATCAGCATAGGCTTTGACTCGCAGAGTCACTCCTAGTTTTTAGGAAACTTCAGGTCTAGGACCTGATGGGATCTTAAATTCAAAACTTCTCACGCTTTCTTTATATTATAATTCAACCGTGTATGGAAAGAATTACACAATAGGTTGCAAAAAATTGTCCCGGCCAAACTGCGCCAAATCAAATGCACTTGTAAAATTCGATTTGTAAGTGACATGTAACCTTTTCTAATAAACAATTAAATAAACATTCTATTACATTCTGTATTAGGGTCGCCAATTTGATTCTTTCACGGGAGAAATATTTGTATTGCCATTTAAAGATAGTTGGTCTGTTTCTCGTTGAGTTTATGTTTGTAAGTTTTATGACTAACATTTTAATGTGTTTTTACTGTTCGTGGTAGAGTGGAAGAAAAACGTTTGTTAATAATTACATACATACATAAGCTCACGCCTTTTTCCCATGGGGGTAGGCAGAAACTACAGAACGTCACCTGCTACGATCCTTACATATTTATTTTGCCTCGTTTACGTTCATACACGCACGCCGGTTGTAAGTGCTACTCACCTGACCATTCTGAAGAACATCACCAATAAGGTAATTATTACCTTATTTTATTTTTAACTAGTTGTTTGTGCCCGGCGTGGCACTAGTGAATCTCCAGTGGCTTGGGGTGTGCATTATGTGTCTGTCAGTCAGTTCGTTGACAAGGGATTCAGCCAACCCAAACTTTCCTTGAATTTGCCACAAAGTGAAAAATGCATTCCTTTTTTACAGAGCTTTTGTTTTGATCCTGAAACCTCAAGTTCACCCATCTGACTTCATACCTCTTAACCATCATCAATGTGTGGGTATATACTCGTAAATGCCCATCACGTGTAATAAATTCAAATCAATCAAAATTAATAAAGGAATTCAATCTACTTTTTGACGGGTAGCCAACTCATATACCTTTTACAACCACAGGGATGTACCGAGACCAGCGCCAAACCGCAGCGAGCTATTGCCAACAAAATGTTACGTTTATTAATATTGTCAGTGTATATTGGGAAACATAAAAATTACTTTATATTATAAAAAAAAACAATGGAACGGCAGAGGAGTAATAATGGTACCTACACACACTTTTAACCAGTTTCTATTTAGAATAGAATAGAATAGAATACTCTTTATTATGTACACCATAAAAATTACAGATATAAATGTAGAAATTTTACATAGGGTGACGAAAATAGGCGGTCTTATCGCTAAAAGCGATCTTTTACGACAACCTTTGGATGGATTCAAGGGAAAAGGAGAGACAATAATGCAGGTAGTCAGCGGTGTACCATTTACATATACAACAAATACATACATACATAAAATATATACCTATCTACATATAAAATATACAATAATAAACATGAAACAAGAGCAAGGAAACAAAGGAAAAGAAAATGAAGAGAAGGAAGGAAGGGAAAGGGAAGGAGGAGGAAGAAGAAAAGGATTTAATTAATTAATATTGTTTATTTATTTATTTAATATTTTGATGAACGATCAAAGTTAAAGGGAATCTGGTATAAAACCTGAACCGCTTCGTTACCCATGGTTTGAAGGAAGGGCGATAGGTAGGAAATATGTAGTAACTCTGTTGAGGATGCGTTCAGGCCACATTCCATCGAATAAGTTTAAATATTTAATGGGTAAAAGTACCTCACCAAACTGCGAAGTTTATGGGTGATTGAGGATATTTACAACGTGCTGATGGAATGTGACCGAAACGTACACAATAGACAATATTCGCTTGGTGTGGGATTTGAAGTGGGGGCATGTAACAGCATCCTAGCGTCCCCTATGTCTGAGGAGGCTAGGATGTTGTGCCGACTGTTGTTGGTTATTTACCAAAACGAATTGGAACAACACTATTAAGGAGGTCATAATTATAATAATAACTGTGTATTACCCATTGTTTAGTTTTAAGTTGTAGAATGTTTTCTGTTACGAGGGTGACATTATCACTAAGTGATAAAACCCTTTCAAATACTTTATTCATTTTACAAAAAAAAAAAAAAACTAATTACCATTAATTATCATGTTATTAAGTCCTCAGAGAGAGAACATATTGCTATTCACCAAGAATTTATCCAGACTTCTAATTTGGCCAAGGACAACCCTAAAGGAATACTCGACCCTTGGATGGGACTCTTGGTGCTAGATCTACCCATTAGACTATATATTGTAATTTATGTAATTTCTTCATAGCAATACTATAAACATTATAATGGTATGTGAATACAGGTCCTAGTTTATAAGTAGGATATAAGAAAGTAGATATAACATCCCTGCACTTTAGACACATACTATTTCAGGTAAACTGAATACGGTACATTGAATTTTATTTTCATTTGTGTGAACGTGGAAGAAACGCGCCCGCAGCATAAGGACATGGTAGGGCAGAAAGCGGGTTTTGATATAATATGAGAACTTGAATTTGCGCCAACCCTACCCTTTTTTTTTTCGGGTGTGAGATCATCAAATAACTTCTCCCGCTCTGGGTGGACCGGGAAGGCGTGTCAGACTTTTACTGACTAAAACCCACCCGTGTTCCTTCAGTTGCCTTTGTGCCAGGCCCACGGTAACTCTTTTGGACAAACCAGCGACCCTGGCAGGCATCAGCCCTAGAGGACCCCATCAGTGTGTGCTGACATCTCTTTGAGGCGGGCGTAGAACACAACGCGCCGTCGACCCGGGCCTGGTCCTTACCGGACGGCGAGCTACCCATTGTTCACCGTCCGTTAGCCCATACCCTGACATGCCGTCGTGACTCTAATTTGAAGTCTTCTTAAGTAGTGCAATAGATAAAGGGAAGACTTGACAGAGCTTCCCAAATGCTGCCAACTCAACAGCTGCTGCTGCTGCTGTCGACTTCTTTCTTAAAATTTGTCTACCGTGCTGGATGACTGGTCCTGAATATACCACGACTCGTCGATATAGATTGGCATCAATTAACACGATATTTGTGAATGTTGATCGCTGTCACAAAATGTACAGGTGTCCATATTATCTACCCTGTGTCATAATCCAAAAGTAAGTTTTGCAACGGTTCTGTTTTTCAGATCATAAAGCAATTTTAAATAGGTACGTATTGATAACTGGAAATTTACAGATCGCATATCGAGTCCCAACCCTACAAGAACAGGCTCGTACATCACTGGCTGGACGAGCTGTCACTTGAAAGTGACAGGAGCGACACTTCCCGCGCTTTCGAATTACCGGGCGATTTAGATATCAATGTTGGATGTTGTCTAATTATTGAAGTTATCAAAGTGATTGGTTATTAATACAAATTTTATTATTGAGAAGATGCCGTGTCAAAAATTGAAAAGAGTACGCTTAGATGAGCTGACAATGTTGCGAGGATGAGTAAAAGGCGGCTACCAAATAGTAGATTGTTATACAAGGGGCTAAAATTACCCTTTATATACGAGGTAGTTTTACTCCCGAGCTTTGGCGAGGGAGTAACTAGAAATCGAGTTATTATGGGTGTTTAGCGCCATGTGTCAGACACTCTACTTTTCACTACGATTGCGAGAAAATAAAAAATAATCCAATACATAAATAAATAGTTTACTTTTTATTTTTTTCTGTAGCAGCAACGCAATGCACGCATTCTACCGAAGAGATCGCCGCTTATAGTTCCATTTTCAAAAGTAAAATGTTATTTTTTATGAATCAGTAATAAGTCGAGTCCTTTATTCATGATTATTCTACTTATGAATAAAGGCTTTTTGTTATAGTAGGCTCGTTGGTAACTGAAAACAAAACCCTTAAACTAAAATATGCTATTTATCCCCGCTCTGGTAGGCTACAGTGACGAACTTTTTGAGCAAGAGGAGTGAAAAAGTATTTATAAGGCAGACGTGAATGGAAACGCCGGAAGGGGACGCCCTAATAAGGACATAATTATAGTGACCCTATTGGTGATTTTCTTCAGAAACGTCAGGTGCGTAGTACTTGCAACCAGCGTGCGAATATCATCAGATATATGAACGTAAACGAAGCGAAATGAGAATTGAAGGATCTTACTGGGTGGCGTTCTGTAGTTTCTACCTACGCCCATGGGAAGATGGCGTGTATAAGTATGGTATGTATAAGTAGCTTTTGCCCACGGCTTCGCCCGCGTGGATGTCGGAAATTATCCCACGGGAACGTACTACCGGGATAAAAGTATTGTATGTGTTAATCCAGGTTATAAACTACCTGTGTTCCAAATTCCATTCAAATCCGTTCAGTAGTTTTTGCGTGAAAGAGTAAAAAAACATCCATCTATCCATCCTCACAAACTTTTAAATTTATAATATTAGTAGGATTATTGAGTCTAACAGTGCATAGAACGATGTTTATTTCGGCTATCAATCTAACCGATGCGCTACGCTATTCTCAAGAAATCAAACACAATGAAATTTCTCGTATTCAATTACATTAGAAGTTTCACTTTATACTCTCATAAGTTCTAACTGACACGGATGGATAGTTAAAAGCAGTTTGTAGCAGTTTGAGTTATTAATAGGTCTTTACCTATGAAATTGCCGTTTTGTATGAAAAAATTTAAACGATTTTTTTTCATGAATTTTTTATTTGTATTAATCGAAGTAATCACCCATGCAATCAATGCATCTTTGCCATCGCAGTGGCAGTTTATTGATGCCCTTCTTAAAGAAATCAGCTGGACGGGAGGCAACAAATTCTTCAAAGGCATTTTGTACTGCCTCTCGGGTATTAAATTTTTTTCCCGCCAAGAAGTTATCCAAATTCTGGAAAAAGTAGTAGTCTGTAGGCGCAAGGTCTGGTGAGTAGGGCGGATGACGGAGAGCTTCCAACCCCAGTTCTTGCAACTTGGAGACCGTCTGCTGTGCAGTATGAGGTCGCGCGTTGTCGTGCAGGAGCAGCGGAGACGAGCGATTGACCAATGCTGGTTGGAGATGCGCCAGCTTCTCCATCATTGTGTTCAGTTCTTCACAGTACACATCTGCAGTAATGCTCACCCCGTTTGGTAAGAAGCTGTGATGAATCACACCGGCGCTAGACCACCAAACAGTGACCATCACTTTTCTAGGGGTAAGTTTTCATTTAGGGCATTGTTTAGGTGCTGAACCAGGATCCAACCAACTTGCTGAGCGCTTACGGTTATCAAACAGAATCCATTTTTCATCGCAGGTAACAATGCGGTTCAAAATTCCTTCATTTGTGTGTCTGTTGAGCAGTGCAAGGCACGTCTCGACGCGTACTTCGCGCTGGCGATCATTGAGTTCGTGGGGCACTCATTTGTCAAGCTTTTTTACCTTGCCAATTTGACGCAAATGGACCAATATTGTTTTGACGCTAACGTCGAAAGCTGCTGCTAATTCAGCCGTAGATTGTGTATCATCAGCTTCCACAATCGCCTTTAATTCGTCATTGTCGACCAAAGTCTTCGGACGACCGCGAGGTTCATTTTTCAGGTCGAAATTTCCAGAACGGAAGCGAGCAAACCAATAACAGGTGGTGCGTTGGTTTGTAGTGTTAGCTCCGTAAACGTCGTTGATGTTGCGTGCCGCTTGTGCCGCGTTGCTGCCACGACGGTACTCATATTCCATAATTACTCGAATTTTTAACGTATCCATGATGACGAAAAAGATTGAAATGCGATGAAAATGTAACACTAATCAATAAAGAAATGACTACTTTTAGAAAAAAAAAACCATGTTTTTAAAATAAAATTAATTTGAAATTAGAATTCTTAGCCAAACAAAAATTATTTTGATTTGAAATGGCCAGTACTGCAGAACGGCAATTTCATAGGTAAAGACCTAATATTTGTGTGGGCTAAGAGCCAATACTCTGAGAGTATTATTGAAAAGTATTTTGTTTTAGCTTGGCAGGAGTTTGAAGCAGGTAAACAAGAACAAAACGAAAATGGAACGAAACAAATGATCAGAAGGTCGATTCCCGTAATTAAAAACGTCCAAATTTTGTCTCAACTTTATCTCAGCAATAAATAATGTCAAAAAATTGACAAAAATGTTGGTAAATTACAAGTATTTTCAACTGACTTCAAAAAAAGGAGGAGGTTCTCAATTCAAATATGTTCTTTTTTTTTTAGTTTACTAACTCAGAACTTTTTTCTGGGTGAACGGATTGAGATGATTCTTTTTTTATTTGATAGTTGGTGCTTCACATGTGGTTTCATATAAATTTGATTGAGTTCTGACCAATATTTTTCGAGTTATCCTTAATACTGCATATTTTTTCCACTTCATTTATACTCGTATTGATGATGTTTTAATAATTTCCTGTCACTGTTATTTACATATCAAGTAGTCGAATACGAATTTGTGTGGGATAGGTACCGCAACTTAAAAGTGAAAAATATTTTTTTTGTTACAAAAGAACTGCCGAAATTAAAGTTATTTTCGCGTTTTTTTGTGCTTTTTTAGAAGTCGGTTGTTTTTTTTTGTAAGAAAACATTTTGTCAGATTGAGACAGATTACAATGCAAACGAACGTTCTTAAAAATACCATAAGTGCCTCTCAGATTCGGAAAAGAATAAGAAAAATTATAAACCAGTGCCGGTGAAAGTTATTAAGAAAGAATAACATAAAATTTATTTGGCAACAGTACATATGTCCGTGAAACACAAAATACAAATTTAAAAAAAAATTAATACAGGCACATAAAACTATACAACATTGTAGCAGTAATTTGAAGGTCAGTTTTACACAGACAGTTAGTGGCTTTATTGAATTATTTACATACTTGGCACCTGTATTGGCACGAGAGGTTAAAGCATTAACTAAAAAAAATAAAAATTGCGCAGTGAACAAAAGAAAACCAAAGAACAAATACTTATCGTTCTACGTATCTTGTTCAGTTCAGTTAAGTTTCAGAATACAACAGAGATACGACCTTCTTTATTTAGAAACAATGCCATTTTCCCATCACTCATTCATTTATTTCTTCCTTCCTTTATTTTTCTTTATTCCCCGGGCCCAAAAAGGAAAGACAATGATCCTCGTAACACAATACCCCGTTACATCAAAGGTCGGTTGTATAATAAGGCACAGAATAGAACAGAAGGGTTACTATAGAACGGGGGAAAATAGGCACACGCACACATATAGGCGTGCGTACGAAGATCTAAGTCTATAGTCTGGTCCAATAGTATCCAATGAAAATGTAAACACATGGATCAGAAAACGTACCCGTGGATACAAATATATCAGTGCCACTTAAAGGTTGAGTGCTTTCATTTAATTATTTGAACTAGAGGTCGCCCATTGGTTGAAATTCGACCAATGGGCATTCATTCTACTCTTTATTTTTTATAAACCTTTACTTCATGTCATTGTCATCTGAATCCATAGCAAATAATGTATTTTTATGAATAATAAAAAAAATAGCATTCTGCACTCCTTCTCTACATAAACTATAAGTGTGCGAAATTTCATACTCCTCCGTCCGCGCAATTTTCGTAAAAAGGGGTCTAAAGTTTTTGCTTCACGTATGAATATATAGATACTGCTATCAGAAATTATAATTTTAAATCACTTTTAAAATGTTGGTCGATGATTTTTCAATTACAATTTAATTTTTTTATACAAACAATATTTTTTGGAAAATATTGTGAAATTTAAAACATCTAAATACAGATGAATGTGTTACTAATTCCCTTCAGTCAGTGATTGCGTAAGAATTTAACCTGAACAGGGTTTGTTTACACTTCCATCAGATACTTTTGGAACAGACCATATCTCGATCTATTGAAATTTGCAAGAGCGCTTGCACTCTGTGTACGTGAAGCGTATCTATGTGTGCGTGCGTTTTCGCTTTGTATGGATCCGACCTTCTGTCGTATTCTGTGACTAAGGAATGCAACGTATCGCGTGAGAGTATCGTGTAACTGTATTTTGGTTAGGCGTTATCGGTGATACGAGGTTTTTATATTTCTTTGTTTTTGTGAAAGTATTCTTACATCTGCAGAACAAAGGGATGTTTTGATGGATGTTAGATTTGAGTGCTAATAAATTAGACTGTTGAAATACATAATTATACTACGTATAATACATGTATGTTCCAAGTTAGAAACGTTCTCTTACAACTTGTGTTAGATTCTTTCTGCATTGTTAATTTTCAGGATGTATTTCTTCACTTTAAATTCAAGAAAATATGCTCACAAAGCATAGAAAGTATATTTTATTGATACAGTATTTTATCTCACGTAGCGACGCGCGCTTTAGTTGTGGTAACCTAGTGTACAAACACGCTGTGAATTTGTGCGTAAAGACGAGTTGCGTTCGCACATAACACACACACACACGCACAGACACACATCCGTCTTCGCCATTGTCTTGGACGATAACAAGAGCTGCTGCGCATACACACACATTCACAGCGTATTTGTACACTGGGTAACCACAAGTAAAGCGCGCGTCGCTTAGTGAGATAAAAATACTGTACTGGTCAGATGAAACCACATTTTAGTGATGGAGAAGCAGTCCCCTTAAGGCGCTTCCCTGACCAAACGACCTTGAGCGTTCGGTCCTTCTCTGTTCCGTCGCTGAGTCTCGCTCTGTCCCGCTCCCTGCGCACGCCCATTTATCATAGAATCCTTAAATTATTTGAACGTCACCTTTAAGGAAAGATGCATTCAATGAATAATTTTAGTCACTTTTTTATAAAGAGATTTTAAATGTATTTACAACACATAAAAACAAATAAGAACTAGCAATGTGATGATATGATAACGAACATTTATAATGTGCTTTTAGATGTAGTTTATTACCCATAGTGAATGAGTTATTTTTTTATTTTTTTTTAAAACATTGCCCCACACTAGGAATTTCTCCTGTATTGTGGGTGCGTTTACAAACATTTAAACTCACATACACAAACAGCCAGACCCGGAACAACTACTTGTAGGTCATACAAATATTTGTTCCGTGCGGGAATCGAACCCGCGACACGCAGCTCAGCAGTCAATCGCTTAACCACAGCGCCAACCGTGCCGACAAGTTAATAGCTTCTGAATAAAGGCTCGTGAACACTGGCGCTACGCGACAACGTACACAAAGGCACCGCGTGCAGCGCGACGGGCGGCACCTTTGTGTCGGGCTGTCGCGTCGCGCCAGTGTGCACGAGCCTTTACGCACTATGGCAAGGTTTTGGTCGGGGTACCGCCTTTACCACAGAATTGGTGTGTAAATGACCAAAACACATATTTAAATAAAACAAAACCGCCCCGTTTTTCTTATGACCCGTGCTCACACATAGACACACGGAAATGCTCACCTAAATGCTACAGAAACGAGGAATAATATAATTTCTAAGTTTCTACAAAGATAAAAGACTTAGCACAAATTACTTTAGTTGCTTTTCCTCTAGCGTGTGAAAAGAAATATAGCGGCATTGTACGGAGAAAGATAAGGTTGTCTGTATGTTTACATATTTAGAGGGTTTCTTGTTATTTGGATTAAAATATTCTATTTACATACATTGCCATGTTCGCTACTTAGTGGGACAATTTTTATTTTGAGTGGAAACACTTTGTCTAACTTAAAAATTAACAAGTTTTTCATAACTACCTCCAGTCCAGTGGTCGCTAGCGCTACTATTGAGCATGAGGTCCTGGATTCGATTCCCAGGTCGGGCAAAGTGTTATTGGGCTTTTCCATCTGGTATTTCTCAGTAGCAGCCCAGAGTCTGGAATTTATGTCCGATAGTGGCAATAGGCTCGCTCCATATTACATGGGACTTAAACATACCTGGCGAAATGTGGGTGTACTATGGGTATATCCTTTTTTTTTTTGTGGTTGACATCATCAAGTGACTTCTCCCGCTCCCCCTGCCTAACCCTTCGGGAAACAAGATGTGATGTTATGTTTTTCACAACTTAGTGTCGTTTTTGCTGTGGTTGTGAATGTAAGGTGTGAGGGAAAGATTCTGGTTATTTTTTTACACATTATAGAAAACTAGCTTTTGCCCGCGGCTTCGCTCGCGTTAATTTAGACTTTGACAATCACTTCGGGCTATAATTCAATCATGAGTCGAAAGACACGTGGCGCCATCTATTATCATAAGAAAGTTATTGTGGTTTTCCTCGGGAACAGTACTTTTTTTCAGGATGAAAGGTACCCTATGTCCGTTTCTGTACACCTGACAACGTATATGCAAAATTTCAGGATGATCGGCTCAGTGGTTTAGGCGTGAAAAGGTAACAAACAAACTTACTTTCGCATTTATAATATTAGTTAGGATAATGTGTTTGCATTTTCATACTACGTATATAATCTGTTACAATTCGATGGATTTAAAGAAATTGATAATCCATTGCTTCATATTTTTATCTTGATTATTGTACAAGGTAATTCACTATTTTAACTTCTTATGACAATATTCTGTTAGGGTATACTGTGCCTTGTCACATCAAGGTATCACTATTCGGAATATGCGGGAGGTTAAAACCCCTCTGGCCATTAAATTAGTTTATATGGCTTTAGTGAGAAGTAAACTGGAGTCGGCTTCGATTATTTGGAACCCTAAATGGAAACTTAACCCTTAACCGTACTTACGCCTTGCTTCTTGAGAAGTTCCAAAAAAAAATCCTGAGATTTTTATTTAAGAAACATTGCTTACACAAAAAATTGCTTCCTAGCAATATTTCAACTTCAAGAGAGTTAAATTTCAGCACTCCTATGCTGAAATTTAACTCTCTTGAAGTTAGGCGTAATTACTTCTTATTCATGTTTGCTTGTCGTGTCCTTAGTGAGGAGTCAGAGTGTCCGGAACTAGTAGCTCAGCTTGTGAGACTTTTTGTTCCTCCTGTACCCAAATACCAACTTAGACCGCGACGACACGGATTGTTAGCCGTTCCGTCAGCTAGCACAGTTTCACATTCTAACTGAATGCTCTACTGGCATCGACACTGGAGTGTGATTTATTTGCCGCGAGATGGATAGACGTATGTCGTGTGTGTATGTTTGAGATTCTGTGAGATGATGGACGATAGATAAGCTTTTGATTTTTGTCCCAATTTTATTTGATTGTTATTTGTTAATTTTACTTGTTTTGTAAGTTATATTTATGTACTATGCATAGATATTATTCCTTCCTTATTTTAAATATGTCTATTTTTATTGAAATTCTAACTGTGCAATTACTTGGACCTAGTTCTGTAATGTTATGTATGTTTTTACCAATAAATAAATCAATAGCAAATATGTGTTTGAATTTAATACTGCCGAAAATCTGGCTCCACGGCGCCCGCCTCGTTTGGGGACCATACTATTTATCTAAATAAGTAATAAATACAACTTTATACCGTTAACCATAATGTTAAGTAGGGTTATAGAAAAGCCTGTAACAATGATTTAATAAATATATTTTTATATTATGTTTCAAAATTTCATCTGCTCGGCAACGTAAATATCGCAATGAATATTGTTCAAGTGTTAAAATGTAACACATTGTCATTTTAAGTCTTTTTACGAAGTTAGGCTGCTAGTCTCAACGCGATGTCAGTTTAATTTAATTTGAATATAGAAAGAAATAACGACACAAACTTTACATGGCACCAAAACTCAAAGAAACATTTTTAATTTAAACAAGAACGAATCGACTAAGAATTTGTTGTTAGCATAGAGGCTGTGCCAAATAGGTCTGTCCACAGTAAGACTGCCAGACAATTATGTCTGATACTGATTATATTGAATCTATTGTGAGTCATAATAGATAAAAAAAAAACAGCTAAGTACATTAAAAATACTTCGACAAATACTTGGAGAAGTCACATTAACTACGATTCCTATAATTATACCTTTAAGATTATATCTTTTTGATTTAGGGTTCTAGGATTTGAACCCCCAACTTGCTGCTAAAGTTTTGAATCTGTTACCATCTGAACCACTATAAAAATATATTGAAATTATGTCACTATCATATCATTTATATAAGGAACAGGGTGTAACGTTCACTCATACCTCCATAGAAAAGGGATGATCTTCCGACCAGACGGGTGTCGTATCTGGTGTGCAACTGCCCGACTTTTGATGTCGGGACGTTGTATATGTTAGATGCGCGGTAAACTCTGCTTGCGCGATGAAGGATTTTGCGTGACCTCAATGTGACGTGTAGCACGCATGTGGCGATTTAGATACCGCTACACATTCACCAAAATCAAGAGGCCATAATAATGTCACTATAGGTCATTTTTTAATTAACAAATAATATAGGAAATCTAAGATTTACTTTGTTTTATCGAGTTCATAACGCGAAAACGAATAATTTTTTTATACTACCTACCCACTATACAACTTCAAGGTATAAAGTTTATGGTAAGCCAGAGCTGAACAAATTTGGCGCCCAACGTAGGAGCGCGCTGTCCAGTAATTTAATTTTGCAGCTTTGTATTTAAGCTGCGGTCTAGATAAATGAGGACATTAAAAGTGAAGTTTTTATGCGTGTGCCGCATATTTTTTGTTTGAATATAAGTAACGAAAAAGTTTTAATATAATTATGAACAAATTAATGGTAAGAACGTTTTAGATCTGCATGAAAATAAAATCGAAATACAAGATTAAAAACATTTTTTGTTGGAGATACTCTATAGATACCTACATCACATTTTATTATATTCACAATGTTATATAAAATGGCCCCTGCAGAGGGTATAGGTATAAAACATATTAATAATTTGCCTATCCACTTATGTCTTCGATATCGTAGGACTAGAAAAAGATAAAGCACAGCTACTTTATATTTTCAAATTGATATTTCAATAGATCTTCAAAGGTACTTCAAACTATAAAATTGCAATATATTCAATACTTTAATAAATTGTGACTCATTCTTCCATACAATATTGGCGCCCAATTGGGACTCTAAGTAAATATGCTCGGATAAGACATTTTCATTTATCAAATAACCCAATAACTATATTTATTAGAAAATATCAAACATATTTCGTCTAAATTGCATTTGTTCAGAAGACTGAAAGCGTAAACTGTGCATTTATTACTTCAATTTTGGCTCTCATACGAATTAATGTTTCTGTTCGAAAGTCGTTACTTGAAGAGTATTGGAAATGTCTGACAACTAGTTTAAGCAAATGATGAGACTGAGTTTTATGTAAGTCGGATCAATAATTTATTATAATTTTTTGGGTCGATAATCTGCAAATAATATCGCCCGCTGTGGGCGGAGCGGGAAAGCGGGCAGACATTTACTGACTAAAACCCTCCCGTGTTCCTTCAGTTGCCTGTGTGTCAGGGCTACGGTAACTCTTTCGAACAATTCGCGACCCTGGCCGGCATTGGCCCTAGCGGACCCCGTCAATTTTATTAGTGCTGACATCTCTATGAGGCGCGCGTGGAAAACAACGCGCCATCGAACCGGGCCTGGTCGTTACCGGACGGCGAGTTACTCATTGCTCGCCGTCCGCAAGCCCGCGCCTGCAGTGCACGGTGGCCATGTCGGGTCAATACTGACATTTGATGACAATGTTTAAAAGTTTATAAGTGTTTATCCAATAGTATAACTAAGCCTTAGTAACTAATAGAAGGGTTCCATCACATTTTCATTCCCTCCGAAACAAACGTACTGATTTAAAAATAACAAAAAATAAACTTTGCGTTTACAATGACAACTTAATCCTATCAATTTTAGATGGGCTGACTTTAAATATTAACTGGCGGTAAATACCGCTGTACTTGCTCTAAATAAATTAGTCGAAACCATTCAATGAGCATCTTTCTTATCTGTAACAATTTAGGGTATAAATAAACTTAAGGCAATAAATAACAGAGAAAAGGCATTGACGGGTAAAACTGATTGGCGCCCGCTGTGGGACCGCACTAGATCTAAATACCGACAGAATAATAGTTATTCTAGTTTATATATATATAGAAAGGATATTACTTTTTTTTTTTTACTAAACCAAAAACTCCTCCATGATCAAAAATTTGTATATCTTTTTGTTCTTTAAAAATAAATAAGAAAATGTTTTAATAATACTTATAAAAAAACTGTCAAAATGTCAGTCAATTGTATGCTTATATATGAATGATTGCAGAATAACGGCTCGAAAAAGAATTTTTATTGAGAGTTTTGAAAAATGTTTATTACTTTCGTTTTCTTGAAACGAATAATTTAATTATTCATATGATCTGTTCTAGGAATGATCTAGAGTCTATTTTACTTCAGCAGTAACAAAACTTTGCGAAAAATAAGTGAAAAAGCCAGTAATAAAATAAAACATTGGGTTTTATTTTACGTATTATCTTCAATGATGTCTGGGCCGAACCTATCAAATAAATGAGGTTCTCCCAAAAACACTTCTATAAAGTAATCGCAAAGAGTGTTGATAACAATAAATAAATAATTCGTTTCTTGGTGAGACAAAGATAAAACTGTTACCAGTCAGTTTTCGTAGAACATCTTTAGACATGCAGTGTGCACTAATTTGTATCTCTATAAAAATAAATCAAAGTTTATCTAATGCACAACGAGAATTAAATTAAGGGAGAAGTGTGGAATACACAACGATGGCCCTATAAAAATAATAAAAATATTAAACTGTATAATTTCTCGATTCCCGACACGGATAAAGCAACAAAACGATGATTCAATAAATCCATACTAACTTCGATTTATTTCACTATAAAATAAAAACTTCCTAAATAACCTCTACTAGTAATTTCGGAGACAATTCGAGAACTAATAAAATAAAAAACGGCTGTATATCGTCTGTGGATCCGCCATTTTGTGAAAATAAAGTAAAGATGGCAGCCATAAGGATGGATTACTGCCCGAGAATGTATTATGCGAAGGAAAATGAGGGTTCTAGTTTATTTGTAGATTTGTTTTATACTATGAATAAGATACTTAACACGCAGTATTATTTTGCTTAATAAGATACTAGTCTAGTCGACAAGTTAAAAATGGTGTTAATTCGACATACTACTGCTAAAATTATGTGGTTTAGCTCATGCGATTCGGAATAATGTCTAGACCATTGTGCTAAAAAATTGAATTAGCACATAAAAAATTCCAAAAGTTATTAACAATTAAACACCTTCAAAAAATAGCGTTTCGTTTATTGCTTATTGTCCGTAAACTATAAATATTTTCGAAATTTGAAAAAAAGATCCTTAAAGAGGAGGAAATTTAGTAAAAAAAAGTTCCAACTCCCGGAACTGTAGCTCCATTATTTATAATTTTAATTTAACGCTGAAAATAGCCCGCCGCGCGCCATTGTTAGGTTGCGCGCACGGCCTCGAAAGCGAGTACGGCACTTAAAAAATTTTTTTTCAAGTACTTAAAGTTAATTGAAAAATCTAAAAAAAATATTGCATAATCTAAACACTTTAAAAAATTTATTTCCGTTGGAATTTTTTATAAAAACATATTTTTAAATATTCTAGACGATTGTTAATTAAGAAAATTTTGTCCAATTTCCATCATCCTTCTAAACTAAAAAAAATGTTTAAATAATTACCTTTATAACGCGCTCATCCCTATTCTCAGGTAGCGTAGGGTCCGCGAGGGTGGGTGCCTGCGGGCGGGGGGCGGGAACACCTACCCACGCCGACCGCAGTGCGTTCGCGCCAGTAGGACGGCGTCATCGGAAAGGCTCGGGAATCCGCACGCGCATTAATTGTGCTGTTCGCGTCTTATTGCTAACATAATTTATGTGATAAGTGGTACGCTACCTGTGTTGTTTCGTAATAAACATGTGTGAAATGTACAACGTGTTTACTTATAACGATCCCAAACCCTGAACGTTATAAGTGGCGCTTCCAACTAGTGGCCCCGAATCCAGTCTAAACCGGTTTGTGCCCGTTGTATCCGTAGGTACGTAGAGAAGATGCCGCCACGCAAAGTACGTACGGCTACGGACGCTAACGTGAGTGACGCACAATCGAGCTCGGAAGATGAAGCCGCGAGACCTTCGCCAGCACTCATGTCTGGGGACCAGTTGACTTCATTCCTTACCGCCTTCGCGAAGACTCAGGCGGAAGTGAATCGGCAGCTTGTCGAATCCCTCATGGCATCGTATGCGAGAGATGGGCCATCAGCACCCCTAGCAGGTTCTAGTGCTGCGATCGCATCTTCCTCACCGACACCGTCATTGTTGACAAGTAAGACTGGCAACATGTCTAAATGTACATCACGCTTCGATGGTCAGAGCAGAGACCCCGAAGTCGTAGAAGCGTTCATCGACTCAGTGGAGATATTTAAAGAGTGTTCGTCGGACAGCGATGACCTTGCACTACGTGGTCTACCCATGCTGCTTCACGGCGAGGCTGCAGTATGGTGGAGAGGAGTCCGGACCGAAGTGTCCTCGTGGCCCGAAGCCGTCAAAAGACTACGATGTATGTATGGTGTTCCGCGTCCTGCCTACAAAGTCTTCCGTAACATATTCGCTGACGAGCAAAACGGAGAGCTCGCGGATACATTTATTGTTAAAGTTCGTGGTATGATGTCTAAATTACCATACATATTACCCGAAGAAGCGAAGTTGGACATGATATACGGCTTATTGGATAAACGTATTCGCAAACGCTTAGCACGGGATGCCGTAGTCAGTATTGAATCCCTGATTGACAAGGCGCGAGCAATAGAAGAATCGCTCATGGAAAATTCTAGTACGAGCATAACTTCGACACAATCAGCGCAGGCGCGATCGGCGCGCCACATGCCGCCGCCCGGCTCGCGAACTTCGCGCGTCGCATCGGAGAGCGCGAATTCGGCGGGAAACGCTGGACCAACGTCCGCGTCGCTGCCTGCGCCTGTGCCGCGGAGTACCGCGGTAGCTCAGCGGTCGGAGGTACATTCTCCACATCGTACGTCGTCGCCTTCGAATCGAATCAGTGCCGATAAAAGTTATTGTGCGAGTAAAGTGAAAAGTGATACGAGTGACAAAAAGCTATTTTGTGTATATTGTAAGACCCGTGGCCATACTCGGGATACGTGCCCGAAAAAAGACTCTAAGGGCTCGGTTAATAGTAATAAGTCTAACTTGTATTGCTATGGTTGTGGTGAAAAGGGTTATATTCGAGCTAATTGTCCAACATGTCAAAATAACATTTCTACTTGCGATGTTGTAGATTTAAATACGCCTCAAATGCAAAATAATATATTTTACTCACTTAATACGATATGTAATGCTAAGTGTAACGATACCAACATTATTGTAACTGATGGCCGACCTATTTTAAATATTGAGATTTATGGGTACAATGGTACAGCGCTTATAGATACCGCCGCCCGGCGCAGTATCGCAGGTTCAACGTTGTACTCACTTTTGTTACGTTTGGGCATTCAATTTAATTCGCAAATTATGTCGGTTAAGCTTGCTGATGGTAGCATACGTACCAATAATATTTTGTTAGCGTGTGTAAATGTCAATTGTATGGCTATGTGTATACCTATAGAATTTGTTATATTCCCTAACGCCTCAAATAATGAGACTCTTTTAGGGATAGATTTCATTACAAAGTCCAAGTTGGTCCTGAATTTTTCGTCCATGACATGGTTCACAGCTGATCGGCCTCGGGTCATTCACCCCCTGCTAACAGAAAGTTCACGCGACGTGGTGGAGTGCGCCTCTGTCAACCTATTGAGGGAAGATGAGGGCATTTTGTTGACCCAGGAGGAGCGTTCCAGCTTAGAAGGTCTACTCGGTGAGTATTCTGATATTTTTGATTTAGTTGGAGATCCGACGCCATTCGCCGAGCATCACATAGATACGGGTGATCATCCCCCTATTGCTGTTCCACCATATCGAGTCACGCCGGCTAAGAAGGAAATTATTCGTGTGGAACTCGATCAGATGTTAAAAGAGGGAATCATTGAGGAGTGCGAGTCTGCCTGGTCTGCACCAACTGTTCTGGTACCAAAAGCTAATGGTGGGTATAGGTTTTGTGTAGACTACAGGAGGCTCAATGCAGTGACAAAAAGTGATGCGTATCCTATGCCACGCATTGACGAGTTGCTGCAGTCAACTAAGAAGGGTTGCGTGATGAGTTCCTGTGACCTTCGAAGTGGTTACTGGCAGTGTAGCATCAGGGACCAGGATAAAACAGCCTTTGTCACACCGTTCGGTACGTATCGCTTCAAACGTATGCCATTTGGCCTTAAGAATGCGCCGGCTACGTTTCAGAGGCTTATTGACAGGTTTCGTTCGGGATCCTCGCTTAAGGATGTTACAGTACTAACATACCTAGATGATATACTGGTGATATCAGAGTCGTACACCCGTCACCTTTGCGATCTCCGTGCGGTATTCAACCGTCTCCGCTTGTTTAAGCTCCGTGCAAATCGAGACAAGTGTGTCTTCGCCAGGGAAAAGGTTAAGTACTTAGGTCACGTGATCTCTCAGGAGGGTATCTCTCCGGATGAGGACAAGGTACGTGCTGTTCTGAATATGAATGAGCCAACGTGTCTTCAGCAATTGCGCACTTTCCTTCAAACATGCTCTTGGTTCCGCAAATTCATACCAGATTTTGCGAAAGTAGCCGAACCACTCACGCGCTTGACCAAGAAATCGCGCGTATGGGAATGGAGTTTAGAGCAAGGTAAGGCTTTTGAAGCTCTTAAGAAGCTGCTCACCACATCTCCTATTCTGGTCCAAGCGGATTATACGAAACCATTTCTACTGAGGACTGACTCGAGTAATTATGCCTTAGGTGCAGCTTTACTCCAGGGGGAGTCACCCCATGATGAACATCCGATAGAGTACGCTAGCCGTCTGCTCACACCAGCCGAGCAAAACTACTCAACAACTGAGAGAGAGGCTCTCGCGGTAGTCTGGGCTGTCGAGCGATTCCGCGGCTATATCGATGGTCATCAAGTCCGTGTGATGACTGACCACCAAACCCTGAAGTGGCTGTTCTCCCTCAAATCCCCAAGCGGCAGGTTGGTTCGCTGGGCCATGAAGCTGCAAGCTTTTGACCTACGTATCGAATATACACCAGGTAAGGCAAATGTACTAGCCGATGCTCTTAGTCGACCCGTAAAAGAGGATGGTGGGCCACCTGGATGGGACATCTGCCCGGTTGTCGTGGACGTACCACATTGGGATGCAACGTCGACCCGGGAGGCACAGTTGGCTGATCCGGAAGTTGCCAAGATCATCCAAGACTTAGAAGGTAAGGATGAACTCGCTGTTACCCGCTGGACTGAAAGAGGCTATCTCTTAAATCAAGCTGTTTTGTATAGGTATGCGCCTGATACTGATTCCGAGGAGCCTCAACTCGTCATACCAGAAAGCCTGCGAAACAAAATCATGTTCGAGTGCCATGACTCATCCACTGCCGCTCATGGTGGTATCGACAGAACAGTCCATCGTATCTCGCAAAGGTTCTACTTTCCTGGTATGAGACGGTTTGTAACTCAATATCTTAAAACATGTGTCGAATGTCAGCGATACAAGCCGTCGAACATTAAGCCAGCTGGACTGCTACAGACTCCAGTCCCCGCTCAGAGGTTTGAAACCATTGCCACTGACCTCTTTGGTCCGTTGCCTAGAGGACCGCAAGGTGAGAGATGGATCCTCATTGTGGAGGACACTGCCAGTAAATGGGTGGAAGTCTTCGCTCTCACAGAAGCTACAGCAGAGATATGTGCTAAGACGCTGGTCAACGAGGTATTTATGAGATTTGGTCTCCCTCGGCGCTTGATCTCTGATAACGGAGTGCAGTTTGTAGCAGATGTCATGCAGAAGGCCATGTTCGTTTTAGGTGTAAAGCAAAGCCTGGTGCCTCTCTATCACCCAGAGTCAAATCCGGTAGAACGTAAAAATAGGGACCTCAAGGCTCAGCTCGCCATCTTGGTTGAAGGTCGCCACCAGAACTGGCCAGAGGTATTGCCGTTTGTACGGTTTGCTTTTAATAGTTCTCTCACGAGGTCTACAGAGTACACGCCTGCTTACCTGACTTTCGGTCGTGAGCTGCGGTCCCCTTTGACCGTCCAGGCGGATCTGAGAGCGGTCGTGGAGTCTGAAAATTTTGTACCCCAGATTACACCGTACTTGCTCAAGCTCGCAGATGCCGTCTCGACGGCCAAGGAGAACCTTGAGCGTCATCAGGATGCTCGCAAAGTTTATGCTGATAAGGGTCGGTCGTCTCCTGAGGAATATATCGAAGGTGACTTGGTGTTAATGAAGACCCATGTGCTCAGTAACGCCGCAAAGGGTGTCACTTCCAAGTTCAACCCGAAACGAGATGGACCGTACGTCATCTCTAAAAAGGTCAGTCCTACTACTTATCTGTTAGCCCATAAATCTGGTGAAGTTTTTGGTAAGTACCACGTCTCGGACTTAAGGCACTACCATGCTAGAGAGGGTGAATGTCCTGAACCAGTCGTTCCGAAGCGTGGCAGAGGTCGTCCGCGCAAAGCTATTGCCTAAGTGTTAGACCCCGTAATTCGTTGTCGTTTGACCAGTTGGGGGACCCTCACCTGATCAAAAGGGGGAGTGTATAACGCGCTCATCCCTATTCTCAGGTAGCGTAGGGTCCGCGAGGGTGGGTGCCTGCGGGCGGGGGGCGGGAACACCTACCCACGCCGACCGCAGTGCGTTCGCGCCAGTAGGACGGCGTCATCGGAAAGGCTCGGGAATCCGCACGCGCATTAATTGTGCTGTTCGCGTCTTATTGCTAACATAATTTATGTGATAAGTGGTACGCTACCTGTGTTGTTTCGTAATAAACATGTGTGAAATGTGCAACGTGTTTACTTATAACGATCCCAAACCCTGAACGTTATACCTTAAAATTATTTCGCCGCGTGGACCTCTTCTTATAAATATATTAAACAAGATTGCGTCGTCTAAGTTATGAAATTGTTAATATTTTGTTAATAATAATTTTTTTAAGTTAACAAAAAAAGAAAAAGCACAATTATGTTGTAAAGAAATTTTTTTTCTTTATTTATTATTATATTTTCGTTTTTATGTCAATAAAAGACATCTTTTAATTGAAAAAAATATATTTTTTATCCATTTGTTTATAAACATTTTGTTAACAAATGGACTATTTATATATTTTTGAAATTTTTTTTTTTACAATTTTATAGAGAACTGTCAATTATGATTTTTAGAAAAAAAAAAAATTCTTAATAATTATTTTTAATTGTTTATAATCGTTTTTTTTTTATTTGTTGTTTAAATTATTAGTTAAGAATTTTTTTTTTTCTAAAAATCATAATTGACCTTTCTCTAAAAAATTACAGAAAAAAATTTTTTTTTCCTTAACAATAGCATTGTTTATTAACTTTACAATTTGTTATAAACAAATTCTTAACTTTGTTTTATTTTTTTCCTGTAAGTAATAATAATTACAAAAACGACCTCGTGCATTAAAATACCGAAAAAAAAATTATATTATTTTTTATGTAATTTTGAAAATACACGTGCTACAAAACTTGCAGCAGCTGATCCATTTGTTGACTTTAAAGTTAATATAACTTTTGAACTATGAAAAATACGACCATTAACATTCAGGTCATTTTTGTAGGCAATAAAATTATCTTTCAGATAATGTTAGTCATATATTTTTTATTTATTATTTACTTGTTGTTTTGCGCATTTGTTTATAAAAATTGAAGATTTTTTCAGGTTTTTCGAACTTCTGCGGCTTCTAACTCTGTAAATAATGCGAATTCGGTTATTGAACTTCAAGGCAATTTTGTTCAGCTATAAATTATGCTACAGTTGCAGTTGTTTATTCATTTTTTACTTAATTTTTTCATCTGTTATTACCATTTGTTGACAAATTTTGGAAATTATATTCTTAAAACGTCTATGCATTAATTTTTATTCAATTCTTTACATTGCCATTTTTTTCAAAAATATAAAAATAGTCCATTTGTTAACAAAATGTTTATAAACAAATGGATAAAAAAAATATTTTTTTCAATTAAAAGATGTCTTTTATTGACATAAAAACGAAAATATAATAATAAATAAAGAAAAAAATTTTCTTTACAACATAATTGTGCTTTTTCTTTTTTTGTTAACTTAAAAAAATTATTATTAACAAAATATTAACAATTTCATAACTTAGACGACGCAATCTTGTTTAATATATTTATAAGAAGAGGTCCACGAAGCGAAATAATTTTAAGGTAATTATTTAAACATTTTTTTTAGTTTAGAAGGATGATGGAAATTGGACAAAATTTTCTTAATTAACAACCGTCTAGAATATTGAAAAATATGTTTTTATAAAAAAATCCAACGGGAATAAATTTTTTAAAGTGTTTAGATTATGCAATAATTTTTTTAGATTTTTCAATTAACTTTAAGTACTTGAAATTTTTTTTTTTAAGTGACGTACTCGCTTTCGAGGCCGTGCGCGCAACCTAACAATGGCGCGCGGCGGGCTATTTTCAGCGTTAAATTAAAATTATAAATAATGGAGCTACAGTTCCGGGAGTTGGAACTGTTTTTTACTAAATTTCCTCCTCTTTAAGGATCTTTTTTTCAAATTTCGAAAATATTTATAGTTTACGGACAATAAGCAATAAACGAAACGCTATTTTTTGAAGGTGTTTAATTGTTAATAACTTTTGGAATTTTTTATGTGCTAATTCAATTTTTTAGCACAATGGTCTAGACATTATTCCGAATCGAATGAGCTAAACCACATAATTTTAGCAGTAGTATGTCGAATTAACACCATTTTTAACTTGTCGACTAGACTATACGCAACACGAGATGTTTAGCATGGGGCCAAATATAAGTTACCTATCTATGAGTTCGCGATCAATCTGATGACGTAAAATACTCGAATGCCTTTTAACGCCGCTTACAACATCATCAGCCTACAGCAGTCCACTGCTGGACAAAGGCCTCTCCAATTACACGCTATTCAGCTCGATTCTAGCTGCAACCAGCCACCCTGTGAAGATCGTCGCTCCACCTAGCCTGAGGGCGTCCTACCTTACGTTTGCCGATTCGCGGTCTTCACTCAAGAACACGTCTACCCCTACGGTCATCGGTTCTACGGCTAATATGGCCGGCACATTTTGCAATTCCACTTTAATTAACGTTAGTTAAATTATTTTGCATAGAAGTGTCAAAGTATATGACATGCTCTTACGAAAGCTTGATGTTATGTTCGAATTATAGGAGGAACTGTAATTCGAACTAACTTCTAATTGTAATTAACCAGGTTATCACGATAAAAACTTGTTTGTCAATGGGCTCAAAAATTTAAAGTTGTTAAAGAATTATGAGTTTGTACATAGACAGTAGTTTAAGACCACGCAATCTAAGCGTCAAGTGATCAATGATCAGTGCTTCGACTGTGAGTAATAAGTACCGTAAAACGGGGTGAATAGGAACGCAGGGGTGAATCGAAACGAAACTTTAAAAGGAATTTTAACATTTAAATAATATAATTTGTTGCCAACAGGGACACGTAATCGGTTAATTATAATACAGTATACACGTTAGAGTCCTTTTTGGCGACAGACTATAATATTTCAATGTTAAAGTCTCTTTTAAAGTTTCGTTACGATTCACCCCTGCGTTCCTATTCACCCCGTTTTACCGGTACTAATATCTCAAAAGCGGCGTCGCAAATTGCGACCTGAGGGCCTAGACAAAGTAACATTCTATTAGTGATGACGCTAGAAGAAAAGCCAAAAAATGTATGGGGTTGACATAAGCTATTGAAATGTCACTTGATCGTAGGTCAACGAATAGAAATTAGCTAGACAATGTTAAAAACATTCGATTCTATGAAATGAATTGACAGCGTCAAAGGATTACTTCTACAAAGATGCGTAGCCAAGTGACACGTTTTGACAAGCGTTATCGCTAGTTTTTGATTCGTATGATGGAAACATTAGCGAAAGCGAGAGCGATTGTAGAAATAGTATCGCTCTGAAGCGAATGCCATTTGTCCTAGGTCCTCTGGTCGTGAAAACCTGGCTACCTTACGTAGGGAGTATTGCTAAGTTGTTAGAAAGTAGTAGATGACATAAACCAGTTAATAATTTAAAAAAAAAAACCTACACCAGCATTATCGACTATTTCATGGGCACCTGTAAATATTTTTTGTTATATTTGTACCTCATTCGATAGCTGATTAAATAAAGATGTTTTTCCTGTAAATTGTACGCTTAATTAATATCATAGTAAATGTTTGAGATAAATGGTGTCAAAGTTAATATAAGTACGTAGAAGTTTTTGAAAATCAATAATTAACTTTTTGTTATTAATTAACCATATTATTGAGGCTTCGTTCAGGACATATGCCTCTCAATAAATTTTGTTTTATGATGAAAAGGTTAACTTCACCTGTTTGCAGTACGTGTAACGTAGGTGAGGACACGTATCATATTTTGAAGAGATGTGTCCGGAATCAATCGCTCAGAACACAAATTGGCGCGTATAATATAAACCTATCAAATCCGTTATTGGATGATATAATTCCTATGATAAATATGGTTTAGTTTGGTTGGTAAGAACAGACCCAGAACCTAGCTGTAAAATTCACTAATGTAAGTTAATTTTAACCTTTTGTATACCTATAGAGTGTCATATTCGCATTTAGCGAAAAAGCTCTTTAAATAAAGATTTAAAAACAAATATTTTTTGAACCTATATTTTAACTGTTTGATTTTTCATGGTTTTGAACACTTGGATTCGTTAAAAAAATTGTTAACATATTTCTACTAAAGAAAATAGCTTTGTTAGCAATTCATTTTGAAAGTTTAGAGAAAAATATTTTTAATGACGTAATATAGGAGTTTTTTACAAATACATAATTCTTGGATTTTCTTGAATCCCATGAATTTTCGCCTCGTCTCTATGGGGTGATTAAATGTTGGAAAGGGGTGACACCATCACGTCCTGGATGGAAAAGGTCGAATTATAGTTCACCCCGTACATTCTTTTCATCACATTTGCACGTAATTCTATTCCGACCCTCTTATTTGAGATTCTAAGTAGTTCCCCCGTCTCAAGCTTAAATCCCTTCTCCCTAGAGGGAAAATAACTAAGGAGCTTAAAATCGCGTGACAAAACAAAAAGGGTTCGTTTAACGATTGGCCTATCGAAAAATCTTTCTTGTATACCTACTAATAGGAGCAGTTTTGGCGTCATTCATAAATTTTGTTGTACTGAATTTCGTGGGAAACTTTGATCTTTTATTTAGTAGGTTCAATCCCAATGTGTGAGAGTAGATCAAGTAGTTTATGAAACTGCACATAGCTAGGTATTAACAAACTCGTGTTTTAACACCCCTCATTATGCAATAGTTTCATAAACTACTATTTATCAAAACATTTTCTAAAATGGTAATTTTGTTTTTCGAAATTCGGGAGTGTTTCTTTTTTCCAAAGTAAATCTACATTGGGCCTAGTTTCCAATTTAACCGGGCAATTTTTTCCGACCCAACCTAAAATTAGGTTTACCTCATCCATAGGTTTCTTTTGAATATAAATTACCTACAAACAGAATTTCGTACCTAACAATTTCACACATTTACCCTAATTTCATTTTCTTCATTTTTTGTCACATCGTCATTAGGATGGCCCTTTCGTCTCTCGTCCTACATAATTCGTTCACATCACAATCAACTGGGTACATGCACTAATTATCGTCTGTTGTGTGAGGACCTAAACCAACATGGTCCACTGCATAAAGGCATGATAATTAAGGCGAAGAGTCTGTTTGTTTATTACTGACCTCGTGTAATTAAGTTGCTTAGTCATTTTGTTCGGTAACTTTTGGACATGGGTATGGAGGTATTCTCCTTTGAGGAGGTTATTGAACATCAATCGATGTTAAATACTTTGGCTATCCAAAACAAGGGTTCACCAAGTTTAATCAATGAAAAAGAAAAGAAAGAAAGAAAGAAAAATTGTTTATTCTGCACAAACAACACGCAAAGTACAAAAAAACTATTGTAGAAAAAATACATACACTAATAAAAAGTAGCCAAAAGCCTCGTATTTAAAACGTTATAAGTTTGACAATGTTGTCTATTACTTGATGGCCAAAGACGAAAGACAATAATAGACATTGCGTAATGTGTTGCGACACTGGAGAATGACAACAAACAAAACATGGAATGATCTACTTTTCTAATTACTCTACTCTCTACTTTTCTTTTCTACTTTTTTTTTTTTTGATCGACGTTTCATCAAGATCTTCACCAGAACCAGTACTACCACCAGTGCTTCACAAAGGGGTTATTAGTTTTAAAATTAAATAGCAACAACCAATTGGAACCGTGCACCTAGCTTCTGAAGTTTCATAAGTGCCCATGTTGATTTATGTGAAATAAAATATTTTGATTGATTGATTGAATTAAGTCATCACTCACTCACTCACTTCATTTATATCGACGGTCACGGATAAAGCTCCCTAGTTACAGTATAAATTAGGCATTTGCATCATGATTCATGACCATACGTAACACATGACCCTAGAAATAACACACGTATGAGTGAGTAAATGTATTTTTTGCCATTCGCAATAGGCCATCGGCTCTCGTAAGCCAACCTATTCTAACGACTAAAATCAAGTGAAATCCTACCATCATAATTCCAAGTTTTACAACTTTGGCTTATTCATAAAAACTTCTTCATTGTAGCAGTGGGTGTTTTAAGGGGATTTTCTTCTTCCTCGTGTCGATGGTACGACAGTGTATTAAATTTTGTTGGCTCAAGATTTCGCCACTTCCAGGACATCATCGCGCGTCAGGTCGCGCAGAGGTCACTATGGTTGCATTTTTTGGGGCCCAAAGAGCAGGATAGGAGGTGGGACATAGTTTTCTCTGAGGCCCACTTGCGCGTTCATGAGTTATCCTAAATAACTCGGAGGTAACAGCTAACTCAGGGTTAATCAAATAATTCATCTTGCGCCACCAAGAGTTAGAGGTAAACTTTTAAATATTAAACGCACCGATGTGGATCTAGACAAAATCAAACTGGTTGCTAATTTAATTGTATAATTTATAATTTTTATAACATTGTTTTTTACATTATGTAACTACTTTAACTCACACATTAAATTATGACTTGTGAAATTTTGGAAAAATCATTTACTTTTCAATATTTGTAATTTGTATCTATCTCATAATTAATTTACCTGTCATGCGTTATATTTAATTATTTTTACCTATCACGGTATAGTAATTTTATTCTAGGTGCACCGCACCATCTTCACATATAATTAATGTATGTACATAATATTGTAAAACATTTTTAAAAGAGTAACGGTGGAGTTTCTTGCCCATTCTTCTCCATACGAAACTACATTTTGGATGGGGCAACTAGAATCAATTCTATTTTTTTGTAAATTTTGTCGTTCAAAAGTGCCTTTTATGTGCCTATTTGAAATAAATGATTTGACTTTGACTTTGACTTTGTGGGAGAGTTAAGTCGCTAAACTCTGGGTTAGTGATAGTATTGTCGAAATAAATTGACGTTATGAGGTACCGCTGTTAAATAAATTTGTATTTTATATTATTCGACGTTGTAGTAAGTGAACATTCGGTACTATATCAGCAGGCAATAAATTCAAGAACTCATTTAAAAATAAATAAAAATAATAAAAAACTTTAAACAATACGATTAAAATGTAATGTCATGTTATAAAATTCAAAGAAAAGAAAGTATTACGTATCGTAATGTAGTTTAAAAGAGATGGGTATACAATTTCCGTTCATTGTTCGTTTAGTGGTTTTTGGTGGTTTTTGGCTATTTTATGTTTCGTCGATTGAACTGCAATATTCCCAACTCATAAAAACTCTAATGTTTGGTTAACTAACCCGGTGTAACTTTTTAGCGGCGCAACGCCAAATAAGAGTTAAAACTTCAATTACTTAATTCCGAGTTCACAAACTCTACTCTTATTAATTTAACCCGACTTAACGCGCAAGTGGGCCATAAGGCGCTTCCCCGACCAAACGACCTTGGGCGTTCGGTCCTTCACTGTCCCGTCGCTGAGTCTCGCTCTGTCTCGCTCCCTGCGCACGCTCATTTAAAATAGAATTCACGAAAAAAAAAAAAGAAAGACAAGTGATGTTTTGAAATAAAATAAAACGTGAACTATTTAGATTTTTAAATTATGTATCTATTAGTGTAAACGTCAAATTAATAGAACGTCACCTCTAGCAAAAGATGCATGCAATCAACGATTTTAGTCACTTTTTTACAAGGAGATTTTAAATGTATTTATAACACATAAAAACAAATAAGAACGTGCAATGTGATGATAGGATATCGTACCTTCATTAATAATGTGCTTTTAGATGTAGTTTATTACCCATAGTGAGTGAGTTAATAGCGTCTGAATAACGCACTATGGCTAGGTTTTGGTCGGGGTACCGCCTTAATGGGTTAAGACACGTATTTCTACATGAACCTACTACACAATTATGGAGTTAGTTTTATTTCAAGTACAAAACATACTCTCCAATAAGGAAAACTCCAAAGCGCGAAAACAAAACAAAATTTTGAACAAATATTGAACAAACTTCTCATTGGGGCAAATTGCAAGAAGGTACAGTCGAGAGCAATGTCAATAACGAAAACGAACAATAGAATGCTACAAGCCATTTTAAAACGTAGAGACCATTTTTCTTACAAATGTTGCACGATTTTTAACCAGTTTTCAACGGGCGTATACTAAAAATGTTTGTGAAATTTGCTTCCTTGTTCCTGTTTGATCTTTAAAGCGGATGTTGGCTTTGTTAGGGATTTTTTTGATAAAGGGACTTGATCAGGTACTTATTAATAATCGCTTGAGTGGATTTGTTCATTTATTATTGCGTTTTTTTGTTGTTGTGATATCTTTTTCCTTCCTAATCTTTTTATTTTTCTTTATCTTTTTTTTTTTATTATCACAAAATTTTACATTATTTTTGGACTTTTAGTCAGTTTGAATAAAAAGTCAATAATCACCTCCTGGCCCTATCCCCATTTATATTATTTATTTACGATCTATTCTTCCATGTAAATGACTTATCATCTTTCACACAATTCATCCAAGTTTTCTTTATCCTGCCTCTTTTATTCTCTGAATCATCCTTGATACTCTAAAAAACGGGCATTTTAAATATGTATTGGCGTTGGTGGGCCAACGCCAATATGGGTGGGTGGGTGGTGGGTTGGGTTGGGTTGGTTGGTGTATGTGTTGGTGTAGTGGCGTTGTTGAGAACCAAGTCACGGGCAACCGCTAGTTTAATAATAATCAATATAAATAATGATTAAATCCAGCACTCTAATTGCTTAACACACTATGAGTCACAATCTGAATCATTTTAAAGAATATTGCTAATCCATTGCTTTATATGTTCGAAAAAATTGTCTGCTCAACAACGTAAATAACGCAATGAATGTTGTTGAACTGTCAAAATGAAACCCATTCCTACTGTTAGTGTGTTACGCAGTTACCCCGCTGTTCGTTGGTAAGTGCATTACTAAATGGACGTAATTTAGCACAAAGGACTCAACACACACTATGGTCAAAAATGAGTTATGTATGCCAAAGAGGTTCTAAAAGTTTGTTCTTTCACTCAGCAAAAAAGATCCGTGGTACTACAAAGATAAGGTTGATTTTTTAATGATGCTAACCAACCCACATACAGACGGGTATTTTTCTACAAACCACTGTAATAACCCAAACTACCCAAGCAGTTTTTAATAAATTCAACTTGAAAGAAGCAGGTCTATATTTAATATAACAAAATTGTCTCCAAGCAAAATATTCCTACTGTAACATCATTGCAGCAATACACACCTAAACTTAAAACCTCGATAACTCAAAAATTACTTTTTGTGGGTTGAGTCCTTTCTGCTAAACTATGTACGTCCTTGAGAACGGCTGGATCGATTTGTTTTTTTATTAAATTAAATTCATATTAACCTAATAAGGTTTTTAGGAAAAGAAAAATTGAAAAAGTTGCCAGGCAAATGGGAATTTCAGGAAAAACTGAAAGTGCTTGTTTTTATGGAACTTTTGTATGAACTATTGAAAGTACCAGACAACGTAAAATACACAAAGTACAGTTCAATTCATAGATCTACCAAACACTATCACAATGCCAGTTCATTGCAGGTACCATTTAGTACAACAGCACGACCATTTTTCTAGCAAATCCTATGCCATTTGTATTTGTGATTGTACCTAACAGCCGCAGCCACGTTTACAATGAAAAATGATACTTTGGAATTAAGTTTTCAGAAAGAATTTTACGTGGCTCGGTGTTCAAATTGAACTAAGGGAAGTCGACAATTTCAGTGTTAGATATGGCATTTCTTTTTCATAGAATTGTAATGTTAAATAAATAGCTTTGGGGTTGGCTTTCAGCCGAACCAGAGGGTCTCGTTATGTGGCAATCGCTTTCAAAGCATATCGTAACGACTTTCAACAAGATACAGGAATATGCCGCTTTTCGTTTGCTGATGTCAATCCAACACATATTTGACTTTTCGATCATCGTTAGCACTAACTGAATGGCACTTTGCCTTTAAATTTGCCGTATTTTAAGAAAGTTCGCATTCTCCTATTTAAGTCTCGCAATTTGTCAAATAAACCTCCTAATTTACGTACTTTTGTGACAAGTTTTTGACATTAATTGTGACTGAGATGAGATTGTGACTTGAGAATAAGCTTTTCGACTGGCTTAATAAATGTTAAGCCAGTCTAGTGTTATGTTGTTATGTTGGTTTGTTTGTTGTTATAATATGTTTAATGCCATACTATTTATTGTATAGTTCGTACCGAATATGAGAGAAGAAAAAATAATTAACAAACGTTGACATTCAAAATGGGTAAATAATATTGATTTCTGTAAAGCACAAATCAGCTTATCAAAGCTTAAAAGAAGTTAAAAGCTAGTTGTTTTAATGCTTCTTACCTTATTTCAAGAATATCTGACTTAGTTATGCGAGATTTAATTAAAAACCAATACCTTTTGTTTGAAAGATATTAAGCCAAAATCGAACGATGCCGTAAGGGTTGGCCATTTTCATCACAAGATTAATCACGCTTCTTAGTACCTAACAGTAATTCGCTTTAAATGATCTCTACGATTACGTATGAAAAATTAAAGAAGGACGATAAAGTATATAATCAATATCCATGAGTCTGATTTGGGAACCTGCCTCTTGGCATACAATTTTAAGGCATAATATTGTTTGGCATAACATTTGCTCATAACTTTTATTAGCATAATGGTACTGTAGCATAATAATACTTTGGTATAATGCAATGGTTAGGTGAGGTTAATTTATGGCAATAAACATTATAGCAAAACATTTATGCGTTATGATGATTATGCTGAATTTCGTTATGCCAATATTATAATTATTATGTCATAAAATGGATAGGGAACCGTCTGATTGTGGATAATAACTACAATAATATAATTAGGTGTTATTGTGGTGGTAGAAGTGCACCATATTTTTTTATCGCCAAGCTGTGTTGCAGTTTGAAGGTGGTAACGTTGTTGTATCAGTACCGTCAAACGGGGTGAATAGAGACGAAACTTTAAAAGGGATTTCAACATTGAAATAATATAATTTGTTGCCAAAAAGGACTCATAATGTGTTTAATGTATTATAGTTAACGATTAAAGGCCCTTGTTGGCAACAAACTATATTATTTAAATGTTAAAATCCCTTTTAAAGTTTCGTCCCGATCCACTCTTGTATCCTCCCCCGTTTATACAATAGTTCTATTCTGTAAAAATCTCACCGTGAAAACTTAGGTGAAGTCTTTAGCTGTCAATAGTGTGATCAGGTGGAATGTCAGCTTACTTCAAGTTTTCAAGATGAGATTTTTACAGATCGGCACTACAGGCATTCATTTGTTTAAACATTACGAACCCGGCAAAACTAAATTGTGTAATCACTTTTTCTTTATAGATGTATCTACAATTCGAAAATTGTCGCTCACATCTGAATTTCTCTCTGGAGATCTCGGGCAAATGACAGTGTTGGAAAAGTATATTACCTATTTTCTTGATAGAATGTGTTCTTAGTCATAACTACTTAAATTAACTAATGAATTAATTGTTGATTTTTTTCGAAGACATACGAGAAAGACACTGGAAAAACCAAATGGAAAAAACTACCGACTTCCAAAAAAAACAATAAAAGACGTGAAAAATAACTTTTATTTCGGAAGTCGGTGGCCAAAAACGAAAATACAAAACCAAAGGCACCGACTTCCGAAATAAAAGTTATTTTTCACGTCTTTAAGTGTTTTGTTTTGGAAGTCGGTTGTTTTTTTATAAAAAAGTTTTTATTTTTCACTTTTTAGTTGCGGTACCTACCCCACACAAATTCGTATTCCACTAATTGGTATGTAAATAACAGTGACAGGAAATTATCAACACATCATCAATATAAACTAAGTGGAAAAAATATGCAGTATTAAGGATGACTCAAAAACTACTGGTCAAACCTTGATCAAATTTATATGGGACTACATGTGAAGCACCAGCTATCAAATAAAAAAAGAATCAGCCAAATCGGTTCGCCCAGAAAAAAGTTATGAGCTAACACAAAAAAAAAAACATACAGACGAATTGAGAACCTGCTCCTTTTTGTGAAGTCGGTTAAAAAAAAACTACACAGCCACTTTCGGTGCACTTTCAAACTCCAAGAACAACTTTTTTTTTAATGTTGATGTTAATAAAACCAGATTCTTCGGCAACCCTAAAAGCAATTTAATTACGAAGATAATAGCTGAATCATACCCCAAGGCGTTTGATAACCCGTTTGTGACGTCGATTAGTTTTGGAAAGGTCAAATATTTAGCCAAAGTTCTTCCAACATTTTCCTCAAGAGCTTTATTTTTAGCTGAAATGTCAAGAAGTTTTATTAAGGGTTTTTGCTCACCGCTAATATTATTTTATCACCCCATAATACTAATAATCGCCTGGGAAGCTATTTTATAAATAAATCGAAATTATGTTTAAAAACTTTTACTATCAAGAATCTTTTGACGCAATACCAGGCAAGCATTTACCTTTCTTAAAATCAAAACGATTTTTATTAGTCCCTAAATAAACCTTAAATATAGTATTACAGTGAGAGCAGTGGTGGCCTAGTGGTATCGGCCCCGACTTACGAGTTGTAGGTAGTGGGTTCGAACCCAGGCAGGCGCTTTACTTTGAGTAAATAATTTCATCACCACTGCTCTCAAAACGGTGAAGGTAAACATCGTGAGGAAACCGGCATGTCCTAGAACCAATAATTCGAAGACATGTGACATCTACCAACCCGCAATGGGCCCGCGTGGTAGATTACAGCCCATTCCCTCTCAAAGAGAGGAGGCCTGTGTCCCAGCAGTGGGAACATTATAGGCTGATTATGTTTATGTTATGTTATAGTATTACACCTTCTGACCTCTTGACACAACCTAACGGAAATCTTTTATAAAATAAAACTGGCCAAGTGCGTGTCAGACCATGCACAATGACCTCATCTAGTTTAAAAAATATGATTGAAGTGTAAAAGTGTTTGTACAAACCTAGGTACTTACAGAAATAAATTCATCATCATCATCATCAAATCATCATCATCAAAATCATTCATCATCATCATCATTTAATAAAGGGTTCCGTAATTGGGATGAATTTATACCAAGAACAAACTTAACATTGTAGTTACACAACATATTCTCTCAAACATTCCAACTGCAAATGTAAGTTTGTACGCACAATATTGAGAGAAATACCATGCTGTTTTAAGACCTTATACTTCTTATAGGTTTTTTTTTGTAATTAACAAGTTTAAAACTATTTTATGTATTTCTGTTTCCAAATTTACACCTATTTTAAACCTGCAGATTTAATTTCATTTTGGTCAAGCGCATGGCTGTTTATAACCTTATTTGTTGCCGCGATGCGCTTTTGACAATTCGCACGCTTAGTATTACAGTGACCGAATCCAAAAAAACACTTTTTTGGCAAATCGCAAAAAACGATTTTGCAACTACGACTTGCGCTGTTTAATTTGCTATAAATATGACATTACATAGATTGTTCAATTTAAGTTTAATTTTTCTAATAGTGTAGACATCAGAGTTTTAGGTGAAAGTGAAATTTTTGTTAAATGTTATTTAGTTTCAATTATACAGCCTTTTAAAATTGTTTTTGTAGTTTTAGGTCTTTTTAATACTTAGTAATGGTAAATTTGCCAAAAAGTATTTAGACCTAATTTATTTTAAGTCTTTCTAATAGTAAAAATATATACAACTTGACTGTACGTCTTAGGTTTAAGTCTATTTATCACTAAAATAATTATGTCATTTTTGATTTCGGTCTTTTTTAATGATGTTACGTCATTCTAATACTATAAAAATATACTAATTACGTTGTGCATTTTATTTAGGGTTCATTTATTAATAAAAAATAAAACGATATTGTTGGGTTCAGTCTTTTTAATCAATATAAAATAGCAAAATAAAAAATATAATCAGTCTTATTTCTTATGAAATCCTAGTAGACAGGTACAAGATAGATTCTAAACTTACACTTCTACTTATCTTAATCGTAGCTGCATGTATAGGAACTAAAAGAAAGATAGAGAAAGTTACTATAGTATAGTAACTAGAGGTTTATAAAAATAACTAGTAAATAAAATGATTAACAAAACAAAAATAGAACTTCAAAAGTTATTATCAATCAGCCATTTTGTTCTCATTACAATCTTATTAAATAAGCTAAAAAATTAACATCATCAAAACAGATTTTGAATCCGTTAACTAATATAGTATAGAATCATAAAAATTTGAATAATAATTTGGTATTAAATTTTTTGCAATTAACTCGCGCAAGTCTTTCTTTTTGTTCTCGCTCAACACTTGTTTGCCTGTATAAGCCTTTACTAGTGTTAATTGCTCTAAAGGTAACATTTTAGTTCGTCTATTTCGAATACATACTTCAGAATAATCCTGCTGGTTGTATGTTTCTTTAATAAAAAAAGAAAATGGGCTCTTCTTTGTTACTTTAATCATTTTAATATTATTCCAAACTACGTTGTTTCCATCTTTGGTTTTATTAAAATTATAACCCCAATCTTCCTGTAATTTTTTAAAATCAAAGAAATCATTAAAAGTACACTCATTGACTACAAATTTGCAACCGGATTTACGTGAATTTTTTATTATGGAAATATATTGATGTGGAGAATATATAGGTCCTGCTTTCAAATTTTTTTAAATTTCTTTTTCTATTAAACTGTGTATATTGTCAGCCTCGTTCTGTGTGTGGCCTTTGATTAAAAATTTGTGAGTTATTGAATTAATATTTAAATGTGTCACTGCGTACAGATATACTGTAACGATAAATTTGTTTTTATTTTGCCCTCCGCAATTATCCGAATACAATATTAGATCAATACCTTCTTCATTAGTATTTCTGGATTCACTGCAAAGTTTTTCAAAATAATTTAATAAGCATGAACCTATTTCGTTAGCACCTCTTTTTGCGTCCGTTTCGCTCCAAAAATAACACTGCACATTGTTATACGAATCCTGAACTTGGCCTTCTACTTTTTTGTTTAAAGAAGCAACAGTAAAGTTGTAGCTATTAAGTTTACTTTTGTAATAGAAAGCAGAGGTGTCCCCCCTAGGTGTCTGCAAAACTGCTTCAAGATCAAATAGAATTACTTTGTTATTATCATCAATCTTACATCGATCATTATATTTTTCCTGTCGGCTGAGGGCTTTTTCTATCAAATGCATGTCATATTTTTCTTTAATTACAAGTTTTTCTTCAGCTGATGAATTCTGGAATTGTAAACATAGATCGCATTGATCTTTACGTGGGCGAAAGAATGAAATGTTAAACTGTGTAGTAAAAACTTTATAAAATGTGCAATATTTTCCAGCAGGCTTGTTTTTTTGTTTTTGTATGTCTTCGAAATCTCTAAAGAGATCAATTATCGTTTTACTACCATCTATGAATTCACGGGTCGATGTTTGGCGTGTGTAATGGGAATCTGTTCTTGGAATAGAATTGATGAATTCTTTGATGTCAGAAATTAATGCTTCATCTGACACATTACTAGCAGTCACACCTCTAAAATCAGTCTTTAAAATCCCATGTTCATCGGTCTTACTTTTGACTGTACGAATCATACGATCAGAAATACCCAATGTATTAAGAAAAAAGGTTTTACAAACTCGAATTGGACTACCATCAACGATAAAATGAAAAGCTTTGTTATAATTTCTAGGAGCCAAAGCATTAGTATACTTATATTTGGGTGTAATATTGGTTAAGCATGACAAAATAAAAGATCTTTGATTATGGATATCTCCAATTTCCCAATAAGTATCAAAAATACGTTGCCTTTGTACAGAATCTATTTTGGTAGGACACTGCAATCTGCATTTATTATTACATGGTGGCTTAAGATGTCGAGCTTCAACTGTTGCATTTTTGCTATTAACGTAAGTTTTTCCCAAATTTCTTAACTTTTTAGCTTTAATTTGTTTCCAGGTTTCCGGTTGTCTAGTGCGCTTTCTAGTTTTTGTCACAGTAATACCTCCATCAGTTGTTGTAGCTGCTGCTGCAGTGGACTCCTGTTCTCGTTGAGGTGATCTTGACGGCTCCGGAGTTGTATTTTCTTTATTATTATCAGGGTTTCTTTCCGCAGATTCATCACTAGAACTATCAGATGATGACGAAGATGAGCTTGATGAAGAAGAGCTACTACTGCTAGATCTAGAGCGGTGGATAGGTCGAGTTAGCAAATTATTAACCCTTTTTTCCTTTTCTACTTGGAATGTAGGATCACCGTCACTTAAATCTGCGTCACTTTCTTCGGAATTTATAGGCGAAATAAGATAATTTATAGGTGTTTTTATGCGGGTAGCATTCTCAGGTTCATTTTCAACATCACGCAAAATCTATAAGACAAAGTAAACATGAAAGTCAAATTAAAACAATGTCATTAAGTTAGGATCAAAATATACTAATAACTTTGAATAAACTAATGTAACTAATGTACTTTCAATTTAATAATTACAATACCTGATCATCTAGTTTTGGGGTAGGACTATCTTGATGTTCAGTGTCATTAAAATACTCTTGTGCATTCAAAAATGTACTATTTTCCGGTTTATTTCTAACATCATGTAGCACCTGCAAGTAAACACAAAAATGAATGTATTGAAATTACCCTCAATAATAAAAAAAATGGAAAAATATTTTTTATTTGGTTACCTGGACATCAATACTTCTATCTGAGAGAATTTCGCTATTTTGTACCGGTTCATTAGGCACAGTATTTGCCTGCAAACAAAAATGATTACAATTAAGTGAAAACGCCAGGGAATTGCAGGGAATTGAAATACCTTTAATTTTCTTATTACTTACCTGGTCGTGTTCTTGGTAATGAGGACTGCCTTTATTATCAATTAAATCAAGAATTTTCCTTGATCGTGCAGAAGCCATTCTAGAAAGTAAAATCATAAATAAAAGCATTGATTTTTTCTACTATTTTAATTTGAATAAGACTTATTACTGACTACGGACACATTGTCAATTTTGACCACAAAAATATGCATTATTTTTGATAAAGCACAGACCCATTACTTTATGTGACCATGAGCAAGTTATCAATATTAGTATTAAACAGACGTAACACTAAACTATGACTGTAGCAAAAACTAATTTGACAACATTTTTACTATTAAACTGACTTAAATATTAATGTGATCACAAACTGTTATTGTTTTTTAGTTTTAAATAGACCTAAAACCGAATACGCCGGTTGAATGTAACAACATTTTAGAATTAAAAAGGCTCATTGCGGAAAGAGTCAAAATAATACTAAAAATATACATAAAACTTACCTTTAATTTCACAATGAAAACGCCTTAAACACTAATGTCACTTTAAAATTAAATGCACAAACCGTTTATGTTGTAACGGTTGAACGAACACTGAATGAGTCTGTGTTATGTCAATCAACGTCACAAAAGTCGCGAAAATGAAAGAGACAGCAAAGATTGTAAGAGTAGGAAAACACAACGTATTGAAGAGTTTCTTAGAGCTATTTCATAGATGGCGTTGTTGTAGTCACGCCAGGTGCATTAACTCATTTTACGTAAATTTTGAGTTCGGTCACTATAATATTAAGCGTGCGAATTCTGCTTTTTCCGCGTCTTAAATTTTAAGAGCCTTGAAAGCATAGGGTGAAACTAGTGTATATACAGCCCAGTCTGGAATATAGTCCTTTTATTTTCTTAATGCCGCTCTTAACCCACCCTCAAAATCACTGCCAAAAATTACATGAAATTTTACCATAGAAAAATATTATCTTTAAAAGCATTTCTATCTACCCGTTTTAGTCTCTACTTGGTCCCATCACAGCATTCTAAACGCTTCCTTTTTCAAAGAAAATAAGATGAAAGAGGCTGCATGAATAAAATATTGTAAAGGCACATGTTCACTTATGTGCAATTTTGTTAAAGTAATTTTTCAATAAAATGTCGCGAGTGTGGAATGAATGAACCAGTCCATCACTTCTTATGCACATTGAATGAATGTTAAAATGGTGTTAATTTTCAAAAGTCATTATTAGCTAATTGATGTCTATAACTGTTTTTTTTAAATCAATTATTTCAGTTAATTATTAATTTATTAACACCTATCTACCTGCCAAAGCTATTCGTTTTATGAATAATGGGCATATAGTCAATTTATTCCAGTTTCAAGTAGTATAATCTGCATGTATTTAATCGAGCCTCGAATAAGACTCCATTTTCCTTTTTTAAACATATTATTGAACACTAATTATAATGAATCTTTTTGTGAAGCGTCTCTTTTTGTGAACCTCATATAATTCCTATTTTAGGGTCTTAAAAATACTAAATAGCAAAATAGGTAATGGCGACAACTTCGATGTAGTGCTCGCGCGATTGGTCACAGATCTAACTTAACCTAACCCATTTAGTCGGGTGCCCTAGCATAGTTATACGACTAATTGTGAGAAAAGGCCAGAAAGTTAAAAAGAGGCTAATTTATTAACAAAAAGTATGCATCATTAGAAGCTCAAAAAGTTTTTGAAGGTTCATTAATTAAAAAAAAACATATATCATTTGAAGGTCAATAAGTTTTTACAGGATCAATTAAATACTTCCCGTTTAATGTTATCTATGTTACAGATTAGTGGAATCGTACCTTAAGACGCAACGTCAATGCGCAACGTCTTGAACGATTCCTTCTGAATCCCAAATGGCATAGATAAGATGCTGCCCTTTAATATTACATAACTTGAATGAAAATGTCTTAGCAAAACTGTAAAAAATAAAAAACCTAACCATTCATCTACTTATATAAAAATGAATCCCTATTTCCCTTGGTCACGCCATCACGCGTGAACGGCTGGACCGATTTCACAATTTTTTTTTTTTGTTGTGTTCGTTATTGTCAGGAGAAGGATCTTATGAAATAAAAAAATAAGGAAGTTGATCGGAACGTTACAAACTTTAAGAAAACTTAACGCCAATATAAATTTTACATAACTGTCAGTTGTTTGAAATAACTGTCAGCGATTGACAGAATGCGCGCTACAAATATCGTTTAACACAGATGGATCGATTGATAAATGAGTCGATAGTTTTAGTTTTAGTAAATAGTCAAAACTAAAACTAAACGACATATGACATTCATAGTTATGACAGGACAACGTCTGTCAGGTCAGCTAGTCTATCTATATATTATATATAAAAATTAATCCCTATTTCCCTTGGTCACGCCATCACGCGTGAACGGCTGGACCGATTTCACATTTTTTTTTTTTTGTTGTGTTCGTTATTGTCAGGCATAGGAACGTTACAAAATGTAAGAAAACTTAACGCCAATATTAATTTTACATAACTGTCAGTTGTTTGAAAAAACTGTTAGCGATTGACAGAGTGCGTCCTGGAAATATCGTTTAACACAGATGGATCGGTTGATAAATAAGTCGATAGTTTTAGTTTTAGTCAATAGTCAAAACTAAAACTAAACGACATATGACATTCATAGTTAAGACAGGACAACGTAGGTCGGGTCAGCTTGTTGTTTATAATAAAGGTTTAAAATTCTGGATCATTGTTATCCGCGAAACATTTAACTAAATTTCGATAGAAATACTCTTGAATATCGGTTAGGATATGAGAAGATATGAAAGTTAACGATGGCAATAAATGTAAACAAGATCTTAAAATTTAATGGAGTGAAATGAGCTCTAATTGTGAGGAAAAGCAATTGACAGTATTATAATAACATTTATAAAAAAATAAACGTGACACCAAAAGGAAAAAAATAAATAAAAAAAATTGAAAATGATAGCGATCACGAACATTATTTATTTATTTTCCAGCGGGGTAATTACGTAGCACTCTAAAACTCTAAGTTTGAATGGCTTTCATTTTGACAGATTAACAAAATTCATTGCGTTATTTACGTTATTGAGCTGACGAAATTTTTAAGCTTACGAAGCAATTAGCAATTTCCTTCAAAATTCTTCGGATTGTGAAGCAAAGTGTGTTACGCAGTTGTGTCACACACACACACACTTGTGTTGTGGTGTATTGTTCTTTGTGTTAGTGTGTGTGCCTTTCAGTGTCATTTCTACTAAAGAATAATCCAAACCATGAAAATTAAGCAAGCAATTATATCAAGCAGCAGCTCCGTACAATAATCGCGAGATTCTAGGTTGGCTATACTTATTTAAGACTGCATTTTCAAAGTTGGCAGCGTCGGATGAACTGTCAAATATTTCGCTGTTTTGATTAATTAATCTATAGCGGTATCTACATCGCCACATGCGAACTACGCGTCATACTGACGTCACGCAAAATCCTGCATCGCGCATGCATAATTTACCGCGCAACTAGCATATATACAACGTCCCTACATCAAACGTCAGGCTCACCAGACACGACACCCGTCTGATCGGAGGATCCTCCCTTTTCTATGGAGGTATGAGTGAGCTTTACACCCTGTTCATCATACCTATACTGGTGACCCCGACTATGAACGTCAGCACAGCCTTCGTGCAACTACATTAACGTGACGTCATCATTACTTCCTTCATGCTTTCGAGCGACGAGTCCACATTCAGCCAGCACCCACGGCTTCAACGGGTATCCTGACGCTCAGGAGATAAATTAAATTATTAAATATCGACGATACAAAAAATTATGAAATATAATTGCAATTCATAATGAACACTTTAGTACAACACAGACCGATATTTCATAATTTGATTTAGTAATATTAATTAAATTAATCAAAACAGCAAAATTATATGTGACAGCTATTTGTGACGTTGCCAACTTTCAAAATGCACCCACTTAAACCTTGCCGCCACATTGCTGACTGGTAATTATTTTTACCACCTCATGAAGTTCCATAATTTTCTTCTTCTTTTGGAATTGATGATGAAAAAATCGTCTAGTTAACTTGATTACTTTGGCCCCGTAATTGGCCACGTTGATCACGGCTTCAATAGCGTTCTTTACATCCTCAAGTGCTGGAGTAGGGACACTTTGGACAGTTGCATAATTGTTTGCTGATACAACAGAAGAAGCAGATTCTCGAGATGAACTAAATGCGTCTGTCACTCTTCAGCATTTATTGAAAGGCTCTAGCACCATGACGGCCCAGTAATTAAAGCCTCTCATGCACGAATTTATGGGTCTAAATGCGGGGACTTCCCAATGTGACTTTTTAATTCATATTTACTTTCCGAGTTTATCTTGGACATTAGTGAGGTCGGTGGAGAAAAACAACGTGCGGAATCCTGGACTTATAGTTAATATAGATCTGGGATCGCTAACCCGTCTTGAGCAAGCGTGGTGATCAATGCTCATGCCTTCTCTGTACGAGAAGAGGCCTTACTCAAAAACTCAAACTCAAAGCATTTATTTCAAATAAACCAATTACAGGCACTTTTGAATTGTCAAAGGGTCAGTCAGTCAGAAAAATGAAGCTAGATGCCCTTCCAAAGCGTAGTAGGTACCTATGGAGAAGAACGGGCAAGAAACTCCATGGACACTCTTTTAAATCAACATATAGTTACAAAAAAAAAAACTATACATCATTCATGTTGAATTTAAAAATGTGAGAACGATGTAGAAAGACGTGCACGTTTAAAGCATCCGTAATACAAAAGCTAAAAACAATTCAAAAATTTAAATTAAAATAAGCCGTGCCAGCCAAGAGATGACCAGTCCCTACTGACGGCGCCCGTTCACGAACATGACGCATGGATCAGCACCATTCTGCTCAACCATTTTAAACGGAACTTAATGATCCAACACACACGCCACCACCGGCGAGACATCTGAGTGAGCATGACATAATCTCAGCCGCCAGGGTACATTCAAGTCAATGAAAGACGAGCCTAGTAAATGGCTTGCCCTGCAGTCGGAGAATAATTGGCTGGTATTATAATTATTTATACTAGCACCAGTTGTATTAAGGTTCCATCCTGAATTTCGTCTTTCAGGCAGAATCAACCTTTTGTACCTACTTCATCAACCCAATATTATTACAAGCCATCGTCAGAGGGTAAAATAATTTCACAATGCAATTACTTCGTCGCGAAGAGGCAAGAGCTTTTGCGAGCCAGTTCCTTATAAATTGATAGAATATCTTTGAAGTTATAGGTGAATATTCAAGACTACACCTCGTTTGAGAGTATTCTGGAGATCGAATCAACTGAATTGAGTAAATAGAGAGACGTATCGCGTCTGTGTTTGTTTATTTGATGTTGTGTGAACAGCACTTGCAGTTTGATTTGTTTATAGACTTCAATGTGATCATGAATGTGATGATCAAGAACTCATTTTTTTCAGGGATTTAAGGTCTGAAACACTATGTGACACCACATTGCTACAGTAAACCAGGACTTATTTTTTATTCAATTCGCAACCGGCGAGCATGACCAAATGTGTGAACGTAAACGAAGAAAAAGGAGTATGTAAGGATCGTAGCAGGTGGCGTTCTGTAGTTTCTGCCTACCCACATGGGAAGAAGGCGTTCATAATATGTATATCTAAATTTTATTTTTAGGGTTACTTACGTACTTTTAAAGGAAAACGGAACCCTTGTAGGATCACTTTTTTGTCCGTCCGTGTGTCCATTTGTCAGTCGGTCAAGCAAGACCCCTTTTCTCAGGAACGCATGGATATCAAGTCGAAATAAATATTAATTACGAAAGTCTACGGTCCTTTGGGATTCAAAAAAAAAAACAAGCTCAGTAGCTTGATTTTTTGCGTTGGCTTAGGAGCCAACACAATATAAAAACACGGCCATCTACATATTACGAAATATTTAAATACTCGCAAATAAATCAAAACTTACACTTCTCGTTAACATCATCAATCATGAAATTTGACAAGAAGCAAGCATTACAGTAGGAGGATAAATAAATGATTGTTCCTTCTCTAGAGAAGGGCGACTTGCATTGCCAGTTATAGGTATTATAGCCGGCTTACAAAACTACGTTCTACGTTCGATTACGAGTACTGTAATGAATGGGTAGGAACGCTGCCACATTCATCTTGTATTCATTTGGTACGTGCAGTGATCGGCAACGCTAGTTCGCCCGCAACCACCGCTCGCTATAGACTCGCTTACCTGCTTACCATCCGTCTGTATAAGTACTCATATTGTAATATATTTCGTGAGTAAAAGAAATATCCAAATACATCAACATTTAATTTCGCTGCGTATACACAGAAAACATTATACACGCAAACAGAAAAATGTATTGACAACTATTTCCAAGATTCAGAACAATTTTTCCAAGGTGTTTATTAATACATATTTGAAATACGTCAGTTTTCACGTAAAACAAATACTTCAGAGCTATTAATATATCTCAAAGCAGTTAAATAAAATCTGTGATAGATAGATGAATCCGCGAGTGATTTTATGTGACTTCCGTAACTTTTCCTCATAATCAAAAAAAACTCAGCGCTGGAAAAAATAACTTATATATACTTGTTTCAGCGTCTTGATAACGGAATATTCAAGACTAGGTTTTGCCCGCTGCTTCGCCCGCGAGGAGTGTGGAAGTCGGAAATTATCCCATGAGAACGTACTACCGCGATAAAAAGGTACTAACCGAACAAAAAAACACAAATCCGTTTTTTTTCTTTTTCTTTTTTTTTCTTTATTATCTAAGTCACGGCCTACGTGTGTGCCAAACATTGAAATCCATGCAACCGTTAAGGCGTGAAAAGGTAACAGCCAGACAGAGTTACTTTCGCATTTATGTTGTTAGTATCTATAGATAACTTTATTTTACGGGGTTAAATTAAATTAGCTAGCCAAACTCCGCAGACGTGATGGGTGTCGATACCTAAACATGATAAAACAAAAACAAAACCTATTTGATGATATTTTTTTTTGGGGTCAACGATCTTGTGTAGTGTAGATTAGAAATGTCAGTTAAAAAAAAACTGTTTTTTTGTATAAACTTCACAGACGTAATGGGTATTGGTGTCTAAACAGGGAACCGATCACTTTTCCATATTTTTTTTTATGCGAATTTCATTTTACCGAAAACTATTGAACGACGTCTTTTTTGCTATTTGCATTATTTGACATATTTTTAAATCATCGAATTATCATGTACCTATCTTATGTATAATTTTACCGAACTATATTTCGCCGATTTATAAAATAACTTTTGGATAAGTATTGGCCGAAGCCTCTTTTGAACCGATATGCTATGCTCAGTGAAACTAAATATCGTTTGAACTAGGAAATATATACTGAACCTTATTTTAAACTAACTTTGCAACTGCGTCTGACCGTTTGGGGTTATATTGTGTCCACATAATGCGGGCACAATTTTGTTTTTACTGAAAGCAAATTGTACGAACGGGGTTCACTGTTTAATGTATTTTGTATCAACGACTAAACAGGGTGAAAGTTACATTTGAAAAACTGGTTGGACTAGGGGCGAGATACACATACCATACTTTGTCTTTACTTTGCTAGGTAAAGTAAGAATAAGGTTCATTTTCGTATGAACAGTTTGCTCATATTCTCTTTACGAACATAAACATTATTCGGTTAAATATAAGGTTCATATGAATTCGTATGCAACGTTTTGTTTTACTTAGGAAAGTAATATCAAAGTACGGTTTGTGAATGTTGCCGTAAGTTTGCGGGCAATGGTGGCCGTGTGGTTACGGCCGCGACTTACGAGTTGTACGTCTTTGGTTCGAACCTCGACTGGTGCTTCACTTTGTGCAAGTTATTTCATCACCACTGCTCTCAAAACGGTGAAGAAAAACATCGTGAGGAAACCGGCATGTCCTAGAACAGGGATGGCGAACCAATGGCACGCGTCCCATTGGTGGCACGTAACGAAACCGGCATGTCCTAGAACAGGGATGGCGAACCAATGGCACGCGTCCCATTGGTGGCACGTAAGGAAACCGGCATGTCCAAGAACAGGGATGGCAAACCAATGGCACACTACTACTACTTCTACTATTAGCCTGCATCATCCCACTGCTGGGCAAAGGCAAATGGCACACGTAACAGAATAATTTGGACACAGCATCGATTGAGGCATTTGCGATTAAGTATCCAAGTCACCTAGTTTGCAACAGCAGCTAATTTGTTCTTTCGTTTAAATAAACTGATATAAAAGAACTGATAATGTTAACATTACTGTATAATAATAAGGGTTTTATTGTGAAAGTGCCTCGTTGGTCTAGTGGTGGTAAGCGCTACTGCTGAACATGAGATCCTGGGTTCGATTCTCGGGTCGGGCAAAGTGTTATTGGGTCTTTCCATTTGGAATGTCTCAGCAGCAGCCTGGAGACTGAATTTGTGCCCGGTTGATGGCAATAGGCTCAGCCCCTATTACATGGGACTTAAATAGGCGAAATGTGGGTGTACTATACCTAGCTTCTACTCCGCTGCCTAACCGTTGGAAAAACACAGGCGTGATGATGTTGTATTATATAGTTTTTTCCAGTAATCACTAAGTCAAGATTGTTTGTTGAAACATCATGGCCACATTAAATATTTATTTGAAAAAAATGGCACGTAGATGTATTTTTGTAGACGAATTTTTAGTTGGGATGTTATGGGATGGGATGGCAAACAAAGGTTCGCCATTATTATATACTAACTTTTGCCCGCGGCTTCGCCCACGTTTAGGACGGAAAATATCCCACGGGTACGTACTACCGGGATAAAAGTATCATAGGTGTTAATCCAGGTTATAAACTATGTGTGTTCCAAATTCCATCCAAATCCGTTCAGTAGTTTTTGCGTGAAAGAGTATCAAACCTCCATCCATTCTCACAAACTTTCACATTTATAATATTATAGTAAGATGGATATGACGGAGCAGGTACCTCTCTCTCGTTATCAAAACAAATCGCAGAAAAAACGCTCTTACTTCGTACGTATCAAGCTTGTTGCGAATGTATAGTTAGATACTGTATTTGCGCTTGGGGCGTTTCAAACAAGACATTTCTTATGGAAGCGGAAAGGGCGCAGCGTGCGGTTAAAAGTGCTAATGCATTTGCCGTTCAGGTATTCAACACTCGATGTGTACGAAAAGGCTGGTGTACTCACTGTAAGGAAAATTTTTGTATACGAGATTCTACGTAGATACCACAGAAAGTATGTGCCAACCCTACCTGTGTCAACCAGGCGAGTTGAACTTTGTCCAGTACCTCGACAAAGAACAGCTTTTGGGCAAAAGCACTTTAACTTCATTGCCCCCTACATTTACAACAAATGCAATAAAATCAATTCTATACGTAAATTAAGCAATAATAAATTTAAGGAAGTTATCTTCATCTGGCTAAAGTCGCTTGACTACGAAGCTGTAGAAAATCTACTAACAGTGGTGACTTAAATAAATTACATAATTAGTAATAATTACCTGTTTACTTTTGGCAAAGTGCAGCTTCGTGCCGCTGGCATGGGTGGGATTCGAACTGACAATACTCATTGTCGTTTCGGGGCTTACCTGTGTCGGTGGTGCGGAGTTCCACGGTTTTTGTTATGGGACCCCTAACTCTAACCCTAATTGCGTAAGAAACTTTAAGTCAAAGTTTTAGTTTTTAGTTTTTTTAGATAATGCTAATCCATTGCTTCAAACTTATGTTCTAAAGGTTTGTCTGCTCGACCGGGTTAATAGCGCGATGAATGTTGTTGAACTGTCGAAATGAAAGCCATTGCTCTGAGTTGGTTCCTCTTCCTAACAAACAATTGGGCATGCAAACTCACACATTAACACACATACAAATACACACTGAGAATACAGAACTGAGCCTCAATAAATTTAAATCATTTATTAAACAGAAACTCTGTCAAAAAGGTTTCTATAAAGTTAAAGATTACTTGGATGACAAAAAGGCTTGGGATTAATTAAGCTACTTCAATGTACCCCCAAGCAACAATCCATTTTATACTGTGATTATGTGTTTTGGAATTAATAATGTCATTTTTATTGAATTACATGACATAACATATTAAGATTTTTTGATGACATTTAAAGAGAAACCTGTCTGTGAATGTGAGTAGCATGCAGGCTAGATTAAATACATGATATTCATTTTAATATTGTGAATGTGAAGACTATGTGGGTCATTGTTGTTTTTTTTTTTTTTTTTTCCTTTCATGTAGTTTTATCTTAGTCTGGCAGTTTGAGTAATTTTTGTGGCCTACCCAAATGTCCTTTCTTTGGTATTGTTCGTTGAATCGTTGAGCTCCTTAAGTTCTGAGTTGAGCTGCACGATTACTGACAAATGCGTGCACTGACTGGACAGGTCCACTCAATCTGTGTGGTTTTTCTTCAAAATACCATTTCAGACAAATCTACATGGTCTTCACATGATCTGACCAAGATTATGTCTGGACTTTAAAAGAGACTGTGACCTCTGAGTTTGTTTCGGCCTTTCTTCTCAGAGTAGTCAGATAGGAAACGCCGACCTCATCTAGTTTTAAAATATCATTGACGTGTAAAAGTGTTTGTACAAACCTATTTACAGAAATAAAATCATTTATCATTTATCATTTATCATTTATCACACACACACAAATGCAATTACACACACCCCAATACACTAAAAAACATACTTTCGCGCAAAAGAAGAACCGTAATTATTGTTTGTTTCTGTTATTTTATTTTTATTTTTTATTTTTCATTTTTGTTCTTAGTACACATGTTTAGAAGTCCTATAAAGTCTCTTTTACTTCTTTTTTTTTTTTTTTTGTCTTGTCATGAAACATTAAATTGTGTCTTTTATTACGGGAGGACACTGGCTCCTGCAACACAGTTGTAACTAGCGCAGGAGTCAGAGAATTCTATAATTGTTGTAAAACATGTTTTATGTCAATAAATAATTTTTGTATTTGTATTGTATTGTATCATCAGCCATATTTTAACAACTGTGAGCGTAATATGGGTAATGTTAACGTAATATGGTTATCGTGCAATCGAAAAAAAGTTTGCAGTTTAAATCAAATTATAATTTACGAACAAATTAATCACACTAGTGAATCACACACTGTAGGTAAAGTCACGGACTTTAATTGATGAGCCACTTTCAAACTTTTAAATTTTGCAGTTTTATACATTCACGAGATTAGACGATTAAACACAAACTCCAACCGCATGCTCGTGGACAAGATGACAAATTACTAATAATCGGAAATAGTCTTATCCATAGAGGTTGAAGGTTGACTACTAAGTTGTCCAAGATAAATCAATAAAATGTTGCATACGTTTATCCAATCCATTTGATACTAACCTTCTTTGAATTAGAGCTCATTAAATACTCGTTATTTCTGAAAACCTATCCGAAGACAGTGACTGATTGCTTGATAATCGAAATAAAAGTACGAGTATTTTTCAAAGGTTGACTATTCTTTTAGCTTAGCAAATTTTATGACAATTATAATTTTAGCTAAAACAGAAATAGTAAATAAGATTCATAATAAATTCTTCCAAGAAGGCGGCAGTTAGGTGTTATTTTGGTTTATGTGCAACAGTTATCATAATTGTCTTGAACGTCATCTTGGACTCTACGCGTTCGGATAAAATCGTGGGTCCGAGTTTTCCCGATGTCGAAATGACCAATCATAATTTTTCCATACGCTAACGTTACTATCGCTACACTAAAACAATTCACTAGGTAACGGTTGCTAGACCTGCAATTGGTTGATTTTGGGTAATCACTCTGTAATATGTACGAGTATAACCGACTAAACCCGATTTGCTATACACGGCTAAAATACGAACAGTCGCAAGTGGCTCATCAATTAAAGTCCGTGACTGTACACGACACAACTATACAGAACGCATGACAGTTTCTAATCGTGTTCACTGCTTGACCGCCATCGACCAACTTTGGTTTAACTCTGGTCGAGCATTATGTTGTAGACTCTGTCGAGCGCCGCCTGGGGGCGTTGGCGTCCCGATTAGCCAAAGTCAAACGACGGATTTAGCGTACTTCTGATATGTAATTTATCAACCTTTCTGACAAAGAATTTCATACAAATACTGTTGTCTACGCCTGCACGTTAATTGTGTAGACGTTCAGTGATTGTGTTTGTCAAGTTTGCTATTTTAAAGGGCCAGGCGCCATATAGATTTTATTTTACTTGTACCGTCACAACATATATTTTATTATTCCAAATTTCATCATCGTCGCGAACATGTACGCTCCGCATATTATTATTGTTTAATACAGTTTATACCAAATTAAATAACCATACCTCGATACGGGAGTTTCATTGAAGTTCATTGGAGCCCCAGCATCTGGCGACCTACGACAAAACCTGCAATTTTGGCGGAAAACAAGTTCGATCATTGCGACCACGCGCTGCCGGTGTAGCCATTGCGCCGCGGCTACTTTTCACCTAAATCAAGCATCATACCTGGGTTCCCTGGAGGTGTACCAGCCATTGCAGCCACCGCCGGTTTCTGATCAGCATTCAGCATCGTACCGCAGCCTCGGCCAATGCAGCTAAGTGCCCATTTTCCTTGTGAATTCCCTGTTACCTATTTACCCTTACTTTATATACCCTTACCCTTAATAAATCTTTCCAATACCTATTTAAAATAGCTTCTATGAGTGCATTGGTGTCTTAAGTCATTGTAGTGTCTTAAAATAATTACATCAATACACCATCGGCAGTTCATTAGAGTAAATTCACATTATCTATTGGTAAACGTTTTTACCGTCAATACGAATATAATAGTAGGCTATATTCTTATAATATCAACATAGTTTATTATTCGTGTTTCCTAACAGGCTCATAACTGTAACTATAAGCATATATTTCACCCATATCGCCGAACATTCCAGGCCGACCTCTCCGTGTAACGCAACTTCGGGCCGCCTGCCGTGTCACCGTGACCGGAGCGGAGCCCTACCCACTGCTGCACCGAGCCGGCCTCAGGTGACGTTAGGCGAGGAGCGTGAGCTAAGTTTTTAGTTTTTTTACATTATCATCACTTAGTTTTGTGTCTGCATATTTCCATAATCAAACCTACTTGGAATCAATTTGTTTATTCAAACCGATTTCACATTTACAATATTGGCAAGGTTTGAGTTAACAATGGGTAAAGATTGTGGAGGCGAATCTAGCACAAACAATCCTCAAGAACTACAGGATCTTTTAGTGAAACGTAGTTCAATAAAAGGTCAAATCACTAAATTTAGAAACTTTTTATCAAATGTTACCTCTAAAGAAGCGCTTACTCAGATTGAGTTAGCTGAGTTAACATTAAAACTAAGCAAATTTGAATCTATCTATACCCGTTTTGATGACTTGCAAAATCAGATAGAAGTATTAAACTCTGACAAATTATCTAATGAGATTGACGAACGTGATACTATCGAACAACTATTTATATCCAACATTGCAATTGCTCAAAGTATTACACAAAAACATAACTCGAACCGTCATGATGAAAGTAATTGCAAAGATTTAAATTTAAGTCAGGTAACTGCAGGGCCATGTAATTGTGATCATCATGATATAGGTTTTAAATTACCTCAAATTCAAGTTGCTAAGTTCGACGGGTCTTGCTTTCGTTGGCTTGAGTTTCGTGACACATTCTTATCTATAGTACACAATAACGACCGCATCGCTCCCATTCATAAATTCCATTATCTTATTTCGTACTTGACTAGCGATGCAGCGCGCATTATTGCTAACTTAGAGGTATCCAGCGCAAATTATGCGTGTGCTTGGAAATTATTATGTGGCAGATATGATAATACACGACAATTAATAACTCATCATATAAATTCATTATTATACATAAAACCAATCACATGCGAGTCAGATAAATCATTACGTTTCCTTGTGGATCATGTTAATAAAAACTTGCGTGCTTTAACTAGTCTCGGTCTTGGTTCACGTGACTGGGATATTTTACTCATTCACATAATGAGCCCCAAGCTTGATAGCCACACCAAAACCAAGTGGGAAGAGTACAGGGGCACGTTGGATATTAACATACCTAATTTGCAACATTTTTTCAAGTTTCTTACCGATCGCGCGGATGTACTTGAGTCAATAAATAGTAGTCATTCATATTCTAAACCTAAGACTCAGATAACGTCAAAGCCTATAGATTCTAACACTAGGATAAAGGCTCATCAGTCATACATGTCTAATAGTGAAGACAATAATATTTCTGATATATCATGTGGCGTTTGTAATGGTCATCATCGCCTTTATGATTGTCCCACGTTTTTGGCTAAGAGTGTGGATGACCGTATTAGTGAAGTAAGCAGATTGAAGCTTTGTCACAACTGCTTAAGGTCTGGCCATTCTGCACGCAATTGTCGCATGCATCCGTGTCGCATGTGCAATATAAGGCATAATAGACTCTTGCATAAACAGTCTGGTAACCAAAATATTTCCAGTGTTGTCACCATTTCACCCGACATCACTGAAGACACTATCGTTAATTTTTCTAATCAAAACAACCAGCAAGTTTTACTGTCTACTGCTTATATTGAGGTAGCTAATCCTACGACCAATCAAACACAGAAGGTTCGTGCTCTTTTGGATTGCGGTAGTCAGTCATCATTCATTACTCAATCTCTCAAAACAAAACTACTTTTAGAACCGACTACTACGTTGCATGTCAATATAATTGGCATAGGCAATAAAACAACCACTCAGGCTACAGAAACTTGCGTGGTTCAGTTGAAATCTTTGATGAAGCATTTCACCGCCACTTCTTCTTTTCTGGTGTTGCCAGTGTTAACCGGTAACATACCTAGAATACCCGTTGATGTTAAAAAACTTAATATTCCTAGTGATTACTTTTTAGCGGACCCGCACTTCCACAAACCAGCACCTGTTGATGTTGTCATCGGTGCCGATATTTTTTGGGATATTATTGGCCGCGATCAACTCTCTCTCGGTCTTAATTCACCTGTATTGAGAAGTTCTCATTTCGGTTGGTTGGTTTCCGGTCCTATGTATTTTGGATTGCCCACAAACAATAAGTTAAAGGAAATTGATAATGATAGAGATTCTAATTATTCAGTAATTTCTTATATGTCATCAGTTGACAAAATACATCAAGAACTAACAAAATTCTGGGACTTGGAAAATGTTCCTCAAACTAAACCACTTATGAGTCATAGCGAGAAGGCATGCGAAACACATTTTTTATCGCACACCCTTCGTTTAGAAACAGGTAGATTCTCAGTTAGTCTACCCTTAAAGGATACACCTGATTGTCTTGGTGAATCTTATTCATTAGCTAAAAAACGTTTGTTAAATTTAGAAAAGCGATTTCGCAAACAACCACATGTGAAATCACAATACATACAATTTATGCGTGAGTACGCAGCCTTAGGTCACCTTTCAGAATCCACTTTACCTACACCTTCGACATCTTACTTCCTCTGCCATCATGCTGTTTTCAAAGATAGTAGTGAGTCCACGAAAATTAGAGTCGTATTCGACGGTTCGGCGCCTACTTCATCAGGTCAGTCTGTCAATGACATCCTTATGGTTGGTCCTAATATGCAGGACTCACTATTCTCCATCTTAATAAGAGCTCGACAGTATAAGTTCCTTCTCACGGGTGACGTTGAGAAAATGTACCGTCAAATCCGTGTCCATAAGAAGGATCGTAATCTTCAACTTATGTTATGGAGAGAAGATGAGTCTTTGCCCATAAAAACGCTTCAGCTCGGTACTGTGACTTACGGAATGGCAAGTTCCAGCTACTTGAGCACTCGGTGTCTATGGCAGATTGGTGAAGAGTCTTCTGATCCTATGGTTAAGGACATAATTCAACATGATTTCTTTGTAGACGATCTGATCACCGGTTCTGAGAGTGAGGATACCCTACGTTATATTCACCAATCTGTAACTGAAGAATTAAAGAAAGGATGCTTTAATCTTCGTAAGTTTAAGACTAATTTACCATCATTGTTCGATTCAAATACTCAAACTGATGATAATCTTTTAGTAAGCGAGTCAACTAGTACTCTAGGAATGGGATGGAACCCATCAACCGATAAGTTACATTTCCCTATCAAATGTCCATTTTCCTCTAACAATGCTTTAACTAAAAGGTCTTTTTTGTCTTCTCTTTTTAAGATCTTTGATCCCTTAGGACTGATTAGTCCATGTGTAATAAAAATGAAAATGTTGTTACAACAACTGTGGCTGCATAATTTAACTTGGGATTCTCCAGTCCCACATGAAGTTCAAAGAGACTGGAACATTTTTATGCAGTCTTTACCTTCTTTATTAGCTCTAGAAGTTCCACGGCGTGTGCTCTGTAATGAACCCGCATCGGTAGAATTACATTCATTCAGCGATTCATCCCAACATGCATACGGAGCTTGCATTTATTTACGGTCGGTCAATGCTGCGAACAAAGTCACAGTCAATTTGCTTTGTTCTAAGTCCAAAGTAGCTCCGATTAAAAGTACGACTATCCCTCGTCTAGAATTGTGTGCTGCCCTATTGGCAGCAAGGCTATGCAAGGCTGTCAGGAAGTCACTGCGATATGAAGTTCAGCATCTAGTATACTGGTGCGATTCGTCAGTAGTGCTAGCCTGGCTTCACACCAGTTTTATAAATCTGAAAACATTTGTAGCTAATAGGATTTCGGAGATCTGTGAGCTAACAGAAGCCTCCTCGTGGCGCTATGTGCCCACTTCTGTCAATCCTGCAGATCTAATATCTAGAGGAATTAGTCCAGATAAGCTCGGCAGTACTAAGTTGTGGTGGTCAGGCCCTCCATTTCTTATGGAGTCTGAAAGTAATTGGCCTATCTTAAACCCTAATAAAATTAATACTAATGATTTACCGGAAACTAAACCTAGTTGTATTGCCACTCATGTTGCTGTTCAAAATGAACCTATTTTTAATTTTAAAGGCTTTTCTAGCTTAGCTAAAATGAAACGATCTTTCGCTTACGTGCTAAGATTTATTAATAATTTAAAAACTAATCAAGATAAAAGTCGCGGCAATCTGACTGTTGATGAATTAAATAATTCCTTTCTATTTTTGTGTCGTCTCGCACAGCAAGAATCATTCTTCTGTGAATATAATTTGCTATGCAACAATAAGGCTTTAAGTTCTAAATCAAATATTTTATCATTAACTCCATTTTTAAGTGACGACAAGGTTATCCGAGTAGGTGGCCGACTGGGCTCATCTGATTACAATTATAATAAAAAACACCCTGTTCTCCTCCATGCGTCGCATCATTTTACTAAATTGATTTTCGAGTACGAACATATACGCGGATTGCATGCTGGTCCACAATTATTGTTATCCGTTGTTAGGGAATACGTTTGGCCGATAAACGGCAGAAATTTAGCTAGACGTATTTTTCATAACTGTTCGAGATGCAGACGCTTGCAAGGCAAGACTATTGCGCCAATAATGGGACATTTGCCCTCGCAACGTGTCACGCCAAACTTTCCATTTCGAACAGTGGGAATTGATTTCGCTGGCCCATTCCTAATTGTAAACAGAAAGGGACGGGGTGCTTCGCTGGTCAAGTGCTATCTTTGTTTTTTTGTATGCCTTCGCTATAAAATTTCTCACCTCGAAGCCGTGAGTGATCTATCTAAGGACGCTTTTGTCATGACATTTCGAAGGTTTGTGTCAAGAAGAGGCAGGCCAGCTGAAGTATTCTGCGACAATGGACGCAACTTTGTCGCAGGAGCTAAAGAAATTAATGATTTTTTCAAGACTTACCAAAACGATCTATCTGATTTTGCATGTTCAGAAGGCATTCAGTTCTACTTTTCACCAGTTTACGCTCCTCATTTCGGCGGTATTTTCGAGGCCGGTATTCGTTCAGCAAAATTTCATGTTAGGCGAGTAATGGGTAATTCTCATTTAAGTTTTGAAGAAATTCAAACTCTTTTCGCTCAGGTAGAATCGGTTTTAAATAGTAGACCTCTCTGTCCCTTATCCACCTCTCCTGAAGATTTCCATTGCCTTACTCCTGGGCATTTTCTCATTGGTCGGGCTCTTACCGCGCTGCCTGAACCAGCTTTGGAAGATTGCCACTCAACCAGCTTGCAGCGCTATGCCAGACTGCAGCAAATATACCAACATTTTTGGCGGCGCTGGCAATGCGAGTATATCGGCGAGTTGCAACTTCGCAGTAAATGGAAGACCAACACTCACGCAGTCAAAATTGGGGACATGGTCCTAATCCAAGAGGATGGCCTCCCACCCCTATGTTGGAGGCTTGGACGCATTACAAGGCTCTTCCCAGGACTAGACGGCGTTTCAAGAGTAGCTGACATTAACACTGTTAAAGGAATTATACGGCGTCCTTTGGTTCGCCTTTGCCCCTTACCAACCGAAGAGGAGTTATTGAAGGGTTGAAACTCTGGAGTTCCACCGGGGGGAGGATGTCTACGCCTGCACGTTAATTGTGTAGACGTTCAGTGATTGTGTTTGTCAAGTTTGCTATTTTAAAGGGCCAGGCGCCATATAGATTTTATTTTACTTGTACCGTCACAACATATATTTTATTATTCCAAATTTCATCATCGTCGCGAACATGTACGCTCCGCATATTATTATTGTTTAATACAGTTTATACCAAATTAAATAACCATACCTCGATACGGGAGTTTCATTGAAGTTCATTGGAGCCCCAACAACTGTTCCATTTAAAAAAAATACACTTATTAAATGTTAAACTATGTATAATGGTATACACATGACTTTAGATGCCGTAAATTAAAATGACCCAGGAATGTAAAAAATATACAACGTCACCCAAGTTGACAGACACTTAACACATTTGTTTTGTCTCCTCGCTAACTCATTTTTTCTGGCTCTGTGTGCATTCAAAAATAGTTTGTTGTTACATCTTGATAGGAGGGACAAGACAAATTGTTCGCTTACACGAAACAAAAAGGGTACAAACCTACGGTACAAACATAGATTATAGAAGAAAGTTATCCCGACGGATTACTCTATCTCCTGAATATGACAAAAGTAAACAAACGTTTGCAATCGTGTAATTGAAAATAATGAATAAAACTAAGAAAATAAATAAAAAAAACCACATAAACCTACATGGGCACTTATGAAACGTCAGAAGCTAGGTGCACGGTTCCAATTGGTGGTTTCCTATGGAGAAGAGCCGGCAAGAAACTCCACGGTTAGTTACTCTTTTAAAAATAATTAGCTTTTACAAAGTTTTCAAATTACAGTGTTAATAGGTATGGGAGGACAGTGTAGGCCCGTCAACAAGTAACAGGCACTCAACAAAATATAAAAAGGTCTACAAATCTACAGTCTACAAGTTAGGCCTACAACGTTCTCACATTCACAAAATAAAGAAGAATCTATATAAAAGATAAATAAAATACTAAGAATAAAAGCCAATTTAAACCAAATGACATGATTGCCATTACAACTGTAACAAATCTGAATTAAAATCCTGTCTACAAAAGCCATAAGTAAAGAGTTGAAGTAATAATTGAAGGTATATAATGTCAAATAATGAGAAGATTATGCCAAAGAAGAATCTAAGAAAGAAGAATGGAATATCATCTGCCTATCATTTCCTTACTATATTGGGGTTGGCTTCCAGACTAACAAGATGCAGGTGAATGCCAGTATTTTCCATGGAGGGACTGCCTATCTAACCTCCACAGTTAGCCCAGTTACTGGGTAATACTCTACGCCGTGGTAGGACTAGCTGTCAGATTTTCTGGCTTCTGACTAGCCGTAACGAAAATATGTTATGTTCATTATGTTTTTACACATTAACTTCGCAAAACACTTCACAAAATCGAATCCACTGAGAACAGAGTGTACCTAGTTTGAGAAAGAATTTCCAGGATTCCAATTTGTTTGATAATATATTTGACATTTATGCAAAGGAAACTCAATGTCAACTTCTTTACATTCGCTTCTAGACTGAACAAACCACCATTTTACAATCGGTGGCCAAAACCGAAAATACAAAACCAAAAAAAAAAAAAAGTAGTAGTACTATTAAAGGGGATCGGCACTGTTACTCCTTAATACAGGCTATTTCATAGCCTAGCAAGGAGAGCAGCACGTCACCCACTTGATAGTAGAGATTAAAAATAATGTTACTACCCTCCTGGTAAAAACTATTACATGTACTGCAATCTGTTTCTATTATAATAAAGATTATTATTATTATTAAAGACACCGACTTCCGAAATTAATGTTATTTTTCAGGTTTTTTTTTGTGCTTTTATTGGAAGTCGGTTGTTTGTTTGTAAAAAAGTTTTAATTTTTCACTTTTTAGTTGTGGTACCTAACCCACACAAATTCGTATACCACTAATTGATATGTAAATAACAGTGACAGGAAATTATTAACACATCCTCAATATAAACTAAGAGGAAAAATACGCAGTATTAAGGATAACTCAAAAACTGCTAGTCAGAACTTAATAAAATTTATATGTGACCACATGTGAAGCACCAGCTTTCAAATAAAAAAAGAATCATCCAAATCGGTTCACCTAGAAAAAAAGTTCTAAGCTAAGACACATAAAAAAAATACAGTCGAATTGAGAACCTCCTACTTTTTTTGAAGTTGGTTAAAAATAGAGGTTAGCTTTCGACTGTAGGTTTTATTTAATAACATTCATGATGACATATTCATCATCGACATATAGTATTTCTATCATCCTGGAGTTCACAAGCGTGACATATTCTTGTTCCCGCTTATTATTTTTCAGGGGTTTAGTTATATTTTTCATACCCATCCGTTTTTA